>CP125976.1:257243694-258590108 GCA_030063025.1 Avena longiglumis | reverse complement strand
CTCGAACATGATAGGTCATTTCGTGAAGGTTTTTTCGACACATGATCAATATACCAAGTCTGGTATTTTTCCTTTCAACTATGTCACATAATATGACACCATGCGAAGGATTTTCATTGTTCGGATTTTTTTTGAATTTCTTATGCCCGTTTTGAATTTCTAACTATGGTCGAACCGGCGTGCATGAAGATAGGGGACGAGCATCGTTAAACTTGCATTGGATCTCTGAAGAAACCACATATAGCGAGTCTACAAATGATTTTTTCAAAAAATCACGGGCGATAGATCATGTACCTGTAGTACAAACCAGACCCACTTCCTACCGATTCGGCAGAAATTTGTCCTTTTTACCCGGGATGGATGAAAAGGTTTGAGATGTCTCGGTTGGGAGATAGTACATGTAAGGTGGTCTAGTATTTTAGGAAAATGGGAGGTTCGCATTCTGAAACAGCATTTTGGTGGTTACTTCACAAAACGACCCGTTTTTTGCGCTCGGAAAATAGGGAAGGTATTTTCCGTGCGACAAAAAGGAAAACTTCCTCCTGCAACATTGTTCTCCATACCAATGTCCACATGCATGCATAATATGGGCACAGCATCACAAACTATGCCGTGATTCAGCACATAACATCGGTCATTTGGACCGAAAAGCCATGAAACCTCGAACATGATAGGTCATTTTGTGAAGGTTTTTTTGAGACATTATCAATATACCAAGTTTGGTATTTTTCCTTTCAAATATGTCACATAATATGACACCACGCTAAGGATTTTCATTGTTCGGATTTTTTTTGAATTTCTTATGCCCGTTTTGAATTTTTTGAATTTCTATCTATGGTCGAACCGGCGTGCATGAAGATAGGGGACAAGCATCATTAGATCTTGCATTGGATCTCTGAAGAAACCACATATTGTGAGTCTAAAAATGATTTTTTTCAAAAAATCCAGGGCGATAGATCATGTACCTGTAGTACAAACCGGACCCACTTCCTACCGATTCGGCAAACATTTGTACTTTTTACCCGGGATGGACGAAAAGGTTTGAGATGTCCCGGTTGGGAGATAGTTCATGTAAGGTGGTCTAGTATTTTAAGAAAATGGGAAGGTAGTATTCTGAAACAGCATTTTGGTGGTTACTTCACAAAACGACCCGTTTTTTGCGCTCGGAAAATGGAAAAGGGCTTAACAGGAAAACTTCCTCCTGTAACATTGTTCTCCATACCAATGCCCACATGCATGCATGATATGGGCACAACATCACAAACTATGTCGTGATTCAGCACATAACATCGGTCATTTGGACCGAAAGTCATGAAGCCTCGAACATGATAGGTCATTTTGTGAAAGTTTTTTCGAGATATGATCAATATACCAAGTCTGGTATTTTTCCTTTCAACTATGTCACATAATATGACACCACGCGAAGGATTTTTATTGTTCGGATTTTTTTTGAATTTGTTATGCTCGTTTTGAATTTTTTGAATTTCTAACAATGGTCGAACCGGCGTGCATGAAGATAGGGGACGAGCATCATTAAACTTGCATTGGATATCTGAAGAAACCACATATTGCGAGTCTAAAAATGATTTTTTCAAAAAATCACGAGCGATAGATCATGTACCTGTAGTACAAACCAGACCCACTTCCTACCGATTCGGCAGACATTTGTCCTTTTTACCCGGGATGGACGAAAAGGTTTGAGATGTCCCGGTTGGGAGATAGTACATGTAAGTTGGTGTAGTATTTTAGGAAAATTTGAGGCTAGCATTTTGAAACAACATTTTCGTGGTTACTTCACAAAATGACCCGTTTTTTGCGCTCGGAAAATGGAACAAGGCTTAAAAGGAAAACTTCCTCATGCAACATTGTTCTCCATACCAATGCCACATGCATGCATAATATGGGCACAACATCACAAACTATATCGTGATTCAGCACATAACATCAGTCATTTGGACCGAAAGCCATGAAACCTCGAACATGATAGGTCATTTTGTGAAGGTTTTGTCTAGACATGATCAATATACCAAGTCTGGTATTTTTCCTTTCAACTATGTCACATAATATGACACCACGCGAAGAATTTTCATTGTTCGGATTTTTTTTTTGAATTTCTTATGCTCGTTTTGAATTTTTTGAATTTCTAACTATGGTCGAACCGGCGTGCATGAAGATAGGGGACGAGCATCGTTAAAATTGCATTGGATCTCTGAAGAAACCACATATTGCAAGTTTAAAAATGATTTTTTTCAAAAAATCACGGGCGATAGTTCATGTACCTGTAGTACAAACCGGACCCAATTCCTACCGATTCGGCAGACATTTGTCCTTTTTACCAGGGATGGAAGAAAAGGTTTGAGATGTCCTGGTTGGGAGATAGTTGTAACACCCTCAGAATCGGCCCTATGCAAGTTTTAGCGAAACCCGCCAAACCCGCATAGAAACGATTCAAAGGTGCCCACCAGGCACTTTCGTGCGGGTGGAAAACGAAGTAATATCATTACACAATAGTCCACGATGGAACCCACAGAACAGATATATACGATGGCGACTCAATGAGTCAAGAATAAAGATATACAATACAAAGATCCAAATCACCTTTAAAACAAAGGTCCATAACCCTGCCCAGGCCAAGCCGGAAGGGTAACCCTGCTAACGACGTCGATCTCGAAACATGCTTACACAAAAGAGGTGCCGACAAAGGGCAAAGGAAAAAGAGAGCGGTCAAGATCTTGAGGCCAAGCACACGAGACTAGAATTCGGCGGTCCTCGCGTACATAGGTATGGTGGACTGAGCGGCAGCGCGGCATGCACTAAACAACCTATAGAGACTCGAGATAACTGTCGGCTATCAGAGAGGGATAAGAAAGACCTAATCGGAACCAACCTGATACTACCACCAAACATACCCATCCTGGTGTTTCCCCCTCGAGACCAAACAAGGAAGTCAACCGGGGAACTCACACCGTTGGCAGGTTTATTCATTCCGTTATCGTTGCAGCAATTACTAGTCCGGTATAGATAGTCATCCTGATAGAATAAGCAGTGGGCACTTTTAGTTAACCATTCCGTTGTAGTAGCAACACTTACTAGTCAGATACGATTAGCATGGGACATCCCAAACCCAATAGTTGTTGGTACTTTTATTTAGCCATTCCGTTGTAGTGAAGCTGATTACTAGTCATATCGGATACAAGTCAAATTATAACAGTAAACTTTAGTTATAGTTGTCTATGATCGAACTGTCCCAAGTCGTCCATAACCGTGGACACGCTTTTCGAAAAGATTTAACCTGCAGGGTGCACCAAAGTATCCACACGCACCGACCCTTTTGCAAGATCGGTTAACATACACCCATCAAGATGTCGCGGGCCTAAGTCATGACGCTTCCTGCACTCCAAAGCAAGTACATGGAGCCACCCCACTACTAAGCTACCCGCAACGAAGTTGGCCGCTCGAACGGACCTGTGGTTTGCGCTGGTCAAAACGATCGGGAACCCGAAGTGTGGGCTTGTCGATACCGAAAACACTTCGCTACCTAAACAGACAAAGTGCTCCTCGCACAATCTTAAATAAATAAAGAAGCATGGCATAAGTACAGAATAGTAAAGCTCCAAACTACTTTGTGGCCCCCGCTCAATACTTTGAAATCAGGTACTAATCGATGGGGTGCCCATACACCCCACCCGTGGTTACGCTACCGATCTCGAATGTGTCAAGAACTCGGGGTTCTACGGGACACAAGTGGACGGTTAACAACCAAATAACATCTATTGCCCACCTGTGCCTCTGCATTTACCTACTTTCAATTTTAGTTATTAAACAGTAATTAAAGCCATGATCATCTCCAACATTAAACATACGGCGATACTCCAACAACTGTGGTACTTGACGACACGCAACATCACTTGAGCAAGCGACTACGACGCGCAAGTCCAACTATCTACCAAACAACAGGTAATAGGATGTGTCCAAGGCAATATAAGGCTGCAAGGGATATCCCGGGTACGAAAACTAGAGCATCGCAACACAGATAGCAATAGATCAACAGGAGGGAATAAATACTATAAAAGTAAGATAGGTAGAAAGGGGGAGATTGCTCGCCTGAAAACATTGCCGAAGGTTCATCCGAAGGTCGGGGCGAAGCTCACATCAACTCAACGGCCTTATCCGCGAAGAAGCAAAACGCTAGAAGAAACACCGGATGCAATATTTAATACTACGACAAAAGATCCAGCATGCTTATGATATGATGCATGGCATGGCAAAGATGCGATGCAACTAGGCAATATTAAGCGGAACCAGGGTCCCGACAATTAACTAAACGGTTCAAGTTGTTTAGCTACCCTGCCATTTAAATTTTGGCTTAGCAAGGCAAAACATGGCAACGGTTCGCTACACAAATTTAAATGGAGTCCGGAATAAGATAAAGATATCCCGCATATCGACTCCATATTTAATTATGAAGTGAATCGGCACAAGGCCCCCAAACCACACGATATGCATGCGAGATGAACAATTAATATGCAACAAGATGATAATGTAATATTATAAAAAAATAGGGTCTCGGATAAAGGGGTCAAACATCTGGGTTCGGCAGATCTTGGGGTTCCGAGGGTTCCGTGTCCGGTCTCAGGGTTCGACGGGGATCAGGTGCGGATCAGCGCTACTGGGTTCGAGATGAAGAGCTTGGCGTTCGGTGTCCTTCGGTTTCATGTCGACGTGCTTGACGTCCAAGATGGAGAAATCAGCGTTCCGGGGAGAAGACCTTGGCGTGTCGAGGGCTCGGCCTTCGGATCCATGTCGGTGCACTCGGTGTTCCGGGTTGGAGATCATGGTGTTCCATGATGAAGTGCTTGTCGTTCCGGTGACGATCTTGGCGGTCTTCGGATCCGGGTCTTGGCGTGGCCTTCGGATCACCAGGATCGGGCTTCGGGGTCTCGGTCATCAGATCTGTGAAGGAGATCTTGGCGTGCCGAGGGTCTCGGTGGGACCGGTCTTCGGTTCTAGGAAGGAGTTCTTGGTGCTCCGTGAGGTAGATCTTGTCGGTTCCACCCCCAAAGGTCTTGTGGTTCCGTGACGGAGATCTCCGGGTTCGGTTCGCGGTTCCTCGTCGACGGTTCGGGGTCATGGTACCCGAAAGGTGATCTTGTCGGTAGTCCTTACAACTTGTTCTTGCTCGATCTTGTCTTTAGCCCCACACCATATTCTTTTCTCCAGAGTACCACCACACAACACTACTCGCACAGGATCTGCACTAAATAGCTAAAAGCACCAGGGCACACACGCGGCTAGGAGAAGGACGGCCGGACTTGACACGAGGGGAGGCGGGCGGTTCTCTGCGGGTGGCACTACAGTGCAGGTGGTGGAGGCGACGGGGCGGCTGCTCAATGGGAGGTGGGGATCGGGTCGGGCTGCAGCAAAACAGAGGAACATAGGCGAGCATGGGGAGGTGGTTCTCGAGGAGGCGACCGGCGGCGCGGTGGTTGGGGAAGCGTGCGGGGCCGAGGGAGAACGGGCGTAGGTGGTTGAGGCCGACGGGGGCCAGCGCGGAGCTCCGGACCGCGCGGGACAGAGGGAAGAGGGCGGTGACGCGTTGGGGACAAGGGCGAGAGGGGGACGCCGAGGCGATGGCGCCACGGCCTGGGCGAGCTCGGGCAGCGGCGGCGGGTACTGAGGGAGGCCGATGCGCCAAGGGGAGGCGGTGGATGGCGGCAGGGATGCGGGCGCTCAGGGAGGGGAGGATCGAGGCAAGGCCACGCAGAGGGGGATAGGTGGGCTCGATGGCCGCTGTGGCTTGCGGCGAGAGGAGGGTGGCGGACGACGAGGTAGGCGCAGTGGCGATGGGGATCAGGGCAACGGGTGGGGTGGTTCGTGGCGAGCCAGGGAAAGGAAGGAGACGAGGAACGTCGAGGAGGATGGGTCGGTCTCGGGGGAGGGAATCCCGGGGTGGGACCCAGCGGCAGGAGCCTGTCGGGAGGAGGGGGCTCCCAGTGGTGGTGTGGGCGTGGGGTGTGGGTGGGCCAGTGGCGGATCGTGGTGGGCCATGAGGTGTGGCTGGTGGTTGGAGGAGGATGATAGCCGAGGTGGCGCACCGATTGGGTGGGATGAGGTAGAGGTAGGGTGGGTAGATTAGGTTGGGTAGGAAAAAGGGTTTAGGGTTTCTTTAGATGGGCCGGTGGTAGGTAGTCTCTTCAGTTGGGCCACTGACCTGACCGCCTCCCGGACAAAACATTTTATTATTTATTTTATTTTTAAACATTTTTGTAAATACTTTTAGACAAATAAAAGATCTGAATGCATCGAGGTTTTAGTTTGAGATTAAAGGAGAGGGCTAATTAGAAACAACTTAGGCTTTTACGAAAATAGTTTTTATGCAAAATATATGCATGATGTCATGATGATGCACAAAATATAAACAACAGGCGATTTTCTAGTAGTGGCTTTACCCGGGGTGCTACAATTCGACACCACTAACAATGGATCTCGCCCTCGAGATCCGCCTCATGGTATCGGAAAGAAGGTCGGTGATCTGCATCTTCTCCCTTCGTGTAGATCTTCGCGACACCACTAACAAGAGGTCGTTATCCGTGATCGACGAGAGAACACTCCAGGAAACAAAGGCGAAGGTAGAGGTATCAACCAATCAATCCACCTCTAACTTCAATAGAAAGAGAGAATCGATACATTCTCATCCACTTCAATGTACACAAGCGAATAGAGTGAGTAGTCGGCATGGGGGCCAATCCATCACGCACCCAAACTATTACTCCGCACAATCAGTGGAAAAGCGTGCAACCATTCTCGGAATCAGACTGAAGATCTCGACAATCGAGGTTCAGAAACAAAGGAGTGATGCAGACTCTGCATCGGATCTGGCATAGATGATGTCGTCGCGTCGGAAAACACCGGAAGGCACGAGAAGGAACAAAGAGAAGTCCACCAGACGAAGGATTCCTCGTATAGCATGAATACCAGATGTAGCAACACCGTTACCAAAGGAGGAAGCGAAACCCTGAAGGTACGATGGAAGCCAACCACGAGAAATCCTGGACTCGAAGAGAGAGAAGAGAGCGGATTCAAAACACGCAGAGGTGATAGGAGAGCAGCAGAGGGGTAAGGAGTAAAATCAGACCTAATCAGAACTATCCAACCGATTTTGCAAAAATAGTTTTGACACTCTACTTCGGCCGTTAGCTAGGTTATCCTACAGGCTGGACTTGTGGGGTATCGCAACTGCTGAGCTCGATACCTCAGAACACCTCAGAATCGGCCTATGCAAGTTTTAGCGAAACCGCCAAACCCGCATAGAAACGATTCAAAGGTGCCCACCAGCACTTTCGTATGGGGAAAATGAAGTAATATCATTACACAATAGTCCACGATGGAACCCACGTAACAGATATATACAACGGCGACTCAATGAGTCAAGAATACAGATACAATACAAAGATCCAAATCACCTTTAAAAATAATATAGCGTCCGAGTAGGACAAGATGCAAATTGAGCTAAGAGCCCCAAGAATAACCAATGCCCATAACCCTACCCAAAGCCGAAGGGTAACCTCGCTAACGACGTCGATCTCAAACCTGCTTACACAAAAGAGGTGCCGACAAAGGGCAAAGGAAAAGAGAGCGGTCGATCGAGGCCAAGACACTACGAGAGTAGAATTCGGCGGTCCTCGCCTACATAGGTATGGTGGATTGAGCGGCAGCGCGGCATGCACTAAACAACCTATAGAGACTCGAGATAACTGTCGGCTATCAGAGAGGGATAAGAAAGACCTAATCGGAACCAACCTGATACTACCACCAAACATACCCATCCTGGTGTTTCCCCCTCGAGACCAAACGAGGAAGTCAACCGGGGAACTCACACCGTTGGCAGTTTTATTCATTCCGTTATCGTTGCAGCAATTACTAGTCAGGTATAGATAGTCATCCTGATAGAATAAGCAGTGGGCACTTTTAGTTAACCATTCCGTTGTAGTAGCAACACTTACTAGTCAGATACGATTAGCATGAGACATCCCAAACCCAGTAGTTGTTGGTACTTTTATTTAGCCATTCCGTTGTAGTGAAGCTGATTACTAGTCATATCGGATACAAGTCAAATTATAACAGTAAACTTTAGTTATAGTTGTCTATGATCAAGAAATGTGCTCCAAGTCGTCCATAACCGCGGACACGGCTTTCCGAAAAGATTTAACCCTGCAGGGGTGCACCAAAGTATCCACACGCACTTCGACCCTTTTTGCCAGATCAGTTAACATACACCCATCGGTATGTCGGCGGGGCCTAAGTCATGACGCTTCTGCACCCAAAGCAAGTACATGGGGCCACCCAACTAAGCTACCCGCAACGAAGTTGGCCGGCTCGAACGGATCCGTGGTTTGCGCTGGTCAGAAACGATGGAACCCAAAGTGTGACTGGGCTTGTCGATACTGAAAACACTCCGCTTAACAAAGAGTGCTCTCGCACAATCTTAAATAAAGCAGTAAAGCATGGCATAAGTACAGAATAGTAATAAAGCTCCAAACTACTTTGTGGCCCCCAGTTCAATACTTTGAAATCAGGTACTAATCGATGGGGGTGCCCATACACCCCACCTGTGGTTAGCGCGCTCGATCTCGGAACAGGTGTCAAGAACTCGGGGTCCTACGGGACACAATTGGACGGTTAAAAACCAAATAACATCTATTGCCCACATGTGCCTCTGCATTTACCTAATTTAAATTTTAGTTATTAAACAGTAATTAAAGCCATGATCATCTGCAACATTAAACATGCGGCGATACTCCAACAACTGTGGTACTTGACGACACGCAACAACACTTGAGCAAGCGACTACGACGCGCAAGTCCAACTATCTACCAAACAACAGGTAATAGGATGTGTCCAAGGCATTATAAGGCTGCAAGGGATATCCCGGGTACGAAAACTAGAGCATCGCAACACAGATAGCAATAGATCAACAGGAGGGAATAAATACTATAAAAGTAAGATAGGTAGAAAGGGGGAGATTGCTCGCTTGAAAACATTGCCGAAGGTTCATCCGAAGGTCGGGGCGAAGCTCACATCAACTCAACGGCCTTATCCGTGAAGAAGCAAAACACTAGAAGAAACACCGGATGCAATATTTAATACTACGACAAAAGATCCAGCATGCTTATGATATGATGCATGGCATGGCAAAGATGCGACTCAACTAGGCAATATTAAGCAGAACCAGGGTCCCGACAATTAACTAAACGGTTCAAGTTGTTTAGCTACCCTGCCATTTAAATTTCTGCTTAGCAAGCAAAACATGGCATCGGTTCGCTACGCAAATTTAAATGGAGTCCAGAATAAGATAAAGATATCCCGCATATCGACTCCATATTTAATTATGAAGTGAATCGGCATAAGGTCCCCAAACCACACGATATGCATGCGAGATGAACAATTAATATGCAACAAGATGATAATGTAATATTATAAAAAAATAGGGTCTCGGATAAAGGGGTCACACATCTGGGTTCGGCAGATCTTGGGGTTTCGAGGGTTCCGGGTCCGGTCTCAGGGTTCGACGGGGATCAGGTGCGGATCAGGGCTACTGGGTCCGAGATGAAGAGCTTGGCGTTCGGCATCCTTCGGTTTCATGTCGACGTGCTTGACGTCCAAGATGGAGAACTCAGCGTTCCGGGGAGAAGACCTTGGCGTGTTGAGGGCTCAGCCTTCGGATCCATGTCGGTGCACTCGGTGTTCCGGGTTGGAGATCATGGTGTTCCATGATGAAGTGCTTGTCGTTCCGGTGACGATCTTGGCGGTCTTCGGATCCGGGTCTTGGCGTGGCCTTCGGATCACCGGGATCGGGCTTTGGGGTCTCGGTCATCAGATCTGTGAAGGAGATCTTGGCGTGCCGAGGGTCTCGGTGGGACCGGTCTTCGGTTCCAGGAAGGAGTTCTTGGTGCTCCGTGAGGTAGATCTTGTCGGTTCCACCCCCAAAGGTCTTGTGGTTCCGTGAAGGAGATCTCCGGGTTCGGTTCGCGGTTCCTCGTCGACGGTTCGGGGTCATGGTACCCGGAAGGAGATCTTGTCGGTAGTCCTTACAACTTGTTCTTGGTCGATCTTGTCTTTAGCCCCACACCGTATTCTGTTCTCCAGAGTACCACCACACAACACTACTCGCACAGGATCTGCACTGAATAGCTAAAAGCAATAGGGCACACACGCGGCTAGGAGAAGGACGGCCGGACTTGACACGAGGGGAGGGCGGTGTCGGCGGTTCTCTGCGGGGTGGCGCGACGGCCGGCAGGGAGCAGGTCGGTGGTGGAGGCGACGGGGCGGCTCGACGGCGGGGAGGTGGGGATTGGGTCGGGCTGCAGCAGAACAGAGGCACATAGGCGAGCATGGGGAGGTGGTTCTCGAGGAGGCGACCGGCGGCGCGGTGGTTGGGGAAGCGTGCGGGGCCGAGGGAGAACGGGCGGAGGTGGTTGAGGCCGACGGGGGACAGAGGGAAGAGGGCGGTGACGCATTGGGGACGAGGGCGAGAGGGGGACGCCGAGGCGATGGCGCCACGGCCTGGGCGAGCTCAGGCAGCGGCGGCGGGTACTGAGGGAGGCCGATGCGCCAAGGGGAGGCGATGGATGGCGGCAGGGATGCGGGCGCTCAGGGAGGGGAGGATCGAGGCGAGGCCACGCAGAGGGGGATAGGTGGGCTCGACGGACGCGGTGGTCTGCGGCGAGAGGAGGGTGACGGACGACGAGGTAGGCGCGGTGGCGATGGGGATCAAGGCAACCACGGGCGGGGTGGTTCGTGGCGAGCGAGGGAAAGGAAGGAGACGAGGAACGTCGAGGAGGAGGGGTCGGTCTCGGGGGAGGGAATCCCGGGGTGGGACCCAGCGGCAGGAGCCTGTCGGGAGGAGGGATCTCTACCAGGCGGAGTGTGGGCGTGGGTGGGCCAAAGGCGGATCGTGTGGCCGGTGAGGTGGCAAGGTGGCGCTGGCTAGAGGGATTATAGCTGAGGTGGCGAGCACCGATTGGGTGGGATGAGGTGGAGGCAGGGTGGGTAGATTAGGTTGGGTAGGAAAAGGGTTTAGGGTTTCTTTAGATGGGCCGGGTGGTAGGTAGTCTGGTTAGGTCGGGCCTCTGGCCTGACCGATCGGACTGCCTCCCCGGACAAAACATTTTATTATTTATTTTATTTTTAAAACATTTTTGTAAATACTTTTTAGACAAATAAAAGATCTGAACAGACCGAGGTTTTAGTTTGAGATTAAAGGAGAGGGCTAATTAGAAACAACTTAGGCTTTTACGAAAATAGTTTTTATGCAAAATATATGCATGATGTCATGATGATGCACAAAATATAAACAACAGGCGATTTTCTAGTAGCGGCTTTACCCGGGGTGCTACAATAGTCCATTTAAGGTGGTCTAGTTTTTTAAGAAAATGGGACGCTAGCATTCTGAAACAGCATTTTGGTGGTTACTTAACAAAACGACCCGTTTTTTGTGCTCGGAAAATGCAAAAGGGCTTAAAAGGAAAACTTCCTCCTGCAACATTGTTCTCCATACTAATGTCCACATGCATGCATAATATGGGCACAACATCACAAACTATGCCGTGATTCAGCACATAGCATCGGTCATTTGGATCGAAAGGCATGAAACCTCGAACATGATAGGTCATTTTGTGAAGGTTTTTTCGAGACATGATCAATATACCAAGTCTGGTATTTTTCCTTTCAACTATGTCACATAATATGACACCACGCGAAGGATTTTCATTGTTCGGATTTTTTTGAATTTCTTATGCCCGTTTTAAATTTTTTGAATTTCTAACTATGGTCGAACCGGCGTGCATGAAGATAGGGGACGAGCATCGTTAAACTTGCATTGGATATCTAAAGAAACTACATATTGCGAGTCTAAAAATGATTTTTTCAAAAAATCACGGGCGATAGATCATGTACCTGTAGTACAAACCGGACCCACTTCCTACCGATTCGGCAGACATTTGTCCTTTTTACCCGGGATGGACGAAAAGGTTTGCGATGTCCTGGTTGGGAAATAGTTCATGTAAGGTGGTCTAGTATTTTAAGAAAATGGGTCCGTAGCATTCTGAAACAGCATTTTGGTGGTTACTTCACAAAACGACCCATTTTTTGCGCTCGGAAATTGGAAAAGGGCTTAAATGGAAAACTTCCTCCTGTAACATTGTTTTCCATACCAATGTCCACATGCATCCATGATATGGGCACAACATCACAAACTATGTCGTGATTCAGCACATAACATCGGTCATTTGGACCGAAAGGCATGAAACCTCGAACATGATAGGTCATTTTGTGAAAGTTTTTTCGAGACATGATCAATATACCAAGTCTGGTATTTTTCCTTTCAACTATGTCACATAATATGACACCACGTGAAGGATTTTTATTGTTCGGAATTTTTTTGAATTTCTTATGCTCGTTTTGAATTTTTTGAATTTCTAACTATGGTCGAACCGGCGTGCATGAAGATAGGGGACGAGCATCATTAAACTTGCATTGGATATCTGAAAAAACCACATATTGCGAGTCTAAAAATGATTTTTTCAAAAAATCACGGGCGATAGATCATGTACCTGTAGTACAAACCAGACCCACTTCCTACCGATTCGGCAGACATTTGTCCTTTTTACCCGGGATGGACGAAAAGGTTTGAGATGTCCCGGTTGGGAGATAGTACATGTAAGTTGGTCTAGTATTTTAGGAAAATGGGAGGCTAGCATTTTGAAACAACATTTTGGTGGTTACTTCACAAAACGACCCGTTTTTTGCGCTCGGAAAATGGAACAGGGCTTAAAAGGAAAACTTCCTCATGCAACATTGTTCTCCATACCAATGTCCACATGCATGCATAATATGGGCATAGCATCACAAACTATACCGTGATTCAGCACATAACATCAGTCATTTGGACCGAAAGCCATGAAACCTCGAACATGATACGTCATTTTGTGAAGGTTTTTTCGAGACATGATCAATATACTAATTATGGTATTTTTCCTTTCAACTATGTCTCATAATATGACACCACGCGAAGGATTTTCATTGTTCGGATTTTTTTTTGAATTTCTTATGCTCGTTTTGAATTTTTTGAATTTCTAACTATGGTCAAACCGGCGTGCATGAAGATAGGGACGAGCATCGTTAAAATTGAATTGGATCTCTGAAGAAACCACATATTGCGAGTTTAAAGATGATTTTTTTCAAAATATCACGGGCGATAGATCATGTACCTGTAGTATAAACCGGACCCACTTCCTACCGATTCGGCAGAAATTTGTCCTTTTTATCCGGGATGGACGAAAATGTTTGAGATGTCCCAGTTCGGAGATAGTCCATTTAAGGTGGTCTAGTATTTTAAGAAAATGGGACGCTAGCATTCTGAAACAGCATTTTGGTGGTTACTTCACAAAACGACCCGTTTTTTGCGCTCGGAAAATGGAAAAGGGCTTAAAAGGAAAACTTCCTCCTGCAACATTGTTCTCCATACCAATGTCCACATGCATGCATAATATGGGCACATCATCACAAACTATGCCGTGATTCAGCACATAACATCGGTCATTTGGATAGAAAGGCATGAAACCTCGAATATGATAGGTCATTTTGTGAAGGTTTTTTCGAGACATGATCAATATACCAAGTCTGGTATTTTTTCTTTCAACTATGTCACATAATATGACACCACGCGAAGGATTTTCATTGTTCGGATTTTTTTGAATTTCTTATGCCCGTTTTGAATTTCTAACTATGGTCGAACCGGCGTGCAAGAAGATAGGGGACGAGCATCGTTAAACTTGCATTGGATCTCTGAAGAAACCACATATTGCGAGTCTAAAAATGATTTTTTCAAAAAATCACGGGCGATAGATCCTGTACCTGTAGTACAAACCAGACCCACTTCCTACCGATTCGGCAGAAATTTGTCCTTTTTACCCGGGATGGACGAAAAGGTTTGAGATGTCCCGGTTGGGAGATAGTACATGTAAGGTGGTATAATATTTTAGGAAAATGGGAGGCTAGCATTCTGAAACAGCATTTTGGTGATTACTTCACAAAACGACCCGTTTTTTGCGCTCGGAAAATGGGGAAGGGCTTTTCCGTGCGACAAAAAGGAAAACTTCCTCCTGCAACATTGTTCTCCATACCAATGTACACATGCATGTATAATATGGGCACAGCATCAGAAACTATGTCGTGATTCAGCATATAACATCGGTCATTTGGACCGAAAGCCATGAAACCTCGAACATGATAGGTCATTTTGTGAAGGTTTTTTCGAGACATTATCAATATACCAAGTTTGGTACTTTTCCTTTCAAATATGTCACATAATATGACACCACACTAAGGATTTTCATTGTTCGGATTTTTTTTGAATTTCTTATGCCAGTTATGATTTTTTTGAATTTTAACTATGGTCGAACCGGCGTGCATGAAGATAGGGGACGAGCATCGTTAGAACTTGCATTGGATCTCTAAAGAAACCACATATTGCGAGTCTAAAAATGATTTTTTCAAAAAATCACGGGCGATAGATCATGTACCTGTAGTACAAAACCGGACCCACTTCCTACCGATTCGGGAGACATTTGTCCTGTTTATCTGGGATGGACGAAAAGGTTTGAGATGTCCTGGTTGGGAGATAGTCCATGTAAGGTGGTCTAGTATTTTATGAAAATGGGACGGTAGCATTCTGAAACAGCATTTTGGTGGTTACTTCACAAAACGACCCATTTTTTGCGCTCGGAAAATGGAAAAGGGCTTTTCCGTGCGACAAAAAGGAAAACTTCCTCCTGTAACTTTTTCTCCATACCAATGTCCACATGCATGCATAATATGGGCACAACATCACAAACTATGTCGTGATTCAGCACATAACATCGGTCATTTGGACCGAAAGCCATGAAACCTCGAACATGATAGGTCATTTTATGAAGGTTTTTTTGAGACATGATCCATATACCAAGTCTGGTATTTTTCCTTTCAACCATGTGACATAATATGACACCACGCGAAGGATTTTCATTGTTCTGATTTTTTTTGAATTTCTGATGCCCGTTTTGAATTTTTTGAATTTCTAACTATGGTCGAACCGGCGTGCATGAAGATAGGGGACGAGCATCGTTAAACTTGCATTGGATCTCTGAAGAAACTACATATTGCGAGTCTAAAAATGATTTTTTCAAAAAATCACGGCGATAGATCATGTACCTGTAGTACAAACCGGACCCACTTCCTACCGATTCGGCAGACATTTGTCCTTTTTACTCGGGATGGACGAAAAGGTTTGAAATGTCCCGGTTGGGAGATAGTATTTGTAATGTGGTCTAGTATTTTAAGAAAATGGGACGCTAGCATTCTGAAACAGCATTTTGGTGGTTACTTCACAAAACGACCCGTTTTTTGCGCTCGGAAAATGGAAAAGGGCTTAAAAGGAAAACTTCCTCCTGTAGCATTGTTCTCCACACCAATGTCCACATGCATGCATAATATGGGTACAACATCACAAACTATGTCGTGATTCAGCACATAACATCGGTCATTTGGACCGAAAGGCATGAAACCTCGAACATGATAGGTCATTTTGTGAAAGTTTTTTCGAGACATGATCAATATACCAAGTCTGGTATTTTTACTTTTAACTATGTCACATAATATGACACCACGTGAAGGATTTTCACTGTTCGGATTTTTTTTTGAATTTCTTATGCCCGTTTTGAATTTTTTGAATTTCTAACTATGGTCGAACCGGCGTGCATGAAGATAGGGGACAAGAATCGTTAAACTTGCATTGGATATCTGAAGAAACCACATATTGCGAGTCTAAAAATGATTTTTTCAAAAAATCACGGGCGATACAACATGTAAATGTAGTACAAACCAGACCCACTTCCTACCGATTCGGAAGACATTTGTCCTTTTTACTCGGGATGGAAGAAAATGTTTGAGATGTCCCGGTTGGGAGATAGTACATGTAAGTTGGTCTAGTATTTTAGGAAAATGGGAGGCTAGCATTTTGAAACAACATTTTGGTGGTTACTTCACAAAACGACCCGTTTTTTGCGCTCGGAAAATGGAAAAGGGCTTTTCCGTGCGACAAAAAGGAAAACTTCCTCCTACAACATTTTTCTCCATACCAATCTCCACATGCATGCATAATATGGGCACAGCATCACAAACTATGCCGTGATTTAGCACATAACATCGGTCATTTGGACCGAAAGGCATGAAACGTCGAACATAATAGGTCATTTTGTGAAGGTTTTTCAAGACATGATCAATATACGAATTCTGGTATTTTTCCTTTCAACTATGTCACATAATATGACACCACGCGGAGCATTTTCATTGTTCGGATTTTTTTTGAATTTCTTATGCCCTTTTTGATTTTTTTGAATTTCTAACTATGGTCGAACCGGCGTGCATGAAGATAGGGGACGAGCATCATTAGAACTTGCATTGGATCTCTGAAGAAATCACATATTGCGAGTCTAAAAATGATTATTTCAGAAAATCACGGGCTATAGATCATGAACCTGTAGTACAAAACCGGACCCACTTCCTACCGATTCGGCAGACATTTGTCCTTTTTACTCGGGATGGACGAAAAGGTTTGAGATGTCCCGGTTGGGAGATAGTCCATTTAAGGTGGTCTAGTATTTTATCAAAATGGGAGGGTAGCATTCTGAAACAGCATTTTGGTGGTTACTTCACAAAACGACCCATTTTTTGCGCTCGGAAAATGGAAAAGGGCTTTTCCGTGCGACAAAAAGGTAAACTTCCTCCTGCCACATTGTTCTCCATACCAATGTCCATATGCATGCATAATATGGGCACATCATCACAAACTATGCCATGATTCAGCACATAACATCGGTCATTTGGACCGAAAGCCATGAAACCTCGAACATGATAGGTCATTTTGTGAAGGTTTTTTCGAGACATGATCAATATACCAAGTCTGGTATTTTTACTTTCAACTATGTCACAGAATATGACACCACGCGAAGGAATTTCACTATTCGTATTTTTTTTGAATTTTTCATTGTTCGGATTTTCAATATACTAAAGGTTCATCTTTAGTCCCGGTTGGAGGGATTTCGGCAGGCTGGGCTAGGCATCACTAATGATAGGGATGAGTGTCGTCATTTTGTCGTGCGGCGTGTACCTTGTCCCGGATGGTGTCACCAACCGGGACTAAAGATGAACCTTTAGTCCTGGTTGGAGACACCAACCGGGGCTAAACACGAGTCAACACTAATAATAGGGGTGAGTGTCGACATTATTTCGTAAGTGTCGACACTATGTCGAGCTGCTTGTACTATAAATAGGTATCCTTGTGAGTCCAGTCCTCCAGCCAGATTCAGGCATCTCCAATATTGTTTTCGAGAGCAGGGACACCACGACGACCAGTTTCAGGGAGATGCCACCAGATCATAGACGCCGTGTGGACCTAGGATATGTGCTAGAGTGTGGTGGAAGGTTTAAATGTGCAATACATAGCTCCCCGACATGTGCTTCCTCGCGTTCGGACAATAACACTCAGCAGACTCCTAGACGCGAAGGTGGAAATGTCCCAATGCGGCTATATCGGGGGCTAGAACGTGCCACAGCCTCCCAAACCTGGTTTTCCATGTTACTATGGCCTAAACATACATAAAACAACAGAAATCTAGACCGGGCTACCCCTCTCAGAAGAACATCTAGGGGGTAGACGATCTGAGGCCCCCGGATCAGGGTTTCGAAGCAAAACGTGCCTCGCGGCATCGAAATACCACCAAATCATGCCTGTGGACCTAGGATAGGTCGAGAGTGTGGTGGAAGGTTTAAAGGTGCAATACATAGCTCCCCGGCGTGGCCTTCCTCGCGTTTGGACAATAACAATTAGCAGACTCCTGGACACGAAGGTGCAAACATCCTGATGCGGCTATACCGGGGGCTAGTACGTTCCATAGCCTCCCAAACCTGGTTTTCCATGTGACTATGGTCTCAACATACATAAACCAAGAAAAAGCTAAACCGGTCTACCCCTGTCAGAAGAACATCTATGGGGTAGACGATCTGAGGCCCCCGGATCAGGCTTTCGGAGACCACCAAATCATGCATGTGAACCTAGGATATGTGCGAGATTGTGGTGGTAGTTTTAAAGGTGTAATACATAGCTCCCAGGCGTGGTCTTCCTCACGTTCGGACAATAACACTTAGAAGACTCGTGGACGTGAAGGTAGAAATGTCCCGATGTGGATATACCGGTGGCTAGAACGTGACACAACCTCACAAACCTACTTTTCCTTGTGCCTATGGCCTAAATATACCTAAACCAAGATAAAGCTACACCGGACTACCCCTCTCAGAAGAACATCTAGGGGGGTAGACGATCCGAGGCCCCCGGATCATGGTTTCAGAGCAAACCGTGCCTCGGGACATCAGAATACCACCAAATCATGCGTGTGGACCAAGGATATGTGTGAGAGTGTGGTGGAAGGTTTAAAGGTGCAATACATAGCTCCCCGGCCAGGCATTCCTCCCGTTGGGACAATAACACTTAGCAGACTCCTGGACGTGATGGTGGAAATGTCCCGATGCTGCTATACCGGGGGATAGAAAGTGCCACAGCCACGCAAACCTGGTTTTCTATGTGCCTATGGCCTAAACATACCTAAAAAAAGGGAAATATACACCGGGCTACCCCTCTCATAAGAACATCTAGGGGTAGACGATCCGAGGCCCCCAGATCAGGGTTTCGGAGCAAAACGTGCCTCAGGGCATCGGAATACCACCAAATCATGCATGCGGACCTAGGATATGTGCGAGAGTATGGTGGAAGGTTTAAAGGTGCAATACATAGATCCCCGGCGTGGTATTCCTCCCGTTTGGACAATAACACTTAGCAGACTCCTGGACATGAAGGTGGAAATGTCCCGATGCAGCTATACCGGGGGATAGAACGTGCCATAGCCTCCCAAACTTGGTTTTCCATGTGCCTATGGCCTAAACATACCTAAAACAAGAGAAATATGCATCGGGCTACCCCTCTTAGAAGAACATCTAGGGGGTAGACGATCTGAGGCCCTAAAATCAGGATTTAAGAGCAAAACGTGCCTCGGGTCATCGAAATACCACAAAATCATGCGTGTGTACCTAAAATATGTGCCAGAGTGTGGTGGATGGTTTAAAGGGCTTTTCCGTGCGACACCTGTAATACTCGCCGCGGCCATCGCCGCTGTCGTCGTCGGGGTCGCCGTAGTTGAACCTTGAAGGCTGAGTATGAGTGGGCTGGACTTGAGGGTAGCGCAGGTGGGGGCTAGAGTCGGTGGTCGTGTCGTAGGACATGATGCTCTGGAGAGTCCGGCCGCGCCACCACAGCCGATGGCCGGCCTCATTGAAGTTCGGAGGAGGTGGGCCGTCCTCCTCATGCCTGGCGAGCGCCCTCTCACGCCGATCCACGAAGAAGGCTTCCCAAGTCGGGAAATAGTCGGGATGCCATATGGGATTCCTCTGCTGCTCCGTCGTGAGCTCGAAGTAGTAGTGGTTCGTGATGGCCATCCGGCACGCCACACCTAGAGGGACAGGAGGAACCAGCACACCTCCCAAGGCCAACATCCAAAGGGACACAGAGTCTGTGCCAGGTAGTTCGAGGCGCAAAGCGCCTCCACCTTCCTGGGAGTTAGTGCTACGGTGGAAGTCATGGGAAAGAGTGATGAGGTTGCAGATATGAGTCTAGAGATGTGCAATGACAATGGAGGCCAACCCTACATATATATATATAGTGAAAATGGCAGGAAGATAACTGGAGGGAAGAACTGGCGGGAAAAACTGGCGGGAAGAAAAATGGCGGGAAGAAAAATGTCTCATTTAGAACTTGCATTGGATCTCCGAAGAAACCACATATTGCGAGCCTAAAAATGATTTTTTCAAAAAATCACGGGCGATAGATCATGTACCTGTAGTACAAACCGTACCCACTTCCTACCGATTCGGCAGACAATTGTTCTTTTTACCCGGGATGCACGAAAAGGTTTGAGATGTCCCGGTTGGGAGATAGTCCATGTAAGGTGGTCTAGTATTTTAGGAAAATGGGACACTAGCATTCTGAAACAGCATTTTGGTGGTTACTTCACAAAACGACCCGTTTTTTGCGCTCGGAAAATGGAAAAGGGTTTTTCCATGCGACAAAAAGGAAAACTTCCTCCTGCAACATTGTTCTCCATACCAGTGTCCAAATGCATGCATAATATGGGCACAACATCACAAACTATGTCGTGATTCAGCACATAACATCGGTCATTTGGACCGAAAGCCATGAAACCTCGAACATGATAGGTCATTTTGTGAAGGTTTTTTCGAGACATGATAAATATACCAAGTCCGTATTTTTCCTTTCAACTATGTCACATAATATGACACCACGCCAAGGATTTTCATTGTTCTTATTTTACTTGAATTTCTTATGCTCGTTTTGAATTTTTTGAATTTCTAACTATGGTCGAACTGGCGTGCATGAAGATAGGGGACGAGCATCATTAAAATTGCATTGGATCTCTGAAGAAACCACATATTGCGAGTTTAAAAATGATTTTTTCAAAAAATCACGGGCGATAGGTCATGTACCTGTAGTACAAACCGGACCCACATCCTACCGATTCGGTAGACATTTGTCTTTTTTACCCGGGATGGATGAAAAGGTTTGAGATGTCCCGGTTGGGAGATAGTCCATGTAAGGTGGTCTAGTATTTTAAGAAAATGGGACGCTAGCATTCTGAAACAGCATTTTGGTGGTTACTTCACAAAACGACCCATTTTTTGCGCTCGGAAAATGGAAAAGGGCTTTTCCGTGCGACAAAAAGGAAAACTTCCTCCTGTAACATTTTTATCCATACCAATGTCCACATGCATGCATAATATGGGCACAACATCACAAACTATGTCGTGATTCAGCACATAACATCGGTCATTTGGACCGAAAGCCATGAAACCTCGAACATGATAGGTCATTTTATGAAGGTTTTTTTGAGACATGATCCATATACCAAGTCTGGTATTTTTCCTTTCAACCATGTCACATAATATGACACCACGCGAAGGATTTTCATTGTTCGGATTTTTTTTGAATTTCTGATGCCCGTTTTGAATTTTTTGAATTTCTAACTATGGTCAAACCGGCGTGCATGAAGATAGGGGACGAGCATCGTTAAACTTGCATTGGATCTCTGAAGAAACTACATATTGCGAGTCTAAAAATGATTTTTTCAAAAAATCACGGCGATAGATCATGTACCTGTAGTACAAACCGGACCCACTTCCTACCGATTCGGCAGACATTTGTCCTTTTTACTCGGGATGGACGAAAAGGTTTGAAATGTCCCGGTTGGGAGATAGTATTTGTAATGTGGTCTAGTATTTTAAGAAAATGGGACGCTAGCATTCTGAAACAGCATTTTGGTGGTTACTTCACAAAATGACCCGTTTTTTGCGCTCGGAAAATGGAAAAGGGCTTTTCCGTGCGACAAAAAGGAAAACCTCCTCCTGCAACATTGTTCTCCATACCAATGTCCACATGCATGGATAATATGGGCACAGCATCACAAACTATGCCGTGATTCAGCACATAACATCGGTCATTTGGACCGAAAGCCATGAAACCTCGAACATGATAGGTCATTTTGTGAAGGTTTTTTCGAGACATGATCAATATACCAAGTCTGGTATTTTTCCTTTCAACTATGTCACATAATATGACACCACGCGAAGGATTTTCATTGTTCGGATATTTTTTGAATTTCTAATGCCCGTTTTGAATTTTTTGAATTTCTAACTATGGTCGAACCGACGTGCATGAAGATAGGGGACGAGCATCATTAAACTTGCATTGGATCTCTGAAGAAACCACATATTGCGAGTCTAAAAATGATTTTTTTCAAAAAATCACGGGCGATAGATCATGTACCTGTAGTACAAACCGGACCCACTTTCTACCGATTCGGCAGACATTTTTCCTTTTTAATCGGGATAGACGAAAATGTTTGAGATGTCCCGGTTGGGAGATAGTCCGTGTAAGGTGGTCTAGTATTTTAAGAAAATGGGACGCTAGCATTCTGAAACAACATTTTGGTGGTTACTTCACAAAGCGACCCATTTTTTGCGCTCGAAAAATGGAAAAGGGCTTAAAAGGAAAACTTTCTCATGCAATATTGTTCTCCATAACAATGTCCACATGCATGCATAATATGGGCACAACATCACAAACTATGCCATGATTCATCACATAACATCGGTCATTTGGACTGAAAGGCATGAAACCTCGAACATGATAGGTCATTTTGTGAAGGTTTTTTTGAGACATGATCAATATACCAAGTCTGGTATTTTTCCTTTCAACTATGTCACATAATATGACGCCACACGAAGGATTTTCATTGTTCGGACTTTTTTCAAATTTCTTATGCCCGTTTTGAATTTCTAACTATGGTTGAACCGGTGTGCATGAAGATAGGGGACAAGCATCGTTAAACTTGCATAGGATATCTGAAGAAACCACATATTGCAAGTCTAAAAATGATTTTTTTCAAAAAATTACGGGCGATAGATCAGGTAACTGTAGTACAAACTAGATCCACTTCCTACCGATTCGGCAGACATTTGTCCTTTTTACCCGGGATGGACGAAAAGGTTTGAGATGTCCCGGTTGGGAGATAGTACATGTAAGTTGGTCTAGTATTTTAGGAAAATGGGAGGCTACCATTCTGACATAGCATGTTGGTGGTTACTACACAAAACGACCCCTTTTTTGCGATCGAAAAATGGAAAAGGGCTTTTCCGTGCGATAAAAAGGAAAACTTCCTCCTGCAACATTGTTCTCCATACCAATGTCCACATGCATCCATAATATGGGCACAGCATCACAAACTATGCCGTGATTCAGCACATAACATCGGTCATTTGGACCGAAAGCCATGAAACCTCGAACATGATAGGTCATTTTGTGAAGGTTTTTACGAGACATGATCAATATACCAAGTCTGGTATTTTTTCCTTTCAACTATGTCACATAAGATGACACCACACGAAGGATTTTCATTGTTCGTATTTTTTTGAATTTCTTATACCCGTTTTGAATTTTTTGAATTTCTAACTATGGTCGAACCGGCGTGCATGAAGATAGGGGCCGAGCATCGTTAAACTTGCATTGGATCTCAGAAGAAACCACATATTGCGAGTCTAGAAATGATTTTTTCAAAAAATCACGGGCGATAGATCATGTACCTGTAGTACAAACCAGACTCACTTCCTACCGATTTGGCAGACATTTTTCCTTTTTACCCGGGATGGACGAAAAGGTTTGAGATGTCCCTGTTGGGAGATAGTACATGTAAGGTGGTCTAGTATTTTAGGAAAATGGGTGGCTAGCATTCTGAAACAGCATTTTGGTGGTTACTTCACAAAACGACCCGTTTTTTGCGCTTGGAAAATGGAAAAGGGCTTTTACGTGCGACAAAAAGGAAAACCACCTCCTGCAACATTGTTATCCATACCAATGTCCACATGCATGGATAATATGGGCACATCATCACAAACTATGCCGTGATTCAGCACATAACATCGGTCATTTGGACCGAAAGCCATGAAACCTCGAAGATTGTAGGTCATTTTGTGAAGGTTTTTTTGAGACATGATCAATATACCAAGTCTGGTATTTTTCCTTTCAACTATGTCACATAATATGACACCACGCGAAGGATTTTCATTGTTCGGATATTTTTTGAATTTATAATGCCCGTTTTGAATTTTTTGAATTTCTAACTATGATCGAACCGGCGTGCATGAAGATAGGGGACGAGCATCATTGAACTTGCATTGGATCTCTAAAGAAACCACATATTGCGAGTCTAAAAATGTTTTTTTTCAAAAAATCATGGGCGATAGATCATGTACCTGTAGTACAAACCGGACCCACTTTCTACCGATTCGGCAGACATTTTTCCTTTTTAATCGGGATGGACGAAAAGGTTTGAGATGTCCCGGTTGGAAGATAGTCCATGTAAGGTGGTCTAGTATTTTAAGAAAATGGGACGCTAGCATTCTGAAACAACATTTTGGTGGTTACTTCACAAAGCGACCCGTTTTTTGCGCTCGAAAAATGGAAAAGGGCTTAAAAGGAAAACTTTCTCATGCAACATTGTTCTCCATACCAATGTCCACATGCATGCATAATATGGGCACAACATCACAAACTATGCCATGATTCATCACATAACATCGGTCATTTGGACTGAAAGGCATGAAACCTCGAACATGATAGGTCATTTTGTGAAGGTTTTTTTGAGACATGATCAATATACCAAGTCTGGTATTTATCCTTTCAACTATGTCACATAATATGACACCACATGAAGGATTTTCATTGTTCGGACTTTTTTCAAATTTCTTATGCCCGTTTTGAATTTCTAACTATGGTCGAACCGGCGTGCATGAAGATAGGGGACGAGCATCGTTAAACTTGCATTGGATATCTGAAGAAACCACATATTGCGAGTCTAAAAATGATTTTTTTCAAAAAATTACGGGCGATAGATCAGGTAACTGTAGTACAAACCAGATCCACTTCCTACCGATTCGGCAGACATTTGTCCTTTTTACCTGGGATGGACGAAAAGGTTTGAGATGTCCCGGTTGGGAGATAGTACATGTAAGTTGGTCTAATATTTTATGAAAATGGGAGGCTAGCATTCTGACATAGAATTTTGGTGGTTACTACACAAAACGACCCGTTTTTTGCGATCGGAAAATGGAAAAGGGCTTTTCCGTGCGATAAAAAGGAAAACTTCCTCCTGCAACATTGTTCTCCATACCAATGTCCACATGCATCCATAATATGGGCACAACATCACAAACTATGCCGTGATTCAGCACATAACATCGGTCATTTGGACCAAAAGCCATGAAACCTCGAACATGATAGGTCATTTTGTGCAGGTTTTTTCGAGACATGATCAATATACCAAGTCTAGTATTTTTTCCTTTCAACTATGTCACATAAGATGACACCACACGAAGGATTTTCATTGTTCGTATTTTTTTTGAATTTCTTATGCCCGTTTTGAATTTTTTGAATTTCTAACTATGGTCGAACCGACGTGCATGAAGATAGGGGAGGAGCATCGTTAAACTTGCATTGGATCTCTGAAGAAACCACATATTGCGAGTCTAAAAATGATTTTTTCAAAAAATCACGGGCGATAGATCATGTACCTGTAGTACAAACCGGACCCACTTCCTACCGATTCGGCAGACATTTGTCCTTTTTACCCGGGATGGACGAAATGGTTTGAGATATCCCGATTGGGAGATAGTCCATGTTAGGTGGTCTAGTATTTTAAGAAAATGGGACGCTAGCATTCTGAAACAGCATTTTGGTGGTTACTTCACAAAACGACCCGTTTTTTGCGCTCGGAAAATGGAAAAGGGATTCTCCGTGCGACAAAAAGGAAAACTTCCTCCTTCAATATTGTTCTCCATACCAATGTCCACATGCATGCATAATATCGGCACAACATCACAAACTATGCCGTGATTCAGCACATATTATCGGTCTTTTGGACCGAAAGCCATGAAACCTCGAACATGATAGGTCATTTTGTGAAGGTTTTTTCGAGACATGATCAATAGACCAAGTCTGGTATTTTTCCTTTCAACTATGTCACATAATATGACACCACGCGAAGGATTTTCATTGTTCGGATTTTTTTTGAATTTCTTATGCCCATTTTGAATTTTTTGAATTTCTAACTATGGTTGAACCGGCGTGCATGAAGATAGGGGACGAGCATCGTTAAACTTGCATTGGATCTCTGAAGAAACCACATATTTCGAGTCTAAAAATGATTTTTTCAAAAAATCACGGGCGATAGATCATGTACCTGTAGTACAAACCGGACCCACTTCCTACCGATTCGGCAGAGATTTTTCCTTTTTAATCGGGATGGACGAAAAGGTTTGAGATGTCCCGGTTGGGAGAAAGTCCATGTAAGGTGGTCTAGTATTTTAAGAAAATGGGACGCTAGCATTCTGAAACAGCATTTTGGTGGTTACTTCACAAAACGACCCGTTTTTTGCGCTCGAAAAATGGAAAAGGGCTTAAAAGGAAAACTTCCTCATGCAACATTGTTCTCCATACCAATGTCCACATGCATGCATAATATGGGCACAACATGACAAACTATGCCGTGATTCAGCACATAACATCGGTCATTTGGACTGAAAGGCATGACACCTCGAACATGATAGGTCATTTTGTGAAGGTTTTTTTGAGACATGATCAATATACCAAGTCTGGTATTTTTCCTTTCAACTATGTCACATAATATGACACCACACGAAGGATTTTCATTGTTCGGATTTTTTTTGAATTTCTTATGCCCGTTTTGAATTTCTAACTATGGTCGAACCGGCGTGCATGAAGATAGGGGACGAGCATCGTTAAACTTGCATTGGATCTCTGAAGAAACCACATATTGCGAGTCTAAAAATGATTTTTTCCAAAAATCACGGGCGATAGATCATGTAACTGTAGTACAAACCAGACCCACTTCCTACCGATTCGGCAGACATTTCTCCTTTTTACCCGGGATGGACGAAAAGGTTTGAGATATCCCGGTTGGGAGATTGTACATGTAAGTTGGTCTAGTATTTTAGGAAAATGGGAGGCTAGCATTCTGACACAGAATTTTGGTGGTTACTTCACAAAACGACCCGTTTTTTGCGCTCGGAAAATGGAAAAGGGCTTTTCCGTGCGACAAAAAGGAAAACTTCCTCCTGCAACATTGTTATCCATACCAATGTCCACATGCATGCATAATATGGGCACAGCATCACAAACTATGCCGTGATTCAGCACATAACATCGGTCATTTGGACCGAAAGCCATGAAACCTCGAACATGATAGGTCATTTTGTGAAGGTTTTTTCGAGACATGATAAATATACCAAGTCTGGTATTTTTTTCCTTTCAATTATGTCACATAAGATGACACCACACGAAGGATTCTCATTGTTCGGATTTTTTTTGAATTTCTTATGCCCGTTTTGAATTTTTTGAATTTCTAACTATGGTCAAACCGGTGTGCATGAAGATATGGGACGAGCATCGTTAAACTTGCATTGGATCTCCGAAGAAACCACATATTGCGAGTCTAAAAATGATTTTTTCAAAAAATCACGGGCGATAGATCATGTATCTGTAGTACAAACCGGACCCACTTCCTACCGATTCGGCAGACATTTGTCCTTTTTACCCGAGATGGAAGAAAAGGTTTGAGATGTACCGATTGGGAGATAGTCCATGTAAGGTGGTCTAGTATTTCAATAAAATGGGACGCTAGCATTCTGAAACAGCATTTTGGTGGTTAGTTCACAAAACGAGCCGTTTTTTGCGCTCAGAAAATGGAAATGGACTTAAAAGGAAAACTTCCTCCTGCAACATTTTTCTCCATACCAATGTCTACATGCATGCATAATATGGGCACAGCATCAGAAACTATGCCGTGATTCAGCACATAACATCGGTCATTTGGACCGAACGGCATGAAACCTCGAACATGATAGGTCATTTTGTGATGGTTTTTTCGAGACATGATCAATATACCAAGTCTGTTATTTTTCCTTGGAACTATGTCACATAATATGACACCACGCGAAGGATTTTCATTGTTCGGATTTTTTTTGAATTTCTTATGCTCGTTTTGAATTTTTGAATTTCTAACTGTGGTCGAACCGGCGTGCATGAAGATAGGGGACGAGCATCAATAAACTTGCATTGGATCTCTGAAGAAACCACATATTGCGAGTCTAAAAATGATTTTTTCAAAAAATCACGGGCGATAGATCATGTACCTTTAGTACAAACCGGACCCACTTCCTACCGATTCGGCAGACATTTTCCCTTTTTAATCGGGATGGACGAAAAGGTTTGAGATGTTCCAGTTGGGAGAAAGTCCATGTAAGGTGGTCTAGTATTTTAAGAAAATGGGACGCTAGCATTCTGAAACAGCATTTTGGTGGTTACTTCACAAAACGACCCGTTTTTTGCGCTCGAAAAATGGAAACGGGCTTAAAAGGAAAACTTCCTCATGCAACATTGTTCTCCATACCAATGTCCACATGCATGCATAATATGGGCACAACATCACAAACTATGCCGTGATTCAGCACATAACATCGGTCATTTGGACTGAAAGGCATGAAACCTCGAACATGATAGGTCATTTTGTGAAGGTTTTTTTGAGACATGATCAATATACCAAGTCTGGTATTTTTCCTTTCAACTATGTCACATAATATGACACCACACGAAGGACTTTCATTGTTCGGATTTTTTTCAATTTCTTATGCCCGTTTTGAATTTCTAACTATGGTCGAACCGACGTGCATGATGATAGGGGACGAGCATCGTTAAACTTGCATTGGATCTCTGAAGAAACCACATATTGCGAGTCTAAAAATGATTTTTTCAAAAAATCACGGGTGATAGATCATGTAACTGTAGTACAAACCAGACCCACTTCCTACCGATTCGGCAGACATTTGTCCTTTTTACCCGGGATGAACGAAAAGGTTTGAGATGTCCCGGTTGGGAGATAGTACATGTAAGTTGGTCTGGTATTTTAGGAAAAAGGGAGGCTAGCATTCTGACACACCATTTTGGTGGTTACTTCACAAAATGACCCTTTTTTGCTCTCAGAAAATGGAAAAGGGCTTTTCCGTGCGACAAAAAGGAAAACTTCCTCCTGCAACATTGTTCTCCATACCAATGTCCACATGCATGCATAATACGGGCACATCATCACAAACTATGCCGTGATTCAGCACATAACATCGGTCATTTGGACAGAAAGCCATGAAACCTCGAACATGATTGGTCATTTTGTGAAGGTTTTTTAGAGACATGATCAATATACCAAGTCTGGTATTTTTTTCCTTTCAACTATGTCACATAAGATGACACCACACGAAGGATTTTCATTGTTCGGATTTTTTTTGAATTTCTTATGCCCGTTTTGAATTTTTTGAATTTCTAACTATGGTCAAACCGGCGTGCATGAAGATAGGGGACGAGCATCGTTAAACTTGCATTGGATCTCTGAAGAAACCACATATTGCGAGTCTAGAAATGATTTTTTCAAAATATCCCGGGCGATAGATCATGTACCTGTAGTACAAACCAAAACCACTTCCTACCGATTTGGCAGACATTTGTCCTTTTTATCCGGGATGGACGAAAAGGTTTGAGATGTCCCATTTGGGAGATAGTACATATAAGGTGGTATAGTATTTTAGGAAAATGGGAGGCTAGCATTCTGAAACAGCATTTTGGTGGTTACTTCACAAAAAGACCCGTTTTTTGCGCTCGGAAAATGGAAAAGGGATTTTCCGTGCGACAAAAAGGAAAACTTCCTCCTGCAACATTGTTCTCCATACCAATGTCCACATGCATGCATAATATGGGCACAGCATCACAAACTATGCCCTGATTCAGCACATAACATCGGTCATTTGGACCGAAAGCCATGAAACCTCGAACATGATAGGTCATTTTGTGAAGGTTTTTTCGAGACATGATCAATATACCAAGTCTGGTATTTTTCCTTTCAACTATGTCACATGATATGACACCACGCGAAGGATTTTCATTGTTCGGATTTTTTTTGAATTTCTTATGCCCGTTTTGAATTTTTTGAATTTCTAACTATGGTCGAACCGGCGTGCATGAAGATAGGGGACGAGCATCGTTAAACTTGCATTGGATCTCTGAAGAAACCACATATTACGAGTCTAAAAATGATTTTTTCAAAAAATCACGGGCGATAGATCATGTACCTGTAGTACAAACCGGACCCACTTCCTATCGATTCGGCAGACATTTTTCCTTTTTAATCGGGATGGACGAAAAGGTTTGAGATGTCCCGTTTGAGAGATAGTCCATGTAAGGTGGTCTAGTATTTTAAGAAAATGGGACTCTAGCATTCTCAAACAGCATTTTGGTGGTTACTTCACAAAACTACCCGTTTTTTGCGCTCGAAAAATTGAAAAGGGCTTAAAAGGAACACTTCCTCATGCAACATTGTTATCCATACCAATGTCCACATGCATGCATAATATGGGCACAACATCACAAACTATGCCGTGATTCAGCACATAACATCGGTCATTTAGACTGAAAGGCATGAAACCTCGAACACGATAGGTCATTTTGTGAAGGTTTTTTTGAGACATGATCAATATACCAAGTCTGGTATTTTTCCTTTCAACTATGTCACATAATATGACACCACACGAAGGATTTTCATTGTTCGGATTTTTTTTGAATTTCTTATGCCCGTTTTGAATTTCTAACAATGGTCGAACCGGCGTGCATGAAGATAGGGGACGAGCATCGTTAAACTTGCATTGGATCTCTAAAGAAACCACATATTGCGAGTCTAAAAATGATTTTTTCAAAAAATCACTGGCGATTGATCATGTACCTGTAGTACAAACCGGACCAACTTCCTACCGATTCGGCAGACATTTGTCCTTTTTACCCGGGATGGACGAAAATGTTTGAGATGTCCCGGTTGGGAGATAGTCCATGTAATGTGGTCTAGTATTTTAAGAAAATGGGACACTAGCATTCTGAAACAGCATTTTGGTGGTTACTTCACAAAACAACCAGTTTTTTGCGCTCGGAAAATGGAAAAGGGATTTTCCGGGCGACAAAAAGGAAAACTTCCTCCTGCAACATTGTTCTCCATATCAATGTCCACATGCATGCATAATATGGGCACAGCATCACAAACTATGCCGTGATTCAGCGCATAACATCGGTCATTTGGACCGAAATCCATGAAACCTCGAACATGATAGGTCATTTTGTGAAGGTTTTTTCGAGACATGATCAATATACCAAGTCTGGTATTTTTTCCTTTCAACTATGTCACATAATATGACACCACGCGAAGGATTTTCATTGTTCGGATTTTTTTTGAATTTCTTATGCCCGTTTTGAATTTTTTAAATTTCTAACTATGGTCGAACTGGCGTGCATAAAGATACGGGACGAGCATCTTTAAACTTGCATTGGATCTCTGAAGAAACCACATATTGAGAGTCTAAAAATGATTTTTTCAAAAAATCACGGGCGATAGATCATGTACCTGTAGTACAAACCGGACCCACTTCCTACCGATTCGGCAGACATTTGTCCTTTTTACCCGGGATGGACAAAAAGGTTTGAGATGTCCCGATTGGGAGATAGTCCATGTAAGGTGGTCTAGTATTTTAAGAAAATTGGACGCTAGCATTCTGAAACAGCATTTTGGTGGTTACTTCACAAAACGACCCGTTTTTTGCGCTCGGAAAATGGAAAAGGGCTTAAAAGGAAAACTTCCTTCTACAACATTTTTCTCCATACCAATGTCTACATGCATGCATAATATGGGCACAACATCACAAACTATGTCGTGATTCAGCACATAACATCGGTCATTTGGACCGAAAGGCGTGAAACCTCGAACATGATAGGTCATTTTGTTAAGGTTTTTTCGAGACATGATCAATATACCAAGTCTAGTATTTTTCCTTTCAACTATGTCACATAAGATGACACCACGCCAAGGATTTTCATTGTTCGGATTTTTTTTGAATTTCTTATGCCCGTTTTGAATTTTTTGAATTTCTAACTATGGTCGAACCGGCGTGCATGAAGATAGGGGACGAGCATCGTTAAAATTGAATTGGATCTCTGAAGAAACCACATATTTCGAGAATAAAAATGATTTTTTGAAAAAATCACGGGCGATAGATCATGTACCTGTAGTACAAACCGGACCCACTTCCTACCGATTCGGCAGACATTTGTCCTTTTTACCCGGGATGGACGAAAAGGTTTGAGATGTCTCGGTTGGGAGATAGTCCATGTAAGGTGGTCTAGTATTTTAAGTAAATGGGATGCTAGCATTCTGAAACAGCATTTTTGTGGTTACTTCACAAAACGACCCGTTTTTTGCGCTCGGAAAATGGAAAAGAGATTTTCCGTGCGACAAAATGGAAAACTTCCTCCTGCAACATTGTTCTCCATACCAATGTCCACATGCGTGCATAATATGGACACAACATCACAAACTATTTCGTGATTCAGCACATAACATCGGTCATTTGGACCGAAAGCCATGAAACCTCGAACATGATAGGTCATTTTGTGAAGGTTTTTTCGAGACATGATCAATATACCAAGTCTGGTATTTTTCCTTTCAACTATGTCACATAATATGACACCTCGCGAAGGATTTTCATTGTTCGGATTTTTTTTGAATTTCTTATGCCCGTTTTGAATTTTTTGAATTTCTAACTATGGTCGAACCGTCGTGCATGAAGATAGGGGACGAGCATCGTTAAAATTGCATTGGATCTCTAAAGAAACCACATATTGCGAGTCTAAAAATGATTTTTATAAAAAATCACGGGCGATAGATCATGTACCTGTAGTACAAACCGGACCCACTTCCTACCGATTCGACAGACATTTTTCCTTTTTAATCGGGATGGACGAAAAGGTTTGAGATGTCCCGGTTGAGAGATAGTCCATTTAAGTTGGTCTAGTATTTTAAGAAAATGGGACGCTAGCATTCTGAAACAGCATTTTGGTGGTTACTTCACAAAACGACCCGTTTTTTGCGCACGAAAAATGGAAAAGGGCTTAAAAGGAAAACTTCCTCATGCAACATTGTTATCCATACCAATGTGCACATGCATGCATAATATGGGCACAACATCACAAACTATGCCGTGATTCAGCATATAACATCGGTCATTTGGACTGAAAGGCATGAAACCTCGAACATGATAGGTAATTTTGTGAAGGTTTTTTTTGAGACATGATCAATATACCAAGTCTAGTATTTTTCCTTTCAACTATGTCACATAATATGACACCACGCCAAGGATTTTCATTGTTCGGATTTTTTTTGAATTTCTTATGCCCGTTTTGAATTTTTGAATTTCTAACTATGGTCGAACCGGCGTGCATGAAGATAGGGGACGAGCATCGTTAAACTTGCATTGGATCTCTGAATAAACCTCATATTGCGTGTCTAGAAATGATTTTTTCAAAAAATCACGTGCGATAGATCATGTACCTGTAGTACAAACCAGACCCACTTCCTACCGATTTGGCAGACATTTGTCCTTTTTACCCGGGATGGACGAAAAGGTTTGAGATGTCCCGGTTGGGAGATAGTACATCTAAGGTGGTCTAGTATTTTAGGAAAATGGGAGGCTAGCATTGTGAAACAGCATTTTGGTGGTTACTTCACAAAACGACCCGTTTTTTGCGCTCGGAAAATGGAAAAGGGCTTTTCCGTGCGACAAAAAGGAAAACTTCCTCCTGCAACATTGTTCTGCATACCAATGTCCACATGCATGCATAATATGGGCATAGCATCACAAACTATACCGTGATTCAACACATAACATCGGTCATTTGGACCGAAAGCTATGAAACCTCGAACATGATTGGTCATTTTGTGAAGGTTTTTTCGAGACATGATCAATATACCAAGTCTGGTCTTTTTCCTTTCAACTATGTCACATAATATGACACCACGCGAAGGATTTTCATTGTTCGGATTTTTTTTGAATTTCTTATGCCTGTTTTGAAGTTTTTAAATTTCTAACTATGGTCGAACCGGCGTGCATGAAGATAGGGGACGAGCATCGTTAAACTTGAATTGGATATCTGAAGAAACCACATATTGCGAGAATAAAAATGATTTTTTCAAAAAATCACGGGCGATAGATCATGTACCTGTAGTACAAACCGGACCCACTTCCTACCGATTCGGCAGACATTTGTCCTTTTTACCCGGGATGGACGAAAAGGTTTGAGATGTCCCGGTTGGGAGATAGTCCATGTAAGGTGGTCTAGTAATTTAAGAAAATGGGACGCTAGCATTCTGAAACAGCATTTTGGTGGTTACTTCATAAAACTACCCGTTTTTTGCGCTCGGAAAGTGGAAAAGGGCTTAAAAGGAAAACTTCCTCAAGCAACATTGTTCTCGATACCAATGTGCACATGCATGTATAATATGGGCTCAACATCACAAACTATGCCGTGATTCAGCACATAACATCGGTCATTTGGACCGAAAGGCATGAAACCTCGAACATGATAGGTCATTTTGTGAAGGTTTTTTGAGACATGATCAATATACCAAGTCTGGTATTTTTCCTTTAAACTATGTCACATAATATGACACCACCGGAAGGATTTTCATTGTTCGGATTTTTTTTGAATTTCTTATGCCCGTTTTGAATTTCTAACTATGGTCGAACCAGCGTGCATGAAGATAGGGGACGAGCATCGTTAAAATTGCATTGGATCTCTGAAGAAACCACATATTGTGAGTCAAAAAATGATTTTTTTCAAAAAATCACGGGCGATAGATCATGTACCTGTAGTACAAACTAGACCCACTTCCCACCGATTCGGCAGACATTTGTCCTTTTTACCCGGGATGGACGAAAAGGTTTGAGATGTCCCGGTTGGTAGATAGTACATGTAAGTTGGTCTAGTATTTTAGGAAAATGTGAGGATAGCATTCTGACACAGCATTTTGGTGATTACTTCACAAAACGACCCGTTTTTTGCGCTCGGAAAATGGAAAAGGGCTTTTCCGTGCGACAAAAAGGAAAACTTCCTCCTGCAACATTGTTCTCCATACTAATGTCCACATGCATGGATAATATGGGCACAACATCACAAACTATACAGTGATTCAGCACATAACATCGGTCATTTGGACCGAAAGCCATGAAACCTCGAACATGATAGGTCATTTTGTGAAGGTTTTTTCGAGACATGATCATTATATTTTTCCTTTCAACTATGTCACATAATATGACACCACGCGAAGGATTTTCATTGTTCGGATTTTTTTTTGAATTTCTTATGCCCGTTTTGAATTTTTTGAATTTCTAACTATGGTCGAACCGGCGTGCTTGAAGATAGGGGACGAGCATCGTGAAACTTGCATTGGATCTCTGAAGAAACCACATATTGCGAATCTAAAAATGATTTTTTTCAAAAAATCACGGGCGATAGATCATGTACCTATAGTACAAAACCAGACCCACTTCCTACCGATTTGGCAGAAATTTGTCCTTTTTTCCCGGGATGGAAGAAAAGGTTTGAGATGTCCCGGTTGGGATATAGTACATGTAAGGTGGTCTAGTATTTTAGGAAAATGGGAGGCTAGCATTCTAAAACAGCATTTTGGTGGTTACTTCACAAAACGACCCATTTTTTGCGCTCGGAAAATGGAAAACGGCTTTTCCGTGCGACAAAAAGGAAAACTTCCTCCTGAAACATTGTTCTCCATACCAATGTCCACATGCATGCATAATATGGGCACAGCATCACAAACTATGCCGTGATTCAGCACATAACATCGGTCATTTGGACAGAAAGCCATGAAACCTCGAACATGATAGGTCATTTTGTGAAGGTTTTTTCGAGACATGATCAATATACCAAGTCTGGTATTTTTCCTTTCAACTATGTCACATAATATGACACCACGCGAAGGATTTTCATTGTTCGGATTTTTTTTTTGAATTTGTTATGCCTGTTTTGAATTTTTTGAATCTCTAACTATGGTCGAACCGGCGTGCATGAAGATAGGGGATGAGCATCGTTAAACTTGCATTGGATCTCTGAAGAAACCACATATTGCGAGTCTAAAAATTATTTTTTCAAAAAATCACGGGCGATAGATCATGTACCTATAGTACAAACAGGACCCACTTCCTACCGATTCGGCAGACATTTGTCCTTTTTACCCGGGATGGACGAAAATGTTTGAGATGTCCCGGTTGGTAGATAGTCCATGTAAGGTGGTCTAGTATTTTAAGGAAATGGGACGCTAGCATTCTGAAACAGCATATTGGTGATTTCTTCACAAAACGACCCGTTTTTTGCGCTCGGAAAATGGAAAAGGGCTTAAAAGGAACACTTCCTCATGCAACATTGTTCTCCATACCAATGTCCACATGCATGCATAATATGGGCACAACATCACAAACTATGTCGTGATTCAGCACATAACATCGGTCATTTGGACCGAAAGGCATGAAACCTCGAACATGATAGGTCGTTTTGTGAAGGTTTTTTCTAGACATGATCAATATACCAAGTCTGGTATTTTTCCTTTCAACTATGTCACATAATATGACACCACGGGAAGGATTTTCATTGTTCGGATTTTTTTTGAATTTCTTATGCCCGTTTTGAATTTCTAACTATGGTCGAACGGCGTGCATGAAGATAGGAGACGAGCATCGTTAAACTTGCATTGGATATCTGAAGAAACCACATATTGCGAGTCTAAAATGATTTTTTCAAAAAATCACGGGCGATAGATCATGTACCTGTTGGGCCACGCAGAGATAAAATAAAACTTTTCCTCTAACGTGGTAGAAGGCCACGAGGTTTACCACTAGACGCACAGTTGTGGATTACTGATGAAGCGCGTCAATTGATGCAGTGCAGTCCTCACGATCCGATCGTCCTGGTGCTGATCGCACAGCACCTCTGCTGGTATCCACACGTACAAGGAGGAACATCGGTGGCGAACTGCTAGGTTCGTTACGGCGGCAGGACTGCTGTGGAGCTAGGGTTTCCAACACATGGAATGACCTAACTGAACAACGTTTTTTTCTTTTTTGGTTACGGTGCTCCACTATATATAGGGAGTGAATGTGGGATCTGCTCGCGCGACCCAGTCACTAAAGCCCATATAACACTAGTCACCGTGAATCCAACTCACTAACTCTGTCCTAATCCGGTTTAGGTCCAACCCAACCAGATTACAGGTTCAGATCCAATCCGAATTTGCTCCCGCTCTTAAGTCTGTGACCCCGCAGGCCCATGGCTACTTGGACAGGATTGGAGTCCGACTCTCAATCGATCAGTCACTAGCGGCTCCTAGCAGAACGTGCCGAATCCCAAGTACCAAAGAGTCATGACGACTAGCCTTTCCAATGCGACTTACGTCCGAGTCCCTTTTGCCTCACGATATACCTTGTCAGACTATAGGCGAATAATTGTCATCCCTTAAATAGTCCGACTCTCTTCTCGATCCAAGATAAGTGATTCACTCGACTAACTCTTAGTCGATCGCCTCGGTTAACACTTAACCGAGTCGTGCATGGCCATGCTTTCCGAATCATATCTCACGAGAGGGCCTAGAGAATATCTCTCCAAGTGGAGGGGCAAAATCCCATCTTGGTTATTCACATCACGCAGCTTGATTCTCAGGCGACCCGAACCCTGCTTTTATAACTGCCCAGTTACGGATCAGTGTTTGATAGAACCTAAGTCGGTGATCCTCAAATCGGACTATGCAATAGCCTCAGGTCAAAGGATTACATTGATTGAGATATACAAATGACAACTTGTTCGTTGTACCTCAATATGGGTCAATCCGACTCGCTAAACTCTTTAGCCGAGTCTGTGTAAGATGGAATAGCATCTCTATTCCCATGACAAGTGGAACCGAGTCATCAAGACAACTTTCACATTGGTCTAAGTTGTGTGTCCATCACAACCTCAATGACCAAGGATATTTAGTACAAACAACATGAATGCATAGTTCCACAACCGAATCACATATTCAATGATACACATCAGATGTTTATACAAGGACTACTTAATATCTTTATGAATACAATGGGAAATCTCATCATACATGATTGCCTCTAGGGCATATTCCCAACAGTCTCCCACTTGCACTAGAGTCAATCTTCCGACATCACATGTCTAAGCATCTAATGCCCATGGCTCTCAGGTGTGCCTCATGCTTCGGCTGGGGTAACGGCTTTGTCAACGGATCCGCAATATTTGCATCCGTGTGTACCTTGCATAACTTGATATCACCATGATCCACGAACTGGCGAATCAGGTGGTACCGCATGAGTATGTGCTTGTTCTGCTGGTGCTATCTAGGTTCCTTGGCTTGTGCAATAGCACCATTGTTGTCACAATACACATCTAACGGATTGGACGAGCCCTCAACCACACCAAGATCCATGAGGAAATTCCTCATCCAAACAGCTTCCTTTGCTGCCTCCGAGGCGACAATATACTCAGCCTGTGTTGTAGACGCAGACACAGTCTCTTGCTTGAAACTCTTCCAGCTCATAGCACCTCCGTTTAAAATAAACACGTATCCGGATTGCGAACGAGAATCATCAGAGTCGGTAAGATAACTCGCATACGTGTAACCCTTTACACTGAGTACATCTTCACCACCATAAACCAAGAACATATCCTTAGTCCTTCTCAAGTACTTTAGGATATTTTTAGCCGCTGTCCAGTGGATCTCTCCAGGATCAACCTGGTATCTGCTCACAACACTTAGAGCATAGGAAACATCCGGCCTAGTACAAATCATGGCATACATGATGGATCCGACTGCACAAGCATATGGAATCGCACTGATCAGACTTCGCTCATCAGTAGTCGAAGGACACTGAGTCTTGCTAAGTTTTACACCATGGGACATCTGTAATAACCCCTTCTTAGACGATTCCATGTTGAAATTCTTCAACACTTTGTCCAAATAAGTACTCTGACTCAATCCAATGAGCCTCCTTGATCTATCTCTATAGATCCGGATTCTGAGGATGTATGTTTCCTCACCCAAGTCTTTCATTGAGAAACTCCTTTCCAATGATTCCTTGGTTTCTTGCAACATCTGGACATCATTTACAATCAGTAATATGTCATCCACATATAAGATTAGAAAATTTACTTTGTTCCCACTAAACTTCTTGTACAAACAAGAATCATGATCACTCTTGATGAAGCCAAACGATTTGACTACCTCATCAAAACGAATATTCCAACTCCGAGATGCTTGCTTCAACCCATAAATGGATTTCTGAAGTTTGCACACCTTGTCAGCATTAGCCTAATCGACAAAACCCTAGGGCTGTATCATATACACGTCCTCGGTTAAATTTCCGTTAAGGAAAGCTGTTTTGACATCCATCTGCCATATCTCGTAGTCGAAATAGGCCGCTATAGCTAACATAATCTGAACTGATTTAAGCATCGCTATGGGCGAGAAAGTCTCGTCGTAATCAACTCCTTGAACTTGTCGGAACCCCTTGCGACAAGGCGTGCTTTATAGATTGAAACATTTCCATCCATATCAGTTTTCTTTTAAAGACCCATTTGCACTCGACGGTCTTGCACCGTCTCGCAGATCAACCAAGTTCCAAACTTGATTTTCATCCATGGACTTTATCTCGGATCTCATGGCTCCAAGCCATGACTCGAATCAGATCCCACCATCGCTTCGAATAATTTGTCGTCACATCACCGTCTAACAAGAACACATCACGAACACTTCGTAATCTTGCCGATCTTCAGAATGCTGGCTCTGCTGCCACGACCGGCTCAACCTCCAAGGTTTTTGCCGACTCTACTAGCCGGTTCCTCTCGAATTTCTTTGAGTTGCACCTGCTCCCACTTACTCCTGATCGAGAAACTCTTTCTCAAGGAAGACACCGTGGCGACAAACACTTTGCCCTCTTCTCGTTGTAGAAGTAGTAACCAAGGTTTCCTCGGATACCCCATGAAAATACATTTATCCGACTTGGTCAGGAGATTGTCCGACTAAAGTCGCTTGACAAATGCTTCACAACCCCAAATCTTAAGAAAAGACAAACTTGGCTTTTTGCTGTCCACATCTCATGTGGTGTCTTCTCTACCGATTTGATGGTACTCTATTTAGTGTGAACGCCATTGTTTCTAGACAATAACCCCAAAATGATAAAGGAAGATCTATCCGACTCATCATTGATCGTACCATGTCCAACAAGGTCCGATTCGCCTTTCGAAACACCATTCCTTTGGAATTATGCCCAGGCGGGTAAGTTGAGGAACCATTCCACAATTTTCGGATGGTCATCAAACTCATGGCTCATGTACTCACCTCGGTCCGACCGAAGAAACTTTATTTTCTTTCCGAGTTGATTCTGTGCTTCATTCTGGAATTCTTTGAACTTTTCAAAGGCTTCCGACTTATGTTTCATTAAGTAGATATATCCATACCTACTCAAATCATCAGTGAAGGTAATGAATTACTCATAACCACCCCTGGCTGTCGTGCTCATTGGTCCACATACATCACTATGTACTAGTCCCAACAAGTCGGACGCCCTTTCGCAACTCTTTGCAAAAGGTGTCTTGGTCATTTTGCCGAGTAGGCAAGATTCGCATGTCTCGAACGACTCCAAGTCGAACGAAGTTAGGAGTCCATCATCATGGAGCTTCTTCATGCGTTTCCAACTTATATGACCAAGCCGACAGTGCCAAAAGTAAGTCATATTCAGATCATTTGGTTTCAACCTTTTAACATTTATGTTATAAACCGACTCACCATCAAGATTCAAAATAAATAACCCGTCCTGGACGGGTGCAAAGCCGTGAAACATATCATTCAAATACAAAGAACAACCATTATTCTTGATATTCGACTCATAGCCTTGCCTCATGAAACATGAAGCATAAATAATGTTTCGACTGAGCACTGGAACATAATAACAATTATTCAGTTCCATAATGAATCCGGAAGGTAAATGAAGTTGCATCGTGCTGACTTCCAACGCATCAACTCTTGCTTTGTTGCCAACTCGAATATCAACCTCGCCTCTTGCTACGCTCCTAGTTCTTACTAGTCCCTGCAACGATTTGCAGATGTGAATAACTGATCCGGTATCATATACCCAAGAACTATTAGGTGCATCAGCAAGATATATGTCTATAACATTGCAAGCAAGTGTACCTGAGTCGGAAGTCATACCTCCACTCTTGGCTTTGTCGGCCAAGTACTTGCTGCAGTTCTTCTTCTAGTGGCCATCTGCCTTGCAGTAGAAGCAAGTGGATCCGGCTGAAGGAGATGGCTTAGTCCCTGAGGAAGTGCTTGGGACCGGGTCCGGAGCCTGCTTTCCTCCTGACTTAGCCTTCTTCTTAGTCCAAGAAGTCTTCTTGAACTCAGCCTTATTCTGCACCATCAACACTTGACTGGCGCCCTTCTTGAGATCCGCCTATGCCTGCTTGAGCATCCCATGTAATTCATTGAGCTTCTTATCCATACCATGCATGTGGTAGTTCGAAATGAACTGCCCATATGCACTAGGAAGAGAGTTCAGAATTATATCCGTAGCGAACTCTTCGCTTATGGGGTAGCCAAGCCTCTCTAGAGACTGCACGTAACCAACCATTTTGATCACATGCGGACTCAGTGGATCACCATCCTTAAGCTTGCAACTCAAAGAAAGCCCGAGAGACTTGATACCTCTCGGTCTTACTTTGAGCTCGAACATACTTTTGAGGCTTTCGATCATATCGTAGGCCTCAACATGCTCGAACTGCTTTTGCAAGTCCGGTTCCATGTGAGCAAGCATAAGACAGCTAATATCCGTGGACTCATCCTTATCCCGATGGTAGGCATTGGTGGCAGCGACAATCGCATTCTCATTCGGCTCATCTGGAAGTGGGTTGTCTAGGACATGGTCCTTCTTTTCTTGTTTGAGAACAATTCTCAGATTTCGATACCAGTTGGTAAAATTAGTGTCGTTCAGTTTATCTTTCTCAAGAATGGTTCTCAACGCAAAACCGGATATCTGAGAGTGACTGCTACTTGGTGCCATGATCTACAACAGAAAATATGCAAAACACTTAAGACATGTATTCATAAAAGAGCAAGCATATTAAACATTTTAATATTTTATGCTCCCACTAGAACCAACACCCCTCCGATGGTTGCTTAGTGATTCAGGATCCTAAATAAGCAAGTCGGCTAGTGATATTTAGCATCACCGCTAGCCGCCAAGTGATCTAGGTAGACAACTCCTTGTCAATCGTATCTCATACGACTCCTGTTGGACGGGTGGCATCACATGTCCCGGCTCCCATCCGACTTTTCCCTGAGCCCCACAACCGTTGTGATAGACCCGTCTAGCTTACCGAGTGTTTCCGCAGTAAGAGTCCGACTCGAACCCACCTAGTCGGAAAGAATTTGCAGCACCTCAATTTTATGAGCCCACTACCAAAAATGTCCGACTTGTGATGGTGCAAACACTGGCGGGAAAACCGACTAGACCTTCTTTGAGGGATTAAATTTTACCGACTATCTAATGGAGGTAAAACCGAGACATAACAATAACACAAAATAAAGCATTTATAATGTGAAATGGTATGGCTCTCTTCATGGCGATCTCCATCTCCACAAAGCCTGTAATCCGACTCGTGCCAACTCTTGTCACTTGCCGTCTTACTCCATGTCGCTGACATGTACAACGCCTTGCATGCCTTCTAGGTTCTCCAAACAGCTACACTAGCTTAGTAAAGTAAATTACATAGAGAATCCGACACGCAGGTCGTCATACAATAAAATGACAGCACCTAGGCTCCAGCCGGCTGACAAAAACCGTGATTCGCAGATCACGTATGGATTACACACATACATCACATGCACATGAACCATACCATTCACAACTTTTTGCAAAAACAAGTTATGCATAGATACAATATCTACCGGCGTTGTGAAACTCGCAACGACATCTAAGGCGCTACGACAGGGCAAAGCCGGCGGCTACCATTCCCCGAGTACAGTTGATCCAATCAACCTCGTACAAAACCGATCTATATCATGGATCGACCACCAAAACAACATATAGATCTCATCTACATCCTACCGCATATCACATATGCGAGATCTCGAGCCTAAAACCAGAAGCTATCGCTCTGATACCACTGTTGGGCCATGCAGAGATAAAACAAAACTTTTCCTCTAACGTGGTGATCCCAAGATCTAGCTGAGGTAGAAGGCCACGAGGTTTACCACTAGACGCGCAGTTGTGGATTACTGAGGAAGCGCGTCAGTTGATGCAGTGCAGTCCTCATGATCCGATCGTCCAGGTGCTGATCGCACAACACCTCTGCCGGTATCCACTCATACAAGGAGGAGCACCAGCGGCGAACTGCTAGGTTCGTTACGGCGGCAGGACTGCTGTGGAGCTAGCGTTTCCAACACATGGAATGACCTAACCGAACAACGTTTTTTTTTCTTTACGGTGCTCCACTAAATATAGGGAGTGAACGTGGGCTCTGCTCGCGCGACCCATTCACTAAAGATCATATAACAATAGTCACCGTGAGTCCAACTCACTAAGTCAGTCCTAATCCGGTTTAGGTCCAACCCAACCATATTAAAGGTTCAGATCCAATCCGAATTTGCTCCCGCTCTTAAGTGTGTGACCCCGCAGGCCCATGGCGACTTGGACACGATTAGAGTCCGACTCTCAATCGATTAGTCAGTAGCGGCTCCTAGCAGAACGTGCCGACTCCCAAGTACCAAAGAGTCATGACGACTTTCCTTTCCAATGCGACTTACGTACGAGTCCCTTTTGCCTCACGATATACCTTGTCAGACTATAGGCGAATAATTGTCATCCCTTAAATAGTCTGACTCTCTTCTCGATCCAAGATAAGTGATCCACCCGACTAACTCTTAGTCGATCGCCTCGGTTAACACTTAACCGAGTCGTGCATGGCCATGCTTTCCGAATCATATCTCACGAGAGGGCCTAGAGAATATCTCTCCAAGTGGAGGGGCAAAATCCCATCTTGGTTATTCACATCACGCAGCTTGATTCTCAGTCAACCCGAACCCTGCCTTTATAACTGCCCAGTTACGGATCAGTGTTTGACAGAACCTAAGTCGGTGATCCTCAACTCGGACTATGCAATAACCTCAGGTCAAAGGATTACATTGATTGAGATATACAAATGACAACTTGTTCGTTGTACCTAAATATGGGTCAATCCGACTCGCTAAACTCTTTAGACGAGACTGTGTAAGTTGGAATAGGATCTCCATGCCCATGACAAGTGGAACCGAGTCATCAAGCCAACTTTCACATTGGTCTAAGTTATGTGTCCAGCACAACCTCAATGACCAAGGATATTTAGTACAAACAACATGAATGCATAGTTCCACAACCGAATCACATATTCAATGATACACATCAGATGTTTATACATGGACTACTTAATATCTTTATGAATACAATGGGAAATCTCATCATACATGATTGCCTCTAGGGCATATTTCCAACAGTACCTGTAGTACAAACCGGACCCACTTCCTACCAATTTGGCAGACATTTGTCCTTTTTACCCGGGATGGACGAAAAAGTTTGAGATGTCCCGGTTGGGAGATAGTCCATGTAAGGTGGTCTAGTATTTTAAGAAAATGGGACGCTAGCATTCTGAAACAGCATTTTGGTTGTTAATTCACAAAATGACCCGTTTTTTGCGCTCGGAAAATGGAAAAGGGCTTAAAAGGAAAAATTCCCCATGCAACATTGTTCTCCATACCAATGTCCACATGCATGCATAATATGGGCACAACATCACAAATTATGCCGTGATTCAGCACATAACATCGGTCATTTGGACCGAAAGGCATGAAACCTCGAACATGATAGGTCATTTTGTGAAAGTTTTTTCGAGACATGATCAATATACCAAGTCTGATATTTTTCCTTTCAACTATGTCACATAATATGACACCACGCGAAGGATTTTCATTGTTCGTATTTTTTTTGAATTTCTTATGCCCATTTTGAATTTCTAACTATGGTCGAACCGACGTGCATGAAGATAGGGGACGAGCATCGTTAAACTTGCATTGGATCTCTGAAGAAACCATATATTGCGAGTCTAAAAATGATTTTTTCAAAAAATCACGGGCGATAGATCATGTACCTGTAGTACAAACCAGACCCACTTCCTACCGATTTGACAAACATTTGTCCTTTTTACCCGGGATGGACGAAAAGGTTTGAGATGTCCCAGTTGGGAGATAGTACATGTAAGTTGGTCTAGTATTTTAGGAAAATGGGAGGCTAGCATTCTGAAAAAGCATTTTGGTGGTTACTTCACAAAACGACCCGTTTTTTGCGCTCGGAAAATGGAAAAAGGCTTTTTCGTGCGACAAAAGGGAAAACTTCCTCCTGCAATATTGTTCTCAATACCAATGTCCACATGCATGCATAATATGGGCACAGCATCACAAACTATGCCGTGATTCAGCACATAACATCGGTCATTTGGACCGAAAGCCACGAAACCTCGAACATGATAGGTCATTTTGTGAAGGTTTTTTCGACACATGATCAATATACCAAGTCTGTTATTTTTCCTTTCAACTATGTCACATAATATGACACCACGCGAAGGATTTTCATTGTTCGGATTTTTTTTCAATTTCTTATGCCCGTTTTGAATTTTTTGAATTTCTAACTATGGTCGAACCGGCGTGCATGAAGATAGGGGACGAGCATCGTTAGAAATTGCATTGGGTCTCTGAAGAAACCACATATTGCGAGTCTAAAAATGATTTTTTCAAAAAATCACGGGCGATAGATCATGTACCTATAGTACAAAACCGGACCCACTTTCTACCGATTCGGCAGACATTTGTCCTTTTTACTTGGGATGGATGAAAAGGTTTGAGATGTCCCGGTTGGGAGATATTCCATGTAAGGTGGTCTAGTATTTTATGAAAATGGGACGGTAGCATTCTGAAACAGCATTTTGGTGGTTACTTCACAAAACGACCCATTTTTTTGCGCTCGGAAAATATAAAAGGGCTTTTTCGTGCGACAAAAAGGAAAAATTCCTCCTGCAACATTGTTCTCCATAGCAATGTCCACATGCATGCATAATATGGGCACAGCATCACAAACTATGCCGTGATTCAGCACATAACATCGGTCATTTGGACCGAAACCCATGAAACCTCGAACGTGATAGGTCATTTTGTGAAGGTTTTTTCGAGACATGATCAATATACCAAGTCTGGTATTTTTTCCTTTCAACTATGTTACATAATATGACACCACGTGAAGGATTTTCATTGTTCAGATTTTTTTTGAATTTTTTGAATTTTTCATTGTTCGGATTTTCAATATACTAAAGGTTCATCTTTAGTCCCGGTTGGAGGGATTTCGGCAGGCTGGGCCAGGCAGGACTAATGATAGGGATGAGTGTTGACATTATGTCGTGCGGCGTGTACCTTATCCCAGATGGTGTCACCTACCGGGACTAAAGATGAACCTTTAGTCCCGGTTGGAGACACCAACCGGGACAAAACACGAGTCAGCACTAATAATAGGGGTGAGTGTCGACATTGTGTCGTAAGTGTCGACACTATGCCGAGCTGCTTGTACTATAAATAGGCATCCTTGTGAGTCCAGTCCTCCAGCCAGATTGAGGCATCTCCAATATTGTTTTCGAGAGAGGACACCACTCAGCCAGTTCGAGGAGATGCCGGATCCTAGTCCTCCGGCATCTCCAAGAAACTGGTCATAGAGGCACTCCCTAATATGTGAAATTAGTTAGCTCCCAGGTGTATTGATCTAGTTAGAGAAGTTACAAGCTGCAAGATGGTTTTCGAGAGCAGGGACACCACTACGACCAGTTTCAGGAAGATGTCGCTAGATCCCAGTCCCTTGGCATCTCCAAGAAACTGGTCATAGAGGCACTCACTAATATGTGACCGCGCGCGTTTGGAGATCAGATCTTAATGGTAAGTACGAATCAGGACAACTTCTTCATAGTCCCGGTGCAGCCACAAAATGGGACTAACACTCAAGACATTTATTAATATTAAAAACTGAGACTATAAAACAGGGACTAAAGGCCCCCTATATATAGTCCCGGTCAAGCCAGAAACCGCGAAATATATCCTTCGGTCAAGCCACAAACCGCGAAAGACATGAACTAGAGTTACATAATATGAGCATGAACTTCTTGGCATATGTCCTTCCTTATGATCACTTCAGACGTAACCATGGAGCATCTTCTTTACTTAACAGAATGATTGGGTCAGTTTTCACTGTGAAGGGCGGAATTTCATTGAACTTATTATAATCTTCTGACATGTCTGTCTTGTCCTCGATTCCCATGATGTTTCTTTTCCCTGAAAGAACCATGTGACGCTTTGGATCATCATATGATGTATTCGTTTGCATACCTTTTTCTTTTTTTCGGTCTGGAGGACATGTCCTTCGCATAGAAAACCTGAGACACATCATTGGCTAGGACGAATGGTTCATCTCTATAACCAAGATTGTTGAGATCCACTATTGTCATTCCGTACAACTAGTCTATCTTTACCCCTTCCCCATTCAGGTTGACCCATTTGCAGCGAAACAAAGGGACCTTAAAAGAGACTCCATAGTCTAGTTACCATATCTCCTCTATGTAACCATAGTATGTGTCCTTTTGTCCATTCTTGTCTATTGCATCAAAGCGGACACCACTATTTTGGTTGGTGCTCTTTTTATCTTGGGTGATTGTGTAGAATGTATTCCCATTTATTTCGTACTCTTGGAAATTCAATACAGTAGAAGATGGTGACGCGGCCAACAAGTATAGATGATCTCCAATAGTTGTGTCATTCAAGAGATATGTCTGCATCCAACCACCGAAAGACTTCATGTGTTCATCTGTAATCCATGATTCAGGCTTCCCCGGGTTTTTGGAGCGTACAATATTCTTGTGTTCCTCGATATACGGAGCTGCCATGGTGGAATTATGTAGAACTGTGTAGTGTGATATAGTGAAAGAATCCCCGTCCCTACATATCATTGCTTTCTTTCCCAGCGTGCCTTTTCCACTTGGTCTTCCATCATGCCGCGAGTCAAAAACACCAATCGGCTTAAGGTCAGGAATAAACTCAGCACAAAACTCAATGACCTCCTCTGCTCCATATCCCTTGGAGACGCTTCCTTCTGGTCTAGCACGGTTATGAACATATTTCTTTAAGACTCCCATGAACCTCTCAAAGGGGAACATATTGTGCAGAAATACCGGATCGAGAATGGCAATCTCTTCCACTAGGTGAACCAGGAGATGCGTCATAATATTGAAGAAGGATGGTGGGAACACCAACTCAAAACTAACAAGACATTGTACCACATCCTTATGTAACCTTGGAAGAATATCTAGATTGATTACCTTCTGAGATATTGCATTGAGGAATGCACACAGCTTCACAATGGGTACTCGAACATTTTCCGGTAGAAGCCCCCTCAATGCAATCGGAAGAAACTGCGTCATAATCACGTGACAGTCATGAGACTTTAGGTTTTGGAACTTTTTCTCTGCCATATTTATTATCTCCTTTATATTAGATGAGAAGCCAGACGGCACCTTGATAATGTAAAGGACTTCAAAAAAGATTCCCTTCTCTGCTTTGGTAAGAGCATAGCTGGCACGACTTAAGTGACGCCCTTTATCCGTCTTGTTCTGTGTATGCATGTTCTTTGGGTCTTTCATAATTTGTTGGTCCTCCCGTGCTTCTAGTGTATCTTTTGTCTTCTCATACACGCCTAGGAATCCTAGCAGGTTCACACAAAGATTCTTCGTCACGTGCATCACGTCGATTGAAGAGCGGACACGCAGGACTTTCCAATATGGCAACTCCTAAAATATAGATTTCTTCTTCCACATGGGTGCGTGTCCTGTAGCGACGTCGTTCGGAACTGATTGACCGCCGGGACCCTTTCCAAAGATTACTTCTATGTCCTTGACCATACCAAATACATCATCACCAGCAGGGAGTTCAGGCTTCTTTCGGTGATCTGCCTCACCTTTGAAATGCTTGCCTTTCTTTCTTACGGGATGATTGGTCGGAAGAAATCGTCGATTCTCCAGGTACACAAACTTCTTGCAATTATCCAAATATGTACCTTCTGTCTTATCTAAATAGTGTGTGCATGACTTATATCAATTGTTTGTCTGTCCTGGAAGGTTACTAAGAGCAGGCCAATCATTGATGGTTACGAATAGCAACCCTCGTAGATAAAATGGCTCCTGTTTGTTCTCATCCCACGCACGTAAACCTGGTTTTCCCCACAACTGTAAGATTTCTTCAACTAATGGCCTAAGGTACACATCAATGTTGTTGCCCGGTTGCTTCGGGTCTTGGATGAGCACTGGCATCATAATGAACTTACGCTTCATGCACAACCAAGGAGGCAGGTTGTAGATACATAGAGTCACGGGCCAGGTGTTATGAATGCAGCTCTGCTCCCCAAAAGGATTCATGCCATCCATACTTAGACCAAACCATAAGTTCCTTGCATCACCTGCAAAGTCTGGGAAGTATCTCTCGACTTTTCTCCACTGTTACCCATCAGCAGTGTGTCTCAACTTCCAGTCTTTCTTACGGTCTTCTTTGTGCCATCGCAACAACCTGGCATGCTCTTTGTTTCTGAACATGCGTTTTAACCTTGGTATTATAGGAGCATACCACATAACCTTAGCAGGAAACCTCTTCTGGAGGGGCTCTCCCTCAACATCACCAGGGTCATCTCGTCTGATCTTATACCGCAATGCATTGCATACCGGGCATTTATCTAAATTCTCATACTCCTTACCACAGTAGAGGATGCAGTCATTAATGCATGCATGTATCTTTTGCACATCCAATCCTAGAGGACAGAGAGTCTTCTTTGCTTTGTAGGTACTCTCGGGAAGTTCATTATGTTTTGGAAACTTCGGCTTCATTATTTTCAGCATCTTTTCAAATGAGGAGTGAGTTAGACAACACTATGCCTTCCATCGCAACAATTCCAGTGTGGTGCCGAGCTTTGTGCTGCCATATTCACAATTTGGGTACAACAATTTCTTGTGATCTTCTAACATGCCCTCTAACTTCAACTTCTCATTTTCTGTTTCATAGTCTTGCTTTGCATCAGAAATGACCCTACCAAGTTCATCAGCCGGCTCATCTGATGCCCGTTCTTCACCTCCTTCCTCTCCATTGTCTTCTATTGCAGTATCACTGTATTTAGGAAACATATGATGATAGTTGTTATCATCATCTTCTTCTTCACCATCTTCCATCATAACCCCTCTTTCCCCGTGCTTGGTCCAGCAATTATAGTTGGGCATGAAACCTTTCATAATCAGGTGGCCGCGAATGATTTTTGAGGTAGAGTACTCCTTGTTGTTCCGACATTGAACACATGGACAACGTATAAAACCATTCTCTTTGTTTCCCGTAGCCACATCGATAAATTTATCCACGCCTTTCATATACCCGGGTACACGCCGGTCACCGAACATCCATTCCCGACCGTACATCTGCATCATATAAGTAAGTTTATCAAAAACAGGACATCATAAATAGTGAAATGACCAATTCACATCGACACATGCATTGTATCAATGATAGAGAAAAGATAAGATTGCTAACCTCGATCGAGGGAAATAAAGAGGAGAAAGATCAAGTGCGTCTTGGACACCTTCTATATTTTTGTTCTATGAGAAATTGAACGGGATCATTCACTCAAAAATTTCATAAAACACCTCGAATGCATGCATAGGGGGAAAACTAGCACACCCCTCACACCTTCCACCAAGAAAAAACAGAGTGGAGGCAAAAGGCTGGGGCGTTGCATTTATAGAGGGCGGGAGCATACGTCCCGGTTCGTAACACAAACCGGGACTAAAGGTGCTGGCAACACCACGTGGTTGACACCAAACCTTTAGTCCCGGTTTGTGTTACAAACCGGGACGTATTCCCCCTACCAACCGGGACGCATGCCTCCGGGCCCTGTGCCCATTCGAACCGGGACGCGTGCCAGCATTAGTCCCGGTTCGTGGTGGAACCGGGACTAATGCTGTTAGGAGGCACGAACAAATAGCCTCTTTTATACTAGTGACATAGCCCCCGGCATGGCCTTCCTCGCGTTCGGACAATAACCCTTAGCAGATTCCTGGACACGAAGGTGTAAATGTCCGGATGCGGCTATACCGAGGGCTAGAACGCGCCACAGCCTCCAAAACCTAGTTTTCCACGTGCCTATATCCTACACATACCTAAACCAAGGGAAAGCTACACTGGGCTATCCCTCTCAGAAGAACATCTAGGGGGGGTAGACGATCTGAGGCCCCCGGATCAAGGTATCGGAGCAAAACGTGCCTTGGGGCATCGGAATACCACCAAATCAGGCGTGTGGACCTTGGATATGTGCGAGAGTGTCTTGGAAGGTTTAAATGTGCAATACATATCTCCCAGGCATGGCCTTCCTTGCAATCAGACAATAACACTTAGCAGACTCATGGACGTGAAGGTGGAAATGTCCCGATGCGGCTATACCGAGGGATAGAACGTTCCACAGCCTCCTAAACCTAGTTTTCTATGTGCCTATGGCCTAAACATACCTAAAACAAGAGAAAGATACACCGGGCTACCACTCTCAGAAGAACATCTTGGGGTAGACGATCCAAGGCCCCCGGATAAGGGTTTCAGAGCAAAACGTGCCTTGAGGCATCGGAATACCACCAAATCATGCATGCAGACCTATGATATGTGCGAGCGTGTGGTGGAAGGTTTAAAGGTGCAATACATAGCTCCCCGGCGTGACATTCCTCCTGTTCGGACAATAACACTTAGCAGATTCCTGGACGTGAAGGCGGAAATGTCCTGATGCGGCTATACCGGGGGCTAGAACGTGCCACAGCCTCCCAAACTTGGTTTTCCATGTGCCTATGGCCTAAACATACCTAAACCAAGAGAAATATACACCGGTCTACCCGTGTCAAAAGAACATCTAGGGGGGTAGACGATCCGAGGCCCCTAGATCAGGGTTTTAGAGCAAAACGTGCCTCAGGGCATCTGAATACCATAAAATCATGCGTGTGGACCTAGGATATGTGCGATAGTGTGGTGGAAGGTTTAAAGGTGCAATACATAGCTCCCCGGCATGGCCTTCCTCGCGTTCGGACAATAACACTTAGCATACTCCTGGATACGAAGGTGCATATGTCCTGATGCGGCTATACCAGGGGCTAGAACGTTCCACAGCCCCCCAAACCTGGTTTTCCATGTGGTTATGGCCTCAACATACATAAACAAGGACAAAGATATATCGGGCTACCCCTCTCAGAAGAATATCTAGGGGGATAGATGATCTAAGGCTCCCGAATTAGGGTTTCAGAGCAAAACATGCCTCGGGGCATCAGAATACCACCAAATCATTTTTGTGGACCTAGGATATGTGCGAGAGTGTGGTGGAAGGTTTAAAGGTGCAATACATAGCTCCCCGGTGTGGCCTTTGTAACACCCCAGTTCTAGTTAATCAAAATTTAGGGTTGATTGTGCATCATGATCATCATCTAATAAAAAAATGCATGCAAAGAAAATAATCAAACCCTAAAACCCTAAAATATCCCTCTTTTTGAAACACATTCAAATGTTTTGAAGTTTTGAAAACTACCAAAATAATGGAGCCCAAATTGTTTAAAAGGGCCCCACAGTATCTTAAATATTTTATAGACCCCTTTGGTAATTTTGAAATACTTAAAACAAATTTGAATTGAAAATACAAAAGGAAAAGTGAATACAGAAAAAGAGAAAAAGATTTTGCTTAAAAAAAGGTAGCCAGCAGACAGCCAGGCCCAGCCCAGCAGCCACTCTCTCCGTCTCCCCTTCTCTTCCCGCACCGCGAAGCAGCTAGTGGCCTATTGTTGGAGATATGCCCTAGAGGAAATAATAAATATAGTTATTATTATATCTTTGTGTTTATGATAAATGTTTACATTCATGCTATAATAGTATTAACAAGGAAACATTAATACTTGTGTGATTTGTAAACTAAAATAGAGTCCCTAGTAAAGCCTCTTTATAATACTAGCTTGCTGGTTAATAAATGATTATGGTTTCCCTATCATGAACATTGAGATGTTATTAACAACAAGATCATATCGTTAGGAGAATGATATGGTGGACATTCTCCTATAGATAAGCGTAGCATAAAGATCAAGTCATTTTAATAGTTCAATTGCTCTATGCTTTCTGATACATAGTAACCTAATTCCTTCGACCATGATATCATGCATATCACCTTTACCATATGGATGCTTTGATGACATCAAACACCACACCGTAACTGGGTGGCTATAAAGGTGGCATTGAGTGTTCGGAAAGTATTGGTTGAGACACATGGATCAAGAGTGGGATTTGTCCATCCATATGACGGATAGATATACTCTGGGCCCTCTCGGTGAAATGTCATCCAATTAGCTTGCAAGCATGTGACTGGCTCACAAGGGATCAAATATCACGGGAACAAGAAAAGAGTACTTATCGGTAATGAGGTTGAACTAGGTATGCAGAGATACCGACGATCATAACCTCGGATAAGTAAACTATCGTGAGACAAAGGGAAATTGGTATCGTATGTAAGTGGTTCATTTGATCGCAAAGTAATCGTAGAAATATGTGGGAGCCATATGAATTTCCAGATTCCTCTATTGGTTATTGTTCGGAGAAGTGTCACGATCATGTCCGCATAATTCACGAACCGTAGGGAGACACACTTAAGGATTCGACGTTGTTTGAGTAGTTATGGAATGATGAGAAAGAGACCGAATGTTGTTCGGATTCTCGGATGGGATCCGGGATATCACGAGGAGATCCAGAATGGTTCGGAGAATAAGATTCATATAAGGAAAGTCCTATTTCGGAGTTGGAGAATGGTTCTGGTGTTTTCATCGGGAATGTTCTAGAAGGTTCCGGAATGTCCGGCACTCCGGAGAGGAAGGGTATGAATGTGTTATATCAATTTGGTATGATTGCATCATGTACTAAGTGTCATCGCTGAACAAAATAAAGGGTTTAATCAAATCCTAGTTTGATAAAGTCAAACGCCAATTTGAAAGTCAAACTGCTATTTTGGGAAGTGGAGAGGAAGGTGGAAACCGAGTTGGGGAGGAGTTCCTCCCCTCCACCGCCGGCCCACCTCCAAGCCGAGTTGGGGAGGGACTCCCCTCCCCCTGGCCGCGCCTCCCACCTATAAAGGGAGGGGCAGGGCTGCCCCTCCTAGTACACAAGTTCCCTACCTCTAAACCCTAACCCTAGCCGCCGCCGCCCTCCATAGCCGCCGCCGGCCTAGGGCATCTCGCCGCCGCCTAGGTCAAACCCTAGCCGCCGTCCTAGCCCCCTCCTTGGTGTGTCTAAACCCTAGAACACCGAGGGATCTCTCATAGTCCACCATACTCGCTCCGGCTTAAGGCGAAGCCCTGTGAGATCTCCCCTCTACTTCCGATACCACGCTGTTGTGCTGCCGGAATCGCGAGGAGAGTGCTACAACCTTCGCTGCCTGCTGGAACAAGGGAGAGGAAGGTCTTCGTCGAGTATCGAACGTGTGACCGACTGCGGGAGCGCTGCCGGAACGCAGCGCCGGAAGGATCGTCTACGCGATCTTGAGATCGGGAAGAGTACGACTACATCACCCACAAGAATCCGCTCTCGTTAAACACTTTGGAATCTTCGAGGGTGAGTTATTCCATCGACTCGTTGCTACAATCTAGTAGATAGATCTTGGCTTGTTTGTTTGTATGCGATAGAAAATTTTTGTTTTCCATGCTACGAATCCCTACACCTACGAGCCGGCCCACGCCAGCCCGCCACTGGCCCGTACCTCTTCGCTGTCGTCTTCCTCACGAGGAAGCTCCTCCGTGTCGTCTCCGACGCCGTCCGCCGCCGCCGTGATGCGCGCTCCGCGCCACGATGCTCGCTCTGGAGGCTGATAAAACCGCACCGATGCCTCCCTCTCCCTTATCCTCTCGCTCCAGCTCCCTTCCTCTCTCCCCCGCTGTTCCCATCTACACGCTGAACCCTAGCTCCGGCCAGAGCCGCTGGCCGCCGTCGATTGACGCCTCCCCGAGCCTCGTCGAGCACGCCACGAGCTCCGCCTCTTTGTCCTCTACCTCCCCACCAACGGAATCGAGTCGAGGAGCCTCCAGTCGCCGGAATCGAACCCGTCTTCTCCGAGCCTGATGCCACTCGCCGTCGCCATTGACGCTGCTCAACACCTTCTCGTGCCTCCTCGACCACCCCATCGGCTTCACCGTGAGCTTCTGGTCCTTCTGGACCCCTCCGCTCTCTTCCTCTCACGCTGTATCCGCCGTTCGCCATCGACCAGTGAGCTCCGCCGTCGTGCATCTCGCTCTGGAGACCATCTGCGGGCGGCGCCACCACTAGATGGTCCAGCGCAGCTCCCCGCGTCTAACCCACCCCTTCGCGCGTTCCCGCTCGTGCCCCAGCGTCGTCGGCCGCCGCCGCCTGTGCGTGCTCCCCAACGAGCCCATGTTGACCTGACCTAGGGCCCCATCAGTCAGTGACTGTGGGTAGCCCCAGACCCAGTAAGAAATACCCAAACCCCCTAGCTGGCGTCAGCATGACGCAGTAAAACAATTTAAATGTTTTAATAATTTCTGAATTTGTATAATATTGTAAATTCAATAACTTTTGATTTATAAGTTAGAAAAATACAAGTAATATATCAAAATGTTCAGAAAAATGAAACCTAGTTATATAAGATATAATCATGCATTGTTCAACAACTTAAATGACAAGTTTAATTAGAGAACAAAATCCAACCCTCTTATATGCTCCGGAGTTTCCCCGAGTTAGGGTTTATACCCCTAGGAACCCCGATTAAATGGTCAAGCATTCTTCAGGGTTACATTTAAAAGCAAATTAACTTGTCATATCATCATACTTGCTTGAGAATTGCATCGATGCCATGTGTTGATTGTTTCCCCTTTATTTCCGGTGTTTGCTTCTCTTCGGTAGAATACGATATCGAAATCAAAGACCGAGATCAAGACCATCGAAGATCGACGAACAATACTTGACCAATTGTAACCAAGTGAAGTACAAGGCTCCCAAAGATATTTTTATCTGCTATCAACAGACAAAGGCAAGCATAGCCCCACCATGATATAATCCTACGATTTCGAAAGCATTTCAATTCTGCCATGATGCATACGATTCTACTGTGGTCTTTTATCGATAGATAGAGTATCCCATATATTGCATACTCCCGTTGAGCTTATATTACCTGATCCACTACTCCTCGCATAACTAGGTTTGGCTTGTGTGCAATGCTAGAGATTTTATCTATGTCTTGCTTAGCCATGCTTAGCTGTTGAGTGTGGTTCATCCAGATGATGTATCAGATGCAGAGAATCTAGTATGAAAGGAGAACGTGATGAGATGAGATCAGTAATATGAGATTAAACTTGCTAAGGCTTGTATGGGAGGCCACGGTGGGATGTGGTTTTTCTAGTCCCATGCTCGCCACCACTAGGACCTGATTTCTTGCCTTTGGAACCAAGACGAGCATGCAACCACATGGGGCCTGGACAACCTCATGACTAACTAACTTGCCTAGTAGATTCCATGAGTCACATAGTTCAGGCGTTCCATTTGACATATGCATAGAAAATCTTTTGAAAGATTTGCCTGGTGAAGTTGGTGCATTCATAACAGGTAGGTAAGCATGGCCGGGGTTGCTTGGGGTAGATGGTGCCCCTGTTAACCAACCTCGCCTCACATCTTTAAGTACCGGATTCGGGATTTGACCCATTACGGCGGAACCATACTTATTGCGTGACTCATGGTCACGGCGAAAGCAAGGTAAAGGTCGTGTCTAACCACCCTCTGCCGGCCTTCCAAGGAAGAGGGCTATTACTAGTGGCATTAAGAGAAGGTTAGTACATGTGGGTAAAGTTGTACACCCCTGCAGGGTAATAATCTTTTTGAAAAGCCGTGTTCACGGTTATGAACGCTTGGTGACCAGATTCTAAGATCATAGAGAACATGAACCTAATCGTAAAACTTGGCAGATCAACGTGTGCTTAAGGATGCTTCCTCATGGGTACGAGGGGGTGATCCTAGTTGGTATATGACGATGATTCGGTGGATATCAAAAGATGATGATCAATATTTTCAGAAATGTCGCTCCCTTATCCCCTTTTAAAATATTCTGATTAGACGAGCTTCTTCCCTCTCTCGTTTTATAAACAAAGTTGGCTTCATGCAAAACAACTCCACCAGCCATAAGTCTTGCGGAGTACACCCTGTACTCACCCTTCTTTTTTTGATGCTTTTGGCAGAGTAAGTGTTCCCTGAAGACGAGTTCCGTACTACATCGACATCGACGAGTAGCTTGGGGGTTCCCCGCCGGAAGCCTGGAATCTATGGGCTGGGACGTCATCATTATGCTTCAAGCCTCTTAGGCCATTTGTTAAGTTTGCTATACTTAATAGCATAATTTGCCTTCTGCTGTTTTATGTTTGTGGTCAATGACCTATGCTTGTAATAATTTGGTTCTCTTCTTAGTTATGAGCTTGATGTAATAATTTTTGTGTCGTAGGGTCACTGCTGTGTTACCGATTCTTCACTGGATATTCTCGAGCTCAAGGTTAAGCTTATATCAGACGGAGGTCTGGGATTTGTTTATCCTGATCTCGGGGGTGTCACAGTTCTTGGTATCAGAGCAGTACCGACCGTAGGAAAACCTTGCTATTGGTCGATGTTGAGTCTAGTGTTTGTGAAAACTATTTAAAAGATGAAAAGTATTTGCGATAATTCTAGTATGCTTCTTGTTTTCCTTATCCAGTTTCGCTCTAACTCTGGGTTATCTTATCTCGTGTTGATTTTGGAAAACTTTTGATATCTCTTCTAGTCTTTCAAAGCTTAGGTGCCTTCTGGGCAAGTTGTTTCTCAGCCAGTTGACCCAGTGTTGAGTTCTCTATAGTTGTGTGTGTTGTGAATTCCTTGTTTCCTTTGCTATTGTTCACATGAGAGATTCCTTTCTATCATGGTCTCTCTATCTTTCGGACCCACAATATTATATTGTCGGATCTACAGTGTTCTGTTCCAGGCTTCAAGGTTTCCTTTCTCCTCGAGTGCCTCCTTTTTGTTTGTTGGGGTACTTCAGAAGTCGTTTCTTCTCTTAGAAGCTACCTTGTGATTACTAACTTGAGTGTACGCCATGTCACTCAAGTAGTAGTTACTCCTTTCTTTGGGTTTTAACCCCTAGACTTGAACTTAAGATCCTCGATTGTTCTGGATTCTGGTGTTGTGAATCTTGTACATGAAGCAGACCTTTAAACCAAGATCCATTCTTCTGACCCCTGTCGTTAACGTTCACACATTACCTCAGGATGGCTGGTACTACAATTCTAGCCTCCAAGCTTGTGGTTATTGCCGCGATTTATTTGTGACAACTAAGGACTTCCCCTACCACATGTTATGCCAGATGTTCTTTAATGGAACCAAATAGATCATGACAATAGTACTCCTCGTGAGTCTCACATCTATCCTCATGACTCTGCCACACCTTAACCTTATTATGCATTGGTTCTCGGAAGATTGTTGACTTATGCATCCACATCTTGGGACTCTATCCTGAGCATGTTCTTTCTCCCTTGTTGTTTTCGGACCTTTGTCTACCAGTTGGTAGCCAAGTAGTAACGTGCATCGGTGTCTTCCAATGTAAGATACTCTTGTGGTCCATCTAGACAAACCATTTCGGGATGTCTAGGAGAAACAAACTCCAGTACCTCGTCATATCTAGGACTAGGTCAAAGTGTTGTAATCCACATATCAAGAGGCATTGATTAGTTTCTATCTGTCGTACCTTAAAGTATCACACTCTTTTATACTAAGAGGTTATGCCGAGTTCCATGACTCCTTAATGAAGTGATGCTCCTACACATATTTACTCACCCTCCCTCGAGCTTTCGCGCTCGTGAGTGATGCGTGTGCGTAACAATGTGGCCATCTGAGATTCTTAGCAATTATTATTATTTTTAACTCAAAGAACATTTGAGTCATTCCTAGCGTGATTGGTTAACCCCGTCACTAAGCGAAGAATGATTGTGCTACCAAGTCCGTTACTCTGGTACCATCTCTTCGGTCAAAGAGTTAGGATTGTTTCGAAACTCTAAGACTACGTCTTCTTGCCTTACCAAGCAAGTTTTCTCTCGAACTAAGTGATATATCAGTAGTTCGTGATATTTTGGATGTCTTCTACAAGTATCACCATGTTTCCACATGACCGTGTTGTCAAGTTCTTGAGAAAGCAAGTTCTCTGAACTGCTATTTTCTCCAAGGATCCGTACTGGATACCCCCGAGCTAGTTGGTTGAGCTTAAACAACAACTTGGAGAGTTATAAGACAAAAGTTCTATCCGACTCAGTTCTTTCTTAAAGGGATGTCTAGTTTTGTTCGTGTTGAAGAAAGATAGTATTTCCTTCGTGGACATGTTATATTCCCCTATCTTTGATTTGATTTGGGTTATCGTCAAATCAAACTCAGCTCCAAGGCTATCTTGATGGTTTTTCTTCTCGTGATGTTTCACTTGAGTGCATCTTCATGTCCTTAAATCTGACCAATACTTCTGCCTTGTTCAAGCAACATGTGAGTCCATACTATTGTAGTGTTTTGGTAATTTTGTTATTGAACCCATCAATGACATTATTATCTTCTCCGTGCTAGACAAGATTCATATGGAACAATTGGCATTAATGTTGGAAAATTTCGAGAACCATCTTCGATTCATCTCGAAGTTTGTGTTCTGGATGTTAGCAGCAACATTCTCTGATTCACGTGCAAATGTTGAAAGATGTCGCCGTGGATTTGAGTATAGTTAGCTCCGTTCCCTAATGATACATGTGTATTTTATTGTCAGTACCTTAAGTGTGTGCAGTTTTCTTCCGACAAATTGCTAAATACATGGGTCTAGCAATCTAGCTCGTATTTTGGAGCTTGACACTATAGTCCATATCTTGAGAATCTGGTAACTTTACATTTGTGGTAAATGTTGCAAATTTTCTATTTGGACATGCTAAGTCTGAAGTATCATTTTACTTAACCAAAGCCGAATCTCAAGCAACAATGATGGTTGGTGCTCCTCAAGGTTTTGACATAGGTCTCTTTGTAAATATGGCAAGATTGATGTAATGGTTGACACACTTAGCGAGAAAGACCTCTTGTCATATTTTTTTGATTTAGCAATAACAACCATTCTTCATGAGGCTTCTTATATAATTAATTATAGGAGTTGTGCTTATCGTTTCCTTTGTATCCGAAGTCTGACCTTTACTTGGTGTCTGATTTCTCGAACATCAAGGAGAACATTTAAAATAGAGTTGCTAAATGTCTCTCGATCGATCCTCAAGATCATTTTATATTGGCAAGCATCTTGTTGTGCCAAGTAATTGAAGTCTGAGAATGAAGTTTCTTTCTTCTCGTGTTATCAGGAATCTTCTTACAAATCATCTTAGTGGTGTAAAGTGATGTCATGATCTTGGCAAAGATTTTGATAAATCTGGATGAATAAAGAGTTTCCTTCATTTTCTTAGCCATGTTTTAAGAATGACTATGATTTTAGCATCCAAAAGTTTCTTTTGATACATGTTTCCTGAGACTCTTACGAGTCCTCTCCACCAAAACACATTTCTGTCTTGTCTTTCTGTTGGATGAAAGAGTGATCCTTCTGTGTCAAAATTAGTTCAACATCTCGGTTTTGTTAACCCATATTTCTGCAATCTGAAATCTCTACTTAAGTCGTTTAGTAGAGGTTCATTTATCGAAGTCTGTGGTCATGTCCTTTCTGTAGAAGCCTTCCTTTTCAGAAGCTTAAACCCTCCTGTAAGTTCCATGGTCTCAATCCTTATGAAGACCAGCCGTCTAAAAACTTGAAACCATCTTCTCTTGTTTCCTCCGTTAGCTTGACTTGTTTCATGTCTGTCATCTCAGAATTGTTTCTGAACAATCCATCCATGAGTTAACCATGAGATACTCTATGAATTGTTTAGTGTGTTCCCTCTTATCTTTAGAGTGGCACTGTTCCTTTCTCTCTTTGTCTCTCTTCCTACCTTTGGAATCTCGGGTCGAGATTCTCGTAAGGGGGATAGAGTTGTAACACCCCAGTTCTAGTTAATCAAAATTTAGGGTTGATTGTGCATCATGATCATCATCTAATAAAAAATGCATGCAAAGAAAATAATAAAACCCTAAAATATCCCTCTCTTTGAAACACATTCAAATGTTTTGAAGTTTTGAAAACTACCAAAATAATGGAGCCCAAATTGTTTAAAAGGGCCCCATAGTATCTTAAATATTTTATAGACCCCTTTGGTATTTTTGAAATACTTAAAACAAATTTGAATTGAAAATACAAAAGGAAAAGTGAATACAGAAAAAGAGAAAAAGCTTTTTCTTAAAGAAAAGGTAGCCAGCAGACAGCCAGGCCCAGCCCAGCAGCCACTCTCTCCCTCTCCCCTTCTCTTCCTGCACTACGCAGCAGCTAGTGGCCTAGTAGCCGGCCCACGCCAGCCCGCCATCGGCCCGTACCTCTTTGTTGTCTTCTTCCTCGCGAGGAAGCTCCTCCGTGTCGTCTCCGACGCCGTCCGCCGCCGCCGCGGTGCGTGCTCCGCGCCATGATGCCCGCCGCCGCTCTGGAGGCCGATAAAACCGCGCCGACGCCTCCCTCTCCCTTATCCTTTCGCTCCAGCACCCTTCCTCTCTCCCCCGATGTTCCCCTCTGCACGCTGAACCCTAGCTTCGGCCAGAGCCGCTGGCCGCCGTCGATTGACGCCTCCCCAAGCCTCGTCGAGCACGCCACGAGCTCTGCCTCTTCGTCCTCTACCTCCCCACCAACGGAATCAAGTCGAGGAGCCTCCAGTCGCCGGCATCGAACCCGTCTTATCCGAGCCCGACGCCACTCACCGTCGCCATTGACGCCGCTCAACACCTTCTCGTGCCTCCTCGACCATCCCATCGTCTTCACGGTGAGCCTCTGGTCCTTCTGGACCCCTCCGCTCTCTTCCGCTCACGATGTATCCGCCGTTCGCCATCGACCAGTGAGATCTGCCGCCGTGCAGCTCGCTCTGGTGACCATCTGCGGGTGCTGCCACCACTAGATGGTCCAGCGCAGCGCCCCGCGTCTAACCCGCCCCTACGCGCGTTCCCGCTCATGCCCCAGTGTCGTCGTCCGCTGCCGCCTGTGTGTGCTCCCCGACGATCCCATGTGGAGCCGACGTGGCTCCACCGTGGCAGCGACGTGGCGACCACGTGGGCCTTGACCAAGCCCCGCCAGCGTGCCTGTTGACCTGACCCACGGCCCCATCAGTCAGTGACTGTGGGTAGCCCCAGACCCAATAAGAAACACCCAAACCCCCTAGCTGACGTCAGCATGACGCAGAAAAACAATTTAAATGGTTTAATAATTTCTGAAATTTGTATAATATTGTAAATTCAATAACTTTTGATTTATAAGTTAGAAAAATACAAATAATATATCAAAATGTTCAGAAAAATGAAACCTAGCTATCTAAGCTATAATCATGCATTGTTCAACAACTTAAATGACAAGTTTAATTAGAGAACAAAATCCAACCCTCTCATCTGCTCCGGAGTTTCCCCGAGTTAGGGTTTATACCCCTCGGAACCCCGATTAAATGTTCAAGCATTCTTTAGGGTTGCATTTCAAAGCAAATTAACTTGTCATATCATCATACTTGCTTGAGAATTGCATCAATGCCATGTGTTGATTGTTTCCCCTTTCTTTCCGATGTTTGCTTCTCTCCGGTAGAATACGATATCGAGATGATAGACCGATATCAAGACCATCAAAGATCGACGAACAATACTTGACCAACTACAACCAAGTCAAGTACAAGGCTCCCGAAGATATGTTTATCTGCTATCAACAGGCAAAGGCAAACATAGCCCCACCATGATATAATCCTACGATTTCGAAAGAATTACAATTTTGCCATGATGCATACGATTCTACTGTGGTCTTTTATCGATAGATAGAGTATCCCATCTATTGCATACTCCCTTTGAGCTTATATTACCTGATCCACTGCTCCTCGCATAACTAGGTTTGGCTTGTGTGCAATACTAGAGCTTTTATCTGTGTCTTGCTTAGCCATGCTTAGCTGTTGAGTCTGGTTCATCCAGATGATGTATTAGATGCAGAGAATCTAGTATGATAGGAGAACGTGATGAGATGAGATCAGTAATATAAGATTAAACTTGCTAAGGCTTGTATGGGAGGCCACGGTGGGATGTGGTTTTTCTAGTCCCATGCTCGCCACCACTAGGACCTGAGTTCTTGCCTTTGGAACCAAGACGAGCGTGCAACCACACGGGGCCTGGACAACCTCATGACTGACTAACTTGCCTAGTAGATTCCATGAGTCCCATTGTTCGAGTGTTAAATTCTACATATGCATAGAAAATCTTTTAAAAGATTTGCCGGGTGAAGTTGGTGCATTCATAACAGGTAGGTAAGCATGGTCGGGGTTGCTTGGGGTAGATGGCGCCCCTATTAACCAACCTCGCCTCACATCGTGAAGTACCGGCTTCGGGATTTGACCCGTTACGGCAGAACCATACTTATTGCGTGACTCATGGTCTCGGCGAAAGCAAGGTAAAGGTCGTGTCTAACCACCCTCTGCCGGCCTTCCAAGGAAGAGGGCTATTATAGTGGCATTAAGAGAAGGTTAGTACATGTGGGCAAATTTGTACACCACTGAAGGGTAATAATCTTTTCGAAAAGCCGTGTTCACGGTTATGAACGCTTGGTGACCAGATTCTAAAATCATAGAGAACATGAACCTAATTGTAAAACTTGGCAGATCAACGTGTGCTTAAGGATGCTTCCTCATGGGTACGAGGGGGTAATCCTAGTTGGTATATGATTATGATTTGGTGGATATCAAAAGATGATGATCAATATTTTCGAAGATGTCACTCTCTTATCCCCTTTTAAAATATTCTGATTAGACGAGCTTCTTCCCTCTCTCGTTTTATAAACAAAGTTGTCTTCATGCAAAACAACTCCACCAGCCATAAGTCTTGCGGAGTACACCCTATACTCACCATTGCTTTGTTGATGCTTTTGGCAGAGTAAGTGTTCCCTGAAGACGAGTTCCGTACTACATTGACATCGACGAATAGCTTGGGGTTCCCGGCCGGCAGCCTGGAATCTATGGGCTGGGACGTCATCATTATGCTTCAGGCCTCTTAGGCCATTTGTTAGGTTTGCTATACTTAATAGCATAATTTGTCTTCCGTTGTTTTATGTTTGTGGTCCTTGACCTCTGCTTGTAATAATTTGGTCCTCTGCTCAGTTATGAGCTTGCTGTAATAATTTTTGTATCGTAGGGTCACTGCTGTGTTACCGATTCTTCACTGGATATTCTCGAGCTCAAAGTTAAGCTTATATCAGACGGAGGTCTGGGATTTGTTTAGCCCTGATCTTGGGGGTGTCACATCCTTCCTCGCGTTCGGACAATAACACTTAGAAAACTCCTGGATGTGAAGGTGGAAATGTCCCTATGCGGCTATACGAGGGGCTAGAACGTGCCACAACCTCCCAAACATGGTTTTCCATGTGCATATGGCCTAAACATACCTAAACCAAGAGAAATCTACACCGGGCTACCCCTCTCAGAAGAACATTTAGGGGGGTAGACGATCCGAGGCCCCCGGATCAGGGTATCGGAGCAAAATGTGCCTCGGGGCAAGGGAATAGCACCAAATGATGCCTGTGGACCTAGGATATGTGCAAGAGTGTGGTGGAAGGTTTAAAGGTGCAACAGATAGCCCCTTGGTATGGCCTTCCTCGCGTTTGGACAATAACACTTAGCAGACTCCTGGACGCGAAGGTGGAAATGTCCCGATGCGGCTATACCGGGGGATAGAACGTGCCACCTCCTCCCAAACCTGGTTTTACATGTGAGTATGGCCTAAAAATACATAAACCAAAAAAAATATAAACCGGGCTACCCCTCTCAAAAGAAGATCCAGGGGAGTATAAGATTCGAGGCCCCCAGATCAGGGCTTCGGAGCAAAACCTGTCTCGGGGAATCAGAATACCACCAAATCATGCGTGTGGACCTAGGATATGTATGAGAGTGTGGTAGAAGGTTTAAATGTGCAATACATAGCTCCTCGACATGTCCTTTTTCGCGTTCGGACAATAACACTTAGCATACTCCTGGACGCGAAGGTGGAGATGTCCCGATGCGGCTATACCGCGGGCTAGAACATGCCACAGCATCACAAACCTGGTTTTCCATGTTACTATGACCTAAACATACATAAAACAAGAGAAAGGTACACCGGGCTACCCCTCTCAGAAGAACATCTAGGGGGTAGACGATCTAAGGCCCCAAGATCAGGGTTTCAGAGCAAAACGTTCCTCGGGGCATAGGAATACCACCAAATCATGCCTGTGGACCTCGGATATGTGCGAGAGTGTGGTGGAAAGTTTAAAGGTGCAATACATAGCTCCCCAGCGTGGCCTTCCTCGCGTTTGTACAATAACACTTAGCAGACTCCTGGACGCGAAGGTGCAAATGTCCTGATACGGCTATACTGGGGGCTAGAACGTTCCACATCCTCCCAAACCAGGTTTTCCATGTGACTATGGCCTCAACATACATAAAACAAGACAAACATATATCAGGCTACCCCTCTCAGAAGAATATCTAGGGGGATAGATGATCTGAGGCTCACGGATTAGGGTATCGGAGAAAAACGTGCCTCGGGGCATTAGAATACAACCAAATCATTCTTGTGGACCGAGGATATATGCAAGAGTGTGGTGGAAGGTTTAGAGGTGCAATACATAGCTCCCCGGCGTGGCCTTCATCGCGTTCGTACAATAACACTTAGCAGACTCCTGGACGCGAAGGTCGAAATGTCCCGATGCGGCTATACCAGGGGCTAGAATGTGCCACATCCTCCCAAACCTGGTTTTCCATGTCACTATCGCCTAAACATACCTAAACCAACAGAAAGATACACCGGACTACCCCTCTCAAAAGAACACCTAGGGGGTATACGATCTGAGGCCTCCAGATCAGGGCTTCGCAGCAAAACGTGCCTCGGGGAATCAGAATACCACCAAATTATGCGTGTGAACCTAGGATATATGCGAGAGTGTGGTGGAAGGTTTAAATGTGCAATACATAGCTCCCCGACATGTCCTTCCTCGCGTTCGGACTATAACACTTAGCAGACTCCTAGACGCGAAGGTGGAAATGTCCTGATGCGGCTATATCGGGGGCTAGAACGTGCCACAACCTCCCAAACTTGGTTTTTCATGTTCCTATGGCCTAAAAATACCTAAAACAATAGAAATATGCACCGGGCTACCCCTCACAGAAGGATATCTAGGGGGGGTAGACGATCCGAGGCTACCAGATCAGGGTATCGGAGCAAAACGTGCCTCAGGGCATCGGAATACAACCAAATCATTCTTGTGGACCTAGGATATATGCAAGAGTGTGGTGGAAGGTTTAGAGGTGCAATACATAGCTCCCGGCGTGGCCTTCCTCGCGTTCGGACAATAACACTTAGCAGACTCCTGGACACGAAGGTGGAAATGTACCGATGAGGCTATACCGGAGGCTAGATTGTGCCACATCCTCCCAAACCTGGTTTTCCATGTCACTATCGCCTAAACATACGTAAACCAACAGAAAGATACACTGGGCTACCCGTCTCAAAAGAACACCTAGGGGGTATACGATCTGAGGCCCCCAGATCACGGCTTCGGAGCAAAACGTGCCTCGGGGAATCAGAATACCACCAAATTATGCGTGTGAACCTAGGATATGTGCGAGAGTGTGGTGGAAGGTTTAAATGTGCAATACATAGCTCCCCGACATGTCCTTCCTCGCGTTCGGACTATAATACTTAGCAGACTCCTAGATGCGAAGGTGGAAATGTCCTGATGCGGCTATACCGGGGGCTAGAACGTGCCACAGCCTCCCAAACTTGGTTTTCCATGTTCCTATGGCCTAAACATACCTAAAACAATACAAATATGCACCGGGCTATGTAACACCCTCAGAATCGGCCCTATGCAAGTTTTAGCGAAACCCGCCAAACCCGCATAGAAACGATTCAAAGGTGCCCACCAGGCACTTTCGTGCGGGTGGAAAACAAAGTAATAACATTACACAACAGTCCTCGATGGGACCCACAGAACAGATATATATACAACAGCGACTCAAAGAGTCAAGAATACAGATATACAATACAAAGATCCAAATCACCTTGAAGACGAGTCAGCGTCCGACTACGGACAAGATGCAAATGGGGCTAAGAGCCCTGAAGATTAACCAATGGCGTCCATAACCCTGCCCAGGCCAAGCCGGAAGGGTAACCCTGCTAACGACGTCGATCTCAAAACCTGTTTAAACAAAAGGGGTGCCGACAAAGGGCAAAGGAAAAAGAGGAGCGCCAAGATCGAGGCCAAGACACGGCGAGACTAGAATTCAAGGTCCTCGCCTACATAGGTATGGTGGATCAGCGGCAAGAAGCATGCACTAAACAACCTATAGAGACTCAGATAATCGGGCGGCAATCGAGAGGGAAGAAAGACCTATTCGAACCAACCTGATACTACCACCAAACAAACCCATCCTGGTGTTTCCTCGAGACCAAACGAGGAAGTCAACCGAGGAACTCACACCGCTGGCGCTTTTATTTATTCGCTTATCGTTGCAATTACTAGTCAAGTATTGATAGTCATCCCGATAAAATAAGCAAGGCACTTTTAGTTAACCATTCCGTTATAGTTACAACACTTACTAATCGACATGTATAGCATGAGATAACCCAAAAACCCAGCTTGTTGGTACTTTTATTTAGCCATTCCGCTAGAAGTTGCAATACTTACTAGTCGATACAATGGTCGCATTTACACTCCAAACAAGCAATTGTGGGCAGTATTATTAGCCATTCCATTATAGTGAAGCTGATTACTAGTCATTATAAAGTCAAATTTATAGCACTACTTTAGTTATGCTTGTCTATGATCGAGATCTTGCTCCAAGTCGTCCATAACCATGGACACGGCTTGTAAAGTTTTACCCGCCGGGTGCACCAATAGCAACACACGCCGATCAACCTCGAAAACCAAATCAAAACCCAACGAGGCTTTCACGACAAAGCAATCACATGATTCAGAAATATTTCAGGGCCACCCTTGAGTCTTACCCGCAACGTAAGCTAGCTCGAGACGGACTCAAGGTTTGTGGGTCAGAAGCATCGGGAACCCAAACTGGCTTGTCGATACCGCGAAACGGGTCACAATTCCTAACAAGACAAAGGTGCTCGCACAATCGTAAATACAAAAGTAGCATGGCATAAGTACAGGATAGTAAATAAAACCTCAAACTAGTTTGTGGCCCCAAGAAATAAGACTGAATCAAGCTCTGGCTCAGGGGGGTCCCATAATCCTCGTGGATGTGGATAGCGCGATAAATCAAGGAACAGGTATCAAGTACTGGGTCCTACGGGACACAAGTGGGCTCGAAACCAAATATTATCTATCACCCACCGATGCCTCTGCTTACTTCAATTTTAGTTATTAAACAGGAATTAAAGTGAACGATAAGTAAAGCCATGATCATCTCCAACATCAAACATGCGGCAATACACCAACAACTGTGGTACTTGACGACACGCAAAGACTTGAGCAGCGACTACGACGCGCAAGTCCAACTATCTACCAAACAACAGGTAATAGGGTGTGCCCAAGGCAATATAGGGCTGCAAGGGATATCACGGGTACGAAAACTAGAGCATCGCAACACAGATAACAATAGATCAACAGGAGGGAATAAATACTAGAAAAGTAAGATAGGTAGAAAGGGGGAGATGCTCGCCTGAAAACATTGTCGAAGGTTCAACCGAAGATCAGGTCGACACTCGCATCAACTCAACGGCCTTATCCGCGAAGAAGCAAAACACTAGAAGAAACACCGGATGCAATATTTAATACTACGGCAAAAGATCGGGCATGATGCATGCATGATGTATGACATGGCAGAGGTGCGATGCAACTAGGTCATATTAAGCGGAACCGGGGGTCCCGACAATTAATTAGGTGGTTCAAGTTGTTTAGCTACCCCGCAAATTAAATGTTGTATTAACATGGCCAAATAAGTTACCGGTTCGCTACAGAAATTTAAATGACGCCAATATGAGACTAGATTTGCCCGCATATGGGCCCCATATTAATTATAAGGTGAATCGGCATAAGGCCCCCAAACCACACAAATATGCATGCAAGTATGGCAATTAATATGCAACAAGTAGTTATTATATTATAAAATAGGTTTTTGGGAAGGGGTTCACACATTAGGGGTGTCTCGACGAACTTGGGGTTCCGGGGTTCGGGGTTGATCTCGGGGTTCCGGGTTCGAAGGGCTCGGTCTCGATGGGAACATTCTCGAACAACGGGGTAGGTCTTGTCGCATCCGGGTAGCAGGACTTGGTTTGGTGCCGGGGGCGCATCGTACTTTCCCCTGGTTGGGGTCGTTCTTGTCGTCACGAGGACCTTGTCGGGTCTGTGGTTCGGGTCAGACTTGTCGTTCGGGATGAAGATCTTGGGGTGCCATCTCGATCATCGGCCAACTCATTGGAAGTAGAACTTGGCATGCTATGGTTCGGTCTTCGGGGTCCGGGCATATTATCCATGACGGAGCACTTGGTGGTCTTAGGGTCCGTGAAGGAGACCGCCGCCGGGTTCGTGAGAACTTGTCGGTAGTCCTTGTACAACTCGTTCATGGTCGATCTTGTCCGACAGGAGATCTTGTTAGCAACTTCACATCAACAGAAACTCGGGACTTCGAGTAGCACTTGAAAACAGACAACACGCGTCGACGCTGGAGCAAGAGGAAACACGGAAGCCGTCGGCAGCAGATGTTGCAGGAAGACATGGTCGAGTCTAGCAGCGCGGAACTCCCGGCGACGACGCACTGTTGGGAACCGAACCGGCGGGCGCGGCATGGGCAAGGCGACGCTGGTTCAGCTAAGCCGGCAGGAGGCGGCCAGTCGGGTCGACGTGGCGCGGCGGCTGGCTGGTGGCGACTGGCCGGGAGGCGGCAGAGCTCGGGGACGACGACGAGGAGGCACCGCAGGGAACGCGGCGGCGGGGAGGCGGCTCGGGCCGGGGGCGTGTCGAGGGGGAGGGTGCGGCGAGGGGGCGCACGGCGGCTGCCGGTGACGAGGCAGAGAGCGGAGGGGCCGAGCGGGGAGGTCGAGGGGAGCTCGAGACGAGGCGGCGGGCGGCCGGCTGGGGACGCGGGCGCCGGCGGCGAGGAGCTCGTCGGCCGGAGGGGAGGGAGAAGGAGAGCGTCGGTGGCGGCGGGGTCGGGAAGACCGGCGGCAGGTGGAGAGGCCGCGGCGGCGGAAGGTCGGGGCCGGCGCAGAGACGCGGAGGCGGGGCGCTGATGAGGTGGGCGTCCGGCGGCGCTTGCCCGGATCGAGGACGGCCAGGGGAGGTCCTGTCGGCGGCGAGAGGCGGTCCGCTCGGAGGAGAGGCCGCGGCGGCGCGCCGGGGAGGGTGGAGGAGACAGGGAAGGGGGAAGGAGAAGGTGGCGTGAGCGGGGCGGAGGAGACGCCGGCCGCGGACGGAGGCGGTGGTCGGCGAGCGGAGAGAACGGCGAGCGGCGGAGGGAGGCGGGGAGCGGCCGAGGCAGACGGCGAGGAGGGAGAAGGGCGGAGGGCAGGCCGCGGCGGCGCCGGCCTGTGGGAGGGGAGGAGCGCGGCGGGTTGGCGTGGGCGGCGGGGTGCGGTGTCGGGGAGAGAGATGAGGGTGAGAGAGGAAGGAGAGAGCGGGGACAGGGGGCCAGGGGTGGGGCCCAAGTGGCAGGGTGGGGCTGTGTGCTGGGGTGGGGCCCGGCTGGGTGAAGAGAGGAGGAGGGGTGAGGCTGAGCTGGGTGAGAAAAGGGAGAGGGAAAAAGGTATGGATCGATGAGGTGGCAGGGGGGTAGGGAATAGGTCCAGGGGTGAGGTGGCGAGCTGTGAGGGGTGGGTAGGATAGATTTGGGTGAGAATAGGATTTAGAGTGGGCTGATTTAAAATGTGTGTTTGTTCGGTCTTGTTTATTTTAAAACAAGGCCACTTTGAAATAGTTTTTAGGGAAATAAAATATCCGATACGCTCGGGGTTTTGCATTTGAAAATAAAGAGGGGTATTTGTACAAAGCAAAACTAGGCTTTTCGAAGTAGTTCGGACAAACAATGCATGATGATGACGATGCGATGCACAAAAACAACGCGATTTTCCAGTAGTGGTTTTGCGGGATGCCACAGGCTACCCCTCACAGAAGAACATATAGGGGGGTAGACGATCCGAGGCCACCAGATAAGGGTATCGGAGCAAAATGTGCCTCAGGGCATCAGAATACCAGCAAATCATGTGTGTGGACCTAGGATATGTGCGAGAGTGTGGTGGAAGGTTTAAAGGTGCAATACATAGCCCCCGGCATGGCCTTCCTCGCGTTCGGATAATAACACCTAGCAGACTCCTGGACGCGAAGGTGGATATGTTCCGATGCGGCTATACCAGGGGCTAGAACGTGCCACATCCTCCCAAACCTGGTTTTCCATGTGAATTTGGCCTAAACATACCTAAACCAACAAAAAGATACACCGGGATACCCCTCTCAAAAGAACACCTAGGGGGGTATACGATCTGAGGCCACCAGATCAGGGTATCGGAGCAAAACCTGCCTCGGGGCATCAGAATACCACCAAATCATGCGTGTGGACCTAGGATATGTCCGAGAGTGTGGTGGAAGGTTTAAATGTGCAATACATATCTCCCTGACATGTCCTTCCTCGCGTTCGGACAATAACATTTAGCAGACTCCTAGACGCGAAGGTGGAAATGTCCCAATGCGGCTATACCAGGGGCTAGAACGTTCCACAGCCTCCCAACCTGGTTTTCCATGTTACTATGGCCTAATATACTTAAAAGAAGAGAAATCTAGATCGGGCTACCCCTCTCAGAAGAACATCTAGGGGGTAGACAATCCGAGGCCCCCGGATCAGGGTTTCAGAGCAAAATGTCCCTCTGGGAATCGGAATACGGCCAAATCATGCCTGTGGACCTAGGATATGTGAGAGAGTGTGGTGGAAGGTTTAAAGGTGCACTACATAGTTCCCTGGCATGGTCTTCCTCGCGTTCGGATAATAACACTTAGCAGACTCCTGGACGCGAAGGTGGAAATGTCCCGATGCGGCTATACCGGGGGATAGAATGTGCCACATCCTCCCAAACCTGGTTTTCCATGTCAATATCGCCTAAACATATGTAAACCAACAGAAATATACACCGGGCTACCCGTCTCAAAAGAACACCTAGGGGGTATACGATCTGAGGCCCCTAGATCAGGGCTTCGGAGCAAAACGTGCCTCGGGGAATCAGAATACCACCAAATTATGCGTGTGAACCTATGATATGTGCGAGAGTGTGGTGGAAGGTTTAAATGTGCAATACATAGCTCGCCGACATGTCCTTCCTCGCATTCGGACTATAACACTTAGCAGACTCCTAGACGCAAAGGTGGAAATGTCCTGATGCGGCTATATCGGGGGCTAGAACGTGCCACAGCCTCCCAAACTTGGTTTTCCATGTTCCTACAGCCTAAACATACCTAAAACAATAGAAATATGCACCGGGCTACCCCTCACAGAAGAACATCTAGGGGGGTAGACGATCCGAGGCCACCGGATCAGGGTATCGGAGCAAAACGTGCCTCAGGGCATCGGAATACCAGCAAATCATGTGTGTGGACCTAGGATATGTGCGAGAGTGTGGTGGAAGGTTTAAAGGTGAAATAGATATCCCCCGGCATGGCCTTCCTCGCGTTCGGATAATAACACCTAGCAGACTCCTGGACGCGAAGGTGGAAATGTTCCGATGCGGCTATACCAGGGGCTAGAACGTGCCACATCCTCCCAAACCTGGTTTTCCATTTGACTATGGCCTAAGCATACCTAAACCAACAGAAAGATACACCGGGATACCCCTCTCAAAAGAACACCTATGGGGGTATACGATCTGAGGCCACCAGATCAGGGTATCGGAGCAAAACCTGCCTCGGGGCATCGGAATACCACCAAATCATGCGTGTGGACCTAGGATATGTCCGAGAGTGTGGTGGAAGGTTTAAATGTGCAATACATAGCTCCCTGACATGTCCTTCCTCGCGTTCGGACAATAACATTTAGTAGACTCCTAGACGCGAAGGTGGAAATGTCCCAATGCGGCTATACCAGGGGCTAGAACGTTCCACAACCTCCCAAACCTGGTTTTCCATGTTACTATGGCCTAATATACATAAAACAAGAGAAATCTAGATCGTGCTACCCGTCTCAGAAGAACATCAAGGGGATAGACAATCCGAGGTGCCCGGATCAGGGTTTCACAGCAAAACGTGCCTCAGGGAATCGGAATACGACCAAATCATGCCTGTGGACCTAGGATATGTGAGAGAGTGTGGTGGAAGGTTTAAAGGTGCACTACATAGCTCCCTGGCATGGCCTTCCTCGCGTTCGGATAATAACACTTAGCAGACTCCTAGACACGAAGTTGCAAATGTCCTGATGCAGCTATACTAGAGGCTAGAACGTTCCACAACCTCCCACACCAGGTTTTCCATATGACTATGGCCTCAACATACATAAAACAAGACAAATCTATACCGGGCTACCCCTCTCAGAAGAACATCTCGGGGGATAGATGATCTAAGGCTCCCGGTTTAGAGTATCAGAGAAAAACGTGCCTCGGGGCATTAGAATACAACCAAATCATTCTTTTGGACCTAGGATATATGCAAGAGTGTGGTGGAAGGTTTATAGGTGCAATACATAGCTCCCCGGCGCGGCCTTCCTCGCGTTCGAACAATAACACTTAGCAGACTCCTAGACGCGAAGGTGGAAAAGTCCCGATGCGGCTATACGGGGGGCTAGAATGTGTCACATCCTCCCAAACCTGGTTTTCCATGTCAGTATCGCCTAAACATACCTAAACCAATAGAAATATACACCGGGCTACCCGTCTCAAAAGAACACCTAGGGGGTATACGATCTGAGGCCCCCAGATCAGGGCTTCGGAGCAAAACGTGCCTCGGGGAATCAGAATACCACCAAATTATGCGTGTGAACCTAGGATATGTGCGAGAGTGTGGTGGAAGGTTTAAATGTGCAATACATAGCTCCCCGACATGTCCTTCCTCGCATTCGGACTATAACACTTAGCAGACTCCTAGACGCGAAGGTGGAAATGTCCTGATGCGGCTATACCGGGGGCTAGAACGTGCCACAGCCTCCCAAACTTGGTTTTCCATGTTCCTATAACCTAAACATACCTTAAACAATAGAAATATTCACCGGGCTACCCCTCACAGAAGAACATCTAGGGGGGTAGACGATCCGAGGCCATCGGATCAGGGTATCGGAGCAAAACGTGCCTCAGGGCATCGGAATACCAGGAAATCATGTGTGTGGGCCTAGGATATGTGCGAGAGTGTGGTGGAAGGTTTAAAGGTGCAATACATATCCCCCGGCATGGCCTTCCTCGCGTTCGGATAATAACACCTAGCAGACTCCTGGACGCAAAGGTGGAAATGTTCTGATGCGGCTATACCAGGGGATAGAACGTGCCACATCCTCCCAAACCTGGTTTTCCATGTGACTATGGCCTAAACATACCTAAACCAACAGAAAGATACACCGGGATACCCCTCTCAAAAGAACACCTATGGGGGTATACGATCTGAGGCCACCAGATCAGGGTATCGGAGCAAAACCTGCCTCGGGGCATCGGAATACCACCAAATCATGCGTGTGGACCTAGGATATGTCCGAGAGTGTGGTGGAAGGTTTAAATGTGCAATACATAGCTCCCTGACATGTCCTTCCTCGCGTTCGGACAATAACATTTAGCAGACTCCTAGACGCGAAGGTGGAAATGTCCCAATGCGGCTATACCAGGGGCTAGAACGTGCCACAGCCTCCCAAACCTGGTTTTCCATGGTACTATGGCCTAATATACATAAAACAAGAGAAATCTAGATCGGGCTACCCCTCTCAGAAGAAAATATAGGGGGTAGACAATCCGAGGCCCCCGGATCAGGGTTTCAGAGCAAAACGTGCCTCGAGGAATCGGAGTACGACCAAATCATGCCTGTGGACCTAGGATATGTGAGAGAGTGTGGTGGAAGGTTTAAAGGTGCAATAAATAGCTCCCCGACATGGCCTTCCTCACGTTCGGATAAGAACACTTAGCAGACTCCTGGACGCGAAGGTGCAAATGTCATGATGCGGCTATACCGGGGGCTAGAACGTTCCACAGCCTCCCAAACTTGGTTTTACATGTTCCTATAGCCTAAACATACCTTAAACAATAGAAATATTCACCGGGCTACCCCTCACAGAAGAACATCTAGGGGGGTAGACGATCCGAGGCCATCGGATCAGGGCATCGGAGCAAAACGTGCCTCAGGGCATCGGAATACCAGCAAATCATGTGTGTGGGCCTAGGATATGTGAGAGAATGTGGTGGAAGGTTTAAAGGTGCAATACATATCCCCCGGCATGGCCTTCCTCGCGTTCGGATAATAACACCTAGCAGACTCCTGGACGCAAAGGTGGAAATGTTCTGATGCGGCTATACCAGGGGATAGAACGTGCCACATCCTCCCAAACCTGGTTTTCCATGTGACTATGGCCTAAACATACCTAAACCAACAGAAAGATACACCGGGATACCCCTCTCCAAAGAACACCTATGGGGGTATACGATCTGAGGCCACCAGATCAGGGTATCGGAGCAAAACCTGCCTCGGGGCATCGGAATACCACCAAATAATGCGTGTGGACCTAGGATATGTCCGAGAGTGTGGTGGAAGGTTTAAATGTGCAATACATAGCTCCCTGACATGTCCTTCCTCGCGTTCGGACAATAACATTTAGCAGACTCCTAGACGCGAAGGTGGAAATGTCCCGATGCGGCTATACGGGGGGCTAGAATGTGCCACATCATCCCAAACCTGGTTTTCCATGTCACTATCGCCTAAACATACCTAAACCAATAAAAATATACATCGGGCTACCCGTCTCAAAAGAACACCTAGGGGGTATACGATCTGAGGCCCCCAGATCAGGGCTTCGGAGCAAAACGTGCCCCGGGGAATCATAATACCACCAAATTATGCCTGTGAACCTAGGATATGTGCGAGAGTGTGGTGGAAGGTTTAAATGTGCAATACATAGCTCCCCGACATGTCCTTCCTCGCATTCGGACTATAACACTTAGCAGACTCCTAGACGCGAATGTGGAAATGTCCTGATGCGGCTATACCGGGGGCTAGAACGTTCCACAGCCTCCCAAACTTGGTTTTCCATGTTCCTATAGCCTAAACATACCTTAAACAATAGAAATATTCACCGGGATACCCCTCACAGAAGAACATCTAGGGGGGTAGACGATCCGAGGCCATCAGATCAGGGTATCGGAGCAAAACGTGCCTCAGGGCATCGGAATACCAGCAAATCATGTGTGTGGTCCTAGGATATGTGCGAGAGTGTGGTGGAAGGTTTAAAGGTGCAATACATATCCCCCGGCATGGCCTTCCTCGCGTTCGGATAATAACACCTAGCAGACTCCTGGACGCGAAGGTGGAAATGTTCCGATGCGGCTATACCAGGGGATAGAACGTGCCACATCCTCCCAAACCTGTTTTTCCATGTGACTATGGCCTAAACATACCTAAACCAACAGAAAGATACACCGGGATACCCCTCTCAAAAGAACACCTATGGGGGTATACGATCTGAGGCCACCAGATCAGGGTATCGGAGCAAAACCTGCCTCGGGGCATCGGAATACCACCAAATCATGCGCGTGGACCTAGGATATGTCCGAGAGTGTGGTGGAAGGTTTAAATGTGCAATACATAGCTCCCTGACATGTCCTTCCTCGTGTTCGGACAATAACATTTAGCAGACTCCTAGACGCGAAGGTGGAAATGTCCCAATGCGGCTATACCAGGGGCTAGAACGTGCCACAGCCTCCCAAACCTGGTTTTCCATGTTACTATGGCCTAATATACATAAAACAAGAGAAATCTAGATCGGGCTACCCCTCTCAGAAGAACATCTAGGGGGTAGACAATCCGAGGCCCCCGGATCAAGGTTTTCAGAGCAAAACGTGCCTCGAGGAATCGGAGTACGACCAAATCATGCCTGTGGACCTAGGATATGTGAGAGAGTGTGGTGGAAGGTTTAAAGGTGCAATACATAGCTCCCCGGCATGGCCTTCCTCACGTTCGGATAATAACACTTAGCAGACTCCTGGACGCGAAGGTGCAAATGTCCTGATGCGGCTATACTAGGGGCTAGAACGTTCCACAGCCTCCCAAACCAGGTTTTCCATATGACTATGGCCTCAACATACATAAAACAAGTCAAACCTATACCGGGCTACCCGTCTCAGAAGAACATCTAGGGGGATAGATGATCTAAGGCTCCCGGTTTAGGTTATCAGACCAAAACATGCCTCGGGGCATTAGAATACAACCAAATCATTCTTGTGGACCTAGGATATATGCAACAGTGTGGTGGAAGGTTTAGAGGTGCAATACATAGCTCCCCGGTGCAGCCTTCCTCGCGTTCGGACAATAACACTTAGCAGACTCCTGGACGCGAAGGTGGAAATGTCTAGAACGTGTCACATCCTCCCAAACCTGGTTTTACATGTTAATATCGCCTAAAGATAACTAAACCAACAGAAATATACACCGGGCTACCCCTTTCAATAGAACACCTACATGGTATATGATCTGAGGCCCCCAGATCAGGGCTAGGGAGCAAAACGTCCCTCGGGGAATCGAAATACCACCAAATTATGCGCGTGGACCTATGATATGTGCGAGAGTGTGGTGGAAGGTTTAAATGTGCAATACATAGCTCCCCGAAATGTGCTTACTCGCGTTCGGACAATACCACTTAGAAAGCCCATAGACGCGAAGGTGGAAATGTCCTAATGAAGCTATGCCGGGGGCTAGAACGTGCCACAGCCTCCCAAATATTGTTTTCCATGTTACTATGGCCTAAACATACATAAAACAATAGAAAGCTACAACGGACTACCCCTCTCAGAAGAACATCTAGGGGGTAGACGATCGAAGGCCCCCGGATAAGGGTTTCAGAGCAAAACGTGCCTCGGGGCATCGGAATACCACCATATCATGCCTGTGGATCTAGGATATGTGCGAGAGTGTGGTGGAAGGTTTAAAGGTGCAATACATAGCTTCCCTGCGTGGCCTTCCTCGCGTTCGGACAATAACACTTAACAGACTCCTGGACGCGAAGGTGCAAATGTCCTCGTGCGGCTATACCGGGGCCTAGAACGTTCCACAACCTCCCAAACCTGGTTTTCCTTATGGATATGGCCTCAACATACATAAACCAAGACAAAGCTATACCGGGCTACCCCTCTCAGAAGAACATTTAGGGGGATAAATGATCTGAGGCTCCCGGATCAGGGTTTTAGAGCAAAACGCGCCTCGGGGCATCAGAATACCACAAAATCATTCTTCTGGACCTAGGATATGTGCGAGAGTGTGGTGGAAGGATTTAAGGTGCAATACATAGCTCTACGGTGTCGCCTTCCTCGTGTTCGGACAATAACACTTAGCAGACTCCTAGACATGAAGGTGGAAATGTCCCTATGCGGCTATACCGGGGCTAGAACGTGCCACATGCTCCCAAACCTGTTTTTCCATGTGAATATGTCCTAAACATACCTAAACCAAGAGAAAGCTACAGCGGTCTACCCCTCTCAGAAGAACATCTAGGTGGGTAGACGATCCGAGGCCCCGGATCAGGGTATTGGAGCAAAATGTTCCTCGGGGCATGGGAATAGCACCAAATCATGCGTGTGGACCTAGGATATGTGTGAGAGTGTGGTGGAAGGTTTAAAGGTGAAACACATAGCCCCTCGGCATGGCCTTCTTCGCGTTCGGACAATAACACTTAGCAGACTCCTGGACGCGAAGATGGAAATGTCCCGATGCGGCTATACCGGGGGCTAGAATGTGCCACATACTCAAAAACCTAGTTTTACATGTGAGTATGGCCTACACATACCTAAACCAACAAAAAGAAACACCGGGCTACCCCTCTCAAAAGAACACCTAGGGGGGTATACGATCCGAGGCCCCCAGATCAGTACTTCGGAGCAAAACCTGCCTCGGGGAATCAGAATACCACCAAATCATGTATGTGGACATAGGATATGTGCGGGAGTGTGGTGGAAGGTTTAAATGTGCAATACATAGCTCTCCGACATGTCCTTCCTCGCGTTCGGACAATAACACTTAGCGGACTCCTAGACACGAAGGTGGAAATGTCCTGATGCGGCTATACCGGGGGCTAGAACGTGCCACAACATCCCAAACCTTGTTTTCCATGTTACTATGGCCTAAACATACATGAAAAAATAGAAAGGTACACCGGGCTACCCCTCTCGGAAGAAAATCTGGGGGGTAGACGATCTGAGGCCCCCGGATCAGGGGTTCGGAGCATAACGTGCCTCGGGGCATTGGAATACCACCAAATCATGCCTGTGGTCCTAGGGTATGTGCGAGAGTGTGGTGGAAGCTTTAAAGGTTCAATACATACCTCCCCGGCATGGCCTTCCTCGCGTTCGGACAATAACACTTAGCAGACTCCTGGACGCGAAGGTGCAAATGTCCTGATGCAGCTATACCGAGGGCTAGAACGTTCCACAGCCTCCCAAACCTGGTTTTCCATGTGACTATGGCCTTAACATACGTAAACCAAGACAAAGATATACCGAGCTACCCCTCTCAAAAGAACATCTAGGGGGATAGATGATCCGAGGCTCCCGGATAAGGGTTTCAGAGCAAAACTTGCCTCGGGGCATCAGAATACCAGCAAATCATTCTTGTGGACCTAGGATATGTCCGAGAGTGTGGTGGAAGGTTTAAAGGTGCAATACATAGCTACCCGTCGTGGCCTTCCTCGCGTTCGGAAAATAACACTTAGAAGACTTCTGGACATGATGGTGGAAATGTCCCTATGCGGCTATACCGTGGGCTAGGACGCTCCACATCCTCCCAAACCTGGTTTTCCATGTGCATATGGCCTAAACATACTTAAACCAAGATAAATCTACACCGGGCTTCCCCTCTCAAAAGAACATCTAGGGGGGTAGACAATCTGAGGCCCCCGGATCAGGGTATCGGAGCAGAACGTGCCTTGGGGCATCGGAATAACACGAAATCATGCCTGTGGATCTAGGATATGTGCGAGAGTGTGGTGGAAGGTTTAAAGGTGCCATACATAGTTCCCCGGCGTGGCATTCCTCCCGTTCGGACAATAACACTTAGCAGACTCCTGGACGTGAAGGTGGAAATGTCCTGATGCGGCTATACTGGGGCTAGAACATGCCACAGTCTCCCAAACCTGGTTTTCCATGTTCTTATGGCCTAAACATACTGATACGTCGGAAACATATCTATAATTTTTTGTGTTTCATGCTTGTTTAGTATCTACTTTGCTTTGCTTTTGTCTACACTTTGAGGTGTTTTTATATGTGTTTCTGGACTAACCTGTTAACAAGATGCCACAGTGTTAGTTGCCTATTTTCTTCTGATTTTGGATCCAGAAAAGGCAGAAAATTGGACGGGACAAAAGCCAAAGTCAATATTTTACCGTGGGGAACACGGAGCCTGAATACGAGATGGAAGGGAGCCACTAGGGGGCCACACCCCCTGGTCACGTGGTTGGGCCCAGCCCACGCCTGTGGAGGGGTGCGGCTGCCCTTGCTGCCCCTGCCTCGCCTCTTTTCCTATAAAGACCCCCCCGATACAGAAACCCTAAGTACCCGATCAATATTCCACAAAACAGTCCATAGCTGCCGCCACTGTCTTCCCTAGGTCGGGGATATCTTAAGCTCTTCCCGGCACCCTGCCGGAGGGGAGATCATCGCGGAGGCCTTCTTCTTCATCATGCCAGCCTTCGGTATGAAGTGTGAGTAGTTCCACATTGGACTACGGGTCCATGTAGTAGCTAGATGGTTGTATCTCCTCCCTTCTGCTACCATGTTTAGATCTCGTGAGCTCCCTTCATTATCAAGATCATCTATTTGTAATGATGCATGTTGTGTTTGTAGGGATCCGATGGATATTGAGATTACTATGTCAGATTGATTAATGGTTTTGTCTTATTGTTTCTATCATGTATGTGTTGTTTGTGATCTTGCGTGCTCTCCGTTTCTAGTAGCTATCTTGGCCAAGTAGATGCTAGTGACTCCAAGATGGGGTACGTATGCTCGATAGTGGGTTCATGCCTCTATTTAATCTAAGGTAAGTGACAGAAATCTCTAAGTTTGTATATGTGCTATTGCTAGTAGGGAGAAAACAACGATCTCTTGTTCATGGAAGAAGTGGATTGTTTACCTTACACACTTTGCTTAAAGTAGTTATCTGTTGCTTGCAACTTAATACTGGAGGGGGTTCGAATGATAACCTGAAGGTGGATTACTAGTCATAGATGCAGTTGAATGGCGGTCTATGTATATTCTTGTATTGCCCAATCAAATCTCATAGGATCATGAATTTCTAGTATTGCATTGTTATGCCTTGCTTAGTCCTGTCAATTGCCCTGCTGTAATTTGTTTACCCAGCTTGCCATGTTTGTTTATCTTAAGGAGAACACCTCTAGTGAACTATGGACCCCGGTCCAATCTTTACCATTGATATATCTTCCACTATTACTGTTTACTTTCTCCAAACCACTATTACCTTCCACACCATACAGTTAACCCTTTGTTTTCAGCAAACCTGTGAGATTGACAACCTCACTATTTGTTGGCGAAAAGTCTTGAGTTTGTGTTGTGTAGGTTGCCAAGTTGCTAGCAACACCTTTGAGTCGTTTCCTTCCTCCTACTGGTTCGATAACCTTTGTTTCCTACTGAGGGAAAAGTTGCTTCTGTGCTCATCACACCTTCCTCTTGGGGTCTCCCAACGAAGATTCCACACACCATCACATACCTAAACCAAGAGAAAGATACACCGGGCTACCCCTCTCCGAAGAACATCTAGGGAGGGGTATACGATTCGACGCCCCCAGCTCAGGGTTTCGGAGCCAAACGTGCCTCGGGGCATCGTAATACCACCAAATCAAGCGTGTGTACATAGTATATGTGCGAGAGTGTGGTGGAAGGTTTAAAGGTACAATACATAGCTCCCCGGCATGGCCTTACTCATGTTCGGACAATAACACTTAGCAAACTCCGGGAAGCGAAGGTGCAAATGTCCCGATGCGGCTATACCGGGGGCTAGAACTTTCCCTCAACATCCCAAACCTGGTTTTCCATGTTAGTATGGTCTAAACATACCTAAACCAAGAGAAAGCTACACCGGGATACCCTCTGAGAAGAACATCTAGGGTAGACAATCTGAGGCCCCCGAATGAGGGTTTCGGAGCAAAATATGCCTCGGGGCATAAGAATACCACCAAATCATATGTGTGAACCTAGGATATGTGCCAGAGTGTGGTGTTAGGTTTAAAGGTACAACACATAGCTCCCCCGCGTGGTATTCCTCGCGTTCGGACAATAGCACTTAGCAGACTCGTGGACGTGAAGGTGGAAATGTCCCGATGCGGTTTTACCGGTGGCTCGAACGTTGCAAAACCTCCAAAACCTAGTTTTCCATGTGCCTATGGCCTAATCATACCTAAACCAAGATAAATCACCACCGGGGTACCCCTCTCAGAAGAACATCTAGGGGGGTAGACAAGCCGAGGCCCCTAGATCAGGGTTTCGGAGCAAACCGTGCCTCGGGGCATCGAAATACCACCAAATCATGCGTGTGGACCAAGGATATGTGCGAGCGTGTGGTGGAAGGTTTAAAGGTGCAATACATAGCTCCCCGGCGTGGCATTCCTCCCGTTCAGACAATAACACTTAGTAGACACCTAGACGTGAAGGTGGAAATGTCCCGATGCGGCTATACCGGGGGCTAGAAAGTGCCACAGCTTCCCAAACCTATTTTTCTATGTTCCTATGGACTAAACATACCTAAACCAAGAGAAAGATGCACCGGGCTACCCCTCTCGGAAGAACATTTAGGGGGTAGACGATCCGAGGCCCCGGGATCAGGGTTTCAGAGGAAAACGTGTTGGGAATATGCCCTAGAGGCAATCATGTATGATGACATTTCCCATTTTATTCATAAAGATATTAAGTTGTCCTTGTATAAACATCTGATGTGTATTATTGAATATGTGATTTGGTTGTGGAACCATACATTCATGTTGTTTGTACTAAATATCCTTGGTCATTGAGGTTGTGCTGGACACACAACTTAGACCAATGTGAAAGTTGGCTTGATTACTCGGTTCCACTTGTCATGGGCATGGAGATGCTATTCCAACTTACAGTATTCGCTAAAGAGTTTAGCGAGTCGGATTGACCCATATTGAGGTACAACGAACAAGTTGTCATTTGTATATCTCAATCAATGTAATCCTTAGACCTGAGGTTATTGCATAGTCCGAGTTGAGGATCACCGAATTAGGTTATGTCAAACGCTGATCCATAACTGGGCAGTTATAAAGGCAGAATTCGGGTCGACTAAGAATCAAGATGCGTGATGTGAATAACCAAGATGGGATTTTGCCCCTCCACTCCGAGAGATATTCTCTGGGCCCTCTCGTGAGATATGATTTAGAAAGCATGGTCATGCACGACTCGGTTAAGTGTTAACCGAGGCGATCGACTAATAGTTAGTCGGGTGAATCACTTATCTTGGATCGAGAAGAGAGTTGGACTATTTAAGGGATGACAAATATTTGCCTATAGTCTGACAAGGTATATCGTGAGGCAAAAGGGACTCGGACGCAAGTCGCATTGGAAAGGCAAGTCATCATGACTCTTTGGTACTTGGGAGTCGGCACGTTCTGCTGGGAGCCGCTACCAACTAATCGATTAAGAGTCGGACTCTAATCGTGTCCAAGTAGACATGACACTGCAGGGTCACACACTTAAGAGAGAGAGCAAGTTCGGATTGGATCTAAACTGGAAATCTGGTTGGTTGGACACGAGAATCATTTGGACTGAGTCAGTGAGTCGAACTCGCATGGACTAATATTATATGGGCTTTAGTGAATGGGACGCGCAAGAAGAGCACACGTTCACTCCCTATATATAGTGGAGCACCATAACCCAGAAAGGTAAATCGTTGTTTGATTAGGTAATTCCATCTGTTGGAAACCCTAGCTCCACAGCAGTCCTGCCGTCGTATCGAACCTAGCAGGTCGCCGCCGATGCTCCTCCTTGTGCGTGTGGATACCATCCGAGGTGTTGTACGATCAGCACCAGGACAATCGGATCGCAAAGGACCGCACTGCATCAACTGACGCGCTTCATCAGTAATCCGCAATTGCATGTCTAGTGATAAACCCCGTTGCCTTCTACCTCGGCTAGATCTTGGGATCACCATGTTATAGGACAAGGTTTTGTTTTATCTCTGCGTGACCCAACAGTGGTATCAGAGCGATAACTTCTGGTTTTAGGCTCGAGATCTCGCATATGTGATATGCGGTAGGCTGTATATGAGATCTATATGCTATTTTGGTGGTCGATCTATGAGATAGATCGGTTTTGTACGATGTTGATTGGATCAACTATACTCAAGGAATGGTAAATCTGATTTCCGTGATCATACTGCTGAGGTCGTGGAACGACATACACCTACCGGTCCGCTTCCTCCATCGGGGTAGACTATGACACGAAAATCCAGAGGCGGGGACCGCTGGCTTTGCCCTGTCGTAGCGCCTTTGATGTCGTTGCGAGTTCCACAATAGATATCGTATCTATGCATAACTTGTTTTTTGCAGGAAGTTGTGAAGGGTATGGTTCATGTGCATGTGATGTATGTGTGTAATCCATACGTGATCTGCGAATCACGGTTTTTGTCAGCTGGCTGGAGCTTAGGTGCTGTCATTTTATTATATAACGACCTGCGTGTCGAATTCTCCTTGTAATTTACTTTACTAAGCTAGTGTAGATGTTTGGAGAACCCGAAAGACATGCAAGGCGTTGTACATGTCGGCGATATGGAGTAAGACAGCAAGTGACAAGGGTTGGCACGAGCCAGATTACAGGTTTTGTGGAGATGGAGATCGCCATGAAGGGAGCCATACCATTTCACATTATAATTGCTTTATTTTGTGTGATTGTTATGTCTCTGTTTTACCTCTATTAGATAGTCGGTAAAATTTAATCCCTCAAAGAAGGTCTAGTCGGTTTTCCCGCCAATGTTTGCACCATCACAAGTGGGATATTTTTGGTAGTGGGCTCATAAAATTGAGGTGTTGCCAATTCTTTCCGACTAGGTGGGTTCGAGTCGGACTCTTACTGCAGAAACACTCGGTAAGCTAGACGGGTCTATCACAACGGTTGTGGGGCTCGAGGAAAAGTCGGACGGGAGCCGGGGCATGTGATGCCATCCGTCCAACAGGAGTCGTATGAGATGCGATTGACAAGGAGTTGTCTACCTAGATCACTTGGCGGCTGGCGATGATGCTAAAGCTCACTAGCCAACTTTCTTATTTAGGGTCCTGAATCACTAAGCAACCATCGGAGGGGTGTTGGTTCTAGTGGGAGCATAAAATATTAAAGTGTTTAATATGCTTGCTCTTTTATGAATACATGTCTTAAGTGTTTTGCATTTTTCTGTTGTAGATCATGGCACCGAGTAGCAGTCACTCTCAGATATCCGGTTTTGCGTTGAGAACCATTCTTGAGAAAGATAAACTGAATGACACTAATTTTAGCAACTGGTATCGAAATCTGAGAAGTGTTCTCAAACAAGAAAAGAAGGACCATGTCCTAGACAACCCACTTCCAGATGAGCCGAATGAGAATGCGACTGTCGTTGCCACCAATGCCTACCGTCAGGCTAAGGATGAGTCCATGGATATTAGCTGTCTTATGCTTGCTCACATGGAACCGTACTTGCAAAATTAGTTCGAGAATGTTGAGGCCTACGATATGATCGAAAGCCTCAAAAGTATGTTCTACGCTTTGACGAAGACTCAGAGGTATCAAGTATCTCAGGCTTTGCTGAGTTGCAGGCTTAAGGATGGTGATCCACTGAGTCCGCATGTGATCAAAATTGTTGGTTATGTGCAGTCTCTGGAGAGGCTTTGCTACCCCATTAGCGAAGAGTTCGCTACAGATATAATTCCGAACTCTCTTCCTAGTGCATATGGGCAGTTTATTTCGAACTACCACATGCATGGTATGGATAAGAAGATCACTGAATTGCATGGGATGCTCAAGAAGGTAGAGGCGTATCTCAAGAAGGGTGCTAGTCAAGTGTTGATGGTGCAGAATAAGGCTAAATTCAAGAAGAGTTCTTGGACTAAGAAGAAGGCTAAGTCAGGAGGAAATCAGGCTCAGGACCCGGTCCCAAGCGCTTCCTTAGGGACTAAGACATCTCCTTCAGCCGGATTCACTTGCTTCCATTGCAAGGCGGATGGCCACTGGAAGAGGAACTGTAGCAAGTATTTGGCCGACAAAGCCAAGAGTGGAGGTATGACTTCTAACTCAGGTACACTTGTTTGCAATGTTATAGACATATATCTTGCTGATGCACCTAATAGTTCTTGGGTATATGATACTGGATCAGTTACTCACATCTGCAACTCGTTGCAGGGACTGGTGAGAACTAGAAGCGTAGGAAGAGGCGAGGTTGATATTCGAGTCGGAAACAAAGCAAGAGTTCCTGCGTTGGAAGTCGACACGATGCAGCTTCATTCACCTTCCGGATTCATTATGGAACTGAATAATTTTTATTATGTTCCAGTTCTTAGTCGAAACATTATTTCTGCTTCATGTTCGATGAGGCAAGGCTATGAGTCGAATATCAAGAATAATGGTTGTTCTTTCTATTTGAATGATATGTTTCACGGCTTTGCACCCGTCCAGGACGGGTTATTTATTTTGAATCTTGATGGTGAGTCGGTTTATAACATAAATGTTAAAAGGTTGAAACCAAATGATCTGAATATGACTTACTTTTGGCACTGTCGGCTTGGTCATATAAGTTGGAAACGCATGAAGAAGATCCATGATGATGGACTCCTAACTTCGTTCGACTTGGAGTCGTTCGAGACATGCGAATCTTGCCTACTCGTCAAAATGACCAAGACACCTTTTGCAAAGAGTTGCGAAAGGGCGTCCGACTTGTTGGGACTAGTACATAGTGATGTATGTGGACCAATGAGCACGATATCCAGAGGTGGTTATGAGTACTTCATTACTTTCACTGATGATTTGAGTAGGTATGGATATATCTACTTGATGAAACATAAGTCGGAAGCCTTTGAAAAGTTCAAAGAATTCCAGAATGAAGCACAGAATCAACTCGGAAAGAAAATAAAGTTTCTTCGGTCGGACCGAGGAGGCGAGTACATGAGCCATGAGTTTGATGACCATCTGAAAAGTTGTTGAATAGTTCCTCAACTTACTCCGCCAGGAACGCCGCAAAGGACCGGTGTTTCGGAAAGTCGGAATCGGACCTTGTTGGACATGGTGCGATCAATGATGAGTTGGACAGATCTGCCTTTATCATTTTGGGGTAATTGTCTAGAAACAGTGGTGTTCACACTAAACAGAGTAATATCAAATTCAGTAGAGAAGACACCGCATGAGATATGGACAGGCAAAAAGACGAGTTTGTCTTTTCTTAAGATTTGGGATTGTGAAGCATTTGTCATGCGACTCCAGTCGGACAAGCTTACGGCCAAGTCGGATAATTGTATTTTCGTGTGGTATCCGAGGGAAACCTTGGGTTACTACTTCTACAACCGAGAAGAGGGCAAAGTGTTTATCGCTCGGAACGGGGTCTTCCTTGAGAAAGAGTTTCTCAGTCGGGGAGTAAGTGGGAGCACGGTGCAGCTCGAAGAAATTAGAGACGAACCGGCTAGAAGCGAGTCAGCAAAAACCTTGGAGGTTGAGCCGGTCGTGGCTGAGGAAGAAGACTGTGATTCACGAAGATCGGCAAGATTACCAAGTGTTCGTGATGTGTTCTCAGATGTTGATGAGCGAAAATTATTCGAAAGCAATGGTGGGATCTGATTCCGAGTCATGGCTTGGAGCCATGAGATCTGAGTTAAAGTCCATGGATGAAAATCAAGTTTGGAACTTGGTTGATCTGCTAGACGGTGCAAGACCCGTCGAGTGCAAATGGGTCTTTAAGAAGAAAACTGATATGGATGGAAATGTTTCTGTCTATAAAGCACGTATTTTCGCAAAGGGGTTCCGACAAGTTCAAGGAGTTGATTACGACGAGACTTTCTCGCCTATAGCGATGCTTAAATCAGTTCGGATCATGTTAGCTATAGTAGCCTATTTCGACTATGAGATATGGCAGATGAATATCAAAACGGCTTTCCTTAACAGAAATTTAACCGAGGACGTATATATGATACAGCCCGAGGGTTTTTTCGATCCGGCTAATACTGACAAGGTGTGCAAACTTCAGAAATCCATTTATGGGTTGAAGCAAGCATCTCGGAGTTGGAATATTCGCTTTGATGACGTAGTCAAATCGTTTGGCTTCATCAAGAGTGATCATGATTCTTGTTTATACAAGAAGTTTAGTGGGAGCAAAGTGAACTTTCTAATCTTATATGTGGATGACATATTATTTTTTGGAAATGATGTCCAGATGTTGCAAGAAACCAAGGAATCATTGGAAAAGAGTTTCTCAATGAAAGACTTGGGTGAGGCAACATATATCCTCGGAATCCGGATCTATAGAGATAGGTCAAGAGTGCTCATTGGATTGAGTCAGAGTACTTATTTGGAAAAAGTGTTGAAGAAGTTCAACATGGAATCATATAAGAAGGGGTTCTTACCGATGTCCCATGGTGTAAAACTTAGCAAGACTCAGTGTCCTTCGACAACTGATGAGCAAAGTCGGATGAGTGTGATTCCGTATGCTTCTGCAGTCGGATCCATCATGTATGCCATGATTTGTACTCGGCTGGATGTTTCCTATGCTCTAAGTGTTGTGAGCAGATACCAGGCTGATCCTGGAGAAATCCACTAGATAGCGGCTAAAAATATCCTAAAGTACTTGAGAAGGACTAAGGATATGTTTTTGGTTTATGTTGGTGAAGATGAACTCAGTGTAAAGGGTTACACGGATACGATTTATCTTACCGACTCTGATGATTCTCGTTCGCAATCCGGATACGTGTTTATTATAAACGGAGGTGCTGTGAGCTGGAAGAGTTCCAAGCAAGAGACTAGGTCTGCATCTACAATAGAGGCTGAGTATATTGCCGCCTCGGAGGCAGCAAAGGAAGCTGTTTGGATAAGGAATTTCCTCATGGATCTTGGTGTGGTTCAGGGCTCGTGCAATCCGTTAGACGTGTATTGTGACAACAGTGGTACTATTGCACAAGCCAAGGAACTTAGAGAACACCAGAAGAACAAGCACATACTCATGCGGAACCACCTGATTCACCAGTTCGTGGATCAGGGTGATATCAAGTTATGCAAGGTACATAGATGCAAATATTGCGGATTCGTTGACAAAACCGTTACCACAGCCGAAGCATGAGGCGCACCTGAGAGCCATGGGCATTATATGCCTAGACATGTGATGTCGGAAGATTGAATCTAGTGCAAGTGGGATACTATTGGGAATATGCCCTAAAGGCAATCATGTATGATGGCATTTCCCATTGTATTCATAAAGATATTAAGTTTTCCTTGTATAAACATCTGATGTGTATCATTGAATATGTGATTCGGTTGTGGAACTATACATTCATGTTGTTTGTACTAAATATCCTTGGTCATTGAGGTTGTGCTGGACACACAACTTAGACCAATGTGAAAGTTGGCTTGATGACTCGGTTCCACTTGTCATGGGCATGGAGATGCTATTCCAACTTACGCAGATTCGGCTAAAGATTTTAGCGAGTCGGATTGACCAATATTGAGGTACAACGAACAAGTTGTCATTTGTATATCTCAATCAATGTAATACTTAGACCTGAGGTTATTGCATAGTCCGAGTTGAGGATCACCGACTTAGGTTCTGTCAAACGCTGATCCGTAACTAGGCAGTTATAAAGGCAGAGTTCAGGTCGACTGAGAATCAAGCTGCGTGATATGAATAACCAAGATGAGATTTTGCCCCTCCACTCAGAGAGATATTCTCTGGGCCCTCTCGAATGATATGAATCAGAAAGCATGTACATGCATGACTCGGTTAAGTGTTAACCGAGGTGATCGACTAAGAGTAGTCGGGTGAATCACTTATCTCGGATCGAGAAGACAGTCGGACTATTTAAGGGATGACAAATATTCGCCTGTAGTCTGACAAGGTATATCGTGAGGCAAAAGGGACTCGGACGCAACTCCCATTGGAAAGGCAAGTCGTCATGACTCTTTGGTACTTGGGAGTCGGCACGTTCTGCTAGGAGCCGCTACCGACTGATCGATTAAGGGTCGGACTCTAATTGTGTCCAAGTAGCCATGAGACTGCAGGGTCACACACTTAAGAGTGGGAGCAAGTTCGGATTGGATCTGAAATGGAAATCTGGTTGGGTTGGACCCGAGCATGATTTGGACCGAGTCAGTGAGTCGAACTCACATGGACTAATATTATATGGGCTTTAGTGAATGGGCTGCGCAAGCAGAGCCCACGTTCACTCCCTATATATAGTGGAGCACCATAACCCAGAAAGGTAAATCGTTGTTTGGTTAGGTAATTCCATGTGTTGGAAACCCTAGCTCCACAGCAGTCCTGTTGTCGTATCGAACCTAGCAGTTCGCCGCCAGTGCTCCTCCTTGTACGTGTGGATACTAGCAGAGGTGTTGTACGATCAGCACCATGACGATCGGATCGCAAAGGACTGCACTGCATCAACTGAAGCGCTTCATCAGTAATCCGCAACTGCGCGTCTAGTGGTAAACCTCGTGGGATCACCACGTTAGAGGAAAAGGTTTTGTTTTATCTCTGCGTGGCCCAACAAAACATGCCTCGGGGCATCGGAATACCACCAAATCGTATATGCGGACCTATTATATGAGTGAGAGTGTGGTGGAAGGTTTTAAGGTGCAATATATAGCTCCCCGGTGTGGCATTCCTCCCGTTCGGACAATAATACATAGCGGAATCCTGGACGTGAAGGTGGAAATGTCCCGATGCGGCTATACGGGGGCTAGAACGTGCCACGGCCTCCGAAACTTGGTTTTCCATGTGCATATGGCCTAAACATACCTAAACCAAGAAAAAGATGCACCGGGCTACCCCTCTCAGAATAACATCTAGGGGGTAGACGATCCGAGGACCCCATATCAGGGTTTCGGAGCAAAACGTGCCTCAGGGCATCGGAATACCACCAAATTATGCGTGTGGACCTAGGATATGTGTGAGAGTGTGTGGTGGAAGGTTTAAAGGTGCAATACATAGCCCCTGGCATGGAATTCCTCGTGTTCGGATAATAACACTTAGCAGACTCCTAGACGCGAAGGTGGAAATGTCCCGATGCGACTATACCAGGGGCTAGAACGTGCCACATCCTCCCAAACCTGGTTTTCCACGTTACTATGGTCTAATCATACCTAAACCAATAGAAATCTACACCAGGATACCCCTCTCACAAGAACATCTAGGGGGGTAGACGATTCGAGGCCCAGGATCAGGGTTTCAGAGCAAAACGTGCCTCGGGGCATCGGAATACCACCAAATCAAGCGTGTAGACGTAGGATATGTGCGAGAGTGTGGTGGAAGGTTTAAAGGTGCAATACATAGCTCCCCGGCGTGGCCTTGCTCGTGTTCGAACAATAACACTTAGGAGATCCTGGACACGAAGGTGGAAATGTCCCGATGCGGCTATTACCGGGGACTAGAACGTGCCATAGCCTCCCAAACCTGGTTTTCCATGTGTCTTTGGCCTAAACATACCTGAACCAAGAGAAATATACACCAGTCTACACCTCTCAGAAGAACACCTAGGGGGTATTACGATCTGAGGCCCCAGATCAGGGCTACAGAGCAAATCGTGCCTCGGGGCATCGGAATACCACCAAATCATGCGTGTGGACCTAGGATATGTGCGAGAGTGTGGTGGATGGTTTAAAGGTGCAATACATAGCTCCCCGGCATGGTCTTCCTCGCGTTCGGACAATAACACTTAGCAGACTCGTGGACGTGAAGGTGGAAATGTCCCGATGCGGTTATACCGGTGGCTAGAACGTTCCACCACTAGTAGAAAACAGGCCTTTCGTACAGGCCATTAGTCCTGGATGTGGTTGGGGCTGGGACTAATGGCCCGCGCCGGATGGCCCGAGCCACCCCAAACGATAGGTACCGTCCCGTTAGACCCCATTAGTCCCGGTCTGAGACACAAACCGGGACTAAAGGGCCCTGGCCCAGCCGCTCGCTGCGGGCACCCCCTTTAGTCCCAGTTTGTATCTCAGACCGGGACTAGTGGTCTGTCCCTATATATATGCACAGCCCCCTTCCCCTCTCAACTGTTTTTTTTCCTGGTGGGAGAGGTGGTGTTGTTGTGCTATTTTTTTTATTGTTCATATGCACTAGAGGTGTTCGGTGAAACGTCCATTAGAGCGATGAGAGTTTAGGTCACACAAGATAGACATGATATGAGGTGCCCGAGCCACAATTAAGTTTTGTCATCTTTGTTTCCATGTGTAATAAAAGGTTAACAACTATGTTCTCGTTTAGACTATGCGGTACTAATTTTAGCATAGTGACTGTGTTTGACATATATTTGTATGATACAAATGAGCCATCCATGGATGTACGGTGACCGACGCTCTGCCTCTTTCAGAGAAGGAGTGTTTTCTTTTTGAGTTGTGGCCGAGGAGAACAAGCGGTGGGATGGTTTTATGTGTTGTCCATGTGTTGACTGTAGGAATGAGAAGGCTCACACTTCCGCAAGAGTCATTTAGAGCCACCTTCTTCGGTCTGGTTTTATGTCCGGCTATAATGTTTGGACCAAACACGGAGAAAGAGGGGTTGTGATGGAAGACGGAGATGAAGAAGAGAATGATGATGACAACTACCGACTATGTTCCCTGAATACGCTGATACCACAATGGCAGACAATGAAGAAGGAGGTGAAGAACGGGAACCAGACCGACCCTCTAATGATCTTGGTCGGGTCATTTATGATGCAAAGCGAGACTGCGGCACAGAAAAGGAGAGGTTGCAGTTTGATAAGATGTTACAGGACCACAAAAAATTGTTGTACCCAACTTGTGAAGATGGCTTGAAGAAGCTGGGTAGCACACAAGAATTGCTGAAGTGGAAGGCAGAGACCGGTGTGACTGACTCAGGATTTGAGAAGTTGCTGGTACACATGAAGAGGTTGCTTCCAAAAAATAAAAAATTGCCCGCCAGTACATACGAAGCAAAGAAGCTCGTCTTCCCTCTAGGATTAGATGTGCAGAATATACATGCGTGCCCTAATGATTGCATCCTCTATCGCGGTGAGAAGTACAAGAATTTGGATAAATGCCCGGTATGCACTGCATTGCTGTATAAGATCAGAAAAGATGACCCTGGTGATGTTGATGGAGAGCCACCCAGGAAGAGGGTTCCTTCCAAGGTGATGTGGTATGCTCCTATAATACCACGATTGAAATGTTTGTTTAGAAACAAAGAGCATGCCAAGTTATTGCGATGGCACATGGAAGAACGTAAGAAAGACGGGATGTTGAGGCACCCCGCTGATAGTCGACAGTGGAGAAAAATCGAGAGAGACTTCCCGGACTTTGCTGGTGATGCAAGAAACTTATGGTTTGGTCTAAGTACAGATGGCATGAATCCTTTTGGGGAGCAGAGCTATAGTCACAGCACCTGGCCCGTCACTCTATGTATCTACAACCTTCCTCCTTGGTTGTGCATGAAGCGGAAGTTCATTATGATGCTAGTGCTCATCCAAGGACCGAATCAACCCGGCAATGACATTGATGTGTACCTAAGGCCATTAGTTGATGAACTTTTACAGTTGTGGGCCGAACCAGGTATACGTGTGTGGGATGAGCACAAACAGGAGCCATTCGACCTACGAGCGTTGCTGTTCGTAACCATCAATGATTGGCCTGCTCTTAGTAACATCTCGTGAGATTTAACAAGGGATATAATGCATGAACACACTGTTTAGATGAGAATAAAAGTATATATCTGGATAAATCTAGGAAGAATGTGTACCCGTACAATCATCGTTTTCTTCCGCCCAGACATCCCTTAAGGAAAAAAAATGCAAGCATTTCGATGGCGAGGTAGATCACCGGAAAAAGCCTGTCCCCCGTACTAGTGCTGATGTATTTGGTATGGTCAAGGATTTAAATGTAATATTTGGAAAGGGTCCCGGAGGACAAACTATTCCGAAAGACGCCGACGGACGGGCACCCATGTGGAAGAAGAAATCTATATTTTGGGAGCTACCCTATTGGTAAGTCCATGAAGTCCGCTCTGTAATCGACGTGATGCACCTGATGAAGAATCTTTGCGTGAATATTCTAGGCTTCTTTGGCTTGTATGAGAAGTCAAAAGATACACCAGAAGCACGGGAGGACCAACAACGTCATAAAGGACGAGACAACAAGAATCTAGGGCAGTTTCAAGGGCCTGCCAGCTACGCTCTTACCAAGGAATAGAAGAAAATCTTTTTGAAGTCCTTTTCAGTATTAAGGTCCCGTCTAACATAAAGGGAAGAGTAAATATGAAAGAGAAAAAAATTCCAAAACCTAAAGTCCCATGACTGCCATGTGCTTATGACGCAATTGCTTCTGGTTGCATTGAGAGGGATTCTACCGGAAAATGTTCGGCTGGCCATTGTGAAGGTATGTGCATTCCTCAATGCAATTTATCAGAAGCTAATCAATCTATAAACTCTATCAAGGTTACAGATTGATGTGTTCCAATGTCTGGTCATCTTCGAGTTGTTGTACCCTCCATCTTTCTTCAATATTATGATGCACCTCCTAGTTCACCTAGTCGAAGAGATTAGAATTCTCGGTCATGTGTTTCTACACAATATGTTCCCCTTCGAAAGGTTCATGGGAGTCTTAAAGAAATATGTTCATAACCGTGCTAGGCCAGAAGGAAGCATCTCCAAGGGCTATGGAATAGTGGAGGTCATTGAGTTTTGTGTTGACTTTCTTCCTGACCTTAAGCCGATTGGTGTTCCTGAATCTCGGTATGAGGGGAGGCTGACTGGAAAAGGTACACTAGGAAGGTAAACAATGGTATGTATGGACAGGGATTCTTTCAATAAAGCACACTACACAGTCCTACACAATTCCAGCTTGGTGGCTCCGTATATCGAGAAACACAAGATTATTGTACGCTCGGAAAACCCGGGGAAGCCTGAATCCTCGATTAAAGTGGAACACGAGGACACTTTCGGCAGTTGGTTGCAGAAACATCTCATGAATAACAACACTGTTGAAGATTAGCTGTACTTGTTGGCACAGTTACCATCTTCGACTATATGTACTTTCCAAGGGTACGAGATAAATGGTAATACAATTTACATGATCGCCCAAGATAAAAAGAGCACCAATCAAAACAGTGGTGTCCACTTTGATGCAATAGATGACAATGGGCAGAAGGACACATATTATGGGTACATAGAGAAGATATGGGAACTTGAGTATGGACCTACTTTTAAGGTCCCTTTGTTTCGGTGCAAATGGGTCAAGATGACAGGAGGAGGGGTACATGTAGACGAAAAGTATGGCATGACAACTGTAGATCTCAACAATCTTGCGTACATGGACGAACCATTCATACTAGACAACGATGTGGCTCGGGTTTTGTATGTGAAGGACATTTCTACGAAACCGAGAAAAAGAAATCAGCAAAAGAAAACATCGTCCGATGAGCCAAAGCGCCACATAGTTCTTTTAGGGAAAAGAAACATCATGGGAGTGGATGACAAGACAAATATGTCAGAAGATTATAATAAGTTTCATGAAATCCTGCCCTTCAAAGTGAAAACTGACCCAAGCCTCCTGTTAAATGATGAAGATTCTCCATGGCTACGGCGCAGAAGAAAACAACAACACTAGATAGGGATGTTGGTGTAATATATTAAACCTTTTATGTAATCATATTGTGAGTCAAATATTTTATCCAGATCCACATGCATGCCACATTGGTCATCTTTCTCAATCAAACTGGACGACGACTCCCAGTGCCTAAGTCGTGGGAGGTGAAAACACAAAGATATGGAACCATCACACGAGCATAGCTCGGGTGAGATCCCTGAAGAATCTGCCAGGTATCATCGACCCTGGTGTCCAATGCAGCCATATAGCAACGGATATGCTCGTCCTCCTCCCTGACACGATGACGTACCACCTCCTCGGTGGCCGTCTCCCTCTACACCCTTCCTGTACCAGGCGACCTCCACCAAAGAAGCTCCGGGTCAACAAAGACACCCGGATTACTCACCAATCTACGCGTCCCAGAAGGTAGCACCATCCAGTGCCAACCTGGCGGAGCCCAGTCTCGGACATGCCCGGCGGAGCCCAGTACTCCATCGTTGCCGCCGAGTCGACTACGAGGATAGGGGATGGGCATCCTAAAGTAGGCGGCGAGGAATGTGTGTATGTGTGGGTGGCCATGACGGTCGCACTATAAATAGAGGGAAAGGGTGGGCCAGGCTGGGCAAGGCAGCACTAATAATAGGGGTTGAACCTTTAGTCCCGGTTGGAGAAACCAACCGCGACTGAAGGGATTGCGGCAGGCTGGGCCAGGCAACACTAATAATAGGGGTTGAACCTTTAGTCCCGGTTGGAGAAACAGACTAATATATACGAGTGAGCACTAATAATAGGGGTGAGTGTCGACATTATGTCGTGAGTGTCGACACTATAAATAGGCATCCTTGTGAGTCCAGTCCTCCAGCCAGTTTGAGGCATCTCCAAGATGGTCTTCAAGATCAGGGACACCACTACAACCAGTTTCAGGGAGATGCCGCTGGAGCCCAGTCCTCTGGAATCTCCAAGAAACTGGTCATAGAGGCACTCCCTAATATGTGAAATTAGGTTAGCTCCCAGGAATATTGTTCTATTTAGATAAGTTACAAGCTGCAAGATGGTCTTCGAGAGCAGGGACACTACTACGGCCAGTTTCAGGGAGATGCCGACGGAGCCCAGTCCTTCGGCATCTCCAAGAAACTGGTCATAGAGGCACTCCCTAATATGTGAAATTAGGTTAGCTCCCAGGCATATTGATTTAGTTAGAGAAGTTACAAGCTGCAAGATGGTCTTTGAGAGCAGGGACACCACTACGGCCAGTTTTAGGGAGATGCCGCCGGAGCCCAGTCCTCCGGCATCTCCAAGAAACTAGTCATAGAGGCACTCCCTAATATGTGACCGCACGTGTTTGGAGATCAGATCTTCATGGTAAGTACGAATCGGGACAACATCTTCATAGTTTGGGAAAATCGTAGTACGAATCGGAACTAAAGGCTCCCCTTTAGTCCCGGTCCAACCATAAAACGGGACTAACACCCAAGGCATTTATTAATATTTAAAAACTGAGACTACGGAATCAGGACTAAAGGTCCCTTTATTCCTGGTCCAGCCACAAACCGGGACTAACACTCAATACATTTACTAATATTAAAAACCGGGACAAACCGGGACTAGCTAACACTCAGGACTAAAGCCGCCCCCTGTAGTCATAATCATGCCTAGTCCTATAGTACACATCTTTAGGGTCTTCTCCATCATCGTCATCGTCACCTGCCACTCCGGGGATCCTCAACCCAGCGATGGCATATATCGGGGGCACCTGCCACTCAGGCCTCGTATTTACGGCGGGCGGGTGGACTTGTGGGCACCGCAGACAAGGATGGTCTCCCCCGGCGATGTAGCACATCACTCTGATGATAGTGCGGTTCGCCCACCATAGACGGCGGCCAGCTTCGTTGTGGTTCAACGGGGGCGGGCCATCACCATCGTACCTAGCAAGCTCCCTTTCCCGTCAGTTAGCAAAGAAGGCATTCCAGGTGTCGTAGTTGTCAGGATCCCACTGGGGATCCATCCGTTGCTCCGGCGTGAGCTCGTGGTAGAAGTGGTTCGTGATGGCCGCCTGTCGGGCGGAGCCTTGATGCACAAGAGGGACAGGAACTCCTCTAGCGCCCAGCATCCAGCCGGCGGGCGGCGGGTAGCCTGGTGGGAAAGGGTAGCTTGAGGCGCACAGCGCCTTTGTCTCCTCGAGGGTCAGAATGGCCCAGTAGGCGTTGTCCATTTCCGTGAGAGAGAAAGGTGTGGATGTGTGCATAACCATGGCACGGTCGGCCTATATATAGATGGAAAGGGCGAGAAAACATGGCGGGAAGCGGTGGTAAATGGCGGGAAATATCTTTAGTCCCTGTTAGTGGTTACAACCGGGACTAAAAGCTCGGTTCAGAGGAAAGGGTGGAAAAACTTGGCGGGAAGTGATAAGAAATGGCGGGAAATATCTTTAGTCCCTGTTAGTGGATACAACCAGGACTAAAGCTTATTCAGAAAATGGATTTGGATTAATTATTCAAATTCAATAACTTTTCATGTTGAAAGTTTAGTGAGATTCAAAAATATGCAAAAAATAATAGTTAATGCATTTTTAAATTGATAATGGCAAAATGGTTAATAATTTGACTATTTAAAGTAATTATTTTATAAAACAGAAAATTTATTTGGATTAATTAATCAAATTCAAGAAATTTTCATGTTGAAAGTTTAGTGAGATTCAAAAATATGCAAAAAATAATAGTTAATGCATTTGTAAATTGATAATGCAAAATGGTTGATAATTTGACTATTTAAATTAATTATTTGATAAGACAGAAAATGTATTTGGATTAATTATTCAAATTCAAGAACTTTTCATGTTGAAAGTTTTGTCAAATTCATAAGTATGCAAAAAGTATAATTTAAATATTTTAAATGATTTCGAAAATTTGAAAAAAAGCACAGCGCGCGCTGGGGGTTTTGGCCCAGCATGCGCAAATTTGGGCCTTTAGTCCTGGCCCAGGTTACGAGCCGGGACAAAGAGTCTAGCCCCAGCGCGCGAAAATGAAATGCTCCCCCCCTCTAGTCCCGGTGCGTGGCACCAACCGGGACTAGAGACCCACCTTTAGTCTCGGCTGGTGCCACGCACCGAGATTAGAGGGGAGGGGGGGTATAAAAGTTGCCCTTCTCCCCCGCTGCGTTCCAAGCACCGGGAGAATTGGAGGCCAGCAGACGACAGACGCCACTAGGATTCCCCCACTCCGACGAGGAAACCTCCACGCGCGCCGCGCCTCCCTCGTCTGCCGGCCTACCGCCCAACCCCGAACCCGCCATGCCCTTCTCCTGCGCCCCCACCCGCGCCTGCGCCCTTTTCGCTGTGCCCCCCGCGATCTCGGCCGCAACACCGCTGCCACTCCGACGAAGCGCCGGCCGCGAGGCTGCCCGCCGCCACCTCCCACGCCCGCGCTTGCCGCCAGCGCCACCGTCGTCCGCCGCCACCGCCGGTGAGTGTTAGGGTTAGGATTAGTTAGGATTTTTAATTTAGGATTTTTTACTTTAATGTATATAGTTTATTAGGATTATAGTTAATTAGTGTATATATTGTATGTAGTTTAGGATTAGTGTATATAGTGTATGTATATAGTTATTTTTTGTGTATATAGTGTATGTAGTTTAGTATTAGGATTAGTGTATATAGTGTATGTAGTTTAGGATTAGGATTAGTGTATATAGTGTATGGATAAGTGTATGTAGTTTAGGATTAGTGTATATAGTGTATGTATATAGTTATTTTTTTGTGTATATAGTGTATATAGTGTATGTAGTTTAGGATTAGTGTATGTATATAGTTATTTTTTGTGTATATAGTGTATGTAGTTTAGGATTAGGATTAGTGTATATAGTGTATGTAGTTCAGGATTAGTTTATTATTTTTAGGGTATGAGATTTATAATATTGTAAGTTATGTTTATAATAGGGTTTTTTATTGTAATATTGTAACACCCCAGTTTTAGTTAATTTATAATTAGGGTTGTTTGTGCATTCATGAGCATCCTCCCTTTAAACTTTGCATTAAAGAAAATAATGCCAAACCCTAAACCCTACTCTCTCCCTCTATTTGAAAAGCATTCAAATGGTTTTGACTTTGAAAAGTTACCAAAATAGTGGAGCCCAAATTGTTTACAAGGGTCCCTTAGAATTTCGATTATTCTACAAAGCCTCTTGTATTTTTGAACTAATTCAAAAACAGTTTTCAAATGAAATTACAAAGAGAAACAGATTTTAGAAAAGGAAAAAAAAATTCTGCTTAAAAAATGGATCCTAAGTTAATCAGGCCGTAGCCTAGCAAACCACCTCTCTCCTCTCCCCTCTGTCTGCCGCCCGCGCAGCCTCTGCAGCCCAGCCATGGCCCAGCTAAGGCCCGCGTACCCCTTCGCCCTTCTCTATGTCTTCTTCCTCAGGAGAGGCAAGCAGCTGCGTGGCTCCGCCGCATCCGTCCGCCACCGGCGTGTGTCAAGATACATGCTGCCTCCCCCGGTCGTCTATAAAGTCGCCTCCGCCGCCACAGGACGAACCCTAGCCGCCGTTTTCCCTCTCCTCCTCTGTGCTTGCCATGGCCAAACCATAGCTCCGCGAGATGTTCCGCCGCCCGCCTTCTCCGGCCTCCCCCTAGAACAGCCTTGGGTACCGTCGTGACCCCCTCGTTCTCGTCGTTCGTCCTAGCCAAGCAGCAGAGCTGGAGAAGCCTCATATCGGGAGAATCGAGTCATCGTGTCTGATGCCGACCACCGCCTCCGCCATTGATTCCGGCCACCTCGGATCTCACCGTCAAGCTTGCCGCGATCCTGGTGAGCCACTGAGTTCCCCGGTGCCCTCCCCTTCCTTCCCCTTGCTCTGGTTCCTCCCCGACATGATCGCTTGTGAGACTCGCCATCGTGCGCCGTTGTAGCCACTACTCCGACGACCTATTCCAGGCGGTGCCGCCACCTTGAGGTCCCTTGTGAAGAGACGCGTCCAGCGTCCCCGCTATCGTTGCCCCGCGCGCACGGGATCAAGAGATCCTTGTTCGGCAGAGGAGGTTCTCCATTGCTGACATCATGCTGACGTCGGCATGGTGTCATAATCTTTTTTGTTTTGTATTTGTTTTCTGGAATATTAATAACCCCTGTGGGCCCTTCTTGTCAGTGACCGAGGCTAGGTCTAGTTGCAGTAACAAAAGTATCTGGCCCTGAGATGACGTCAGCCTGGCGCAGTAAATCCAATTAAATGTGCTTTAATATTTCCAGAAATTGGTATAATATTGTAAAATAAATAACTTATTATTTATAAGTCAGAAAAATACAAACAATATATCAAAATGTTCAGAAAAATGAGATCTATCTAATTACACTATAATAATGCATTATTAATTAACTTACATGACATGTTTAATTAGAATAACCTAGTAACCCTCATAGGTGATTCCGGAGTTTCCCCGAATTAGGGTTTATACCATTCGGAACCCCAATTAAATGGTCAAGCATGCCTTAGGGTTACTTTTCAATACAATTTAACTTGTCATATCATCATCCTTGCTTGAGCATTGCATCAATGCCATGTGTTGATTGTTTTCCCTTTATTTCCGGTGGTTGGTTCTTCCCAGTAGAATATGATACGAGATCAAGATCGAGATCAAAGACCGAGACCAAGAAAGTCGAAGTTCGAAGATCGACGAACATACTTAACCAACTGTAATCAAGTCAAGTACAAGGCTCCCGAAGATGTTCTTATCTGTTATAAACTGGCAAAGGCAAGCATAGCCCCACCATGATATAATCCTTTGATTTCGAAAACATTTCAGTTTCTTCCATGATGCATACGATTCTACTGTGGTATTTTATCGATAGATAGAGTGTCCTATCTGTTGCATTACTCCCTTTGAGCTTATATTACCTGATCCAGTGCTCCTAGCATAACTAGGTTTGGCTTGTGTGCACTGCTAGAGCTTATATATGTGTCTTCTTAGCCATGCATAGCTGTCAGTTCTGGTTGATGTCTACGCACTTCTATTCTTGTAGACAGTTTTTGGGCCTCCAAGTGCAGAGGTTTGTAGAACAGCAGCAAGTTTCCCTTAATTGTATTATCCAAGGTTTATCGAACTCAGGGAGGAAGTGGTCAAAGGTATTCCCTCTTAAGCCACCCTGCAATCAAGATACACGAAGTCTCTTGTGTCCCCAACACACCTAATACACTTGTCAGGGGTATAGGTGCACTAATTCGGCGAAGAGATAATGAAATACAAGTGGTAACGGTGCCATAAAATAGCTTCTGACTTATTGTTGACATGGGGTAATGGTGCCAGAAAAGAGCTGATTGCGTGGAGGAAAGGTAAAAGCCCAAAACCTCCCCGGCAAACGTAACAAAATGGAAGCAAGCAAACATGCAATAGATCTAGTAGCAAACGGTGTTTCAATGCTTAGAAACAAGGCCTAGGGATCATACTTTCACTAGTGAACACTCTCTCATATAAATATCCTCTCTTCATGATACTACTCTTAACTACTCTCCGGTTAGACACTCTAATCCAAGGTAGGGCTATAACAGCACACCTCAAAGTCCGCCTTCCCCAATCTAGATAACCCCACATTATCACCTTGAGCGTTAGATGTTTCCAACAAACACCACAATTTCATAGAGACATCCAACTCCAAATATAGCTCATAAAAAATATTCAATCTAGCCAAAGTGCCACACACGGTATGCACGCTGTCACTTTCACACACGTGGGGAAAAGCATATATCTATTAAAGCACAAAGATTATTTATATAGACTCAAACCTATGTGCCACCATGGCGTGCATGCTGTCACTTTCACACACATGGGGAGAGCAGAGTTATAATGAAGCACTTGAGTAGCAAGGTAGATCTACTTGATTACAAAGCTCATCACCACAACAAAATCATGCATAGAGAGAGAGATGAACACATAGATACCGGTAGAGCCCTTAGCCTCGAGGAAGAACTAGTCCCTCCTCATCATGGGAATCAGCAACGGTGATGAAGATGGTGATGGAGATCGATGAAGATGGCTCCGGGGGCCCTTCCCTGTCCCGGCAGGGTGCCGGAATAGAGACTTTCTGTCCCCCGAATCTCCCCTTCGGTGGTGGCAGCACTGCGGAACTTTTTCTGGAAATATGATTGACGACTTAGGGTTTTCTCATCAGGGGCTTCTTATAGGCAAAGGGGGAGGCCGAGGTGCCGGCCAGAGGGCCCACATCCTCCCCAGGCACGGGCCAGGCTTGGCCTCGCTTAGGGGGGTTCTGGCCATCCTCTGGTGCCTCTCCGTCCCTCCTTCTGGATTCGTGTCCCTCACGGAAAGTTATTGAATTTGGATTTTGTCCCGTCCAATTCCGAGAATATTGATTTTCTGCCTTTCTAGAACCAAAAACAGAAGAAAACAGGCAACTGGCACTGTGCCAACTTGTTAATAGGTTAGTTCTAGAAAATATATAAAAACACCTCAAAGAAAGACAAAGCAAAGCAAAGTAGATACTAAACAAGCATGGAACATCAAAAATTATAGATACATTTCCGACGTATCAAGCATCCCCAAGCTTAACTCCTTCTCGTCCTCAAGTAGGTAAGTGATAAAAAGAATAATTTTTGAGGTGACATGCACCATAAAAATTAAGATCAAACCATTTGAAAGCATTGAAAGCTGGGATCAAAGAACTCTAAACATGAGCATGAAATATGGAGTTCTAACAGTAAGACAAAGTAACTATGCATGCAACATGAAAGGCTACAAACAAAGATCATGAATAACATGCATTGAAAAACATTTGTTTGTTTCACATACAGAAAACATAGCATAGTGGCAACCATCTTGTCCCTCATAGAGTAGCAAGGTGACTAGAAACAAATAGCAGAAGAACAAGTAATATCACAATATGCATCAATCAATAAGCTTTGGAACACTGCACACAGAATGACAATTATGCTCTCTTAATGGTCCCTAAAAGTAGAAGGTGGAAACTCAATAATGGTGGAAGAAAAGCCTTTTATAAAGTAAGAAGGGATTTCAAGTTTCAAAAAGAGCTTCCAAAAATTATGGTACTTGTTAGCTTTTAGCCCTCATTGCCCCTATCATAAGCATCTTGAAGTGGTTAAGGTTAAAGTGGCAAAGCTGGAGTATATGCTTGACGAAGTATAAGTTGGCAATCTCAAGTCCCTTGAATACGAGGGCCACACCCCATGCATACTCAACTTTTGGTCCAGGTAAGTTCTTGTCACTGTAAGTATTTGCATATCATTGAAAACCGCCAACGGGGTACCCCTTGCACATGGTATAGGATCTTTCCCATAACCAAAATGACAAGGCAAACAGACAATGAGCATCTTAGCAATCTTTTTATTTACCACATGAATAGCTTTTTATTGAGGATGCTTCATAGATATCTCACTATGGTGATGCTGCAAGTTTCCACCATTATTAGGCATGGATTAGGCTAGCGGCCCAGGCGTTTCTCTAATACAGGATACAAACTCCATGGACTTACAAGTTCCCTCCTTATTTCCCATCGGTGACATCCATAGACAAAAGAACATGATATCAACTGAGTACAACAAGGTACAAGTGCAATGTTGAAAACGTTCCCCGTGACAATACGTTTCTGCTAATTCCAACTTATAAGTGCAAGCATATACAACAAAGTTGTCACAATGGTTGAAGTTTATTAGGGTCAAAGAATAAAGTGTGCCATCAAGTTTGTGAGGGCTTTAATCACTAAGTTTTCACATAACTAAATAGTTTTTAATTGAAATATAGTTGAAAACAAGAATATACTTGGAATGATGTAACACACCATTCATAGGAGTTTATAGTGGACACTTTGGAAAAACTTGGTTTCTTGGGAGTTGGAAGCATGAGTAGAGCTTACTCATAAAAGTGGAGGCTAGCAAAAGACTGGGAGCAACCAACTAAGGGAGCATAATGGCCATAATCATGCAGAGCAACAAAGCATTACTAATCAAAGCATAGAGTGGTACTAAAAGTCAAGGACTAAATGATCGTAGAGGCTATGATGACTTGTTTATAGTCATATCATGGTGTGAGCATGTGCTAAGTCAACCCAAACAAAGCATCAAAGGAGAATACCACAATATTATGCTTTTGTATGCTAAAACAACGCATGATTCCTTCAAGGAATATTAAGCAATCCCAATTGTTTGGAACAAGTCATGCTACAACAATAATCACTAAGCATAAGGTCAAACCAACACCTAGAATGTCATGCTAAAGTCTAAGTCACAGTCAATGCAAGCTCCTCTTGCACTTTCAAGAAGGAATTTCCTACTCCTTTCCAACACCAAGCAACTTATTTGAAACAACTCACAAAGATAATATTCAATAAAGATCATTGAGCTTGTATCACAAATCCACAAAGAAGGACTAAAAAGTTCTAATCTGAAATCATAGGAAAACTAAGGCTGAACGCAGTGCTAGCAAAAGTGAACACTCACAAAACAATAATAGTGAAAACTAGAGTGTTCTAGGCAATGGAAACAGAGTGTATCTCTCTCCAAAAGAAATGTGGTGTAACAAACCAACTTACTCAAGCAAACTAAGAAAACTAAAACCAAAAACGAAAACTAAGACGCTCCAAGAACAACACAACTTGTGTATGAAACAATAAAAACAAAGTGTCTAGACAGACCTGAGCTTATTATTGATGAAGAAGGGGATGCCTTGGGAATCCCCAAGCTTTGACGCTTGTACCTCTTGGATATTTCTTGGGGTGACACCGGGGTGGCATCCCCAAGCTTGAGCGTTTGTCCATTCTTCATCTCATTAGATCATTCTCTCTCTACACCTGAAATTTTTCCTTCATACAAAACTTCACAATCTATAGTAGCAACATTAGTGTATTCAAAAGTTAATAGACCTTTAGGAAAACCTTTGGAACAACAAAAATTTTCACTAAAAACACAAGCTACGGTAGAAACTCCTTCAAAAAGCTCAATTCCCCAAAAGAGAACTCAAAAAGGAATCAATAAGAAGCAAATGCAAATAGTGGCAGAAATCTGTCAAAACAGACCAGCAGGTAGAAACCTATTTTTTATAAGACCTTATATTGCTCAAATCAAAAAAATTTGAACTAATGAAAGTTATATAACATATTGGGGGATGTATTCGTAAATTTTCAGCTCAATCCGACTTACAGAGACTCCTCACGAATTTTTATGGTGGAGGACATAAATCTGTTTCGGGACAGCAACTCCCCAGGCCTTACTTCCCTCTCATTAGAGGTCATTCTTGGCACAAAAAACAAACAAAAAGGATAAGGAGAGGTCATTACAGAGGTAATAACTTCCAAGACTCAAGAAAACTCTTGGGTTATCTCCCAACAAGTACTTTTCTTTAACGCCTTTAAGTTAGGCTTGATAGTTTGAGAAGATGCTCACATAATAAATATGAATTGAAGTAAAAGAGAGCATCAAGAAGCAAATTCAAAACACATTTAATTCTAACCCACTTCCTATGCATAGGAATATTTTAAAGAAACAAGTCATGAAAGCACAAAGGACGAAGCATAGGAAAGCAAAACAAGTGCAACTTCAAGACTTTTGTTGGGGAGGTAACCTCGGATAGGGTAAAGATGGGGAAACACAAAAGGATGTCCCCCGTCTAGTTTCCGAGTTACAGTCTGAATCGGCCGAATCCTATAGAAGTCGGCCGAGATAGGAAAGGGCAGGACCCTTATAATGATGGTAAGGCATTACCCGGCCGAGATACTACGTAAGTCGGCCGGGTTAGACCGAGTAATCTTGATGCAGGTGAAGGACAAGCCGAGTTACGCGAGGCAGGGCCGAATGATACGAAGCTTGCAGGAGAAGGAGAAGCCTAATGTCAAACTCTAGCCGCAGGCTAGGGAGAATCAGAGCGGAGCCAAGCACTGGGGACAAAGGCGCAGAGCGACAGAGAGGCAGAAGGAGGTCAAGGAGGTGACAATCCTGAAGGCCGAGGCGCACAGGAGGGGCACTTTGGGACCTTGCTGTCATTGGGGGAGTGACAGGGAAAGGGGGGGACGAACTACTATATTGGGACAAGCATATTCCTTGAATATGCTTGCCACGTCAGCCCTAAAGGAACCCAAGGCTCACCTTTATAAGGGGAGGCTTGGACCCTAAGGAGGGGATTGGCTCATTTTAGTACCGTTAGGCTGGTAAAGTTCTTCTTTCCTCATTGTACACAGCTCAAGGAGCACTTGTAGCCCAAGGAAGGAGAAATAAAGATCTTTTCCTTTGCCTTCTGCGTGTAGAATCAACTGCATCTTCCCTCCCCAGATCCCTCTAGCATCCATTGGCCCCATAGTTTAGCCTACCCATGGCATCTGCCATGCCACCACCACGACAGTTGGCGCCCACCATGGGGCCAGCAGCGGTGCTAGCTGGAGTCATGATCCGGACGGGAAACTTCATCAACACTGCCGAGCGCGTGGTTTCTGGCCTGGTCCGGAGATTCGATCTCTGTGACTACGTCAGCGACAACGCGGGCAGCTTTAGGGGAAAAACTCCCCCGTGGAACGGTGCCTTCATCAGTTTGGGCGAGCACAAGGTCTACGTCGGCGTCGACATCAACGGCATTTATCCTCACCAAGTTGTTGTTGCAGGAGAGCCACCCCTTAGCACTGCGAGCCGTCCGTGCGGAGCGCATCCGGCGAGCAACGTCGAGGTGATGGTCGCAGCCGGAGTGTAGGCGGGAGTAGCGGGTGCCGGATCAACCAGTGACCCCGCCGCAGGCGTGCAAATCACGCCCAGGCAGACGACACCACCCACCGAGGTAATCCCTCTAGTGACCAACCAGGCCGAAGTACAAGACACTACCCCAAAAGCACCAAGGGTAAGAGGGCCACCTCTGGAAAGGCCAGAAAACATTCTTCAGGCAACAATAGAAAACTTGACTACACCTGTAGCGCCGATACTTGATCCGGCTAATGCTCAGGCAGAGTTAGAAGAAACCAGGCAAAAGGTGCTGGTAGAGGCAAAAAGGTGTCGCTCATGAGTCTCTAAACAGGACCCTGCGAGAATATGCCAAAGCTAATAAGCTTGACGTCGATCCCGAACGGGTGGACGAGTTAAGATTGAGAGGGAAGAACATCATAGATGATATCAACAAGGAGCATGATGCTCATAAGGCAGAATCAGTTGATTTGGGCTTTCCGAGGTACAGTACCCCGGCAAAGAACCTAAGAGCGGCAAATGCCGCAACATTAGATTTAGAGGGGTTGACCGGCGAAGACCGGAAGAAATAGCAAGAAAGAGTGAATGAGATGGTGCGCATCACGAACCAGCAAAACGAAGAAATGCTCAGGCGACCGAGGGGGCCTCATGAATGGTTCACTCTTGGCCGAGCAAAGACTGCCTTGTCCGTGGCAGCAGATCCTCACCCGAAATAATGCACGAAAAGCAAGAACCGTGAAAGAGAAACAAGAAAATTGTTCCGTATGATCCGGCAATAGCCGGAAAAGCAAACGAGAACAGAGGCAATGGAAGCCGAGGTAACAGTGGTGAGAGGAATCCCGGTCGTATTGAGAAATACGGCGGAAGCCGAGGCAATGGAGACCTCGGCAGAAGAGAACTCGGAAGAGGCAATCACGAGAACAATACCCCGGTTTAAGTAAGGAGAGAACCGCCGCTCAACCCACAGCCAATACATGAACCTCGGCAGGAAAGAGAAGCGAGACCAGCTCGCCACAATCAAGTGAATGAAAGGTACAATGATGGTTATTCCGAGATGGAATATGCGATCCATGGTGGAAATAACCACTATGGAATGCAAGATGAGTTCAGATGAGATTTGCCATCAAATGATGCCAGAGTAAAGCTAGACCGGTTATACCGGTCCGAGTTGCTGGAAGAACAGGGTCCGCCAGGTCCGACGTGCTTTGGACCACGGATCATGGGCGAACCACCTGTGCCAAACTTTCAGCTAGCGAGAGGCACGAAAATGTATAATGGGAGTACCAAACCACAAGACTGGTTGATTGATTATGCCACTGCTGTAAAAATAGAGGGTGGGAACTTACGATGGGCAGTACGGTATGTCCCACAAATGTTGGAAGGACCAACTAGGGTATGGCTGAATAATCTACCAGCAGGAAGTATCAACTATTGGTTAGATTTTGAAGAAATGTTCGTCAGCAACTTTACTAGCACATACAAGAGACCAAACCGGCCGCAACAGTTAGCCATGTGCAAGCAGAGGCCGAATGAAACAGATAGAGAGTTTTTAACTCGATGGTGTAACCTGAGAAACTCGTGTGAAGGAGTTATAGAATCGCAAGAAATAACTTGGTTCGCTCAAGGATGCCATTATGCTAGTGTATTGTGGCAACGACTGCAAAGAGATATGCCAACCACATTGGCACAAACCATCAGAATAGCGGACTCCTATGCATTAGGAGATCCAACGCAACCAGAATTAATGTCGGCAGATCATCGGGAGCAACAAGACCAGTATGCGAGAGATTTGGCCGGGTCATCCAGGCGCAATGACTTTAGAGGAAGAAGAATAGAAGAAAGGCCGGATTATAGATATAATTCGGCCCAAGTGGCAGTGGTAGCACAGGATCAGCCGAGTCACGAAACGACTCAACGGCAAAATAATGGTCCTCAGTAGTGGACACCAAGGAATGAAGGAAAAAGACAGTGGACCCTAGAACAAAAGAAGTAGTGGAAGGAGAGGCCAAAGTACACGTTCGAATCTATGTTAGATCAGCCGTGTAAATTTCACACGTCAAACCCATCCAGGCCAACCAACCATACGACCCGCCAATGTGCATGGATGAAAAATGCAATGGGAAACCCAGCATTCAGTAGCTTCTTCAAGTACATCAACAGCATCAGCCACAGTTTACTGGAGCAAATGAACAACAACTGATGTTGCCGCCTCCTCCCCAGAGATACGATAACTCGGACCGGAGAGATGCGGTACATCAAGTGATGAAACAAGGCCAGGATGGAAGGACAAATCCAGGAAATACTGGATGCAATGATTACAGGAAACATCATCAGTCTTATTGCGTGTTCACAACAGAACAACAAGACAAGCAGAGTGTGAAACGCCGACATATGGAAGTAAATGCAGTTATGCCGACAGTGCCAAGATATGTGCCTTGGTCAGATCAGGAAGTAACTTGGAGCATAAAGGATCACCCCAAGATAATGCTGAGTCCGGGGTCGTATGCACTCATGTTGGATCCGAAATTTGTTGGACCAAGCATTAATGTGAAATTTCAAAGGTTCTCATTGACAATGGGAGCAGTATCAACATCATGTACAAAGATACCATGCATAAACTCGGAATCTCGCAGAACATGCTGCAATCCACGAGGACTACTTTTCATGGGATAGTGCCAGGGCTTTCATGCGAACCCATTGGTAAGGTCCGAGTGGATGTATTATTCGGCACAAGAGATAACTGCAGAGTAGAAAACTTAGAGTTTGAAGTGGTGGATCTAGAGAGTTGTTATCATGCTTTACTCGGACGGCCCGCGTTGGCCAAATTCATGGGCAATTGTCATGTAAGTTATCTGAAAATGAAGCTACCCGGAACACAAAGAGTGATAACAGTAGCAGGGGATTACAAGAAGTCAATGGAATGTGCTTCAACCGGGTCAAATTTGGCCGAATCATTGGTTATAGAAAGAGAAAAAAGAAGGATTCAGGAGGTAGCAGCCCTCGCTCAGTCGGCACAGCTGAATATGCCGGTACTAGCCAATCCACATGGAAGTGTCTCCTTTCAGCCGACTAAAGAAACGAAGAAGTTCCAGATAGATGAGCAATTCCTGAGGCGTCGTTACTATTGGTGCAGGCCTAGATGCTAAATAGGAAAGCGAGCTCACCAACTTCCTCCGTGAGAATCGGGACATCTTTGCATGGTCAACTCAGGATCTGCAAGGTGTTCCGAGGGAGTTGGCTGAGCACTCTCTGAATGTAAGGCCAGGAGCAATGCCGGTGAAGCAACCTCTCCGCCGCTTCGCCGAAGACAGGAGAAAAATAATAGGGGATGAAATAGCTCGGCTCCTCGCGGCCGGGTTCATCATGGAGGTTTTGTATCTGGATTGGTTGTCAAATCCGGTGCTAGTAGAAAAGAAGAAAGATGATCCGAATGTAGCCATTGTATGGCGAATGTGTATCGATTACACGAACCTGAACAAGGCGTGTCCAAAAGATCCTTTTCCATTACCTAGAATAGACCAAGTCATTGATTCGATCGCTGGTTGTGAGTTATTGTTATTTTTAGACGCGTATTCTGGTTTTCACCAGATACCGTTAAATCCGGCCGATCAAATAAAGACTTCGTTTATTACCCCGTACGGGGCTTATTGTTATCGCACAATGCCATTCGGCCTGTGAAACGCAGGAGCAACGTATCAGAGATGCATGCAAAAATGTCTACACGACCAGATATGAAAAAATGTACAAGTATATGTTGATGACGTGGTCATCAAAACCAAGGAAAGAAAAACGCTACTGGATGATATAGGGCAGACTTTCGCGAACCTGAGAAGGTTCCGAATAAAGCTTAACCCGGAAAAATGCACATTTGGCGTGCCAGCAGGAAAATTACTTGGTTTTCTTGTATCTAGCCGAGGTATAGAGGCCAACCCAACGAAGATAAAGGCAGTAGAAAGAATGGAGTTGCCAAGGTGTCTAAATGACGTACAAAAGTTCACGGGATGTTTAGCCTCGCTCAGCTGGTTTGTATGTCGGCTGGGAGAAAAGGCACTACCACTCTATCAACTGATGAAGAAATCAGATAAGTTCATTTGGACTCCACAAGAAGATAGTGCATTTCATGAGTTGAAAAGGATGTTGGTCACAACACCCATTTTGGCTTCTCCATTATCAAAAGAGCCTATGTTACTCTATATTGCGGCTACCAACAGAGTAGTGAGTGTTGTAGTCGTCGTAGAACGACTCGAAAATGATAAGTCGGTACAGAGGCCGGTGTACTATTTGTGCGAGGTGTTATCCGCTTCAAAGCAAAATTACCCACATTATCAGAAGATGGCTTATGGAGTGTACATGTCGGCAAAGAAACTTAAACATTACTTCGAAGAGCACCCCATCAAAGTGATTTGTGAAGCACCCATAGCTGACATATTGGGCAATAAAGATGCAAGTGGCCGAATAGCAAAATGGGCAATTGAATTGTCACCATATGCTCCGCAATTCGATAGGAGAGATGCAATCAAATCTCAGGCGGTCGCCGACTTCTTCATAGATTGGGCCGAGGTGCAGTATGAGCCACCATTAGACCCGAATTATTGGACGATGCACTTCGACGGTTCCAAACTAAGAAATGGTTTGGGGGCAGGAATAGTGTTAACCTCGCCCAAAAGAGATCAGCTGAAATATGTGCTGCAAATACAATTTGCCGCGTCAAACAACGTAGCCGAATATGAAGCACTGGTCCATGGATTGAAGGTAGCAAAACAGATCGGCATACGCCGAATCTTATGCTATGGGGACTCAGATCTAGTACAGCAAGTCTCAGGGAATTGGGACGCATTGGATGATAATATGGCTTTGTATAGATTTCATGTGCAAAAGATCAGTGGATACTTTGACGGGTGTGAATTTCACCACATACCTCGGGCAGAAAATGATGTCGCAGACACGTTGTCAAAGCTAGGATCAACCAGGCAGTCAATTCCCCCAGGTGTCGCCCTAGAGCACCTCAGGAAACCATCGGTAACTCCATCACCAGAGTCCAAATCCATCTTTATTCCGACAAATTCAGTGGAAGATAATGTGCCGATGGAAATTGACCAGCAATATAACCCGGAATTCCCCAAGAGGAAGACAGCAGATGTAAGCATAACTCTGAAGAAAGCCGAGGCAGTTATGTCGGCAGAAAACATGGAAATAGATAGTGAGACCGCACCAGATAAAGTCACACCGGTATGGGCGCAACCCATATTCTCTTTCCTTAAAGATGCGATTTTGCCGAGTAATGAGGTGTTAGCAAGACAGATAGCAAGGAGAGCTAAAGCTTATACAATCATAAATAATGGGCTATATAAAAGAAGCATCACAAGTGTATTGCAAAGGTGTGTGAGTTCGGCAGAAGGTCGGGAGATCCTCCTAGATATACATCAAGGAGAATGTGGACATCATGCCTCATCTCCTGCCTTAGTGGCCAAAGCATTCAGGCATGGGTTTTATTGGCCAACGGCGTGGAAAGAAGCCAAAGAGCTGGTTGAAAAATTCAATGGTTGTCAGAGATATGAAACCAAGATACACATGTCGTCGTCCGAGTTAAAAACGATACCCATTACTTGGTCGTTTTCTATGTGGTGCTTAGATATGGTGGGACCATCTAAGCCGGCCCGAGGGGGGATGACCCACATATTGGTTATGGTGGACAAGTTCACAAAATGGATTGAAGTGAAACCAATAAAAAATGCGATGGGCCCACAGCAGTGAAATTCCTCAAAGATATTATCTTAAGATATGGGTACCCGCACAGTGTTATTACAGATAACGACACAAACTTTGCAGAAGGAGCCTTCGCTAGATTTTTCCAAGAGAAACACATAATATTAGATGTTGCCTCTGTAGCTCACCCAGCATCCAATGGGCAAGTAGAAAGGTCTAATGGACTAATATTGTCCGGAATAAAACCACGACTCGTCGAACCGCTGCAAAGGTCGGCAGGATGTTGGATTGAAGAACTACCAGCAGTATTATGGAGCCTCAGAACTACTCCCAACAGATCAACAGGTTATACACCATTCTTTCTGGTATACAGAGCAGAAGCCGTGCTTCCAGCCGACATAATACATGACTCGCCAAGAGTTACTCAATATACAACTTCAGAAGTAAATGAAGTAGCTCGGCAGGATACTGTTGATCTGCTAGAAGAAGCCAGAGAGCTGGCGCTATCAAGATCAGCTATTTATCAGCAGAATTTGCGACGATATCACAGCAAGAAGGTGAATCCAAGACTGTTCAAAGAAGGAGATTTAGTTCTCCGACTGGTGCAACGCACGACCAGCATGCACAAGCTGTCACCTCCATGGGAAGGACCATTCGTCGTGAGCAAAGCATTGTACAATGATGCCTATTACCTGATCGATGCTCAATCCCCTGGAAAGAACAGGGCAGACAAAGCCGGCGAAGAAACGAAAAGGCCATGGAACGTAGCTTTACTTCATCCATTTTACTCGTAGTAGTCATCAGTGACACATTGTAAAGTAGTACCTCAAGATCAAGCACCAATTATGTTTCGAACCTCGGCATCCAGAGTAGTGACTCGGGGACTGCCATATGTTATCTCAATTTTATATTATGTATTAAACTTCGGCATCCAGAGCAGTGACTCGGGGACTGCCGTATGTTATCTCAATTTCATATTATGTATTAAACCTCGGCATCCAGAGCACTGACTCGGGGATTGCCATATGTTATCTCAATTACATGTTATGTATTAAACCTCGGCATCCAGAGTAGTGACTCGGGGACTGTCGTATGTTATTTCGATTTTATATTATGTACTAAACCTCGGCACCTTGGGCAGCGACTTGGCAACCGTCTTATATTATTTCTGAAATTTGGTTCACACACTAGACTTCGGCGATATAGGCAGTGACTCGGGGACTGCAATATATTGTCTTGAAGTAGTGGTTAGCCTTTGATACAAGGAAGGTATCAGACTTCGATACTCAAAACAAGAACAGTTTAATCTCCTATGATATTCGAAGCCCACACCCAGATTAATTGGCTAAACCACGGGAATACAAAGGCAAAGATATATCCCAAAATCAATAAATCGCAGGCCACCAAAGCAAGGATTCGGACGAACAAGACCACTTAAAAAAAGTGATAACAATTACAAACATATATGTCTTAGCAGCACACGGCAAAAGAAATTCATGCCATACAGAAGACGGAAAAATGTTCCACGTACATCATACGCCCGGCATACCAGGGATAAGAAATGACTTAAAGGTTTTTAGCTGGAGAGGCAATAACTTGGTCAGGGGCTGGGCACTCCGAGGTAGGAGGAGCTTCGGCCGAGGTTGCCTCTCCCTCCATAGACCCAGGTGCGACTTCGGCGGAAGCCCGAGGCTACTGAGGAGCATCAGTTTGTGAAGTTGAATGCCCAATACCTTTGGAGGAGGATCGCGCGTCACCGTTACCATCCGAGCTCGAACTGGAATCACCAAAAGTAGCCGAGTCATCCTCATCTTCCCCTTGTTCAGCTGAATTGTTATCCGATGCATCCTCGACTACGACCTCGTCGTCCGGGTTAGGAAGGAAACTCGGACCTTCATTCCAGGTATGCACGTCGGCATACTCAACGAGCTGGAAGGCGCGAGCTTGCCGAAGAGCGACGAAGGTGGGGTCCTCAACCCAACGGGAACCATTGCGCAAATTTCTCAAGATATCAAGAGAAATATCTTCATACCATGACATGATAACTGTGAGAGCCATATCAGCGCCAGCTCGTCCGGCTGATTCCCTCCAAAGACTTAGTTGCCTCTCGGACGCCATTAATCTTTGCACCAGCAATTGGACCTCATTGATATCAGGAGTCCCAGAAGTATTCGGCCAGAGAACATGGTAGGCTCGGATAGCGGCCTGCACCAAATCCCTGCCCATAATCTTCATCGGACCAACTGCAACGCCGACAGCAACCAAGAAATCTTCCATCGAGTACTCCGAGTCCGCGTCAACAGGGACACCTCGGCGCACACGAGCAGCAAGAACCGCTTTAGAGCTCACGGGCTTAGCTTCTAGAAAATGATCTGCGCAAAACACGAATGCGTCAGGGGGCAGCAGGAAAAAATAAAAAGATAATCCGGTCGTGCTAAGAAGCTTACGATGAATATAACTCATAATTATCTGAAGGTCTTTAGCCCAGTCAATCTTGGTCTTCTCAAAGCGAGCGATCTCCTCGCTCATTCCCCGAGTTTTCAGTTTGGCAGCCTCAAGGAGCTCTTTATTCTTCTGCAGTTGCAGAGCTAGCCAATTTTTCTCCTCGGAGAACTCCTGGTCGACCTTTTCTAGCTCGGACTTCTGAGAGATCTTAAGGGCCTCCACCTCGGCACGCAGGCGAGCTATTTCATCGTCCTTTTCTTTTAGCTGCGCTAAATGAGTAGCGCTTTGTTCTAAAAAATGCAGCATCACATCAGGCATGGGCGTGCAATCTTGGTGATATGCTGCAAAGGTTTGTAACTCGGCTTTACCAAAGCCAAATGAGATAAAAGAAACTTAGCGCACATTTTAAAGAGGTAAAGGTATAAGGTAAAAGGGAAACAAACCTTCCAGGTTCTTGACTTTCTTCTCAAGACGGATGTTGAGATTATTGATGTTACATGTTCACCAACAAAGTGAGCCGACATCTCGCATACAAAACAATAATGTCGGAGATGAAGAAAATAATTGTCGACTTACCAGCTTTTTTCACCACAGGAATAACTTTCTCATATTTTTCTTCCAGTTTTCTGTGCGAAAAAAGCAATCTTTGAAATTCAGCAGTCTGCCGGTCATGTGCAACCTGAGCAATAGAGCAAACGATGAGTGGATATTCAAAGCCAAAATAGATCCGAGTCAAGCAAAACTTAACCTGGATCTAGGTGGCTGGATATTCAAAGCCAAAACAGATCCGAGTCAAGCAAAACTTAACTCGGATCTAGGTGGATGGATATTCAAAACCAAAACAGATCCGAGTCAAGCAAAACTTAACCCGGATCTAGGTGGTTGGATATTCAAAGCCAAAACAGATCCGAGTTAAGCAAAACTTAACCCGGATCTAGGTGGCTGGATATTCAGAGCCAAAACAGATCCGAGTCAAGCAAAACTTAACCCGGATCTAGGTGGCTGGATATTCAAAGATCAGCTAGACAAAAATCAAGCAAAGTTTAAGGCAGATCTAGTCGGATATAGGTTCGAACCCTAAAGTTAAATCGAATTAAGTAGAGCATCATAAAACTTCCAAGCGAATAACAAGTTATTCGCTTGCAAGTTTCGGGGACTAGAGTATATATAGTAGCATCTGGAGAATTAATCAAAACTCCATAAAACAACAATTACCTCATTCATCCTGTTACTATCAAGGACGATCTTGGCGGCTTGATCCAAGCGGCTGCTAATGTCGGAAAGCTGGAATGGCTGACTGCTTGGATTACCCTCAAACTGATCGGCAGCATTCCAGTTATTGGCATATTCCACCAATGAGCCGAGGCTGTTCCCACTTGCCATCCGAGTTAGGAATTTACCCTGGACGTGCTGTGTAACCACCGCGGCTGCAGGGCTTTTTATGAAGAGCAAGCTGGGTATCGGCGGCCGGGGTAACGGAGGTTTTGGTGGAGGCAGTTCCTTTGCGCAGCACATCGGCGATACTCGGCTGAGAAGAGCCGACAAGACCTTTCTGGGAAGTGGAAGCCTTGGCGGAGACAGCTTTTCTTGCTTTAGAAGAGGCATCGGCAGGAGCTGATACCTCTGCAATGGGAACGGTGTCTTTAGGAGCCGGAGGGGTCATGGTCGCAGAGGGCGCCGAGATATTGACGTCCTCGGTCGGGGCTGGAGTTACTATAGAAACCGCAGGGGTAGAAAGAGGCTCGGTAGAGACGCTCAGATTCACAGAGGAGGCAACTGGTTCGGTGGAAATCTCGGAGGGCCGAGTGGAATCAACGTCAACAAGAGGAATCTCAGGCACATCGTGGCGAGGGGGTGACCGATTCGGAACTGGAGGAGATGCAAGACGAGCGGATCGGGAATCTGGTATCTTCGGCAAAAGGAGGAGACGATTGCGGAGTCACACTAGTCATGCTAGGACGCCGGGCTTAACAAAAGTGGAGCACCGTGAAAATAAAAAAAAAAGAAGGGCAAGGTTGAAAGCGTAAAGAGAGAAACAAGAAATACGAGCAAAAGGAACTTACCCTGCGACTCCAGACATGGTCTTGCGCCTGGGAGGATTCGGAGCGGATTTCTTCATTCGTTTCTTGGGGCCTCCCGAGGCACCAGGAGCCCCACGTTTCCCCGGGGTAACAGGGGGCCGGGAAGCAATAGGCTCGGCGTCGTGAACCTGACCGGCCGGATTAGCCGGGAAAGTAGAAGCCGGAAATGCATAAGAAATGGGCATTGCGGCAACTACCTCTAGAACTTGGACCTCGTCCGAATCACCTTCCTCCTCGTGGGCCGAGGTCTTTCCACGAGCACGAGCCGGGGCGAGATCCGACTTGGGGACGAACTCTTCCGAGTCCGTCTCCCCAATGTCCGGGGTATTCCATTCCGCAGGCCACGGAAGCGACAAAACCTCGGCATCCTCGTCCTTCTGCTCTGCGAACCTCTGTAAGACAAGAAAGAGTAAAATTAGCGAGAACAATTACGAAAACAATTGGAAAACAAAGCGTTAGTGGTTAAGCTTACTTCGGGAGGGGGACATTCGCGGGTGAACGGCTTCAATCCCCAAGCCCAGTCCTCAGGCATCTCCGTCTTGAAGATAGCTCGGACACGCTTAAAGATGAGATAATTGTCCAGCTCCACGGTCGAGACTCGGTTGGGGTCAAGAGGACCGTTCATGTAGTAGAGTTTAGCGTCTGCTTCGAATGGGCGATACTGACTCTTGATAAAGGTAGCCATCAAATCCTCGCCGCGTAACCCAGCGCGGATCAGCTCCTTAAGCCGAATCTCAAAAGCCTCCCCAAGGCGTGACTCTTCCTCGGATTATAAGTCCAATTCACCTTGGAGGGCGTACCTATGGATAATGCAGGGAGCCGAATCTTGTCCTCCGTTCCCGTGTTCTTGACATAGAAGAAGGACTTGTGCCACTTCTGGCACGACTCTAGCCCCATAACACGAGGAAATACGGACTTCCTCCGAGGTGTAATGGACGCTGCTCCACATTGAGTAAGCAGTTTCTCGGAAGGGTGCAGAGACTTGTCAGGGACAACGTTAGAACGAATCTGGAAGAACTTCGACCATACATGCACAGACGGCCATAGGCCGAAGTATCCCTCTGAGGCAGAGATAAAAGCAGAGAGAGAGGCGATGGCATTTGCAGGAAGGTGATGCGGCTGAAGGACGAAGTAGTCGAGAAATTCCCTAGCAAAGTCGCTAAAAGGGAGACCAAAGCCGCGCGAGAAATGCGACATGAAAACTACATACTCGCCCTCCCTAAGATCCGGAGAGGACTCGCTGTCGGGTAAGCGACAGGAGACCTCGGCGGGAATCCTCCGAGTCCGGATAAGCCACTCGATCTCGCGGCGAGAAACGGAGGAGCCCTGCCACGAGCCTCGCTCGGGCCCAGAACCAGCATCGTCATCCTCTATCAGGGCACCGCTGAAGGAGCTAGACATGGGCTCGCCGGAGAAATCAGTGGAGGAAGAACTAGCGGCGGAGGAAAGTTTAGAACTACAGGGACCCGTTGTGATTCTACACAGAAACGGCGGCGGAACAGCAAAGGAACCACCACGCGAAAACGAAAGGGAAACAGAGGAATCTAGAGGAAAGCCTAGGCGACGGGACCGGAAAGAACTCACCGGCGACGACGCCGGAGCTAGCGAACAAGGACGAGGCAGACGGAGCAACGCGGCGGAGTCCTCACCGTCGGAGATTTAGATGAACGCAGCGCGGTGAGCCGCGAACAGCGCGAAGAGAGAAGAAGGGCGCGGGCGAGCGAAAAGGGGAAAGTGAATTCCCCAGCGTCGCGCCCCTCTTTATAATCGAGCCGCAAGCGAGGTAGTGGGATCGTGGGTGTGGCGGTTGACCGTGTAGATTGTGTGAGCCGCACGACCGCACGTCGTTGAGCGGAATCGCACCAAGGGCCACACGGTGGCAAAGAAGGTCACGATCCCCAACGGAAACGGCACACGAGGCGTCGCATCACCGGCCGGTAGCGAAGAGTAACTTTGTCGAGAAATCTGTAGAGGAACAAAAAACTAGAGAAACAATGATGGGGATGACACGTAGGACGAGGCGTACGCGAGAAGATACGATGATACCTCAAACGAGAAATAAATAACTCGGAAACAATGCGGAACGAGTGTCATGAAACTGATACGGCCCGACCGAGGTTATCGGCGGGGCCATACCAGCTTCGGGGACTAATGTTGGGGAGGTAACCCCGAATAGGGTAAAGACGGGGAAAGACAAAAGGATGTTCCCCGTCCAGTTTCCGAGTTACAGTCTGAATTGGCCGAATCCTATAGAAGTCGGCCGAGATAGGAAAGGGCAGGACCCTTATAATGATGGTAAGGCATTACCCGGCCGAGATATTACGTAAGTCGGCCGGGTTAGCCCGAGTAATCTTGATGCAGGTGAAGGACAAGCCGAGTTACGCGAGGCAGGGCCGAATGATACGAAGCTTGCAGGAGAAGGAGAAGCCTAAAGTCAAACTCTAGCCATAGGCTAGGGAGAATCAGAGCGGATCCAAGCACTAGGGATAAAGGCGCAGAGCGACAGAAAGGCAGAAGGAGGTCACGGAGGTGACAGTCCTGAAGCCCGAGGCGCACAGGAGGGGCTCTCTGGAACCTTGCCGTCATTGGGGGAGTGACAGGGAAAGGGGGGCGCCGAACTACTATATTCCTTGAATATGCTTGCCACGTCAGCCCTAAAGGAACCCAAGGCTCTCCTTTATAAGGGGAGGCTTGGACCCTAAGGAGGGGATCGGCTCATTTTAGTACCGTTAGGCTGGTAAAGTTCTTCTTTCCTCCTTGTACACAGCTCAAGGAGCACTTGTAGCCCAAGGGAGGAGAAATAAAGATCTTTGCCTTTGCCTTCTTCGTGTAGAATCAACTGCATCTTCCCTCCCTAGATCCCTCTAGCATCCATTGGCCCCATAGTTTAGCCTACCCATGGCATCTGTCGTGCCACCACCACGACAACTTTCAACATAAAGAGAGGAAACTTAATATTATTGAGATGCATAAAACCATGTTTCCCTCTCTCATAATAACTTTTAGCAGCAACATGAAAAAAATTAACAATATAACTATCACATAGAACATTCTTATCATGAGCCACATGCATAAAGATTATTACTCTCCACATAAGAATAACCATTCTTATTAATTGTAGTGGGAGCAAATTCAACAAAATAGCTATCATTACTATTCTCATCACCATAATCATCAAATATAGGAGGCATATTGTAATCACAATTAATTTTATCCTCAATAGTAGGTGGACTGAAAATATCATACTCATCGTTGTAATCATCATTTATTGGAGGTTTGGTATCATCATAAGCAATAAAATAACTATCTTCCAAAGCTGGGGGACTAAAAAGATAATTTTCATCAAAACTAGCTTCCCCAAGCTTAGACTTTTCCAAAGCATTAGCAATAATAGTGTCCAAATAATTCATAATAATAAAATTTCCATTAGCATGCAAATAAAGTTCCATAGGTTTTTTAATTTTCTCTTCAAACACTTTATGTCCTAACTCAAGATAGATACTATAAAGCTATCTAATTTTGTTGTTGTTTTCCATTAAGCCTAACTAGTGAAAACAAGAAACAAAAAGACAAAATTGCAGAATCTAAAGGAAATAACTTCGAGCACCCACACCGGAGGATGTGAGTACCTTTTACCTTACCTCCCAGGCAACGGCGCCAAAAAAGAGCTTGATGTCTACGCACTTCTATTCTTGTAGGCAGTTGTTGGGCCTCCAAGTGCAGAGGTTTGTAGAACAGCAGCAAGTTTCCCTTAAGTGGATTACCCAAGGTTTATCGAACTCAGGGAGGAAGTGGTCAAAGGTATTCCCTCTCAAGCAACCCTGCAATCAAGATACAAGAAGTCTCTTGTGTCCCCAACACACCTAATACACTTGTCAGGGATATATGTGCACTAGTTCGGCGAAGAGATAGTGAAATACAAGTGGTAACGGTGCCAGAAAATAGCTTCTGACTTGTTGTTGACATGGGGTAACGGTGCTAGAAAAGAGCTAATGGCATGGAGTAAAGGTAAAAGCCCAAAACCTCCCCGACAAACGGAAAAAAGATGGAAGCAGGCAAACATGCAATAGATATAGTATAAAACGGTGTTTCAATGCTTAGAAACAAGTCCTAGGGATCATACTTTCACTAGTGAACACTCTCTCATATAAATATCCTCTCTTCATGATACTACTCTTAACTACTCTCCGGTTGGACACTCTAATCCAAGATAGAGCTATAACAGCACACCTCAAAGTCCGCCTTCCCCAATCTAGATAACCCCACACTGTCACCTTTCACACACGCTCGATGGTTGGACACTCTAATCCAAGGTAGAGCGCTAGATGGTTCCGACAAACACCACAATTTCATAGACACATCCAACTCAAAATATAAGTCATAACAAATATTCAATCTAGCCAAAGTGCCGCACACGTTATGCCCGCTGTCACTTTCACACACGTGGGGAAAATCATAGATCTATTAAAGCACAAAGTTATGTAGACTCCAACCTAAGTGCCACCATGGCGTGAACGCTGTCACTTCCACTCACATGGGGAGAGCAGAGATCTAATGAAGCACTTGAGTAGCAAGGTAGATCTACTTGACTACAAAGCTCATGACCACAACAAAATCATGCATAGAGAGAGAGATGAACACATAGATACCGGTAGGGCCCTTAGCCTCGAGGAAGAACTACTCCCTCCTCATCATGGGAATCAGTAATGGTGATGGAGATCGATGGATATGGCTCCGGGGGCACTTCCCCGTCCCGGCAGGGTGCCGGAATAGAGACTTTCTGTCCCCCGAATCTCCCCTTCGGTGGTGGCGGCACTTCGGAACTTTTTCTGGAAGTATGATTGACGACTTAGGGTTTTCTCATCAGGGGCTTCTTATAGGAGAAGGGGGAGGCCGAGGAGCCGGCCAGAGGGCCCACATCCTCCCTAGGCGCGGGCCAGGATTGGCCTCGCCCAGGGTGTTCTGGCCATCCTCTGGTGCCTCTCCGTCCCTCCTTCTGGATTCGTGTCCCTCACGGAAAGTTATTGACTTTAGATTTTGTCCCTTCCAATTCCGAGAATATTGATTTTCTGCCTTTCTGGAACCAAAAACAGAAGAAAACAGGCAACTGACACTGTGCCAACTTGTTAATAGGTTAGTTCCAGAAAAGATATAAAAACACCTCAAAGAAAGACAAAGCAAAGAAAAGTAGATACTAAACAAGCATGGACCATCAAAAATTATAGATACGTTTCCGACGTATCAAGCATCCCCAAGCTTAACTCCTTCTCGTCCTCAAGTAGGTCAGTGATAAAAAGAATAATTTTTGAGGTGACATGCACCATCAAAATCAAGATCAAACCATTTGAAAGCATTGAAAGCTGGGATCAAAGAACTCTAAACATGAGCATGAAATATGGAGTTCTAACAGTAAGACAAAGTAACTATGCATGCAACATGAAAGGCTACAAACAAAGATCATGAATAACATGCATTGAAAAACATTTGTTTGTTTCACATACAGAAAACATGGCATAGTGGCAACCAGCTTGTCCCTCATAGAGTAGCAAGGTGACTAGAAACAAATAGCACAAGAACAAGTAATATCACAATATGCATCAATCAATAAGCTTTGGAACACTGCACACAGAATGACAACTATGATGTCTTAATGGTCCCTAAAAGTAGAAGGTGGAAACTCAATAATAGTGGAAGAAAAGCCTTTTATAAAAGAAGTAGGGATTTCAAGTTTCAAAAAGAGATTCCAAAAATTATGGTACTTGTTAGCTTTTAGCCCTCATTGCCCCTATCATAAGCATCTTTAAGTAGTTAAGGTTAAAGTGGCAAAGCTAGAGTATATGCTTGACGAAGTATAAGTTGGAAATCTCAAGTCCCTTGAATACGAGGGCCACACCCCATGCATACTCAACTTTGGGTCCAGGTAAGTTCTTGTCACTGTAAGTATTTGCATATCAATGAGAACCGCCAACGGGGTACCCCTTGCACATGGTATAGGAGCTTTCCCATAACCAAAATGACAAGGCAAGCAGACAATGAGCATCTTAGCAATGTTTTTATTTACCACATGAATAACTTTTTATTGAGGATGCTTCTGTAGAGGTCCCAATCTTTAATAAGATAGAGCCCCCTATGTTTACAATGCTAGTACCTGGATCAATAGCTAGCATCCACAGTTAAGATGTAATATCAAGATACAAAGGTCATAACATAACTTTATAACCAGGAATAACATAATTTTAATTACATCATACATAGCTCATTTGGCTATTACATTACATTGCAGCGGAATAACTATAGTCATGGGTCCTACATCTTCAAAGTGCCACAGGCAGATGTTGGTTTAGACTTTGTAATCCTAATCAATCAATATTCACTAAAATCAATCAAACCTGCAACATTACAAGTTACAACCACAAGGGTCAATACATTTGAATTGTATTGGCAAGTGATACTATGGTAGTATAGTGGAGTCTATCATCTGTATGCATTTGGCTAAGTGGAGTTAAGGCTTGCATTGCTCAAAATAGATTTTTCCTTAACATTTGAAAATACTAAGTTTTGCTTGGCAAAAATCATTTTTCTCAATCAAAGATTTGAAGATCCTTTAACCAAGGAATCTCTCAATCAAAGATTGAAGATTCCAAACAACCCTTGTTCAAACCACAAGTTTTAACTTAGAAATTTGAATGATGAGATTCTTGATTGCTTCCATGTCTTGATGCTCAAATTGTCCTTTACCAGGGACATGGCTAAGTACTTAGATTTTACACTCTGCAGAGGTGGTGCACTTTCCCCACAAGACTTGGTTTCCCAAGACAAGATCTTTCAGAAGCCTTCCCTTAGACCAAAATGGACGCGCTCAAACCTATCAAACACTACCACCCACTGTCCATATGGCTAAGTTCTTGCAACCTATATGATCATGGCAGAGCCCATATTGCCAAGTGGTTGCACTTGAAGCTTCTCAACATTTGACATATCAAATCTCTTTGTTCCTGGGTGGCCATACACAAGTGAGATACACAAGGTAAACCATAAACATGGGCATTGTGAACCACTCAACCAAAGACCACCAAGCAAGTCCCATTCCACCCAGGTGATTCATTAACTTAGTTGTTTTATTAAACAAAACTCAAGTCCTCAGACTTAGAACATTTTTCCATAGTGTGAATATATATTCCACCCATGTTTTCTATTTGCTAGGCTAAGCTTGATAGTAATAGGGATCTTAACTTAGGAATATTTCCACTAAGGTTTCATCTACTAGTTTTCCTATAGCAAGGTTTATACTTAGCAAAATCCATGCAAGTTTTACTTAGCAAAAACACTAATGCATAGTTAAAGTAATGGGAAAAAAGTATGAAGCATCACTTGCCTTTTTGGTAGAGTATGGGTTCACTCCTTGTCCTTGCAACAATCACACTCTTCAAGTCACTACAAATCAATCAAGCAAGGCACAAACTTAATCTACCAATCAAGCAAAACAACACATAAATTGACAAAGTCAAAGTAATGCATACAAGCATACAAAAGATGGTTCTAATTGCAAAGGTGGTCTCCACTAGGCTTCTAAACTTTGTAAAGTCAAAAGTGGTCATTTTCCAAAGTGACAAAGTCATTTGCAAAAGGGTTTTGGTCCATAAACCATTTTTAAATCTAATCATTATTTTATTGGTGAAAATCATTTTTATCAAAGCAAAACTTTATGTTTTTCACCAAATGAGTTGCTATTGCAAAACTTGGTGTTTTGGGTCAGTAGGTTTGGTCTAAACCATTTTCCCAAAGTTTTTACTAAAAATCATTTTCATAACAAAACCATTATTTTCATTTGGCTAGAAATGACTAAATCAAGTTTTCCATCCTAAACTTTACCAAATCAATTGTCCAAACTATGGGTTGGTTCCTAGGGTCAGTGAGTTTACAACAAACCATTTCCCAAAGGTTTTCCTTCAAAATCATTTTCAATAAATAAATCACATTTCTATTTGACTAGAAATGGTTTTAAATCAAAGAATCATTATTTTGTTTCACCAAATACATTTTTGAGTCCACAAAGTGTTTCCTAATGTTAGTAGGTTCAAATCAATCCAATTGCCAAAGATTTTAACCCCAAATTCATTTTTAAACAATTTTTACATCCTTAACAAGCAATCAAAAGTTTCTGCAAAAACCATCAAGCTAACAGATACTATTTGCTAAACCAAGGGCATGGTTGTCTAGGGTTTGTTCTACTGATTCCAACGATATAAAATTTGTAATTTTTGGACGTGTGGTTTGAAAGTTACAGAGGTTTGAAAATTGAATCTATAACAGATTCAAATCTATTTTTAAAATGAAAACTAGCCACGCGGCGCGTTCTGGTTGGACGGTACCGGTTCGGCCGGATCGGCAACGTGGACCGCAGGATCTGAAGTGTATCGTGCGGCACAGGTTCACTCGTACCCTTTCGATAAGTCATTCAATCGTGTGCCTCGGATCTGTATCGGACGACTGCTACTGCCTTGCCAAGAACTGGCGGCGCTAGGTCAATGGCGAGCGGCGGAGCGGCCATATGGCGGCGCTGGCGGCGAGGCGAAGCAGGAGGAGTAAGCTCACCGTGTTCGTGGCGTCGTGCTGATTCTCAACGTGTGGCTTGTCCGTCGAGGGGCGCTTGGGGGCAGCTGCGATTGCTCACCGGAGATGAGCTCGGTCTCGGCGGTACTAGAGGTCGTCGAGGGTGAGGATAAGGGGCACCCTAGGACAAATGAATAGCACCATTAGGTCCGCGAGATCATGGCGGTCATCATCGTATCCACGGGGAAGAGAGGGGTGGTCGGATTTTACCGGGGGACGTCGTCGGAGAACGGCAGAAGACGGTGGCGCTCAGTGGTTTTTTGGAGTCGAGGTTCTGGGGCGCCCGCAGTCGAATGGAAGGTGCAGGGAGATGCTCCTGGGAGTGGGGAAGGTGTGAGCTTGGTTGGGGAGGCAAGGGGCGATGCGGTGCCGCCGGAATTTAGCCGAGAACCTCGTCGGAGACGGCAGCGGTGCAGAAGAAAATTGCGACAGCCTGGTGGCTCTCGAGGCGTGGGGTTTGGGGGGAATGGAAGAGAAGGAAGAGGGTATTTAACATGCATGATCACTGCGAGGTTTAATCGCGGCGTTAAGGCGAATTGACAACGCGAAATTACTGCCAGAAACGGGGAAGAACGGTCGCAGCGATGGAGACGATGAACAGGAGATGGTGGGGTCCGCTTGGCAGTGAAAGAAAGGGAGTGGAGGTGGGGGCCAGAGTTCATGGTATGCGGTGTGGGTGCGAGTGAGAAGAATGGTTATTTGGGGGAGTGAGGTGGGTTGTTCTTTGGGTTAGTTGGTGGGCATTTGGGTCATTGTTCTCACTTTTTTCTGTCGATTGATTTATCTTTTTCTATTTCTATTTACTGATTTGAAATTCAAACAAACAATTTAATCAACCAAATAAATTCAAACAATCACTAAACTTTGTAACTTTGAATTTGGTTATGTTTATCAACATAAACCAAATCCCAAAATAAAATAATAATTTTTATTCTTTTTAGGATCCATTCTTTTATTAAATAAAATGGATCTTTAGTTATTTAATAAAATAGGGTTTGATTTATTTAATAAAATCTTCATTTGAAATCCAAATATTTTCAAAACCAAATCAGTAGGTTTTATTTGGAAATAAAAGGTATTTGGAAAACTTGTTTAAAACAAAATAACATCTTTCTTTTAGGATCCATTTAATAATTAAATACAATATACCTTCATTATTAAATCAAATAGGATTTGTTTTATTAAAATATTTATTTTGAAATCTAAAATAAAATCAAAACACTTCAGTAGGTTTTAATTAAGAAAATAAAATACTTAGAAAACTTATTTAAAATAATTTAATAAGTTTTGATGTTTTAATTAAAATGGTAAAACCTTTTATTTAAAAGATCCAAAATAGTAAGTCTAAATATTTTGAAGTTTATTGTTTATTTAACTTTTTAAATCCCTTTAGGATTTCATTTGATCCAAATAGGTTTTGAAAGTTTCCAATTGGATTCAAAAAGTTTCTTCTCGCCTTGAAAATCAAACCAAGTTTTATTTTATTCATTTATTTTCACATTACAAGATTTGGAAAATCTTGGGATGTGACAGGCTACCACCCTTAAAATAAATCTCGTCCCGAGATTTGGGGAGGCTAGGGTTACAAATAGGCTCAAAACATCTAGGGTACTACCACCCTTAAAAATTTTCAAACTAAATTACATCTTGGCTTGCTTGGGATCCTGGGAAACTTCTATGGGCAACCTACTGCATAGTGTCCTTTGTTTCCACACTTGACTCATGGGCCAAGGTTGAGATCCTTCATAGACTTGTTTAACTTGTTCTTCATCTTTTCTGGACAATTGTTTGCATAGTGGCCTAGTTCCTTGCATTTCAAACACATCACTTGGCTGATATCTTTCTTTTCCTTTGGTATCATTACCTCTTGTTTGTTTCTTTGGTTCTTCTTCTTTTCTGGGCATTCATTGGCATAGTGTCCCATCTCTTTGCAATTGTAACATTGCACTTGGGTAATATCCTTCTTGTTAGGGTTGGGGCATTTCTTCTTCTTCTTTTTGGGTCTCCCCAAAGCTAGGATTTCTTCTAGTTCATGTTCTTCATAGGTGGGAGATCTTTCTCTCTTCTTGGGGCATTGATCTTCATGCTCCTTGGATGTATGATCCTTGTCTCTAAAAATATTGCTAGCTTGGGTTCCTTCTAGAATAGCATCTTTGTCATCCTTGTTGTCATTAGCTCTTTGGGAAAAATTTTCTCTCATGTTGATCATTTGAGTAACCAATCCTTGCAACAATTGAGATTGAAGTTTCAAAATTCTTTGTATGGCTGGGTCTAGTCCATTGTTGTTGGCTAAAAGCTGAGTTGTCTCTTGGCTCAACTGGTTTTGAGTTGCTATAATTTCTCTCATGTTGTCCTCTTGGTTGTTGTTGGTGTCATCAACCTTGATGTTGGAGTTTCTTGGAGAAGTCATCTGTTTGGGTTGGATTGGGAATAGAATAGGCAAGATATTTCTAGGGATTAATTCTAATCACACACATCACAATTCACTCAAGCAATGTGCAAGAAATCACAATCAAATATTCCACTCAAACAATCAAAGTTCAAGCACATACTTAGGCAACAAAATATTTTTGTTACACCACATAAGTTGGTGTGTTTGAATTAACTATAATATGGTGGTCCATCTATATGGTTCACTTGTGATCTTTCCTTCCTTCTTGATTCTTCTTGTTTGAGATCATGGTTTCCTTGAGGGAAACTCGTGGTCACAAAACTTCTAATGAAGTGAACTCCTTCCAATTTTGCATTTCCTTAGTCTCCATATCTTGAGCAAGATTTCCTTATCTCTCTTGTAGTCCTTAGTAGTATCCAAGTTGGAAGTCCTTGGTGAATATGCTGAAGATGTTGAAGTCATTAGAGTTGAAGAAGTTGAAGAAGTCCTTTGCACATGGTGTAGTCTTTGGTCATGGGGTAGGTTTTTCCATCAAGTTGAAGTAGAAGAGATGTAGAGTTGAAACCAAAATGGTTGAGGAAAGAGTTTACAAGTGTTTTTGTAAATAAGTTTTTGGAACAAGTACAACCCCTATTTTTCTAAGGGTTTTTGTCCAATCCTAGGTTTACAAATCCTACAGGCAACACAATGCTCTGATACCATCTGTAGAGGTCCCAATCTTTAATAATATAGAGCCCCCTGTGTTTACAATGCTAGTCCCTGGATCAATAGATAGCATCCACAGTTAAGATGTAATATCAAGATACAAAGGTCATAACATAACTTTATAACTAGGAATAACATAATTTTAATTACATCATACATAGCTCAACACCCTCAGAATCGGACCTATGCAAGTTTGGGCAAAATTGACCAAACCCGCATAGAAACGATTCAAAGGTGCCCACCAGGCACTTTCGTGCGGGTGGAAAACGAAGTAATAACATTACACAACAGTCCTCGATGGGACCCACAGAACAGATATATATAACAGCGACTCAAAGATTCAAGAATACAGATATACGGTACAAAGATCCAAATCACCTTGAAAATGATAGAGCGCCCAACTACGGACAAGATGCAAATGGGGCTAAGAGCCCTGAAGAATAACCAATGGCGTCCATAACCACCTTGAGCCAAGCGGAAGGGTAACCCCTAACGGCGTCGATCTCAAAACACCTTAAACAAAAGGGTGCCGCCAAGGGCAAAGGAAAATAAGGGCGTCGATCGAGGCCAGTACACGGCGAGGCTAGAATTCGGCGGTCCTCGCCTACATAGGTATGGTGGACTGAAGCGGCAGCGGCAGCATGCACTAAACAACCTATAGAGACTCGATACAACTGGCGGCAAACAGAGAGGGGTAAGAAAGACCTATCCGGAACCACACTGAAGCTATCCATCAAACAAACCCATCCTGGCGTTTCCCCCTCGAGACCAATCGAGGAAGTCAACCGAGGAACTCACACGGTTGGCAGTTTGAGTTATTCAGTTATAGTTGCGGCACTTTACTAGTCAGGTTTCGATAATCGTTCTGATAAAGTAAACAGTGGGCACTTTTAGTTAACCATTCCGTTATAGTGGCAGCACTTACTAATCAGATACAGATAGCATGATATGAACCCAAAACCCAGCAGTGGTTGGTACTTTTATTCAGCCATTTCGTTGTAGTTGCAATACTTACTAGTCAGATACAATTGCCGCAAGCGACAACCAAACAAGCAATTGTGGGCAGTATTAATTAGCCATTCCATTATAGTGAAGCTGATTACTAGTCATTATAAGTCAAATTTATAGCAGTAAACTTTAGTTATGCTTGTCTATGATCGAGATACTGTGCTCCAAGTCGTCCATATCCGCGGACACGGCTTTCAGAAAGTTTTACCCGGCGGTGCACCAATAGCAACACACGCCGATCAACCTCGGAAAAACCAAATCAAAACCCAACGAGGCTTTCATTGAACAATCACAGGATTCAGAAATATTTGAGGCCACCCATTGAGTAGATCCATAGCGGAGTAAGCAAGCTCGAGGCGGACTCAAGGTGGTTAGACGGTGTGAGCATCGGGAACCCAAAGCGTGCTTGTCGACACCGCGGAATCGTGTTCGATCCTAAATACAGTGTGCTATCGTCGCACAATTTAAATACAGAAAGTAGCATGGCATAAATGCAGGATCGTAAATAAAACCTCAAACTAGTTTGTGGCCCCAAGAAATAAGATGAATCAAGCTCAAGCTCGGGGTCCCATATACCTCGGATGTGGATAGCGCGATAAAACAAGGACAGTATCAAGTACTCGGGGTCTTACGGGACACAAGTGGGCGTTCGGAAACCAAATATTATCTATCACCCACCGATGCCTCTGCTTATTTCAATTTTAGTTGTTAAACAGAAATTAAAGTGACGATAAGTAAAACTAGAACCATCTCCAACATCAACATGCGGCAATACATCAGCAACTGTGGCATATGACGACTCACATCAGCACTTGAGCAAGCAACTACGACGCGCGAGTCCAACTATCTACCAAACAACAGGTAATAGGGTGTGGCCAAGGCAATATAGGGCTGCACGGTATATCACAGGTACGGAAACTAAAGCATCGCAACACAGATAGCAATAGATCAACAGGAGGGAATAAAGACTATAAAAGTAAGATAGGTAGAAAGGGGGAGATGCTCGCCTGAAACCATTGTTGAAGGGTTCAACCGAAGATCGGGGCGAAGCTCACATCAACTCAACGGCCTTATCCGCGAAGAAGCAAAACACTAGAAGGAACACCGGATGCAATATTTAATACTACGGCAAAAGATCGGCATGATGCATGCATGATGTATGACATGGCAAAGGTGCGGTGCTATTAGGTCAGATTAAGCGGAACCAGGGTCCCGACAATTATTTAGATGGTTCATGTTGTTTAGCTACCCCGCAATTTAGATGTTGTTTTAACAAGGCAAGATAAGGTACCGGTTCGCTACACAAGTTTAAATGAGGCCAATATAAGGCTAGATTTGCCCGCATATGGGCCCCATATTTATTTATTAGGTGAATCGGCATAAGGCCCCAAACCACATGATATGCATGCGAGATGAATGATTTGATGTGCAACAATTGTATTATATTCTGAAATTAGGGTTTCGGGAAGAGATTCACACATTAGGGGTCGCGACGGTCTTGGGTTTTCCGGGGTTCGGGGTCGGGGTCCAGGGTTCGACGGAACGTTCTCGGGCTCCGGGGTCGTTCTCGGACTCAGGGGTAGGTCTTGGCGCATCCGGGGGTCTTCGGGTCACGTTGTCGGTCATGGCGTTCAGGGGGAAGTTCTCGGGGTCTATGACGATCTTGTCCGGTACCGGGGTTCGGGTCCCGGGAAGGAGTACTTGGCGTTTCATGTCGACGTTCTTGGTCCGAGGTCATCGGCCCCCTCTCGATGATCTAGGGGTTTGCGGCTCCACTTCCGAGGCCGATCTTGTTTAGTTGTTGGAGCCGTCGGAAGATCTTGTCGTCCTAGAAGAACTCGTGTGCTCGCAGGTTGGGCTCTGGTGGTTCTTCCGAGACTCGCGTAGCACTGAGATTCTTGACGCACCACGGCATCTGCGAGGAGGGAGGCGCAGGACGACGCTGCGAGACGGCGGAGGACGCTCGGGGCCGCGGCTGCGTGGGCCCGCGAAGAGGCGGAGGAGGCGGCTGCGGGCACTGCGGGGCCCACAGGCGGACGAGGCTTGCTGCGGGAACGGCGGGGCCTGGCGGCGCGCTCGACGTGGGGCCCACGGCCGGCGAGGAAGCGGGGCCCGAGGCTGCTGGCTGAAGGGGTAGACGCCAATGGCAGGAAGAGGTGGCCCGACAATGCGAAGGGCCAGGCCGGAGGCGTCTGCTCGGGCTTCGGGAGGAGGCGCGGTGGGCTTGAGGCGGGACGGCCGGGAGCTTGGGGGCGGAGGTGCTGGGGCCACTGGTCAGGCCGGGCCAGGGCAGCGGAGGAGGCGAGGCCAGGCTCGGCAGTGGAGGCCTTGGCGCAGCGGGCATCGTCATGGCGAGTGAGCAGGCGGAGGGGACGCGGGTGGCTGCGAGGGAACCGAGCGGCGAGGAGGCGGGGGCAGAGGCGACAGCTGGGCAGCGGCCTCGTATCGAGGGCGACGCGCAGGTGGAGGGGTGGGGCACGCCCGGTGGAAAGGGTGGCGTCCGGGAGGCGGAGGCGGGAGCAGGCGGCTTGCCGGCAGCAGACGGAGGAGAGGCGGCGGGGGTCGGGACGGAGGAAGGAGAGGAGAGGAGCGTGGGGAGGCGTGGGCGGGAGGAAGGGAGGAGGAAGGCAGCGTGGGGAGGTGGTTGGTGGGACCCAGGGCGCGGGAGGTGGGGGGCTGTGGGTGGACGCGGTGGGGGCCCAATCGGTGGGTTGGGGCTGGGGTCTTGGCGCAAGGCGTGTGTCTTGTGTGCGTGCGTGTGTTTGTGTGCCCAGGGGGCTGAGTGGGTGATTGAGGAGAGGGGAGAGATTAGGTGGGGTGGTGGCGATTAGGATTGGGTAGAGGGAGAGAGGTGAGGTGGCGTTAGGGGATTGGGTGGGGTGATGTGGCCAAGGGGTGTGGGTAGACTAGTTGGTAACTTTAGGATTTAGGAGCGGTGTAGTTGGACCGTTTTGAAATCTGGGGGTGGTCGTTCGGGTCGATCTGGCCCGTTCGACTGCCCCTACTAAAAATAATATAATTTTTATTTGTTTTGTTAACACCTTTTGCAAACCGATAGCACTCAAACAAAAATAATCCGGGGACCGGGCTTTGCATTTGAATTAAGGTGGGGCGTTTGGAAAACAAATCGGGGTTTTGCGAAAATGGTTTTGGCAAACAATGCATGATGATGACGATGCAATGCACAAATTCAACGCGATTTTCTAGTAGTGGTTTTTGCGGGATGCCACATTTGGCTATTACATTACATTGCAGCGGAGTAACTATAGTCATGGGTCCTTCATCTTCAAAGTGCCACAGGAAGATGTTGGTTGTAGACTTTGTAATCCTAATCAATCAATCTTCACTAAAATCAATCAAACCTGCAACATTACAAGTTACAGCCACAAGGGTCAATACATTTGAATTGTATTCGCAAATGATACTATGGTAGTATAGTGGAGTCTATCATCTGTATGCATTTGGCTAAGTGGAGTTAAGGCTTGCATTGCTCAAAATAGATTTTTCCTTAACATTTGAAAATACTAAGTTTTGCTTGGCAAAAATCATTTTTCTCAATCAAAGATTTGAAGATCCTTTAACCAAGGCATCTCTCAATCAAAGATTGAAGATTCCAAAGAACCCTTGTTCAAACCACAAGTTTTAACTTAGAAATTTGAATGATGAGATTCTTGATTGCTTCCATGTCTTGATTCTCAAATTGTCCTTTACCAGGGACATGGCTAAGTACTTAGATTTTACACTCTGCAGAGGTGGTGCACTTTCCCCACAAGACTTGGTTTCCCAAGACAAGATCTTTCAGAAGCCTTCCCTTAGACCAAAATGGACGCGCTCCAACCTATCAAACACTAGCACCCACTGTCCATATGGCTAAGTTCTTGCAACCTATATGATCATGGCAGAGCCCATATTGCCAAGTGGTTGCACTTGAAGCTTCTCAACATTTGACATCTCAAATTTCTTTGTTCCTAGGTGGCCATCCACAAGTGAGATACACAAGGTAAACCATAAACATGGGCCTTGTGAACCACTCAACCAAAAACCACCAAGCAAGTCCCATTCCACCCAAGTGATTCATTAACTTAGTTGTTTTATTAAACAAAACTCAAGTCCTCATACTTAGAACATTTTTCCATAGTGTGAATATATATTCCACCCATGTTTTCTATTTGCTAGGCTAAGCTTGATAGTAATAGGGATCTTAACTTAGGAATATTTCCACTAAGGTTTCATCTACTAGTTTTCCTATAGCAAGGTTTATACTTAGAAAAATCCATGCAAGTTTTACTTAGCAAAAACACTAATGCATAGTTCAAGTAATGGGACAAAAAGTATGAAGCATCACTTGCCTTTTTGGTAGAGTTTGGGTTCAATCCTTGTCCTTGCAACAATCACACTCTTCAAGTCACTACAAATCAATCAAGCAAGGCACAAACTTAATCTACCAATCAAGCAAAACAACACATAAATTGACAAAGTCAAAGTAATGCATACAAGCATGCAAAATATGGTTCTAATTGCAAAGGTGGTCTCCACTAGGCTTCTAAACTTTGTAAAGTCAAAAGTGGTCATTTTCCAAAGTGACAAAGTCATTTGCAAAAGGGTTTTGTTCCATAAACCATTTTTAAATCTAATCATTATTTTATTGGTGAAAATTATTTTTATCAAAGCAAAACTTTATATTTTTCACCAAATGAGTTGCTATTGCAAAACTTGGTGTTTTGGGTCAGTAGGTTTGGTCTAAACCATTTTTCTCAAAGTTTTTACTCAAAATCATTTTCATAACAAAACTATTATTTTCATTTGGCTAGAAATGACTAAATCAAGTTTTCCATCCTAAACTTTACAAAATCCATTGTCCAAACTATGGGTTGGTTCCTAGGGTCAGTGAGTTTACAAAAAACCATTTCCCAAAGGTTTTCCTTCAAAATCATTTTCAATAAATAAATCACATTTCTATTTGACTAGAAATGGTTTTAAATCAAAGAATCATTATTTTGTTTCACCAAATACATTTTTGAGTCCACAAAGTGTTCCTAATGTTAGTTGGTTCAAATCAATCCAATTGCCAAAGATTTTAACCCCAAATTCATTTTTAAACAATTTTTACATCCTTAACAAGAAATCAAAAGTTTCTGCAAAAACCATCAAGCTAACAGATACTATTTGCTAAACCAAGGGCATGGTTGTCTAGGGTTTGTTCTACTGATTCCAACGATATAAAATTTTTAATTTTTGGACGTGTGGTTTGAAAGTTACAGAGGTTTGAAAATTGAATCTATAACAGATTCAAATCTGTTTTTAAAACGAAAACTAGCCACGCGGCGCGTTCTGGTTGGACGGTACCGGTTCGGCCGGATCGGCAACGTGGACCGCAGGATCTGAAGTGTATCGTGCGGCACAGGTTCACTCGTACCCTTTCGATAAGTCATTCAATCGTGTGCCTCGGATCTGTATCGGACGACTGCTACTGCCTTGCCAAGAACTGGCGGCGCTAGGTCAATGGCGAGCGGCGGAGCGGCCATATGGCGGCGGCGCTGGCGAGGCAGGAAGCGAAACAGGGAGGGAGTAAGCTCACCGTGTTCGTGGCGTCGTGCTGATTCTCAACGTGTGGCTTGTCCGTCGAGGGGCGCTCGGGGGCAGCTGCGATTGCTCACCGGAGATGAGCTGGGTCTTGGCGGTACTGGAGGTCGTCGAGGGTGAGGATAAGGGGCACCCTAGGACAAACGAATAGCACCATTAGGTCCGCGAGAGCATGTCGGTCATCATCGTATCCACGGGGAAGAGAGGGGTGGTTGGATTTTACCGAGGGACGTCGTCGGAGAACGGCAGAAGACTGTGGCGCTCAGTGGTTTTTTGGAGTCGAGGTTTTGGGGCGCCCGCGGTCGAATGGAAGGTGCAGGGAGATGCTCCTGGGAGTGGGGAAGGTGTGAGCTTGGTTGGGGAGGCAAGGGGCGATGCGGTGCGGCCGGAATTTAGCCGAGAACCTCGTCGGAGACGGCGGCGGTGCAGAAGAAAATTGCGACAGCCTGGTGGCTCTCGAGGCGTGGGGTTTGGGGGGAATGGAAGAGGAGGAAGAGGGGATTTAACACGCGTGATCACTGCGAGGTTTAATCGCGGCGTTAAGGCGAATTGACGACGCGAAATTACTGCCAGAAACAGGGAAGAACGGTCGCAGCGATGGAGACGATGAACAGGAGAGCGTGGGGTCCGCTTGGCAGTGAAAGAAAGGGAGTGGAGGTGGGGGCCAGAGTTCAGTGACTGTGCGGGTGTGGGTCTGAGTGAGAAAGAACGGTTATTTGGGGAGTGAGGTGGGTTGTTCTTTGGTTAGTTGGGCCATTTGGGTCGATCGTTTCACTTTTTTTTCCTGTCTGATTGATTTATCTTTTTCTATTTCTATTTACTGATTTGAAATTCAAACAAACAATTTAATCAACCAAATAAATTCAAACAATCACTAAACTTTGTAACTTTGAATTTGGTTCTGTTTATCAACATAAACCAAATCCCAAAATAAAATAATAATTTTTATTCTTTTTAGGATCCATTCTTTAATTAAATAAAATGGATCTTTAGTTATTTAATAAAATAAGGTTTGATTTATTCAATAAAATCTTCATTTGAAATCCAAATATTTTCAAAACCAAATCAGTAGGTTTTATTTGGAAATAAAAGGTATTTGGAAAACTTGTTTAAAACAAGATAACATCTTTATTTTAGGATCCATTTAATAATTAAATACAATAGACCTTCATTATTAAATCAAATAGGATTTGTTTTATTAAAATATTTATTTTGAAGTCTAAAATAAAACCAAAACACTTCAGTAGGTTTTAATTAAGAAAATAAAATACTTAGAAAACTTATTTAAAATAACACACCATTCATAGGAGTTTATAGTGGACACTTTGGAAAAACTTGGTTTCTTGGGAGTTGGAAGCATGAGTAGAGCTTACTCATACAAGTGGAGGCTAGAAAAAGACTGGGAGCAACCAACTAAGGGAGCATAATGGCCATAATCATGCAGAGCAACAAAGCATTACTAATAAAAGCATAGAGTGGTACTAAAAGTCAAGGACTAAATGATCATAGAGGCTATGATGACTTTTTTATAGTCATATCATGGTGTGAGCATTTGCTAAGTCAACCCAAACAAAGCATCAAAGGAGAATACTACAATATTATGCTTTTGTATGCTAAAACAACGCATGATTCCTTCAAGGCATATTAAGCAATCCCAATTATTTGGAACAAGTCATGCTACAGCAATAATCACTAAGCATAAGGTCAAAACAACACCTAGCATGTCATGCTAAAGTCTAAGTCACAGTCAATGCATGCTCCTCTTGCACTTTCAAGAAGGAATTTCCTACTCCTTTCCAACACCAAGCAACTTATTTGAAACAACTCACAAAGATAATATTCAATAAATATCATTGAGCTTGTATCACAAATACACAAAAGAAGAACTAAAAAGTTCTAATCTGAAAGCATAGGAAAACTAAGGCTGAACACAGTGCTAGCAAAAGTGAACACTCACAAAACAATAAGAGTGAAAACTAGAGTGTTCTAGGCAATGGAAACAGAGTGTGTCTCTCTCCAAAAGAAATGTGGTGTAACCAACAAACTTACTCAAGGAAACTAAGAAAACGAAAACCAAAGACGAAAACTAAGACGCTCCAAGAACAACAAAACTTGTGCATGAAACAATAAAAACGAAGTGTCTAGACAGACCTGAGCTTATTATTGATGAAGAAGGGGATGCCTTGGGAATCCCCAAGCTTTGACGCTTGTACCTCTTGGATATTTCTTGGGGTGACACCGGGGTGGCATCCCCAAGCTTGATCTTTTGTTCATTCTTCATCTCATTACATCATTCTCTCTCTACACCTGAAATTTTTCCTTCATACAAAACTTCACACAATCTTCATTAGCAACATTAGTGTATTCAAAAGTTAATAGACCTTTAGGCAAACCTTTGGAACAGAAATTTTTTTCACTAAAAACACAAGCTACTGTATCAACTCCTTCAAAAATCTCAATTCCCCAAAATAGAACTCAAAAAGGAATCAATAAGAAGCAAATGCAAATAGTGGCAGAAATCTGTCAAAACAGACCAGCAGGTAGAAACCTATTTTTTATAAGACCTTCTATTGCTCAAATCAAAAAAAATTGAGCGAATGAAAGTTATATAACATATTGGGGGATGTATTCGTAAATTTTCAGCTCAATCCGAATTACAGAGACTCCTCACAAATTTTTATTGTGGTGGACAGAAATCTGTTTCGGGACAGCAACTCCCCAGGCCTTACTTCCCTCTCATTAGAGGTCATTCTTGGCACAAAAAAACAAACAAAAAGGACAAGGAGAGGTCATTACAGAGGTAATAACTTCCAAGACTCAAGAAAACTCTTGGGTTATCTCCAGACAAGTACTTTTCTTTAACGCCTTTAAGTTAGGATTGATAGTGTGAGAAGATGCTCACATAAGAAATATGAATTGAAGTAAAAGAGAGCATCAAGAAGCAAATTCAAAACACATTTAATTCTAACCCACTTCCTATGCCTAGGAATATTTTAAAGAAACAAGTCATGAAAGCACAAAGCACCAAGCATAGGAAAGAAAAACAAGTGCAACTTCAAGACTTTCAACATAAAGAGAGGAAACTTAATATTATTGAGATGCATAAAACCATGTTTCCCTCTCTCATAATAACTTTTAGTAGCAACATGAAAAAAATTATCAATATAACTATCACATAAAACATTCTTATCATGAGCCACATGCATAAAGATTATTACTCTCCACGTAAGAATAACCATTCTTATTAATTGTAGTGGGAGCAAATTCAACAAAATAGCTATCATTACTATTCTCATCACCATAATCATCAAATATAGGAGGCATATTGTAATCACAATTAATTTTATCCTCAATAGTAGGTGGACTGAAAATATCATACTCATCGTTGTAATCATCATATATTGGAGGTTTGGTATCATCATAAGCAATACAATAACTATCTTCCAAAGCTGGGGGACTAAAAAGATAATTTTCATCAAAACTAGCTTCCCCAAGCTTAGACTTTTCCAAAGCATTAGCAATAGTAGTGTCCAAATAATTCATACTAATAAAATTTTGATTAGCATGCAAATTAAGTTTCATAGGTTTTTAAATTTTCTCTTCAAACAATTTATCTCCTAACTCAAGATAGATACTATAAAGCTCTCTAATTTTGTTGTTGTTTTCCATTAAGCCTAACTAGTGAAAACAAGAAACAAAAGACAAATTTGCAGAATCTAACAGAAATAACTTCGAGCACCCACAACGGATGATGTGAGTACCTTTTACCTTACCTCCCCGCCAACAGCGCCAAAAAAGAGCTTGATGTCTACGCACTTCTATTCTTGTAGGCAGTTGTTGGGCCTCCAAGTGCAGAGGTTTGTAGAACAGCAGCAAGTTTCCCTTAAGTGGATTACCCAAGGATTATCGAACTCAGGGAGGAAGTGGTCAACGGTATTCCCTCTCAAGCAATCCTGCAATCAAGATACAAGAAGTCTCTTGTGTCCCCAACACACCTAATACACTTGTCAGGGATATATGTGCACTAGTTCGGCAAAGAGATAGTGAAATACAAGTGGTAACGGTGCCAGAAAATAGCTTCTGACTTGTTGTTGACGTGGGGTAACGGTGCCAGAAAAGAGCTGATGGCATGGAGGAAAGGTAAAAGCCCAAAACCTCCCCGGCAAACGGAACAAAGATGGAAGCAAGCAAACATGCAATAGATATAGTATAAAACGGTGTTTCAATGCTTAGAAACAAGTCCTAGGGATCATACTTTCACTAGTGAACACTCTCTCATATAAATATCCTCTCTTCATGATACTACTCTTAACTACTCTCTGGTTGGACACTCTAATCCAAGGTAGAGCTATAACAACACACCTCAAAGTCCGCCTTCCCCAATCTGGATAACCCCACACTGTCACCTTTCACACACGCTCGATGGTTGGACACTCTAATCCAAGGTAGAGCGCTAGATGGTTCCGATAAACACCACAATTTCATAGACACATCCAACTCCAAATATAACTCATAACAAATATTCAATCTAGCACGCTGTCAACAAATATAACTCATAACAAATATAACTCCGACACACACGGTATGCACGCTGTCACTTTCACACACGTAGGGAAAATCATAGATCTGTTAAAGCACAAAGAGTATTTATGTAGACTCCAACCTAAGTGCCACCATGGCGTGCACGCTGTCACTTCCACACACATGGGGAGAGCAGAGATCTAATGAAGCACTTGAGTAGCAAGGTAGATCTACTTGATTACAAAGATCATGACCACAAGAAAATAATGCATAGAGAGAGAGAGAGAGATGAACACATAGCTACCGGTAGAGCCCTTAGCGTCAAGGAAGAACTACTCCATCCTCATCATGGGAATTTGCAATGGTGATGAAGATGGCGATGGAGATTGATGGAGATGGCTCCGGGGGCACTTTCCCGTCCCGGGAGGGTGCCAGAACAGAGACTTTCTGTCCCGTGAATCTCCCCTTCTGTGGCGGCAGCGCTGTGGAACTTTTTCTGGAAGTATGATTGACGACTTAGAGTTTTCTCATCAGGGGATTCTTATAGGCGAAGGGGGAGGCCGAGGAGGCGGCCAAAGGGCCCACACCCTCCCCAGGCGTGGGCCAGGCTTGGTCGCGCCCAGGGCGGTCTAGCCACCCTCTGGTTCCTCTCCGTCCCTCCTTCTGGATTCGTGTCCCTCACGGAAATTTATTGACTTTGGCTTTTGTCCCGTCCAATTCCGAGAATATTGATTTTCTGCCTTTCTGGAACCAAAAACAGAAGAAAACAGGCAACTGGCACTGTGGCAACTTCTTAATAGGTTAGTTCGAGAAAAGATATAAAAACACCTCAAAGAAAGACAAAGCAAAGCAAAGTAGATACTAAACAAGCATGGAACATCAAAAATTATAGATATGTTTCCGACGTATCACTAGTCCATCCAGATGATGTATCAGATGTAGAGAATCTAGTATGACAGGAGAACGTGATGAGATGATATCAGAGGTGATATGAGATTAAACATGCTAAGGCTTGTATGGGAGGTAACGATGTGATGTGGTTTTTCTAGTCCCATGCTCGCCACCACTAGGACCTGAGTTCTTGCCTTTGGAACCGAGATGAGCGTACAGCCACATGGGGCTTGGGAACCCCTCTCCTGATTAACTTGCCTAGTAGATTCCATGAGTCACATAGTTTGGGCCTTCCATTCGACATGTATTCTGGATCTTCTCGAAGGCGGTGAAGGAGGTGCATTCATAACAGGTAGGTAAGCGTGGCCGGGGTTGCTTGGGGTAGATAGCGCCCCTGGTAAACCAACCTCGCCTCACATATTTAAGGACCGGCTTCGGTACTTGACCCGTTATGGCGGAACCATCCTTATTGCGTGACTCATGGTCTCGGCGAAAGCAAAGTAAAGGTCGTGGCCAACCACCCTCTGCCAACCTTCCAAGGAAGAGGGCTAATAGCTTGGCATTAAGAGTCGGTTGGTACGTGTGGGTAAAGTTGTACACCCCTGCAGGGTAATAATATTTTTGAAAAACCGTGTTCACGGTTATGAACGCTTGGTGACCAGATTCTAAGATCATAGAGAACTATAACCTAATCGTAAAAGTTGGCAGATCAATGTGTGCTTAAGGATGCTTCCTCATGGGTACGAGGGGGTGATCCTAGTTTAGGTGATGATGACTTGGTGGATATCAAAAGACGATGATCAATATTTCAGAGATGTCGGTCTCTTATCCCCTTTTAAAATACTCTGACTAGACAAGCTTCTTCTCTCTATTGTTTTATAAACAAAATTGGATTTATGCAAAACAACTCCACCAGCCATAAGTCTTGTGGAGTACACCCTGTACTCACCCTTGCTTTGTTGATACTTTTGGTAGAGTAAGTATTCCCTGAAGATGAGTTTGATACTACATCGACACCGACGAGTAGCTTGGGGTTCCCGGCCGGCAGCCTGGAATCTATGGGCTGGGACGTCATCGTTATGCTTCAGGCCTCTTAGGCCATTTTTTAAGTTTTCTATACTTAATAGCATAATTTTTCTTATGTTGTTTGATGTTTGTGGTCAGTGAGTAATAATTTGGTTTTCTGCTCAGTTATGAGCTTGCTGTAATAATTTTTGTGTCGTAGGGTCACTGATGTATTACCGATTCTTCACTGGATATCCTCAAGCTCAAGGTTAAGCTTATGTCAGACGGAGGTCTAGGATTTGTTTAGCTCTGATCGTGGGGTGTCACAAGTTTTGGTATCAGAGAAGTACCAGCCGTATGAAAACCTTGCTATTGGTCGATGTTGAGTCTAGTGTTTGTGAAAACTATTATAAAGCTGAAAAGTATTTGCGAAAACTCTTGTATGCTTCTTTTTCTCCTTATCCAGTTTCACTCTAACTTCGGGTTATCTTATCTTCTGTTGATTTTGGAAAAGTTTTGATATCTCTTCTAGTCGTTCAAAGTTTAGGTGCCTTCTAGGCATGTCGTTTCTAAGCCAATTGACCTAGTGTTGAGTTCTATAGATTTATGTGTGTTGTGAATTACTTGTTTCCCTTTGCTCTATATCTCCTGAGATATTCCTTTCTATCATGATCTATCTATCCTTTGGATCCACAATATTATATTGTTGGTTCCGCAGTGTTTTGCTCTAGGCTTCGCGGTTTCCTTTCGCCTCGTATCCTCACTTTTATTTTGTTGGGTACTTCGGAAGTTGTTTCTTCTCTCAGAAGCTACCTCGTGATTACTACCTTGTAGTGTATGCTAAGCCACTCAAGTAGTAGTTATTCCTTTCTTTGGGTTTTAACCCTTGGACTTGAACCGACGATCCCCGATTGTGCTAGATTCTGGTGTTGTGAATCTTGTACGTGAAGATGATCTTTATTCCAAGATCCACTCCTTTGAAGCATGTTGTTAACGTTCACACATTACCTCAGGATGGCTGGTACTACAATTCTAGCCTTCAAGCTTGTGGTCCCTGCTGGGATTGAGTTGTGACAACTAAGGACTTTCCCTACCACTAGATATGGAAGATGTTCTTTAATGGAACCAAATAGATCACGAAAATAGTACTCCTCGAGAGTCTCGCATCTATATTCGTGACTCTGCCACATCTTACCTCTGCTCTGCATCGGTTTTCGGAAGATTGATAATCCATGCATCCACATCTCGGGAGTTTATCCTGAGCATGTTCCTTTTTCCCTTGTTGTTTTCCGACCTTTGTCTACCAGTTGGTAGCCAAGATGTAAACTTGCATTGGTGTATTTCGATGCAAGATACTCTTGTGGTCCGTCAAGACAAACCATTTCGGAATGTCTAGGAGAAACAAACTCCAGTACCTCGTCGTATCTAGGACTAGGTCAAAGTGTTGTAATTTGCAGATAAAGAGGCGTTGATAAGCTTCTGTCTGTTCCACCTTAAAGTATCACACTCTTTTATACTAAGAGGTCGTGCTGAGTTTCATGACCCCTTAATGAAGTGATACTCTTACACATATTTACACACCCTTCCTCGAGCTTTGGAGCTCATGACTGATGCGTGTGCATAACAATGTGGTTATCTAAGATTCTTAGCAATTATTATTGTTTTGAACTCCAAGGACATTTGTTTCATTCTTAGCATGATTGCTTAACCCTATCACTAAGTGAAGTTTGATTGTTCCACCAAGTCCATTATTCTGGTGCACTCTCTTCGGTCAAAGAGTTAGGCTTGTGCCGAAGCTCTAAGATTATGTCATCTTGCCATACCAAGCAAGTTTCCTCCCGAACTAAGTGACATATCGGTGGTTCATGGTATTCTGGATGTCTTCCTAGAAGTATTGCCATGTTGTCGCATGACTGTGTTGTCAAGTTCTTAAACAAGCAAGTTCTCTGAACTACATCTTTCTCCAAGGATCCATACTGGATACCCCTAAATTAGTTGGTTGAGATTAAATAATAACTTGGAGAGTTGTAAGACAAAAGTTCTATCCGACTTAGTTCATTCTTAAAGGGATGTCTAGTTTTGTTCGTGTTGAAGAATGATAATATTTCCTTCATGGATATGTTATCTTCCCCACCTTTGATTTGATTTGGGTTATCGTCAAACCAAACTCAGTTCCAAGGACTATCTTGACGGTGTTGTTACTTGTGATGTTCCAATTGAGTACATCATCATGTCCTTTGGTCTGACCAATACTTCTGCCTTGTTCATACGACATATGAGTCCATATTCTTGGAGTGTTCGGTAAGTTTGTTGTTGAGGCCATCAATGACATCATTATTTTCTCCATGTTAGATTGAATTCATATGGAACATAATGTTGGAAATTTTCGAGATCCATCTTTGAGTCATCTCGGAGTATGCATTCTAGATGTTAGAAGTAACCTTCTCTGGTTCATGTGAAACTGTTGAAAGATGTCGCCGTGGATTCAAGAAGAGTTATCTATCTTCCCTTAAGGACATATGTGTGTTTTATTGTTAGTACTTTATATATATGCAATTGTCTTTCGACAAGATGCTAATACATGGGTATAGCCATCTAGCTCATCTTTTGGAATTTTACACTGTATTCCATATCTTGAGAATCTAGTGACTTTACCTTCGTGGTAATTGTTGCAAACTTTCTATTCGGACATGTTGAGTCTGAAATATCATACCGCCTAACCAAAGCTGAATCTCAAGTAGCAATGATGGTTGTTCTTCCTCAAGATTTTTACATAGGTCTCTTTGTAAATCTGACAAGATTGATGTAATGGTTGACACACTTAGCCGGAAAGACCTTTTGTTATATTCTCTTAATTCAGCAATGACAACCACTCCTCATGAGGCTTTCCCTATAATTTGAATACAGGAGTTGTAATCATGGTTTCCTTTGTCTACGAAGTCCGACCGTTATTTGATGTTTGATTTCTCAAACATCAAGGAGAACATTTAAAGTAGTGTTGCTAAATGTCTCTCAGTCGATCCTCCAGACTCTTTTCGTTGGCAATCATTGTTGTGACAAGTAATTAAAGTATGAGAATGAAGTTTCTTTCTTCTCGTGTCATCAGGAATCTTCTTAACTACTCATCTTAGTGGTGTAAAGTGATATCATGATCTTTGCAAAGATTTTGATAGACCTGGATGAATAAAGAGTTCCTTCATTTTCTCAACCATGTTTTAAGAGCGACTATGATTTTGGTAATCAACATTTCCTCTTGATACATGTTCCTTGTGACTATTATGAGTCCTCTCCACCAAAACACACTTCTGTTTGAGCCTTCTGTTGGATGAAAGAGTGACCCTTCTGTTTCCAAAGTAGTTCAGCAACTTCGTTTTGTTGACCCATATCTCTGCAACCTAAAACCTCTACCTAAGTATTTAGTAGAGGTTCCTTATCAAAGTCTGTGGTCATGTTCTTTCTGTTGGAACCTTCCTTTTCAGATGCTTAATTTCATCTGAAGCTCCATGGTCTCAATCCTTATGAAGACCATTTATCTAACATTTGAAACCATATCCTTTTGTTTCCTCCTTTACCTTGACGTGTGTTTCATTTTTGTCATCTCAGAGTTCTTTCTAAACACTCCATCCATGAGTTGACCATGAGATACTCGGTGTGTTGTCTAGTGTGTTTCCCTCTTATCTTTAGAGTGACCCTGTTTCTTTCTCTCTCTCTCTATCTCTCTTCCTACCTTTGGAATCTCGGGTCGAGATTCTCGTAAGGGGGATAGAGCTGTAACACCCAGTTTTAGTTAATTTATAATTAGGGTTGATTGTGCATTCATGAGGATCATCCCTTTAAACTTTGCATTAAAGAAAATAATGCCAAACCCTCATCTCTCCCGCTATTTGAAAAGCATTCAAATGGTTTTTAATTTGAAAAGTTACCAAAATAGTAGATCCCAAATTGTTTACAAGGGTCCCTTAGTGTTTTAGTTATTCTACAACGCCTCTGGTATTTTTGAAATAATTCAAAAATATTTTTCAAATGAAATTACAAAGAGAAACAGATTTTAGAAAAGGAAAAAGAATTTGTGCTAAAAAAAGGATCCTAAGCTAATCAGGCCGCAGCCCAGCAAACCCCCTCTCTCCTCTCCCTTTGTTTGTCACCCGTGCTGCCTCTGCAGCCTATCCGTGGCCTAGCTAAGGCCCGCGTACCCCTTTGCCCCTCTCTCTGTCTTCTTCCTCGGGAGCGGCAAGCAGCTGCGTGGCTCCACCGCCGCTGTCCGCCGCCGGCGTGCGTCAAGATACGCGCCGCCGCCCTCGGTAGTCTATAAAGTCGCCTCCGCTGCCACAGGACGAACCCTAGCTGCCGTTTTACCCTCTCCTCCTCTATGCTTGCCATGGCCAAACCCTAGCTCCTCCAGACGTTCCGCCGCCCGCCGTCTCCGGCCTCCCCTAGACCATCCTTGGGTAACGTCATGACCCCATCGTTCTCCTCGTTCGTCCTAGCCAAGCAGTAGAGCCGGAGAAGCCTCGGATCGGGAGAATCGAGTCATCATGTCCGACGCCGACCACCGCCTCCGCCACTGATTCCAGCCACCGCGGACCTCACCGTCAAGATTACCGTGATCTTGGTGAGCCACTGAGTTCCCGGGTGCCCTCCCCTTCCTTCCCGTTGCTCTGGTTCCTTCCCGCCATGATCGCCTATGAGACTCGCCGCCCTGCGCCGTTGTAGCCACTACTCCGGCGACCTATTCCAGGCGTCGCTGCCACCTTGAGGTCGCATGTGAAGAGCTGCGTCCAGCGCCCCCTCTATCGTTGCCCCCCGCGCACGGGATTGAGAGATCCTTGTTCGGCAGAGGAGGTTCTCCATTGCTGACGTCATGCTTATGTTAGCATGGTGTCATAATCCATTTTGTTTTGTATTTGTTTTCTGGAATATTAATAACCCATGTGGGCCTTGTCAGTGACAGAGTCTAGGTCTAGTTGCAGTAACAAAAGTATCTGGCCCTGAGATGACGTCATCCTGGCGCAGTAAATCTAATTTAATGTGGTTTAATATTTCCAGAAATTGGTATAATATGTTAAAATCAATAACTTATTATTTATAAGTCAGAAAAATACAAATAATATATCAAAATGTTCAGAGAAATGAGATCTATCTAATTACACTATAATCATGCATTATTAATTAACTCACATGACAAGTTTAATTAGAACAACCTAGTAACCCTCATAGGTGATTCCGGAATTCCCCGAATTAGGGTTTATACCCCTCGGAACCCCGATTAAATGGTCAAGCATTCCTTAGGGTTACTTTTCAATACAATTTAACTTGTCATATCATCATCCTTGCTTGAGCATTGCATCAATGCCATGTGTTTAATGTTTTCCCTTTATTTCTGCTGTTTGGTTCTTCCCGGAAGTATACGAGACAAGATCAAGATCGAGATCAAAGACCGAGACCAAGACCGTCGAAGTTCGAAGATCGACGAACATACTTGATCAAATTAATCAAGTCAAGTACAAGGATCCCGAAGATCTGCTTATCTGTTATCAACCGGCAAAGGCAAGCATAGCCCCACCATGAAATAATCCTATGATTTCGAAAGCATTTCAATTTCTGCCATGATGCATACGATTCTACCGTGGTCTTTTATCGATCGATAGAGTGTCCTGTCTGTTGCATTACTCCCTTTGAGCTTATATTACCTGATCCACTGCTCCTAGCATAACTAGGTTTGGCTTGTGTGCACTGCTAGAGCTTATATATGTGTCTGCTTAGCCATGCATAGCTATCAGTTCTGGTCCATCCAGATGATGTATCAGATGCAGAGAATCTAGTATGATAGGAGAACATGATGATGATATCAGAGGTGATATGAGATTAAACATGCTAAGGCTTGTATGGGAGGCCATGATGGGATGTGGTTTTTCTAGTCCCATGCTCGCCACCACTAGGACGTGAGTTCTTGCGTTTGGAACCGAGATGAGCGTACAGCCACACGGGGCTTGGGAACCCCATGCTTGATTAACTTGCCTAGTACATTCCATGACACACATAGTTTGGGCCTTCCATTCGACATGCATTCTGGATCTTCTCGAAGGCGGTAAATGAGGTGCATTCATAACAGGTAGGTAAGCGTGGCCGGGGTTGCTTGGGGTAGATAGCGCCCCTGGTAAACCAACCTCGCCTCACATCTTTAAGGACCGGCTTCAGGAATTGACCCGTTACGGCGGAACCATCCTTATTGCGTGACTCATGGTCTCGACGAAAGCAAGGTAAAGGTCGTGGCCAACCACCCTCTTCTAGCCTTCCAAGGAAGAGGGCTAATAGCTTGGCATTAAGAGTCGGTTGGTACGTGTGGGTAAAGTTGTACACCCCTGCAGGGTAATAATCTTTTCGAAAATCCATGTTCACGGTTATGAAGGCTTGGTGACTAGATTCTAAGATCATAGAGACTATAACCTAATCGTAAAACTTTGTAGATCAACGTGTGCTTAAGGATGCTTCCTCATCGGTACTATGGAGTGATCCTAGTTTAGGTGATGATGACTTGGTGGATATCAAAAGTTGATGATCAATATTTCAGAGATGTCGCTCTCTATCCCCTTTTAAAATACTCTGACTAGACGAGCTTCTTCTCTCTATAGTTTTATAAACAAAAGTGTCTTTATGCAAAACAACTCCACCAGCCATAGGTCTTGCAGAGTACACCCTGTACTCACCCTTGCTTTGTTGATACTTTTGGCAGAGTAAGTGTTCCCTGAAGATGAGTTTGATACTACATCGACACCGACGAGTAGCTTGGGGTTCCCAGCCGGCATCCTGGAATCTATGGGCTGGGACGTCATCGTTATGCTTCAGGACTCTTAGGACATTTGTTAAGTTTGCTATACTTAATAGCATAATTTGCCTTCCGTTGTTTGATGTTTGTGGTCAGTGACCTCTGCTTGTAATAATTTGGTCCTCTGCTCAGTTATGAGCTTGCTGTAATAATTTTTGTGTCGTAGGGTCACTGATGTGTTACCGATTCTTCACTGGATATCCTCGATCTCAAGGTTAAGCTTATGTCAGATGGAGGTCTGGGATTTGTTTATCCTTGATCCCGGTGGTGTCACAAATATAATAGTGTAATATAGTATTTTTATTGTAAGACCCTCTTTGTAACCGGAGTTAGGGTTAGGGTGTTGGTGCTCGATGGTGACCGGAGTTAGGGTTAGGGTGGTGGTTCTCGCGGGAAGACGCTTAGTCGCCCGCCTCTCCCGCGGCCACCATCACCGGCCACCGCCGCCGCACCTCTGGGTTTATGGTTTATTTCTTAAGTTCAAATAAATATTGTGTGCATTTTGCAGGAACTATGGATCCACCTAGTCCAATCCTAAGAGCCTAGATTCGGAACACTTGCTCGAGGATATGATTCACGATGCCGATTAGGGATCTCGCTCGAGGTATCTGAACTCATTCGGTGATGGAGAGGAGACCAATAGACAAGAGGAAGAAGCCCATGGACGCGTAAAACAGACCGACGAGGTATATATATATATATGATGTCTGATGATCGTCACTAGATGTACCTAGTTGTATATATTATGTTGATGAATGTTTCTTCCCTTAGACCTCTACATCGAGCAAGAAAACCAAGCGCGTCCCAGCCAAAAGTTTCCCCAGGGTACTGTTTATGAAATTACAGAGGTTTCAGCAGACGGCGAATCATTGGAACAGAACAAAAAAACAAATATTTGTACAACAATGCGGAGTCGTTGCTAGAGATCGCACCCCGATAACTGTTCGAGAGTTGAATAAGCCCAAAGAGGCGAAATGGAGTGATGTGTATATCAATGATAGATTCAAAGAGCAACTATTTACTGACCTAATGGCACATTTCAAGCTGCCAGAATGTGACACTGAGGACGAGACAGCTGAAATGAGAAAGAAAGTCAAGTAGTTTGCACTGAAGAAGATGGCCGAACTATTCAAGAACTGCAAGAAGTCATTATGGCAACAATATTAGAAGGACAAGAAAACACCATTATTCGAAGGCTATCTAGCGAAGCAGCAGCCTTATTGGGATGCATTTGTGGAGTATAGGGGGTCAGGAGTTAAAGAGGAAAAGTCTGAAAAACAAGATAAATGCTGCAAAGAAGAAATATCGCCATAACATGGGGCCAGGGGGCTACGCGGATGCCATGCCTAAGTGGGATGCAAAAGAGAAAGAGCTTCATGATAAAGGGATCATTCCAGAACCAATTCACGAAGAATGGGATTTGAGGGCAAGAAATTGGTTCCTTGGGCATGGGAGTACATATGACGAACTTACAGGGGACCTTGTTTGCAGTAATGGGATAAAGGTACCCAGTAGTGCATGGATAAAAGTGGTGAAAGATATTAAATATGGAATAAAACTGTTTCATCCCGATAGAGAGAATGACTTGCTGACCTTGGTCCTCGGTAATCACGAACATACAGGACGAGTCCGCGGCCTTGATGGGAGTTTCACGTGGGAGACTGGGTTTCCTAAGGACCAACGTACCTATAGAATCCGAGCAAGAGCAAAGCAGCGATGGGAGGAGGAGGAGGTAGACAAGTTCAACCAGCTGCTAGCAAGACTTGACAAGCAGCAGACGAACTTAGAGGAATAGCGCGCTTGCAAGATCCTCCACTCGATATTACTGCCAACCCATCTCAGCGGAGAAGCAGCATGGCTGAATCGGAGGTCCCGTCTAACGATGCATCCTATACAGATGGCGGTCCCGGATACCTTGTGGACGGAATTAAGGAGCAGATACCTTATGAGCTCCATAATAAATTGAAGAACGTATCTTTGAAGGTGGCGGTCGAATCGACTTTGCCTTGTCCGCCTAATGCATGTTGGCATGGCCGTGAGATTCCACCTGGTTATGCTAAAGTCGGGGTGGATCAAATCGTATAGGAGTGGGAGTCAATGGAGCTTGACATTTGTAACACCCTCAGAATCGGACCTATGCAAGTTTTAGCGATTCCCGCCAAACCCGCATAGAAACGATTCAAAGGTGCCCACCAGGCACTTTCGTGCGGGTGGAAAACGAAGTAATAACATTACACAACAGTCCTCGATGGGACCCACAGAACAGATATATATATACAACAGCGACTCAAAGAGTCAAGAATACAGATATAATATACAAAGATCCAAATCACCTTGAAAATGATAGAGCGTCCGACTATGGACAAGATGCAAATGGGGCTAAGAGCCCTGAAGAATAACCAATGGCGTCCATAACCCTGCGAGACCAAGCGGAAGGTAACCACGCTAACGTCGATCTCAAAACCTGCTTAAACAAAGGGGTGCCGACAAAGGGCAAGGAAAAAGAGGCGTCGATCGAGGCGATGACAGCGAGGCTAGAATTCGGCGGTCCTCGCCTACATAGGTATGGTGGACTGAAGCGGCAGCGGCAGCATGCACTAAACAACCTATAGAGACTCGATACAACTGGCGTGTCGATTAGAGAGGGGTAAGAAGGGCCTATTCAGATCCAACCTGATACTACCATCAAGCAAACCCATCCTGGCGTTTCCCCCTCGAGACCAAACGAGGAAGTCAACCGAGGAACTCACACAGTTGGCAGTTTTATTTATTCAGTTATCGTTGCAGCAATTACTAGTCAGGTTTAGATAATCATCCTGATAAAATAAGCAGTGGGCACTTTTAGTTAACCATTCCGTTATAGTAGCAACACTTACTAATCATATACAATTAGCATGAGGTAACCCAAAACCCAGCAGTTGTTGGTACTTTTATCTAGCCATTCCGTTGTAGTTACCATACTTACTAGTCAGGTACAATGGTCGCAAGCGACACTCCAAACAAGCAATTGTGGGCAGTATTATTTAGCCATTCCATTATAGTGAAGATGATTACTAGTCATTATAAAGTCAAATTTATAGCAATAAACTTTAGTTATGCTTGTCTATGGTCGAGATACTGTGCTCCAAGTCGTCCATATCCGGACACGGCTTTGAAAGTTTTACCGCCGGGTGCACCAATAGCAACACACGCCGATCAACCTCGGAAAACCAAATCAAAACCCAACGAGGCCTTCACGACAAAGCAATCACAGGATTCAGAAATATTTCAGGGGCCACCCTTGAGTCTTACCAACGAAGTAAGCAAGCTCCGAGACGGACTCAAGGTTTGGGTAGACGGCTGTGAACGACTGGGAACCCAAAACTGGGCTTGTCGACACCGCGGAATCGTGTCCCGATCCTAAACAATACAGGTGCTATCTGTCGCACAATTTAAATACAGAAGTAGCATGACATAAGTACCGGATAGTAAATAAAACCTCAAACTAGTTTGTGGCCCCAAGAAATAAGACTGAATCAAGCTCTGGCTCAGGGGGGTCCCATATACCTCCCGGATGTGGATAGCGCGATAAATCAAGGAACAGGTATCAAGTACTCGGGGTCCTACGGGACACAAGTGGGCGTTCGGAAACCAAATATTTTCTATCACCCACCGATGCCTCTGCTTACTTCAATTTTAGTTCTTAAACAGGAATTAAAGTGAACGATAAGTAAAACTATGATCATCTCCAGCATTCAACATACGGCAAGGCTCCAACAACTGTGGCACTTGACAACACGCAACAGCACTTGAGCAAGCGACTACGTCGCGCAGGTCCAACTAACTACCACACAACAGGTAATAGGATGTGTCCAAGGCAATATAGGGCTGCAAGGGATATCGCGGGTACGGAAACTAGAGCATCGCAACACAGATAGCAATAGATCAACAGGAGGGAATAAATACTATAAAAGTAAGATAGGTAGAAAGGGGGAGATGCTCGCCTGAAAACATTGTCGAAGGTTCATCCGGAGATCGGGTCGACACTCACATCAACTCAACGGCCTTATCCGCGAAGAAGCAAAACACTAGAATAAACACGGGGTGCAATATTTAATACAACGGCAGAAGGTCGGCATGATGCATGTATGATGCATGACATGGCAAGGGTGCAATGTGATTAGGTCATATTAAGCGGAACCGGGGTCCCGACAATTAATTAGGTGGTTCAAGTTGTATAGCTACCCCGCAATTTAAATGTTGTAATAGCATGGCAAAAGATAGCACCGGTTCGCTACTCAAATTTAAATGAGGCCAATATGAGACTGGATTTGCCCGCATATGGGCCCCATATTTAATTATTAGGTGAATCGGCATAAGGCCCCCAAACCATATGTCAAGTTTACATGCATGGCAAGTTTGTATGCAACAAGTTTATATGCAACAGTTGTGTTATATGATAAAATAGGGTTTTCGGGAAGGGGTTCACACATTAGGGGTCTCGACGAACTTGGGGATCCGGGGGGTTCTGGGTTCGGTCTCGGGGTTCAGGGTTCGACGGCCTCGACGGGATCGTTCTCGGATAGCGGAGTAGATCTCGGCGCATCCGTGGTCTTCAGGTCATGTCGACGGTCATGGCGTTCGGGATGAAGCACTTGTCGCACCGGGGTCTCGGTGTCCGGGGTGAAGTACTCGACGTCCTCGAGGGAGTAATTGGTTCGGTGTCGGGGCGCATCGGACTCGCCCTGGTCGGTGTCGTTCTTGTCGTCGCGACGATCTTGTCGGGTCCGCGCCATCGAGTCGGTCTTGGTATTCAGGATGAAGTACTTGTCGTTCTCGTGGCGATCTTGGCGGTCATCGGGTCCGGGCTCGGCGTCCGAGGGAAGGAGTACTTGTCGCACGGTGTCCGGGTAGGCAAAATTGTCGGGTCCGGCTTCGATTGTCGGTGTCGGACTTGAGTCTCAGCGTCAGGAGATCTTGGCATCTGTGTGGCGAACTCCGGGTTCGGTGTGCTTGGCTTCCATGAAGGAAAGCTTGGACTCCGACTTTGTTGTCGATGGCAAACTCGTGTGGGCGTCGGGGATTTCATCGGATCTGGCCGATGATGTCGATCTTGGTGGTTCGAACTTCTCGCGTCCTCGGTACTGAAGAAGATCTTGGTGACGCAGAGTCGAACAGGCATTTGACCGAACACCCACCCGTCGTACTGCAACCTGGCATGCAACAGAAGCGAGAGCAGCAGCACACCATGCTCAGGGAAACAGGGTGACGTGGGCGGAGGTCGCGGAAGGAGGTCGCTGGAGGTTGCGGGGTCGGCCCGAGGAGGCGGAGAGCGGTCGCGGCTGACGGTGGAGCGGAGGGGAGAGGGCCAGGGCGGCGGGGTGCGGCCGGAGGAGCCGAGCTCGGGGCCGGGGACGGCGGTTGGTGTGGCGGCCGGCGAGCGGGAGCGAGAGCGGCGGTGACGATGGGGGGAAGCGGCCGCGGCTCGGAGGCGGTAGGCGGGGGAGGGTGAGCTGGTGGCGGGCGGCGGCGCAGGCCGAGGGGAGAGGGAGGCGGCGGCTGGTGGCGAGGCGACGACACGGCCGGAGGTCGGCGAGGGTCGGTGGCGGGCGCCAGGGGAAGGCGGGGTCGAGGGCGGTGGCGGGCGGTGGAGCCTGGGGAGAGGTGGAGGCGGCCAGGGCGGACCGTGAAGGTCGCCCGCGGCGCTGCCGCCGAGGAGGATGCAGGGGGCGGTGGCGCTCGAGATGGGGCTGGGAGGCGCGGTCAGCGGTGAGGTGTAGAGGCGGGGTGCAGAGGCGGGGTGCGGGAAGGAGAGGGAGAGGAAGACAGCGACAGGTGACGCCGGCGGCAGCGGCCTGAGCGGCGCGAGGAGGAGGCGGATCAACAGGAGCATCGGGGCAGGGACACGCGAGCGGGAGGTGGGGGAGCATCCCGCGTGCGGGGCGGCGCAGGGGGGCTCGGGGCGCGTGAGGTCGTGGTGGGGTCGGGGGCGTGGGTCCCGGGCGGACCAGGTGGGCGTGGGGCGCGCGTGTGCTCTGTGTGAGTGGTGTAGTGGGGGTTGGGACAGGGAGAGTGAGGGGGCTGTGGCGTGGCGTGCGTGTGTGCTGCGTGAGTGTGGGCCTGGGTGTGTGTGGTGGGGAGTGGGGGTGAGAGAGAGGGAGGGTTGGGGTGAGGTGGCAGCGTGGGATAGGATAGGGGAAGGGGGGTGGTGACTTGTCGTGCCGCGATTGGCCGGGGTGATGTGGCTGAAGGGTGGGTAGACTAGGACTAGGCAGATTAGGGATTGTTGGGGTGGACCGTTTGTATTTCTGGGGGTGGTCGTTCGGGTCGATTCGGCCCGTTCGACCGCCCCACTAAAATAATTGAATATTTTAATTATTTAAAACACGGCTTCTGCAAACCGATAACAGACAAAACAAAATAATCCGGTGTCCCGGGTTTGCGTTTGAATTAAGACGGGGCGTTTAGAAAACAAAACTAGGTTTTTCCGCAAATAGTTTGATGCAAGCAAATGCAAGACGATGACGATGCTCAAATGCAATGTGGCATGATGACATGAGCATGCGGTCATGACGATGCAATGCACAAAAACAACGCGATTTTCTAGTAGTGGTTTTGCGGGATGCCACAACATCCCTAGACCTGAAGGCGAGATCACACTCGGAGAAGTACTTGGTGGGATCATTCTATGGGACAAGAACAACATACCATTTCCAGGCTCGGCCCCAAGGATAACACTACCGCCTCCGAGTCGTCGTAGGTCTCCTTCAACTTCACCTCCACCTCCAACTCCACCTCCACCTCCAACTCCAACTCCAGTTACAAAGAGGGTCTTACAAAAAAAATACTATATTACACTATTATATTACAATAAAAAACCCTATCAGAAACATAACTTACAGTATTATAAATCTCATACCCTAAAAATAATAAACTAATCCTAAACTACATACACTATATACATACACTATATACACCAATCCTAATCCTAAACTACATACACTATATACACTAATCCTAATCCTAAACTACATACACTATATACACAAAAAAATAACTATATACATACAATATATACACTAATCCTAAACTACATACACTATATACACTATATACATACAATATATACACACACAAAATAACTATATTCATACACTATATACAGTAATCCTAAACTACATACACTAATCCTAAACTACATACACTATATACACTAATCCTAATCCTAAAATACATACACTATATACACTAATCCTAATCCTAAACTACATACACTATATACACAAAAAATAACTATATACATACACTATATACACTAATCCTAAACTACATACACTATATACACTAATTAACTATAATCCAAATAAACTATATACATTCACCGGCGGTGGCGGCGGCCGGAGGTGGCGTTGTCGGCAGGCGCGGGTGCGGGAGGTGTCGGCAGCCTCGGCGGTGCTTCGTCGGAGTGGCGTCGGTGACGCCGAGCTCGAGTGGGCACGCCGCCATGGCTTGAGTGCGGCTGGAGCGGGGCGTGGCGGGCTCGGTGGTGGGTGGCAGGCCGAGAGGGAGGCGCGGCGAGCGTGGAGGTTTCCTCGTCCCGGTTGTATCCACTAACACGGACTAAAGATATTTCTCGCCTTTTCTCACTGCTTCCCGCCAATTCTTTCCGCCCTTTCCTCTAAACCGAGCTTTTAGTCCCGGTTGTAGCCACTAACAGGGACTAAAGATATTTCCCGCCATTTCCCACCGCTTCCCTCCATGTTTTCTCGCCCTTTCCATCTATATATAGGCCGACCGCGCCATGGTTATGCACACATCCACACCTTCCTCTCTCACAGAAATGGACATCTCCTACTAGGCCATTTTGACCCTCGAGGAGAATGAGGCACTGTGCGCCTCAAGCTACCCTTGCCCACCAGGCTACCGGCCGTCCGACGGCTGGATGCTGAGCGCTGGAGGGGTTCCTGTCCCTCCTATTCCTCAAGGCTCCACCCGACAGGCGGCCATCACGAACCACTTCTACCATGAGCTCACGCCGGAGCAGCGGATGGATCCCTAGTGGGATCCCGACAACTACGACACCTGGAATGCCTTATTCGCTAACCGGCGGGAAATGGAGCTCGCTAGGTACGATGGTGATGGCCCGCCCCTGGTGAACCACAACGAAGCCGTCCGCCGTCTGTGGTGGGCGAACCGTACTATCATTGGCATGATGCGCTACATCACCGGGGGAGACCGTCCTCGCCTGCGGTGCCCACAAGTCCACCCTCCCGCCGTGAATCCGAGGCCGGAGTGGCAGGTGCTGCCGGTATATGCCATGGCTCGACTGAGGATCCCCGGAGTGGAAGGTGACGATGACGATGATGATGACGATGACGAAGAAGACCCTGAAGCTGTGTACTATAGTACTAGGCATGATTATGACTGAAGGGGGCAGCTTTAGTCCTGAGTGTTAGCTAGTCCCGGTTTGTCCCGGTTTTTAATATTAATAAATATATTGAGTCTTAGTTCCGGTTTGTGGCTGGACCGGGACTAAAGACGGCCTTTAGTCCCGATTCTGTAGTCTCGGTTTTTAAATATTAATAAATTCCTTGAGTGTTAGTCCCGTTTTATGGTTGGACCGGGACTAAAGGGGAGCCTTTAGTTCCGATTCGTACTACGACTTTCCCAAACTATGAAGACGTTGTCCCGATTCGTACTTACCATGAAGATCTGATCTCCAAACACGTGCGGTCACATATTAGGGTATTTGGGAGCTAACCTAATTTCACATATTAGGGAGTGCCTCTATGACTAGTTTCTTGGAGATGCCGGAGGACTGGGCTCCGGCGGCATCTCCCTAAAACTGGCCGTAGTGGTGTCCCTGCTCTCGAAGACCATCTTGCAGCTTGTAACTTCTCTAACTAATCAATATGCTTGGGAGCTAACCTAATTTCACATATTAGGGAGTGCCTCTATGACCAGTTTCTTGGAGATGTTGGAGGACTGGGCTCCGATGGCATCTCCCTAAAACTGGCCATAGTGGTGTCCCTGCTCTCGAAGATCATCTTGCAGCTTGTATCTTCTCTAACTAGATCAATATGCCTGGGAGCTAACCTAATTTCACATATTAGGGAGTGCCTCTATGACCAGTTTCTTGGAGATGTCGAAGGACTGGGCTCCGGCGGCATCTCCCTGAAACTGGCCGTAGTGGTATCCCTGAGCTTGAAGACCATCTTGGAGAAGCCTCAAACTGGCTAGAGGACTGGACTCACAAGGATGCCTATTTATAGTGTCGACACTCACGACATAATGTCGACACTCACCCCTATTATTAGTTCTCACTCGTATATATTAGTTTGTTTCTCCAACCGGGATTAAAGGTTCAACTCCTATTATTAGTGTTGCCTGGCCCAGCCTACCGCAATCCTTTCAGTCGCGGTTGGTTTCTCCAACCGGGACTAAAGGTTCAACCCCTATTATTAGTGCTGCCTGGCCCAGCCTGGCCCGCCATTTCCCTCTATTTATAGTGTGACCATCATATCCACCCACACATACACACATTCCTCACTGCCTACTTTAGGATGCCCATCCCGCATCCTCGTAGTCGACTCGGCGACAACGATAGAGTATTGGGCTCCGCCGGGCATGTCCGAGACTGGGCTTCGCCAGGCTGGCACTGGATGGTGCTACCTTCCGGGACGCATAGCTTGGTGAGGAATCTGGGTGTTGTCATCGACCTGGAGCTTCTTTGGTGGAGGTCGCCTGGTCTAGGAAGGGTGCAGAGGGAGCTGGCCACGGAGGAGGTGGTAGTCGTCGTGTCAGGTAGGAGGACGAGCACCTCCGTCACTATATGGACGTGTTGGACACCAGGGTCGAATATAACTGGAAGATTCTTTAGGGATCTCACCCGAGCTATGCTCGTGTGATGGTTCCGTCTCTTTAGATTTTCACCTCCCGCGGCTTAGGCACTGGGAGTCGTCGTCTAGTGTTATTGAGCAAGATGACCAATGTTGCATGCATGTGGATCTGGGTAAAATATTTGACTCACAATATGATTCACAATATGATTAGATAAAAGGTTTAATATATTACACCAACATCCCTATCTAGTGTTGTTGTTTTCTTCTACGCCATAGCCATGGAGAATCTTCATCATTTAACAGGAGGCTTGGGTCAGTTTTCACTTTGAAGGGCGGGATTTCATGAAACTTATTATAATCTTCTGACAGATCTGTCTAGTCATCCACTCCCACGATGTTTCTTTTCCCTGAAAGAACTATGTGGCGCTTTGGCTCATCGAACGATGTATTCTTTTGCTGATTTCTTTTTATCGGTTTCATAGACATGTCCTTCACATAGAAAACCTGAGCCACATCATTGGCTAGTACGAATGGTTCGTTCATGTACGCAAGATTGTTGAGATCCACTATTGTCATGCCATACTTTTCGTCTACATGTACTCCTCCTCCTGTCATCTTGACCCATTTGCACCGAAACAAAGGGACCTTAAAAGTAGGTCCATACTCAAGTTCCCATACCTCCTCTATGTACCCATAATATGTGTCTTTCTGCCCATTGTCATCTGTTGCATCTAAGCGGACACCACTGTTTTGGTTGGTGCTCTTTTTATCTTGGGCGATCGTGTAAAATGTATTACCATTTATCTCGTACCCTTGGAAAGTACATATAGTCGAATATGGCAACCTTGCCAACAAGTACAGCTAATATTCAACAGTGTTGTTATTCATGAGATGTTTCTGCAACCAACTTCCGAAAGTTTCCTCATGTTCCACTTTAATCGAGGAGTTAGGCTTCCCCGGGTTTTCCGAGCGTATAATAATCTTGTGTTTCTTGATATACGGAGCCACCAAGGTGGAATTGTGTACAACTGTGTAGTGTGCATTATTAAAAGAATCGATGTGCATACATACCATTGTTTTCCTTCCTAGTGTGCCTTTTCCAGTCAGCCTCCCTGCATACCGAGATTCAGGAACACCAATCGGCTGAAGGTCAGGAAGAAAGTCAACACAAAACTCAATGACCTCCTCTGTTCCATAGCCCTTGGAGATGATTCCTTCTAGCCTAGCACAGTTATGAACATATTTCTTTAAGACTCCCATGAACCTTTTGAAGGGGAACATATTGTGTAGAAACACAGGACCGAGAATTCTAATCTCTTCGACTAGGTAAACTAGGAGGTGTGTCATAATATTGAAGAGAGATGGAGGGTACAACAACTCGAAGCTGACCAGACATTGGACCACATCAATCTGTAACCCTGATAGACTTTCTGGATCGATTACCTTCTGAGAAATTGCATTGAGGAATACACATACCTTCACAATGGCCAGCCGAACATTTTCCGGTAGAATCCCTCTCAATGCAACCAGAAGCAATTGCGTCATAAGCATGTGGAAGTCATGGGACTTTAGGTTTTGGAATTTTTTCTCTTTGATATTTACTATTCCCTTTATGTTAGACGAGAAGCCAGATGGGAACTTGATACTGAAAAGCACATCAAAAAAGATTTCCTTCTCTTCCTTGGTAAGAGCGTAGCTGGCAGGCCCTTGAAACTGCCCTGGATGCTTGTTGTCTCGCCCTTTATGATGTTGCTGGTCCTCCCGTGCTTCCGGTGTATCTTTTGACTTCCCATACAAGCCCAAGAAGCCTAGAATATTCACGCAAAGATTCTTCGTCAGGTGCATCACGTTGATTGCAGAGCGGACTTCATGGACTTCCCAATAGGGTAGCTCCCAAAATATAGATTTCTTCTTCCACATGGGTGCGCGTCCATCGGCGTCTTTGGGAACAGATTGTCCTACGGGACCCTTTCCAAATATTACATTTAAATTCTTGACCATACCAAATACATCAGCACCAGTACGGGGGGCAGGCTTCTTCCGGTGATCTGCCTCGCCATCGAAATGCTTGCCTTTTTTACTTAAGGGATGTCTGGGCGGAAGAAAATGACGATTGTACGGGTACACATTATTCCTAGATTTATCTAGATATATACTTTCAGTCTCATCTAAACAGTGTGTGCATGCATTATATCCCTTGTTCGTCTGTCCTGAGATGTTACTAAGAGCAGGCCAATCATTGATGGTTACGAACAGCAACACTCGTAGGTCGAATGGATCTTGTTTGTTCTCATCCCACACACACGTAAACCTGGTTCAGCCCACAACTGTAAAAATTCATCAACTAATGGCCTTAGGTACACATCAATGTCGTTGCCGGGTTGCTTCGGGCCTTGGATGAGCACTGGCATCATAATGAACTTCCGCTTCATGCAGAACCAAGAAGGAAGGTTGTAGATACATAGATTGACGGGCCAGGTGCTGTGACTGTAGCTCTGCTCCCCAAAAGGATTCATGCCATCTGTACTTATACCAAACCATAAGTTACTTGCGTCACCAGCAAATTCCAGGAATTCTCTCTCGATTTTTCTCCACTATCGACCATCAGCGGGGTGCCTCAACATCCCGTCTTTCTTACGTTCTTCCATGTGCCATCGCAACAACTTGGCATGCTCTTTGTTTCTGAACAAACATTTCAATCGTGGTATTATAGGAGCATACAACATCACCTTGGCAGGAACCCTCTTCCTGGGTGGCTCGCCATCAACATCACCAGGGTCATCTTTTCTGATCTTATACCGCAATGCAATGCATACCAGACATTTATCCTAATTCTCGTACTTCTCAACGCGGTAGAGGATGCAGTCATTAGGGCACGCATGTATCTTCTACACATCTAATCCTAGAGGGAAGATGACCTTCTTTGATTCGTATGTACTGGCAGGCAATTCGCTATTTCTTGGAAGCAACCTCTTCATGAGTATCAGCAACTTCTCAAATCCTGAGTCAGTCACACCGGGCTCTGCCTTCCACTTCAGCAATTCCAGTGTGCTACCCAGCTTCTTCTAGCCATATTCACAAGTTGGGTACAACAATTTGTTGTGGTCCTGTAACATCTTCTCAAACTGCAACCTCTCCTTTTTTGTGTCGCAATCTCCCTTTGCATCAGAAATGACCCGACCAAGATCATAAGCAGGCCGGTCTGGTTCCCGTTCTTCACCTCCTTCTTCATTGTATTCCATTGCGGTATCAGCATATTCAGGGAACATAGATCGGTAGATGTCATCATCATTCTCTTCTTCATCACCGTCTTCCATCACAACCCCTCTTTCTTCATGTTTGGTCCAAACATTATAGCCGGACATAAAACCAGACCGAACCAAGTGGCTCTGAATGACTCTTGCAGAAGTGTGAGCCTTCACATTCCTATAGTCAACAGATGGACAACACATAAAACCATCTCGCCGCTTGTTCTCCTCGGACACAACTCGAAAAGAATACACGCCTTCTTTGAAAGCGGCAGAGCGTCAGTCACCATACATCCATGTATGGCTCATCTGTATCATACAAATATATGTCAAACGCAATCACTATGCTAAAATTAGTACCGCACGGTCTAAACGAGAAAATAGTTGCTAACCTTTTATTACACTTGGAAACAAAGATGAGAAAAATTAAGTGTGGCTCGGGCACCTCATATCATGTTTGTCTTGTGTGACATAAACTCGCATCTCTCTAATAGCCATTTCACCGAACACCTCTAGTGCATATGAACAAGAGAAAAAAATATCACAACAACACCACCTCTCCCACCACGAAACAAAAAAGTTGAGAGGGGGAGGGGCTGTGTATATATATAGGGCCAGACCACTAGTCCCGGTCTGAGATACAAACCGGGACTAAAGGGGGTGCCCGCAGCGAGCGGCAGGGGCAGTTCCCTTTAGTCCCGGTTTGTGTCTCAGACCGGGACTAATGGGGTCTAACGGGCCGGGACCTATGGTTTGGGGTGGCTCGGGCCGTCCGACGCGGGCCATTAGTCCCGTCCCCAACCACAGCCGAGACTAATGGCCTAGAAGAACGGCCTTTTTTCTACTAGTCTATGGCCTGAACATACCTAAACCAAAAGAAAGATATAGCATTCTACCCCTCTAAGAAGAACACCTAGGGGGTAGACGATCTGAGGCCCCCGGATCAGGGTTTCAGAGAAAACCGTGCCTCGAGGCATCGGAATACCACCAAATCTTGCGTGTGGACCTAGGATATGTGCGAGAGTGCATGGTGGAAGGTTTAGAGGTGCAATACATAGCCCCTCGACATGGCCTTCCTCGCGTTCAGACAATAACACTTAGTAGACTCTTGGACGCGAAGGTGGAAATGTCCCGATGCGGCTATACCGGGGGCTAGAACGTGCCACAGCCTCCCAAACCTGGTTTTCCATGTGAATATGGCCTAACCATATCTAAACAAGGAGAAAGAGACACAGGGCTACCCCTCTCAGAAGAACACCTAGACGCGAAGGTGGGAATGTCCCGATGTGGCTATACCGAGGTCTAGAATGTGACATAGCTTCGCAAACCTGGTTTTCCATGTTACTATGTCCTAAACATACATAAAAAAGAGAAATCTACACCGGTCTACCCCTCTCAGAAGAACATGTAGGGGGTAGATGATCCGAGGCCCTTGGATCAGGGTTATGGAGCAAAACGTGCCTCGGGGCATCGGAATACCACCAAATCATGTGTGTGGACCTAGGATATGTGCGATAGTGTGGTGTAAGGTTTAAAGGTGCAATACATAGCTCCCCGGTGTGGCCTTCCTCGCATTCGGACAATAACACTTAGCAGACTCATGGACGCGAAGGTGGAAATGTCCCGATGCGGCTATACCGGGGGCTAGAATGTGCCAAAGCCTCCCAAACCTAGTTTTCCATGTGCCTACATGATGCAGCCCGTCCTACGACCGCTACTACATCTACTCCCACAAGCTCCCCAAGTGGACCGATGACTCGCGCCCGAGCCAAACTCCTTCAAGCTAAGGTGAACTCGCTCCTCTCCTTGTGTGACTTCGATACGCCTTTGGATGGCTTGCTACTTCATACCCATACCTTGTGCATCATCAGGTACGAAGAGACGAACCCACAGGACGGAGGAGCACCAGCCGAAGAGACCAAACGCTCTCTGTCGCCAGCGGTACTACCGGACGCGGCGGTATTACCGCCAGCTTACTACCAATGCTACCGCCAACGATAGAAGGCCCCGGAGCTGCCAAAATGCTCTCATCCTTTGGTACTACCGGCCCCGGATCCGGTAATATCGGGCCCCGGTACTACCGCCCCCTGCTACCGCCCCCAACATAAGACCCCAGCGCAAGTCCCAGGACGACAAGCGGTACTACCGGGCCAGGAACCGGTACTACCACATGACCGGTACTACGGTCCTTGGCCATGGTACTACCGCCAGATGTGCTTTCTTTCGTAATATTTCGCCCAGCCTTGTAACCCTATCCATATTTCGCTATTTGTTCCCAAACTACCCCTGTTATGTGGCTGGACTATATATAGCCCCCACCCTATTGTAAACCCTAGACTTGGATAATAATAGATATTAAGGAAACCCTTTGAGGACTTATATCTATTGGTCTCATGCTCCTACCAAGGAGCACCGGATTATCCACCCACCTCTTGAATCTTGCTTAAGTGCGTTCAAGTTGTACAAGGCCTTGGGTTCTCGGTGGTTCCCGTACCATCAGTCAAGATCTCACCAAGCACCTCATCCCCCGTTGTTGGCGTGGAGAGCGAGCTTCGCCCAACACCGATCCTAGGGATTATGTTGGACCGGTTGCCACCGGCATGAGGAGTAGGCGTGTATCGTGTTTTGGTGTGTGTGCTCGTGGTTTTCGTCGCCTTCATCGATTTCATCCCCCGACCACCTCGTTCCCCTCGTTTCTCGTGGAATTCGTGAAAGATCGGGCCAACCCTAGGGTTACCCCATAACATATTGGTATCAAGAGCACGGTTGATCATGAATTTCCTCCAATTTTTTCTTTTATCCGCCTTAAAAACGAAAATCCCACCAAAAAGAGCCCCAATTTGCCTTCGGATCGATCTCTGGATTTGGTGCGTTTTTCGTGGTTTTGGTCCATAGATCTGTTGCTTTGGGAGTCGATCTATAGCCCCTGTTGTTCCTAGCCAGCCTTTCGGTCAGTTTTCCCACGGATCTGAGGTTTGTGTCAAGTGGATCTCGTTTTTGTTCGTGTTCTGTCACCAGCGGTACCACCGCCCGTTCCAAGCGGTACTACCGCCGTCCGGTACTACCGCCCGTAAAAAGCGGTACTACCGCCTGTACCAAGCGGTACTACCGCCAGTAACAGAAGGTTTTTCCTTCTTCTTGACGCCTCAGTTTCGTTTGCTGACTTTCCCCCTTTAGCTTGTTCGTGTTTCGCGTGTTTGTCGCCATCTTAACACAAGCTTCCGCATCAACGTCATCCCGCGCTCAACGACACCGCGACACTCGAACATCATTCCCCCCACCAACGGTTGCAAGTCGTCAACAATACCAAAGGTATAACTTGCACCACCTTGACAGCCCATATCTTCCTTTGTGTGTATCTATCCTATGAGAGCAACTCATTTTGTGTTTGTCTAAGCATTGTGCACTTGCCTTCGGAAAGTGAGAGTGTGAGGCCAAATACAAAAGCTAACATAGTAGCATAGCAAGGGAGAAAAAGGAAAAAGAATCAAAAAAAAGAGAACAAAAGAAAAAGAGAAAAAGCTACATAGTCTCCCAATACAAAGAGAATACCAAGCTTGTAAGCCAAGAAAGAGAGAAGAAAGAGCGCTCCGCGGCAAGTGCACAAATCTATTGCTTACCCTATTTTGGCAAACGAGTTGTGGTCTCTCCTTGTGTTGGCACGACAGCCGAGCGTAGTCTTCGTTAGGACCTTTTGTGCTCATTTTCATAGTCGTGCTAACCCCGTTTTTCTCCACGTGTGTGTTTTCCGTGTTTTTGTAGATCGTTTCCTTTTGCTTTTGATCTTTGGTTCTTTACCACGTAGGACAATAACCTTTTGATTTGATCGTTTTGTTTGGTTTTCCACACTCCTAACCTTCCACCAAAAGCCTTTGAGAGTTGTAGCATTTTGGTGTGTGCGTTTCTTGCCATTTCACTTTGCACGCTTTTTCGCTCATTTGTGTGGCAATTGGTTTGATATAATCTCCAAGGTGAGGTAAAAGGCTAACTCTCCACACCCTTTCTCTCCATATACAACCCTTCTTGGCTTTGCATTATGGACAGGCATGGAGAGCCATCCCAACCACCACCACCACCTCGGAGGATGATAACCAATTCATGACAAGATGGGACCATTGGAAGGTCCGAGGAGAATTCAACTATCGTTAGAAGCTCTCGGCGGCGCCAAGATGAACAATTTAGCGAGGCCCGTGTGGAATTCAAGAACATCGACAACCGCTCAAGAAGTCCGTGGCCAAATGCATGCCATGCAACACAACCTCGGTCATCAAAATGAAGCTCTTGGTTGCACTCGCCTCAACGGATGAGAAGCTTCAACACATCATTGATGGACTCGCAAGGACACGCGCATGAATCAAGCTCATCTCGGCACTCCTCAAGTGAATCAAGTGCACCTCGCCATCACGCTTCAAGGCACCGAGATGGATCCGTTCTTCACTCCATGAGCTCTTCGCAGCGGTACCATCTCCGCCATGCCGCAACGCTGCTACGATGGTGACCTCTCCGCAAGACCTCCAAGGCGTGAAGCGAACCAGCCACAACCAAGGGCACTTGTGATTCAACAAGAGCAACCTCGCATGGACCACCAAGGCCATCGCCGTCGACATGTACCTTCAACAACAAGTGAAGCATCCGAAGAGGACGAACAAGGTCACCGTCGACAAGAAGAACTCGAAGACCCTCCAAGGCGTCATCATCGACATGACCGCCCACGTCGGCACCATGATGGTCATGATGACCCTCCCATACACCAAGAAGAAGAGCAGCCCATTGCACGCGCGGCTCGACGTCCTCCTCGCCACATGGCGCAAGCTAATGCTACTCGGCATCAACCACGACAAGAAAAAGAGCAAGCTCCCCAAGCTCGTCGTGAGGACCATCAACCTCCTCCTCGTCCTCAACCGCGACAACAAAACGAGCAAGCTCCCCAAGCTCGTCGTCAACAACAAGTTCCACCACCAAACGCGGCACCTCAACAACCGCAAGAGCAACGCAACAATCACCAAGCAAGACATGAGATCTCGGATGGTGATGATGATGACCGACCAAATCATGGCAACCGACGCAACCGGAACCGCAATGGAGAAGAAACTTTCGGCAAGCTCAAGTTCACCATGCCAAAGTTCACCAGTTGCAATGAGCCCGAGGAATATCTTTCTTGGGAACTCAAGGTCGACAAGATCTTCCGCATGCACAACTATAGCAATGAGAAGATGATGGCCATGGCATCCCTCAAGTTTGATGAGTATGCCAACCTTTGGTGGGAACAAGTCCAACTCGCTCGCGAAGCAAAAGAAGAGCCTCCAATCGCAACTTGGCAAGATATGAAGGCTCATATGAGATCCCACTTTGTTCCTTCGCACTACACGCGTGACCTCTTCAACAAGCTTCAAACGCTTAGTCAAGGTACAAAGACCGTGGAAGAGTACTTCAAACAAATGGAGCTCAACATGATCCGTGCCAACATTGAAGAGCGAGATGAACAAACAATGGCACGCTTCCTCAATGGCTTGAACCATCCCATCAAGCGTATCACCGAGTTCCAAAAGTACAACAACATGGTTGAGCTTGTGCACATTGCATCCAAGGCCGAGCGTCAAGTGCAAGAGGACATCGAGTACAACAAGTCAAAGAAATACTTCACCTTCAAGCAAGCGTCAACCACTACTCCAACAACTCCCAGTGGAAGCTCCTCAAGTCCAACCAAACTTCCCAAGCCAACGCTTCCTCAAGGAAAACAGCCCCCAAGTGGCGTATACCCAAGGGATGATCAACCATTCAATGGTGCCTGCTACAAGTGTGGAGGCAAAGGGCACAAATCAAATGCATGTGGGAACATGAAAGTTTTATTCACCCATGACAACGGCGATGAAGAATACTTGAGTGAAGAAGAGTTTGATGCAAGGGTCAACGAAGCCATGGCAAGGCAACATTTGGAAGAGACCCAAGAACTTCTTGTGTGTGAGCATGACGCAAGTCCATCGCTTGTGGTCACAAGGGTCTTGACTACCCAAGCCAATGAAAATGAAGACCAACGCTCGAACATCTTCCACACTCGTGTCGACATCAAGGGGAAGTCCATCAAAGTTATCATCGATGGAGGGAGTTACCACAACCTTGCAAGTACGGAATTGTGTGAGAAATTAAACCTCACCCTCCTTCCGCATAAACACCCCTACCATATCCAATGGCTAAGTGACCAAGGATCCATCAAGATCAAGCACACCGTCTCGGTGACGTTCTCCATTGGGCACTACAAGGACACGGTCGAGTGTGACGTGGTCCCAATGACGGTTTGCCATATGTTGCTCGGAAGGCCGTGGCAATATGACAAGCGTGCTTTGCATAATGGTCACTCAAACACTTACACCTTCAAATGGCTTGATAAAACTTGTGTGTTGCAACCAATGAATCCTAGCCAAATAATTGCGGACAATGCAAAGGCTTTAGCGAGGGCGCAATACGCAAAAACACCTTGTGAGAAGAGTGGTGAGCGAGCGAACCACACCATAGTGCGTGAGAGCTACAAGCCAAACTCGAGTGGAAAAACTAAGAGTGTTCTTCTTGCCACCAAAAGTGAGATGAGAGAAGTGCGGAACAACCCATCCATCTTGCACTATGCCCTTGTATGCAAGGGACTAGCGCAAGGAACTAACGACTTGACAAATGTTCCTCCTTCTTTGATGGCTATTTTGCAGGAATACATTCCCCACGCCGAGTTCGCCTACGGCCGCGCCAAGCACTCAACCACCATGAGGAGCCCGTTCAGGATCGTCTACGGTTTTAAGCCTCTCACCGCGCTCGGTACACTTCCACTTCCACTTCATGAACGTGCCAACATGGACGTTGTCAAGCGTGTCCAACCAATGAAGGAACTCCATGAAGACACACGAGCTACAATCGAGCAACAAGTCCTTCGCCAAGCATCAAAGTATCTTGTGAGCTCGACATTCAATGTCACTGACCTCTCACCCTACCATGGAGAAGATGAAATTGAGAAGGTTGAAGAGTCGAGGACGACTCTTTCCCAAGGGGGGGGAGCTGATGCAGCCCGTCCTACGACCGCTACTACATCTACTCCCACAAGCTCCCCAAGTGGACCGATGACTCGCGCCCGAGCCAAACTCCTTCAAGCTAAGGTGAACTCGCTCCTCTCCTTGTGTGACTTTGATACGCCTTTGGATGGCTTGCTACTTCATACCCATACCTTGTGCATCATCAGGTACGAAGAGACGAACCCACAGGACGGAGGAGCACCAGCCGAAGAGACCAAACGCTCTCTGTCGCCAGCGGTACTACCGGACCTGGCGACCGGTATTACCAATGGTACTACCGCTAACGCATGTAAGGCCCCAGAGCTGCCAAAATGCTCTCTGTCACTGGCGGTACTACCGGCCCCGGATCCGGTAATATCGGGCCCCGGTACTACCGCCCCCTGCTACCGCCCCCAACAGAAGACCCCAGCGCAAGTCCCAGGACGACAAGCGGTACTACCGGGCCAGGAACCGGTACTACGCATGACCGCATACTACGGTCCCGCTGGCGGTACTACAGCCAGACGCTTCCGTAATATTTCGCCCAGCCTTGTAACCCTATCCATATTTCGCTATTTGTTCCCAAACTACCCCTGTTTATGTGGTTGGACTATATAGCCCCCACCCTCTATTGTAAACCCTAGACTTGGATAATAATAGATATTAAGGAAACCCTTTGAGGACTTATATCTATTGGTCTCATGCTCCTACCAAGGAGCACCGGATTATCCACCCACCTCTTGGATCTTGCTTAAGTGCGTTCAAGTTGTACAAGGCCTTGGGTTCTCGGTGTCTCGCCCCTAAGTCGTCAAGATCTCACCAAGCACCTCGTCCCCCGTTGTTGGCGTGGAGAGCGAGCTTCGCCCAACACCGATCCTAGGGATTATGTTGGACCGGTTGCCACCGGCGTGAGGAGTAGGCGTGTATCGTGTTTTGGTGTGTGTGCATTCGTGGTTTTCATCGCCTTCATCGATTTCATCCCCCGACCACCTCGTTCCCCTCGTTTCTCGTGGAATTCGTGAAAGATCGGGCCAACCCCAGGGTTACCCCATAACACTACATCCTAAACATATCTAAACCAAGAGAAAGCTACACCGGGCTGCCCCTCTTAGAAGAACATCTAGGGGCGTAGACGATCCGAGGCTCCCAAATCAGGGTTTCAGAGCAAAACGTGCCTTGGGGCATCGGAATACGACCAAATCATTCGTGTGGACCTAGGATATGTGCGAGGTTGTGGTGGAAGGTTTAACGGTGCAATACATAGCTCCCCGGCGTGGCCTTCCTCGTGTTCGGACAATAACACTTAGCAGACTCCTGGACGTGAAGGTGGAAACATCCCGGTGCGGCTATAACAGGGGATAGAACGTGCCACTGCCTCCCACACCTGGTTTTCCATGTGCCTATGGCCTAAACATACCTAAACAAAAACATATCTACACCGGGATACCCATCAGAAGAACATCTAGGGGGGTAGATGATCCGAGACTCCTGGACCAGGGTTTTAGAGGAAAACGTGCATCGGCGCATCGGAATACCACCAAATCATTCGTGTGGACCTAGGATATATGCGAGAGTGTGGTGGAAGGTTTAAAGGTGAAATACATAGCTCCCTGGCATGGCCTTCCTCGCGTTTGGACAATAACACTTAGCAGACTCCTGGACGTGAAGGTGGAAATGTCCCGATGCGGTTATACCGGGGGCTAGAACGTGCCACAGCCTCCCAAACCTAGTTTTCCATGTGCCTATGGTCTAAACATAACTAAACCAATATAAATCTACACAATGCTACCCCTCTCAGAAGAACATCTAGGGGGTAGACGATCTGACGCCCCCGGATCAGGGTTTCGGAGCAAAACATGCCTCGGGGTATCGGAATACCACCAAATCATGCATATGGTCCTAGGATATGTTCTAGAGTGTGGTGGAAGGTTTAAAGGTGCAATACATAGCTCCCCGGCGTGGCATTCCTCCCATTCGTACAATAACACTTAGCAGACTCCTGGACGTGATGGTGGAAATGTCCCGATGCAGCTATACCGGGGGATAGAACGTGCCACAGCCTCCCAAACCTGGTTTTCCATGTGCCTATGGCCTAAACATACCTAAACCAAGGGAAATATACACCGGGCTACCCCTCTCAGAAGGACATCTAGGGGGTATACGATCCGAGGACCCGAGATCATGGTTTCGAAGCAAAATGTGCCTCAGGGCATCGGAATACCACCATATCATGCGTGTGGACCTAGGAGATGTGCGAGAGTGTGGTGGAAGTTTTAAAGGTACAATACATAGCCTCCGGCATGGCCTTCCTCGTGTTCAGACAATAACACTTAGCAGACTCCTGGACGCGAAGGTGGAAATGTCCCGATGCGGCTATACCGGGGCCTAGAACGTGCCCCAGCCTTCCAAACCTGGTTTTCCATGTTACTATGGCCTAAACATACCTAAACCAAGAGAAAGCTACACCGGGCTCCCCTCTCAGAAGAAAATATATGGGGTAGACGATCTGAGTCCCGGGATCATGGTTTCGGAGCAAAACGTGCCTCGGGGCATCAAAATACCACCAAATCATGCGTGCGAACCTAGGATATGTGCGAGAGTGTGGTGGAAGGTTTAAAGGTGCAATACATACCTCCCGGCGTGGCATTCCTCCCGTTCGGACAATAACACTTAGTAGACTCCTGGACGTGAAGGTGGAAATGCCCCGATGCGGCTATACCGAGTGCTATAAAGTGCCACAATCTCCCAAACCTAGTTCTATGTTCCTATGGCCTAAACATACCTAAAACAAGATAAAGCTACACTGGGCTTCCTATCTTAGAAGAACATCTAGGGGGTAGACGATCTGTTTCCCCAGGATCAGGGTTTCGGAGGAAATCATGCATGCGGACCTAGGATATGTGCGAGAGTGTGGTGTAAGGTTTAAAGGTGCAATACATATCTCCCTGGCATTGTTGGGAATATTCCCTAGAGGCAATCATGTATGATGAGATTTCCCATTGTATTCATAAAGATATAAAGTTGTCCTTGTATAAACATCTGATGTGTATCATTGAATATGTGATTCGGTTGTGGAACTATGCATTCATGTTGTTTGTACTAAATGTCCTTGGTCATTGAGGTTGTGCTTGACACACAACTTAGACCAATGTGAAAGTTGGCTTGATGAATCGGTTCCGCTTGTCATGGGCATGGAGATGCTATTCCAATTTACACAGATTCTGTTAAAGAGTTTACCGAATCGGATTGACCCATATTGAGGTACAATGAGCAAGTTGTCATTTGTATATCTCAATCAATGTAATCCTTAGACCTGAGGTTATTGCATAATCCGAGTTGAGGATCACCGACTTAGGTTCTGTCAAATGCTGATCCGTAACTGGGCAGTTATAAAGGCAGGGTTTGGGTCGATTGAGAATCAAGCTGCGTGATGTGAATAACCAAGATGGTATTTTCCCCCTCCACTCAGAGAAATATTCTATAGGCCCTCTCGGATGATATGATTCAGAAAGCATGGCCATTGACGACTCGGTTAAGTGTTAACCGAGGCGATCGACTAAGAGTTAGTCGATTGAATCACTTATCTCGGATCGAGAAGAGAGTCAGACTATTTAAGGGATGAAATATATTCGCCTATAGTCTGACAAGGTATATCGTGAGGCAAAAGGGACTCGGACGCAAGTCACATTGGAAAGGCAAGTTATCATGACTCTTTGGTACTTGGGAGTCGGCATGTTCTGCTAGGAGCCGCTACTGACTGATCGATTTAGAGTCGGACTCTAATCGTGTCCAAGTACCCATGATCCTGCGGGGTCACACACTTAAGAGTAGGAGCAAGTTTGGATTGGATATGAACTGGAAATCTGGTTGGGTTGGACCCGAGCCTGATTTGGACTGAGTCAGTGAGTCGAACTCACAGGGACTAACATTATATGGGCTTTCGTGAATGGGCCGCGCGAGCAGATCCCATGTTCACTCCATAAATATAGTGGAGCACCGTAACCCAGAAAGGTTAATCGTTGATCGGTTAGGTCATTCCATGTGTTGGAAACCCTAGCTCCACAGCAGTCCTGCCGTCGTACCGAACCTAGCAGTTCGCCGCCGGTGCTCCTCCTTGCACGTGTGGATACCAGCAGAGGTGTTGTACGATCAGCACCAGGACGATCAGATCGCAAAGGAATGCACTGCATCAACTGACGCGCTTCATCAGTAATCCGCAACTGCGCGTCTAGTGATAAACCTCGTGGCCTTCTACCTCAGATGGATCTTGGGATCACCACGTTAGAGGAAAAAATTTGTTTTATGTCCGCGTGGCCCAACAGGCATGGCATTCCTCCTGTTCAGACAATAACACTTAGCAAACTCCTGGACGTGAAGGAGGAAATGTCCCGATGTGCCTATACCGGGGGCTAGAACGTTGCACAACCGCCCAAATTTTTTATCCATGTTCCTATGGCATAAACATACCTAAACCAAGAGAAATATGCATCAGGCTATGCGGTGCCCCAGCATACCACTGCATGTGTAGTACACTATATTCGTTGACATGACATCCACAGAACACCGTTCTATAAATATCACATCCCTCAGAGTGGTACAACAGAAACATTGCGGGTCCATATTACAAAGGTACACACATTGTTATTATTACAATACCGGAATTTCAAGACTTCCAAAAGATCCAACTTACAAACCAAAATATAAGATGTTCAGCAGAAATTTAAAAGTAACAACTCCGACTAGGAGTGGGGCTCAACAGCTTATTCTATAGAGTTCATGATGCTCCGCTCTGTTAGTTACTACTAACTAGACACTTAAGTGGACTCGTTCTCATCGACACCATAGCGGATCTTGTAGTCCACGTCTTCAACTCCTCCGGATAGATCAGGTTCCTCGTAGAGCACGTCTTCTTGGCATTTGGTTGCATACAGTGGCACGTCTTCGGAATCCTCGGAGTCTAAGCAAGGGATCAAAGGAAAGAATGAGTAACAGCGTTACCCAACAAGTTCATTATATGCAAGGTGGGAAGTTTGATGCACTAACTACCACCTCGGATTATAAATCCTTGGCACTATGCAGTTTTTGTAAATCTTTATTCAAAGATTGATTTTATTCTGAAAAACTATGACAATCAGCCTTCACTGGTTGAATAGAACTTTCATGGAGTTACTTTCCTGCTGCGTTCGTAGCTCCTTCCTGGAACAGGGAGTAAAAAGTTACAGTTCTTACACTCTGCAGAGGTGCGTTACTTTATCCATGAGAGATCAACTCCTTGTTGCACAACCGGGCGTACTTTCCTGTCCACAATTCCATGATGTGGTGTCCGGTAGTTGGTCCAAGCCAATCGTTGCCCCCTTCACGACCCCGCATGCCTCCTTGGTGTACACCATGCCCACATAATGAATTACGGCAATGGTTTGTACAAACCGTTAGATGCCAGAACTATCATGGGACGTTGAGGGTTCCCACCCATATGCTGCATATCCTCTATGAATTACCAATTAATATGCACGCTACGAGGATAACAGCCACGACCTGCACATTCGGCTTCATGCGAGAGGAAGAAGATACAACTGACTTCTCTGTCCCATTCCAAATATCATGGCTAACGCGTAATATACGGCGCTAGAATCACTGATATCAGGGGTTATTAAGTCCCTATTTGATCATCATTGTTGCAAATAGAACCCTAAGTTCTATTGCTCCATTATATCACCACTTAGGATGATAGCTATGATTTCTTTATTTATGAAAATATTATTTTCTTTCTTTTATATCATATATGATAACACACAATTTGCAAATACTTTGATAAAGACTCTTCAAAGGACATGAGCAAGTGATGAACTTGCCTTGTGATGGCAAGGTAGTGAAGTCTGATGCTTGCACTGGACCTTGAGCTTCTAGTTCTACAAAAACATCATTATTGCCCGGTAAGGACAATATTTAAAGAAGCAAAATGATTATGCAAGTAATGTATTGCATTATTAAAACTTATATGCATTTACCCCAAAAGGTTCCTTTTATTTCCCTTTTATTTGACTTTTATTGATTTAATAATTCCTTTACGAATTATTAATTATACCTTTATTTTATTACTAAATATTTATTTAGTATTTTTCAAAAATACTATAATATTCATAAATAATGAAAGTGATTTTTATTTTTTTATCACTTTTCAATAATTTTTGTAAAATTCCATAAGGAATATTTAAATTACAAATTCTTATAAAAATTTGAATGTCCAAAATTTGATATGTTATTTTATTTGGACAGAATGGATTATTGTGAATCCAAAAATATTTTATTTATAATTTTTGGACTATTATTTTATTTTCTAGAATTTTATTAAGTCCAGGGGTATTTTAGTCTTTTTCTTTTTATTAAAACAGGCCTGAAATTGTTTCTGGGCTGGTTATTTTTATTGGGTATTGTTGGCCCACTAGTACTAGACAAAAGAGCCACCCCGAAGGGCCCAGCTTGGCCCACTCCTCACTGCCTCTCTCTCTCGCGAGTGCATCTTCTCCTCCTCTGACCCCGACCCTGTGGCCGACGATGTCGCCATCGACGATTCCCGTCGTCGTCGGTCGTTCTGGTCATCGCCGTGGTGCATTAGGGGGTTGTCGACGACACCCGTTCGTTCTATCCAATTGGATTCGAGCCTAGGGCTCTCCTGTGATGGATCGATGCCGTCCCGAACCCTAGGGTTTGGGGGTTGGCATGGATTCAAGTGCTACCGTGGTCATCGTGCGTCGAGGTGATGCTCTGCTACTCCAGGCGTGATCAGGGTTGTTGCCGTGGCGCCGTGCGGGTTGCAGCGCCCCCTCTAGGGTGCTCCTCGTGCCACCATGGCCGTCGGCCCCTCTGCTTCCTCTTCTATCCTTCAGCGAGGACCTACGGTGAGTTTGATTCCCCCTCTTGGTGCTCTTTGTGCTTGCTGATTCGATGCTAGATGTTAGCAGTGTCATTTCTGGCTACTGTCTAATTCAGATTAGGATGATTATCCCTTTAGGGTTCCTATGATGTGCTTGTTCATGTACTGGAGGAATTGATTCATGTTTAGATGGTCTGTGCACATACTGAATGCTTATTGGCCTGAGGCTTTTTGCTTAAAATGATATATGATCTTTCTGGTGGCTTACTAGATGATTTGATGCTTGGATTGCTTCTGATTCAGATGATGTGGTTGTATGGGAAACATGCTTGGTAAAGCCAATGATTTGATAGCTTTCCACTGTTTATTTGATTCATGGTCATGATTATGATAAGATACAGCTACTGTCCTAGTGCTGTTAGCTTGGAAATTAATATGTGGTCATGATCTCAAACAGTAAAGTGTATTATAGGAATATTCTAGTTATGATTCCTGTTTTTAACAGGAAAATGATTAGTTAGTTGATTTTCTGAATCTATGATGATTTACTGCTTTTCCTGATTCATATTGAATTGTTCTTGTGACACCATCATGTATGGCACACAAGTTTAATTCTAAACCATGGATTTGGTTAGTTTATACTTGAGACAATCTTGCCTTTGAAAGATAAATAGAGATGCTCTTATCTGAATTCCCTATGACCAATGATGTTGGTCTGAGGCTTAGGGATTTAAATCTTATCTAGATGGTTCATCTAGATAGTCTTGGTAGTGGTATCAGCTATTCTTTATTGAATCAAAGCTTGGAAAAAATGGTAGTGAGCTTGATCAATCTATATTTCCCAAACATTTGTTTCTAAGGTGCTACCCTTCCTTTAGGGATGTGTCTAGAAATAGATCATAGGTATATGTATGATTGAATTGTAGAATATGGTTTGACAACCAGAGCAAGGATGTTGCTCTAAGCTCTGGTTGGATCTAGGTATTTTGTGGTTTGCCTTTAGAGCTTAAAATAAATCCCTATGATGGATTCACCCCACCTGGGTGCTTTCTGACGGTTTGTTTTATAAAACAACACATGCTTTACTCACCACAAAAGCTGATATCTGTGGAGTATGTTGGTGATGATCTTGATCTGGTTTTGCTGGACTCCTATGCTTGATCTGGAGCTAGCTTGCTCCTCCTAGCTCACTGGCTTGGCCTTGCTGTCCACCAGATTCATCCCTCTCCTTGTGTCACCATCCTAGTGATGTTTGGGTTAATATGGGTGGTTTGGTTTGGCTGTTATTCTTGGTTTACTTGTTGTTCACCCTGGCTGTGCTGTGCTGTGGTGTAGTGTGATGTGGTGTAGTGTTGCACTGAGGTGCTTCCCCACGGCTGTGCTCTGGTTTTGTTTGATCTGGTTGTGCTTGTGCAGTCGACAACACACCCTTGCATGCTTGTGTGTGTGCAGCCTGTGTGCCTGCTATGCACATATGGATAGGTTCAGAAAATTTGATCTTACTGTTACCAATCTACTTTTACCTTGGCTGGTGAACTGATCCCTTTTGGCTGTCATTTGCATTCTGGCTGTGAATTTATGAAAGATGAAATCTTTCATATTGGTGAAACTTGCCCCTCTTTAACATTTCTCAATGATGAGATTGTCAAGTGCACCTCACTGACATATCTGAGAGAAATATATACTAACACTAATCTTGTTTTATTTCTGTTTAATCTTTGTTTTGCAGGTTCAAAGATAAAGATGAATATTTAGTTTAGGTTTTATATATAGGATAGTTAGTAGATGTAATTTTCTTAATCCTTTGTAATTTTTCTTTTATAGTTCTTGTAATCTTTATTTTATTCAATTGTAATAAAGATTATATCATTATTAATAAAGAATATTCTTATTCTTTATTTTGTTGTAACTTGTTTATGTCTTTATAATATGAAAATGATTTTCATAATTTCTATTGTTTTGAGATTTAAGTTATACTACCTATATCTTAATTAATTTAAGACTTAAATCTTATATCTAAATCATTTAAATTATTATTCAAACACTTAAGTTTCTTTAAAATAAAATCCATTTCAAAACACACATAATTCTTTTAAGATCACATCAAAGTTTATAACAATCCTCCTTTAAGTCTAAAACTAATCTTAAAGTAATAAAGAAACATTGATCACTTATAATTTTATTTGGCGAAAATATTTACCCACTTTTTCACAAATAGATGCATGCAACAATACATAATCCTAAATCTACCCTTTGTTAGGTTCCTAAATGCTAGGATGTTACAGGCTACCTCTCTCAGATGAACATCTAGAGGGGTAGACGATCCGAGGCCCCTAGATCAGGGTTTCGGAGCAAAACGTTCCTCGGGGCATCGGAATACCACCAAATCATGCTTGTGGACCTAGGATATGTGCAAGAGTGTGGTGGAAGGCTTAAAGTTACAATACATAGCCCCCCGGTGTGACACCCCCGGGATTAAGGCTAGACCAATCCTAGACCTTCGTCTAAACATAAGCCTAAACTAATCTCGAAAGAGTACAGAGAGGGAATCGGTAACACAACAGTGACCCTACGAGACAAAATTTATTACAACAAGCTCATAACTGAGCAAAGAGCCAAATATTACAAGTAGAGTTCACTGACCACAAACATCAAACAACGAAATACAAATTATGCTATTAAGTATACCAAACTTAACAAATGGCCTAAGAGGCCCGAAGAATAACGATGACGTCCAGTCCATAGATCCCAGACTGCCGGCTGGGAAACTCCAAACTACTCGTCGATGTCGATGCCGTGAAGAAATCCTCTTCTATGGTAACACTTACTCTGCTGCAAAAGTGTCAACGAAGCAAGGGTGAGTACAGGGTGTACTCTGCAAGACTAATGGCTAGTGGAGTAATTTTGCATAAAGCCATCTTTGTTTGTAAAACAAGAGGGAGAAGAATCTCAACTAAACGGAATATTTTAAAAGGGGATAAGGGAGCGATATCTCTAGCTTTTATCATCTTTATGATATCCACCGAATCATCTTCAGTTGAACCTATCTAGGATCACCCCCTCGTACCCATGAGGAAGCATCCTTAAGCACAAATTACTGAACTTGCCAAGTTTTATGATTAGGTTCAAGTTCTCTATGATCATCATGTTCGTTCCCAAGTCGTCCATAACCAAGGACACGGATTTTCGAAAATATTAATACCCTGCAGGGGTGTACAATGTTACCCACACGTACTAACATTCTCTTAATGTCACTAGATAAGCCCTCTTCCTTGGAAGGCCGGCAGAGGGTGGTTAGACATGACTTGTACCTTGCTTTCGCCGATACCATGAGTCACGAACTAGGGAGATGCCGCTGTAAAGGGTTGAGTCCCGAAGTAGGTCCCAAATGATGTGCGCAGGGTTCAATATTACCGATGTCAGGCATCTTTTGTTCTCGGCCATGCTTACCTACATGTTATGAATGCACCTGCTTCACCTCCATTTAAGAACAACCAAGATGCGTATGTCTAATGGAAAGCCCGAACTATGTGACTCATGGAATCTACTTGGAAAGTTAGTTGGTCGAGGGGGTTTCCAGGCCTCCGTGTGGTTGTACGCTCATCTTGGTTCAAGAGGCAAGAACTTAGGTCCTAGTAGTGGCCTGTATGGGACTGCAAAAACCACAACCCACCTTGGCCTCCCATACAAGACTTAGCATGTTTAACTTTCATCTCTGATCTTATCATGTCCTCCTTTCATACTAGGTTCATTCGCAGCTCTGATTCATCAACCGGATGGACCAGCGATAACAACTAAGCATGGTTAAGCACAACAGAGATAATAGCTCTAGCAACGCTTCACAAGCCAAACCCTAGTTATGCTAGGAGTAGTGGATCAGGGAATATAGGCTTCAAATCTAACATGCATAAGATAGGATTACTCCATCTATAGAAAAAAGACTTTAGAATCGTATTCACATGGCAAGAATTGAAATACTTGAAATCATAGGATTCATATGTATGTGTGGGGCTTCGCTTGCCTTTGTCGGTTGATATCCAGAAATCATAGCTTTGGACATATGGTACTTGAATTGATTACAGTTGGTCAAGTATTGATCTTCGAGCTTCGACGGTGTTGATCTCGGTCTTCGATCTCGATCTTGATATCGTATTCTATCGGAGAAGAACCAAACACCGAAAAGAGAGAGAAACAATCAACACATGGCATCTATGCAATGCTCAATCAAGAATGATGGTATGACAAGTTAAGTTGCATTCAAATGAACCCCTAAGGCATGCTTGATAATTTAATCGGGGTTCCGAGGGATGCAAACCTTAGCTCAGGAAAACTCTGGATTCATATGAGAGGGTACATTTAGTTCTTATAATTAACCTTGTCATTGAAGTTTTTGATCAATGCATGATGATAGTTTAAATAGGTAGAACTCATTCTTCTGATCATTTTGAAATATTATACATATTTTTCTGAATATAAATAATAATTTATTGATTTTATAAGATTTAAACTATTTTCCGGAATTATTAACCAATTAACCAAATAATAACAATTACTGCGCAAGGCTGACGTCAGCACAACCCTAACCCTAACCTTTTCTCACCATGGCAGAGGCTAGCCATAGAGACTAACGAGTGGGGTCTGAGCCACCTCAACAGAACTCGCAGGCGCCACGCCGGCTTGTCGGGGAACACGTCAGCTGGCGGTGGTTGGCGGCGCTAGGGGGAAAGCGGGCTAGCGCGGCTTTGCCCATTCAAACAAGCACAACACGGCCTATCTAAAATGGGTGGCACCGCTACCTAGGGGTCACCGGAGCGTGGCCTGCGATGAGCGGTGGTGGCGGAGCTCGCAGGTGAACGACGACAGCAAGATACAGAGCGAGAGGGCGGAAGGGGAAGGGTCCTTGAGGACCAGCAGCGAACCGTGAAGCTTATAGGGGTGACAGCGAGGCCGAAGGTGGACCAGAACATCGGCTAGGTCCATGGCAGCGAACGTCGGGCTCGGGGAAGACGAGGTCGATGCCGACGACTAGGGTCGCCCTGGCTTGATTCCTTAGGTACGGAGGCTCTCAACGGCAAGGCGGAGCGAATGGTGACCTCAGAACGACGAGGGGTGGACGGAGACGGCGGGGCACCAGTGGGGTGTAGCGGTCCCAACCTTTAATAAGGTAGAGATCCATGTGTTTACAATGCTAGTCCCTGTATCAATAGCTAGCATCCACAGTTAAGATGTAATATCAAGAAAAAAAGGTCATAGTACAACTTTATAACAAGGAATAAAATAAGTTATTACATCTTAGATAGCTCATTTGGCTATCTCATTACAATGCAACAGAAATAACTATATCATGGAGTCCTTCATCTTCAAAGTGCCACAGGCAATCATGTTGGTTGTAGACTTGTAATCCTAATCAACACACTTCACTAACATCAAACAAACCTGCAACATAATAAGTTGCAGCCACAAGGGTCAATACATTTGTATTGTATTGGCAAGTTTCACTACTATGTAGAAATAAGTGGAACCTATCAATACATGCATATTAGGCTAAGTAGGATTTAGGCTCATTTGCAGAAAGCAATATAGTTTTATCCTATCTTTTCAAAATAGTTTTGATCTTTTGACAAATATTTCTGAACTCCTTGGAAAACTCCAAGTACTTCTAATCCCTTGTTGTCACCATCAAGTTTTACTTTGAGAAATTGGAATGTCGAGATCTTCCATAGCTTCAGGCCTTAGTTGCTCAGAGTTGTCCGTAACCGGGGAAACGGCTAAGTACTTCGAATTTGATCTTCTGCAGAAGTTGTACACTTTACGCACATGACACAATCTCATCTTGATGCCACCAGTGGCCGCTGGATAAGTACACACCAAATGGAGTACCGGCAGATCTAGAATGTGACAAACTCTTTCCATAGAACTCCTCCCAATACATTATGCTAGCACGTCTACCAGGCACCAATGTAAGGATATACTTCCAATACATAATTCTAGTTAACCTGAATAGGTACCAATGCAAGGGTCTTCCGCTATGTAATTTACTAAGCCATAGCCCATTTAGCATGTGGTTGTACACGGAAGCCACTATACGAGAAACATGTTCAATCTCTAAGTCCCTGTGTGGTTTTCTTCTAATGCACATGCAAAAATATAGCCATATAAACATGGTTCCCTTTGTTTCCACCTTATCCATAATTGAGTATCCTCATTCCACCCAGGTGGTTCATTGAGTACTTGTTTTATTATATAAAACATATATTTTTCCAACACTTCATATATTCATAACATGGTATTCCACCCCAAGTCTATAGCAGGGCTAAGCATACTACAACTACAATGTTTTAACTAAGGAAGATATAAGGATATTCCAAATAGGACATAGCATAGCATAGTAACATGGTAGCCCTATCATGCATAATACAAAAATTCCACTAAGTGTATTGAAAATAGTAGGACATGGATGATAGTGTCACTTGCCTTTTTTAGTAGGGAATATTGGTTCACTCCTTGATCTTGCAAATATCACACTCTTCTAACTTCACTATAATTTAATCAAGCAAACATATATTCAACTAGCATTCAAACAATTCACCACATAAAATGACAAAAACAAGGCAATGCATGCAAGCATGCAAAAGATGGTTTTATTTGCTAGAAATGTTTTTAACAAGTAATAATTTACTAAGGTTCATCAAATATGTTTTCAAGTCCCAAAACTTGGTGTTTAGGGTAAGAGAGTTTAATTCAAATCATTGTCCAAAGATTTTACTCAAAAATTATTTTTAACACATAAATAATATTTTTATTTTACTAGAAATGTTCTAATTCAAAGATTTATTCTTTGGCTTCACAAAATACACTTTTAAATCCATAAGTTGGTTTCTATAATCAGTAGGTTCAAAACAATCCATTTTCCAAAGATTTTACCATAAAAATATTTCTAGAATAATTTTTATATTCAAATTATGCCTACACAAGTTTCTGCAAAAACAACTAAGTTTACAGAAGAAATTCATTAAACAAAGCGCATGATTGGAAAGTACTTGTTCTGCTGATTCCATGGATATAAAATTTGTAAAATTTGGACTTGTGGATGAAAAGTTATGAATTTTAAAAGTTTGTATATCTAATAGATCAAAATTTCTGTTTTAAACAAACTCTAGCCACGTGTCCTAATGTTATTGGTCCATACCACTTCGGGTGGATCGAGCTGCGCAGGCCGCAGGATTTCATTTAAATCGCACGGCACAGATCGACTGATACCGCTTTGTTTAAAATCTAATCTGAGCCACGCGATGAGGATCTAACTCTACAAGACCTTTTGCCAGAACCTGGCGGCGGTATAACGGCGGCCTGGCCAGCGATGAGGTTGCCGATGAACTAGGTCGCGCGGGAGAGAGAGAGAAGATGCTCACTAGACTCGCTGGGAAGCGCTGATGCTCAAGGTGGGGTCAGTTCGGCGAGGGGCGCTCTGGGGTAGCGGTGATTGCTCGTCGGAGTTCGTGGCGGCGCCAGGTGCCTCTGTTCGTCGACGGGGGCGAGGTTACAGGCCACCAGAAGGAAAAAGAAAAGGTGCGTTAGACGCGTGTGAGTGTGTTGGTCACGAAGGCATCAACGGGAGGGACAGGGGCGGACGGTACTTACGGGAAGGGGTCGTCAAAGAAGTGGCAGACGACAGCGGTGCTCAGAGGTGGTTCTGGCCGACGATTTGGAGCAAGCGCGGCCAAGCGGGGGTTACTGGGAGATGCAGGGGATAATGGCGAGCAATCTCGTATGCACTAGGAGGCAAGGGGTGGATCGGAGTCGCCGGAATCGGCCGGAGTAGCTCGTCGGGGACTGTGAGCTCGAGCTAGCGATTCGTGCAGCCTGGTGGCCGAGGGGAAGCGGTTTCTGGGGGGGGAATGGAGAGGGGGAGTGGGCGTTTAAGAATGCGTCGTCGCTGGCAAGTTTTAATCGCGTATTGATGAAAATTCCACCGGAGTTAATCGCGGCAGTAAACGGCAATGAGCGATGGGGAAACGGTCGACGCAGGTGGAAACGATGAACAGGCAGTGGGTCCTGGTTGTCTGCGAGAGAGAGAGAGAGAGAGTGGGGTCCACACGTCAGTGAGGGAGTGGGTAGGGTTTCTGGTGAAAAACGATTCGTGGAAGGGAAATAAGATGGGGCGCTGCTGAGCTGGATTAGGCCTCGCTTCTGGGCTGGCTTCGTTTCTTTTTTTATTCAGAATCTTTTTATTTTTCCTTTTCTATTTATCTGTTTTGATTTTTATTAATAAGTCAAACGCCATTTCAATTCAAACCTTTACCAAACTTGAGTATATTTTTAATACTGTTTACTAACATATTCCAAAGTCCATTTTAGAATAATTCTTTTATTCTTTTAGGGTCTATTATTAATTTTAAAAATAGACATTTGTCTTTATTTCAAATAGGATTTAAATATATTTTAAAACTCTATTTGAACTCTAAATTTTACCAAACCTTTTCAGTAGGTTTTATTTAAAAATAATTCATTTTGAATTATAATTTAAAATACTTTAATATGTTTTAATGTTCATTTAAATTGGGAAATGTCTTTACTTAAATAAAAATGGATATTAATAAATCCTCATGATCTTACTTCAATAATCCTTTACTCTTTTTTAAAAATCTTTCATTTTATTTCCTTGGCCAAGTTCCAATTTGGCCTTTTAAAATAGCCCTTATTTAGTTATTACTTCCATTGTTTATAAAATCCATATCTTTTTATTTAAAGATCCAAAAATGGTGATTCCAACTTTTAAAATTTTATTTAATATTTGTTTATCTTTTTAAATCCCTTTTCATTCAAAGTTTGTCCAAGATGGGTCTTTGATTATTCTATTTGGAAACCAAAGTTTCTTTTCACCCTAAATTTCATCAATTATTTATTTTGTTTGCTTATTTTTCACATTTCAAAATTTGGAAAATTTTGGGATGTGACAGGCTACCACCCTTAAAAGAAATCTCGTCCTGAGATTTGGGAAGGCTAGGGTTACAAGTTGGCTTGAAGACAACTAGGGTACTAACACCCTTAAAAGAAAGTCTTATAGGGTTACATTGATGGCTCACTTGACTATGGCTTAATGATTGATATCCAACAAGGAATCCTTATTTGACTCAACTGAGTTAACTAATTCCTGGCATCCACATCCTCTATTTCTTCAAGTGTTCCATACATTTCAATGTGGTTCACATGTCCTTTATGGGCCACATTGGAGTCATTTCCATTGGAGGTTCTAGCATCCTTTTTCTTTTTCTTCTCAGGACAGTCTGATGCATAGTTTCCAAGTTACTTACAATTATAGCACTGCAACTGGCTAATGTCTTTCTTCCTGAAATTGTCATGTTGGTTCTGACCAAGGTCATCTCCATTGTCAGTATCATTTCCATTATTATCACTTCCATTGTTGTTGTGGTGATACTGATGAGGTTCAGAATCTTCATTGCTCTTTTTGAATGAATGCTTATTTTGTGATGATCCTGAGTGATACTTGAGTTTATGTTTCCTCTTTCTTTTCTCAACTTGATTCATATTGTTTTCCAAGATGGTGGCTTTGTCACAGAGTGAATGATAAGTTGGGACATAGGCAACAGACAGCTGCAGGTTCAACTCATCATTAAGTCCTTCGAGGAATTTCTCCTTCCTCTTAGCATCTGTATCAACTTCATCCGGTGCATAGCGTGCCAGATTGTTGAACTCCTCAATGTACTTAGCCACACTAAGGTGACGTTGTTTCAGATTGTGGAACTCCTTTTTCTTCAAGTTCATTACTCTAGATGAGATGTGAGCTGTACGGAAACCATCCTCAAAAATAGCACAAGTCACATCCTCAAGGGGAGTGGTGATCTGAAAGTTGTCCCACCATGTTGCTGCTGGCCCTTCAAGCAGATATGCTGCAAACCTAACTTTTTCCTCGTCGGTGTAGCCAACAGTCAATAAGTCGTTATTCACCGAACGTAACCAATCATTGGCTATCATTGGGTCAGTTGTTCCAGAGAACCTTGCAGGCCTCAGTTTTAGAAATCTGGTGAGCATATCATGTTCTGGAGGATTATTCTGATTGTTGTTGTTGTTATTGTTATTTTGATTCTGATTTTGCACAAACTACATCATCATCTGCATCAGTAGAGCTTGAGCTGTCATCAACTGCTGCATCTCAGGAGTGACATTATTGTTGTTGTTTTGGTTGGGGTTGGCACGTCGGGGAGGCATCTGTTGGTTTGATAGGGATAAGTAATGATGGATAGACCTAAAGAAGTTCTAACACACCACCCAAAACAATCAAGTTCAATCAAACAATCAACAAACAACTATTCACTTAACAACTTATGAGCCTAACTCAGGAGTTGAAGAAACAACAAGTTTTCTTGAAACAATCAACTTAGTATAGTCATACCTCATAGGTCAATATGATCCACACACTAACATGATATCAATGTCTTTGGTAGGCAATCTAATGTCTCTTGGTTCTCACTTGTATTCTTTTAGTGATGTCTAAGTTGATGTCCTTTGGTGAAATTAAAGTCTTTGGTCATGGTAGAGGCTTTGTCCATCAAGTTGAAAAGGAAGAGATGTAAAATAAAAACCAAAAAGGTTAAGGAAAGAGTTTACAAGATTTTTTGTAAATAAGTTTTGGAACAAATACAACTCCTATTTTTCTAAGGGGTTTTGTCCAATCCTAGGGTTACAATCCTACAGGCAACACAGTGCTCTGATACCATATGTAGTGGTCCCAACCTTTAATAAGGTAGAGATCCCTGTGTTTACAATGCTAGTCCCGGGATCAGTAGCTAGCATCCACAGATAAGATGTAATATCAAGAAACAAAGGTCATAGTACAACTTTATAACCAGGAATAAAATAAGTTATTACATCTTACATAGCTCATTTGGCTATCTCATTACAATGCAGCAAAAATAACTATAGCATGGAATCCTTCATCTTCAAAGTGCCATAGGAAATCATGTTGGTTGTAGACTTGTAATCCTAATCAACACACTTCACTAACATCAAACAAACCTGCAACATAATAAGTTGCAGCCACAAGGGTCAATACATTTGAATTGTATTGGCAAGTTTCCCTACTATGTAGAAATAAGTGGATCCTATCAATACATGCATATTTGGATAAGTAGGGTTTAGGCTCATTTGCAGAAAGCAATATAGTTTTATCCTATCTTTTCAAAATAGTTTTGATCTTTTGACAAATCTTTCTGAACTACTTGGAAAACTCCAAATGCTTCTAATCCCTTGTTGTCACCATCAAGTTTTACTTTGAGAAATTGGAATGTCGAGATCTTCCATAGCTTCAGGCCTTAGTTGCTCAGAGTTGTCCGTAACCGGGGACATGGCTAAGTACTTAGAATTTGATCTTCTGCAGAAGTTGTACACTTTACCCACATAACACAATCTCGTCTTGACGCCACCAATGGCCGCTGGATAAGTACACACCAAATGGAGTACCGGCACATCGAGAATGTGACAAAGTCTTTCCATAGAAGTCCTCACAATACATTATGCTAGCACGTCTACCAGGCACTAATGTAAGGATATACTTCCAATACATAATTCTAGTTAACCTGAATAGGTACCAATGCAAGGGTCTTCCACTATGTAATTGACTAAGCCAGAGCCCATTTAACATGTGGCTGTACACGGAAGCCACTATACGAGAAACATGTTCAATCTCTAAGTCCCTTGGTGGTTTTCTTCTAGTGCACATACAAAAAGATAGCCATATAAACATGGTTCCCTTTGTTGCCACCTTATCCATAATTGAGTATCCTCATTCCACCCAGGTGGTTCATTGAGTACTTGTTTTATTATATAAAACATATATTTTTCCAACAGTTCATATATTCATAACATGGTATTCCACCCCAAGTCTATAGCAGGGCTAAGCATACTACAACTACAATGTTTTAACTAAGGAAGATATAAGGATATTCCAAATAGGACATAGCATAGCATAGTAACATGGTAGCCCTATCATGCATACTACAAAAATTCCACTAAGTGTATTGAAAATAGTAGGACATGGATGATATTGTCACTTGCCTTTTTAGTAGGGAATATTGGTTCACTCCTGGATCTTGCAAATATCACATGCTTCTAACTTCACTACAATTTAATCAAGCAAACATATATTCAACTAGCATTCAAACAATTCACCACATAAAATGACAAAAACAAGGCAATGCATGCAATCATGCAAAAGATGGTTTTGTTTGGAAAAGTGGTTTCTAGTAGGCTCTAAACATTTTAAAGCTCCCATTGGTCATTTACAAAAGTGGTAAAACCATTTAAATTCAAGTTGGTGAAAATGGCCATTTAAATCATTTTGTTTTGCTAAAATGATTTATATCAAAGTAATAAGGTGTACGGTTAGCCAAATATATTCTTTAAACACAAATGTTAGTGTTTATGATTAAATGGTTTAATATTAACTCATTTGCAAAAAGGTTCCACCTAAATTCCATTTTTAAATCAAACAATATTTTTATTTGCTAGAATTTGTTTTAGTAAGTAATAATTTACTAAGGTTCATCAAATATGTTTTCAAGTCCCAAAACTTGGTGTTTAGGGTTAGAGAGTTTAATTCAAATCATTTTCCAAAGATTTTACTCAAAAAGTTTTTTTAACACATAAACAATATTTTTATTTTACTAGAAATGTTCTAATTCAAAGATTTATTCTTTGGCTTCACAAACACTTTTAAATCCATAAGTTGGTTTCTATGGTCAGTAGGTTCAAAACAATCCATTTTCCAAAGATTTCACCATAAAAATATTTCTAGAATAATTTTTATATTCAAATTATTCCTACACAAGTTTCTGCAAAAACAACTAAGTTTCCAGAAGCAATTCTTTAAACAAAGTGCATGGTTGGAAAGTACTTGTTCTGCTGATTCCATTGATATAAAATTTGTACATGTGGATCAAAAGTTATGAATTTTGCAAGTTTGTATATCTAATAGAACAAATTTTCTGTTTTAAACAAACTCTGGCCACATGTCTTAATGTTATTGGTCCATACCGCTTCGGGTGGATCGAGCTGCGCAGGCCGCAGGATTTCATTTAAATCGCACGACACAGATCGACTGATACCGCTTCGTTTTAAATCTAATCTGAGTCACGCGATGAGGATCTAACGGCTATAGCCCACCTGCTAGGAACTGGCGGCGCTGGCGGCGGCTAACGGCGGCGCGCGCTCAGGCGATGAGGTTGCCGACGAACTAGGTCGCGCGGGAGAGAGAGGATGCTCACCAGACTCGCTGGGAAGCGCTGATGCTCAAGGTGGGGTCAGTTCGTCGAGGGGCGCTCGGGGGTAGCGGTGATTGCTCCTCGGAGTTCGCGGCGGTGCCAGGTGCCTCTGTTCGTCGACGGGGGCGAGGTTAGACGCGTGTGAGTGTGGTGGTCACGAAGGCATCAACGGGAGGGACGAGGGCAGATGGTACATATGGTAAGGGGTTGCAGGAGAAGTGGCAGATGACGGCGGTGCTCAGTGGTGGTTCTTGCTGACGATTTGGAGCAAGCGCGGCCAAGCGGGGGTTACTGGGAGATGCAGGGGATTATGGCGAGCAATCTTGTATGCACTGGGAGGCAAGGGTGGATCGGAGTCGCTGGAATCGGCCAGAGTAGCTCGTCGGGGACTGTGAGCTCGAGCTAGTGATTTGCGCATCCTAGTGGCCGAGGGGAAGCGGTGTCTTGGGGAAAATGGAGAGGGGGAGTGGGCGTTTAAGAATGCGTCATCGCTGGCGAGTTTTAATCGCGTATTGATGAGAATTCCACCGGAGTTAATCGCGGCAGTAAACAGCGACGAGAGATGCGGAAACGATCGACACGGGTGGAAACGATGAACAGGCAGTGGGTCCTGGTTGTCTGAGAGAGAGAGAGAGAGAGTGGGGTCCGCACGTCAGTGAGGCTGTGGCTAGGGTTTCTGGTGAAAAATGATTCGGGGAAGGGAAAGAAGATGGGCTGCGCTGCTGAGCTGGATTGTGCCTTGCTTCTGGGCTGGCTTCATTTCTTTTTTTTATTCAGAATCTTTTTCTTTTTCCTTTTCTATTTATCTGTTTTGATTTTTATTCAAATAATTCAAACTCCATTTAAATTCAAACCTTTACCAAACTTGAGTATATTTTTAATACTATTTATTAACATATTCCAAAGTCCATTTTAGAATAATTCTTTTATGCTTTTAGGGTCTATTATTAATTTTAAAAATAGACATTTGTCTTTATTTCAAATAGGATTTAAATATGTTTTAAAAATCTATTTGAACTCTAAATTTTACCAAACCTTTTCAGTAGGTTTTATTTAAAAATAATTTACTTTGAATTATAATTTAAAATACTTTAATATGTTTTAATGTTCATTTAAATTGGGAAATGTCTTTACTTAAATAAAAATGCATATTAATAAATCATCATGATTTTATTTAAATAATCCTTTACTTTTTTAAAAAAATCTTTCATTTTATTTGCTTGGCCAAGTTTCAATTTGGCCTTTTAAAATAGCCCTTATCTATTTATTACTTCCATTGTTTATAAAGTCCATATCTTTTCATTTAAAGATCCAAAAATGGTGATTCCCACTTTTAAAATTTTATTTAATATTTGCTTATCTTTTTAAATAGCTTTTCATTCAAAGTTTGTCCAAGATGGGTCTTTGATGATTCTATTTGGAAACAAAAGTTTCTTTTCACCCTAAATTTCATCAATTATTTATTTTGTTTATTTATTTTTCACATTTCAAAATTTGGAAAATTTTGGGATGTGACATGGGCCTCATCGTCTAGGGAGGGGCAGTCTTATCTCCTCCAGAGGGCGGCGGGGCGCTGCGATTCCTGGCGAGGATCGGGCGATGACGACGCAGACACGTAGGAGCTTCTACTCCATTGTCGATAGCGAAGACGACGAAGAACAGAGGTCGAAGGGGTATTGGGCCCGGGTGAGCTAGCTTGGGCCTCAGCTGGGCCACGGTGTGGCGCGCGCGAGCGACAGAGAGGGAGAGGAGTGGAATGGGCCAGCATGGGCTGCTTCTACTCTATTTTTTCTTCCCAGATCTATTCTATTTTCTATTTTTTCCTTTTCTCTTTTGTAAATGAATTTCAAATCTGTTTTGATCCATTTCAAATTACCAGAACTTTTAAAAATATTCAAAATATTTCTGAGACCCTTGTAATCAATTTGGGTTCCATAATTTTTGTAGTTTTCAAAATTTAAAACCATTTTGAATATGTCTCAAATAGGGAGGGGAGATAGGGTTTAGGGTTTTAGGAACCTTTTCTTGCATGCATTTTTATATATGATGCTCATGAATGCACATTCAAACCCTAATGTCTATTTAGTAAAACTAGGGTTGTTACAATTCTATCTTGCTTAAAAGAATCTCGTCCCGAGATTCCTAGGTAGGAAGACAGAAGGAACAGGGTTACACTAAACTTCAACGATCTTCTCGAAGAGGTTGATCCATGCCACCATGAAGAATGGACGAAGCGCTTCATAATCTTCGAGGTGGCTACTCACTCTAAGGAAGAGAGGGAATGATACAGAACCACAAACTGAGTATCTCATGGTTGACTCATGGATAGATGTTTCGCGGACATCTCTAAAGCCAATAGACATGAAACACGCCAAGGTAAAAGAGGAAACAAGGAGAAGGTTTTCAAGTTGTTAGATAGATGATCTTCATAAGGATTGAGACCATGGATCTTACAGAAGAGTTTTGACGTCTGAGTAGGAAGGGTTCCAATGGAAATATCATGACCACATACTTCGATTGGTAAACCTCTACTAAATATGTGACACCCCCGGGATCAGGGCTAAACAAATCCCAGACCTCCGTCTGACATAAGCTTAAACTTGAGCTCGAGGATATCCAGTGAAGAATCAGTAACACAACAGTGACCCTACGACACCAAGTTTATTACAGCAAGCTCATAACTGAGTAGAGAACCAAATTATTACAAGAAGAGGTCATTGACCACAAACATCAAACAATAGAAGCCAAATTATGCTATTAAGTATAGCAAACTTAACAAATGGCCTAAGAGGCCTGGAGCATAACGATGACGTCCCAGCCCATAGATTCCAGGCTGCCGGCCGGGAACCCCAAGCTACTCGTCGATGTCGATGTAGTACCAAACTGATCTTCAGGGAATACTTATTCTGCTACAAAAGTATCAACAAAGCAAGGGTGAGTATAGGGTGTACTCCACAAGACTTCTGGCTGGTGGAGTTGTTTTGCATAAAGGCATCTTTTGTTTATAAAACAAGAGAGAGAAGAAGAAGCTCTTCTAGTCAGAGTATTTTAAAAGGGGATAAGAGAGCGACATCTCCAAAGTGTTGATCATCATCTTTATATCCACCAAGTCATCATCATCTGAACTAGGATCACCCCCTCGTGCCCATGAGGAAGCATCCTTAACAAACATTAGCTGCCAAGTTTTACGATTAGGTTCATGTTCTCTATGATCTCCCATCCGTTCCCAAGTCGTCCATAACCGTGGACACGACTTTCCAAAAGATTATTACCCTGCAGGGGTGTACAAATTTACCCACACGTACCAACCGACTCTTAATGCCACTTGACACACTTTCTTGGTGTGCTGACAGAGGGTGTGGTTGGACACGACCTTTACCTTGTTTTCGCCGAGACCATGAGTCACACAATAAGTATGGTTCCGCCGTAACGGGTCAAATCCCGAAGCCGATACATAAAGATGTGAGGCGAGGTTGGTTCACAAGGGGCTCCATCGACCCCAAGCAACCCCGGCCACACCTACCTACCTGTTATGAATGCACCAACTTCACCCGGCAAATCTTTTAAAAGATTATCTATGCATATGTCGAATGGAACGCCCTAACTATGTGACTCATGGAATTTACTAGGCAAGTTAGTCAATCATGGGGTCCCCATTTACCCCGTGTGGTTGTACGCTCGTCTTGGTTCAAGAGGCAAGAACCTAGGGTCCTAAGGGTGGCGAGCATGGGACTAGAAAAACCACATCCCACCGTGGCCTCCCATACAAGCCTTAGCATGTTTAATATCATATCACTGATCTCATCTTACCACGTTCTCCTGTCATACTATATTATCTGCATCTGATACCTCATCTGGATGAACCAGACTCAACAGCTAAGCATGGCTAAGCAAGACACAGATATAAGGTCTAGCAGTGCACACACGCCAAACCTAGTTATGCTAGGAGCAGTGGATCAAGTAATATAAGATCAAAGGGAGTATGCAACAGATAGGATACTCTATCTATCGATAAAATACCACAGTAGAATCGTATGCATCATGGCAAGAATTGAAATGCTTTCGAAATCATAGGATTATATCTTGGTGGGGCTATGCTTGCCATTGCTAGTTGATAGCAGATAAATAGATCTTCGGAAGCCTTGAACTTGACTTGGTTAGAGTTGGTCAAGTATTGTTCGTCGATCTTCGAACTTCGATGGTCTTGATATCGGTCTTCAGTCTTGATCTCGACCTCGATATCGTATTCTACCGTGAAGAACCAAACACCGGAAAGAAAGGGGGAAACAATCAACACATGGCATTGATGCAATGATCAAGCAAGTATGATGATATGACAAGTCAATTTGTAATGAAAAGTAACCCTAAAACATGTTCGGCAATTTAATCGGGGTTCCGAGGGGCGCAAACCCTAACTCGGGGAAAACTCCGGAACACATGAGAGGGGTTGATTTTGTTCTCTAATTAAACTTACCATTTTAGTTTCTTAACAATGCATGATTATAGGTTAAATAGATAGTTCTCATTTTTCTAAACATTTTGATATATTATTTGTAATTTTCTGAATTACATATTAAAAGTTATTGAATTTACAATATTTAATACAATTCCTGAAATTATTAAACCTTTTCTTTATTCAAATAAACTGGAAACACTTTTTACACAGAGGCTGGGCTAGCCACAGACACAGACAAGTGGGCCTCTGGCCACCTCAGCCTCCACGCAGTCAAAGTGGGGCAGGATGGGCGGTTGTTATTTCTCACCGAGGCAGTGCCTACCCACCGTGGCTGACAAAGGGGCCCAGGGGCACCTCCATTGCCACGCGGGCATCACGTCACCACGGCGGCAGCACGGCAGACGACAGCCGACGGCGACGGTAGAGGGCAAGCGGGGGCACGTGGCTGGCTCCGTTCGAATCAGCGAAGCAAGGAAAGCGCAAAGGAGGCGGCGCCACCTCTAAATGGTCACCGGAGCATGGGACACAGCAGCGCGCGGCGGCGGAAACTGCAGGTCAACGGTGAGCGGTGGCTACATCGAGCTAGCGAGCAAGCGAAGGGTGGCTAGGGACCATAGGCTCACCCCGAAGCGGTTGGTGGTGACGGCGAGGCGACGCGAGGTCTGGGACGGCGACAATGTCCACGGCGGCGAGCGTCGGGCTCGGGAAAGACGGAGGCGATGCGGGCGATTCCGAGCGCCCCTGCTCGATTCGTTTGGCGGGGAAGGTCAGCTCGACGAGGCGGAGCTCTAGGGACTGTCGGTTTGGCGAGGGGAGGCCGGGAGCGACGGGGCGCCGGCGGGGTCTGGGGCGAGGGTTCGGTCGCCTAGCGAGGAAGAGAGAGGGAGGTCGCTAGAGAGGGGGGAAGGAGATAGTGTCGAGGCCAGGGTGGTGTGGCAATCTTATCCCCACCTCGGGGCTCATCGGACGGCCAGGATAAGGCGGCGGCATCGACAGCGGCACCGGCAACACCAAGCTGCTTGCAGCGACGGGGAAGACGATAGGGGGAAAGGACGAACCGGTATGGGCCCTGGATGGGCTGGCTTGGGCCGCTGCTAGGCTGCAGGGAAGGTTGCAGGGGGAGAGGAAGAAGATCTGGGCCAGCCTGGGGGTGCTCTGGCTACATTGTTTTCTGAAAAACTTTTTTCCTTTTTCTGTTTTGTGTTTTTCTCTTTGTATTTCAAATCCTTTTCGGTTTTAAACAGTTTGAAAATACCAAAGACTTTTGAAATCATTGTAAACATTCAGGGGCCCCTTTATACCAACTTGGGCTCCAATAAACTTTGATACTTTTCAAAATATGAAAACCATTTGAATGCATTTCAAAGAGAGGGGGAAATAGAGTTTTAGGGTTTGATTTATTTTGCTTTAATGCACAATTTAAAACATGATGCTCATGATGCACAAACAAACCCTAATATAAGATTAACTAAAAATGGGGTGTTACATCTCTATCCCCCTTACGAGAATCTTGACCCAAGATTCCAAAGGTAGGAAGAGACGAAGAGAGAAAGAAACAGGTCCATTCTAAAGATAAGAGAGAAACACACTAACCAACTGACAAAGTATCTCATTGTCAACTCATGAATGGAGTGTTTAGAAACAACACTAATATGACAAACATGAAACACACCAAGTTAACAGAGAAAGCAAGAGGATAAGGTTTTCAAATTGTTAGATAGCTGGTCTTCATAAGGATTGAGACCATGGAACTTACAGGAGGTTTTGAAGCTTCTGAAGAAGAGAGCTCCCAACAGAAAGAACATGACCACAGACTTCAAGAAATGAACCTCTCCTAAATGGCTTAAGCACTACTAGGAAACTAGCTATAGATATACATACCTTATGTGGTGCATGGTCCTGACCATGCGCCACAAAAGTTATCTAGTGGCGCATCCGGATAAATGCGCCATAGAACCACCAAACTTCTGTGGCGCATATTCCAGAGCCATGCGCCACAGAAGTTTGGTGGGACCCACACCAGCCGTTGGACCATGAATCTTCTGTGGCGCATTACTCCGTATGCGCCACAGAAGTTTGGTGGGACCCAAGGCAGGCGGGGTCTGACCATGCTCTGACCAAATTCTGTGGCGCATACAAGGATATGCGCCACAGAAGTTTATATGCGATATGCGCCACAGAACAATTATGTGGGCCCCACTCTCTGGACACCTATGTACAAGCTTCTGTGGCACATTGTTGCGTATGCGCCATAGAAGAACAAACTTCTGTGGTGCATGTGTGTAGTATGCGCCATACAAAGCTTCGTGCTTCTCAGATTATTTGTTTCCTAGAAAACACATTTTCCTCTTGTGGTTTTCCCAAATAAACAAGTACCACTGGAATAGGTAGAATATACTAGAAAATCTAGTAGATAGACATGTGTAGTGGCATACATCGTTGCAAAATGCACATGCGCATAGCCTTGAACAGCAAAACAACAATGCCATACATCATTGCAAATACACAAACTACAACATTGCAAATCCCTTCAAAGAGCTGGTGGGGGCGATGGCGGTGGAATATGCCAAACCTCCCTGTTCACGCGCACCTGCATCCTGCGGACGTGGTCCTCCATGGACACGTTGGGGTCGAGCACCGGCCGCCACCCGATTGGTTCCGCCATGCGCGCCCTCTCCTCCGGAGACGCGAGCACGGCGTACAACCTCATGGCCTTGTTGTAGAGGGCCTCGTGCCGCAGTCTGGACTCCTCCTCTATTAGGTTGACCTCTGAATCCCGCGGCGGCTGACTCCGAGCACTGCCCCTCGACCTCGCCCCTCCACTGCGAGTAGGCTGCAGGGAACGTGAGCGGGCTGTGCTCTCGAGCAAGTATTTTGACGAGTTGTGGGAAGAAGACATGAGGGCAGGTATGTTGCTTTGTACAGGGAGTGTGGCATATATATAGAGGGGTGTCATTAAAGAGCTCTATCTGCCACCTTTATTTGGTGCATATCTGTGCCTCAGTGTTCTGTGGCGCATGGGTCAGATATGCGCCACAGAAGTTTAACCTTTTGTGGCGCATAACCACAGTATGCGCCACAGAACACTGAGTGTCGGGCCCACAGATTCCGTGGCGCATTCGTTGGCCATGCGCCACAGAACATTGAGTCAGGGGCCCACTTGGCCAACTGCACCCTATGGCCAAGGTTTTGTGGCGCATGCAGCTTGTATGCGCCACAGAAGATTGAACTTATGTGGCGCATACGGCCTGTATGTGCCACAGAATCCTTCGACCAGATCTGCACAAAGGTGGCAGCTTTGCGTCCTCCTCTCTCCACCATCCATTTCACATCCTTCTTCCCCCCTCCTCCTAGCTCGTCTTCCTCCTCTCTCCCACCCCATTGTGTCTATACTTTTCTACATTTTGTTGTATTTAAACCTACTATAGTTGATAGATTGGCTAGGGAAAGCCTCTCTCCAACTAGTTGATCTAAAACACACCTACTTTTCTCCTACACATCTCTATTTGTGTACTATTATCTCTCTATAGATCTATTGATCCACACTCTCTCACATCGCGCTCTCGACTCGGTATTCTATCTACCCGGTGTGTAATTGGCCATGAATATGCATGTTTTGTAGGGGTAAAGCTTGTCGCGCGGGAGGTGTGTATATGCGATGCATGCATGGCGCGAAGATGATGTTTGTGCATGAAGCTTGCATGGGAAGAAGATTCGTGTTTTTGCTTGTCTCTGTCCCGGTGTGGTGCATGGATGTTTGCCGAAATGTTTATTCATTTCCATTTCGGCAAATTTTTGCACCACCCATATGTCCTAATTTTAGGAAAGGTCATGCCGAATTTTTCCGGCGACGACCATGCATGTGTGTTTTGTGTGTGTATATTTCTAATTAACCTACTCTCTGTCTTTTTGCTCTATATGTGCATACCGCGCAGGCTACCATGGTCGTCAGCATGAGCGAAGGTCGAGTTACTAGTATAAGAAAGATGCCAAGGCGGACATGATTCGGAACAACAAGACCCAGATAAGATGTCCATGTCGAACATGCAAACTCCAGCGCTGGATCGACCCTGATTCTGGACAATTGGAGGATCACCTGCTCAGGCGCGGTTTCATGCGTGATTTACTCGATGAGGAGCGGCAAGAATGGTGTTGGTCATCATGAAGACTTGGGCGGGCGAGAAGATGAAGAGTCTCCCGACAGGCATGGTAATGATGACGAAGAATATACCGGCGACGGGCATGATCATCATGACGAAGAAGGAGATGTCGACGGGCATGACCATCATGAAGAAGGAGAAGAAGCGAACACTCAGACGCTGCTAACTTCGGTGTTAAGGGATCCTCATGTTCAGGAACTGCTTCTCAAGGAGACGAGCAATGCCAAAGCTGCAGCCAGAGAGAAAGCCAAGCTGGTGGAAATGGAGTTAGATGGGATGACTCCATTATATCCTGGGTGTCGGCCCGAGGATACACGCCTGAGTGTAACGCTCAAGGCTCTAGAGATGAAGGCGGAACACAAATGGACCGACGTGAGCTTCAAGGCTAACATGGAATTCTGGCACGATCGTCTTCCTAACGGGAACACATTGCCAACAAGTATAGAGGAGGCCAAGAAAATCGTGTGCCCTCTCGACCTATCGCACGTTAAATAACATGCATGTATTAATGATTGCGCAATTTATCCTAACGAGTAGGCGGAGAGAACCACATGTCCGGTGTGCGGTCCTCAAAAAGTGGTATGGTACTTTCCTATCACTCCCCGTCTACAGAGATATTTCGTAGATCCTAAGGAAGAAAGCTAATGCAATGGCACGCGGAAAGGGAGAAACCCGAAGATGATCCAGAGAAGCGCAAGATCCTAACACACCCTGCAGATGCTAGCCAATGGAATGCATTGGACATCGAGTTCGAAGAGTTCGGGGGCGATGCAACGAACGTCAGGCTGGGTATGAGCACCGATGGACTCAATCCTTTTGGCAACCAGAGTAGCACGCATAGCACCTGGCCCGTGTTTGTATGGCCGTACAACATCCCCACGTGACTCTGCACAAAGCAAAGGTACGTACACATGAGCATTCTTATTCAGGGGCCAAAACAGCCAGGTGTCGATTTGCATATTTATCTCGGGCTGTTGAAAGAGGAGTTAGCCACGTTGTGGGAGATGCCAGCCCATACGTGGGACGCCTACACTAAATAATATTTCCCTCTAAGAGCCGCGTTGCTCACGACGGTGCAGGACTATCCTAGTTACGCATATGTATCGGCCCAAGTGAACCACGGACACAATGCATGTGTCAAGTGCATGGATAAGACCCCGCATCTCCAGCTACCCAAGGATCCCGGGTCTTCGAAAACTGTGTTCCAAGGGACACGAAAATGGCTTCGCATGGATCACCCGTGGAGAAAACGCGGTGACCTGTTCAATGGTAAAGACGAGCTCGAAAGAGCCCCGCGTACGAGGAGCGGCGAAGAAATCGAGGAGCATCTGAATAATTGGGATGAGTGCCTAGCGCCAAGGAAGAAGCGACCAAGGACAAAGCCGCTTCTTGTATATGGAAAGCGAGGTCTGTTTTCTGGGAACTGCCGTACTGGAAGGTCCTCCACACACCCCATAGCCTTGATGTAATGCACATCACGAAGAACGTTACCGAGAGTCTTCTTGGCACTCTCCTCAACATGCCGAAAGAAAGAAATGACCTAAAATTGCTTGGCATCAAGAAGGAGCTTCAGTACCCTGATAGTGATGATGATGACGATCAAACGGAAGGGACTCAGGGTCGCCGCAAAAGGGTTAAGAAGAATGAGGTGGTTGTGCTTTGCGCTGCCTGCTTCACTCTGTGTCAGGAGGACGAGCAGTTTTTCAGGTGCCTCCTAGGATTCAAAGTTCCTCACGGTTACTCGGGCAAGATAAGCAGGTATCTCGACGTAGCGAAGAAGAGGTTCAGCGGTATGAAGTTCCACGACTGTCACGTGATGATGACACAGATACTTCCAGTTGCCATACGAGGGATAATGGACGAGCACGTCCGTGAGACGCTATTTGGCTTGTGCAACTTTTTCGATGTGATCTCTAGGAAGCCGATCGGCATGAAGCAACTCGACAGGCTACAGGAAGAGATCGTGGTGATACTATGCGAGCTCGATATTTACTTTCCGCCCGCATTCTTCGACATCATGGTGCATCTACTTGTCCATGTCGTGGATGACATCATCCAGCTCGGGCCGACATTCCTGCATAACATGACGCCGTTTGAAAGGCTGGACGGTGTAATCAAAGGGTTCGTTCGCAACAGGTCCCATCCAGATGGAAGCATAGCCAAGGGCTTTCTGATCTACGAGTGCATCTCTTTCTGCCAGAACTATCTAACCATCGAGAACGAGGATGTTGGAATACCCACCAAGAAGCACCTCGGCAAGCTCGCTGGGTATGGTCACCGCGAGGGCCACCGCTCATTGCATGTCGGCATTGCTAATCGACGCGCCGACTTTTCCAGGGCACCACCGAGTCACACTACAACACATTTAATTGATCAACCCTTGGGTGGAAGAGCACGAAAGCTTGATCCAGCAGGATTACATGGACCGGGCCCGCCCGAGGAAGAAAGGATACGTAACAAGAGAACACAACTCCACCTTCATGGGTTGGTTCAAGAAAAGGCTGCTGGATAATCCCCCGCAGACGCCTTCTACGGAAGATCAACAACTCATATTCTCCTTATCACAGGGTCCAGCGCATAACGTAAAGACCTATTAGTCATACGACATCAACGGCTACAGATTCTACACCGAGGAAAATGACATGAATAGCGAATATCAAAACTCAGGAGTTACTATGATGTCCTTCGCCGATGACGAGACTACTGTCATGGAAAGATTCTACAGAAGGATCGAGGAGATATGGGAGCTCGACTACTGTGGAGAGACGGTACCGATGTTCCGTGTTAGATGGGCCAAGAACGTCGAAATAGAAGGCCGATATTTCACCACCTGCGTTATACTAGATGCCAAGTCGGCAAAGAAGGCCTCCACAAAAAACGAGCCATGGATACTCGCTAGCCAAGTTGATCAATGTTTCTTTATTACCGACCCGTCAAAGACCAGTCGTGTTGTAGTGAGGAGGGGCAAGAGGAGCATCATCGGAATGGAAGGATCCGCCAACGAGCAAGACTTCGACAAGAATGGAGATCCGAAGATCGAAGAGGAGTTCGACAAGTACTTCAACATGCCTACTACTACTACAGTAAGAAGAAAGACCACACTACCTACTAAAGGTTGTCCGTTCACGAGAATAAATCTCATAGTGCCCGGGCTAAAGTATTCAACCACGAAGAAAAAAGGCAAGAAGATTGTGAAGAGAGGCTAGCTAGCTTGAAATATCAGACGACGATGTGTGACCTTTTTTGTGTATTAGTTAGAGACTAAAATATATCGTGATATTCGTGTGGGTATACAAATTCACATGTGTTTGTGACAAGCACAATATATAAAATAATTCGGGGAGTGTTTTTTAATAAATATACATGTGTATGTGCTTGGTTTTAAATATATTAGTAACATGTAATTTTGAAACAAAGAAAAAAAAGTGACCCAGCCAGGATTCGAACCTGGCTGGAAAAGGTTTGTCAATGCATCATAACCACTAGGCTAATCTGTGTTTGATATCCAACTACAGCCTCACGTTTGTTTTGACTAAGTGCCAATGTTCTGTGGCGCTTATTGCTTGAATGCGCCACAGAAGTTCAAACTTGATTGGTATACATGATATCTTGAGGGGTTACTAGCTATTCTTATTAGATGAGTTGAACTAATGATTCCTAAAACATTTAGGAAGATGATTTATTTGTTTTCTTGAGAAGATGTAGTTGAAATTGTCCTGATGATGGAAATGATCTGGTTATTATACAGGTGCTACCCTCTATTGGGATGTGCCTTGTATCATAATATGATTTGATATGCTGCTATCTAGCTTAGGCTAGATAATATGGTCAATGATGTTGGTCCGAGACCAATTTTTACTAAGAACAAATGTTATTTACTTGTTGTCCATTATCTTCTATGTTCTATGATCAGTATATCATGCTCTTGCATGAAAACAGATGCTTGTAAAATGATCAATAGATAGATCTAGAGCTTTGAGAAATATCCTGCTTGATTTGATTGTGGTAGCCTGTGGCTCTTTGCTGGTGTTGCCTGCTCTTATAGTTCTAGTTGTTGCTCTCTCCTTGATCTACTATCCTGGCTTGGTGCTGCTGCTTCCCCTTTATCTTGTTGTTTATATGAAATGGTGTTGTTTATATGAAATGGTGATGTTTATATGAAATGGTGTTGTGTTGCTGTTTATATGCTAAGGTTCTTCAGGTAGTAGCAGCATGCCTAGGACAAAAATTATGCTAAGGTTCTTCAGGTAGTAGCAGCATGCTTGGGACAAAAATTATGAAATGTTTATGTGTTGTTTATCATTTGAATCTGTGATCATTTGAATATGTTATGCTCATTTGAATCTATGATGGATGATGATGGATGAAGTAAATGGGGTTGTCAATGGGGCTGGGTTTTTTTTTCTTGCAGGGATTTCAATTGAGTTGCCCGTTTCTCCTGAAGTGTTGATTCACTTCCGTTTCGGTTGAGAAATGGGCACTCGTAGGTCCATAAATTAGCAAAGGTCATGCCGATTTTTTCGGTTGATATTTGTGCTAACCTTTTGTCTCTTTTTTTAGTAATAAAGCACAAACATGTCGACTAACACTACTAGGAAAATGGCTATAGGTAATCAGCACATCCGTGGCTCACATGGTTGAAGTGCCCCACGGCTAAAACAGGCGTGGCTCACCTGTGGGTAGTGCCCTACTAATAACTAGAACAACCGTGGCGCACATGACTATAGTGCGCCACAGATTTGTGTGGGCTGTGGCCTCACACACGCCAAACATCTGTAGCGCACTATAGTCATGTGCGCCACGGTTGTTAGGGTCATCTGTGGCGCACGTGGGCCTGGTGCTCTACGCCTAAGCGCATGCCCCCTCTGCTCTGAAACGGCCACAAACTTCTGTGGCACACTCGGCCTAGTGCGCCACAGGGAGTAGGAGCATCTGGGGAGCACATGGAATAGTGCGCCACAGATGTTTGTACTCCCTGTGGCGCACTAGGGCCGTGTGCGCCACGGATGTGTCAATTTCTTTAGGACAGCACTTTATGTGCACATTTGTGACCACATCCACCACCCCACACTTCACTTTCCCCTTCTTCTTCCTCCTTAGATCTACTCGGGATCTTCTCCTTCCCACCTCAATTTCTCCACACATTCACCATTTTTAGCATGTAAAACTTGCTTTGGATGTTACATATGTAATAGAGGAGGTCTCCGGTCTCTCATCTATCCTTCTCCGGTCGACGCGCGCACCTCTCCTTTACATCTTTCTCGCGATCGGTCTTTCATCTCGGTAAGTTGTCCATGTAAGGATGTGTTCATGTGTATATGGATGATGTGCTCATATGTATGTAGATGATCGATGCTCATGATGTGTGTATGTGGAGAGGATCGATGGTCATATGTGTGTGTATATGGAGAGTATCGATGATGCTCATGCATGTGTACTATGGAGAGGATAATGATATGTTAATGTGTGTATGGATTGGTCTCTCTCTCTTGTGTTTGTATGTGAACAAGTTGCCATTTGTTTTGCCAAAATGTTGATTCATTTCCATTTTGGCAAGACTTTGGCATTTAGCAAAGGTCCTAATTTTAGGATAGGTCATGCCGAAATTTTCTATCGACCATTGCATGCATGCATTCATTATGTGGTTCTAATAGACTTCAAAATTGTACCGTGTACATCGTGCAGGCAAAAATGGTCCGCATAATGAGCGAAGGCATTGTGGCTAGATTTTTGAAATGTGCGACGGTCGACATGATACGAAATAATAAGACAGATATAAGATGTCCGTGCAGAAGATGCAAACTCAACTGGGTGATCGACCCAGATTTCGGGAATCTGCAGGCGCACCTGCTCCTCCATGGTTTCATGGATGGATACACTCGTTGGATAAGCGATGACGTAGATGATGGAGACGGTGAAGAAGGTGGACAACATGACGATGATCATCACGGGCGAACGGGCGAGATGATGAAGAGTCTCTAGAGATGGTGAAGGTGCGGAAGGCATCGGGATGATGATGATCTAGATGTCGGAGGAGAAGACGACGATGGAACAACGTCGGGGTGCGGGACCCTTATGTGCAAGAGCTGCTTCTCAAGCGGCATTTAGTAACGCCGGCTGCCGCTAGAGAAAGCCAAGCTTGCGCAACTTGAGAAAGACGCGGTTACTCCATTGTATGAAGGATGCAGGCCCGATGATACCCGGTTGAATGTAACGCTCAACGCTATGGAGATGAAGGCAAAGCACAAATTGAGCGATGCAAGCTTCGACGATATGATGGCATTCTGGCACGATCGTCTCCCGGAGGGGAACACATGTCCAACTAGTATCGAGGATGCCAAGAAAATCGCCTGTCCTCTCGATCTACCGCACGTTAGATATCACGTATGCATCAACGATTGCTTCATTTATCGGGGAGAGGACGCGGAGAAAACCACATGCCCGTTGTCCGGCGTGAGTCGATACAAGAAAGGGAAGAAAGCACCTCGAAAAGTGGTATGGTACTTTCCTATCACTCCTCGTCTGCAGCGCTATTTCGCGGACCCTAAGGAAGCGAAGCTCATGCGATGGCATGCGGAAAGAAAGAAGCCAGGAGATGATGATGACCCCGAAAAGGATGAGCTGCTGACGCACCCTTCAGATGCTAGCCAGTGGAAAGCATTGGACCTCGAATTCCCAGAATTCGGTGGAGATTCGAGGAACATCAGGCTTGGTGCGAGCACCGATGGACTCAATCCGTTCGGTAGCAAGAGCAAAGCACGCACAAAGACTTGGCCCGTGTTTGTATGGATGTACAACCTCCCTCCATGGTTGTGCATGAAGAAGAAGTACATACAAATGAGTATGCTAATTCAAGGGCCGAAACAACCTAGTACCGACATCAATCTGTATCTCGGGCTGTTGAAAGAGGAGCTAGCCACGTTATGGGAATCTGGAGCCAATACTTACGACGTCGTCGCACAAGATTATTTCACTATGAGATCCGCGTTGATCACTACGGTGCAAGACTATCCAGGTTGCGGGTATATCTCGGGGCAGGTTATCCAAGGATTCTGCGCATGAGTTAGGTGCATGGATAACACAAGCTATCTCCAACTAGAGAAAGATCCAGGGTCATCGAAAACCGTGTTCATGGCGCACCGGAGGTGGCTCGGCAAGAATGATCCATGGAGAAAACGTGGAGACCTGTTCGATGGCAAATCAGAGACCCGAGGAATCCCAGAGCGTAGGAGCAGCGAAGAAGTGGAAGAGTTGCTGAAAAACTGGAAAGATTGTCCTAAGCCTGGAAAGAAGCGAAAGAGGCAGCAACAAGACAAGCCGCTGATGAAGGTATGGAAAACAAGGTCATTTTCGGGAGTTTCCATCTTGGAAGTTTCTCCGCGCCTCATAGCCTCAACATCATGCATATCACGAAAAACGTGTGCGAGTCCGGTCGCCACCATAATCAACATGCCGAGATAGGACGAAAGATGGTCCAAAGCAAGGCACGACTGATATGCTTAGGTATCCGGAAGGAACTTCACGGAGGACGACTACTCGATGATCGTGAAGATGACGATGATCATGAGTCGGAGACGACACAAGGTCGTCGGAAGGGTAAAAAGTTCAAGAAGAACGAATATTACTGCCCTCCTTCTTGCTTCACTCTAAGCCAGGATGAGATCAAACAGTTTTTCAAGTGCCTTCTAGGAGTCAAATTTCCTTACGGCTAAGCGGGCAAGATAAGAAGATACCTAGACGAGGCGAAGCAGAGGTTCAGTGGCATGAAGTCTCACGACTGTGCCGTGCTAATGACGCAGGTACTTCCGGTCGCACTAAGAGGGATAATGGACGAGCACGTCCGTGAAACGTTATTTGGCCTATGCAAGTTTTTCGACGTCATCTCTAGGAAGTCGATTGGCTTGAATCAGCTCGGAAGGCTACAGGAGGAGATCGTGGTGATACTATGTGACCTTGAGGTCAACTTCCCACCCGCATTCTTCGACATTATGGTGCATCTGCTGGTCCATGTCGTGGAGGACATCGTACAAATCGGGCCGATGTTCCTCCGCAGCATGATGGCGTTCGAAAGGATGAACGTACACATCAAAGGATACGTTCGCAACAGGTCCCGTCCAGATGGAAGCATAACCAAGGGCTTTCTGGCCGAAGAGTGCATCTCTTTCTGAACGAATTATCTAGACATCGAGAACCCTGTCGGTCTTCCCGTGAACACACACCTTGGCAAGATCGACGGATCTGGTCACCGAGAGGGTCGTCGCATACTGCATGCAGACTTTGATTTTCGACGCGCAGACTTTGATCGAGCAAACCTCGTCGCTACAGCATTTAGAACTGGTCGATCCTTGGGTACAGAAGCACAAAAGGTTAATCGAGAAGAAGTACAGTGACCGGGGCATATAGAGGACGCAGGGAGAAATAATCAAAGAGCACAACTCAGATTTCACGCGTTGGCTTAGGCAGACGCTCCTTGATAATCCCCTGCGCTCGCATTCTTCTGACACGGAAAAGATCATATTCACCTTGTCGCAGGGACCGATGCAAAACCTGGTGACCTATCAGGCGTATGATATCAACGGCTACACATTCTACACGGAGGAAAAGGACAACAAGTGTGATTATCAGAACTCAGGCGTAACGTCGGAATTCTACACCGATGACAACATGAAGGAAAGATTCTACGGAAGAATCGAGGAGATCTGGGAGCTCGACTACTATGGAGAAAAGGTGCCGATGTTCCGTGTCAGATAGGCAAAGAGCGTCGAAAGAGAAGACCGGTATTTCACAACCATGGTTATACCCGAAGCAGCCAAATCCAAGGCCGACGGTGCAAACGTGGCCGCGAAAAATGAACCATGGGTACTGGCTACCAAAGTGGACCAATGTTTTTTCATTACCGACCTGACAAAGCCTAGCCGTGTTGTCGTGAGGAGAGGAAAAAGAAACATCATCGGAATGGATGGAGTCCCCAACGAGCAAGACTTCGACCAGTACGGCGACCCAAAGATTGAAGATGACGACGACTACGATGTAGCAACATACATCACAAGAAGAAAAAGGACAACCCTACCCAAAAAAGGTAGCCCGTTCGAAAGAAGAAACATTAAAGTGCCGGGGCTAAATTATTCAACCGCGACAAAGAAGGGAAAAAAGATTGTGAAACGCTAGCTCAAAAAATATTGTAAAACGCATGGTCGAAAAAGATTGTAATATTCATGGACAAATTATTATGAAATTTATTTATACTTTCAATCATATTTGTAACACTTTTATGACATATATTATCACTTTTGGGCATTTTTGGAATATTTAAAAGTATTTTAAAAACAAAACAAAATTTGTATGGCATGTATCACCACTTTTGGAACATTTTAAAGTATTTTTTGGAACATTTTAAAGTATTTTAAAGTAAAAATAAAAGTGGAGCACCAGATTGAACCGGTGCTCATGGTTTAGAATAGAGCTAAGGGCGAACCGGTGGGGTAAGAAAGTACTAGCGTTAACTAGTGGGACGACCGCCCTCTTATCTGATAGTCCAACCCACACACGCGTAGCGCACCCTGGCCAAGTGCGCTACGGATAACCGTAGCGCACTTGGTCAGGGTGCGCTACGCGTGTGTGGGTTGGACTAGTCAACTGTGCGCGTGAGCCAGCCCTCCCATCGTCGTCCTCAGACACATCGTCCCCATCCCCATCCCCATCCCCGCATCGAGGCGACGCCGCCGAATCCCAAGAGGAGGAGGCCTCCACGCCAGGAGGAGGAGGCCTCCACGCTAGGAGGAGGAGGCCGCCTTGCCCGCGCGCTCGTTCCGTGGAGGAGGAGGTCGGTGGCGGCGAGGTTCCTGCAGAGTCGGCTCCGCTCCTCCGACGGCAAGGCGCTCTGCCGCTCCCTCCCCCTCGTTACCTCGTCCGCCAGCCCTCGTCGTCGTCATCTCCCCCTCTCTCCTCGAGCAATCTCAGAGGTGAGCTCTGCCCCTCCCCTCTATCCTTCTCCCCCTCTCTCTCCTCAGAGGTGAGCTCAGTAGATTATCCACTTGTTGACTACTAGCAAGTTGCACCTGATTTTCGGAGAAGAGCAGTGCTTGCTATATTTAATGACCGAATCATAGTCACCTTTTGAAATAAATGTTCTGCAATTCATTTTCTTCCTGAATCCATTGCATCTAGTTAGGGTTAGGCTATTGTACTTTGGTGTTTGCAGAATGTTAGACAAAAATGTGCTAGTGCTTGTAGAATGTTAGACAAAAATGTAGTTTGGTGCTTGCAGGCTGCCTCGAGAAAGCATCTGTAATTATTGACAAAGATGGCATGTATATCTTTCTATATACATACTGCTAGTGACCTGATGAGCGATGCTAGTTAAGTGAAGATGGCATGTATAGCTTTGTATGTGTAAGACAGAGAAACCAAATGGACCGTTAAGGTGCCAATTTGGTCATATTTTTGTGAGTAATTTGGTCATTTAGTCCATGCACAATGCAAATGCTTAGCAAAACACAATGCAATGTTGAATTGATGCCACCTCTTTTAATCTCTGTTGCACTGCTTGCTCTTCTGAACATATAGTATGTGGATTTAGTACTGTTGTGCTTGCAGTTTGCATATATACTATATGTCCACCCTATGAATCCACATACTATTCAGCATACTATAGATCAATCACTCATAGGGTGGCATCAATTCAGCATTCAGAATCTATAGGGTTGATTCAGTATATATGTCACATACTGATTAATGCCACATATAGTATGTTGATCTATAGGGTTCAGAATCTATAGAATGATTTGATCCTTTTGTTAGGTTTGTTACTATGATAGTTCATCAGTAAAAAATATTCACATTATTTTACTTATTTGCATATGGAAGGACTAAAAGCATGTGATGGTCTTGGGCCTCTTAGTGCTCAAGAGTTCATGATCATCGGTTTAGAAGCATATGGTTTAGAAGCCTCTTAGTGCTCAAGACTAAAAGCATATGGTTTAGAAGCCCGAGATCTTTATGTGATCCCATTTTTCCTTAGCCTAGCTTGGAATATCTAGGTTTAATCTGCGCCTATCTCATAACTTGAGATAGTTGTTGAGTAAGTGATGATGTAAAATATTTTATGCTAATATTATCGGTACTTGGAAGTATTGTTCGTTTTGGGCCCCGACGCTCTCCTTCATTAATCTGGAATCATAATAGAGGTATCATGGATAGCAGCGGGTTGTTCAGTGATCACTAATTTAATCTGTACTTGCAAGTATTACTTGCTTGTTTAAGGTGCTGCTCTCGGCTTCACAAATCTGGATTGTTAATAGATTGTTCAGTGATCATACTTGTGGTTACCATTTATGCTTGATGTACTGTTTGTGTGTTGGCCATTTATTCTAGTTGTGCTCCATTTTTGCATGAAACAGATTTATTGTGTGTTGGTTGTGCAGTTGTGCTGGCTATACTGGGCCATTTATGCTTGTTGTGCTGGATATGATGGCCATTTATTGTGTGCTAGCTATGCTAGACATACTGTATAAGACCTGTATAATATTGTATATTTGGACAAGTTTCAATTTTTTTTAATACCTGATACTCAAACCAGTGGCGCATCGTTGTAACCTTCTATGGTGCATAGTGATTCAGTGGCGCATTCTCCATAATGCGCCATTGAACAGAGTCCTGTGGCGCATCAACAAAAATGCGCCACAGAAGTATCATGACTTCTGTGGCGCATTTCAGAATGCGCCATAGAAGTTTTCATCAGTGGTGACGTAACAGTGGCGTCCTAGCCATGCGCCACAGAAGACCAATATTGATGCGCCACTGATGAAGGATTTCCTAGTAGTGAAGTAGAGATTTCAGGTTGCAAAGATATGGATCAGCAAAACCAAGCTGTTGAACTACTTTTGAAACAGAAGAGTTGTTATTTCATTCAGTAGGAGGCCAAGACAGAAAGGTGTTTTAGTGGAGAGGACTCGTATGAGTCATAAGGAACATGTATCAAAATAAACTATTGATTATCAAGATCATAGTCACTCTTAAAACATGGTTGAGAAAACAAAGGAAACTCTTTATTCATCTAGATTTATCAAAATCTTTGCCAAGATTATGATATTACTTTACACCACTAGGATGAATAGTTAAGAAGATTTCTGATGACACGAGAATAAAGAAACTTCATTCTCAGACTTCAATTACTTGGCACAACAAGACGCTTGCCAACATAAAGGGTCTGGAGGATTGACCGAGAGACATTAGCAACACTACTTTAAATGTTCTCCTTGATGTTCAAGAAATCAGACACCAAGTAAAGGTCAAACTTCGAATACCAAGGAAACCATAAGCACAACTCCTATAATGAATTATAGAAGAAGCTTCATGAAGAGTGGTTGATATTGCTGAATCGAGAGATTATGACGAAGGGTCTTTCCGGCTAAGTTTGTGTCAACCATTACATCAATCTTTCCAGATTTACAAAGATACCTATGTCAAAACCTTGAGGAGCACCAAACATCATTGCTGCTTGAGATTCAGCTTTGGTTAAGTGAAATGATACTTCGGACTCAGCATGTCCGAATAGAAAGGTTGCAACATTTACACAAAGTTAAAGTTACTAGATTCTCAAGACAGGGACTATAGTGTAAAGCTCCAAAAGACTGAGCTAGATTGTTAGATCCATGCGTTTAGCAACTTGTCGAAGGACAACTGCACACACATAAAGTACTATCAATAAAACACACACATGTCTTTAGGGAATGGAGATAACTCTACTCGAATCCACGACGACATCTTTCAACAATTGCACGTGAACCGGAGAAGGTCACTTCTAACATCCAGAACACATACTTCGAGATGACTCGAAGATGGTTCTCGAAAGTTTCCAACATTGATGCCAAATGTTCCATATGTTTTCAATCTAACATGGAGAAGATAAGATGTCATTGATGGGCTCAACAACAAACTTATCGAAACACTCCGAGATGATAAACTCATATGTTGCCTGAACAAGGCAAAAATATTGGTCAGACCAAAATACATGAAGATGTACTCAAGTGAAACATCACGAGTAGAAACACCATCAAGATAGTCCTTGGAACTGAGTTTGATTTGATGATAACCTGAATCAAATCAAAAGAGGGGAGGATATCATATCCACGAAGGAGATAATATCTTTCTTCAACACAAACAAAACTAGACAACCCTTTAAGAAGGAACAAAGTCGGATAATTTTTTTGTCTTACAACTCTCCAAGTTGTTGTTTAAGCTCAACCAACTAGTTCAGGGGTATCCAGTACGGTTTCTTGGAGAAAAGAGCAGTTTAGAGAACTTGCTTGCTCAAGAAATTGACAACACGGTCATGTGGCAACATGGCGATACTTCTAGGAAGACATCTAGAATATCACGAACCACCGATATGTCACTTAGTTCGAGAGGAAACTTGCTTTATAAGGCAAGAAGACATAGTCTTAGAGTTTTGGACTAAGCCTAACTCTTTGACCGAGAATAGTGCACCAGAATAGCAGACTTGGTAGCACAGTCAAACTTCGCTTGGTGATAAGGTTAACCAATCACGCTAAGAATGACTCAAACGTCCTTAGAGTTCAAAGCAATAATAATTGCTAAGAACCTCAGATAGCCATATTATTACGCACACGCATCACTCACGAGCACGAAAGCTCGAGGAAGGGTGGGTAAAGATGTGTGAAAGCATCACTTCATTAAGAGGTCATAAAACTCAGGACGACCTCTTAGTATAAAAGAGTGTGACACTTTTAGGTAGAACATATAGGAGCTAAATACCACTTCTTGATCTGCGAATTACAACACTTTGACCTAGTCCTAGATACAACAAGGTACTGGAGTTTGTTTCTCCTGACATTCCAAAATGGTTTGTCTTGACGGACCACAAGAGTATCTTACATCAGAAGACACCGATGCACATTTACTACTTGGCTACCAATGGGTAGACAAAGGTCGAAAAACAACAAGGGGAAAAGAACTTGCTCAGGATGGAATCCCAAGATGTGGATGCATAAGTCAACAATCTTCCGAAAATCAATGCAAGGAAGGGAAAAGGTTTGGCAGAGTCACGAGTATATATACAAGACTCTCGAGGAGTACTCTTGCCGTGATCTATTTGGTTCCATTAAAAAACAGCTTCCATAGCATGTGGTAGGGGAAGTCCTTAATTGTCACAATTCAATCGCGACAAAAACCACAAGATTGAAGGCTAGAAAGGTAACACCAGCCATCCAGAGGTAATGTCAGCGACAAAAAATTAGCAACAGGGGTCAAAGGAAAGATCTTGGGTTAAAGGTCAGCTTCATATACAAGATTCACAACAACAGAATCTGGCACATCAGGGATCTTAGGTTCAAGTCCAAGAGTTAAAACCCAAGAAAGGGGTAACTACTAGTTGAGTGACATAGTGTACACTGCAAGATAGTATTCACGAGGTATCTTCCAAGAGAAGAAACGACTTCTGAAGTACCCAACAAACAAAAAGGAGGCACACAAGGCAAAAGGAAACCTCGAAGCCTAGAATAGAACACTATACATCCAACAATATAATATTGTGGGTCCAAAAGATAGAGATATCATGATAGAAAGGAATCTCTCAGATGAACAATAGCAAAGTGAAACAAGGAATTCACAACACACACAACTATAGAGAACTCAACACTAGGTCAACTGGCTTAGAAACGACATGCCAAGAAGGCACCTAAGCTTTGAAAGACTAGAAGAGATATCAAAACTTTTCCAAAATCAACACCAGATAAGATAAACCAGAGTTAGAGCGAAACTGGATAAGGAGAAAAAGAAGCATACTAGATATTTCTCAAATACTTTTCAGCTTTTAAAATAGTTTTCACAAACACTAGACTCAACATCGACCAATAGCAAGGTTTTCCTACGGTCTGTACTGCTTTGATATCAAGAACTATGACACCCCCGGGATCATGGCTAAACAAATCCTAGACCTCTGTCTGACATAAGCTTAACCTTGAGCTCGAGGATATCCAGTGAAGAATCGGTAACACAACAGTGACCCTACGACACAAAATTTATTACAACAAGCTCATAACTGAGCAGAGAACCAAATCATTACAAGCAGAGGTCACTGACCACAAACATCAAACAATAGAAGGCAAATTATGCTATTAAGTATAGCAAACTTAACAAATGGCCTAAGAGGCCTGAAGCATAACGATGACGTCCCAGCCCATAGATTGCAGGTTGCCGGCCGAGAACCCCAAGCTACTCGTCGATGTCGATGTAGTACCAAACTGATCTTCAGGGAATACTTAGTCTACTACAAAAGTATCAACAAAGCAAGCGTGAGTATAGGGTGTACTCCGCAAGACTTATAGCTGGTGCAGTTGTTTTGCATAAAGCCATCTTTTGTTTATAAAACAAGAGAGAGAATAATAAGCTCATCTAGTTAGAGTATTTTAAAAGGGGATAAGAGAGCGACATCTCCAAAGTGTTGATCATCATCTTTATATCCACCAAGTCATCATCATCTGAACTAGGATCACCCCCTCCTACCCATGAGGAAGCATCCTGAACAAACATTAGTTGCCAATTTCTACGATTAGGTTCATGTTCTCTATGATCTCCCATCCATTCCCAAGTCGTCCATAACCGTGGACACGGCTTTCCGAAAGATTATTACCCTGCAGGGGTGTACAACTTTACCCGCACATACCAACCGACTCTTAATGCCACTTGACACACTTCCTTGGTGTGCTGACAGAGGGTGTGGTTGGACACGACCTTTACCTGCTTTCGCCGAGACCATGAGTCACGCAATAAGTATGGTTCCGCCGTAACGGGTCAAATCCCGAAGCCGGTACTTAAAGATGTGAGGCGAGGTTGGTTCACCAGGGGCTCCATCGACCCCAAGCAACCCCGGCCACGGTTACCTACCTGTTATGAATGCACCAACTTCACCCGGCAAATCTTTCAAAAGATTTTCTATGCATATGTCGAATGGAATGCCCGAACTATGTGACTCATGGAATCTACTAGGCAAGTTAGTCTATCATGGGGTCCCCAATTACCCCGTGTGGTTGTACGCTCGTCTTGGTTCAAGAGGCAAGAACCTAGGGTACTAAGGGTGGCGAGAATGGGACTAGAAAAACCACATCCCACCGTAGCCTCCCATACAAGATTTAGCATGTTTAATCTAATATCACTGATCTCATCTTACCATGTTCTCTTGTCATACTATATTATCTGCATCTGATACATCATCTGGATGAACCAGACTCAACATCTAAGCGTGGCTAAGCAAGACACAAATATAATCTCTAGCAGTGCACACACGCCAAACCTAGTTATGCTAGGAGTAGTGGATCAAGTAATATAAGCTCAAACGGAGTATGCAACAGATAGGATACTCTATCTATCGATAAAAGACCACAGTAGAATTGTATGCATCATGGCAAGAATTGAAATGCTTTCGAAATCATAGGATTATATCATGGTGGGGCTATGCTTGCCTTTGCTAGTTGATAGCAGATAAATAGATCTTCGGAAGCCTTGAACTTGACTTGGTTAGAGTTGGTCAAGTATTGTTCGTCGATCTTCGAACTTCGATGGTCTTGATCTCGGTCTTCAATCTTTATCTCGATCTCGATATCGTATTCTACCATGAAGAACCAAACACCAGAAAGAAAGGGGGAAACAATCAACACATGACATCGATGCAATGCTCAAGCAAGTATGATGATATGACAAGTCAATTTGTAATGAAAAGTAACCCTAAAACATGCTCGACAATTTAATCGGGGTTCCGAGGGGCGCAAACCCTAACTCGGGGAAAACTCCGGAACACTTGAGAGGGGTTGATTTTGTTCTCTAATTAAACTTGTCATTTTAGTTGCTTAACAATGCATGATTATAGGTTAAATAGATAGTTCTCATTTTTCTGAACATTTTGATATAATATTTGTATTTTTCTGAATTACATATTAAAAGTTATTGAATTTACAATGTTTAAAACAATTCCTGAAATTATTAAACCATTTCTTAATTCAAATAAACTGGGAATACTTTTTACACAGAGGCTGGGCTAGCCACAGACACAGACAGGTGGGCCTCTGGCCACCTAGCCTCCACGCAGTCAAAGTGGGGGCGGTTGTTATTTCACCGAGGCGGTTCACCCACCGTGGGCGACAGGGGCCCATGGCCACCTCGGTGCCACATCGGCAAAGACATCACCACGGCGGCAAAGACGGCAGCATTTACGCCGCGTGACGGTAGAGGGCAAGCGGGGGCACGCGGCTGGCTCCGATCGAATCAGCGAAGCAAGGAAAGCGCAAAGGAGGCGGCACCACCTCTAAATGGTCACCGGAGCATGGGACACGGTGGTGTGCGGCGGCAGAAACTGCAGGTCAACGGCGAGCGGCGGCTACAGCGAGCTAGCTAGCAAGCGAAGGGTGGCTAGGGAACCAGAGGCTCACCCCGAAGCGGTTGGTGGTGACGGCGAGGCGAGGCGAGGTATGGGACGGCGGCAATGTCCACGGCGGCGATCGGCGGGCTCGGGGAAGACGGAGGCGATGCGGGATATTCCGAGCGCCCCTGCTCGATACCGTTGGCGGGGAAGGTCAGCTCGACGATGCGGAGCTCTAGGGACCGTCGATTTGGCGAGGGGAGGCCGGGAGCGACGGGGCGACAGCGGGGTCTGGGGTGAGGGTTCGGTCGCTTGGCGGGGAAGAGAGAGGGAGGTCGCTAGAGAGGGGGAAGGAGATAGGGTTGAGGCTAGGGTGGCGTGGCGATCTTATCCCCACCTCGGGGCTAGTCGAACGGCCAGGAGAAGGCGGCGGCATCAACGGCGGCGCTAGCGACACCAAGCTTCTTGCAGCGATGGGGAAGACGACAGGGGGAAAGTACGAACCGGTACGGGCCCTGGATGGGCTGGCTTGGGCCGCTCCTGGGCTGCAGGGAAGGTTGCAGGGGCAGAGGAAGAAGATCTGGGCCGGCCTGGGGGTGCTCTGGCTACATTGTTTTCTGTAAAACTTTTTTCCTTTTTCTGTTTTGTGTTTTTCTCTTTGTATTTCAAATCCTTTTCAGTTTTAAACAGTTTGAAAATACCAAAGAGTTATGAAATCATTGTAAACATTCAGGGGCCCCTTTATACCAACTTGGGCTCCAATAAACATTGATACTTTTCAAATATGAAAACCATTTGAATGCATTTCAAAGAGAGGGGGAAATAGAGTTTTAGGGTTTGATTTATTTTGCTTTAATGCACAATTTAAAACATGATGCTCATGATCCATAAACAAACCCTAATATAAGATTAACTAAAACTGGGGTGTTACAAAATAGCTTAAGTAGAGCTTTACAAATGGACAAGATAGATACCAACAAAACCAAGTCGTTGAACTACTTTTGACACAGAAGGGTCACTCTTCAATTCAACGAAAGGCCAACATGGAAATGTATTTTGGTGGAGAGGGCTCATAAGAGTCACAAGGAACATGTAATAAGAGGAACTATTGATTACAAAAATCATGGTCGCTCTTCAAACATGTTTAATAAAGCGAGGACAAAACTCTTTATTCATCTAGTTTTATCAAAATCCTTGACAAAGATCGTGATATCACTTTACAGCACCAAGTTGAATAGTGGAGAAGATTCCCGATGACACGAGAAGAAAGAAAATTCATTCTCAGACTCCAAGTACTTGGCATAACAAGAATCTTGCCATCATAAGAGGGTCTGGAGGATCGAACGAGAGACATTTAGCAACTCTGCTTTAAATTTTCTGCTTGATGTTTGAGATACTAATAACAAACTTTTGTACAAGCCTTCAATCAGTCATCAAGTAAAGGTCGGACTTCAGATTCAAAGGAAACCATAAGCACAACTCCTATAATAAATCATAGAAGAAGCCTCATGAAGAGTGGTTGTTATTTCTGATTCAAGAGAATATGACAGTACGTCTTTCCAGCTAAGTGTGTCAATCACTATATCAACCTTGAAGATGTACAGAGATACCTATGTCAAACCCTTGAGGGACACCAACCATCATTGCTGCTTGAGATTCAACTTTGGTTAAGTGGAATGATACTTCTGACTCAGCATGTCCTAATAGAAAGGGTGCAACATTTACCACAGAGGTAAAGTCACTAGATTCTCAAGACATGGACTTCAATGTCAAGCTCCAAAATATGAGCTAGATTGCGATACCCATGTATTAGCAAGTTATCAAAATATAAGTGCACCTACATGAATTGATTGCAATGAAACACAATTGAATCCTGTTTAAAAAACATTTAGGAGGATATAGAAGTTTTGTTGGACTTCTTATCTTCATTGAACAAATCAATTAGTAGTTTGGTGTGCTTGGAGGATCTTCTCGAGATGTGAAGGTATCAACCTACCATATCAAGAAAGCCTCGCACATGCTTGACTAATTTGGAAATGATTCCCAAGGAAACAAAGATAACTCTACTCGAATCCATGGCGAAATCTTTCAACAATTGCACGTGAACCAGGGTAGGTTGCTTCTAACATTCAGAACACATACTTCGAGATAACACGAAGATGGTTCTCAACAGTTTCCAACATTAATTCCAAATGTTCCATATGAATATCATATAACATGGAGAAGATAAGGATGTCATCTATGGGATCAAAAAAACTTATTAAGATGGACTCATATGTTGCTTGAACATAGCAAGAATATTGGTCAGACCAAAGGACATGAAGATGTACTTAAGTGAGACATCACAAGTGGATACACCATCAATATAGTCCCTAAAACTAAGTTTGATTTGATGATTTTCCCAAATTAAATCAAAGACGTGGGGAGATAACATATCCACAAAGTACATACTATCTTACTTTTACACGAACACAACTCACTTTAAGAAGGAATTGAGTTGGATGGAACTTTTGTCTTAAAACTCCCCAAATTTTTGTTTAAGAACAACCAACTTGATTAGGGGTATCCAGTACAGATCCTTGGAGAAAGGAGCAGTCTAAAGAAAATAACTTACTCAAGAACCTGACAACACGGTCATGTGGCAACATGGCGATACTTCTAGTAAGACATCCAGAATATCACGAACCACCAATATGTCACTTAGTTCGAGAGGGAAACTTGCTTGGTAAGGCAAGATGACATAGTCTTAGAGCTTCGGCATAAGCCTAACTCTTTGACCGTAGAGAGTACGCTAGAGTAACAGACTTGGTAGCACAATCATCCTTGACTCATTGATTAGTTTAACCATCACGCAAGGAATGATATAAATGTCCTTGAAGTTCAAAGCAACAAGAATTGCTAAGAATCTTAGATGGCTACATCAATACGCACGTGTAACATTCCTGAGCGAACAACTCAGAGGAAGGTTAGGTAAAGATGTGTAAGGGCATCACTTCATTAAGAGGGTCATGAATCTCAACACGACCTCTTAATATGAAGGATTGTGATACTCTAAGGTAGAACAGAACAGAAACTAATCAATGCTTAATGATCTACGGATTACAACACTTTGACCTGGTCATAGAAATGACGAGGTACTGGAGTTTGTTTCTCCTGACAAACCGAACTAGTTTGTCATGACGGACCACAAGTGTATCTTGCATTGGAAGATACCAATGCACATTTACTTCTTGGCTACCAACTGGTAGGCAAAGGTTGTAAAGCATCAAGGGTAAGGAACATGCTCAGTGTTGAATCCTGAGATGTGGTTGCATAAGTCAACAATCTTCCGAATACCAATGCAGGAAAGGGAAGGTGTGGCAGAGTCACGAGTATAAATGCGAGACTCACTAAGAGAACTCTTATCGTGATATATTTGGTTCCATTAAAGAACATCTACCATAACATGTGGTAGGGAAGTCATTTATCGTCACTGTTCAATAGTGAAAATATCCACAAGCTTGAAGGCTATACTAGGAGGTACTAGCCATCCTGGGGTAATGTGTGAACATTAACCACAGGTTTCAATAAAATGGATCTTGGGTTAAAGGTCAGCTTCATGTACAAGATTCACAACAACAGAATCCGGCACAATTGGGGATCTTCGGTTTAAGACCAAGGATTAAAACCCAGAGAATGTGTAACTGCTACTTGAGTGACAAAGCGTACACTACAAGATAGTGATCCCGAGGTAGCTTCCAAGAGAAGATGAAAATTCTGAAGTACCAAAACAAACAAAAGGGGACACACGAGGTGAAAGGAAACCTCGAAGCCTAGAACAGAAGATTGTGGGACCATAAACATGATTTCGTGAACCCATAAAACAGAGAGATCATGATGGAAAGAAATCTCTCGGATGGAGCAAAACAAGGGGATCAAGGAACACACACACCAGACTCAAGGAACTCAAAACTAGGTCAACTGGTTGAGAAACGACATGTCTGAAGAAGCACCTAAGTTTTGAAAGACTGGATGAGATAGCAAAACTTTCCGAAATCAACACAAGATAAGGTGACCCAGAATTATAATGAAACTGGATAAGGAGAAAAAGAAGCATACCAGAGTTTTTGCACATAATTTTCATCTTTGAAAATAGTTTTCACAAGTACTAAACTCAACATCGACCAATAGAAAGGGTTTCCTACAGTCGGTACTGCTCTGATACCAAAACCTGTGACACCCCCGGGATTAAGGCTAGACCAATCCCATACCTTCTTCTGAACATAAGCCTAACCTAATCTCGAAAGCATACATAGAGGTGATCGGTAACACAACAGTGACCCTACGACACAAAATTTATTACAACAAGCTCATAACTGAGCAAAGAGCCAACTATTACAAGCAGAGGTCACTGACCACAAACATCAAACTACAGAAGGCAAATTATGCTATTAAGTATAGCAAACTTAACAAATGGCCTAAGAGGCCCGAAGAATAACGATGACGTCCAGTGCATAGATCCCAGACTGCTGGCTAGGAAACTCCAAACTACTCATCGATGTCGATGTCGTGAAGAACTCATGTTCTATGGTAACACTTACTCTGCTGCAAAAGTATCAACGAAGCAAGGGTGAGTACAGGGTATAACCGCAAGACTTATGGCTGGTGGTGTTATTTTTCATAAAGCCATCTTTGTTTGTAAAACAAGAGGGATAAGAATCTCGACTAAACAGAATATTTTAAAAGGGGATAAGGGAGCGATATCTCTAGCTTTGATAATCTTTTGATATCCACCAAATCATCTTCAGCTGAACCTATCTAGGATCACCCCCTCGTACCCATGAGGAAGCATTCTTAAGCACACATTACTCAACTTGCCAAGTTTCACGATTAGGTTCAAGTTCTCTATGATCATCATGTCCGATCCCATGTCATCCATAACCGCGGACGCAGCTTTTCGAAAAGATTAATACCCTCAGGGGTGTACAACTTTACCCACACGTACTAACCTTCTCTTAATGCCACTAGATAAGCCCTCTTCCTTAGAAGGCCGACAGACGGTGGTTAGACACGACCTTTACCTTGCTTTCGCTGAGACCATGAGTCACGCACTAGGGAGATGCCCCGTAACGGGTCAAGTCCTGAAGTCGGTCCCTAATGATGTGCGCAGGGTTCAAGATTACGGATGCCGGGCATCTCTTGTTCCTGGCCAAGCTTACCTACCTGTTATGAATGAACCTCCTTCACCCCCATTAAAGAACAATGAAGATTCGTATGTCGAATGGAAAGCCCGAACTATGTGACACATGGAATCTACTCGGCAAGTTAGTTGGTCGAGGGGGTTTCCAGGCCCCCGTGTCGCTGTACGCTCGTCTTGGTTCAAGAGGCAAGAACTCGGGTCCTAGTAGTGTTAAGTATGGGACTTCAAAACCAAAACCCATTATGGCCTCCCATAAAAGCCTTAGCATGTTTCACTTTTATCTTTGATCTTACCACGTCATCCTGTTATATTAGGTTCATTCATAGCTCTGATTCATCAACCGGATGGACCAACGATAATAGCTAAGCATGGCTAAGCAAAATAGAGATAATAGCTCTAGCAACACTTCACAAGCCAAACCCTAGTTATGCTAGGAGCAGTGGATCATGGAAAATAGGCTTCAAAGGTAACATGCATAAGATAAGATTACTCCATCTATAGATAAATGACATTAGAATCGTATGCACATGGCAAGAATTGAAATACTTGAAAGCATAGGATTCATATGTATGTGTGGGGCTTCGCTTGCCTTTGTCGGTTGATATCCAAAAAGCAGAGCTTCGGACATCTAGTACTTGAATTGATTACAGTTGGTCAAGTATTGGTCTTCGAGCTTCGACGGTGTTGATCTCGGTCTTCGATCTCGATCTCGATATCATATTCTACTAGAGAAGAGCTAAACACCGAAAGAGAGGGAAACAATCAACACATGGCATCGATGCAATGCTCAATCAAGAATGATGGTATGACAAGTTAAGTTGCATTGAAATAAACCCCTAAGGCATGGTTGACAATTTAATTGGGGTTCCGAGGGGTGAAAGCCTTAGCTCGGGGAAACTCCGTATTCATATAAGAGGGTACATTTAGTTCTTACAATTAACCATGTCATTGAAGTTGTTGATCAATGCATGATTATAGGTTAATTAGGTAGAACTCATTTTTCTGATCATTTTGATATATTATACATATCTTTCTGACTTATAAATAATAAGTTATTAACTTTATAAGATTTAAACTATTTTCTGGAATTATTAACCAAATAATAACAATTATTGAGCAAGGCTGACGTCAGCACAACCCTAACCTTTTATCACCGCGGCAAAGGCTAGCCACAGAGACTGATGAGTGGGGCCTGAGCCACCTCAGCAGTCCACGCAGGTGCCACGCTGAACACGCCGGAACACGTACTGTGGTTGGCGGCGCTAGGGGGCGAGAGGGCTAGCGCGGCTTGGCCCATTCAAACTAGCGCAACGCGGCCTACCTAAAACAGGCGGCGTTGCTACCTAGGGGTCACCGGAGCAAGGCCTGCGATGAGCAGCGGCGGCAGAGCTCGCAGGTGAACGACGGCAGCAAGATACGGAGCGAGAGGGACCGTGAAGCTAACAGGTGTGACAGCGAGGCTGAAGGTGGACCAGAACGTCGGCCAGGTCCACGGCGGCGAACGTCAGGCTCAGGGAAGACGAGGTTGATGCCGACAACTAGGGTCGCCCTGGCTCGATTCCTTAGGCACGGAGGATCTCAATGGCAAGGGGGATCTGATGGTGTCCTCAGAAAGGCGAGGGGTGGACGGAGACGCCGGGGCTCGTCGGCTAGGGTTCGGCCTAAAAGGGAAACGAGAGAGAGAGGGACACTAGGGAAGAGTGAGAGGTTGAGGAGAAGAGGAACACGACGCGTGGTGGTCTTATCTCCTCTAGAGGGCGGTAGGGCGCTGCGATTCGTGGCGAGGATCGGGCGACGACGGTGCAGATACGCAGGAGCTTCTGCTCCGTCGTAGGCAGCGAAGACGATAAAGAACAGAGGACGAAGGGGTATTAGGACCGGGTGGGCTAGCTTGGGCCTCATGGTCATGTAGTAGCAAGATGACGGAGAGGGAGAGGAGAGGGATGGGCCGGCCTGGGCTGCTGCTATTCTATTTTTTCTGCCTAGATCTATTCTATTTTTTGTTTTGCCTTTTCTCTTCTGTAAATGAATTTCAAATCTGTTTTGATACATTTCAAATTACCAGAACTTTTACAAATATTCAAAATATTTTTGAGACCCTTGTAATCAATTTGGGTTCCATAATTTTGTAGTTTTCAAAATTCAAAACCATTTTGAATATGTTTCAAATAGGGAGGGGAGATAGGGTTTAGGGTTTTAAGAACCTTTTCTTGCATGCATTTTTAGATACGATGCTCATGGATGCACATTCAAACCCTAATGTCTATTTACTAAAACTAAGGTTGTTACATCAGGCATGGCCTTCCTCGCGTTCGGACAATAACACTTAGCAGACTCCTGGACACGAAGGTGGAAATGTCCCGATGCGGCTATACCGGTGGCTAGAACGTGCCACAACCTACCAAACCTGATTTTACCTATTCCTATTGCCTAAACATACCTAAACCAAGATAAAGCTACACTGGGCTACCCCTATCAGAAGAACATCTAGGGGGTAGATGATCTGAGGCCCCTAGATCAGGGTTTCAGAGCAAAACGTGCCTCGGGGCATTGGAATACCACAAAATCATGCGTGTGGACCTAGGATAGGTGTGAGAGTGTGGTGGAAGGTTTAAAGGTGCAATACATAGCTCCCCGGCGTGGCCTTCCTCGAGTTCGATCAATAACACTTAGCAGACTCCTGGACGCGAAGGTGGAAATGTCCCGATGCGACTATACCGGGGGCTAGAACGTGTCACAACCTCCCAAACCTGGTTTTCCATGTGACTATGGCCTAAACATACCTAAACCAAGATAAATATACACCGGGCTACCCCTCTCAGAAGAACACCTAGGGGGTATACGATGCGAGGCCCCCAGATCAAGGCTTTGGAGCAAAACGTGCCTCAGGGTATCGGAATACCACCAAATCATGCATGTCGACCTAGGATATGTGTGATAGTGTGGTAGAAGGTGATTGCCTGTCAGAGAGGCCTTTGTTGGGAACCCCAAGAGAAAGGTATGATGTGCACAGCAGCAAGCTCTCCCTGAGTAGAGACCAAGGTTATCGAATCAGAAGGAGGAAGGAAACATCACACAGGTGTTGCAAGCAACACGGAGACCTGCACAACACAAACTCAAGACTTTGACCCCAACGAATCCGTGGGGTTGTCAAGCTCACCGGTTTGCTGTAACAAAGGATTAAACGTATGGTGTGGAAGGTAATGGTTTGCAGCAAGTAAACAAGTAACAGTGGAAGATGTATCAATGGTAAAGATTGGACCGGGGTACATAGTTCACTAGAGGTGCTCTCCTTAGATAAACAACATGGCATGAAGGGTAAACAAATTACAGAAGGGCAATTGACATGAAATGAGCAAGGAATAACAATGAAATTACTAGTCAGAAAGATCCTATGAGATTCGATTGGGCAATACAAGAAGATACATAGACCGCCATCCAACTGCATCTATGACTAGAAGTCCACCTTCAGGTTATCATCCAAACCCCTCCAGTATTAAGTTGTAGGCAATGCATAACCGCTTTAAGAAAAGTGGGTAAGGTAAACAGTCCACATCTTCAATGAACAAGAGCACGTTGTTTTCTCCCTAGTAGCAACAACCCATCTACAACCGAAGAGATTATTGCAACTTCCCTTGGAAACTAAAGGCATGAACCCACTATCGAGCATAAATACCCCCTCTTGGAGTCACTAGCAACTCCTTGGCCAAGATAGCTAATAACAATGGAGAGCGTGAAAGATCACAAACAACACAGACATGATAGAATCATAAACACAAAACCATTAATCAAACCAACATAATAATCTCAATATCCATCGGATCCCCGCAAAGACAACATGCATGACTACAAATAGATTAGATCTTGATCATGAACGGAGCTCACAAGATCTATACATGAAAGCACAAAGGAGGAGATACAACCATCTAGCTACTACATGGACCCATAGTCCAAGGTGGAACTACTCATGCATCATACCGGAGAGAAGGCCTCCGGGATGATCTCCCCTCCGCCAGGGTGTCGGGAAGAACTTCAGATCACCCCGATCTAGGGACGACGGTGGCGACGACTACAGAAGGTTTTGTGGATATTTGATCGGGTACTTAGGGTTTCTGCATCGGGGGCTTTTTATAGGCGAAGGGCGAGGCCGAGGAGGTGGCCAGAGGGGCCAAACCCTACCCAGGCACGAGGCAGGTCCCACCCGCGCCTAGGGGGGTTTGGTTGCACTGGCCCGCTTCTTCATCTCCCCTCTAGACTTCTTTTTCCCCACGGAAAGTAATTGACTTTGTCCCATCCAATTCTGAGAATATTTATTTACTAGCTTTTTTGAAACCAAAACAGCGTAAAACAAAAAGCAATCGTGGAAACTTGTTAATAGGTTAGTACAAGAAAACATGTAAAAAGTACCTCAAAGTCTAAACAAATCAAATCAAAGTAGATACTAAACAAGCATGGAGCTTCAAAAATTATAGATTCAATTCCAACGTATCAAGCATCCCCAAGCTTAACTCATGCTCCTCCTCGAGTAGGTAAGTGATAAAAAGAATAATTTTTGAGGTGACATGCACCCTCACAATAAAGATCCAACCATTTGCAAGCATTGAAAGCTGGGATCAAAGGACTCTAAACATGTGCATGAAAGATGGAGTTCTAACGATAGGACATAGTAAATATGCATGCAACATGACAAGTTACAAACAAAGATCATGAATAACATGCATTTAAAAACGTTTGTTTGTTTCACATACAGAAACATAGCATAGTGGCAATCAGCTTGTCCCTCATAGAGTAGAAAATAGATGCATAGGACACCTTCAAAGTTCACAAGGGTGACTAGAAACAAATAGCACAAGAACAAGTAATAACACAATATGCATCAATCAATAATCTTTGGAACACTGCACACAGAATGACAATTATGCTCTCTTAATGGTGCCTAAAGGTAGAAGGTGGAGATTCAAATAATGGTGGAAGAAAATCCTATTATAAGGGAAGCAGGGATTTCAAGTTTCAAAAAGAGCTTCCAAAAATTATGGTACTTGCTAGCTTTCAGCCCTCATTGCCCCTATCATAAGCATCTTGAAGTGGTTAAGGTTAAAGTGACAAAGATGGAGTATATGCTTGACAAAGTATAAGTTGGCAATCTCAAGTCCTTTTAATACGAGGGACACACCTCATGCTACTCAACTTTGGTCACCTGTAAGTTCTTGTCATTGTAAGTATTTGCATATCATTGAGAACTGCCAACGGGGTACCCCTTGCACATTGTACATGAGCTTTCCCATAACCAAAATGACAAGGAAAGCAGACAATGAGCATCTCCGCAATCTTCTTATTTACCATGGGAATATGGTGTTTTTTTCTCTCTTTCCTCTTTCTCAATGTGTCTCTTTTTTTATAAGAAGAATGCTTCATAGATGTCACTATGGTGATGCTGCAAGTTTCCACCATGATTAGGCATGGCTTAGGCTAGCAGCCCAGGCATTTCTCTAACACAGGATACAAACTCCATGGACTTACAAGTTCCCTCTTTATTTCACACTGCTAACATCCATAGACAATAGAGCATGATATAAATTGAGTACAGAGTACAATTGCAATGTTGAAAACGTTCCCCGTGACAACACGGTTCTGCTAACTCCAACGTATAAGTGCAAGCATATACAACATAGATGACACAATGGTTCAAGTTTATTAGGGGCAAAGAATATAAAGTGTGCCATCAAGTTTGTGAGGGATTTAATCACTAAGTTTTCACATAACAAAATAGTTTTTAATTGGAAGATAGCTGAAAACAAGAATATACTTGGAATGGTGTAACTCACCATGCATAGGAGTTTATAGTGGACACTTTGGAATAACTTGGTTTCTTGGGAGTTGGAAGCATGAGTAGAGCTTACTCATACAAGTGGAGGCTAGCAAAAGACTGGGAGCAACCAAATAAGGGAGCAATAATGGCCATAATCATGCAGTGCAACAAAGCATTACTAATCAAAGCAAAGAGGCTATGGTGACTTTTCATGGTCATAACATGGTGTGAGCATGTGCCAAGTCAACCCAAGAAAAACATACAAGGAGAATACCACAATACTATGCTTTTGCATGCTAAAACAACGCATAATTCCTTCAAGGCACACTAAGCAATCCCAATTGTTTGGAATAAGACATGCCACAAAATAATCACTAAGCGTAAGGTCAAACAACACCTAGCATGTCATGCTAAAGTCTAAGTCACAGTCAATGCAAGATCCTCTTTCACTTACAAGTAAGAACTTAGTACTCCTTTCCAACACCAAGCAACTTAGTTGCAAAACAATACAGCGAGAACGGGGGTCCAAACTACTCAAGCAAACTAAACAAACTAAGAAAATCAAACGAAAACGAAGACGCTCCAAGAACAACACAACTATGCATGAAACGATAAAAATGAAGTGTCTAGACAGACCTGAGCTTTTTATTGATGAAGAAGGGGGTGCCTTGGGCATCCCCAAGATTTGACGCTTGTACCTCTTGGATATTTCTTGGGGTGACACCATGATGGCATCCTCAAGCTTGAGCTTTAGTCCATTCTTCATCTCATTGCATCATTCTCTCTTTACACCTGAAAATTTTCCTTCATACAAAACTTCACACAATCTTCATTAGCAACATTAGCTTATTCAAAAGATATTAGACCTCTCGCAAAGCTTTGAAACATCAAGGATTTTCACTAAAAACACAAGATACTATAGTAACTCCTTCAAAAAACTCAATTCACTATGAGATCCAGCACATGGCTTAATAGGATTGATAGGATACTCATACCAATAAGTTGCAACTTCTTTTCAGGAAGCTCATTTGAAAAGAACTCTAAGGTTAAGCGTGCTTGGCCTAGAGAAATTCTAGGATGGGTGACTGACTGGGAAGTGGGTAACCGGGTGCGCATGAGTGGGGACAAAGTGCGTAGAAAAGACTAGTGTTGGTCTATGGGGACAGTCTAGATATCCTATTAAGCTACCATAAGTGACACCCCCCGGGCCTAGTGGACGGGGTGTTACAAATTGGTATCGGAGCCGATCCTCGCGGTTAAAACGGGTGTGTGCGGGTCAGTGGCGGGACATCTGGAGCATGGTGCGTGTGGCCCGGAGTGGACACGGCATGGCACATGTGAAGGCACTGGACGCACATACGTGTTTCGGGTGTGTGCGGGTTAGTGGCGGGACATGCGAAGCATGGCGCGTGTGGCCCAGAGTGGACACGACATGGCACATGCGCCGGCACTAGACACACATACGCTTTCCAAGAGGGAACGTTCCTGGGGTGTGCTTGATCGATGAGGGCATCGATCTTCTAAAGTGTGGGTGTATGTGAGATCCAGCACATGGCTTAATAGGATTGATATTATACTCATACCAAATAAGTTGCAACTTCTTTTTCGGAAGCTCATTCGAAAAGAACTCTAAGGTTAAGCGTGCTTGGCCTAGAGGAATTCTAGGATGGGTGACTGACCGGGAAGTGGGTAACCGGGTGCGCATGAGTGAGGATAAAGTGCGCTGAAAAGACTAGTGTTGGTCTGTGGGCCAGTCTAGATATCCTATTAAGCTACCAGAAGTGACACCCCACACGCCGGGAAGTGGGTAACCGGTGCATGAGTGAGGACAAAGTGCACGAAAAAGACTAGTGTTGGTCTCAGGGCGATCTAGATATCCTATTAAGATATCATAAGTGACACCCCCCGGGCCCAGTGGACGGGGTGTTACATTCACCTAAAGAGAATTCAAAAAGGAATCAATAAGAAGCAAATGCAAATAATGGCAGAAATTTGTGAAAACAGACTAGCAGGTAGAAACCGATTTAATAGAACATCTTCTATTGGTCAAATAAAAAAGTGTTGAACTAACGAAAGTTAGCTAACATAGTGGGGGATTTATTCGTAAATTTTCAGCTCAATCCGAGTTACAGAGACTCCTCACAATTTTTTTTGGTGTACGACAGAAATCTATTTCGGGACAGCAACTCCCCAAATCTTACTTCCCTCTCATTAGAGGTCATTCTTGGCACAAACAGCAAACAAAAAGGACAAGGAGAGGTCATTAATGAAGTAATAACTTTCAATACTCAAGGAAACTCTTGGGTTATCTCCCAACAAGTACTTTTCTTTAACGCCTTTAAGTTAGACTTAAAAGCTTGAGAAGATGCTTACATAAGAATTATGAATTGAAGTCAAAGAGGTCATCAAGAAGCAAATTCAAAACACATTTAAGTCTAACCCACTTCCTATGCATAGGAATCTTGTACACAAATAAATTCACAAGGAACAAAGTGACAAGCATAGGAAGATAAAACAATAGTAACTTCAAAACTTTCGGCACATAGAGAGGTGTTTCAGTACCATGAAAAATTCTACAACCATACTTTCCTCTCTCATAATTTTCAGTAGCATCATGAATAAACTCAACAATATAGCTATCACATAAAGCATGCTTTTCATGATCTACAAACGCATAATTTCTATCAAGCTCAAAAATAGTGCGATTAAAACCTTCACAGGTTTTACCCAAAGTAGATATTTCAAAAGGGTCCATAGGAACATAACATTCATCCTCCTTCATAAGCATGGGAGACAATCAAATAATGTAAGGGATAAAGAGTTACTCTCAGTAGAAGGTAGGCATGGGTAGATCCATTCTTCCTCCTTTTGTTCATCACTCTCCCCCTCCTTTTCATCTAATGAGCTTCCAGTTTCAACAATTTCTTCTTCCACGGGATCCTGCAAGGCAATAGTCTCTTCCATTTGTGGAAAACACCTATTAAAATATTCAATAATATATACATTTACTTCCATGTAATTATCAAAGCAAAATTTAAGTATCTCATAAACCTCACATTCATAAGGTGCATCATCGGTATTTTCAAACAAACTAGCAAGTTCAAATGCACCCTTGAAAGCAATAAATTCTTCAATTTTTTCCAAATCATAAAAGTCATAATTTCCTTTAACATAAGAAGATATGGTAACATTTTAATTATACTCACATTGAAAAGGCAGGTGTTTATACCTCCTAGAACAACAAGATTTATCAAAGCAATAAGTAACATTATAAGTAGAGCACAAGTCTCTAGCAATAGTATTCAACTTATCAATTTGTTCCCATAAGTGCTTCCCTTTTTGTGACAAACGGTGTTCCTTATAATAATACTTTTGTTCTTCCATGAACCCACCTTGCCAATAAGCACTAGTTTCAAAGAATCCATCCATTGATGGAAAGCATGACCAAGCAAGGAAATGACAGACCACCAACTAGAGTAAGAACTAAAATTTTTGTGTTTTCGAATAAAGAAAGCAAACCAAACTAGACTAATTTTTTTTTGGGTTTTTTGGAAAGAGGCAAACAAAACCAAGAAAAAGAAACAAAAAAAACTAAAAACAAAGTAAAGAGAAAGGAAGTGGAAGACTCCCCTAGTGAAGACGTCCTTAGCCTCCCCGACAACGGCGCCAGAAAGCTTGATTGCCTGTCAGAGAGGCCTTTGTTGGGAACTCCAAGAGAAAGGTATGATGAGCACATCAGCAAGCTTTCCCTCAGTAGAGACTAAGGTTATCAAACTAGAAACAGGAAGGAAATATCACATAGGTGTTGCAAGCAACGCGGAGACCTGCACAACACAAACTCAAGACTTTGCCCCAACGAATCAGTGAGGTTGTCAAGCTCACCGGTTTGCTGTAACAAGGGATTAAACGTATGGTGTGGAAGGTAATGGTTTTAAGCAAGTAAACAAGTAATAGTGGAAGATGTATCAATGTTAAATATTGGACCAGGGTCCATAGTTCACTAGAGGTGCTCTCCTTGGATAAACAACATGGCATGAAGGGTAAACAAATTACAGCAGGGCAATTGACAGGAACTGAGCAAGGCATAACAATGCAATTACTAGTCAGAAAGATACTATGAGATTCGATTGGGAAATACAACAAGATACATAGACCGCCATCCAACTGCATCTATGACTAGAAGTCCACCTTCAGGTTATCATCCAGTATTAAGTTGCAAGCAACGGACAACTGCTTTAAGCAAAGTGTGTAAGGTAAACAGTCCACATGTTCCATGAACAAGAGACTGTTGTTTTCTCCCTAGTAGAAACAGCACGTCTACAACCGAAGAGATTATTGTCACTTCCCTTGGAAACTAGAGGCATGAACCTACTATCGAGCATAAATACCCCCTCTTGGAGTCACTAGCAACTACTTGGCCAAGATATCTACTAACAATGGAGAGCGTGAAAGATCACAAACAACACAGACATGATAGAATCATAAAGACAAAACCATTAATCAAACCAACATAATAGTCTCAATATCCATCGGATCCCCGCAAACACAACATGCATGAATACAAATATATTAGATCTTGATCATGAACGGAGCTCACAAGATCTATACATGAAAGCACAAAGGAGGAGATACAACCATCTAGCTACTACATGGACCCATAGTCCAAGGTGGAACTACTCACGCATCATACCGGTGAAAAGGCCTCCGGGATGATCTCCCCTCCGGTAGGGTGCCGGGAAGAACTTCAGATCCCTCTGATCTAGGGACAACGGTGGCGGCGGCTACAAAAGTTTTCGTGGATATTTGATCGGGTACTTAGGGTTTCTGCATCGGGGGCTTTTTATAGGCAAAGGGGAGGCCGAGGAGGCGGCCAGAGGGGCCAAAACCTACCGAGGCGCGGGGCAGGGCCCAGCCGCGCCTAGAGGGGTTTTGGTTGCCCTTACCCGCTTCTTCGTCTCCCCTCTGGACTTCTTGTTCCCCATGGAAAGTAATTGACTTTGATTTTTGTCCCGTCCAATTCCGAGAATATTTCTTTACTAGATTTTCTGAAACCAAAATAGCATAAAACAGGCAACTAGCACTGTGGCAACATGTTAATAGGTTAGTACCAAAAAACATGTAAAAAGTATCTCAAAGTATAAACAAAGCAAAGCAAAGTAGATATTAAACAAGCATGGAGCATAAAAAATTATAGATATGTTTTTGACGTATCAGAAGGTTTAAAGGTGAAATACGTAGCTCCCCGGCTTGTCCTTCCTTGCGTTCGGACAATAAGACTTAGCAGACTCCTAGACGCGAAGGTGGAAATGTCCCAATGCGGCTATACCGGGGGCTAGAACGAGCCACAGCCTCCCAAACCTGGTTTTCCATCTTACTATGTCTTAAACATACCTAAAGAAAGAGAAATCTACACCAGGGTACCCCTCTCAGAAGAACATCTAGGGGGTAGACGATCTGAGGCCCCCGGATGAGGGTTTCAGAGCAAAACATGCCTCGAGGCATCAGAATACCACCAAACCATGCGTGTGAACCTAGGATATGTGCGAGAGTGTCGTGGTAGATTTAAGGGTGCAATACAAAGCTCCCCGGCGTAGTCTTCCTCGCGTTTCGACAATAACACTTAGCAGACTCATGGACGTGAAGGTGGAAATGTCCCGATGCAGCTATACCGGTGACTAGAACGTGCCACAACCTCCCAAACCTGGTTTTCCATGTGCCTATGTCCTAAACATACCAAACCAAGAGAAAGCTACACCGGTCTACCCCTCTGAGAAGAACATCTAGGGGGGTAGACGATCTGAGGCCCCCAGATCAGGGTTTCGGAGAAAGACGTGCCTCGGGGAATCGGAATACCACCAAATCATGTGTGTGGACCAAGGATATGTGAGAGAGTGTGGTGGAAGGTTTAAAGGTGCAATACATAGCTCTCCGGCCTGACATTCCTCCAAGTACGGATAATAACACTTAGCAGACTCCCGGACGTGAAGGTGGAAATGTCCCGATGCGGCTATACTGGGGGCTAGAAAGTCCCACAGTCTCCCAAACCTGGTTTTCTATGTGCCTATGGCCTAAACATACCTAAAACAAGAGAAAGATACACCGAGTTACCCCTCTCATAATAACATCTAGGGGGTAGACGGTCCGAGGCCCCCGGATGAGGGTTTCTGAGCAAAACGTGCCTCGGGGCATTGGAATACCACTAAATCATGCGTGTGGACTAATCATATGTGCGATAGTGTGGTGGAAGGTTTAAAGGTGCAATACATAGCTCCCCGGAGTGGCATTCCTCTCGTTCGGACAATAACACTTAGCAGACTCCTAGACGTGAAGGTGGAAATGTCCCGATGCGGCTATACTGGGGGCTAGAACGTGCCACAGCTTCCCAAAATTGGTTTTCCATTTGACTATGTCCTAAACATACCTAAAACAAGAGAAAGATGCACCGGGATACCCCTCTTAGAAGAACATCTAGGGGCTAGATGATCTGAGGCCCCCAGATCAGGGTTTCGGAGCAAAACGTGCCTCTCACTACTAGAGAAAAGCCTATGCGAGGCGCACCTAAAAGCCTATCCGAGGCGCATATCATATGCGCCTCTAGCTTCAAGCCTTGGGTATTTTTTATGCGAGGCGCATATGATATGCGCCTCCTATACTTCACATATGCGAGGCGCATATCGATATGCGCCTCGCATATGTGAATTATAGGAGGCGCATATCATATGCGCCTCGCATATGTTTTACAATGCGCCTCGTATATTTATAGTATATGCATCTCCTATAGTATCCTATATGCGCCTCCGGTAATATTTTCGAAATTCAAGTTTTAATGACCACTATAAATAATAATATACAGATATTCAAATATACAATATAGTCCAGAATACAGTATAAAGAGCACAAATTTTTTCATAAACTTGCAATTTTCCAAAGCATAATAGAACCAACATGAATACAATACATTACACATCAATCATGACATACAAGTTCATACATCAAGTGTTTGTGCCACAAGTTCACACCTCCGAGTACAAGTTCACAATCACATTACACCTTCGAGTAGAAGTTCACAATCACATTACAACTCCAACGACGTAGCTCTACCTAGATGAAGTAGAACACATAACCTACCATGAAGAGCAACAAGGTGGTGATCACGAGGAAGTTCCTCCACTTCTTCCTTCCATGCCTCCTCCACTTCTCTTCCGCCACCTCTCTACTCTCATAGCCTTGGTAGCTGTTGCCCGAGAAGTTGTTCACTTGCTTCGCGTCTTTCCACTCCTATACACAACCGAACCCGACCGTACACGACATAACACCTCGGCATCTCCTACACATAATAAAGATGATATTACTTATGTCAGTGGAAAGCAATAGCTAGTAGTTCACAAGATAGAATCATGCATATATATATATGGGTGCAACAAAATGTAAGAAATCACATTTTAATCATCGACATTTCGAACAAAGACCAAAAAAAAGCAAACCAAGAATGACTTGGATTAGTGCCTCATACTTAGATTGGGCACGGAAATAACAATGCTCGCTGTTCGATCTCATGCGGCAAGTAGAGTATATGCCCAAATTACTAGTCTACTTGGCACACAAGATCTAACAGCGGCATAGTCATACACGTGACAACACAACACGTTCTAATCATCGGCATTTCGAAGAAAGACAAAGAAAGCAAACCACAAGAAGTAGGGAAGCAATGACAAATGAAAAGCAACAAGCACTTAAAATAGTTCGTAACACAAATAACTAGCTAGTGTCTCTCACAATCAAGTTCAACGGTTGACGAAACATATTCTAGAGGTTTTGCTAGGCAAGTTTAACATAGTGATAAGAGGTTACAACACGAGTTCGGAACTAACAGCTAGGTACCCAGGCAATGCAATCATGAAGTCTTCTTCGGCTCTTGAGTCGGCTTTGGGGGGCATTGATGAAGCCCGACCGAGTTTTCGCCATTTGCATGAACATCCTGCCGTCACCCTGCTGCGCTAAGCATTCGTCTATCTCCTTGTTGGACGGTGTATAGCCACCGTAGAAGGTGCGTCCGGTTTTTTTGACTCCCTGGTACACGATTGTCACGATCTCCTCCTGGATGTTGAAGAAGTGTTGCCTGAGGTTGCGAGCCTGTATGCATGCAAGCTTTTCAGCCCACTTCACGAGGTCAGATGGCAGCGTTTTGGTCTCCATGTCATTGAAGAACGCCTTCATGTGGTAAATGGCGTAGAAGGCATCTTCCCACTGCCAGGCGGCTGCTTGACGCAGGCAAACTTCGTCATGTGGCGGAACACGTGCACGCCGAACTTTACATGTGCCCTTGCCGGTTTGACGCCTCCCGCGGCGACGTAGCCGGTGAGAGCGCCATCAAGAATTTTCTTGATATTGGTGTAGTTTTTTTGGATCGCACTGTTTGAGTCGAGGTACAAGGCTGTTGAGTGTTTCAAATTCAAGATTATGAGCACACAGCCTGTCCGATCATCCTCCATGATGGGATGGTAGGGAAGGAGAATCACATCCTTGTCCGAGTATGTTTGCAGGAAGTTTGAGAGGTAGTCGGTCGCCAGATCTATGGCCTCAGCATCTTTTTGGACGGCGTCACACATGAAGTAGGGATCCACTATCTGGATGCCCGGGATCTTGTCTCTGGTGATCTCCATGGCCATATTGAGGGAGAACATCCGGACCAGGGTATTGTGCAGTCGAAACCCGTTCAACATGTCAAACAAGTCGGTATGCCGCACGTAGAAGATATCCCCGGGGGGTATACTGACGAAGCACGGCATATGAGAAGGCACCTTTGCCTTGAAAACGAGGTACGACTGATCGTTGTCGCGAATGCGGCACTACTCAATTGTGAGACATCCATAATGAATACTACGCATATGCGCGCCTGCGACCTCGAGCATCGATTTACACATCATCGGTACACCTGCCACGTGCTGCTAATTCCTGGCTTGCCCCACAGTGTCGTCCCGGAAAATAGGATTTGGATCCTGGCCCTGATCACCCTTAGGCTTCCTTTTGCGACCCTTCTTGCTCTTTACGGCTTCGGCCACTTCGTTCACCTCACCGACCGTCTTATGGAGGGTGTCGGGGCTGATCAAAGGAACTACTGGCCTTGGAGGCTCGGTGAAGGGGACAGGTGGCGGCGTCTCCCGACTAGTTGGGAAGAGACGCACCTTGCAAGGGGGTTTCGCTGGTGCTGGTTCGGTCTCGGCAACTTGATGTGTGCCTGATAGTCCCGGCTCATACAAACCAGAAAACCTTGTGTTAACAAACTGGTCACCGTAGTTTGGGTCAATTTCTTCATCATCATCGGGATTCTGTGCCATGTTGTCCAATTCTTCCATCTCGAAGTCTTCATCATGTGCTGGTTGTGCTGCCTCTAGGGTGATGTTGAGCTGGTCCTCTGTCCCCAAATGGATCTGGCTCTTCGGCCATAGGTACAAGTAGCCGAAGCCGGTATTGAGGACCGCTGCCGTGTCCTCATCATCCCATCCTTGAGGTTGAGAGGGAGGTTCCACTTGCTCGTAGCCCGGAAGCACCATACTGTATTTGACCCTCATCATGTCAGGTGGCATTGTGACATTGTGCATTTTGCGGTTCTCTGGTTGAACAATAATACCCTTGGCAACATCCATCAACTGGCCGCCCACCCAGTGCATTAGAGTGCAAGGAGTGTCTCCCTGCGAAAGATGGACATGTAGGCCGAGCGTTAGAAAAACAGAGATCAAGTCATCGGTGTTGTTGAGCCTCCCAACTCTCGCTTTAATTAGTTAGTTACCTTGAGGGCGTCAAACTCGGCCAATGTCGAGGCACCGACGCCGACAGGCTTGACCACGCAAGTGGCGGAATGGCTGCCTGATGGCATGGTGGTGCGGGCCGGCGCCTTCGCCGCAGTGGGCAAGTTAAGCTCCGGAGCTAGAGGAGTCTCCACCACCACCGGCCCTACTGGAGGAGTCACCAACGCCTCCGGCCGCGCCACATTGTCCGATTGGGCGCTGTTGAGGTTGGGAACCGGTGGCGGCCCCTGTTTACCACCCTTCTGCCACTTGTTGTACTTTTCCATGTAGACGGGAAGGATGGTGTTGAGCTTCTCGTTCACTTGTGAATGGACTTGTGACTGGACTTGTGTCTGGACTTGTTCTTGGAACTTTGTCTCGGCAGCCGACACAGCCTTGTTCACAACATCTTGGACTATATTTGGAAAGGCTTCCACCTGTTCCCTTAGGAGTTTTACCTCGGCGCTTTCGGCCTTCTTGCCCTTCCGCTCTGGGGTGCCATAGTTCTCGGACCATGATATGCCGCCAAAGCCGACCACACGACCAGCCGACGGGGCTGCCAGGGGATCGACAATCTTGGTCCGGTTCAGCGCCCTATTAAAAGTGGTGTCCCACTTGGCGATAGGCGGTGGCGCTGACCCCTGGGATGAGGAGCTCCTACACTCCTCGTCCTGCGCGCACAAGAGCGAAGCATTTGATCAGAAAATTGGACTTCATTGATTAATCATGAATGCAATTAATCGACTTGCATGCAAACTACTTACATATTTTTGCATGAAGTCCTTCACCATCGGAGCAAAGGGGCCGGCGGGCTCCGAAGAATAATCAGAACCCCCTTTCGGCGGGGCAAATCGGGCCCTGACAAAGTTCTTTGCCTGCTCCTCCTTGATGTCAAAGGACGTGTCAACCCCTTTGCACGAGTGTCGGCGTCCTCCTTATCCCATTTGGGCCTCGCGGCTCTATAACTGTAACACCCTCAGAATTGGCCCTATGCAAGTTTTAGCGAAACCCGCCAAACCCGCATAGAAACGATTCAAAGGTGCCCACCAGGCACTTTCGTGCGGGTGGAAAATGAAGTAATAACATTACACAACAGTCCTCACGGACCCACGAACATATATATACAACACGACTCCATGAGTCAAGAATACAGATATACAATACAAAGATCCAAATCACCTTAAAATGATAGGGCGTCCGACTACGGACAAGATGCAAATGGGGCTAAGAGCCTTGAAGAATAACCAATGGCGTCCATAACCCTGCCCAGGCCAAGCCGGAAGGGTAACCGTGCTAACGCCGTCGATCTCAAAACCTGCTTAAACAAACGGGGTGCCGACAAAGGGCAAAGGAAAAGGAGGAGCGTCAGTACTGAGGCCAGTACACGGCGAGGCTAGAATTCGGCGGTCCTCGCCTACATAGGTATGGTGGACTGAAGCGGAAGCAGCAGCATGCACTGATCAACCTATAGAGACTCGATACAATTGGCGGCTATTAGAGAGGGGTAAGAAAGACCTATTCGGAGCCATCCTGAATCTAACACCAAACAAACCCATCCTGGTATTTCCCCCTCGAGACCAAACGAGGAAGTCAACCGAGGAACTCACACAGTTGGCAGTTTTATTTATTCAGTTATCGTTGCAGCAATTACTAGTCAGGTATAGATAATTATCCTGATAAAATAAACAGTGGGCACTTTTAGTTAAGCATTCCGTGATAGTTGCAACACTTACTAGTCAGATTCAATTAGCATGAGAGAACCCCAAAAACCCAGCAGTTGTTGGTACTTTTATTAATCCATTCCGTTGTAGTTGCAATACTTACTAGTCAGGTACAATGGTCGCAAGCGATAATCCAAACAAGCAATTGTGGGCAGTATTATTTAGCCATTCCATTATAGTGAAGCTGATTACTAGTCATTATAAAGTCAAATTTATAGCACTACTTTAGTTATAGTTGTCTATGATCGAGATACTGTGCTCCAAGTCGTCCATAACCGCGGACACGGCTTTCAGAAAGTTTTACCCGGCCGGGGTGCACCAATAGCAACACACGCTCGATCAACCTCGGAAAAACCAAATCAAAACCCAACGAGGCCTTCACGACAAAGCAATCATAGGATTCAGAAATTTTTCAGGGGGCCACCCCTTGGAGTACACCAAGAACGGCTAGCTGACTCGAGACGGACCCGAGGTTTGGGTGGACGGTCAGAACGACTGGGAACCCAAAGCTGGGCTTGTCGACACCAAAACGTGTCCCGATCCTAAGCGATGCAGTGTGCTCCTCGCACAATCGTAAATACAGTAGTAGCATGGCATAAGTACAGGATAGTAAATAAAACCTCAAACTAGTTTGTGGCCCCAAGAAATAAGACTGAATCAAGCTCTGGCTCAGGGGGGTCCCATAAGCCTCCCGGATGTGGATAGCGCGAATATTCAAGGAACAGGTATCAAGCACTCGGGGTCCTACGGGACACAAGTGGACGGTTGACAACCAAATAACATCTATTGCCCACCTGTGCCTCTTCTTACCTACTTCAATTTTAGTTGTTAAACAGGAATTAAAGTGAACGATAAGTAAATCCATGATCATCTCCAACATCAAACATGCGGCAATACACCAACAACTGTGGCACTTGACGACACGCAACAACACTTGAGCAAGCGACTACGACGCGCAAGTCCAACTATCTACCAAACAACAGGTAATAGGATGTGTCCAAGGCAATATAAGGCTGCGAGGGATATTACGGGTACGAAAAACTAGAGCATCGCAACACAGATAGCAATAGATCAATAGGAGGGAATAAATACTATAGAAGTAAGATAGGTAGAAAGAGGGAGATGCTCGCCTGAAAACATTGCCGAAGGTTCATCCGAAGATCGGGGCGAAGCTCACATCAACTCAACGGCCTTATCCGCGAAGAAGCAAAACACTAGAAGAAACACTGGATGCACTATTTAATACAACGGCAGAAGATCGGGCATGATGCATGTATGATGCATGACATGGAAAGCATGCGATGCAATTAGGTCATATTAAGCGGAACCGGGGTCCCGGCAATTAATTAAATGGTTCAAGTTATTTATCTACCCCGCAAATTAAATGTTGAATTAGTAAGGCAAAGCATGGCATCGGTCCGTTACACAAATTTAAATGGGACCAATATAAGGCTAGATTTGCCCGCATATGGGCCCCATATTTAATTATAAGGTGAATCGGCATAAGGCCCCCAAACCACGTGACAATATGCATGCATGAACAATTTAATATGCACGAGTTTATATCGTTTATAAAAATAGGGGCTTAGAGTCACACATTAGGGTTCAAGGATCTTGGGGCTCGATGGGGTTCGGGGTCGGTCTCAGGGTTCAGGGTCCGGATCTGGGGTTCGGTCTCGGCGGGAGCTTTCTCGGATAACAGAGTAGATCTTGGCGTTCCGCGAAGAAGGACTTGGCGTTCCGCGGTGAAGTGCTTGTCGTTCCGGTGGCGATCTTGGCGTTCGGGTTTTCGACTACGCATCCGGGACGAAGGTCTTGCCGCATGTGTGGTTGCCGGGACCGCGAAGTGGGCTTCGAGTATGGCGACGCATGTCGAAGATCTTGTCGGTGTTAGCCATCGGATTACTTGTCGATGATGTACTTGGTTTGGCGTCGGTGCGTCTACGGGTCCGGAAAGGAGATCTTGGTGGCTCGGAGGGGTTTAGGTTCGGGCTTCGGATCCATGATCGGTCTTCGGGGTTCGACGGGCGTCTTGGCGTCCCATGAAGGCATCCTCGGTGCCCCGTGTCGAAGGCCCACGGGTACAGGGTCTCGGCGAACTTGGCGTGTCGAGGCGGGGTTTTCGGGTCCGGCGCCGCGGTCTTGCATAGTTCCCCGGGTCTCGACTCGTGTCGGTCTTGTCGATGAGAAGAGCTTGGCATCTTGCGGCACACACGGCTAGACGGAGATCTTGGAGTACCAGGGCGAAGTTCTCGAAATTCGACGCCGGAGGTTGAAGACGGACTTGGGTTGCCACTATGGTGCTCGGACGTTGACTTGGTACAACACACAAGCACTTAACACATACACACATGGACAAGGACGTGCTGCCCCCTTGGCTCACTCGCGCTAGAGGCAGACGGAGGACGGCGGAGCTCCGCGGCGCGCAGAGAGCGACGCGACAAGAGGTTGCAGGGCGTCGGTCTTGGCGAGCAGCGGACAGAGGGCGCCGGGCGGCGAAAAATGGCGGTCACGAGCACGCGGGGATGGGCGGTACGCGGAGGTCGAGGGCGGAGGCAGGGTGGTAGTGGCGGCGCAGACGAGGCCGTGGCCGGGTGGCGGTCCGGCGAGCTTGCTGGCGAGGCGGCTGCGAGGTCGGCGGCGCCGGAGGAGCCACGGTGGCGGCGCTTCAGGCGGCCTTCATGGCCAACGACGGCAGAGGCAACGGGACGCGGTGGCCGAGGTGAGGCGGATAAAAGGCAGCCGGAGGTGAGGCGGTGGCAGGCGGAGCAGAGGCCTTGGCGTCAGGCAAGCCGGATGCGGGAGCTGGGGTGGTCGCGAGGTGGGGCTCGGGTGAGGCGTGGGGTTGGGGACGCGGGGTGGAGCGGTTTGGGAGAGTCGAAGGGAGGTCGCCGGGCAGTGAGGAGCGGAGGCGGCGGGCCTGAAGGAGGGAGGAGCGGACGGGGAACGAGGGAGGAAGAAGAGAGAGGGAGCGGGGCGACGGGGCAGGTGGGCCGGGGGTGGGGCCAGGGTGAGAGGCAGGAGGTGGGTCGGGTCCAGGGGGTGGGTAGCTTAGGTCTAGGTAGGAATAGATTTTGGGTGGACCATTTGTAGGTAGTCTAGACCGATTGGGCCTCTGGCCTGACCGGTCGGACTGCCTCTCCGGCAAAAGATTTTTAGTGCTTTAATTTTATTTGTAAAACATTTTGGAAATACTTTTTAGACAAATAAAAGATCTGACCAGACAGATGTTTTAATTTGAGATAGGGACGGGGGTTATTTAGAAAACAAAACTAGGCGTTTTGAATTGGTTTCAGACAAACAATGCATGATGATGACGATGCAATGCACAAAAACAACGCGATTTTCTAGTAGTGGTTTTGCGGGATGCCACAATTCGACACCACTAACAATGGATCTCGCCCTCGAGATCCGCCTCATGGTACCGGAAAGGAAGGTCGGCGATCTGCGTCTTCTCGCTTCGTGTAGATCCTTGCGACACCACTAACAAGAGGTCGTCGTCCGTGATCGTCGTGGGAACACTCCGAAAACAAAAGGTCGAAGGTAGAGGTATCAAAAGATAGAGGCCACTTCTAACTTCTGTGGGATGAGTGAAATCACATTAATTCACCAATTCAATGTACAAGAGCGAATGATAAGAGTAGTGGTATGGTAGCTACTCCATCCCGCACTCAAACCATTACTCTGCACACGAATAGGCGGATTATGCAACCAACTCTCGGAATTCAGACTGAAGATCTCGACAAACGAGGTTCGGAAACAGAGGAGTGATGCAGACTCTGCATCGGTTCTGGCGTAGATGATGTCGTCGCGTCGGAAAACACCGGAAGGCACGAGAAGGAACACAGAGGAGACCACCGGACGAAGGATTCCTCGGATAGCATGAAGACCAGATGTAGCAACACCGTCATCGAAGGAGGAAGCGAAACCCTAAAGATACGACGGAAACCCAACCACGAGAAATCCTGGACTCGAAGAGCGAGAAGAGAGCGGATTCAAAACACGCGGAGGTGAGAGGAGAATAGCAGAGGGGTAAGGAGTAAAATCAGACCTAATCAGAACTATCCAACCGATTGTTCAAAAATAGTTTTGACACTCTACTTCGGCCGTTAGCTAGGTTATCCTACAGGCTGGACTTGTGGGGTATCGCAACTGCTGAGCTCTGATACCACTCCGTAACACCCTCAGAATCGGCCCTATGCAAGTTTTAGCGAAACCCGCCAAACCCGCATAAAAACGATTCAAAGGTGCCCACCAGGCACTTTCGTGCGGGTGGAAAACGAAGTAATAACATTACACAACAGTCCTCGATGTGACCCACAGAACATATATATACAACACGACTCCATGAGTCAAGAATACAGATATACAATACAAAGATCCAAATCACCATAAAACGATAGGGCGTCCGACTACGGACAAGATGCAAATGGGGCTAAGAGCCCTGAAGAATAACCAATGGCGTCCATAACCTGCCTGTGCCAAGCGGAAGGGTAACCACCTAACGCCGTCGATCTCAAAACTGCTTAAACAAAGGGTGCCGACAAAGGGCAAAGGAAAAGGAGGAGGCGTCGATCGAGGCCAGTACACGGCGAGGCTAGAATTCGGCGGTCCTCGCCTACATAGGTATGGTGGACTGAAGCGGCAGTGGCAGCATGCACTGATCAACCTATAGAGACTCGATACAATTGGCGGCTATTAGAGAGGGGTAAGAAAGACCTATTCGGAGCCATCCTGAATCTAACACCAAACAAACCCATCCTGGTATTTCCCCCTCGAGACCAAACGAGGAAGTCAACCGAGGAACTCACACAGTTGGCAGTTTTATTTATTCAGTTATCGTTGCAGCAATTACTAGTCAGGTATAGATAATTATCCTGATAAAATAAACAGTGGGCACTTTTAGTTAACCATTCCGTGATAGTTGCAACACTTACTAGTCAGATACAATTAGCATGAGATAACCCCAAAAACCCAGCAGTTGTTGGTACTTTTATTAAGCCATTCCGTTGTAGTTGCAATACTTACTAGTCAGGTTCAATGGTCGCAAGCGACAATCCAAACAAGCAATTGTGGGCAGTATTATTTAGCCATTCCATTATAGTGAAGATGATTACTAGTCATTATAAAGTCAAATTTATAGCACTACTTTAGTTATAGTTGTCTATGATCGAGATACTGTGCTCCAAGTCGTCCATAACCGCGGACACGGCTTTCAGAAAGTTTTACCGTGGCGGGGGGCACCAATAGCAACACACGCCGATCAACCTCGGAAAAACCAAATCAAAACCCGAGGCCTTCACGACAAAGCAATCACAGGATTCAGAAATATTTCAGGGCCACCCTTGGAGTACACCATAGCAAGCTTAGCCGACTCGAGACGGACCGAGGTTTGGGTGGACGGCTGTGAACATCGGGAACCCAAAACTGGGCTTGTCGACACCGCGAAAACGTGTCCCGATCCTAAACAGTACAGTGTGCTCCTCGCACAGTCGTAAATACAGTAGTAGCATGGCATAAGTATAGGATAGTAAATAAAACCTCAAACTAGTTTGTGGCCCCAAGAAATAAGACTGAATCAAGCTCAAGCTCGGGGGTCCCATAAGCCTCCCGGATGTGGATAGCGAATATTCAAGGAACAGGTATCAAGCACTCGGGGTCCTACGGGACACAAGTGGACGGTTAACAACCAAATAACATCTATTGCCCACCTGTGCCTCTGCTTACCTACTTCAATTTTAGTTGTTAAACAGGAATTAAAGTGAACGATAAGTAAAGCCATGATCATCTCCAACATCAAACATGCGGCAATACACCAACAACTATGGCACTTGACGACACGCAACCGCACTTGAGCAAGCGACTACGACGCGCAAGTCCAACTATCTACCAAACAACAGGTAATAGGATGTGTCCAAGGCAATATAAGGTTGCGAGGGATATTACGGGTATGAAAAACTAGAGCATCGCAACACAGATAGCAATAGATCAACAGGAGGGAATAAATACTATAAAAGTAAGATAGGTAGAAAGAGGGAGATGCTCGCCTGAAAACATTGCCGAAGGTTCATCCGAAGATCGGGGCGAAGCTCACATCAACTCAACGGCCTTATCCGCGAAGAAGCAAAACACTAGAAGAAACACTGGATGCACTATTTAATACAACGGCAGAAGATCGGGCATGATGCATGTATGATGCATGACATGGCAAGCATGCGATGCAATTAGGTCATATTAAGAGGAACCGGGGTCCCGGCAATTAATTAAATGGTTCAAGTTATTTATCTACCCCGCAAATTAAATGTTGAATTAGTAAGGCAAAGCATGGCAACGGTCCGTTACACAAATTTAAATGGGACCAATATAAGGCTAGATTTGCCCGCATATGGGCCCCATATTTAATTATAAGGTGAATCGGCATAAGGCCCCCAAACCACGTGACAATATGCATGCATGAACAATTTAATATGCACGAGTTTATATCGTTTATAAAAATAGGGGCTTAGGGTCACACATTAGGGTTCGGGGATCTTGGGGCTCGATGGGGTTCGGGGTCGGTCTCAGGGTTCAGGGTCCGGATCTGGGGTTCGGTCTCGGCGGGAGCGTTCTCGGATAACAGAGTAGATCTTGGCGTTCCGCGAAGAAGGACTTGGCGTTCCGCGGTGAAGTGCTTGTCGTTCCGGTGGCGATCTTGGCGTTCGGGTTTTCGACTACGCATCCGGGATGAAGGTCTTGCCGCATGTGTGGTTGCCGGGACCGCGAAGTGGGATTCGAGTATGGCGACGCATGTCGAAGATCTTGTCGGTGTTAGCCATCGGATTCCTTGTCGATGATGTACAAAACTAGGCATTTCGAATTGGTTTCAGACAAACAATGCATGATGATGACGATGCAATGCACAAAAACAACGCGATTTTTTAGTAGTGGTTTTGCGGGATGCCACAATAACCGCCGGAGCCGAGATGGTGGGTATCAATGTTTCGGGATCTCATATTCTTGCCCTTCTCAGTCCTGGCCTTGCCCAAGGCGGAGTTACATCTGGCCTTGAACACATTGTAGTCTTCTTCCTTGACCAGAGGCTCCTTCTTGATGAGCTTTGGATAACTTAGCTTCTCCTCGAAAATCAGATTCTTCACCCGAGCCTTCCAATTTGACAAGGCCTTGGTCATCCTCCTGAGGGCATACTTGTTCATCGGATTCCCTTTGAGATTGTCATTATTATACTTGTTTTCCTCATCACCCGGGAACGCGTATCTTGCGTGCAGCTTCCGGAAAAGCTGGATGAGGAAACCCTTGTTCTCTTGACCTTGGGTTCTCCATGTTGATCGTGGCGGTGTTGGAGGATTGCCGCGAGCTGGTTAGAGTAACCCCCAACAAATTCTTCTGGCTCCAAAGGCGCACCTTTAGGGCTCACGCTTGTGATGATGGACCTTTTGAGGTCGACCACGATCGGGGTCCGATCCTTCCGAGACTTCTTTGATGAGCTACCACCGTCTGTAGTAGCTTCACCGCCGCCATCAGTGGTAGTGGCGTCGCCATCGGCATCCCCCATCTCCTCAATGCCCGACGAGGTATCCTCGTCCTCCTTCATCTCGTCGTCCCGCGGAAAAAATTCCGGGGCCTCTAGGGATTCCATCTCCGCCTACTGCTCCCAAAAGGGCTTCTGGCTAGAAGGGCCCGGATCCGACATTTCTATACACACAAATAAATGAAACTAATAAGCACAAAAATTCCAGAAAATTTTGGCATGATTGCTAATTTTCTATGTCTAGGAGTGCCAGAAATTCTCCGGAACGGAAATGAATCAACATTCCGGCGAAACATTGGCAACTCAAAAAGAAAAACCTGCACAAAAAGGATCAACTGTCATCATCACAGCCATTTTCTGCCAGCATACACAAACACATACATATATCGGATCAGTGCCATACATATAGTATCCTGGTGCAGTTTAACATACATCATGGTCTGGCACAAAAGGAAAAGCTACCAGAACTTGATAATCAACCAATAATCCTGCAAAGCTTTTTCAAAACACTCTCCAATTACTTGAAACTAGCAATATCTAACACAAGGGAGACCACAGTTCTTAGGGTGGTTTACAAACATGCCAAGACAGTTTTGCTGAACTCACATAATTCCTGAAGGCAGAACATATATTCATAATTTCACAGCATAGCAGAAAACAAGCGATTGAAAACTGAAGAAACTCAAAATAATACGTTTAGTACAGATTTAAGGGAACAGCTCAGTTCATCACAAAATTGTGTTACTGACAGACAATCTCAGAGTTAAGCACAGAGTTTACAACAAGGGTGGACCGATGGATCATGTCATATATTGCACCAATTAAAATTTGAGAGCAGTATGACCATTGATCATCAAAATTTACAACTGAGCATAGAACAAAACATTGTAACTGAACATGAACAGGTACACGAGAAATGCAATGAAGATATTTTATAGTGGATAAGCCAGCCAGAATTTCTAAGGAAAAGCTACCAGAACTTGATAATCAACCAGTAATCCTACAAAGTTTTGTCGAAACACTATCCAATTACTTAAAACTAGTGGAGTAATATCTAACACAAGGGAGACCACAGTTCTTGGGGTGGTTTACAAACATGCCAAGACAGGTTTGCTCAATTCAGATTATTCCTAAAGGCAGAACATAGATTCAAAATTGCACAGCGTAGCAGAAAACAACCGATTCGAAACTACAGAAGAAACTCAAATAGAGAAGTTTACTAAAGCATTTGAAGTGTTTAAACAACATAAGAACTTGCTCCTATATATAGTAGAGACTAGTATACAACTATAGATTTACAGTTGTACGTGTACAAGATGGATCACATCCAGAGATCTGAATAAAGAGTTCTGAATGAAGATCAACTATAGATTTACAGTTGGTACTGCAAAATCAAGACTAGCCCAAGGATCAGGCCAACTCAGAATATTGTGTTTATTGTTGTATGTTTATTTCTACTGCACACACTATGAAACACAATTAGCAATCAGCAATGCCTCTCATCTTTTCTATTTGCTTGTAAGTAAATCATGCACTGAGAAGGAATAGAAGAACTAAACAATTATAATCTGACAACATAAAAGATGCACGTAATGGATATTAACTCCAATACTAAATATTGAAAGTTCAAGTCTACACAGCTGTATTTTTTCACTCCTAGAACTGCAAGGAGTACTGAATATTGACAGTTCAAGTCTACACAGCAGTATTTGGTTCCATTTGGTTCCATTAAAGAACTCTTATCGTGATCTATTTGGTTCCATTAAAGAACATCTACCATAACATGTGGTAGGGAAGTCATTTATCGTCACTGTTCAATAGTGAAAATATCCACAAGCTTGAAGGCTATACTAGGAGGTACTAGCCATCCTGGGGTAATGTGTGAACATTAACCACAGGTTTCAATAAAATGGATCTTGGGTTAAAGGTCAGCTTCATGTACAAGATTCACAACAACAGAATCCGGCACAATTGGGGATCTTCGGTTTAAGACCAAGGATTAAAACCCAGAGAATGTGTAACTGCTACTTGAGTGACAAAGCGTACACTACAAGATAGTGATCCCGAGGTAGCTTCCAAGAGAAGATACAAATTCTGAAGTACCAAAACAAACAAAAGGGGACACACGAGGTGAAAGGAAACCTCGAAGCCTAGAACAGAAGATTGTGGGACCATAAACATGATTTCGTGAACCCATAAAACAGAGAGATCATGATGGAAAGAAATCTCTCGGATGGAGCAAAACAAGGGGATCAAGGAACACACACACCAGACTCAAGGAACTCAAAACTAGGTCAACTGGTTGAGAAACGACATGTCTGAAGAAGCACCTAAGTTTTGAAAGACTGGATGAGATAGCAAAACTTTCCGAAATCAACACAAGATAAGGTGACCCAGAATTATAATGAAACTGGATAAGAAGAAAAAGAAGCATACCATAGTTTTTGCACATAATTTTCATCTTTGAAAATAGTTTTCATAAGTACTAAACTCAACATCGACCAATAGAAAGGGTTTCCTACAGTCGGTACTGCTCTGATACCAAAACCTGTGACACCCCTGGGATTAAGGCTAGACCAATCCCATACCTTCTTCTGAACATAAGCCTAAGCTAATCTCGAAAGCATACATAGAGGTGATCGGTAACACAAAAGTGACCCTACGACACAAAATTTATTACAACAAGCTCATAACTGAGCAAAGAGCCAACTATTACAAGCAGAGGTCACTGACCACAAACATCAAACAACAGAAGGCAAATTATGCTATTAAGTATAGCAAACTTAACAAATGGCCTAAGAGGCCCGAAGAATAACGATGACGTCCAGTCCATAGATCCCAGACTGCTGGCTAGGAAACTCCAAACTACTCATCGATGTCGATGTCGTGAAGAACTCATGTTCTATGGTAACACTTACTCTGCTACAAAAGTATCAACGAAGCAAGGGTGAGTACAGGGTATAACCGCAAGACTTATGGCTGGTGGTGTTATTTTTCATAAAGCCATCTTTGTTTGTAAAACAAGAGGGAGAAGAATCTCGACTAAACAGAATATTTTAAAAGGGGATAAGGGAGCGATATCTCTAGCTTTGATAATCTTTTGATATCCACCAAATCATCTTTAGCTGAACCTATCTAGGATCACCCCCTCGTACCCATGAGGAAGCATTCTTAAGCACACATTACTCAACTTGCCAAGTTTCACGATTAGGTTCAAGTTCTCTATGATCATCATGTCCGATCTCATGTCATCCATAACCGCGGACGCAGCTTTTAGAAAAGATTAATACCCTCAGGGGTGTACAACTTTACCCACAAGTACTAACCTTCTCTTAATGCCACTAGATAAGCCCTCTTCCTTAGAAGGCCGACAGACGGTGGTTAGACACGACCTTTACCTTGCTTTCGCTGAGACCATGAGTCACGCACTAGGGAGATGCCCCGTAACGGGTCAAGTCCTAAAGTCGGTCCCTAATGATGTGCGCAGGGTTCAAAATTACGGATGCCGGGCATCTCTTGTTCCTGGCCAAGCTTACCTACCTGTTATGAATGAACCTCCTTCACCCCCATTAAAGAACAACGAAGATTCGTATGTCGAATGGAAAGCCCAAACTATGTGACACATGGAATCTACTCGGCAAGTTAGTTGGTCGAGGGGGTTTCCAGGCCCCCGTGTCGCTGTACGCTCGTCTTGGTTCAAGAGGCAAGAACTCGGGTCCTAGTAGTGTCAAGTATGGGACTTCAAAACCAAAACCCATTATGGCCTCCCATACAAGCCTTAGCATGTTTCACTTTTATCTCTGATCTTACCACGTCATCCTGTTATATTAGGTTCATTCATAGCTCTGATTCATCAACCGGATGGACCAACGATAATAGCTAAGCATGGCTAAGCAAAATAGAGATAATAGCTCTAGCAACACTTCACAAGCCAAACCCTAGTTATGCTAGGAGCAGTGGATCATGGAAAATAGGCTTCAAAGGTAACATGCATAAGATAGGATTACTCCATCTATAGATAAATGACATTAGAATCGTATGGACATGGCAAGAATTGAAATACTTGAAAGCATAGGATTCATATGTATGTGTGGGCCTTCGCTTGCCTTTGTCGGTTGATATCCAAAAAGCAGAGCTTCGGACATCTAGTACTTGAATTGATTACAGTTGGTCAAGTATTGGTCTTCGAGCTTCGACGGTGTTGATCTCGGTCTTCGATCTCGATCTCGATATCATATTCTACTGGAGAAGAACTAAACACCGAAAGAGAGGGAAACAATCAACACATGGCATCGATGCAATGCTCAATCAAGAATGATGGTATGACAAGTTAAGTTGCATTGAAATAAACCCCTAAGGCATGGTTGACAATTTAATTGGTGTTCCGAGGGGTGAAAGCCTTAGCTCGGGGAAACTCCGGATTCATATAAGAGGGTACATTTAGTTCTTACAATTAACCATGTCATTCAAGTTGTTGATCAATGCATGATTATAGGTTAATTAGGTAGAACTCATTTTTCTGATCATTTTGATATATTATACATATCTTTCTGACTTATAAATAATAAGTTATTGACTTTATAAGATTTAAACTATTTTCTGGAATTATTAACCAAATAATAACAATTATTGAGCAAGGCTGACGTCAGCACAACCCTAACCTTTTATCACCGCGGCAAAGGCTAGCCACAGAGACTGATGAGTGGGGCCTGAGCCACCTCAGCAGTCCACGCAGGTGCCACGCGGGCTCGCCGTGAACACGTCGGCCGGCTGTGGTTGGCGGCGCTAGGGGGCGAGAGGGCTAGCGCGGCTTGGCCCATTCAAACCAGCGCAACGCGGCCTACCTAAAACAGGCGGCGTTGCTACCTAGGGGTCACCGGAGCAAGGCCTGCGATGAGCAGCGGCGGCAGAGCTCGTAGGTGAACGACGGCAGCAAGATACGGAGCGAGAGGGACCGTGAAGCTAACAGGGGTGACAGCGAGGCTGGAGGTGGACCAGAACGTCGGCCAGGTCCACGGCGGCGAACGTCAGGCTCAGGGAAGACGAGGTTGATGCCGACAACTGGGGTCGCCCTGGCTCGATTCCTTAGGCACGGAGGATCTCAATGGCAAGGGGGATCTGATGGTGTCCTCGAAGGCGAGGTGGGACGGAGGCAGGGGCTCGTCGGCTAGGGTTCGGCCTAAAAGGGAAACGAGAGAGAGAGGGACACTAGGGAAGAGTGAGAGGTTGAGGAGAAGAGGAACACGACGCGTGGTGGTCTTATCTCCTCTAGAGGGCGGCAGGGCGCTGCGATTCGTGGCGAGGATCGGGCGACGACGGTGCAGATACGCAGGAGCTTCTGCTCCGTCGTAGGCAGCGAAGACGATAAAGAACAGAGGACGAAGGGGTATTAGGACCGTGGGCTGGCTTGGGCCTCAGCTGGGCCGCGGTGTAGCGCGCACGAGCGACGGAGAGGGAGAGGAGAGGGATGGGCCGGCCTGGGCTGCTGCTATTCTATTTTTTCTGCCTAGATCTATTCTATTTTTTGTTTTGCCTTTTCTCTTCTGTAAATGAATTTCAAATCTGTTTTGATACATTTCAAATTACCAGAACTTTTACAAATATTCAAAATATTTTTGAGACCCTTGTAATCAATTTGGGTTCCATAATTTTGTAGTTTTCAAAATTCAAAACCATTTTGAATATGTTTCAAATAGGGAGGGGAGATAGGGTTTAGGATTTTAAGAACCTTTTCTTGCATGCATTTTTAGATACGATGCTCATGGATGCACATTCAAACCCTAATGTCTATTTACTAAAACTAAGGTTGTTACATCCGGCATGACCTTCCTCGCGTTCGGACAATAACACTTAGCAGACTCCTGGACACGAAGGTGGAAATGTCCCGATGCGGCTATACCGGTGGCTAGAACGTGCCACAACCTACCAAACCTGATTTTACCTATTCCTATTGCCTAAACATACCTAAACCAAGATAAAGCTACACTGGGCTACCCCTATCAGAAGAACATCTAGGGGGTAGATGATCTGAGGCCCCTAGATCAGGGTTTCGGAGAAAAACGTGCCTCGGGGCATTGGAATACCACCAAATCATGCGTGTGGACCTAGGATAGGTGTGAGAGTGTGGTGGAAAGTTTAAAGGTGCAATACATAGCTCCCCGGCGTGGCCTTCCTCGAGTTCGATCAATAACACTTAGCAGACTCCTGGACGCGAAGGTGGAAATGTCCCGATGCGACTATACCGGGGGCTAGAACGTGTCACAACCTCCCAAACCTGGTTTTCCATGTGACTATGGCCTAAACATACCTAAAACAAGATAAATATACACCGGGCTACCCCTATCAGAAGAACACCTAGGGGGTATACGATGTGAGGCCCCCAGATCAAGGCTTCAGAGCAAAACGTGCCTCGGGGTATCGGAATACCACCAAATCATGCATGTCGACCTAGGATATGTGTGATAGTGTGGTAGAAGGTGATTGCCTGTCAGAGAGGCCTTTGTTGGGAACCCCAAGAGAAAGGTATGATGTGCATGACAAGCTCTCCTCGATGAGAGACCAAGGTTATCGAATCAGAAGGAGGAAGGAAACATCACACAGGTGTTGCAAGCAACACGGAGACCTGCACAACACAAACTCAAGACTTTGCCCCCAACGAATCCGTGGGGTTGCCAAGCTCACCGGTTTGCTGTAACAAAGGATTAAACGTATGGTGTGGAAGGTAATGGTTTGCAGCAAGTAAACAAGTAACAGTGGAAGATGTATCAATGGTAAAGATTGGACCGGGGTCCATAGTTCACTAGAGGTGCTCTCCTTAGATAAACAACATGGCATGAAGGGTAAACAAATTACAGAAGGGCAATTGACATGAAATGAGCAAGGAATAACAATGAAATTACTAGTCAGAAAGATCCTATGAGATTCGATTGGGCAATACAAGAAGATACATAGACCGCCATCCAACTGCATCTATGACTATAAGTCCACCTTCAGGTTATCATCCAAACCACCTCCAGTATTAAGTTGTAGGCAACAGACAACTGCTTTAAGAAAAGTGTGTAAGGTAAACAGTCCACATCTTCCATGAACAAGAGACCGTTGTTTTCTCCCTAGTAGCAACAACCCATCTACAACCGAAGAGATTATTGTAACTTCCCTTGGAAACTAAAGGCATGAACCCACTATCGAGCATAAATACCCCCTCTTGGAGTCACTAGCAACTCCTTGGCCAAGATAGCTACTAACAATGGAGAGCGTGAAAGATCACAAACAACACAGACATGATAGAATCATAAACACAAAACCATTAATCAAACCAACATAATAATCTCAATATCCATCGGATCCCCGCAAACACAACATGCATGACTACAAATAGATTAGATCTTGATCATGAACGGAGCTCACAAGATCTATACATGAAAGCACAAAGGAGGATATACAACCATATAGCTACTACATGGACCCATAGTCCAAGGTGGAACTACTCATGCATCATACCGGAGAGAAGGCCTCCGGGATGATCTCCCCTCCGCCAGGGTGTCGGGAAGAACTTCAGATCACCTCGATCTAGGGACGACGGTGGCGACGACTACAGAAGGTTTTGTGGATATTTGATCGGGTACTTAGGGTTTCTGCATCGGGGGCTTTTTATAGGCGAAGGGCGAGGCCGAGGAGGTGGCCAGAGGGGCCAAACCCTACCCAGGCACGAGGCAGGTCCCACCCGCGCCTAGGGGGGTTTGGTTGCACTGGCCCGCTTCTTCATCTCCCCTCTAGACTTCTTTTTCCCCACGGAAAGTAATTGACTTTGTCCCATCCAATTCTGAGAATATTTATTTACTAGCTTTTTTGAAACCAAAAACAGCAGAAAACAGGCAACTGGCACTGTGGAAACTTGTTAATAGGTTAGTACAAGAAAACATGTAAAAAGTACCTCAAAGTCTAAACAAATCAAATCAAAGTAGATACTAAACAAGCATGGAGCTTCAAAAATTATAGATTCAATTCCAACGTATCAAGCATCCCCAAGCTTAACTCATGCTCCTCCTCGAGTAGGTAAGTGATAAAAAGAATAATTTTTGAGGTGACATGCACCCTCACAATAAAGATCCAACCATTTGCAAGCATTGAAAGCTGGGATCAAAGGACTCTAAACATGTGCATGAAAGATGGAATTCTAACGATAGGACATAGTAAATATGCATGCAACATGACAAGTTACAAACAAAGATCATGAATAACATGCATTGAAAAACGTTTGTTTGTTTCACATACAGAAACATAGCATAGTGGCAATCAGCTTGTCCCTCATAGAGTAGAAAATAGATGCATACGACACCTTCCAAGTTCACAAGGGTGACTAGAAACAAATAGCACAAGAACAAGTAATAACACAATATGCATCAATCAATAAGCTTTGGAACACTGCACACAGAATGACAATTATGCTCTCTTAATGGTGCCTAAAGGTAGAAGGTGGAGATTCAAATAATGGTGGAAGAAAATCCTTTTATAAGGGAAGCAGGGATTTCAAGTTTCAAAAAGAGCTTCCAAAAATTATGGTACTTGCTAGCTTTCAGCCCTCATTGCCCCTATCATAAGCATCTTGAAGTGATTAAGGTTAAAGTGACAAAGATGGAGTATATGCTTGACAAAGTATAAGTTGGCAATCTCAAGTCCTTTTAATACGAGGGCCACACCTCATGCTACTCAACTTTGGTCACTTGTAAGTTCTTGTCATTGTAAGTATTTGCATATCATTGAGAACCGCCAACGGGGTACCCCTTGCACATGGTACATGAGCTTTCCCATAACCAAAATGACAAGGAAAGCAGACAATGAGCATCTCCGCAATCTTCTTATTTACCATGGGAATATGGTGTTTTTTTCTCTCTTTCCTCTTTCTCAATGTGTCTCTTTTTTTATAAGAAGAATGCTTCATAGATGTCACTATGGTGATGCTGCAAGTTTCCACCATGATTAGGCATGGCTTAGGCTAGCAGCCCAGGCATTTCTCTAACACAGGATACAAACTCCATGGACTTACAAGTTCCCTGTTTATTTCACACTGCTAACATCCATAGACAATAGAGCATGATATAAATTGAGTACAGAGTACAATTGCAATGTTGAAAACGTTCCCCGTGACAACACGGTTCTGCTAACTCCAACGTATAAGTGCAAGCATATACAACATAGATGACACAATGGTTCAATTTTATTAGGGGAAAAGAATATAAAGTGTGCCATCAAGTTTGTGAGGGATTTAATCACTAAGTTTTCACATAACAAAATAGTTTTTAATTGGAAGATAGCTGAAAACAAGAATATACTTGGAATGGTGTAACTCACCATGCATAGGAGTTTATAGTGGACACTTTGGAATAACTTGGTTTCTTGGGAGTTGGAAGCATGAGTAGAGCTTACTCATACAAGTGGAGGCTAGCAAAAGACTGGGAGCAACCAAATAAGGGATCAATAATGACCATAATCATGCAGTGCAACAAAGCATTACTAATCAAAGCAAAGAGGCTATGGTGACTTTTCATGGTCATAACATGGTGTGAGCATGTGCCAAGTCAACCCAAGAAAAACATACAAGGAGAATACCACAATACTATGCTTTTGCACTCTAAAACAACGCATCATTCCTTCAAGGCACACTAAGCAATCCCAATTGTTTGGAATAAGACATGCCACAAAATAATCACTAAGCGTAAGGTCAAACAACACCTAGCATGTCATGCTAAAGTCTAAGTCACAGTCAATGCAAGATCCTCTTTCACTTACAAGTAAGAACTTAGTACTCCTTTCCAACACCAAGCAACTTAGTTGCAAAACAATACAGTGAGAACGGGGGTCCAAACTACTCAAGCAAACTAAACAAACTAAGAAAATTAAACGAAAACGAAGACGCTCCAAGAACAACACAACTATGCTTGAAACGATAAAAATGAAGTGTCTAGACAGACCTGAGCTTTTTATTGATGAAGAAGGGGGTGCCTTGGGCATCCCCAAGATTTGACGCTTGTACCTCTTGGATATTTCTTGGGGTGACACCATGATGGCATCCTCAAGCTTGAGCTTTAGTCCATTCTTCATCTCATTGCATCATTCTCTCTTTACACCTGAAAATTTTCCTTCATACAAAGCTTCACACAATCTTCATTAGCAACATTAGCTTATTCAAAAGATATTAGACCTCTCGCAAAGCTTTGAAACATCAAGGATTTTCACTAAAAACACAAGATACTATAGTAACTCCTTCAAAAAACTCAATTCACTGTGAGATCCAGCACATGGCTTAATAGGATTGATAGGATACTCATACCAATAAGTTGCAACTTCTTAAGCTCATTTGAAAAGAACTCTAAGGTTAAGCGTGCTTGTCCTAGAGAAATTCTAGGATGGGTGACTGACCGGGAAGTGGGTAACCGGGTGCGCATGAGTGGGGACAAAGTGCGTAGAAAAGACTAGTGTTGGTCTATGGGGCCAGTCTAGATATCCTATTAAGCTACCATAAGTGACACCCCCCGGGCCTAGTGGACGGGGTGTTACAAATTGGTATCGACGATCCTCGCGTTAAAAGCAGGTGTGTCTTGGTCGGTGGCGGGACATCTGGAGCATGGTGCGTGTGGCCGGAGTGGACACGGCATGGCACATGTGAAGGCACCGGGCCTTTATACGTGTTTGGTGTGTCTTGGTTAGTGGCGGGACATGCGAAGCATGGCGCGTGTGGCCCAGAGTGGACACGACATGGCACATGCGCCGGCACTAGACACACATACGCTTTCCAAGAGGGAACGTTCCTGGGGTGTGCTTGATCGATGAGGGCATCGATCTTCTAAAGTGTGGGTGTATGTGAGATCCAGCACATGGCTTAATAGGATTGATATTATACTCATACCAAATAAGTTGCAACTTCTTTTTCGGAAGCTCATTCGAAAAGAACTCTAAGGTTAAGCGTGCTTGGCCTAGAGCAATTCTAGGATGGGTGACCGACCGGGAAGTGGGTAACCGGGTGCGCATGAGTGAGGACAAAGTGCACAGAAAAGACTAGTGTTGGTATGTGGGGCCAGTCTAGATATCCTATTAAGATACCATAAGTGACACCCCCCGCCGACCAGGAAGTGGGTAACCGGGTGCGCATGAGTGAGGACAAAGTGCACAGAAAAGACTAGTGTTGGTCTGTGGGGCCAGTCTAGATATCCTATTAAGATACCATAAGTGTCACCCCCCGGGCCCAGTGGACGGGGTGTTACATTCACCTAAAGAGAATTCAAAAAGTAATCAATAAGAAGCAAATGCAAATAATGGCAGAAATTTGTGAAAACAGACTAGCAGGTAGAAACCGATTTAATAGTACATCTTCTGTTGGTCAAATAAAAAAGTGTTGAACTAACGAAAGTTAGCTAACATAGTGGGGGATTTATTCGTAAATTTTCAGCTCAATCCGAGTTACAGAGACTCCTCACAATTTTTTTTGGTGGACGACAGAAATCTATTTCGGGACAGCAACTCCCCAAATCTTACTTCCCTCTCATTAGAGGTCATTCTTGGCACAAATAGCAAACAAAAAGGACAAGGAGAGGTCATTAATGAAGTAATAACTTTCAATACTCAAGGAAACTCTTGGGTTATCTCCCAACAAGTACTTTTCTTTAACGCCTTTAAGTTAGACTTAAAAGCTTGAGAAGATGCTTACATAAGAATTATGAATTGAAGTCAAAGAGGTCATCAAGAAGCAAATTCAAAACACATTTAAGTCTAACCCACTTCCTATGCATAGGAATCTTGTACACAAATAAATTCACAAGGAACAAAGTGACAAGCATAGGAAGATAAAACAATAGTAACTTCAAAACTTTCGGCACATAGAGAGGTGTTTCAGTACCATGAAAAATTCTACAACCATACTTTCCTCTCTCATAATTTTCAGTAGCATCATGAATAAACTCAACAATATAGCTATCACATAAAGCATGCTTTTCATGATCTACAAACACATAATTTCTATCAAGATCAAAAATAGTGCGATTAAAACCTTCACAGGTTTTACCCAAAGTAGATATTTCAAAAGGGTCCATAGGAACATAACATTCATCCTCCTTCGTAAGCATGGGAGACAATCAAATAATGTAAGGGATAAAGAGTTACTCTCAGTAGAAGGTAGGCATGGGTAGATCCATTCTTCCTCCTTTTGTTCATCACTCTCCCCCTCCTTTTCATCTAATGAGCTTCCAGTTTCAACAATTTCTTCTTCCACAGGATCCTGCAAGGCAATAGTCTCTTCCATTTGTGGAAAACACCTATTAAAATATTCAATAATATATACATTTACTTCCATGTAATTATCAAAGCAAAATTTAAGTATCTCATAAACCTCACATTCATAAGGTGCATCATCGGTATTTTCAAACAAACTAGCAAGTTCAAATGCACCCTTGAAAGCAATAAATTCTTCAATTTTTTCCACATCATAAAAGTCATAATTTCCTTTAACATAAGAAGATATGGTAACATTTTAATTATACTCACATTGAAAAGGCAGGTGTTTATACCTCCTAGAACAACAAGATTTATCAAAGCAATAAGTAACATTATAAGTAGAGCACAAGTCTCTAGCAATAGTATTCAACTTATCAATTTGTTCCCATAAGTGCTTCCCTTTTTGTGACAAACGGTGTTCCTTATAATAATACTTTTGTTCTTCCATGAACCCACCTTGCCAATAAGAACTAGTTTCAAAGAATCCATCCATTGATGGAAAGCATGACCAAGCAAGGAAATGACAGACCACCAACTAGAGTAAGAACTAAATTTTTTGTGTTTTCGAATAAAGGAAGCAAACCAAACTAGACTAATTTTTTTTGGGTTTTTTGGAAAGAGGCAAACAAAACCAAGAAAAAGAAACAAAAAAACTAAAAACAAAGTAAAGAGAAAGGAAGTGGAAGACTCCCCTAGTGAAGACGTCCTTAGCCTCCCCGACAACGGCGCCAGAAAGCTTGATTGACTGTCAGAGAGGCCTTTGTTGGGAACTCCAAGAGAAAGGTATGATGAGCACATCAGCAAGCTTTCCCTCAGTAGAGACCAAGGTTATCAAACTAGAAACAGGAAGGAAATATCACATATGTGTTGCAAGCAACGCGGAGACCTGCACAACACAAACTCAAGACTTTGCCCCAACGAATCAGTGAGGTTGTCAAGCTCACTGGTTTGCTGTAACAAGGGATTAAACGTATGGTGTGGAAGGTAATGGTTTTAAGCAAGTAAACAAGTAACAATGGAAGATGTATCAATGTTAAAGATTGGACCAGGGTCCATAGTTCACTAGAGGTGCTCTCCTTGGATAAACAACATGGCATGAAGGGTAAACAAATTACAGCAGGGCAATTGATAGGAACTGAGCAAGGCATAACAATGCAATTACTAGTCAGAAAGATACTTTGAGATTCGATTGGGAAATACAACAAGATACATAGACCGCCATCCAACTGCATCTATGACTAGAAGTCCACCTTCAGGTTATCATCCAGTATTAAGTTGCAAGCAACAGACAACTGCTTTAAGCAAAGTGTGTAAGGTAAACAGTCCACATGTTCCATGAACAAGAGACTGTTGTTTTCTCCCTAGTAGAAACAGCACATCTACAACCGAAGAGATTATTGTCACTTCCCTTGGAAACTAGAGGAATGAACCTACTATCGAGCATAAATACCCCCTCTTGGAGTCACTAGCAACTACTTGGACAAGATATCTACTAACAATGGAGAGCGTGAAAGATCACAAACAACACAAACATGATAGAATCATAAAGACAAAACCATTAATCAAACCAACATAATAGTCTCAATATCCATCGGATCCCCGCAAACACAACATGCATGAATACAAATAGATTAGATCTTGATCATGAACGGAGCTCACAAGATCTATACATGAAAGCACAAAGGAGGAGATACAACCATCTAGCTACTACATGGACCCATAGTCCAAGGTGGAACTACTCACGCATCATACCGGTGAAAAGGCCTCCGGGATGATCTCCCCTCCGGCAGGGTGCCGGGAAGAACTTCAGATCCCTCTGATCTAGGGACAACGGTGGCGGCGGCTACAAAAGTTTTCGTGGATATTTGATCGGGTACTTAGGGTTTTACGATCGGGGCTTTTATAGGCAAAGGGAGGCCGAGGAGGCGGCGGAGGGCCAAAACCTCAGGCGGGCGGGCCCAGCCGCGCCTAGAGGGGTTTTGGTTGCCCTTACCCGCTTCTTCGTCTCCCCTCTGGACTTCTTGTTCCCCATGGAAAGTAATTGACTTTGACGTTTGTCCCGTCCAATTCCGAGAATATTTCTTTACTAGATTTTCTGAAACCAAAATAGCATAAAACAGGCAACTAGCAATGTGGCAACTTGTTAATAGGTTAGTACCAGAAAACATGTAAAAAGTATCTCAAAGTATAAACAAAGCAAAGCAAAGTAGATATTAAACAAGCATGGAGCATAAAAAATTATAGATATGTTTTCGACGTATCAGAAGGTTTAAAGGTGAAATACATAGCTCCCCGGCTTGTCCTTCCTTGCGTTCGGACAATAAGACTTAGCAGACTCCTAGACGCGAAGGTGGAAATGTCCCAATGCGGCTATACCGGGGGCTAGAACGAGCCACAGCCTCCCAAACCTGGTTTTCCATCTTACTATGTCTTAAACATACCTAAAGAAAGAGAAATCTACACTAGGGTACCCCTCTCAGAAGAACATCTAGGGGGTAGACGATCTGAGGCCCCCGGATGAGGGTTTCAGAGCAAAACATGCCTCGAGGCATCAGAATACCACCAAACCATGCGTGTGAACCTAGGATATGTGCGAGAGTGTCGTGGTAGGTTTAAGGGTGCAATACAAAGCTCCCCTGCGTAGTCTTCCTCGCGTTCCGACAATAACACTTAGCAGACTCATGGACGTGAAGGTGGAAATGTCCCGATGCAGCTATACCGGTGGCTAGAACGTGCCACAACCTCCCAAACCTGGTTTTCCATGTGCCTATGTCCTAAACATACCAAACCAAGAGAAAGATACTCCGGGCTACCCCTCTGAGAAGAACATCTAGGGGGGTAGACGATCTGAGGCCCCCAGATCAGGGTTTCGGAGAAAACCGTGCCTCGGGGAATCGGAATACCACCAAATCATGTGTGCGGACCAAGGATATGTGAGAGAGTGTGGTGGAAGGTTTAAAGGTGCAATACATAGCTCCCCGGCCTGACATTCCTCCAAGTACGGATAATAACACTTAGCAGACTTCCGGACGTGAAGGTGGAAATGTCCCGATGCGGCTATACTGGGGGCTAGAAAGTGCCACAGTCTCCCAAACCTGGTTTTCTATGTTCCTATGGCCTAAACATACCTAAAACAAGAGAAAGATACACCGAGTTACCCCTCTCATAATAACATCTAGGGGGTAGACGGTCCGAGGCCCCCGGATGAGGGTTTCTGAGCAAAACGTGCCTCGGGGCATTGGAATACCACTAAATCATGCGTGTGGACTAATCATATGTGCGATAGTGTGGTGGAAGGTTTAAAGGTGCAATACATATCTCCCCGGATTGGCATTCCTCTCGTTCGGACAATAACACTTAGCAGACTCCTAGACGTGAAGGTGGAAATGTCCCGATGCGGCTATACTGGGGGCTAGAACGTGCCACAACTTCCCAAAATTGGTTTTCCATTTGACTATGTCCTAAACATACCTAAAACAAGAGAAAGATGCACCGGGATACCCCTCTTAGAAGAACATCTAGGGGGTAGATGATCTGAGGCCCCCAGATCATGGTTTCGGAGCAAAACGTGCCTCGCACTACTAGAGAAAAGCCTATGCGAGGCGCACCTAAAAGCCTATCCGAGGCGCATATCATATGCGCCTCTAGCTTCAAGCCTCGGGTAATTTTTATGCGAGGCGCATATGATATGCGCCTCCTATACTTCACATATGCGAGGCGCATATCGATATGCGCCTCGCATATGTTTTACAATGCGCCTCGTATATTTATAGTATATGCATCTCCTATAGTATCCTATATGCGCCTCCGGTAATATTTTCGAAATTCAAGTTTTAATGACCACTATAAATAATAATATACAGATATTCAAATATACAATATAGTCCAGAATACAGTATAAAGAGCACAAATTTTTTCATAGACTTGCAATTTGCCAAAGCATAATAGAACCAACATGAATACAATACATTACACATCAATCATGACATACAAGTTCATACATCAAGTGTTTGTGCCACAAGTTCACACCTCCGAGTACAAGTTCACAATCACATTACACCTTCGAGTAGAAGTTCACAATCACATTACAACTCCAACGACGTAGCTCTACCTAGATGAAGTAGAACACATAACCTACCATGAAGAGCAACAAGGTGGTGATCACGAGGAAGTTCCTCCACTTCTTCCTTCCATGCCTCCTCCACTTCTCTTCCGCCACCTCTCTACTCTCATAGCCTTGGTAGCTGTTGCCCGAGAAGTTGTTCACTTGCTTCTGGCAGTCTTTCCACTCCTCGTACACACTTGGAACCCGACCGACGTACACGACATAACACCTCGGCATCTCCTACACATAATAAAGATGATATTACTTATGTCAGTGGAAAGCGATAGCTAGTAGTTCACAAGACAGAATCATGCATATATATATGGGTGCAACAAAATGTAAGAAATCACGTTTTAATCATCGGCATTTCGAAGAAAGACCAAAAAAAAGCAAACCAAGAATGACTTGGATTAGTGCCTCATACTTAGATTGGGAACGGAAATAACAATGCTCGCTGTTCGATCTCATCCGGCAAGTAGAGTATATGCCCAAATTACTAGTCTACTTGGCACACAAGATCTAACAGCGGCATAGTCATACACGTGACACCACAACACGTTCTAATCATCGGCATTTCGAAGAAAGACAAAGAAAGCAAACTACAAGAAGTAGGGAAGCAATGACAAATGAAAAGCAACAAGCACTTAAAATAGTTCGTAACACAAATAACTAGCTAGTGTCTCTCACAATCAAGTTCAACGGTTGACGAAACATATTCTAGAGGTTTTGCTAGGCAAGTTTAACATAGTGATAAGAGGTTACAACACGAGTTCGGAACTAACAGCTAGGTACCCAGGCAGTGCAATCATGAAGTCTTCTTCGGCTCTTGAGTCGGCTTTGGGGGGCATTGATGAAGCCCGACCGAGTTTTCGCCATTTGCATGAACATCCTGCCGTCACCCTGCTGCGCTCAGCGTTCGTCTATCTCCTTGTTGGACGGTGTATAGCCACCGTAGAAGGTGCGTCCGGTTTTTATGACTCCCTGGTACACGATTGTCACGATCTCCTCCTGGATGTTGAAGAAGTGTTGCCTGAGGTTGCGAGCCTGTATGCATGCAAGCTTTTCAGCCCACTTCACGAGGTCAGATGGCAGCGTTTTGGTCTCCATGTCATTGAAGAACGCCTTCATGTGGTAAATGGCGTAGAAGGCATCTTCCCACTGCCAGGCGGCTGCTTGACGCAGGCAAACTTCGTCATGTGGCGGAACACGTGCACGCCGAACTTTACATGTGCCCTTGCCGGTTTGACGCCTCCATGGCGGCGTGGCAGTGAGCGCCATCAAGAATTTTCTTGATATTGGTGTAGTTTTTTTGGATCGCACTGTTTGAGTCGAGGTTCAAGGCTGTTGAGTGTTTCAAATTCAAGCTTATGAGCACACAGCCTGTCTGATCATCCTCCATGATGGGATGGTAGGGAAGGAGAATCACATCCTTGTCCGAGTATGTTTGCAGGAAGTTTGAGAGGTAGTCGGTCGCCAGATCTATGGCCTCAGCATCTTTTTGGACGGCGTCACACATGAAGTAGGGATCCACTATCTGGATGCCCGGGATCTTGTCTCTGGTGATCTCCATGGCCATATTGAGGGAGAACAGCCGGACCAGGGTATTGTGTAGTCGAAACCCGTTCAACATGTCAATAAAGTCGGTATGCCGCACGTATAAGATATCCCCGGGGGGTATACTGACGAAGCACGGCATATGAGAAGGCACCTTAGCCTTGAAAACGAGGTACGACTGATCGTTGTCGCGAATGCGGCACTGCTCAATTGTGAGACATCCATAATGAATACTACGCATATGCGCGCCTGCGACCTCGAGCATCGATTTACACATCATCGGTACACCTGCCACGTGCTGCTAATTCCTGGCTTGCCACACAGTGTCGTCCCGGAAAATAGGATTTGGATCCTGGCCCCGATCACCCTTAGGCTTCTTTTGCGACCCTTCTTGCTCTTTACGGCTTCGGCCACTGCGTTCACCTCACCGACCGTCTTATGGAGGGTGTCGGGGCTGATCAAAGGAACTACTGGCCTTGGAGGCTCGGTGAAGGGGACAGGTGGCGGCGTCTCCTGACTAGTTGGGAAGAGACACACCTTGCAAGGGGGTTTCGCTGGTGCTGGTTGGGTCTCGGCAACTTGATGTGTGCCTGATGGTCCTGGCTCATACAAACCAGAAAACCTTGTGTTAACAAACTGGTCACCGTAGTTTGGGTCAATTTCTTCATCATCATCGGGATTCTGTGCCATGTTGTCCAAGTCTCCCATCTCGAAGTCTTCATCATGTGCTGGTTGTGCTGCCTCTAGGGTGATGTTGAGATGGTCCTCTGTCCCCAAACGGATCTGGCTCTTCGGCCATAGGTACAAGTAGCCGGCGGTATTGAGGACCATTGCCGTGTCCTCATCATCCCATCCTTGAGGTTGAGAGGAGGTTCCACTTGCTCGTAGCCGGCCCTAAGCACCATACTGTATTTGACCCTCATCATGTCAGGTGGCATTGTGACATTGTGCATTTTGCGGTTCTCTGGTTGAACAATAATACCCTTGGCAACATCCATCAACTGGCCGCCCACCCAGTGCATTAGAGTGCAAGGAGTGTCTCCCTGCGAAAGATTGACATGTAGGTTGAGCGTTAGAAAAACAGAGATCAAGTCATCGGTGTTGTTGAGCCTCCCAACTCTCGCTTTAATTAGTTAGTTACCTTGAGGGCGTCAAACTCGGCCAATGTCGAGGCACCGACGCCGACAGGCTTGACCACGCAAGTGGCGGAGTGGCTGCCTGATGGCATGGTGGTGCGGGCGCCGCGCTGATGGGCAAGTTAAGCTCCGAGCTAGAGGAGTCTCCACCACCGGCCCCTCTGGAGGAGTCACCAGCGCCTCCGGCGCCACATTGTCCGATTAGGCTGTTGAGGTTGGGAACCGTGGCGGCCCTGTTACCACCCTTCTGCCACTTGTTGTACTTTTCCATGTAGACGGGAAGGATGGTGTTGAGCTTCTCGTTCACTTGTGAATGGACTTGTGACTGGACTTGTGTCTGGACTTGTTCTTGGAACTTTGTCTCGGCAGCCGACACAGCCTTGTTCACAACATCTTGGACTATATTTGGAAAGGCTTCCACCTGTTCCCTTAGGAGTTTTACCTCGGCGCTTTCGGCCTTCTTGCCCTTCCGCTCTGGGGTGCCATAGTACTCGGACCATGATATGCCGCCAAAGCCGACCACACGACCAGCCGACGGGGCTGCCAGGGGATCGACAATCTTGGTCCGGTTCAGCGCCCTATTAAAAGTGGTGTCCCACTTGGCGATAGGCGGTGGCGCTGACCCCTGGGATGAGGAGCTCCTACACTCCTCGTCCTGCGCACAAGGAACGCGAAGCATTTGATCAGAAAACTGGACTTCATTGATTAATCATGAATGCAATTAATCGACTTGCATGCAAACTACTTACATATTTTTGCATGAAGTCCTTCACCCTCGGAGCAAAGGGGCCGGCGGGCTCCGAAGAATAATTAGAACCCCCTTTCGGCGGGGCAAATCGGGCCCTGACAAAGTTCTTTGCCTGCTCCTCCTTTATGTCGTCAAAGGGACGTGTCAACCCCTTTGCACGAGTGTCGGCGTCCTCCTTATCCCATTTGGGCCTCGCGGCTCTATAACTGTAACACCCTCAGAATTGGCCCTATGCAAGTTTTAGCGAAACCCGCCAAACCCGCATAGAAACGATTCAAAGGTGCCCACCAGGCACTTTCGTGCGGGTGGAAAATGAAGTAATAACATTACACAACAGTCCTCTACGGGACCCACAGAACATATATATACAACACGACTCCATGAGTCAAGAATACAGATATACAATACAAAGATCCAAATCACCTTAAAATGATAGGGCGTCCGACTACGGACAAGATGCAAATGGGGCTAAGAGCCCTGAAGAATAACCAATGGCGTCCATAACCCTGCCCAGGCCAAGCCGGAAGGGTAACCCTGCTAACGCCGTCGATCTCAAAACCTGCTTAAACAAACGGGGTGCCGACAAAGGGCAAAGGAAAAGGAGGAGCGTCGATCGAGGCTAGTACACATGAGGCTAGAATTCGGCGGTCCTCGCCTACATAGGTATGGTGGACTGAAGCGGCAGCGACAGCATGCACTGATCAACCTATAGAGACTCGATACAATTGGCGGCTATTAGAGAGGGGTAAGAAAGACCTATTCGGAGCCATCCTGAATCTAACACCAAACAAACCCATCCTGGTATTTCCCCCTCGAGAGCAAACGAGGAAGTCAACCGAGGAACTCACACAGTTGGCAGTTTTATTTATTCAGTTATCGTTGCAGCAATTACTAGTCAGGTATAGATAATTATCCTGATAAAATAAACAGTGGGCACTTTTAGTTAAGCATTCCGTGATAGTTGCAACACTTCCTAGTCAGATTCAATTAGCATGAGAGAACCCCAAAAACCCAGTAGTTGTTGGTACTTTTATTAAGCCATTCCGTTGTAGTTGCAATACTTACTAGTCAGGTACAATGGTCGCAAGCGACAATCCAAACAAGCAATTGTGGGCAGTATTATTTAGCCATTCCATTATAGTGAAGCTGATTACTAGTCATTATAAAGTCAAATTTATAGCACTACTTTAGTTATAGTTGTCTATGATCGAGATCATGCTCCAAGTCGTCCATAACATGGACACGGCTTTCAGAAAGTTTTACCCGGCCGGGGTGCACCAATAGCAACACACGCTCGATCAACCTCGGAAAAACCAAATCAAAACCCAACGAGGCCTTCACGACAAAGCAATCACAGGATTTAGAAATTTTTCAGGGGGCCACCCCTTGGAGTACACCCGCAACGAAGCTAGCTGACTCCGAGATGGACCCGAGGTTTGGGTGGACGGCTGTGAACGACTGGGAACCCAAAACTGGGCTTGTCGACACCGCGAAAACGTGTCCCGATCCTAAACAGTACAGTGTGCTCCTCGCACAATCGTAAATACAGTAGTAGCATGGCATAAGTATAGGATAGTAAATAAAACCTCAAACTAGTTTGTGGCCCCAAGAAATAAGACTGAATCAAGCTCTGGCTCAGGGGGGTCCCATAAGCCTCCCGGATGTGGATAGCGCGAATATTCAAGGAACAGGTATCAAGCACTCGGGGTCCTACGGGACACAAGTGGACGGTTAACAACCAAATAACATCTATTGCCCACCTGTGCCTCTGCTTACCTACTTCAATTTTAGTTGTTAAACAGGAATTAAAGTGAACGATAAGTAAAGCCATGATCATCTCCAACATCAAACATGCGGCAATACACCAACAACTGTGGCACTTGACGACACGCAACCGCACTTGAGCAAGCGACTACGACGCGCAAGTCCAACTATCTACCAAACAACAGGTAATAGGATGTGTCCAAGGCAATATAAGGCTGCGAGGGATATTACGGGTACGAAAAACTAGAGCATCGCAACACAGATAGCAATAGATCAATAGGAGGGAATAAATACTATAAAAGTAAGATAGGTAGAAAGAGGGAGATGCTCGCCTGAAAACATTGCCGAAGGTTCATCCGAAGATCGGGGCGAAGCTCACATCAACTCAACGGCCTTATCCGCGAAGAAGCAAAACACTAGAAGAAACACTGGATGCACTATTTAATACAACGGCAGAAGATCGGGCATGATGCATGTATGATGCATGACATGGCAATCATGCGATGCAATTAGGTCATATTAAGAGGAACCGGGGTCCCAGCAATTAATTAAACTGTTCAAGTTATTTATCTACCCCGCAAATTAAATGTTGAATTAGTAAGGCAAAGCATGGCATCGGTCCGTTACACAAATTTAAATGGGACCAATGTAAGGCTAGATTTGCCCGCATATGGGCCCCATATTTAATTATAAGGTGAATCGGCATAAGGCCCCCAAACCACGTGACAATATGCATGCATGAACAATTTAATATGCACGAGTTTATATCATTTATAAAAATAGGGGCTTAGGGTCACACATTAGGGTTCGGGGATCTTGGGGCTCGATGGGGTTCGGGGTCGGTCTCAGGGTTCAGGGTCCGGATCTGGGGTTCGGTCTCGGCGGGAGCGTTCTCGGATAACAGAGTAGATCTTGGCGTTCCGCGAAGAAGGACTTGGCGTTCCGCGGTGAAGTGCTTGTCGTTCCGGTGGAGATCTTGGCGTTCGGGTTTTCGACTACGCATCCGGGACGAAGGTCTTGCCGCATGTGTGGTTGTCGGGACCGCGAAGTGGGCTTCGAGTATGGCGACGCATGTAGAAGATCTTGTCGGTGTTAGGCATCGGATTCCTTGTCGATGATGTACTTGGTTTGGCGTCGGTGCGTCTACGGGTCCGGAAAGGAGATCTTGGTGGCTCGGAGGGGTTTAGGTTCGGGCTTCGGATCCATGATCGGTCTTCGGGGTTCGACGGGCGTCTTGGAGTCCCATGAAGGCATCCTCGGTGCCCCGTGTCGAAGGCCCACGGGTACAGGGTCTCGGCGAACTTGGCGTGTCGAGGCGGGGTTTTCGGGTCCGGCGCCGCGGTCTTGCATAGTTCCCCGGGTCTCGACTCGTGTCGGTCTTGTCGATGAGAAGAGCTTGGCATCTTGCGGCACACACGGCTAGACGGAGATCTTGGAGTACCAGGGCGAAGTTCTCGAAATTCGACGCCGGAGGTTGAAGACGGACTTGGGTTGCCACTATGGTGCTCGGACGTTGACTTGGTACAACACACAAGCACTTAACACATACACACATGGACAAGGACGTGCTGCCCCCTTGGCTCACTCGCGCTAGAGGCAGACGGAGGACGGCGGAGCTCATGGCCAGCAACGCGACAACAAAGGTTGCGTCGGTCTTGGCAGCGATGAGGGCGCGAGGCGGCCCAGCAGCGATCACGAGCACGCGGGGATGGGCGGAGGAGGCGGAGGCAGGGTGGTAGTGGCGGCGCAGACGAGGCCGTGGCCGGGCGGCGGTCCGGCGAGCTTGCTGGCAAGGCGGCTGTGGCGGCGGTGCTCGGGGAGCCACGGTGGCGGCAAGCGCTCAGGGCGGCTTCGCGGCCAACAATGAGGCGGGCAGCAGGCGCGGTGGCGAGTGAGGCACGGAGAAAAAGCGGGCGGAGGTGAGGGCGGTGGCAGGCGGAGCAGCGAGGCCTTGGCGTCAGTGTGCGGATCTGCGGGAGGCTGTGGTCATGGCGGTGGGGCTCGGGTGAGGGAGGCGTGGGGTTGGGGACGCGGGGTGGAGCGGTTTGGGGAGAGGCGGCGGGAGGGTCATGCGTGAGGAGCAGGGAGGCGGACGGCGGCCTGAGAAGGGGAGGGAGGATCGGACGGGGAACGAGGGAGGAAGAAGAGAGAGGGAGCGGGGCGAAGGGGCAGGTGGGCCGGGGGTGGGTCGGGTCCAGGGGTGGGTAGATTAGGTCTAGGTAGGAATAGATTTTGGGTGGACCGTTTGTAGGTAGTCTGGACCGATTGGGCCTCTGGCCTGACCGGTCGGACTGCCTCTCCGAACAAAAGATATTTAGTGCTTTAATTTTATTAGTAAAACATTTTGGAAATACTTTTTAGACAAATAAAAGATCTGACCAGACCGATGTTTTAATTTGAGATAGTGTAACACCCTCAGAATCGACCCTATGCAAGTTTCAGCGATTCCCGCCAAACCCGCATAGAAACGATTCAAAGGTGCCCACCAGGCACTTTCGTGCGGGTGGAAAACGAAGTAATAACATTACACAACAGTCCTCGATGGGACCCACAGAACAGATATATACAACAGCGACTCGAAGAGTCAAGAATACAGATATAATATACAAGATCCAAATCACCTTGAAAACGGTAGAGCGTCCGACTACGGACAAGAAGCAAATGGGGCTAAGAGCCCTGAAGAATAACCAATGGCGTCCATAACCCTGCCCAGGCCAAGCCGGAAGGGTAACCCTGCTAACGACGTCGATCTCAAAACCTGCTTAAACAAAAGGGGTGCCGACAAAGGGCAAAGGAAAAAGAGGAGCGTCGATCTTGAGGCCGATGCAGCGAGACTAGAATTCGGCGGTCCTCGCCTACATAGGTATGGTGGACTGAGCGGCAGCGGCAGCATGCACTAAACAACCTATAGAGACTCGATATAACTGGCGGCTATCAGAGAGGGGTAAGAAAAGACCTATCCGGAACCAGACTGATACTAACACCAAACAATCCCATCCTGGTATTCCCCCTCGAGACCAAACGAGGAAGTCAACCGAGGAACTCACACAGTTGGCAGTTTTACTTATTCAGTTATAGTTGCGGCACTTTACTAGTCAGGTTTAGATAATCATCCTGATAAAGTAAGCAGTGGGCACTTTTAGTTAACCATTCCGTTACAGTGGCAACACTTACTAGTCAGATACAATTAACATGAGATAACCCAAAACCCAGCAGTTGTTGGTACTTTTATTTAGCCATTCCGTTGTAGTTGCAATACTTACTAGTCCAATACAATGGTCGCAAGAGACACTCCAAACAAGCAATGGTGGGCAGTATTATTTAGCCATTCCATTATAGTGAAGCTGATTACTAGTCATTATAAAGTCAAATTTATAGCACTACTTTAGTTATGCTTGTCTATGGTCGAGATACTGTGCTCCAAGTCGTACATAACCGCGGACACGGCTTTCAGAAAGTTTTACCCGGCCGGGGTGCACCAATAGCAACACACGCTCGATCAACCTCGGAAAAACCAAAACAAAACCCAACGAGGCTTTCACGACTGAACAATCACAGGATTCGGAAATATTTCAGCGGGCCACCCCTTAAAGTAGACCCGCAACGAAGCCGGCCGGCTCCGAGACGGACTCAAGGTTGTGGGGACGGCTGTGAACGACTGGGAACCCAAAACTGGGCTTTTCGACACCGCGGAATCGTGCCACGATCCTAAACAGTACAGTGTGCTCCTCGCACAATTTAAATACATAAGTAGCATGGCATAAGTACAAGATCGTAATTAAAACCTCAAACTAGTTTTTGGCCCCAAGAAATAAGAATGAATCAAGCTCTGGCTCAGGGGGGTCACATATACCTCCCGGATGTGGATAGCGCGATAAATCAAGGAACAGGTATCAAGTACTCGGGGTCCTACGGGACACAAGTGGGCGTTCGGAAACCAAATATTATCTATCACCCACCGATGCCTCTGCTTACTTCAATTTTAGTTGTTAAATAGGAATTTAAAGTGAACGATAAGTAAAGCCATGATCATCTCCAACATCAAACATGCGGCAAGGCTCCAACAACTGTGGCATTTGACGACACGCAACAGCACTTGAGCAAGCGACTAAGACGCACAGGTCCCACTATCTACGAAATAACAGGTAATAGGGTGTGTCCAAGGCAATATAGGGCTGCAAGGGATATCACGGGTACGAAAACTAGAGCAACGCAACTCAGATAGCAATAGATCAACAGGAGGGAATAAATACTATAAAAGTAAGATAGGTAGAAAGGGGGAGATGCTCGCCTGAAAACATTGTCGAAGGTTTTCCCCGAAGATCGGGTCGACACTCGCATCAACTCAACGGCCTTATCCGCGAAGAAGCAAAACACTAGCACAAACACCGGATGCAATATTTAATACAACGGCAGAAGATCGGCATGATGCATGGCATGGCAAGGTGCGATGCAATTAGGTCATATTAAGCGGAACCGGGGTCCCGACAATTATTCAAGTGGTTCAAGTTGTTTAGCTACCCTGCATTTTAAATGTTGTTTTAGCATGGCAAAAGATAGCACAGGTTCGCTACACAAATTTAAATGAGGCCAATATAAGGCTAGATTTGCCTGCATATGGGCCCCATATTTAATTATTAGGTGAATCGGCATAAATCCCCCAACCCACATGAATGTATGCATGCAAGACAATTATTATGCGACAAGTTATATTATGTTATAAAATAGGGTTTAGGGAAGGGATTCACACATTGAGGGTCTCGACGGTCTTGGGGTTCCGGGGTTCAGGGTAGGTCTCAGGGTCCAGGGTTCGACGGCCTTGGTCCGGGGGTTCGACGGGATCGGAACGGTCTCGGCGGGCTCGTTCTCGCATCCGGGCAGGACTTGGTGCGGCGTCGGGGGCGCATCGGATTCTTCCGGGTCGGTGCCGTCCTTGTCATCGCGAAGGTCTTGTCGGTCCCACGGGGTCGATCTTGCCGTTGCGAGGATCTTGTCGCGCCCGCTGTCTTTGGGTTCGGGTAGCAGATCTCGGCGTCTCGTGACGAAGGTCTTGATGGTGCCGCCTTCATTTGTCGATGTCGGTCTTGGGCGAGTCGGTTACCGGGGTCCGGGATTCGGGAAGAAGATCATGACGGTCCGGAGAACGTCCTTCGGGGTTTGGATCCGGAAAGGCAACCTTTGGGTCCGTGAGGTAGATCTGGGTGTCGCTTGTCGATCTTGTCTTTAGCGCCACCCCGCATACTTGTCTCCAGAATATCACCACACAACCATACACGTAACCGGATCTGCGCCGAACAGCGAAAGGCACCAGGGCACACACGCGACTGGAGAGGGACGGCCGATCTCAACACGAGGGGAGGGCGGCATGTCGCTGCAGGAACCCACGCGGACGAGCTCGCCTGAGAAGGAGTCCACGCGCTACAGGGAGCACACCCGGAGGCGTTCCAGGAGATCCGATGCAGAGAGGCCACGGCGAGAAGCGGCTTGAGATCGAGGAGGGAGCTGGGGCGACGAGGCGGCGTTCGGCGCGTCGGGTCGAGGCGACGCCGTGGCGGCAGCGCGGTGGGGAGGCAGTGGTGGCGGTGAGCGGAGAGAGAGGCCAGGCGCCGAACGGAGGTCGCGGGCAGAGAAAGCGGCGGGCAGCCGCAGCGGCGCCGTGAGGCAGAGCGGCGTGCTGGGGCGAGGCAGCGGCGGCAGCGAAGGTGGAGCAGTGGCGGAGGAGCGGCGGCAGGGCGGTTCGGGAAGGAGCGGCGGCCTGTGTGGCGCAGCGCCTGGGGCAGGCGGGCGAGGCTCGAGGCGGGAGCTCCAGGCGAGCGGGCAGCGGAGGCGGGGCTCATGAGGCGCGGGAGAGTGCGGAGAAAGGCCAGGCGGGAGCGCTCGCGGTGAGAGGCGGCTCGGCCACGGGAGGTGCGGGGCGAGGTGTCGAGGCGGCCGATCTGCTGCGGTGAGTCGAGGGAGGCCAGGCGGTGACGGAGGAGACGCAGGCGGCGTGGCTCGGGCTTGCGGTGGGGAAGACGTGGGGTGTCTGCGGTGGGTTGGGCGCGTGCGATGCAGGGGAGGTGGGGAGGTTGGGGAAGAGAGAGAGGAGGGAGGAGAGCGGGGCCAGAGGGTGGGGCCTGCAGGGGGTGGGTCCCAGGGGAGGTGGGGTCGCGTCAGGGGGGGTTGGACCGGTTCCTGTGTGGTGTTGGGGTGTGGGCAGGGAGCAGGTGGACCAGGGGGTGGGGCCCAGGCGCGTGTGTGCGTGCTGTGTGTGGGGCCGGCGGGTGAGGTGGGATGAGAGAGAGAGCTGAGAGAGAGGGGGTGGACCAGGTGGCAGGGTGTGGTTGGTTAGGGGAGGGGAGGTGATGAGGTGGCGCGACGGGGTTGGCCGGGGTGAGGTGGCCAAAGGGGTGTGGGTAGATAGGTTGGTAGGAATAGGATTAGAGGTGGACCGATTTAGTTTTCTGGGGGTGGTCGTTCGGGTCGGTCGGCCCGTTCGACTGCCCCCACTAAAACAATTAAACTTTTTATTTGTTTTAAACGGGCAGTTTTCAAACCGATAGCAGCCAAAACAATTAATCCGGAGAACTGCGCTTTGCGTATGAATTAAGACGGGCGTTTAGAAAACATGAACCAGGCTTTTCCGCAAATAGTTTTATGCGAGCAAATGCAAGATGATGACGATGCTCAAATGCAATGTGGCATGATGACATGAGCATGCGGTCATGATGATGCAATGCACAAAAACAAACCGATTTTCTAGTAGTGGTTTTGCGGGATGCCACAATTCGACACCACTAACAAGGGATCTCGCCCTCGAGATCCGCCTCATGGTACCGGAAAGAAGGTCGGCGATCTGAATCTTCGCGCTTCGTGTAGATCCTCGCGACACCGCTAACAAGAGGTCGTTGTCCGTGATCGTCGCGAGAACACTCCGGGAACAACAGGTCGAAGGTAGAGGTATCAACAAATAAAGCCACCCCTAACTTCCGTGAACGGAGTAAAATCGCTGGATCCACTGATTCGATGTACAAGAGCGAATGATAAGAGTAGTGGTATGGTAGCTACTCCATCCCGCACTCAAACTATTACTCTGCACACGAATAGGCGGATTATGCAACCAACTCGCGGAATCAGACTGAAGATCTCGACAAGCGAGGTTCGGAACAACGGAGTGATGCAGGCTATGCATCGGAGCTGGCGTAGAGGATGTCGTCGCTTCGGAAAACACCGGAAGGCACAAACAAGGAACAAAGAATGGTAACACCGTAGACGGATTCATTAGGCAGCTTGAACACCGGATGGTAGAACATCGTAATCAAACAAGGAAGCGAAACCCGGAAGGTACGGTGGAACCCAACCACGAGAATTCCTGGACCCGAAGAAAGGGACGAGAGCGGATTCAAAACATGTAGAGGTAAGAGGGGAACAGCAGAGGGGTAAGGAGTAAAATCAGACCTAATCAGAACTATCCAACCGATTTTGCAAAAATAGTTTTGACACTCTACTTCGGCCGTTATCTAGGTTATCCTACGGGCTGGACTTGTGGGGTATCGCAACTGCTGAGCTCTGATACCACTCTGTAACACCCTCAGAATCGACCCTATGCAAGGTTCAGCGATTCCCGCCAAACCCGCATAGAAACGATTCAAAGGTGCCCACCAGGCACTTTCGTGCGGGTGGAAAACGAAGTAATAACATTACACAACAGTCCTCGATGGGACCCACAGAACAGATATATACAACAGCGACTCGAAGAGTCAAGAATACAGATATAATATACAAGATCCAAATCACCTCGAAAACGGTAGAGCGTCCGACTACGGACAAGAAGCAAATGGGGCTAAGAGCCCTGAAGAATAACCAATGGCGTCCATAACCCTGCCCAGGCCAAGCGGAAGGGTAACCACGCTAACGACGTCGATCTCAAAACCTGCTTAAACAAAGGGGTGCCGACAAAGGGCAAAGGAAAAAGAGAGCTTAAGATCTTGAGGCGATGCAGCGAGACTAGAATTCGGCGGTCCTCGCCTACATAGGTATGGTGGACTAAGCGGCAGCGGCAGCATGCACTAAACAACCTATAGAGACTCGATATAACTGGCGGCTATTAGAGAGGGGTAAGAAAAGACCTATCCGGAACCAGACTGATACTAACACCAAACAATCCCATCCTGGTATTCCCCCTCGAGACCAAACGAGGAAGTCAACCGAGGAACTCACCGGTTGGCAGTTTACTTATTCGATTATAGTTGCGCACTTTACTAGTCGTTTAGATAATCATCACGATAAAGTAAGCAGTGGGCACTTTTAGTTAACCATTCCGTTCTGGTGGCAACACTTACTAGTCAGATACAATTAACATGAGATAACCCAAAACCCAGCAGTTGTTGGTACTTTTATTTAGCCATTCCGTTGTAGTTGCAATACTTACTAGTCCAATACAATGGTCGCAAGCGACACTCCAAACAAGCAATGGTGGGCAGTATTATTTAGCCATTCCATTATAGTGAAGCTGATTACTAGTCATTATAAAGTCAAATTTATAGCACTACTTTAGTTATGCTTGTCTATGAATTAGAATCGTGCTCCAAGTCGTCCATAACGCGGACACGGCTTTCAGAAAGTTTTACCCGGGGTGCACCAATAGCAACACACGCTCGATCAACCTCGGAAAAACCAAAACAAAACCCAACGAGGCTTTCACTGAACAATCACAGGATTCAGAAATATTTGAGGCCACCCTTAAAGTAGAACCATAGAAGCCGGCTCCGAGACGGACTCAAGGTTGTGGGGACGGCTGTGAACGACTGGGAACCCAAAATTGGGCTTGTCGACACCGCGGAATCGTGCCACAATCCTAAACAGTACAGTGTGCTCCTCGCACAATTTAAATACATAAGTAGCATGGCATAAGTACAGGATCGTAATTAAAACCTCAAACTAGTTTGTGGCCCCAAGAAATAAGAATGAATCAATCTCTGGCTCAGGGGGGTCCCATATACCTCCCGGATGTGGATAGCGCGATAAATCAAGGAACAGGTATCAAGTACTCGGGGTCCTACGGGACACAAGTGGGCGTTCGGAAACCAAATATTATCTATCACCCACCGATGCCTCTGCTTACTTCAATTTTAGTTGTTAAATAGGAATTTAAAGTGAACGATAAGTAAAGCCATGATCATCTCCAACATGAAACATGCGGCAAGGCTCCAACAACTGTGGCATTTGACGACACGCAACAGCACTTGAGCAAGCGACTAAGACGCGCATGTCCCACTATCTACCAAACAACAGGTAATAGGGTGTGTCCAAGGCAATATAGGGCTGCAAGGGATATCACGGGTACGAAAACTAGAGCAACGCAACTCAGATAGCAATAGATCAACAGGATGGAATAAATACTATAAAAGTAAGATAGGTAGAAAGGGGGAGATGCTCGCCTGAAAACATTGTCGAAGGTTTTCCCCGAAGATCGGGTCGACACTCGCATCAACTCAACGGCCTTATCCGCGAAGAAGCAAAACACTAGCACAAACACCGGATGCAATATTTAATACAACGGCAGAAGATCGGCATGATGCTTGTATGATGCATGGCATGGCAAGGTGCGATGCAATTAGGTCATATTAAGCGGAACCGGGGTCCCGACAATTATTCAAGTGGTTCAAGTTGTTTAGCTATCCTGCATTTTAAATGTTGTTTTAGCATGGCAAAAGATAGCACCGGTTCGCTACACAAATTTAAATGAGGCCAATATAAGGCTAGATTTTCCCGCATATGGGCCCCATATTTAATTATTAGGTGAATCGGCATAAGGCCCCCAACCCACATGAATGTATGCATGCAAGACAATTATTATGCGACAAGTTATATTATGTTATAAAATAGGGTTTCGGGAAGGGATTCACACATTGAGGGTCTCGACGGTCTTGGGGTTCCGGGGTTCAGGGTCGGTCTCAGGGTCCAGGGTTCGACGGCCTTGGTCCGGGGGTTCGACGGGATCGGAACGGTCTCGGCGGGCTCGTTCTCGCATCCGGGCAGGACTTGGTGCGGCATCGGGGGCGCATCGGATTCTTCCGGGTCGGTTCCGTCCTTGTCATCGCGAAGGTCTTGTCGGTCCCACGGGGTCGATCTTGCCGTTGCGAGGATCTTGTCGCGCCCGCTGTCTTCGGGTTCGGGTAGCAGATCTCGGCGTCTCGTGACGAAGGTCTTGATGGTGCCGTCTTCGTTTGTCGATGTCGGTCTTGGGAGAGTCGGTTACCGGGGTCCGGGATTCGGGAAGAAGATCATGACGGTCCGGAGAACGTCCTTCAGGGTTTGGATCCGGAAAGGCGACCTTTGGGTCCGTGAGGTAGATCTGGGTGTCGCTTGTCGATCTTGTCTTTAGCGCCACCCCGCATACTTGTCTCCAGAGTATCACCACACAACCATACATGTAATCGGATCTGTGCCGAACAGCGAAAGGCACCAGGGCACACACGCGACTGTAGAGGGACAGCCGATCTCAACACGAGGGAAGGCCGGCATGTCGCTGCAGGAACCCACGCGGACGAGCTCACCTGAGAAGGAGTCCACGCGCTACAGGGAGCACACCCGGAGGCGTTCCATGAGATCCGATGCAAAGAGGCCACGGCGAGCAGCGGCTTGAGCTCGAGGAGGGAGCTGGTACGGACGAGGGCGACGTTCGGCAGCGACGTCGGGGTCGGGGCGGAGCCGCACGCGGCAGGCGGCGCTGGGTCGGGGGAGGCCGGTGGTCGGGCGGTGAGCCGGAGGAGAGGGAGGCCCGAGGCGGCGCCGGAGGAACGGAGGTCGCCGGGCAGAGGGAAGGCGGGCCAGCGCGCGGTGAGGCAGAGCGGCGGGCGTGCGGGCCGGGCTGGCGAGGGCGGGCGGAGGAGTGGAGCGGAGGGAGCGGCGGCGAGGGCGGTTCTGGGAAGGAGCGCGGCGCACGGGACGGGCGAGGCGAGGCTGCTGGCGGAGCTCCCAGGCGGCGCGGCGACGAGCGGAGAGGCGGGCTCATGGCGCCAAGGGAGGCGGGAGAAGGGCAGGGCGAGCGGCGCCGGTGAGGCGGCTCGGCCACGGGAGGTGCGGGCGAGGTGTCGGGCGGCGTGGCCCGATCTGCTGGTCGAGTCGAGGGAGGCGGGCGGTGACCGAGGAGACGCAGGCAGGCGGTGGCTCGGCTTGCGGTGGGAAGACGCGGGCGTCTGCTGGGTGGGGCGCGGATGGTGGGAGATGGGAGGTTGGGGAAAAGAGAGGGAGGAGAGCGGGCCAGAGGGTGGGGCCTGCAGGGGTGGGTCCCAGGGGAGGTGGGGTCGCGTCAGGGGGGGGGGTTGGACCGGTTCCTGTGTGGTGTTGGGGTGTGGGCAGGGAGCAGGTGGACCAGGGGGTGGGGCCCAGGCGCGTGTGTGCGTGCTGTGTGTGGGGCCGGCGGGTGAGGTGGGATGAGAGAGAGAGCTGAGAGAGAGGGGGTGGACCAGGTGGCAGGGTGTGGTTGGTTAGGGAGGGGGAGGTGATGAGGTGGCCTTGACGGGTTGGCAGGTGAGGTGGCCAAAGGGGTGTGGGTAGATAGGTTGGTAGGAATAGGATTAGAGGTGGACCGATTTAGTTTTCTGGGGGTGGTCGTTCGGGTCGGTCGGCCCGTTCGACTGCCCCCACTAAAACAATTAAACTTTTTATTTGTTTTAAACGGGCAGTTTTCAAACCGATAGCAGCCAAAACAATTAATCCGGAGAACTGGGCTTTGCGTATGAATTAAGACGGGCGTTTAGAAAACATGAACCAGGCTTTTCCGCAAATAGTTTTATGCGAGCAAATGCAAGATGATGACGATGCTCAAATGCAATGTGGCATGATGACATGAGCATGCGGTCATGATGATGCAATGCACAAAAACAACGCGATTTTCTAGTAGTGGTTTTGCGGGATGCCACAGATAGGGACGGGGGTTATTTAGAAAACAAAACTAGGCGTTTCGAATTGGTTTCAGACAAACAATGCATGATGATGACGATGCAATGCACAAAAACAACGCGATTTTTTAGTAGTGGTTTTGCGGGATGCCACAATAATCGCCGGAGCCGAGATGGTGGGTATCAATGTTTCGGGATCTCATATTCTTGCCCTTCTCAGTCCTGGCCTTGCCCAAGGCGGAGTTACATCTGGCCTTGAACACATTGTAGTCTTCTTCCTTGACCAGAGGCTCCTTCTTGATGAGCTTTGGATAACTTAGCTTCTCCTCGAAAATCAGATTCTTCACCCGAGCCTTCCAATTTGACAAGGCCTTGGTCATCCTCCTGAGGGCATACTTGTTCATCGGATTCCCTTTGAGATTTTCATTATTATACTTGTTTTCCTCATCACCCGGGAACGCGTATCTTGCGTGCAGCTTCCGGAAAAGCTGGATGAGGAAACCCTTGTTCTCTTCGGCCTTCAGGTTCTCCATGTTGATCGTGACGGTGTTCCGGAGGATTGCCGCGAGCTGGTTAGAGTAACCCCCAACAAATTCTTCTGGCTCCAAAGGCGCACCTTTAGGGCTCACGCTTGTGATGATGGACCTTTTGTGGTCGACCACGATCGGGGTCCGATCCTTCCGAGACTTCTTTGATGAGCTACCACCGTCTGTAGTAGCTTCACCGCCGCCATCAGTGGTAGTGGCGTCGCCATTGGCATCCCCCATCTCCTCATTGCCCGACGAGGTATCCTCGTCCTCCTCCATCTCGTCGTCCCGCGGAAAAAATTCCGGGGCCTCTAGGGATTCCATCTCCGCCTACTGCTCCCAAAAGGGCTTCTGGCTAGAAGGGCCTAGATCCGACATTTCTATACACACAAATAAATGAAACTAATAAGCACAAAAATTCCAGAAAATTTTGGCATGATTGCTAATTTTCTATGTCTAGGAGTGCCAGAAATTCTCCGGAACAGAACTGAATCAACATTCCGGCGAAACATTGGAAACTCAAAAAGAAAAACCTGCACAAAAAGGATCAACTGTCATCATCACAGCCATTTTCTGCCAGCATACACACACACATACATATATCGGATCAGTGCCATACATATAGTATCCTAGTGAAGTTTAACATACATCATGGTCTGGCACAAAAGGAAAAGCTACCAGAACTTGATAATCAACCAATAATCCTTCAAAGCTTTTTCAAAACACTCTCCAATTACTTGAAACTAGCAATATCTAACACAAGGGAGACCACAGTTCTTGGGGTGGTTTACAAACATGCCAAGACAGTTTTGCTGAACTCACATAATTCCTGAAGGCAGAACATATATTCATAATTTCACAGCATAGCAGAAAACAACTGATTCGAAACTACAGAAGAAACTCAAAATAATACGTTTAGTACAGATTTAAGGGAACAGCTCAGTTCATCACAAAATTGTGTTACTGACAGACAATCTCAGAGTTAAGCACAGAGTTTACAACAAGGGTGGACTGATGGATCATGTCATATATTGCACCAATTAAAATTTGAGAGCAGTATGACCATTGATCATCAAAATTTTCAACTGAGCATAGAACAAAACATTGTAACTGAACATGAACAGGTACACGAGAAATGCAATGAAGATATTTTATAGTGGATAAGCCAGCCAGAATTTCTAAGGAAAAGCTACCAGAACTTGATAATCAACCAGTAATCCTACAAAGTTTTGTCGAAACACTATCCAATTACTTAAAACTAGTGGAGTAATATCTAACACAAGGGAGACCACAGTTCTTGGGGTGGTTTACAAACATGCCAAGACAGGTTTGCTCAATTCAGATTATTCCTAAAGGCAGAACATAGATTCAAAATTGCACAACGTAGCAGAAAACATCCGATTCGAAACTACAGAAGAAACTCAAATAGAGAAGTTTACTAAAGCATTTGAAGTGTTTAAACAACATAAGAACTTGCTCCTATATATAGTAGAGACTAGTATACAACTATAGATTTACAGTTGTACGTGTAAAAGATGGATCACATCCAGAGATCTGAATAAAGAGTTCTGAATGCAGATCAACTATAGATTTACAGTTGGTACTGCAAAATCAAGACTAGCCCAAGGATCAGGCCAACTCAGAATATTGTGTTTGTTGTTGTATGTTTATTTCTACTGCACACACTATGAAACACAATTAGCAATCAGCAATGCCTCTCATCTTTTCTATTTGCATGTAAGTAAATCATGCACTGAGAAGGAATAGAAGAACTAAACAATTATAATATGACAACATAAAAGATGCACGTAATGGATATTAACTCCAATACTAAATATTGAAAGTTCAAGTCTACACAGATGTATTTTTTCACTCCTAGAACTGCAAGGAGTACTGAATATTGACAGTTCAAGTCTACACAGCAGTATTTTTTTCACTCCTATAACCTGAACTTCTATGCCTAAAATTCAGAAACAACAGCGTCGACTTCCATGAGCGAGGGCAACACGTACGCCGCCGCGGCCTCAACTGCTGGCGGGGAAGAAGCTCACACCTCGGCCGACGGAACGGGGCGGAGACAGTCCGTGATGGCTTTGCTGCCAGACAGAAGGAAGGGAGACCGGAGGGCTGGAGGAGGCCGGGCCGCTCCAAAGAACCGCACCGGAGGGCGGAGGTGGACGCCGGCAGCGGCTGAGAAACCCTATAAGGGGAGGAGAGGGGAAGAGGAGTGGGTGGATGGGGGGCGGGGACTCACCGGAGAGAGGGATTGCCAAAGCCGGAGGAGCTGCCCTCCTTCACGGGGCGGCGGTGTCGGGATCCTCCTTCACGGGGACGGGGCGTCGGGCTCCTCCTCCACGGGGCGGCGGCGAGCTCCTCCTTCACGGGGACGACGGTGTCGGGCTCCTCCTCCACGGGGCGGCGGCGAGCTCCTCCTTCACGGGGACGGCGGCGTCGGGCTCCTCCTCCACGGGGCGGCGCGAGCTCCTCCTTCACGGGGACGGCGGCGTCGGGCTCCTCCTCCACGGGGCGGCGTCGGGCTCCTCCTCCACGGCGGCGACGGCTTCGATCTATCTGAGATATGTGAAGTCGTGTACTAGCTTTAGTACTAGCTGTGTGACTTGATGTGTGTCGGTTATGCGAGGCGCATATCGCAAAGTGCGCCTCGTATAATATTACGCGAGGCGCATCTGGGCTAAATGCGCCTCGCATAATATGCAATCCTAGACAAATAGGGCAGTGCGTAGGTTTCTATCAACAAACACACAACAGCCTAGTGGTAGTACATGCCTTGTCCTATTTCACTGCTGGCCACCCAAGTTCGAATCCTAAGGTTAACAATTTTTTGGAAATTTTTTTAAAGGCCATTTTTCATGTAAAAGCATTGTCCAAACACAATATGAACTATAAAATATACTACAAATATTTTAAATATTCAAATATTTCTAAAACAACAAAAGTGAGTATTCTCAATGAATGTGTCTTGTCGATACATAATATTATCAATGCAATATTATTATAACACACACATAATGAAAATTAAGAATGTTTTGATACATAATAGTAGGCCACACACACGACGGTTCTTGACAATTATTGGAGCGCGCTAGCGTTTCTTGACAATGTTCGTCTTCTTGCCCTTCTTTGTCGCGGTTGCATAGGTTAGGTCCGGGACGTCTTCACTACTTCTCTTGAACGGAAGTCCTTTCTTAGGTAGGGTTGTGGTGTACGGTGTTTGGTTGCCATACCCATCTTCTATCTTCGGGTCGCCCGTTCTGGTCAAAGTCTTGCTCGTTGGCGACTTCGTCCATTCCGATAATGTTCCTTTTGCCTCTCCTGACGACAACCCGTCTAGGCTTTGACGGGTCTTTGATGTACCAGCATTGGTCGACTTTGCTAGCCAAAACCCAAGGCTCATTTCTTGCGGGTGCGTTCGCGCTGGTGGTCTTTGACGGTATAACCATCGTGGTGAAATACCGGTCTTCTTTCTCGACGCTCTTGGCCCACCTGACACGGAACATCGGCACCTCTCCGTAACATAGTCGAGCTCCCAAATCTCCTCGATCCTTCCGTAGTATCTTTCCGGGATGTCGCCGGTGTAGAATATCCCTGTTACCCCTGAGTTCTGGTAATTGCAGTTATTGTCTTTTTCCTCTGTGTAGAACGTGTATCTGTTGATATCGTAAGCCTGATAGGTCATGAGGTTGTGCGAGGCGCCCTGTGACAATGAGAATATGAGTTTATCTTTCTCCGAGTACTCGCCCTGCGGTGGATTAGCTACGACCTTCTCCCTAAACCACCACGTGAAACCGGAGTTGTGCTCCTTGATAACATCTTCCTCCCTCGGGACCTGGCGCCCCTGATCAGCGTAATTCTTTTTGATAAACTCTTTGTGCTCATGTATGTATGGATCAACCACCTGCAGGTGTTGCAGCGCGACCAGGTTTGCTCTTTCAAAGTCCTTGGTTCGGCCCTCCATGTCGACATGCTTTGCACGTCGACCCTCGCGGTGACCCCATCCAGCGAGCCTCCCGAGGTGCTTGTTGAATGGCATACCAAGAGGGGTCTCGGTTTGTAGAAAGTTCGAGCAGAAAGAGATGCACTCTTCGGCCAGGAAGCCGTTTGCTATGCTTCCATCTGGACGGGACTTGTTCTTAACGTATCCCTTGATGTGTCCATTGAGCCTTTCGAACGGCATCATGCTTCGCAGAAACGCAGGACCGAGATGGACGATATCCTCCACGACATGGAGAAGCAGATGAAGCATGATGTCGAAGAAAGCGGGGGGAAATAGATCTCGAGCTCGCACATTATCACCATGATCTCGTCATGTAGCCTCGTGAGCTGCTTAATGCCTATCGACTTCCGAGAGATGACGTCAAAAAAGTTGCAGAGGCCAAATAGTGTTTCACGGATGTGCTTGTCCATTATACCTCGGATCGCGACCGGCAGTACCTGCGTCATTAGCACGGCGACGTCGTGAGACTTCATCCCGCTGAAGCGCTGCTTCGCCTCGTCTAGCCATCTGCTTATCTTCCCCGCGTAGCCGTTCGGAAATTTGACTCCGAGGAGGCACTTCATAAACTGTATGGCCTCCTTCTTACTCAGAGTGAAGCATGAGGCCTTGAGCTTGACCTCTCCCTTCTTAACCTTTTTCCCCTTGCGACGACGGCTATTATGTGTTTCTGTCTCCTCCACCTCGTCCTCCTCCTCATCATCGCTAGGTGGTGGTTGAAGTTCATCCTTGATGCCCATATGCTTCAAGTCGTTCCTTGCCTTCAGCCCATCTTTGGTCTTGTCGGTGTTAAGGAGGGTGGCAGCGGACTCTCGCCACGTTCTTCGTGATATGCATGAGATCAAGGCTATGAGGCACGGAGGATCTTCCAGTGTGCAAGTCCCGAGCAGACCTCGCCTTCCATATCTTGACAGCGGCTCGCTTCAGGTCTTTCTGGCAGAGCACTCCTTCCAGTTATTCAACAGCTTGTAGATTTCCGCGCCACTCTTCTGGTGTGGGATTCCTCGGAGCTTGATCGTCCCATCGAACAGATGTCCTAGCTTTCTCCAGGCGTGATTCTTGGGAAGCCACCTCCGAGCCCCAAGGAACACGGTTTTCCCGGACCCGGGATCTTTCTTTAGCTGGCGGTACATTGTATTATCCTTGCACCTAACGCACCCATAGAATCCTTGGACCACCTGCCCCGAGAAGTATCCGTAACCGGGATAGTCTTGCACCGTCATGATCACCGCCGCTCTCATGTCAAAGTACTCTTGTCTTGAGGCGTCCCATGTACGGGCTACTTCTTCCCATAACAACGTGAGATACAGATTGATGTCTGTACCAGGTTGTTTTGGCCCTTGAACGATCATACTCATGGTTACGTACTTCTTCTTCATGCACAACCAGGGGGAGGTTGTAGATCCATACAAACACGGGCCAGGTGCTGTGTGTGCTGCTCTGGCTTCCAAACGGATTGAGTCCGTCAGTTCTCACGCCCAGCCTGAGGTTCCTTGACTCTTTCCCAAAATGTTGGTAATATTGTAGGTCCAACGCCTTCGAATGGCAAGCATCCGAAGGGTGCCTCAACATTTCCTCCTTCTCCGGATCATCGTCTTCCGGCCTCTTTCTTTCCGCGTGCCAGCGCATGAGTTGTGCTTCCTTAGGGTCTGCGAAATACCTCTGCAAATGAGGAGTTAGAGAAAAGTACCACACCACCTTCCTAGGAGCTTTCTTGGTCCCTCTCTTGTATCGAGAGGTCTTGCACACCGGACACGTGGTCTTCTCCGCGTCCTTGCCCCGGTAGATGATGCAATCATTTATGCAGACGTGGTATTTCATGTGCGGTAGATTGAGAGGGAACACGACTTTCTTCGCCTCAGCGATACAAGTCGGACATGTGTTCCCCTTCTTGGGAAGAATATCGTGCCAGAATACAATGTTGTTGTCGAAACATTCGTCGGTCATTTTGTGTTTCGCCTTCATCTCCAGAGCCCTAAGCGTTACATTTAGACGGGTATCCCCGTCGTTGCATCCGTCAAACAATGGAGTGACCGCGTCTTTCTCCATTTGCTCCAGTTTACCCTTCTCTCTACCGGCGGCTCTGGCGTTACTCGTCTCCTTGAGAAGCAGATCTTGGACATGAGGGTCTCGCAACCAGCTCGAATCATGGTCGGCACCACCTTGATCATCTTCGTGTCCATGCCCGACGCCACCTTGATCATCTTCGTGTCCATGTCCGATTGCCACCACCACGATCTTCGTGATCGTGGTGGCGTCTTGATCTTCGTGATCATCACTGGCATCTTGATCTTCACCATTATTGACATCCTCATCATCATATTCGTCATCACGTATCCATCAAGTGTAGCCATCCATGAAACTACGTCGAAGCAGGTGCGACTCCAGCATTCCGGAGTCATGCCTTATCAGATACATCGACTTGCGATCCGACATGGACATCTTATCTCTGTCTTGTTTGCACGTTCCATGTCGGCCCTCGCGCATGTCATCCACCTATCCACGCGGGCTTTGTTGATCAGTGGTCGGACCATGGCCGCCTGCGTGGTACAAAGAGCAAGAGAATAATTAGAGCATATATGGACGTGGATCGCCGGAAAAATTCGGCATGACCTCCCCAAAAAATAGGACATCCGAGAGTGCCAAAAATTCGGCGGAAAAGAAATAAATCGACATTCCGGCGAAACATTGGCATCTCAAATGAAATCCCTACACAAAAAGTAGCACCACAACACAATCATATAATCGGTGTCTCCGACAACGCGCATACATGCAAGCAACGCCTTCACGCTTCCTCCAACAACGACTTGCGCAAGAGAGCCGGAGGAGAAGTAAATGGACATGTTGTAGATCTAGAGGAGCAAGAGACTTCACTTACATATGGGTGTCAACCAATGGATGTTGAGAAAGCTTCTATGGTGAATCAATGGGGGAAATGAGGTGGGGAGGAGGAGGGGGCGACCAGATTTGTCTTGGTGGAGGAGGAAGAAGTGACACTAGTGAGTGGGGTGGTAGTTGCCTCCATGTGCAAAAAGCTGGAAAAAAGAGGTGCCAGGTTATGCGAGGCGCATATTGCACAATATGCGCCTCCTATAATTCAAACTATAGGAGGCGCATATAGCAATATGCGCCTGCATGCGCCACCTACCACCGCCCGGGCCCAAGGATTTACTTGAGGCGCATATGACCATATGCGCCTGATATCAAATATAGGAGGCGCATATAGCCATATGCGCCTGATATTCGAGAACCTACCAACACGGGCCACACAAATTATGCGAGGCGTTACGTCCCATATGCGCCTCGCCTATCGATATATAGGAGGCGCATATGACTAGAATGCGCCTGCATAATATGGGGCTGCTAGATTCTGCTCAGACAGGATTATAGGAGGCGCATTCTTATCATATGCGCCTCGCCTATTTTTATACTAGAGGCGCATGGAGAAGGAGTGTGCCTCGCCTATTTTATAGGAGGCGCATATGGTCTAAATGTGCCTCGCATAAGCATGTCTCCTATAGCCTTCTCTCTAGTAGTGTCGGGGCATCGGAATACCACCAAATCATGTGTGTGGGCCTAGAATATGTGCGAGAGTGTGGTGGAAGGTTTAAAGGTGCAAGACATAGCCCCCTGCATGGCCTTCCTCATGTTCAGACAATAACACTTAGCAGACTCCTGGTCATGAAGATGGAAATGTCCCGGTGCGGCTATACCGGGCGCTAGAACATGCCACAGCCTCCCAAACCTGGTTCTCCACGTTCCTATGGCCTGAACATACCTAAGCCAAAAGAAATCTACACTGGGCTACCCCTCTCAGAAGAACATCTAGGGGGGTAGACGATCTGAGGACCCTGGATCAGGGTATCAGAGCAAAACGTGTCTGGGGGCATCAGAATACCACCAAATCAGGCGTGTGGACCTAGGATATGTGTCAGAGTGTGGTGGAAGGTTTAAAGGTGCAATACATAGCTCCTGGGCGTGGCCTTCCACGTGTTCAAACAAAAAAACTTAGAATACTCCTCGACAGGAAGGTGGAAATGTCCCGATGCGGCTATACCGGGGGCTAGAACGTGCCAAAACCTCCCAAATCTGGTTTTCTATGCGAATATGGCCTAAATATACCTAAAACCAAGAGAAATATACACTGGGATACCCCTCTCGGAACAACACCTAGGGGGGTATACGATCTGAGGCCCCCAGATCAGGGCTTTGGAGAAAAACGTGCCTCGGGGCATCGGACTACCACCATTCGTGTGGACCTAGGATATGTGCGAGATTGTGGTGGAAGGTTTAAACGTGCAATACTGTCGACACCCGGATTTTTAATCCCAGATGGCTGTTATGCCATACCTCGCAATCGCAGGATTATCATTTTCGCGAGACATAACAGAATTGGTACTACAGTACATCATCCATTACATACCTGTAGGGATCCCAACCTAATAAGGTAGAGTCCTCCTGTGTTTTACAATGCTAGTCCCTGGATCAATAGCTAGCATCCACAGTTAAGATGTAATATCAAGAAACAAAGGTCATAATATAACTTTATAACCAGGAATAACATAAGTTTATTACATCAATACATAGCTCATTTGGCTATTACATTACATTGCAGCAGAATAATTATAATCATGGGGTCCTTCATCTTCAAAGTGCCACAGGCAGATGTTGGTTGTAGACTTTGTAATCCTAATCAAACAATCTTCACTAAAATCAATCAAACCTGCAACATACAAGTTACAGCCACAAAGGGTCAATACATTTGATTTGTATTGGCAAGTGATACTATATTGGTAAAGTGGAATCTATCATCTATATGCATTTGGCTAAGTGGAGTTGAGGCTTGCATTGCTCAAAATAGATTTTTCTTATCATTTTGAAAATACTAAGTTTTTGTTTTGACAAATCACTTACCAAGGAATCTACCAATCAAAGACTGAAGATCCTTTCCAAGGCATCCACCAATCAAAGACTGAAGTGCTTGGCAATACCATTTTTCTCAAGATCCTTGTACCAAGCCATCTCTCCATCAATGATTGAAGAATTCAAACAACCCTTGTTCAAACCACAAGTTTTAACTTAGAAATTTGAATGATGAGATTATTGATTGCTTCCATGTCTTGATGCTCAAATTGTCCTTTACCAGGGACATGGCTAAGTACTTAGATTTTACACTCTGCAGAGGTGGTGCACTTTACCCACAAGACTTGGTTTCCCAAGACAAAATCTTTCAGAAGCCTTCCCTTAGACCAAAATGGACGTGTTCCAACCTATCAAACACTACCACCCACTGTCCATTTGGCTAAGTTCTTGCAACCTATATGATCATGGCAGAGCCCATATTGCCAAGTGGTTGCACTTGAAGCTTCTCAACATTTGACATCTCAAATCTCTTTGTTTCCTGGGTGGCCATCCACAAGTGAGATACACAATCCAAGTCCATGGCCTTGTGAACCACTCAACATATCCCAATCCTTCCATTCCACCCAGGAGGTTCATTAACTTAGTTGTTTTATTAAACAAAATCACAAGTCCTCAGACTTAGAATATTTTTCCATAGTGTGAATATATATTCCACCCATGTTTTCTATTAGCTAGGCTAAGCTTGGTAGTAGTAGGAATCTCTAAGTTAGGAAAATCCTACTAAGGATTCATCTACTATGTTTTACTATAGCAAGGTCTATACTTAGCAAAATCCATGCAAGTTTACTTAGCAAAAATTCACTAATGCATAGGGAAGTAATGGGATAGAGGGTATGAAGCATCACTTGCCTTTTTGGAAGGGAATGGTAACTCACTCCTTGATCTTGTTAGTCTCACACTTCACTACAAGTCAAACAAGCAAACACTAATTCAATTTACATTCCAAACCAATAATCACTCAAACAATTTCCCACATACAAAATAATGGAAACCAATTCATGCATGGGAGCATGAACAAGATAGTTTTTATTTTGCAAAAGGGGTCTCTATGGGGTTTCTAAACTTTGTAAGATCCAAATTGGTCATTTACCAAAATGGCAAAGTCATTAGTAAGAGGGTTTTGTCCAAAAATTATTTATAAATCCATTCATCATTTCATGTGGTGAAAAAAAAATGTTTTTATTAAGGCAAAACTCTTAAGTTGTTCACCAAATGAGTTTCTATTGCAAAGCTTGGTGTTTTGGGTCAGTAGGTTTGGTCCAAAACATATCCTTAAAGTTTTCTTTTCATAAACATTTTTATAACAAAAACCATTCTTTTTATTTGGCTAGAAAATGACTAAGTCAAGTAATCTAACCTAAATCTTACAAAAATCATTTCTAACACCAAGGGTTGGTTCCTAGGGTCAGTAAGATCACAACAAACCATTGTGCAAAGGTTTTAATCCAAAAATCATTTTTAAACAATTTTTCTAATCTAAACAAGTACACAAATGTTTCTGCAAATTCAAACAAGCTAACAGATACTATTTTTCAAACTAAGGGCATGGTTGGTTAGGGCTTGTTCTCCTGAATCCATTGATATAAAATTTGCAAAATTTGGACGTGTGGTTTGAAATTTATAGCAATTACAAATTTGTATTCTAATCAGATCAAAATTCTATTTTAAATTGAATCCTGAACACGTGGCTGCTTCTGATTGGGCAATACCGTTTCGTGTGGATCGCGTGATACAGGCCACAGGATTAAAAGGAGTGTGTGCGGCTCAGATGGTCGCGTAGCCTTTCGAGGGGATCTAATCCTAGCCAGTCAAAACACATCCTATGGCTACAGCGTGTTTGCCAGAAACTGGCGGTGAGACATTGCCGGCAAGCGGCGGAGCGGCCAGTTGGCGGCGGCTCTGGCGATGCAGGAAGCAGGGAAGTGTAAGGTGATGCTCACCAGGCTCAGGAGATCACGGCGAAGCTCAAGGTACTCGCGGTTGGTCAAGGGGCGTACTAGGGTTGCAGTAATTCCTCGCCGGAGTTGCGAACGGCGTCAGGTGGTCCTGGTTGCGGTCGGAGGCGGCGCCGATCATGAAGCCAAGCGGAGGCACGATTAGGTGCGCAAGACCAAGGTGAAGCTGCTAGCATGATCGGGAAGCAAAGGCGGCGTGCATGCACAGGGTTGTCGTCGGAGAAAAAGCGGCTGCCGAGCTAGTCAAGCCCAAGCTGGGCGCCAGCGTCGAGTGATTGACCAGAAGGATGCGCCAGTGTATGGTGGCGTGCTCGTGTGCTCGGAGGAGGAAGGAGGCGTGTCTTGGCGGAATTGGCGAGGGGTCGTCGAAGGCGAGAGAGGGTGGACTGATTACGGCTGGGGGCGTCTTGGGGAAGGAGGCGGAGGAAAGCGGAGAGAGGATGTGGCGATTTAACACGCGTGATCACTGCAGGTTTTACTCGTGGCATTAAAGCGAATTAAGTCGGAGGAATCAAGTCTGCAACGGCGAAGTGAGAGGAAGAACAGCTCGCGGGGTGGGGAAGAAGAGACGTGGTAGTGGGGTCCTCGGGTCAGTGGGAAAAGGAGAGGAAATGGGGTCCAGTGTTCAAAGGTTGTATGGGTTGCACGGTAAAGAAAACGCTTGGGGCGTGGGACAATTGGGCTGGATCATTGGGCGGATTGTTGGGTCTTTGCACTATTTTTTTTCATCGATTCTTTTCCTTTTCTATTTCTATTTTCCTGTTTTGAAATTCAAACAACCAAACACATTCAAAATGATTCAAAAAATCATCAAGCTTTTCAAATATGAATTTGGTTCTGTTTTAGTAGCATAAACCAACTTCCAAAACAAAATAATATTTTAAATCTTTTTAGGTTCCATTTATTAATTAAATAAAATGGTCCATGGTTTATTAATAAAACAAGGTTTGGTTTATTTAATAAAATCTTCATTTGAAATCCAAATGCTTTCAAAACCCAATCAGTAGGTTTTATTTGGAAATAAAGAATATTTGGAAAACTTGTTTAAAATAAAATAATCCTTTTACCTTAGGGTCCATCAATAATTAAATAAAATGGACCTTAGTTATTAAATCAAATAGGGTTTGATTTTATTAATAAAATATTTATTTGAAACCTAAATATTTTCAAAATCAAATTAGTAGGTTTAATTTGGGAAATACATAATATTTGGAAATTTGTTTTAAAACAAAATAACCTTTTATTTTAGTGTCCATTATTAATTAATATAATAGACTTTCATTATTAAATCCAATAGGATTTGTTTTATTGAGATATTTATTTTGAAATCTAAAATAAAGCCCAAACACTTTAGTAGGTTTTATTAGAAAATATAATATACTTGGAAAACCTATTTAAAACAATTTAATAAGTTTTGATGTTTTAATTAAAATGGTAAAACCTTTTATTTGAATAAAATTTGATATTAATTTCTTATTATTTTATTTTAAATAAACCTTTGTTATTTTTATTCAAAACTAAATGTTTTAATTCCCAAAGTTTGGTCAAGGTTTAATTTGGCTTTATTAAATAATCTTTATTTATAAACCCACTTTTTCTTTTTAAAAACCAAATCTTTTATTAAAGGATCCAATAATAGTAATTCCAAAACATTTTAATTTCCTTTATTAAATGTTTATCTTTATGAATCCTTTTAGGATTTTATTTAATTTAAATGGGTTTGAAGTTCCATTTGAATTCAAAAGTTTCTTCTGGCTCTGAAATTTAAGCAAAGTTTTATTTTATTCATTTATTTTCACATTACAAGATTTGGAAAATCTTGGGATGTGACAAGCTACCACCCTTAAAATAAATCTCGTCCCGAGATTTGGGAAGGTTAGGGTTACAAGCAGGCTCAAAACAACTAGGGTACTACCACCCTTAAAAATTTCAAACAAAAATTACACATTGTCCTTCTTGGGATCCTGGGGAAATTTCTCTAAGCAAACTTTTGCATGTGTCCTTGGTTTCCATTCTTGACTCATGGGCCAAGGTTGAGATCCTTCATGGACTTGTTTAACTTGTTCTCCATCCTTTCTGGACAAGTGTTTGCATATTGGCCTAGTTACTTGCATTTGAAACATGTGACAAGGCTGAGATCCCTCATAGGCTGCTTTATCATATACTTCATCTCTTCTGGACAGTTGTTTGCATAATGTCCTAACTCTTTGCAATGTTTTCACATCACTTGGCTAATATCCTTCCTCATCTTGGGTTTCACTAGCCTTTGTTTGTATTCTTGGTTCTTCTCCTTTTCTGGGCATTCATTAGCATAGTGTCCCATCTCTTTGCATTTGAAACATTGCACTTGTGTAATATCCTTCTTGTTAGTGTTGGGGAATTTCTTCTTCTTGGGTCTCTCCAAAGCTAGGAGTTCTTCTAGTTCATATTCTTCATGAGTGGGAGATCTTTCTCTCTTCTTGGGGCATTGATCTTCATGCTCCTTGGATGCATGATCCTTGTCTCTAAAATTATAGCTAGCTTGGGTTCCTTCTATAATAACATCTTTGTCATCCTTGTTGTCATTAGCTCTTTGGAAAAAGTTGTCTCCCATGTTGATCATTTGAGTAACTAATCCTTGCAACAATTGGGATTGAAGTTTCAAAATCCTTTGTATGGCTGGGCCTAGTCCATTGTTGTTAGCTAAAAGTTGAGTTGTCTCTTGGCTCAACTGTTTTTGGGTTGCTATAAGTTCTCTCATGTTGTCCTCTTGGTTGTTGTTGATGTCACTATCCTTGATGTTGGAGTCTCTTGGAAAAATCATCTGTTTGGGTTTGAAGGGAGATTAGAATAGGCAAGATATTTCTAAGGAGTCAATTCTAATTCACACAAGCAATGTTCATGCAATGACAAACCAAACAATTCACTCAAACAAGGTTCAAGCACATACTTAGGCAACAAAATATTTTTGTTACACCACATAAGTTGGTGTGTTTTTGACCTAGCTAAAATATGGTGGTCTATCTATATGGTTCACTTGTGATCTTTACTTTCTTCATGATTCTTCTTACTTGAGATCATGGTTTCCTTGAGAAAACTCTTGGTCACAATACTTCAAAGTTGTTGATGGCTCCTTCTTATTTTGCATTCCCTTAGTCTCTAAATTTTGGGTAAGACTTTCCTTGTTTCACTTGTGGTCCTTAGTGATATCCAAGTTGGAAGTCCTTGGTGAAGAGGCTGAAGATGTTGAAGTCATTAGAGTTGAAGAAGTTGAGGAAGTCCTTTGCACATAGTGTAGTCTTTGGTCATGGGGTAGGTTTTCCATCAAGTTAAAAATAGTAGAGAAGTAAAGTTGAAACCAAAATGGTGGAGGAAAGAGTTTACAAGTGTTTTTTGTAAGTAAGTTTTGGATCAAAATATAACTCCTATTTTTCTAAGGGTTTTTGTCCAATCCTACAGGCAACACAATGCTCTGATACCATCTGTAGGGATCCCAACCTAATAAGGTAGAGTCCTCCTGTGTTTTACAATGCTAGTCCCTGGATCAATAGCTAGCATCCACAGTTAAGATGTAATATCAAGAAACAAAGGTCATAATATAACTTTATAACCAGGAATAACATAAGTTTATTACATCAATACATAGCTCATTTGGCTATTACATTACATTGCAGCGGAATAATTATAATCATGGGGTCCTTCATCTTCAAAGTGCCACAGGCAGATGTTGGTTGTAGACTTTGTAATCCTAATCAAACAATCTTCACTAAAATCAATCAAACATGCAACATACAAGTTACAGCCACAAAGGGTCAATACATTTGATTTGTATTGGCAAGTGATACTATATTGGTAAAGTGGAATCTATCATCTATATGCATTTGGCTAAGTGGAGTTGAGGCTTGCATTGCTCAAAATAGATTTTTATTATCATTTTGAAAATACTAAGTTTTTGTTTTGACAAATCACTTACCAAGGCATCTACCAATCAAAGACTGAAGATCCTTTCCAAGGCATCCACCAATCAAAGACTGAAGTGCTTGGCAAAACCATTTTTCTCAATCAAAGATTTCAAGATCCTTGTACCAAGCCATCTCTCCATCAATGATTGAAGAATTCAAACAACCCTTGTTCAAACCACAAGTTTTAACTTAGAAATTTGAATGATGAGATTCTTGATTGCTTCCATGTCTTGATGCTCAAATTGTCCTTTACCAGGGACATGGCTAAGTACTTAGATTTTACACTCTGCAGAGGTGGTGCACTTTACCCACAAGACTTGGTTTCCCAAGACAAAATCTTTCAGAAGCCTTCCCTTAGACCAAAATGGACGCGTTCCAACCTATCAAACACTACCACCCACTGTCCATTTGGCTAAGTTCTTGCAACCTATATGATCATGGCAGAGCCCATATTGCCAAGTGGTTGCACTTGAAGCTTCTCAACATTTGACATCTCAAATCTCTTTGTTTCTTGGGTGGCCATCCACAAGTGAGATACACAATCCAAGTGCATGGCCTTGTGAACCACTCAACATATCCCAATCCTTCCATTCCACCCAGGAGGTTCATTAACTTAGTTGTTTTATTAAACAAAATCACAAGTCCTCAGACTTAGAATATTTTTCCATAGTGTGAATATATATTCCACCCATGTTTTCTATTAGCTAGGCTAAGCTTGGTAGTAGTAGGAATCTCTAACTTAGGAAAATACTACTAAGGATTCATCTACTATGTTTTACTATAGCAAGGTCTATACTTAGCAAAATCCATGCAAGTTTACTTAGCAAAAATTCACTAATGCATAGGGAAGTAATGGGATAGAGGGTATGAAGCATCACTTGCCTTTTTGGAAGGGAATGGTAACTCACTCCTTGATCTTGTTAGTCTCACACTTCACTACAAGTCAAACAAGCAAACACTAATTCAATTTACATTCCAAACCAATAATCACTCAAACAATTTCCCACATACAAAATAATGGAAACCAATTCATGCATGGGAGCATGCACAAGATAGTTTTTATTTTGCAAAAGGGGTCTCTATGGGGTTTCTAAACTTTGTAAGATCCAAATTGGTCATTTACCAAAATGGCAAAGTCATTAGTAAGAGGGTTTTGTCCAAAAATTATTTATAAATCCATTCATCATTTCATGTGGTGAAAAAAAAAATGTTTTTATTAAGGCAAAACTCTTAAGTTGTTCACCAAATGAGTTTCTATTGCAAAGCTTGGTGTTTTGGGTCAGTAGGTTTGGTCCAAAACATATCCTTAAAGTTTTCTTTTCATAAACATTTTTATAACAAAAACCATTCTTTTTATTTGGCTAGAAAATGACTAAGTCAAGTAATCTAACCTAAATCTTACAAAAATCATTTCTAACACCAAGGTTTGGTTCCTAGGGTCAGTAAGATCACAACAAACCATTTTGCAAAGGTTTTAATCCAAAAATCATTTTTAAACAATTTTTCTAATCTAAACAAGTACACAAATGTTTCTGCAAATTCAAACAAGCTAACAGATACTATTTGTCAAACTAAGGGCATGGTTGGTTAGGGCTTGTTCTCCTGAATCCATTGATATAAAATTTGCAAAATTTGGACGTGTGGTTTGAAAGTTATAGCAATTACAAATTTGTATTCTAATCAGATCAAAATTCTATTTTAAATCGAATCCTGAACACGTGGCTGCTTCTGATTGGGCAATACCGTTTCGTGTGGATCGCGTGATACAGGCCACAGGATTAAAAGGAGCGTGTGCGGCTCAGATGGTCGCGTACCCTTTCGAGGGGATCTAATCCTAGCGAGTCAAAACACATCCTCTGATACTGCGTGTTTGCGTAAACGGCGGCGAGACATTGCCAGCGGCGGGCGCGGATTGGCGGCGGCTCTGGCGATGCAGGAAGCAGGGAAGTGTAAGGTGATGCTCACCAGGCTCAGGATATCACGGCGAAGCTCAAGGTACTCGCGGTTGGTCAAGGGGCGTACTGGGGTTGCAGTAATTCCTCGCCGGAGTTGCGAACGGCGTCAGGTGGTCCTGGTTGCGGTCGGAGGCGACACTATCAATCATGAGAAGCCAAATGGAGGGCACGATTAGGTGTGCAAGACAAAGGTGAAGCTGCTAGCATGATCGGGAAGCAAAGGGGCGGCCGGTCTCTACCTGGAGTTGTCGTCGGAGAAGAAACAGGCGGCGGCGCTGTCAGAGCTAGTCCAAGCCCAAGCTCTGGGGCGCCCGCGGTCGATTGATTGACACAGAAGGATGCGCCAGTGTATGGTGAGCGTGCTCGTGTGCTCAGGGAGGCGGAAGGGAGCGTGTGCTGGCCGGAATTGGCGAGAGGGGTTGTCGGAGGCAGAGGGAGTGGCTGACGAATTACGGCACTGGGCGTCTTGGGGAAGGAGGCGGAGAAGCGGAGAGGTGATCGGCGATTTAACACGCGTGATCACTGCAGGTGTTACTCGTGGCATTAAAGCGAATTAAGTCGGAGGAATCAAGTCCTGCGAAGTGAGAGGAAGAACAGCTCGCGGGGTGGGGAAGAAGAGACGTGGCAGTGGGGTCCTCGGGTCAGTGGGAAAAGGAGAGGAAATGGGGTCCAGTGTTCAGTGACTATGCGGGTTGCTTCTGCGGTAAAGAAAACGCTTCGGGGGCGTGGGAACAGGTGGGCTGGATCATAGATTGTTGGGCTGGGTCTTTGCACTATTTTTTTTCTGTCTGATTCTTTTTCCTTTTCTATTTCTATTTTCCTGTTTTGAAATTCAAACAACCAAACACATTCAAAATGATTCAAACAATCATCAAGCTTTTCAAATATGAATTTTGTTTTGTTTTAGTAGCATAAACCAACTTCCAAAACAAAATAATATTTTAAATCTTTTTAGGTTCCATTTATTAATTAAATAAAATGGTCCATGGTTTATTAATAAAACAAGGTTTGGTTTATTTAATAAAATCTTCATTTGAAATCCAAATGCTTTCAAAACCCAATCAGTAGGTTTTATTTGGAAATAAAGAATATTTGGAAAACTTGTTTAAAATAAAATAATCCTTTTACCTTAGGGTCCATTAATAATTAAATAAAATGGACCTTAGTTATTAAATCAAATAGGGTTTGATTTTATTAATAAAATCTTTATTTGAAACCTAAATATTTTCAAAATAAAATTAGTAGGTTTAATTTGGGAAATACATAATATTTGGAAATTTGTTTTAAAACAAAATAACCTTTTATTTTAGTGTCCATTATTAATTAATATAATAGACTTTCATTATTAAATCCAATAGGATTTGTTTTATTGAGATATTTATTTTGAAATCTAAAATAAAGCCCAAACACTTTAGTAGGTTTTATTAGAAAATATAATATACTTGGAAAACCTATTTAAAACAATTTAATAAGTTTTGATGTTCTAATTAAAATGGTAAAACCTTTTATTTGAATAAAATTTGATATTAATTTCTTATTATTTTATTTTAAATAAACCTTTGTTATTTTTATTCAAAACTAAATGTTTTAATTCCCAAAGTTTGGTCAAGGTTTAATTTGGCTTTATTAAATAATCTTTATTTATAAGCCCACTTTTTCTTTTTAAAAACCAAATCTTTTATTAAAGGATCCAATAATAGTAATTCCAAAACATTTTTAATTTCCTTTATTAAATGTTTATCTTTATGAATCCTTTTAGGATTTTATTTAATTTAAATGGGTTTGAAGTTCCATTTGAATTCAAAAGTTTCTTCTGGCTCTGAAATTTAAGCAAAGTTTTATTTTATTCATTTATTTTCACATTACAAGATTTGGAAAATCTTGGGATGTGACAATACCATAATAAAGGTCTTACAAATATAGGATCTCATGATCCAGTCTTAATACAATCAACGCAACGGAAATTAAACATAGCGGGGCTTCATCTTCAGGGTCACAGCAAATGCTGACAATGGGAGATGGTCCTAGTTGTCATAGACCTCATGCTGTCCATCATCCTAGTAGTCCTCCTCGTAGTCTGGCCATGGGAATAGCGAGGGACAAAGCCATGAGTACTCTTTAAGTACTCGCAAACTATCACTAACAAGTAAAGTAGTTCGAGTAGGAATCCTAATCTCTTGGTTTATTTGCAAAACCCACATTTATTTTATACTGAGTTCAGAAGTAAAGAAAACTAGTTCGAAGTTCTACGACACCTAAGTGGGAACTTAGTTGTCATGTTCACAACCCTGTCGTGGTCAAGTGAAAGTCATAGTTCATTTCACAAGTTATTCTGAAATCATCTGACGACGGAACAATATGGCCACTCAAACTGTCCATGACCGCGAACGCGGCTATTCTAATAGTTTGACACAATTTAGAGGTGGTACACTTTCACCACAAAATTCGATACATCCGTCAGGGATAACCCTGAATCATCATACTTAGTATGCGAATAATCAATCCTAACCTTTCAATTACACACCCTAGTATAGGCACCTCCCCTATGAGTTTGGCCTCCCAACCATGACCATTTGTCATCTTGGGAACTGCATAGGTGGACATTCACATTCACGAGGTAGCCTCAGCTCAACCTCTTTCCGCAAGGAAACCCATACTAAGACATATAAACTTCCAGTCAAGCCCTACCCAATTCAGGTATTGTGGTTATACGGTAACATTGGAATGGTATAGCATACGAACCCAACCATCAGTTTTTATAAAGGGCTAAGGCTCATGCCTCAACATTTTCATCATCAAATCATCTTGTGTTCATAACACATGTCAAAACATTTCAATAGAATCAATCTTCATTCCAAGGTTTTCATAATCATTTTCATCAAGTATTCCCATCTAAAGTGATCAACTTTTATGATTAGAACTAGCCACTAAAGTTGAGGGTATTCACTAATGAGGGGTGCTAATCAAGTGTAACTATCCAAATCTAGTCTTATGCCTTTTGATGACATCTAGTTCTAACTACTTAGGCCTAGTTTTATGCTCTTTATGCTATCTATACTAGTTTTCCAAAACTCAGAAAGCACTAACTAAAAGTAATAAAGAACTTTGGTAAAAATAAAAGAATAAAGCTTGCAAGTGAAACTGGGAATTGGTATAATCAAGGTTGCCTAACCAAAGCATGCCAAATGCATCTTGCATAGGTTATTCTATCTGGTAGCATGCAAAGTTCTAGCTTGCATAGTTAAGAAACTTGCAAGTGTTATCTTGCCTTGAGTAGTGCAGTGGTTGAAGTTTTCTTCTTCGTCGTAGTACTCCGCCTCCTCATAGACATGGTCGGTACTAGCGTCTATAAATGAATACGAAGTACACAATCACCAAACAATACTTAACTACCTCTATTTGGTACACAAAGGTTTACACTAGATGATCTAACATCATCACACTCATCACAGGAAATAAAGACCTAGTCTTATTTATTTTATTTTAGGAAAGTAATTTCTACTCATTGAAAATACTTATGATTTAATATTCTCCAATTAAAATATGGGTTCATGTTGACACATGTCATCACCACATATTCTAATACTTGGGAATGTGATTTAAGGTGGTGGTCATATTTTATAAAGTTTAAAATCACTATTTCATAGAATTAAAGTGACTAGAAATGCGAATAGAGCATTCTTTTAGTACTAGTCCAAGATCACTGCATGTAAACCTAAATATTTTTACATATTCAGATAGATCTTGGCAAATGTGATTTTTAAGAATTGGAATCAACTCCAAAGCATTTATGGTTGATTTTTTAAAAATGTTTGAATGTGTAAAAGTCTCTGTCTTGTTATTTTTACTATATGTGATCTATAAATTCAAATGGTTTGAATCCAACGGGCTTGGATTTATATATTTATTACCTTTATAACAAAATTGGAATCATGCAATTTGGTTTAGTACATCTTATTGAATTGATTTTTGAATCTACTTATAGAATCTAGGGTTAACTAAAATGGAAAATAACTATTTGAATCACTGGGATATGCGCGAGAACGATACTAGGCCGGCCCAATTGCACTGCGCACGCAGCGGGCTGCTGAAAGGGGGGTCCCATGCATCAGCGGCTCTATCTAACCGAAGAGGTACATTTGAATCTAGGCCAAACGATTAGAAGGTGATCTAACGGCCGACGTTTATCGTCTCTGTCGCACAGCTCTGACGAGACCGAACCCTAACGGCGACGATGGGGGTACTCGGTGGCTCACCTGGGTTCGAGCTAGGGTCGGCGATGGGGGCGAACGACGTTATCTACAACGGCGGTTCGAACGGTGGTCGCATTGGCTCCTGGGATGGTCGCATTCAATGGCTCCTCTCCACGTCTGTAACGGCGGACTCCGGTCAAATTCCGGCGGGCTGGTGATCTCCTTGCTCCGGGGAGAGGTGTGGGAAGTTCTGTGAGGAGTGTGGAGTGATATGGTGTGGTGAATTGAGGCAAAGGGGGTATCTATTTATACACTGGCGAGAGGGTCAGAGCGGCATGGGCTGGCTCCTCCGACGACGTCGTTGCAGTGAGCTACGGGCATGGCTAAGGGCGTAGGACGGTGTGGTGTTTCCTGGTGGTCATCACGGGCTTAAAGGTGCTGCACGGGGCGCTTGAGGATAGTCGGGAGCGGTCTGTACTCTGCGCGGAACCGGCGGCGTTCGAGACGGCGTACAGGGGCTACTGGTCGCGCGATGGCGAATGGGCATGTCTGGGAGGTAGCTAGGGTCATGGTGAGTGCAGGTATGCGTGGTTAGGGCGAGGCGCGGCGTATGCACGCGTGTCGGCCGTGGCGCTCTGGCGCGCTCTCGGCATGGCGACAGATAACTGGGTGCGGCGGTTATCTGGTAGTACATGGCTTTCTTACGGTCGAGGGGTGGACAGGGAGTGGCGTTGGACGGTGTCCTGTCCCATAGACATCATGGACGGGCGCAGGGCGGGTTGTGGCGTGTTGCCCATGGTTGACCAGCAAGGATGGCTCGGGTGGCGTGGCACTGGTGCAAACGGCATAGGGGGGTACTAGTTCAATGCAGTTCTAGGTGTTGGGGGAGACCAGGGGAGTGAAATGGGGGAAATTGGTTGATCAATTACTGCCCACCACAGTAGAATTTAGGCAAGTTTGATCTGTGTCTGCCAAGTGTTTGATGAAATGGACGCATGAATTCAACATTTGAATTTTTGGATGAGTTTTGGTGAGTGATCTTGTTATAATATTGGTAGTCTGAGGTTGCTTGGATTAGCCAAGGTGAAGTGGTTTGGTTGGTTTTTGAGAAATGGCCATCTTAGTACCTACACTCGATTCAATTTTGAATTGTCCTTTAAATAAATTTAGAATTTGTTTCTCTTGGTTTGTAAGGTGGGCTTGGTTCACTTTTACTTGATCTAGCAAGGGGTGAAAATAATTGGATTTGTTTCTGTTGGAAATCACTTAATAGAGATGCCCTAAATAGTCTAGTGAGCAAGTTTGGCCAAAATGACCATTTGCTTATATTTCCTACATTTGATTTTCTCTTCATTTGATTCTTCTTGGAAAATAACATAGATGATATTGTTTTCATCTTTAAGCCAATCATTATCATTCATAGAAATCAAACATGGCAAATGCAATCATTCATGCATTAATCACACACACACATGCATTCATATTAATTTTAATAATAAAAGTTTTTGTTAATGCTAAACTTGGATAACTAGAACGTGATAATATTGTTTAATATTTTTCATGTTTTACAAATACATATCTCCCCGCATGTCCTTCCTTGCGTTCGGACAATAACACTTAGCAGACTCCTAGACGCAGAGGTGGAATGTCCCGATGCGGCTATACCAGGGGCTAGAATGTGCCACAGCCTCCCAGACCTGGTTTTCCATGTTACAATGGCCTAAACATACATAAATCAAGAGAAAGCTACACCGGGCTACCCCTCTCAGAAGAACAACTAGGGGGTAGACGATCTGAGGCCCCCGGATCAGGGTTACGGAGCAAAACGTGCCTCGGGGCATATGTGCGAGAGTGTGGACCTAGGATATGTGCGAGAGTGTGGTGGAAGGTTTAAAGGTGGAATACATAGCTCCCCGGCATGGCCTTCCTCGCGTTAGGACAACAACACTTAGCAGACTCCTGGACGTGAAAGTGGAAATGTCCTAATGCAGCTATACCGGGTCTAGAACGTGCCACAGCCTCCCAAACCTGTTTTTCCATGTGACTATGGCCTAAACCTACCTAAACCAAGATAAATCTACACCGGGCTACCCATCTCGGAAGAACATCTAGGGGGTAGACGATCTGAGTCTCCTGGGTCAGGGTTTCGGAGCAAAACATGCCTCGGGGCATCAGAATACCACCAAATCATTAGTGTGGACCTAGGATATGTGCGAGAGTGTGGTGGAGGTTTAAAGGTGCACTACATAGCTCCCCGTCGTGGCCTTCCTCGCGTTCGGACAATAACACTTAGCACACTCCTGGACGGGAAGGTGGAAATGTCCCAATGCGCCTATACCGGGGGCTAGAATGCGCCACAGCCTCCCAAACCTGGTTTTCCATGTGCCTATGGCCTAAACATACCTAGACCAATAGAAAGCTACACCGGGATACCCCTCTGAGAAGAACATTTAGGGTGGTAGACGATATGAGGCCCCCGGATCAGGGTTTTAGAGCAAAACGTGCCTCGGGGCATCAGAATACCACCAAATAATGCATGTGGACATAGGATATGTGCGAGAGTGTGGTGGAAGGTTTAAAGTTACAATACATAGCTCCCCGGTGTGGAATTCCTCCCGTTCGAATAATAACACTTAGCATACTCCTTGACCCGAAGGTGGAAATGTCCCGATGCGGCTATACCGGGGGCTAGAACGTGCCACAACCTCCCAAACATGGTTTTCCATGTGCCTATCTCCTAAACATACCTAAACCAAGAGAAAGATACACCGGGATACCCCTTTCAGAAGAACATCTAGGGGGTATACGATCCGAGGCCCCAGATCAGGGTTTCGGAGCAAAACATGCCTCGGGTCATCTGAATACCACCAAATAATGCGTGTGGACCTATGATATTTGCGAGAGTGTGGGGGAAGGTTTAAAGGTGAAATACATAGCAACCCGGCATGGCCTTCCTCGCGTTCATACAATAACACTTAGCAGACTCCTGGACGTGAAGGTGGAAATGTCCTGATGCAGCTATACCGGGGTCTAGAACGTGCCACAGCCTCCCAAACCTGTTTTTCCATGTGACTATGGCCTAAACCTACCTAAACCAAGATAAATCTACACCGGTCTACCCATCTCGGAAGAACATCTAGGGGGTAGACGATCTGAGGCTCCTGGGTTAGGGTTTCGGAGCAAAACATGCCTCGGGGCATCGGAATACCACCAAATCATTAGTGTGGACCTAGGATATGTGCGAGAGTGTGGTGGAGGTTTAAAGGTGCACTACATAGCTCCCCGTCGTGGCCTTCCTCACGTTCGGACAATAACACTTAGCACACTCCTGGACGGGAAGGTGGAAATGTCCCAATGCGCCTATACCGGGGGCTAGAATGCGCCACAGCCTCCCAAACCTGGTTTTCCATGTGCCTATGGCCTAAACATACCTAGACCAATAGAAAGCTACACCGGGCTACCCCTCTGAGAAGAACATTTAGGGTGGTAGACGATCTGAGGCCCCCGGATCAGGGTTTTAGAGCAAAACGTGCCTCGAGGAATCAGAATACCACCAAATCATGCAGCATGATCCCAGGAAGCAGCACGGATTTTCTCAAGAAGGTCTTGCACCCGGTCAACAGTTGCCATCTTCCGAGCCAATCTTACCTTCATGATAAATCATCGTTAGCCAAAACACAACAGTACTTGGCATTGTTCTAAATTAAATGTAGAGGGGACAAAGGTAAGCGTGCACACCTCAGCATAGTTCTTGTACCCAAGTAATTTAGCCTTCTCAAGCCTCAACTTTAGAATCTGACTTATGCTGTCCGTTTTATCAAGCTCACCACTCGAGGCACGCGTCAGATAGGCACGATAAACCTCCTCACGCAGAGCTCTGTTCTTAGCATGTTGCATAACAGCCATAAAGCTTGGTGCATCCAGTGTGATGATCCAAGGTCCATTTTCAGCCGAAGCATTTTCATGGCCCTAAAGAAACTACTTGTCAGCATTAAAAAATCATGGAAAACTTCGAAGATTCCATATTGATGACGTTTATAGCACACACCTTTGACATAGCAGTTTGTGCTGCTAGGCCGAAGGCTAAAGCAGGCAAGCCATTAAGTTCTTTCTTATCAGTAATTAATTTCTCAAATTTCTTTGTCGCATCCAAAGACGTTCTCCTTTGAACTTCTCCAGACTTCTCAAGCTCCTGAAAAAAAATTCAGCACTACATTAACTGACATGCACCAGGGAAAATTAAGTATGACTGGGAATAACTTTACTGCTTAACTAACAAAGAGGTTTAACCAGCTAGAATCTGTCAGCATACGGTAAAAAGTAAACAAAGAACCTACTTGCTGGATTTGATTAAATTTCTTCCTCTTCTCATCCTCAAGTGCAACTCCACCAAGAATAGCGTCCTTTATTTGTCCTGACTCAGGAAAGAAGAAATGGTATTAGGAGTGGAAAAACTCAATGGCAGCACGCGAAGTGAAACAAGAAAACAAACACGGCGAAACCGACATGGGCAACTTAGGATGTATCGACAGCTAGAAACATTGCTTAACGGCAATACAATTGATTCGGCGTGGTACTGTGGCTATATAGAGAAGAAGGTTACCATCTACGACACGCTTGCGAGCATCGCTGAGGCTGTCCCATTCCGGCGAATTCCTGATGGCGTTGAAGGCCTGGTATATGGGCTTGCTCTGCCCCAGCCTCAGATCGAACTTCACCTTCTCGGGCTGTTAAGATTCAAGATCGAGACAGACAGGTCAGATGGTGTGGCGGCATAGCATATGAAACAGCTTTTTATTAAACACGTAAAACAACAGATAGCATCACCCTCTACCCTCTGGCGATCAAGCCTGGTACTTCCATTAAGCCGTAAGCCTGGAAGCAGGTTAGAAGCAGGATTTATCAGTCGTGAGCATGCTGGATGATTCATGATATTTGGAACCAGGTGACCAGATTCGCCAGGCTTAAATCTATAATTTCTATATATATGCTGAAATATTCGTGGAGCTAGATGCATAAAGATGGTCAGACCCGACAGCAGGATTAAATTCGAACCAAGGGCGCAGCGGGAGGGCATGGGAGTAAGAGGAGGAGAGAGGGTACCTGGACGTCCTCGACTGCTGCGTGGAGGTCGGCGGAGTCCTTGACGGCCTTGAGGTGGTCGACGACGTTCCAGACGACGTCCAGCCTGTCGGTGATGCGCTCGAGCGGGACGACGAGCTTGCCCCACGCCGGCTCCACGCCCTTCTCGAGCGCCTCCACCTCGCCCTCCTGCGGCAGCCAAAACCAGTCAGATCCAGACGACCGAGTGTCTATGAAGCCAGCACGGAGGGCCAAAGCGATCGGAGTGTCGGTCAGGGAAGGGATAGTTTACGAGGCGAGCGAGGAGGGCGCGAATCCCGGGGCGGGTTGTCGACGACGAGAGTGGCGTCGTCCATGGTGGCGGCGTTGGAGCAGGTGGCGCGGGAGGAGGGGCAGAAGGAGCGGAGCGGGGAGGATGGAGAGGAGGAGGAGGCGGTTAGGGTTTCAGGCGGCGAGAGGGAGAGCCGAGGCGAGGCAGGCGGAGACGAGGTGGGAGACGGAGGAGGAGAGGATGGGGAGCATGGCCGCGAGGAAGAGGAGGACGATGGTGCGCTGACGTGGTGGGCCCATCGCTCCGTCTGACCCGTGCCGTGTGGGAAAAAGTGGTGCCAGGTTATGCGAGGCGCATATTGCACAATATGCGCCTCCTATAATTCAAACTATAGGAGGCGCATATAGCAATATGCGCCTCGCATATGCGGCCACCTACCACCGCCCGGGCCCGCAGGAGTTACTTGAGGCGCATATGGCCATATGTGCCTCACGTATTATCAAATATAGGAGGCGCATATAGCCATATGCGCCTCGCATATTCGTGCACCTACCAACACGCGGGACCACACAGATTATGCGAGGCGCATTCTGTCCATATGCGCCTCGCCTATCTGATATATAGGAGGCGCATATGACTAGAATGCGCCTCGCATAATATGGGGCTGCTAGATTCTGTCTGTACAGGGATTATAGGAGGCGCATTCTTATCATATGCGCCTCGCCTATTTTTATACTAGAGGCGCATATCGCAAAGTGTGCCTCGCCTATTTTTATAGGAGGCGCATATGTCTAAATGTGCCTCGCATAAGCATGTCTCCTATAGCATTTTCTCTAGTAGTGACGCGAAGGTGGAAATGTCCCGATGCGGCTATACCGGGGGCTAGAACGTGCCACAACCTCCCAAACCTGGTTTTCCATGTTACTATGGCCTAAACAGACCTAAACCAACATAAATCTACACCGGGCTACCCCTCTCAGAAGAACATCTAGGGGGTAGACGATCTGAGGCCCTCGGATGTGGGTTTCAGAGAAAAACGTGCCTCGGGGCATCAGAATACCACCAAATCATGCGTCTGGACCAAGGATATGGGCGAGAGTGTGGTTGAAGGTTTAAAGGTTGAATACATAGCTCCCCGGCGGAGCATTCCTCCTGTTTGGACAATAACACTTAGTAGACTCCTAGACGTGAAGGTGGAAATATCCTGATGCGGCTATACCGGGGGCTAGAAAGTGCCACAGCCTCCCAAACCTGGTTTTCTTTGTGCCTATGGCCTAAACATACCTAAACCAAGAGAAAGCTATACCGGGATACCCCTCTAAGAAGAACATCTAGGGGGGGTAGACAATCTGAGGCCCCCGGATCAGGGATTCGGAGCAAACCGTGCCTCGGGGCATCGGAATACCACCAAATCATGCGTATGGACCAAGGATATGTGTAAGAGTGTGGTGGAAGGTTTAAAGGTGCAATACATAGCTCCCTAGCTTGGTATTCCTCCCGTTCAGACAATAACACATAGGCTGTCTTTGGTGAAGATTTTTAGGCCAGATTCACTACCAAAACGCTAGAATCTCAACCAAAGGGATACCGGACACAGCACAACTTCCACGACGCATCAGATTTTCACAGTGCAAATCGGAATCGGCAGCATACCCAGATTTCACTGCGTCGCGGCAAACAGAAAACATGATATTTACCCACCATGCCACTGGTAAGTAGAAAATGACCGGTTCACTTTTTTTCCTTTTCTCCCCACACGACTCCACCTTCCTCAAATCATTCTTCCTTTCTTCCTCGCAGACTCGCACGGGGCAGCCGCCAGGCTAGGGTTTTGCCTCGCCGGTCTATCCCGAGGGCCTACGGCGGCGCGGCGGCAGGGAATCGAACCCCACCATCCCGTAGCTCCCTTTTCCCTACTCGAACGACCTTTCGCTCCAAACTAGGACCCCAGGCACCATCACCCGACCCGCTGCAGCCTCCATGCCATGGTCGTCGCACCGCCGTCTCCAGGAATTATGTCCACCTCCGACTGGTGGACAACCAACCGTGAAGCTAGGTCCTCTCTCTCCCTTCCTCTCATTATCTCCCTTCCTCTCATGTCCTTCCTCCTCGCTGCCGTGCCTACTGATGATGTTGATTTGGACTTACAACCAGCTGAACGAGAAGGCAACATATCGCCAAATTGACTACGGAGCAGCGACAGTGCCTGTTAAATAACTTTTCCACCGCAACACTGGAAGATATAGCTATATAGCTGTTGTCTAGATGTTGACTACGGAGTTGTTCGTTACCTGCAGTCTGTACCACGTGAACATGCTTCTATCATCGGCGTAAAAGAGATTCAAGTGAACACCTTGTCTGCAACTTCTAGCTTAATGTAAAAAATGACATATATCCCCATTCACTTGTATATGGTGCTTCCGTTACATATATATAGAATGCTAAGATCTGAAATTTTCCATTGCAAAATGGTCATTTACATGTCCATTTTAGCATATGCAAACAATTAGCATTTTTTCGAAATGGGGAGCCTCCTCAAGATGTGTAGTAGAGCCCAGAGAAGACGCACGACGTCCAACCAAGGACGATGGAGGGAAGGGTAAAGGACGATCCAAGAAACCCTAGATCGCCACCTCCAACCGCCTATAGCCCCGTCGCCGGCGCTGCCTGGCCACCGCCACGATGCCATCACCATCGTCGGTCGAGCTGCAGGCCGCCACCGCCACCAAGATCTAGATTAGATCAGGACGTGAGGACAAAGGCCGTCGCCGCCACGCCACGGGGGCTTTGCCCTGTGACATTGTCGGCGGCGGCGGCGGCGAGGAGGGTGTCGCAAGGAGGGGAAGACCGGCTATGGAGGTGGGTGTCCGCCCGGTGCAGCCCGGCGACGGCCGCACAGGGACAGGAGGAAAGGGAGCTTAAGTGGTGTTTATTGCTTACTAGAGTATTTGGAATCAATTAGCATATAAATAATCTTTGAGTGTCTTAGGGGCCTATAAATAATCTTTGAGGGTCATAGGGGCATATAAATAATATTTGAGAGTCTTAGGGATATTTCAGATAATTCTTATTGAATACACAGTTGAAAGTTGTCACAACCAAACAACTTCAAGCTTATCCACAGTTCTCATCTCACAGCTGATTTCTCGCAGCAGATTTTTCACAGCTGATTTTCAGGAATCTACAGCTCAACCAAACACACCCTTAGTAGACACGTGGACATGAAGGTGAAAATGTCCTGATGCGGCCATATCGGGGGCTAGAACGTGCCACAGCCTCCCAAACTTGGTTTTACATATGCCTATGTCCTAAACATACGTAAACCAAGAGAAAGATGCACCGGGCTACCCCTCTCAGAAGAACATCTAGGGGGTAGACGATCCTAGGCCCCCAGATCAGGGTTTCGGAGCAAAACGTGACTCAGGACATCGGAATACCACCAAATCATCTGTGTGGACCTAGGATATGTGCGAGAGTGTGGTGGAAGGTTTAAATATGCAATACATAGCCTGTTGGCATGGCCTTCCTCGCGTTCGGACAATAACACTTAGCAAACTTCTGGACGCGAAGGTAGAAATGTCCTGATGCGGCTATACCGGGGACTAGAACGTGCCACAGCCTCCCAAACCTGGTTTTTCCACGTGCCTATGGCCTACAAATACCTAAACCAACATAAATCTACACCGGTCTACCCCTCTCAAAAGAACAACTAGGTGGGGTAGACGATCTGAGGGCCCCGGATTAGGGTTTCGAAGCAAAACGTGCCTCGGGGCATCGGAATACCACCAAATCATGCGTGTGTACGTAGGATATGTGCGAGAGTATGGTGGAAGGTTTAAACTAACAATACATAGCTCCCCGGCGTGGCCTTCCTCGTGTTCGAACAATAACACTTAGCAGACTCCTGGACAGGAAGGTGGAAATGTCCCGATGCGGCTATACCTGGCGCTAGAATGTGCCACAGCCTCCCAAACCTGTTTTTCCATTAGACTACGGCCTAAACATACCTAAACAAGGATAAATATACACCGTGCTACCCCTTTCAGAAGAACACCTAGGGGATTATACGATCCGAGTCCCCTAGATCAGGGCTTCGGGGCAAAACATGCCTCTGGCATGGGAATACCACCAAATCATGCGTGTCGACCTAGGATTTGTGAGAGAGTGTGGTGGAAGGTTTAAATGTGAAATACATAGCTCCCCGACATGTCCTTCCTCGCGTTCGAACAATAACACTTAGCAGACTCCTGGACGAGAAGGTGGAAATGTCCCGCTGTAGCTATACCGGGGGCTAGAACAACGTGCGACAACCTCCCAAACCTGGTTTTCCATGTTACTATGGCCTAAACACACCTAAACCAAGAGAAAGCTACACCGAGATACCCCTCTCAGAAGAACATCTAGGGAGTAGACTATCTGAGGCTCCGGGATCAGGGTTTCGGAGCACAACGTGCCTCGTGGCATCAGAATACCACCAAATCATGCTTGTGAGCATAGGATATGTGCGTGAGTGTGGTGGAAGGTTTAAAGGTGTAACACATAGCTCCCTGGCGTGCTATTCCTCATGTTCGGACAATAACACTTAGGAGACTCGTGGAAATGAAGGTGGAAATGTCCCGATGGCTAGAACGTGCCACAACCTCCCAAACCTAGTTTTCCATGTTCCAATCCTACCTAAACATGGAGAAAGCTACACCGGGCTACCCCTATCAGAGGAACATCTAGGGGGTAGATGATATGAGGCCCCGGGATCAGGGTTTCAGAGCAAAACGTGCCTCAGGGCATCGGAATACCACCAAATCATGCGTGTGGACCAAGGATATGTGCGAGAGTGTCACATCCCAAGATTTTCCAAATCTTGTAATGTGAAAAATAAATAAACAAAATAAATTATTGTTGAATTTTAGGGTGAAAAGAAACTTTTTGTTTATAAATGGAAACTTAAAATCCCATCTTGAACAAACTTTAATTAAAGTTTGAATCCAACAAAATCCAAATCAAAAGAAATGCAATCCTCATAAATGCACCTGGAAATTTAAACACTTGCAAGATAAATCCAAACCCTAAACCCTAATGGAATAAAAATCATTTCCAAGTTATCATGAAACCTATGGATTTGATCCATATAAAATCTTGTCAACAAACATTCACAAATGATCAAGAAGACAAATAGAAATATTATAAGGATATAGAAATTGATTTCACTTAATTTGGAGCCATAGATAAAATCTTATGAATCTAATAAGATAAAGGAATTGAATTCCCAAAGCTAATAAAGCACTTATCTAACACCCATACCAATTTGTGGGCAAATAATCCTAAAGATCTTTAAAAGGATAAAAAAATAATAATAAAGATTTCACAAATTGGAATCACCAAGTTTGGATCTCTAAATAAAAAGATATGGATTTTATAAGATGAAGAAAGAAATATTAAATAAAGAATATTTGAAAGACCAAATAAAACTTGGCCTAATCCATTAAGCAAATGGAATGAATATAATCCAAATCCAAATAAAATAAAAGGATAAAGACTTTCCAAAATAAAATAAATGGCATAAACCAAATCCTATTGGAATAAAGACAAATCCAAATTATAAATGAATAATAAATCATATTAAAAACTTTTCCAAATAATTCAAGATGAATTATTTGACACCTCTTTAAGAAATTAAAACCTACTAAAAAGATTTGGAAGGTTTAAAATTTTTTAATGAGATTTAAGAGTATTATTAAATCTATTTGATTTAAAACTAGAGCCTATTTTGAATAATTAAAAGACCTTAAAAAGAATAATTAAATTATCCTAAAATGATATCAGAATGTTCTACTAATCAATATTTAAACCAACACAAATTTTGGCAAAGGTTTGAATTCAAATAAGTGTTTGAATTGGTTGTTCAAAATCCAAACAGATTAAAGAAAATGGAAAAAGATAAAACAAACAGAACAAAAAAAATGTTAAAGGACTCGACCCAGTTAGCAAGCCCAACAAGGCCCAGTTAGCCCAGTTCCTCCCTTCCCCCGCAGAAAATGGTTCACACCAAAGAAAGAACCCGCAGCGACACTGACGCATGGACCCCATCACCCCACTCCTCTCTCACGCTTCCAGGCGGACCCCACCGCCAGCTCACCTCGTCGTCAACCCCGCGAACCATTCATCCCCAAACCTCGCGACTGTTTTCTGTTGTAATTGCGCCCTTCAATTCGCATTAAACGGCCGATTAATCCCCCACTGCAACGACGCCCTCTTAACTGCCCTGGTCTCCTCTTCCTTCTCCCCCAGACCATACCCCATAGGAGCCACCAGGCTGCGCGAATTTCTCTCCCGAACCCCACTGTCTCTGACGACTTTCCCGGCCGATTCCGGCAGCCCCTCATTGCCCCTCGCCTCCTCGACCACACTCACATGCTCCCCAGACCCTGGCGAATCTCCCCGTAACACCAGCTCGTCCCCGAGCGCCCCAGAACATCGACAACGACGACAAACAGTAGCGCCACCGCCTGCCATTTCCTCCGGCGAGATTTATTGGTAAGCTTGGACCGCCCCGGTGCTATTCATGGATGCTCACATGTTCCCTGGTACCGTGCGCGTCTAACGCACCTCTTATTTTGCTTTGTCATACCTTGTAGCCCCGCCCCCGTCGACGACCGTACGAACCCGAGGCACAACGCAGCTCCGGCGAGCAATCCCCACAACACCAACGCGCCCCTCGACAAGCAGAAGGCACGTTGAGCTTCCCCACGTCAAGGCGATTCTGGTGAGCCACTCTCCTTGACCCCTTTCTTCCTATTTCTCCCACTCCGCCGCCGTCTGACCGTGCCGCCGCCAGCCACCGTCTCTTGCGTCGCCCATTCTTGACCAGCTGCTGTGCATCGTTGGATTTAGATCGTAGGGCATAGATAGATTCACTTAACGCCGAAGGGGTACGCAACCTGTGCCGCTCGATCTGTTTAGATCCAACGCCTCACAGAGCCGATCCGTGCGAACCGGTACCAGCTAGTAATATCACGCCACGTGTCTCTGTTGATTTGAAACAAAATAGATTTGATCTATTAGAACTAAGATTTTGTAAAATATATAACTTTTAATCTACACGTCCAAATTTTGCAAACTTTATATCAATGGATTCAAAAAAACAAGCCCTAATCAACCATGCACTTTGTTTAGTAAAAAGCTTCTGTTAAAATGTTTGTTTTTGCAGAAACTTGTGTATGCATGTTTAGGATATAAAATTTGTTCTAAAATGATTTTGGGGATAACATCTTTGGAAAATGGTGTGTTTTAAAACTACTGACCATAGGAAACAAATTGTGGTGTCAAAAATGTATTTGGAGAAACAAAAGAATGAATCTTTGATTTAAACCAATTCTAGTCAAATAAAAATATGGTTTAATTATTAATAATGGTTTTGGAAGAAAACCTTTGAGAAATGTTTTGTAAATAAACTCTCTGACCCTAAACACAAGGTTATATGGTTTGAAAACATATTTTGTGAAACCTATATAATTTTGCCTTATTAAAAGCATTTCTACACCACATAAAATAATGACTTGATCAAAAAATGGTTTATGAAGTAAAATCTTATACAAATGATTTTGCCACTTTATAAAATGACCATTAGGTGTTTTAAAATGTTTATGAACCATTAGAAACCACTTTTACAAAGAAAACAATCTTTGGCATGCTTGCATGCATTGTCTTGTTTCTATCATTTTATGTGATGAATTGCTTGAATGGTAGATTGAAATATTGTTTGCTTGATTGAATTGTAGTGACTTGAAGAGTGTGAGCATTGCAAAGATCAAGAAGTGAACTTATACTCTCTACCAAAAAGGCAAGTGATGCAACATACTTTTATCCCATTATTTTCACTATGCACTAGTGATATTTCTAAGTAGGACTTGCATGGAATTTTTGCTAAGTATAAACTATGCCATGGGAAAACCTAGTAGATGAAACCTTAGTAGAATTTCCTAAGTTAAAATTCCTACTACTATCATGCTTAGCTTAGCTAGTAGAAAACAAGGGTGGAATATAAATTAATGCTATGGAAAATTTCTAAGTCTGAGGACTTGAGTTTTGTTTAATAAAACAACTAAGTGAATGAATCACCTGGGTGGAATGGAAGGAATGGTTTGTGTGGAGTGGTTACACAAGGACAGGGGACTGGTGAACCTTGTGTATCTCACTTGTGGATGGCCACCCAGGAACAAAGAGATTTGAGATGTCAAATGTGGAGAAGCTTGAAGTGCAGCCACTTGGCATTATGGGCTCTGCCTGGATCATATAGGTTGCAAGAACTTAGCCAAATGGACAGTTGGTGGAAGGGGTTTGATAGGTTGGAACGCGTCCATTCTGGTCTAAGGGAAGGCTTCTGAAAGATCTTGTCTTGGTGAAACCAAGTCTTGTGGGCAAAGTGCACCACCTCTGCAGAGTGTAAAATCTAAGTACTTAGCCATGTCCCTGACAAAGGACAATTTGAGCATATAGACATGGAAGCTATCAAGAATCTCATCATCCAAATTTCTAAGTTAAAAGATTGTGGTTGAACAAGGGTTTAAGTGTAACACCCTCAGAATCGGACCTATGCAAGTTTTAGCGAAAACCCGCCAAACCCGCATAGAGACGATTCAAAGGTGCCCACCAGGCACTTTCGTGCGGGTGGAAAACGAAGTAATAACATTACACAACAGTCCTTGATGGGACCCACAGAACAGATATATATACAACAGCGACTCAATGAATAAAGAATACAGATATAATATACAAAGATCCAAATCACCTTGAAAATGATAGATCGTCCGACTACGGACAAGATGCAAATGGGGCTAAGAGCCCTGAAGAATAACCAATGGCGTCCATAACCTGCCTGAGCCAAGCCGGAAGGGTAACCGCTAACGACGCCGACCTCAAAACCCGCTTAAACAAAGGGGTGCCGACAAACGGCAAAGGAAAAAGAAGGAGCGTCAAGATCTTGAGGCCAAGACAGCGAGGCTAGAATTCGGCGGTCCTCGCCTACATAGGTATGGTGGACTGAAGCGGCAGCGGCAGCAGGCACTAAACAACCTATAGAGACTCGATACAACTGACGGCAATCAGAGAGGGGTAAGAAGGACCTATCCGGAACCAACCTGATACTACCATCAAACAAACCCATCCTGGCGTTTCCCCCTCGAGACCAAACGAGGAAGTCAACCGAGGAACTCACACCGTTGGTAGTTTTATTTATTCGGTTATTGTTGCAGCAATTACTAGTCAAATATAGATAATCATCCTGATAAAATAAGCAGTGGGCACTTTTAGTTAACCATTCCGTGATAGTTGCAACACTTACTAGTCAGATACAATTAGCATGAGATAACCCAAACCCAGCAGTTGTTGGTACTTTTATTCAGCCATTTCATTGTAGTTGCAATACTTACTAGTCAGGTACAATGGTCGCAAGCGACACCCCAAACAAGCAATTGTGGGCAGTATTAGTTAGCCATTCCATTATAGTGAAGCTGATTACTAGTCATTATAAAGTCAAATTTATAGCAATAGACTTTAGTTATGCTTGTCTATGGTCGAGATACTGTGCTCCAAGTCGTCCATATCCGCGGACACGGCTTTCAGAAAGTTTTACCCGGCCGGGGTGCACCAATAGCAACACACGCTCGATCAACCTCGGAAAAACCAAATCAAAACCCAACGAGGCTTTCACGACAAAGCAATCACAGGATTCAGAATTATTTCAGGGGGCCACCCCTTGGAGTACACCCGCAACGAAGTTAGCTGACTCCGAGACGGACCCGAGGTTTGCGACAATGGCTGTAAACGATTGGGAACCCAAAACTGGGATTGTCGATACCGAGAAAACATTCCGCTTACCTAAACAGTACAGTGTGCTCCTCGCACAAACATAAATAAATAGTAGCATGGCATAAGTACAGGATAGTAAATAAAACCTCAAACTAGTTTGTGGCCCCAAGAAATAAGACTAAATCAAGCTCTGGCCCAGGGGGGTCCCATATACCTCCCGGATGTGGATAGCGCGATAAATCAAGGAACAGGTATCAAGTACTCGGGGTCCTACGGGACACAAGTGGGCGTTCGGAAACCCAATATTTTCTATCACCCACTGATGCCTCTGCTTATTCCAATTTTAGTTGTTAAACAGGAATTAAAGTGAACGATAAGTAAAACTATGATCATCTCCAACATCAACATGCGGCAATACATCAAAAACTGTGGCAATCGACACGCATAAAGACTTGAGCAAGCGACTACGACGCGCAAGTCCAACTATCTACCAAACAACAGGTAATAGGTTGTGTCCAAGGCAATATAGGGCTGCACGGTACATCACAGGTACGGAAACTAAAGCATCGCAACACAGATAGCAATAGATCAACCGGAGAGAATAAATACTATAAAAGTAAGTTAGGTATAAAGGGGGAGATGCTCGCCTGAAAACATTGCCGAAGGGTTCATCCGAAGATCGGGGCGAAGCTCACATCAACTCAACGGTCTTATCCGCGAAGAAGCAAAACACTAGAAGAAACACCGGATGCAATATTTAATACAACGGCAGAAGATCGGCATGATGCATGTATGATGTATGACATGGCAAAGGTGCGGTGCAATTAGATCAGGTTAAGCGGAACCAGGGTCCCAACAATTAATTAGGTGGTTCATGTGGTTTAGCTAACCCCCGCAACTAAATATTGTTTAGCAAGGCAAAAAAAATATCACCGGTTCGCTACACAAGTTTAATTGAGGCCAATATGAGACTAGATTTGCCCGCATATGGGCCGCATATTTAATTATTAGGTGAATCGGCATAAGGCCCCCAAACCAAAGATATGCATGCGATATGAATGGTTAATATGCAACAAGTTTATTATATTATAAAATAGGGTTCCGGGAAGGGGTTCACACATTAGGGTTCGGCAGATCTTGGGTTTTCCGGGGTTCGGGGTCCGGTCTCGGGGTTCAGGGTTCGACGGAACGGTCTCGGCGGGAATGTTCTCGGGCCACGGAGGTAGATCTTGTCGCATCCGGGAAGCCGGACTTGGTTTGGTGTCGGGGGCGCATCGGATTCTCCCGGTCGCTGTCGTTCTTGTCGTCGGGCAGATCTTGCCGGGTCCCACGGGGTCGATCTTGCCGTTGCGAGGGTCTTGTCGGGTCCGCGCCATCGCGTCGGTCTCGGCATCTGGGGTGAAGTGCTTGTCGTTCCGTGGTGAAGTGCTCGGCGTCATTGGGTTCCATGTCGACGGTCTTGTCGTCTCACGGCGGAGATCTTGGGGTCCGGGGATCTTCGGGCCTCGGCCGTCGGGTTCGATCATACGGGTTCGGCTTCCCGCGGCCTAGAGTAGCGCTGTAGGTGGGTGAACTTGACGGTTCAAGATGGTCTTAACGCTGATGAAGATCTTGACGGGGTATCGATGTCAAGTGTCGCCCACCCACAACATCGTTCTCTCCACAGATACAGAGCTGGGGTGGTACTCCCTGTAGCAAAGCGACCACCAGGTTCATGCAGAGGCGTCGGCCAGCAGGGAGCACACAGCGCAGCGAGCATCGACGAGGCGGGGCCGACGGAACACGCTTCATGAGGCTCGCACGCCGAGGCAACGGGGAGGAGGGCGCCTCATGACGGAAGGCGCCTGCCGAAGAGAGGAGGCTTCCGGCGGGAGGCAGACGCGGCCGGAGGCGCTGGAGGCCGAGGAGGGGAACGGCGTGGCCGGGGCGTGCTCAGCGTCTTTGGAGGGGCCGCGGCGAGCCGAAGCACGGCGCCGGGCGGCGAGGTGTCCTTGGCGGCGGGCGCAATGAGGCGGGAGAGCTGGGACGGGCCGAGCTCGGCCGGGTGGCATGGCGACGGGCGGCCGGGCGTCGGGCCTGGGAGGAGCGTGGTGGGGCGCCGGGCGACGCAGCAGACGGGTGGCCGGGCGAGGCAGGTGGCCTGGCCCGGTTGAAGCGGAGGTGAGGTTGGGGGGTCGCGGGGCTGGGCGGTGCAGAGGTGGCGGCACAGAGGGGAGGAGAGGCGGCTCGCGGAGCGCCGCGACTGCCGGTCGAGCGGGGGAGGCGGAGAGCAGCGGCGGCGGAAGCTCGGATGGGAGGGTGCGGAGGAGGGTGCGAGGCGACGCCGGCTCGGGGGAGGGAGCACGGGAGGACGGAGGCGGGGAAGGCGGCCGCGTGCCGGAGCGAGCGTGGCGGCGGAGCGCGGGGAGGCTCGGGACGGCGAGGAAGGGAGCCAGAGGAGAAGAAGGGGACGCGGGGAAGAGAGAGACGTGCGGGAGGAGAGAGGGGAGGCGCGTGGGAGGCGTGGGCCAGGGGGTGGGTCCCGCGGGCAGGTGAGGGGTGGACCGGGTCCAGGTGGCCAGGGCGTGGGGCAGGGAAGAGGAAGGGAAAGGGAGTGGCTGACTGGTGGGTCAGATGGGGCGTGGGTCCGGGTTGTAAGTGAGGGGGGTAAGGAGGGTCTAGGTGAGAAAAGAGAGAGAGGGGGAAAAAGAGAGGGATTGGTGAGGTGGCAGGGTGGGTAGGAAGTTTGGGGTAGGGTGAGGTGGCACGATTTGGTTGGTGGGTAGATTAGGATTGGGTGGGGATAGGTTTTAGAGGGGGCTGTTTTAGTTTTTGTGTTTGTTTGGTTCTGTATAATTTAAAACAAAGCCACTTTGAAAAATAGTTTTTAGACAAATAAAATCTCCGATGCGATCGGGGTATTGTGTTTAAAAATAAGAGGGGTATTTGTATAAATCAAAACTAGGCTTTTCAAATAATGCAAACAAACAATGCATGATGATGACGATGCAATGCACAAAACAACGCGATTTTCTAGTAGTGGTTTTGCCGGATGCCACAATTCGACACCACTAACAATGGATCTCGCCCTCGAGATCCGCCTCATGGTACCGGAAAGAAGGTCGGCGATCCGCGTCTTCTCGCATCGTGTAGATCCTCGCGACACCACTAACAAGGGTTCATCCTCCATCTTGAAATCGGTGACACCACCAACAAAGGTTCGTTGTTCCTGACCGTCGAGAGAACACTCCGGAGAAACAAAGGACGAAGATAGAGGCATCAAACGATAAGGCCACCTCTAACTTCCATTAGAAGAGGGAGAAGTTACATTGATCCACCAGTTCGATGTACAGAGCGAACAGTAAGAGTCGGTTAGGGTGATCAATCCATCCCGTACCCAAACTATCAACTCTATACATGAATAGGAAAATCAGGCAACTCAACTCTCTAGATTTAGAATGAAGATCTTCATAAGCGGTATCCGGAACAAAGGAATGATGCCAGCTCTGCATTGGATCTGATGTAGATGAGGTCATCACATCGGGAAACACCGGAAGATACAACAGAAATCGTATGAAAGACACAATGATTAGGTTCCACGATGGTTTCATTGGCATGAACAACACATGCTCAAGGTATACTCCAACTTCACCAATGCTCGTCCTTCTCATATGTTTTTCAACGACACTGATATCCAGCAAGGAACACATATGGATAAAGAGCTCAAGAACAAAAGATTGGAGGAAGGGTACAACAGACCAGTTGCAGATTGATGATCGTAGCATCTCCGTTATAAAAGGGAGAAAACGAAACCCTGAAGGTACGACGGAAACCCATCCACGAGAAATCCTGGACTCGAAGAGAGAGAAGAGAGCGGATTCAAAACACGTAGAGATAAGAGAGGAATAGCAAAGGGGTAAGGAGTAAAATCAGACCTAATCAGAACTATCCAACCGATTTTCCAAAAATAGTTTTGACACTCTACTTCAGGCGTTAGCTAGGTTATCCTACAGGCTGGACTTGTGGGGTATCGCAACTGCTGTGCTCTGATACCACTCTATAACACCCTCAGAATCGGACCTATGCAAGTTTTAGCGAAAACCCGCCAAACCCGCATAGAGACGATTCAAAGGTGCCCACCAGGCACTTTCGTGCGGGTGGAAAACGAAGTAATAACATTACACAACAGTCCTCGATGGGACCCACAGAACAGATATATATACAACAGCGACTCAATGAGTCAAGAATACAGATATAATATACAAAGATCCAAATCGCCTTGAAAATGATATATCGTCCGACTACGGACAAGATGCAAATGGGGCTAAGAGCCCTGAAGAATAACCAATGGCGTCCATAACCCTGCCCAGGCCAAGCCGGAAGGGTAACCCTGCTAACGACGCCGACCTCAAAACCTGCTTAAACAAAAGGGGTGCCGACAAAGGGCAAAGGAAAAAGAAGGAGCGTCAGTACTGAGGCCAGTACACGGCGAGGCTAGAATTCGGCGGTCCTCGCCTACATAGGTATGGTGGATCAAGCGGCGTGGCAGCAGCACTAAACAACCTATAGAGACTCGATACAACCGGCGGCAATCGAGAGGGTAAGAAGGACCTATCCGAACCAACCTGATACTACCATCAAACAAACCCATCCTGGCGTTTCCCCCTCGAGACCAAACGAGGAAGTCAACCGAGGAACTCACACCGTTGGTAGTTTTATTTATTCGGTTATTGTTGCAGCAATTACTAGTCAAATATAGATAATCATCCTGATAAAATAAGCAGTGGGCACTTTTAGTTAACCATTCCGTGATAGTTGCAACACTTACTAGTCAGATACAATTAGCATGAGATAACCCAAACCTAGCAGTTGTTGGTACTTTTATTCAGCCATTTCATTGTAGTTGCAATACTTACTAGTCAGGTACAATGGTCGCAAGCGACACCCCAAACAAGCAATTGTGGGCAGTATTAGTTAGCCATTCCATTATAGTGAAGCTGATTACTAGTCATTATAAAGTCAAATTTATAGCAATAGACTTTAGTTATGCTTGTCTATGGTCGAGATACTGTGCTCCAAGTCGTCCATATCCGCGGACACGGCTTTCAGAAAGTTTTACCCGGCCGGGGTGCACCAATAGCAACACACGCTCGATCAACCTCGGAAAAACCAAATCAAAACCCAACGAGGCTTTCACGACATAGCAATCACAGGATTCAGAATTATTTCAGGGGCACCCTTGGAGTACACCAAACGGTTAGTGACTCGAGACGGACCCGAGGTTTGCGACAATGGTCAGAACGATCGGGAACCCAAAATTGGGATTGTCGATACTGCGAAAACATTCCGCTTACCTAAACAGTACAGTGTGCTCCTCGCACAAACGTAAATAAACAGTAGCATGGCATAAGTACAGGATAGTAAATAAAACCTCAAACTAGTTTGTGGCCCCTAGAAATAAGACTGAATCAAGCTCTGGCTCAGGGGGGTCCCATATACCTCCCGGATGTGGATAGCGCGATAAATCAAGGAACAGGTATCAAGTACTCGGGGTCCTACGGGACACAAGTGGGCGTTCAGAAACCAAATAATTTCTATCACCCACCGATGCCTCTTCTTATTCCAATTTTAGTTGTTAAACAGGAATTAAAGTGAACGATAAGTAAAACTATGATCATCTCCAACATCAACATGCGGCAATACATCAACAACTGTGGCACTGAACGACACGCAATAGCACTTGAGCAAGCGACTACGACGCGCAAGTCCAACTATCTACCAAACAACAGGTAATAGGTTGTGTCCAAGGCAATATAGGGTTGCACGGTACATCACAGGTACGGAAACTAAAGCATCGCAACACAGATAGCAATAGATCAACCGGAGGGAATAAATACTATAAAAGTAAGATAGGTAGAAAGGGGGAGATGCTCGCCTGAAAACATTGCCGAAGGGTTCATCCGAAGATCGGGGCGAAGCTCACATCAACTCAACGGTCTTATCCGCGAAGAAGCAAAACACTAGAAGAAACACCGGATGCAATATTTAATACAACGGCAGAAGATCGGCATGATGCATGTATGATGTATGACATGGCAAAGGTGCGGTGCAATTAGATCAGGTTAAGTGGAACCAGGGTCCCGACAATTAATTAGGTGGTTCATTTGGTTTAGCTAACCCCCGCAACTAAATATTGTTTAGCAAGGCAAAAGAAATATCACCGGTTCACTACACAAGTTTAATTGAGGCCAATATGAGACTAGATTTGCCCGCATATGGGCCCCATATTTAATTATTAGGTGAATCGGCATAAGGCCCCCAAACCAAAGATATGCATGCGAGATGAATGGTTAATATGCAACAAGTTTATTATATTATAAAATAGGGTTCCGGGAAGGGGTTCACACATTAGGGTTCGACAGATCTTGGGTTTTCCGGGGTTCGGGGTCCGGTCTCGGGGTTCAGGGTTCGACGGAACGGTCTCGGCGGGAACGTTCTCGGGCCACGGAGGTAGATATTGTCGCATCCGGGAAGCCGGACTTGGTTTGGTGTCGGGGGCGCATCGGATTCTCCCGGTCGCTGTCGTTCTTGTCGTCGGGCAGATCTTGCCGGGTCCCACGGGGTCGATCTTGCCGTTGCGAGGGTCTTGTCGGGTCCGCGCCATCTATTCGGTCTCGGCATCCGGGGTGAAGTGCTTGTCGTTCCGTGGCGAAGTGCTCGGCGTCATTGGGTTCCATGTCGACGGTCTTGTCGTCTCACGGCGGAGATCTTGGGGTCCGGGGATCTTCGGGCCTCGGCCGTCGGGTTCGATCATACGGGTTCGGCTTCCCGCGGCCTAGAGTAGCGCCGTAGGTGGGTGAACTTGACGGTTCAAGATGGTCTTAACGCCAATGAAGATCTTGACGGGGTATCGATGTCAAGTGTCGCCCACCCACAACATCGTTCTCTCCACAGATACAGAGCTGGGGTGGTACTCCCTGTAGCAAAGCGACCACCAGGTTCATGCGGAGGCGTCGGCCAGCAGGGAGCACACAGCGCAGCGAGCATCGACGAGGCGGGGCCGACGGAACACGCGCTCGCGGGAGGCTCGCACGTCGAGGCAACGGGGGAGGCGGAGGGCGTCTCGCGGACGGAAGGCGCCTGCCGAAGAGAGGAGGCTTCCGCGGGGAGGCAGACGCGGCCGGAGGCGCTGGAGGCCGAGGAGGGGGAACGGCGGCGTGGCGGCCGCGGCTCGGGGGCGTGCTCGCGTGCTGGAGGGGCCGCGGCGACTCGGAGCCGAAAGCACGGCGCCGGCGGCGAGGTGTCCTTGGCGGCGGGGCGCAGCGAGGCGGGGAGAGCTCGGGGACGGGCGGAGCTCGGGGTGGCGGGCGACGGCGGTCAGCCGGGAGGAGCTGGGCGTGGTGGAGGGGCGCTCGGGCGGCGCAGACGGGTGGCCGGCGAGGCGAGCAGGGCCTGGCCCGGTTGAAGCGGAGGTGAGGTTGGGGGGTCGTGGGGCAGGCGGCACGAGAGAGGAGAGGCGGCTCATGGGCCGCGACCGCCGGCCGAGGGAGGCGGAGAGCAGCGGCGGCGGAAGCTCGGATGGGAGGGTGCGGAGGAGGGTGCGAGGCACGGCCTGGGAGGGAGCGGAGGACGGAGGCGGGAAGGCGGGCTACGAGCGAGTGGCGGGAGCTGGGGAGGCTCGGGACGGCGAGGAAGGGAGCCAGAGGAGAAGAAGGGGACGCGGGGAAGAGAGAGACATGCGGGAGGAGAGAGGGGAGGCGCGTGGGAGGCGTGGGCCAGGGGGTGGGTCCCGCGGGCAGGTGAGGGGACCGGTCCAGTGGCTGTGGCGTGGGGAAGAGGAAGGGAAAGGGAGTGGCTGACTGGTGGGTCATATGGGGCGTGGGTCCGGGTTGTAAGTGAGGGGGGGGGGTAAGGAGGGTCTAGGTGAGAAAAGAGAGAGAGGGGGAAAAAGAGAGGGATTGGTGAGGTGGCAGGGTGGGTAGGAAGTTTGGGGTAGGGTGAGGTGGCACTATTTGGTTGGTGGGTAGATTAGGATTGGGTGGGGATAGGTTTTAGAGGGGGCTGTTTTAGTTTTTGTGTTTGTTTGGTTCTGTATAATTTAAAACAAAGCCACTTTGCAAAATAGTTTTTAGACAAATAAAATCTCCGATGCGATCGGGGTATTGTGTTTAAAAATAAGAGGGGTATTTGTATAAATCAAAACTAGGCTTTTCAAATAATGCAGACAAACAATGCATGATGATGACGATGCAATGCACAAAACAACGCGATTTTCTAGTAGTGGTTTTGCGGGACGCCACATTAAGGTTCACCAATTTCTATTGGTGGTTCCTTGGGTGATTTTGTCAAAGCAAAAACTTAGTATTTTCAAATGGTAAGGAAAATCTATTTTGAGCAAGCAAGCCTAAGCTCCACTTAGCCAAATGCATATAGATGATAGACTCCACTAGACTACCATAGTATCACTTTCCAATACAATTCAAATGTATTGACCCTTGTGGCTGTAACTTGTTATGTTGCAGGTTTGGTTTGATATTAGTGAAGTTTAATGATTAGGATTACAAGTCTACAACCAACATGTCTGCCTGTGGCACTTTGAAGATAAATGACCCCATGCTTATTGATATTCTGCTGTAATGTAATGTAATATCCAAATGAGCTATGTAAGATGTAATAAATTATGTTATTCCTGGTTATAAAGTTGTATTATGACCTTTGTTTCTTGATATTACATCTTAACTGTGGATGCTAGCTATTGATCCAGGGACTACATTGCAATCACAGGGATCCTTTTCATTTATAATGGAGGGATCTTATAGATGGTATCAGAGCATTGTGTTGCCTGTAGGATTTGTAAACCTAGTATTGGACAAAAACCCTTAGAAAAATAGGAGTTGTATTTGTTCCAAAACTTATTTACAAACAATCTTGTAAACTCTTTCCTCAACCATTTTGGTTTTGATTCTACATCTCTTATATTTCAAACTTTATGGACAAAGCCTTTCCCATGGCCAAAGACTTCACCATGAGCAAAGGACTTCATTAACTCTAATGGCTTCAACATCTTCAACTCTAATGACTTCAACATCTTCAGCATTTTCAACAAGGACTTCAACCTTAGATATTACTAAGGACCACAAGTGTGACAAGAAATGTTACTCAAGACTTGAAGACTAAGGAAACACAACTTAGAAGGAACCATCATCTCTTTGAAGTTTTGAGACCAAGATGCAAGAAATTCTCTAAGGATACAAAGATCTTGTTCATGAAGAATTAACTAAGAAGATGGAAAGATTTCAAGTGAACCATATAGATGGACCACCATATTTAGTCTAAGTCAAACCCACCAACCTATGTGGTGTAACAAAAAGATTTTTGGTTGCCTAAAAATATGCTTGAAACTTGTTGTTTGAGTGGAATGTTTGTTTGTGGTTGCTTGCACATTGCTTGAGTGAATTGTGATGTGTGTGATTAGAATTATTCCCTTAGAAATATTTTGCCTATTCTAATCCCAATCCAACCCAAACAGATGACTTCTCCAAGAGACTCCAACATCAAGGATGATGACAACAACAACAACAACCAAGAGATGCACATGAGAGAACAACTATTAGCAAACCAAACCCAGTTGAGCCAAGTGACAACTCAGCTTTTAGCCAACAACAATGGATTAGACCCATCCATACAAAGGATTTTGAAACTTCAATCCCAATTGTTGCAAGGGATGGCTACTCAAATGACCAACATGGGAGACAACTCTTCCCAAGGAGCTTATAACAACAAGGATGACAAAGATGTTATTCTAGAAGGAACCCAAGCATGCAATATTTGTGGAGACAAGGATCATACTTCCAAGGAGCATAAATATCAATGCCCCAACTGTGAAGAGAAACATCCAGCTAACCAATGCCCCACATCCCAAGCTACTTGTTACCTAAGTGAAGGAAACAATCATGTCCCTATCCAATGCCCCATCTATTCCATAGTTGAACAAAGGAAACAAGGTGGAGTGCAACAACTGATTGCAGATTACCATGAGAGAGCCAAGTCTACCAAGAAGTATGAAGACAAAGGAAAATCTCAGCTTGTACCTCCCAACAACATGACTCAATTTAAAGGACCAAAAAGGAGACACATGTATTATCCAAAGAGTAATAGAAGGTCAAGGAGACCAGTAGACATTCCTACCTTTGAGATAACATATGAAGAACATGAACTAGAAGCACTCCTAGCTTTCGAGAAACCCAAGAAAAAGAAGGACAAAAGCCATGTGCAATGTGGTCATTGCAAAGAAATGGGACACTATGCCAGTGAATGTCCAGAGAAGCAAAAGTATAAAGAGATTAGCCAAGTGTGGTGCAACAACTGCAAAGAGCTAGGCCATTATGTAGCAACTTGCCCACAGAAGATACGTGAAGAACTCAACCTCATCACATGCTACAATTGTGGTAACCAAGGACATTATGCAAGCAACTACCCAGAAAAGTTGAAGCACAAGATAAACAAGCCTATGAAGGATCTCAGCCTTGTCACATGTTTCAAGTGTGGAAACAAAGGACACTATGCAGATGTTTGCCCAGAGAGATTTCAACAAGACCCCAAGCAAACCAAGATGTAATTTAGTTGGAAAAATTTTAAGGGTGGTAGTACCCTAGTTGCTTTGAGACAACTTGTAACCCCTAGCCTCCCCAAATCTCGGGACAAGATTTATTTTAAGGGTGGTAGCCTGTCACATCCCAAGATTTTCCAAATCTTGTAATGTGAAAAATAAATAAACAAAATAAATTATTGTTGAATTTTAGGGTGAAAAGAAACTTTTTGTTTCTAAATGGAAACTTAAAATCCCATCTTGAACAAACTTTAATTAAAGATTGAATCCAACAAAATCCAAATCAAAAGAAATGCAGTCCTCATAAATGCATCTGGAAATTTAAACACTTGGAAGATAAATCCAAACCCTAAACCCTAATGGAATAAAAATCATTTCCAAGTTATCACCAAACCTATGGATTTGATCCATATAAAATCTTGTCAACAAACATTCACAAATGATCAAGAAGACAAGTAGAAATATTATAAGGCCATAGAAATTGATTTCACTTAATTTGGAGCCATAGATAAAATCTTATGAATCTAATAAGATAAAGGAATTGAATTCCCAAAGCTAATAAAGCACTTATCTAAAACCCATACCAATTGGTGGGAAAATAATACTAAAGATCTTTAAAAGGATAAACAAATAATAAACAAGATTTCACAAATTGGAATCACCAAGTTTGGATCTCTAAATAAAAATATATGGATTTTATAAGATGAAGAAAGAAATATTGAATAAAGAATATTTGAAAGACCAAATAAAACTTGGCCTAATCCATTAAGAAAATGGAATGAATATAATCCAAATCCAAATAAAATAAAAGGATAAAGACTTTCCAAAATAAAATAAAGGGCATAAACCAAATCCTATTGGAATAAAGACAAATCCAAATTATAAATGAATAATAAATCATATTAAAAACTTTTCCAAATAATTCAAGATGAATAATTTGACACCTCTTTAAGAAATTAAAACCTACTGAAAAGATTTGGAAGGTTTAAAATTTTTTAATGAGATTTAAGATTATTATTAAATCTATTTGATTTAAAACTAGAGCCTATTTTGAATAATTAAAAGACCTTAAAAAGAATAATTAAATTATCCTAAAATGATATCAGAATGTTCTACTAATCAATATTTAAACCAACACAAATTTTGGCAAAGGTTTGAATTCAAATAAGTGTTTGAATTGGTTGTTCAAAATCCAAACAGATTAAAGAAAATGGAAAAAGATAAAACAAACAGAACAAAAAAAAATGTTAAAGGACTCGACCCAGTTAGCTAGCCCAACAAGGCCCAGTTAGCCCAGTTCCTCCCTTCCCCGCAGAAAACGGTTCACACCAAAGAAAGAACCCGCAGCGACACTGACGCGTGGACCCCATCACCCCACCCCTCTCTCACGCTGCCAGGCGGACCCCACCGCCAGCTCACCTCGTCGTCAACCCCGCGAACCATTCATCCCCAAACCTCGCGACGGTTTTCTGTCGTAATTGCGCCCTTCAATTCGAGTTAAACGGCCGATAAATCCCATGCTGCAATGACGCCCTCTTAACCGCCCTGGTCTCCTCTTCCTTCTCCCCCAGACCATACCCCATAGGAGCCACCAGGCTGCGCGAATTTCTCTCCCGAACCCCACTGTCTCCGACGACTTTCCCGGCCAATTCCGGCAGCCCCTTGCCTCCTCGACCACACTCACATGCTCCCCAGACCCTGGCACATCTCCCCGTAACACCAGCTCATCCTCGAGCGCCCCAAAACATCGACAACGACGACGAACAGTAGCGCCACCGCCTGCCATTTCCTCCGGCGAGATTTCCTGGTAAGCTTGGACCGCCCCGGTGCTATTCATGGATGCTCACATGTTCCCTGGTACCGTGCACGTCTAACGCACCTCTTATTTTGCTTTGGCATACCCTGTATCCCCGCCCCCGTCGTCCCCGTCGACGACCGTACGAACCCGAGGCACAGCGCAACTCCGGCGAGCAATCCCCACAACACCAACGCGCCCCTCGACAAGCAGAAGGCACGTTGAGCTTCCCCACGTCAAGGCGATTCTGGTGAGCCACTCTCCTTGACCCCTTGCTTCCTATTTCGCCCGCTCCGCCAGGCCACCGCTTGCTGCGCCCGCCTGCTTCTTGACCAGCTGCTGTGCATCGTCTGATTTAGATCGTAGGGCATAGATAGATTCACTTAACGCCGAAGGGGTACGCAACCTGTGCCGCTCGATCTGTTTAGATCCAACGCCTCACAGAGCCGATCCGTGTGAACCGGTACCATCTAGTAATATCACGCCACGTGTCTCTGTTGATTTGAAACAAAACAGATTTGATCTATTAGAAACAAGATTTTGTAAAATCTATAACTTTTAATCTACACGTCCAAATTTTGCAAACTTTATATCAATGGATTCAGAAAAACAAGTTCTAGCCAACCATGCACTTTGTTTAGTAAAAAGCTTCTGCTAAAATGTTTGTTTTTGCAGAAACTTGTGTATGCATGTTTAGGATATAAAATTTGTTCTAAAATGATTTTGGGGATAAAATCTTTGTCAAATGGTGTGTTTTGAACCTACTGACCATAGGAAACAAATTGTGGTTTCAAAAATGTATTTGGATAAACAAAAGAATGAATCTTTGATTTAAACCAATTCTAGTCAAATAAAAATCTCGTTTAATTATTAAAAATGGTTTTGGAAGAAAACCTTTGAGAAATGTTTTGGAAATAAACTCTCTGAACCTAAAAACAAGGTTATATGGTTTGAAAACATATTTTGTGAAACCTATAGAATTTTTACTTATTAAAAGCATTTCTACACCACATAAAATAATGACATGATCAAAAAATGGTTTATGAAGTAAAATCTTATACAAATGATTTTGCCACTTTATAAAATGACCATTAGGTGTTTTAAAATGTTTATGAACCATTAGAAACCACTTTTACAAAGAAAATAATCTTTGGCATGCTTGCATGCATTGCCTTGTTTCTATCATTTTATGTGATGAATTGCTTGAATGGTAGATTGAAATATTGTTTGCTTGATTGAATTGTAGTGACTTGAAGTGTGTGAGCATTGCAAAGATCAAGAAGTGAACTTATACTATCTACCAAAAAGGCAAGTGATGCTACATACTTTTATCCCATTATTTTCACTATGCACTAGTGATATTTCTAAGTAGGACTTGCATGGAATTTTTGCTAAGTATAAACTATGCCATGGGAAAACCTAGTAGATAAAACCTTAGTAGAATTTCATAAGTTAAGATTCCTACTACTATCATGCTTAGCTTAGCTAGTAGAAAACAAGGGTGGAATATAAATTCATGCTATGGAAAATTTCTAAGTCTGAGGACTTGATTTTTGTTTAATAAAACAACTAAGTGAATGAATCACCTGGGTGGAATGGAAGGAATGGTTTGTGTTGAGTGGTTACACAAGGCCAGGGGACTGGTGAACCTTGTGTATCTCACTTGTGGATGGCCACCCAGGAACAAAGAGATTTGAGATGTCAAATGTTGAGAAGCTTCAAGTGCAGCCACTTAGCATTATGGGATCTGCCTGGATCATATAGGTTGCAAGAACTTAGCCAAATGGACAGTTGGTGGTAGGGGTTTGATAGGTTGAAACGCGTCCATTCTGGTCTAAGGGAAGGATTCTGAAAGATCTTGTCTTGGTGAAACCAAGTCTTGTGGGGAAAGTGCACCACCTCTGCAGAGTGTAAAATCTAAGTACTTAGCCATGTCCCTGGCAAAGGACAATTTGAGCATCACGACATGGAAGCTATCAAGAATCTCATCATCCAAATTTCTAAGTTAAAAGCTTGTGGTTGAACAAGGGTTTAAGGTTCACCAATTTCTATTGGTGGTTCCTTGGGTGATTTTGTCAAAGCAAAAACTTAGTATTTTCAAATGATAAGGAAAATCTATTTTGAGCAAGCAAGCCTAAGCTCCACTTAGCCAAATGCATATAGATGATAGAGTCCACTATACTACCATAGTATCACTTGCCAATACAATTCAAATGTATTGACCCTTCACTACTAGGAAAACAGCTATAGGTAATCAGCACATCCGTGGCTCACATGGTTGATGTGCCCCACGGCTAAAACAGGCGTGGCTCACCTGTGGGCAGTGCCCTACTAGTAACTAGAACAACCATGGCGCACATGACTATAGTGCGCCACAAATGTGTGTGGTCCAGGGCCCTGTTGGACGCTCGCCAAACATCTGTAGCGCACTATAGTCATGTGCGCCACGGTTGTTAGTGTCATCTGTGGCGCACATGGGGGGGTGCGCTACGCCTAAGCGCACGCCCCCTCTTCTATGAAATGGCCACAAACATCTGTGGCGCACATGGCATAGTGCGCCACAAATGTATAAACTTAGCCGTAGGGCACTCTGCCCTAGTGCCCTACGCCTAAGTGGCATGCACCAACTCCACCCCCCCCCCCGTGGATCGCCTTTTTAGGGTTTGCAAAAAAATAAACGAAAATGATAAACACTTCAAAAAATTAAATCCTTTCATAGTTAGGTAGGTAATATGGTATAGCTTCTAGTAAAATTAACAAAAATGAGTTTCGACTTTATTTGCAAAAAAAAGTCATGCCACGGTAAAAAGGCCGTAACTTTTGCATACGATGTCGAAAAAAAACATATAATATACCAAAATGACCAGAACGAGATTCCAGACCTTTAGGTCGTTTAGCGATTTTTTAGAATCTCAAAATTCGAAAAGAGTAAAAAGTTATGGCAAAAACAAGATTTTTTGCTGCAGAAAACAAAATTGAGGCAACTTACCCGTAGCGCACCACCACCTAGTGCGCCACGGATAATCTTGGGCGGGATTCAAATTTGAATCACCACCCCGCCCACCTACCCCTATTCCCTCCCTCTTCTCTTTTTCATTCTCCTCCCTCCTCCTTTTCCTTCTCTCTTCTCCTCCTCCTTTTCCTTCTCTCTTCTTCTCCTCCTCCTCCTCCTTTACTTCTCCTCCTTCCCTTGCCGTGGCAGTGACGATCGCGATGGCGGCGGCGACCTTCTCCTCCTCCTTGCAGTCATAACGGCGACGACCTCCTTCCTTGCGGCCTCCTCCTCCTTCCTTGCGGCCTCCTCCTCGCCTCCTCCTCCTTGCAGTCACGAAGAGCGACGACGAGCTCCGACGACCGCCGAAGACCTCCTTCTCCTTGCGGCAACCTCCTCCCTTCTCCAGCCACACCTCACTGCCTCTCTTCCTCGATGCCGGCAAAGAGTAGCAAGTCCACGGCCTCCCGCACCTCCCTGCGGTGGTAGGTCGTGGCCACGGCCACCTCCCTGCCGGCGAGGCGACACGACGGCGGCGATGTGGACCCGATTGCTTTTGCAATTCAAAACGAGGGTGTTTTTTGCATTTTTTTTGATTTTTGAAAAAAACATCCGTGGCGCACATGTACCCCTACCCGTGGCGCACCTGGTAGTGCGCCATGCCTATCTCGATATAACCGTGGCGCACCATGCAGTGCGCCACGGCTACGAGATAGCCGTAGCGCGAGGCCCGTGGCGCACTGCTAGTGCGCCATAGAAGGCCTTTTCATGTGCGCCACGAATAGGCGTTTTTCTAGTAGTGCTTGTGGCTTTAACTTGTTATGTTGCAGGTTTGGTTTGATATTAGTGAAGTTTAATGATTAGGATTACAAGTCTACAACCAACATGTCTGCCTGTGGCACTTTGAAGATAAAGGACCCCATGCTTATAGATATTTTGCTGCAGTGTAATGTAATAACCAAATGATCTATGTAAGATGTAATAAATTATGTTATTCCTGGTTATAAATTTGTATTATGACCTTTGTTTCTTGATATTACATCTTAACTGTGGATGCTAGCTATTGATCCAGGGACTAGCATTGCACTCATAGGGATCCTTTTCCTTTACAAAGGAGGGATCTTACAGATAGTGTGGTGGAAGGTTTAAAGGTGCAATACATAGCTCCCCGGCGTGGCATTCCTCCTGTTTGGACAATAACACTTAGTAGACTCCTGGACGTGAAGGTGGAAATATCCTGATGCGGCTATACCGGGGGATAGAAAGTGCCAGAGCCTCCGAAACCTGGTTTTCTATGTGCCTATGCCCTAAGCATACCTAAAACAAGAGAAATCTACATCGGGATACCCCTCTCAGAAGAACATCTAGGGGGTAGACAATCTGAGGCCCCCGGATCAGGGTTTCGGAGCAAAACATGCCTCGGGGCATCGGAATACCACGAAATCATGCATGCGGACCTAGGATATGTGCCAGAGTGTGGTGGAAGGTTTAAAGGTGCAATACATAGCTCCCTGGCGTGGCATTCCTCCTGTTCAGACAATAACACTTAGCAGACTCATGGACATGAAGGTGGAAATGTCCCGATGCGACTATACCGGGGCCTAGAACGTGCCACAGCCTCCCAAACTTGGTTTTCCACGTGCATATGGCCTAAACATACCTAAACCAAGAGAAAGATGCACCGGGCTACCCCTCTCAAAAGAACATCTAGGGGGTAGACAATCCTAGGCCCCCAGATCAGGGTTTCAGAGGAAAACGTGTCTCGGGGCATCGGAAGACCACTAAATCATGCGTATGGACCTAGGAGTACGAGAGTGTGGTGGAAGGTTTTAAGGTGCAATACATATCCCGCCGGCATGGCCTTCCTCGTGTTCGGACAATAACTGATATGGGGTGGCCCGATCTTCTCAGCAAGCACTTGTCGATGATGCTGGTGGATGATAGATATATAGCCTGTAGCTATGAACTCTCCCGCTCGAACCCTGATGCCAATGCAATAGCTCTCGAACCCTGTGGGATATTCACAACACCACGCTCTTGCGCACGCAGCCGTCGACCACAAACGGTAGTTCGCAATCTACTAATTCCCAATGGAACAACAGATCACACTCAATTGCAGTAGATAATTCGATCACAGGGTAATTTCAGAGGTTCCAAAAAGAATCAACTCCAAAATATTTTAACGTGGTTTGCCCCAAAAGAAACGGTACCCCCATCTATTTAAGAGAGAGGGGGCGTCTAGGATAAGAGTCCAAGACGCAAACGACTACAACTTAGATACATGGCGACCCAAACGGGCCAGATTTCTAGACGCATAGGCATGTTCCTGCCGTGGCAACATATTGGGCCTAAAGCGTGTCGCGGCAGGACTCTTCTACCGTGGCAGGATTTGGCATCGTTTCTCTTCCGCGGCAGAGACTCTGCCAGGTGTTGATCCCTTCCTTTGTAGCTCCTTGTGCTTCCTCCCTCTCCTCCCTCGCGCTTGCCCTATTGATCAACACACCTTGCTCCATGTGCTTCGCCTCCTCGCTACGTGCTATACCTTCTTTTCCAACGTACCTGATCATACAATAACACATAGACTTAGGAAGTATAAAATTCTCATTAAGTAAAAGATCAGGCTCATTAAGAAACAAATTCACCTGTTGTTCTAGTATCTTAGCACGAGCTCTTGTAATTGGTCCAATCCTAATCTCATTGGACTTATCCTTGTTATTAGCAGCTGGAACATCATTAGTAGTAACTGGGGTAGGTGTAAGTATATGGATGTCCTCATCATCTCCCCCCACTTCAAAAGGCGTCGACCTCGACGCTCCAAGGTCTTCTCCATCATATGGTGATAAATCAGCAACATTGAAACTGTTGCTAGCTCCACCGAATTCAGCAATAGGTATATCAATCGAATAGGCATTATCATTAATCTTGGCTAACACCTTGTAAGGACCAGCACCACGCGGCTTCAACTTGGATTGGCGTAGCAATGGGAACCTATCCTTGCGCAGATGTACCCAAACCATATCACCAGGTTTGAACAACACTTCCTTCCTTGCTTGATTTCTTGCAGCAGCAATGTTCTTGCCTTTATTCTCAATAGCCTCTCGAGTCTTCTCATGAATCTTCTTCACATAGTCTGCACGTCTTGATGCCTCCATATCAACTCTCTCATGTAATGGTAGAGGCAATAAATCAAGTGGTGTCAATGGCTTGAAACCATACACCACCTCAAAAGGACAAAGTTGAGTGGTTGAATGCACTGCCCTACTGTAAGCAAACTCGACATGTGGCAAACATTCTTCCCACTCCCTCAGATTCTTATTTATCATAGTCCTTAAGAGTTGTGATAATGTTCTATTCACCACCTCTGTCTGACCATCTGTCTGGGGATGACAAGTAGTACTGAATAGTAGCTTCGTTCCCAGATTCCCCCATAAATTCTTCTAAAAGTAGCTCATAAACTTCACATCCCGATCAGAAACAATTATTCTTGGTACTCCATGTAATCTCACAATGTCCCTGAAAAACAGGTTAGCAACATGCGACGCGTCGTCGCTTTTGTGGCAGGCAATAAAATGATCCATCTTAGAGAATCTATCTACTACCACAAATATAGAATCATGCCCTTTCTGAGTTTTAGGTAGACCTAGCACAAAATCCATACTAATGTCTTCGACCTGTGACATGTAATGCAGTTGGCGCAGAGAGAGGGGTATACAAACCATGAGGCTTCAATTTGGATTTCGACCTGTGACATGTAATGCATCGACTCACAAATCTGTACACATCACGCCTCATCTTGGGCCAATAAAAATGATCAGCAAGCATGAGTAATGTCTTCTCGCGCCCAAAGTGACCCATCAAACCACCAGTGTGTGATTCCTGCACTAAGAACAAACGCAACAATGATTCTGAATACATAGTTTGTTAGCTCGAAACAAATACCCATCATGTATATGATACTTATCCCATGCGTTTCTAAGAGCACACAAACGACATGGTTCAGAAAAATCATTGTTAGTTGCATAAAGAGCACAAATACTCTCTAATCTAGGAATTTTAACATCAAGATTCGTTAATAGCATGTTTTTCCTAGAGAAAGCATCAGCAATGACATTCTGTTTTCCTTTCTTATATTGAATGATGTACGGACAAGATTCAATAAACTCAACCCATTTAGATAATCTCCTATGCAAGTTTGATTGAGCTTTTAGATACTTTAAAGATTCATGATCAGAATGTATGATAAACTCTTTTGGCCACAAATAATGTGCCAATCTTCTAGTACACGAACAAGTGCATACAATTCTTTATCATATATAGGATAGTTCAATCTAGCACCAGTAAGTTTCTCAGAAAAATATGCTATAGGGCGACCCTCTTGCATCAAAACGCCACCAATACCTATACCACTAGCATCACATTCAACTTCAAATTGCTTTGAAAAATCAGGCAATGCAAGTAATGGTGCAGAAGTAAGCAAACGTTTCAATGTATCAAATCCAATATCTTGGGCTGCCCCCCACACAAATGGCACACCTTTCTAAGTCAAATCATTCAATGGTGCAGCAATAGTGCTAAAATCCTTCACAAATCGTCTATAGAATCCATCTAATCCATGGAAACTACTCACCTGACTAACATTCATGGGAATAGGCCAATTCTGAATTGACTCAATTTTAGATTGATCTACTTCTACCCCATGCTTAGATACAACATAACACAAAAATATGACCTTATCTTTTGCAAATGTGCATTTCTCAAGATTATCATACAATTGATTATCACGCAACACTTGCAAAACTTGTCGGATATGATTACAATGTTCAATTTCGTTGTGGCTATAGATAAGAATATCATCAAAATAAACAACCACAAAATGACCAATGAATTCTCTCAAAACATGATTCATTAATCTCATGAATGTACTAGGTGCATTAGTAAGCCCAAAAGGCATGACTAGCCATCCATATAAACCAAATTTAGTTTTGAAAGCAGTTTTCCACTCATCCCCTTCTTTCATCCTAATTTGATGATAACCACTATGCAAATCAATCTTAGAGAAAATAGCAGCACCACTCAATTCGTCAAGCATATCTTCTAAGCGTGGAATAGGATGACGATATCGAATTGTGATGTTATTAATAGCTCGACAATCTACACACATGCGCCATGTACCATCTTTCTTAGGAACTAAAATAACAGGAACAACACAAGGGCTAAGAGAAACACGAATGTACCCTTTGTCGAGTAGTTCTTGTACTTGTTTCTGTATCTCCTTAGTTTTGTCGGGGTTGGTCCGGTAGGGTGCACAGTTAGGTAATGTGGCTCCTGGAATAAGATCAATCTGATGCTCTATGTCGCGCATGGGAGGAAGTCCAACAGGCACATCCTCTGGAAACACATCACCAAAGTCCTGCAAAACAGTAGAGACACCAAGAGAAATAGGGGTCATGTCGTTAGAAACTAAATCCTCGCCCTTATATATGAGCACAAGCGGCATGGCACTAGGATCCTCTCAAAACTCTCTCATATCTTCCTTGGTGGCTAGCATTACTAGGGTAGGCACTCTCTCTCTTTTCTTTATATCACTCTTTGTAGGCTCTATAACATCATGTACAGCTGCAACACTCTCACGGCCTCCAACAGAAGCATCTTTCAAAGTCACCTCTATTTTTTGTCTACACTCATTGACAAACTGTTGTGGTGTCATTGGTTGCAGGTTAATATTCTTGCATGTAAACTCCAAGTGATAAGTATTGGAACGGCCATTGTGTTGCACATGGCGATCATATAACCAAGGCCGACCCAATAACAAATGGCAAACAGTCATAGGAACCACATCAAAATCAATAGAATCTTTGTATGGCCCTATTTCAAAATTCACTCGCACCATATGGTTTACTTTCATCTCACCACTGTCACTTAACCACTGAATGTAGTATGGCTTAGGATGAGGCAAATAAGATAAATTCAGCTTGGCACATAACTCCTTGCTTGCAAGATTCCTGCAGCTACCTCCATCAATAATTACTTTGCAAGCTTTGTTAGGCCCAACGAGAGCTTTTGTTTGGAACAAATTGCAGCGCTGAGAGTCAACAATGGGCTGCACACTAAGAATGTGTGGAGATACCACGATAGTAGGTGCATGTGCAGGAAAGGCATCCAGACCTTCCTCTTCATAATCAGCACCATGATCATCAGAATCAACATCATCTCCACTCTCATATTCTCCTTGATCATTGACAAATATCACCTTGCGGTTTGGAACATCTCTCTGATAGTGCCCTCTACCTCCGCAAGTGTGGCACTCCACATCGCGAGTGCGTATAGTTGACATATTCGAACACGTACTAGTAGCAGGAGCAGCTGGTTTCTTAGCATTAGAACCAAAAGAGGGCGAGGGGACAGACTTGGTTGTCGATGTAGTAGGGTAGCTGGTCGCTGCAGGAGGAGGCATAGGAGATGGCATGGCCCTAGGGAACCGGCTAGTAGCTGGAAAATGACGTGCTTTAACTTCCTCCACGAGCTGTGACTCGGCCTCTCTAGCATGATGCAAAAGTTCGTTCATGTTCTCATACTTGTGATGACGCACTATGCTCTTTATGGGTAACCTCAAATTGTTGAGAAATCGCTGCATGGTCATCTCAAGTGATTCTCGGATTCGAGCATGTTGCATAAGCATCTCCATCTCCATGTAGTACTCATCAACTGTCAAGTTCCCTTCCTTCAATTGTGTCAACTTGTCAAAAACAGAGCGCAAGTAATTGGTGGGTACAAAGCGTTCCTTCATGATACGCTTCATCTCTCGCCAAGTCATCACCGGAAGGTCATTGTCATCCCTTCTATGCTGAACAAGAGCATCCCACCAACGCAAAGCAGAACCATCAAATTCTGACGCTGCAAGCTTCACCTTCTTTTCTTCAGTATACTCATACAAGCGCCAGAGCTTCTCTATCTTCAACTCCCATGTCAAATAATCTTCAGGATCAATGGAATCATGAAACTTGGGAATCGAAAATTTAGGCTTGCCCAAACCATCATCAACCGGCTGTATAGGTACACGTTGAGCACGACCTATAGGGGCAAAACCACGACCATGTAATGGTGCAGGTGCAGGATCATTAGGACGTCCCCTGCCTAGTGGCGCAGGACCAGCAACACTGCCATCAACTTCATCCTCGAGCTCCTCATGCATTTGTTGATGTTGCCGTTGCTCAATAGCAAGTGTCAAGGCCTCTACGGAACGCTGCAAAGCTATCATGTTTGTGTTGAGGTCTGTCACATGTGTCTTGATAGTAGCCACGTCCCGAACGTTTGCTTCGAAAGTAACTTGCACGTCCTGAAGACTCTTGTCAATGGCATCTGTTGTGTTGTTAAACACTAGTGTCAAATGGGATCTCAATGCTTCATATTCCCCCCAATTGAGACACTCATTATCCTTCTTTTTCTGTGCTACAACACCAGAAGCACTAGTCGACATGATTAGTAGATTAGTTCAATAAATAAAGTCTGTTTGGTGGAACACTCAATTCACTCACACTGACAAGAAAGTAGATCTTACCGTTCCAAAGTGAATAGAGATGCTGTACCAATTCTAAATCAAAAACTAATGCACTGATGTGATGAAGTGAATATCAAGGGTATGGAGAACGATCACAGGCACACAGGTTATTGATGGTGGAGCTGTAGGTATGGTATCCTAACTACACCGCAAACAAGTCCTAGTGCTGATCATTATGATAACCCAAGAAACACACATGGTGGAGATAAACGTGGCAAAGCAATTTATGAACAGGAATATTGCAATGCACTAGAGAGACGCTAGTAATAGCTCAAAATAAACAGGCATAAGATTGCTCAATCTATAAGTGCTATGATCAGCTAGGCCTCCAATAAAGCACACTTTGATATCTCTTTTTGTCATGCTTGTAGCTCGATTCTTTCTCTTTTTTTTATCACTATATGTCTCAATGCAAAACGAATGCAAACTAGGGAGGGCCGGAGAATCCGGTTTGTGGGGGGAAAATTTGAGCACTTTCAAAACCCTAATGAGCAGCCTGCCAGAGCAAAGCAACTAGTCTCGTGGGTACATTCCTAGGGACGAATGCGGTAGATAGGCTGTAGCTAGGTTTGAAAACACCAAAGTATGCTATGTGGACTCGGAAAAGTAGATGGAAACTTGCGGAAAACGGTGATGGTGGACTCGGTGGAAAACAAGATCAAAACCCTAAACCTAAACACAAACGAAAACTAGACTCCTACGAGAAAAACCTGCAGATCGGATCTACGAGAAGACACGACCAGCAACTAAAACTTGAAAACGATGCAATCTAGGCTAGGGCAACTATTTTTGTATGGCTTTTTTTGTATAGGATGAAAACAAGAACTAATCTATGGATGCTCACCGAGTAAACGAGGGAATCTGATACCAAGATGATATGGGGTGGCCCGATCTTCTCAGCAAGCACTTGTCGATGATGATGGTGGATGATAGATAACTAGCCTGTAGCTATGAACTCTCCCTCTCGAACCCTGATGCCAATGCAACAGCTCTCGAACCCTATGGAATATCCACAACACCACGCTCTTGCACACGCAGCCGTCGACCACGAATGGTAGTTTTCAATCTACTAATTCCCAATGGAACAACAGGTCACACTCAATTGCAGTAGATAATTCTATCATAGGGTAATTTTAGAGGTTCTAAAAAGAATCAACTCCAAAATATTTTAACGTGGTCTGCCCTGAAAGAAATGCTACCCTCATATATTTAAGAGAGAGGTGGCGGCTAGGCTAAGAGTCCAAGACGCAAACGACCCAAACGGGATAGCTTTCTAGACGCACAGGCCTGTTCCTGCCGTGGCAACATAAAGCGTGTCGCAGCAGGACTCTTCTACTGTGGCAGGATTTGGCATCGTTTCTCTGCCGCGGCAGAGACTCTGCCAGGTGTTGATCCCTTCCTTTGTAGCTCCTTGTGCTTCCTCCCTCTCCTCCCTCGCGCTTTACCTATTGATCAACACACCTTGCTCCATGTGCTTCGCCTCCTCGCTACATGTTATACCTTCTTTTCCAACGTACCTGATCATACAATAACACATAGACTTAGGCAGTATAAAATTCTCATTAAGTAAAACATCAGGCTCATTAAGAAACAAATTCACCTGTTGTTCTAGTAGCTTAGCACGAGCTCTTGTAATTGGTCCAGTCCTAATCTCATTGGACTTATCCTTGTTATTAGCAGCTGGAACATCATTAGTAGTAACTGGGGTATGTGTAAGTTTATGGATGTCCTCATCAATAACACTTAGCAGACTCTTGGACGCGAAGGTGGAAATGTCCCGATGCGGCTATACCGGGGGCTAGAACGTGCCACAGCCTCCCAAACCTGGTTTTCCACGTGCCTATGGACTAAAAATACCTAAACCAAGATAAAGCTACACTGGGCTACCCCTCTCAGAAGAACATCTAGGTGGGGTAGACGATCTGAGGCCCCCGGATCAGGGATTCGAAGTAAAACGTGCCTCGGGGCATCGAAATACCACCAAATCATGCATGTGGACGTAGGATATGTGCGAGAGTGTGGTGGAAGGTTTAAAGGAACAATACATAGCTCCCATGCGTGGCCTTCCTCGCATTCGAACAATAACACTTAGCAGACTCCTGGACGGGAAGGTGAAAATGTCCCGATGCGGCTGTACCTGGGGCTAGAACGTGCCACAACCTCCCAAACCTGGTTTTCTGTGTGACTATGGCCTAAACATAAATAAACCAAGAGAAAGATACACCGGGCTACCCCTCTCAGAAAAACACCTAGGGGGGTATACGATTCGAGGCCCCCAGATCAGGGCTTCGGAGCAAAACGTGCCTCGAGGCATCGGAATACGACCAAATCATGCATGTGGACCTAGGATATGTGCGAGAGTGTGGTGGAAGGTTTAATGGTGCAATACATAGCTCCCCGGCATGTCCTTCCCCGTGTTCAGACAATAACACTTAGTAGACTACTAGACGCGAAGGTGGAAATATCACGATGCGGCTATATCGGGGGCGAGAACGTGCCACAGCCTCCCAAACCTGGTTTTTCATGTTACTATGTCCTAAACATACATAAACCAAGAGAAAGCTACACCGGGATACCCCTCTCAGCAGAACATCCTGGGGGTAGACGATGCGAGGCCCCCGGATCAAGGTCATAGAGCAAAACGTGCCTCGGAGCATTGGAATACCACCAAATCATGTGTTTGGACCAAGGATATGTGAGATACTATGGTGAAAGGTTTAAAGGTGCAATAAATAGCTCCCCGGCGTGGCCTTCCTCGCGTTCGGACAATAAGAGTTTGCAGACTCCTCGACGTGAAGATGGAAATGTCCTGATGCGGCTATACCGGTGGCTAGAACAACCTCCCACAACCTCCCAAACCTGGTTTTCCATGTTACTATGGCCTAAACATACCTAAACCAAGAGAAAGCTACAACGAGCTTCCCCTCTCAGAAGAACATCTAGGGGGTAGACTATCTGAGGCTCCGGGATTAGGGTTTCGGAGCACAACGTGCCTCGTGGCATCAGAATACCACCAAATCATGCATGTGAGCATAGGATATGTGCGAGAGTGTGGTGGAAGGTTTAAAGGTGTAACACATAGCTCCCTGGCGTGGTATTCCTCGCGTTCGGATCATAACACTTAGCAGACTCATGGACGTGAAGGTGGAAATGTCCCGATGCGGCTATACCGGTGGCTAGAACGTGCCACAACATCCCAAACCTAGTTTTCCATGTGCCAATGGCCTAAACATACCTAAACTAATAGAAAGCTACACCGGGCTACCCCTGTCAGAGGAACATCTAGGGGGTAGACGATCCGAGGCCCCCAGATCAGGGTTTCAGAGCAAAACGTGCCTCGGGGCATCGGAATACCACCAAATCATGCGTGTGGACCAAGGATATGTGCGAGAATGTGGTGGAAGTTTTAAAGATGCAATACATAGCTCCCCGGCATGGCATTCCTCCTGTTTGGACAATAACACTTAGTAGACTCCTGGACGTGAAGGTGGAAATATCCTGATGGGGCTATACCGGGGGCTAGTGTAGGGATTCGTAGCATGGAAAACAAAAAATTTCTATCGCATACAAACAAACAAGCCAAAATCTATCTACTAGATTGTAGCAACGAGTCGATGGAATAACTCACCCTCGAAGATTCCAAAGTGTTTAACGAGAGCTGATTCTCGTGGGTGATGTAGTCATACTCTTCCCGATCTCAAGATCGCGTAGATGATCCTTCCGGCGCTGCGTTCCGGCAGCGGTCCCGCAGTCGGTCACACGTCGCAGATTGACGAAGACCTTCCTCTCCCTTGTTCCAGCAGGCAGCGGAGGTTGTAGCACTCTCCTCGCGATTCCGGCAGCACAACGGCGTGGTACCGGAAGTAGAGGGGAGATCTCGCAGGGCTTCGCCTTAAGCCGAAGCGAGTATGGTGGACTATGAGAGAGTCCTCAGTGTTCTAGGGTTTAGACACACCAAGGAGGGGGCGAGGCCGGCGGCTAGGGTTTGACCTAGGCGGCGACGAGATGCCCTAGGCCGGCGGCGGCTATGGAGGGCGGCGGCGGCTAGGGTTAGGGTTTAGAGGTAGGGAACTTGTGTGCTAGGAGGGGAGCCCTGCCCCTCCTTTTATAGGAGGGAGGCGCCGACCAAGGGGAGGGGAATCCCTCCCCAACTCGAATCCCAAGTGGGCCGGCGGTGGAGGAGGGACTCCTCCCCAACTCGGTTTCCACCTCCCTCTCCACTTCCCAAAAATAGCCGTTTGACTTTCAAATTGTTGTTTGACTTTTTCAAACTAGGATTTGATTAAACCCTTTATTTTGTTCAGCGATGACACTTAGTACATGATGCAATCATACCAACTTGATATAACACATTCATATACCCTTCCTCTCCGATGTGCCAGACATTCCGGAACCTTCTAGAACATTCCCAATGAAAACACCGGAACCATTCTCCAACTCCGAAATAGGACTTTCCTTATATGAATCTTATTCTCCGGACCATTCTGGATCTCCTCGTGATATCCCGGATCCCATCCAAGACTCCAAACAACATTCAGTCTCTTTCTCATCATTCCATAACTACTCAAACAACGTCGAATCCTTAAGTGTGTCTCCCTACGGTTCGTGAATTATGCGGACATGATCGAGACATTTCTCCGAACAATAACCAATAGAGGAATCTGCAAATTCATATGGCTCCCACATATTTCTACGATTACTTTGCGATCGAATGAACCACTTACCAATTTCCCTTTGTCTCACGATAGTTTACTTATCCGAGGTTATGATCGTCGGTATAGCTTCATACCTAGTTCAACCTCGTTACCGATAAGTACTCTTTTCTCGTTCCTGTGATATGTGATCCCTTGTGAACCAGTCACATGCTTGCAAGCTAATTGGATGACATTTCACCGAGAGGGCCCAGAGTATATCTATCCGTCATATGGATGGACAAATCCCACTCTTGATCCATGTGTCTCAACCAATACTTTCCGAACACTCAATGCCACCTTTATAGCCACCCAGTTACCGTGTGGTGTTTGATGTCATCAAAGCATCCATATGGTAAAGGTGATATGCATGATCTCATGGTCGAAGGAATTAGGTTACTATGTATCAGAAAGCATATAGCAATTGAACTATTAAAATGACTTGATCTTTATGCTACGCTTATCTATAGGAGTATGTCCACCATATCATTCTCCTAACGATATGATCTTGTTGTTAATAACATCTCAATGTTCATGATAGGGAAACCACAATCATTTATTAACCAACAAGCTAGTATTATAAAGAGGCTTTACTAGGGACTCTATTTTAGTTTACAAATCACACAAGTATTAATGTTTCCTTGTTAATACTATTATAGCATGAATGTAAACATTTATCATAAACACAAAGATATAATAATAACTATATTTATTATTGCCTCTAGGGCATATCTCCAACAGTCTCCCACTTGCACTAGAGTCATCTAATCTAGATTACATGGTAATATACCGAACACCCATGGCAGTTTGGTGCTGGTCATGTTTTGCCCTCGGGAGAGGTTTAGTCAACGGATCCGCCACATTCAGATCTGTGCGTACTTTGCAAATCTTTATGTCCCAATCTTGGACATGTTCTCGAATAGCGTGAAAACGTAGCTTGATGTGCTTCGGCTTCTTGTGTAACCTTGGTTCTTGCGCATTGGCTATGGCACCCATGTTATCACAGTAGATAGACATTGGGTCCAGCGCACTAGGAACCACACCCAGCTCTGTAATGAACTCTTTCATCCATATCGCTTCTTGTGAAGCCTCCGAAGCAGCCATGTATTCCGATTCAGTTGAAGATCTCGCCACAACGCTTTGCTTTGCACTCCTCCAGCTAATCCGCACCATTAAAAATAAATCCAGATTGTGATTTAGAATCATCCGGATCGGTGTTCCAACTAGCATCGGTGTAACCATTAACAACGAGCTGTTCATCACCTCCATAAGAAAGAACCATATCCTTAGTTCTTCTCAAGTACTTAAGGATGTTTTTGACCGCTGTACAATGATCCACTCCTGGATCACTTTGATATCTGCTAGTTAAACTAACAGCATATGCAATGTCGGGTCTAGTACATAGCATGTAATACATTAGAGATCCTATGGCTGAGGCATAGGGAGTCTTACTCATCCTTTCTCTATCTTCTGCCGATGTCGGACTTTGAGTTTTACTCAAGGTCGTATTGGGCAACATGGGCAAGAACCCTTTCTTGCTATCTTCCATTCCAAACCTCTTTAGAACTTTGTCCAAATATGTACTTTGTGACAATGATATTAGGCGTCTCGATCTATCTATATAAATCTTTATGCCTAATATGTAAGCTGCTTCGCCAAGATCCTTCATTGAAAAACTATTATTCAAATATTCCTTGACACTATTAAGAAGGTCTACATCATTCCCAATCAACAATATGTCATCTACATATAGTATTAAGAATGCTATAGAGCTCCCACTCACTTTCTTGTAAATACAAGCTTCTCCATAAGTTTGTATAAAACCAAAACTTTTGATCACCTTATTAAAACATTGATTCCAACTTCGGGATGCTTGCTTCAATCCATAGATGGACAGTTGGAGTTTGCATACCTTGTTAGCATCTTTAGGATCGACAAAACCTTTGGGTTGCATCATATACAACTCTTCATCAATGTCTCCATTGAGGAATGCTGTTTTGACATCCATCTGCCATATCTCATAATCATAATATGCAGCGATTGCTAACATAATCCTCACAGACTTTAGCTTCGCTACAGGTGAGAAAGTCTCATCGTAGTCAACTCCTTGACGAAACCCCTTTGCGACAAGTCAAGCTTTATAGACAGTAACATTACCATCAGCATCTGTTTTCTTCTTGAAAATCCATTTGTTCTCGACAGCCTTCCGGCCATCCCGTAAAGTCCACCAAAGTCCATACTTGGTTTTCGTACATGGATCCAATCTCGGATTTCATGGCTTCTTGCCATTTATTGGAATCTGGGCTCATCATCGCTTCCTCATATGTCGCAGGGTCATCGGTGTTGTCCACCAACATGACACTCATAACGGGATCATACCAATCTGGAGTGGTACGAGTTCTCATTGACCTGCGAGGCTCTATAGCAACTTCAACCGAAGTTTCATGATCATCATCATTAGCTTCCTCTCTTATTGGTGCAGGCACCACAGTAACTTCTTCCGGTGCTGCGCTACTCGCAATTTCGAGAGAAGGTTCGACAACCTCGTCGAGTTCTACTTTCCTTCCATTCACTACTTTCGAGAGAAATTCCTTCTCTAGAAAGGATCCATTCTTGTAAACGAAGATCTTGCCTTCGGATCTATGATAGAAGGTATACCCAATAGTTTCCTTCGGGTATCCTATGAAGACGCATTTTTCCACTTTGGGTTCAAGCTTGTCCGGCTGTAACTTCTTTACATAGGCTTCGCAACCCCAAACTTTAAGGAACGACAATCTAGGTTTCTTCCCAAACCATAATTCATACGGTGTCGTTTCAACGCATTTTGATGGTGCCCTATTTAAAGTGAATGCGGTTGTTTCTAATGCATAACCCCAAAATGATAGCGGTAAATTTGTAAGTGACATCATAGAACGAACCATATCTAAGAGAGTTCGATTACGACGTTCGGACACACCATTACGCTGTGGTGTTCCCGGCGGTGTCAATTGTGAAAGTATTCCGCATTTCTTCAAATGCTCGCCAAACTCGTAACTTAGATATTCACCTCCATGATCAGAACGCAGAAATTTAATCTTCTTGTTACGTTGATTCTCTACCTCACTTTGAAATTCCTTAAACTTCTCGAAAGTTTCGGACTTATGTTTCATGAAATAGATATACCCATATCTACTCAAGTCATCCGTGAAGGTAAGAACATAACGATAATCACCGCGCGATGCTACACTCATTGGACCACACACATCGGTATGTATGATTTCCAATAAGTCCGTAGCTCGCTCCATCATACCAGAAAATGGAGTCTTAGTCATTTTACCCATCAGACATGCTTCGCATCTATCAAGTGATTCGAAATCAAGTGATTCGAGAAGTCCATCGGAATGGAGTTTCTTCATACGCTTCACTCCAATGTGACCAAGACGACAGTGCCACATATAGGTCGAGTTATCGCTCGATTTCAAACGTTTAGCCTCAATGTTATTAATATGTGTATTTCCACTATCGAGATTCAATAAGAATAGACCATCTATCAAAGGTGCATGTGCATAAAACATATTACTCATATAAATCGAACAACCATTATTCTCGGACTTAAACAAGTAACCGTCTCGCAATAAACAAGATCTCGATATAATGTTCATGCTTAACGCAGGCACCAAATAACAATTATTTAAGTATAAAACTAATCTCGATGGTAGATGAAGGGGTAGCGTGCCGACCGTGATCACATCAACCTTTGATCCGGTTCCGACGCGCATCGTCACCTCGTTCTTCGCTAGCTTCCGTTTATTCTACAGCACCTGATTCGAGTTACAAATATGAGCAACCGAACTAGTATCAAATACCCAGGCACTACTATGAGTACTAGTGAGATACACATCAATAACATGTATATCGGATATACCTTTCTTCTTGATGTTGCCGTTCTTCAAATCCGCCAAGTACTTTGGGCAATTCCACTTCCAGTGACCTTCTCCTTTGCAGTAAAAGCACTCAGTATCAGGCTTAGGTCCAGCCCTGGTCTTCTTCGTCAGCGCGGTAACTTTCTTACCACCCTTCTTGAAGTGTCCCTTTTTCTTAGACTTGCCTTTCTTGAATTTGGTGGTCTTATTGACCATCAACACTTGGTGCTCCTTCTTGATCTCCACTTCTGCAGATTTCAACATGGAGAAGAGTTCTGGCAACGTCTTGTTCATTTTTTGCATATTGTAGTTCATCACAAAGTTCTTGTAACTTGGTGGTAGTGATTGGAGGACACGGTAAATCCCCAAAGCATTAGGAATCACTATACCCAAGCTTTGGAGTTTGTTTGCGTGCCCAGACATCTTAAGCACATGCTCACTGAGGGGCTGCCCTCTTCCATCTTGCAGTTAAAGAACTTTTCAGAAGCCTCATAGCTCTCAATTGCCGCCTGAGTCTCAAAGATCAATTTGAGATCACAGACAATATCATGTGGGTCTGAATTCTCAAACCTTTTCTGAAGCTCCGATTCTAAACCATACAAGATAGCACACTGAACTGTGGAGTACTGAGTCTTCCGAGCGAGGTAAATATTCTTTACTTAAAGCATCACCGCAGCGACTCACCCAATGTGCATCCAAAGACATAGGTCAAATTACCGGTGTGAGGACAATCCTCAAATGCGTAACCAACCAATCCGTGAAGTTGCTTCCATTGTTTTTCAACTTTTCTTTCTCTAGGAGCATTAGAATTGATGGTAGGGGCCATTGATCTACAACATATTTGCAATAGTTTAGACTAAGTTTATGACAAATTGAGTTCTAATTAATAGTTAAATTAATCTAGGTGAACTCCCACTCAAAACAATATCCCTCACATTGTTTTAGTGATCACACGAACCAAATCCACCACATCAACACCAATCATCACGAGAGTTGATATAGTTTCAATGGCGAACAATCGACATGTTCATCATATCTACTATATGATTCATGCTTTACCTTTCGGTGATCCGTGTTCCGAGACCATGTCTGTACATGCTAGGCTCGTCAAGATCAAACCTTAGCTTCCGCATGAGCAAATCTGGCTTTCTCACGTTGTATACACTTGCGGAATCTAACACACCCGATCATCACATGGTGCTTCGAAACAACAAGCTTTAGCAACGGTGCTAACTAAGGGTGAACACTTTATGACTTGAAATTCATGTGCATGAGGGATCATCTTATAATGCTACCGTCGTCTACTAAGCAATACAATATGCATAAAGGATTAACATCACATGCAATTCATAATATGTGATATGATATGGCCTTTCTTCTTTGTGCTTCCGATCTCCATCTTTAAGCACGAACATGATCTCCATCATCACCGGCATTGCATCAAGGTCAATGACGCTTCTCCATGGTTGTCGTCCACCGGCTTCAACTATTACAACTACTTTGAATAGACACGCGGGTCTTAACATAAATTAAAGACAACCATATGGCTCCTGCCGGTTTCCAACTTACAATAAGGAACATTGCATACATCAAATATAATCACAATCATGGCCATATCACATCACTGCACACCCCTGCAAAACAAAGTTAGACGCCTCTACTTTCTTTGCATATTTTACGTGGTTTGGGGCTTTCAATAAGTGTCGTTCTAACTTACGAACATGAACCACAACATTGATACTAGTATTGTTAATCACCCGTTGTAAATTGGATCTTAACTATGCTAGGAAAGCAGCACCATAAAGCCACTTATGCAATACAAATTGCATGTCAAGCGTGGAGCTAGTCTCATGAACGATGTCATGTATGGTTAGCCCGGGCCGCTTCATCCCAACATCCCGCAAGATGCAAAGTACACAAGAATCAATCGAAAATAAAAGCATCAACGCCCACAATGACCATTGTGTTCTACTCGTGCAACAGATCAACATATAGACACGGCTCTGATACCACTGTAGGGATTCGTAGCATGGAAAACAAAAATTTTCTATCGCATACAAACAAACAAGCCAAGATCTATCTACTAGATTGTAGCAAGGAGTCGATGGAATAACTCACCCTCGAAGATTCTAAAGTGTTTAGCGAGAGCGGATTCTCGTGGGTGATGTAGTCGTACTCTTCCTGATCTCAAGATCGCGTAGACGATCCTTCCGGCCAACGTTCGGAAGCGCTCCATGATCGGTCACTGCGTTGACTCGTGAGAAGACCTTCCTCTCCTTGTTCCAGCAGGCGGAGGTTGTAGCACTCTCCTCGCGATTCCGGCTGGCGTGGTACCGGAAGTAGAGGGGAGATCTCGCAGGGCTTCGCCTTAAGCCGGAGCGAGTATGGTGGACTATGAGAGAGCCCTCGGTGTTCTAGGGTTTAGACACACCAAGGAGGGGGCTAGGCCGGCGGCTAGGGTTTGACGTAGGCGGCGGCGAGATGCCCTAGGCCGGCGTCGGCTATGGAGGGCTGCGGCGTCTAGGTTTAGGGTTTAGAGGTAGGGAACTTGTGTGCTAGGAGGGGAGCCCTGCCCCTCCTCTTATAGGAGGGAGGCGCCGGCCAAGGGGAGGGGAATCCCTCCCCAACTCGGATCCCATGTGGGCCGGCGGTGTAGGAGGGACTCCTCCCCAACTCGGTTTCCACCTCCCTCTCCACTTCCCAAAAATAGCCGTTTGACTTTCAAATTGCCGTTTGACTTTTTCAAACTAGGATTTGATTAAACCCTTTATTTTGTTCAGCGATAACACTTAGTACATGATGCAATCATACCAACTTGATATAACACATTCATATACCCTTCCTCTCCGGAGTGCCGGATATTCCGGAACCTTCTAGAACATTCCTGATGAAAACACCGGAACCATTCTCCAACTCCGAAATAGGACTTTCCTTATATGAATCTTATTCTCCGGACCATTCCGGATCTCCTCGTGATATCCCGGACCCCATACGTGACTCCGAGCAACATTCGGTCTCTTTCTCATCATTTCATAACTACTCAAACAACGTCGAATCCTTAAGTGTGTCTCCCTACGGTTCGTGAATTATGCGGACATGATCGAGACACTTCTCTGAACAATAACCAATAGAGGAATCTGTAAATTCATATGGCTCCCACATATTTCTACGATTACTTTGTGATCGAATGAACCACTTACATACGATACCAATTTCCCTTTGTCTTATGATAGTTTACTTATCCGAGGTTATGATCGTCGGTATCTCTGCATACCTATTTCAACCTCGTTACCGATAAGTACTCTTTTCTCGTTCCCGTGATATGTGATCCCTTGTGATCCAGTCACATGCTTGCAAGCTAATTGGATGACATTTCACCGAGAGGGTCCAGAGTATATCTATCCGTCATATGGATGAACAAATCCCACTCTTGATCCATGTGTCTCAACCAATACTTTCCGAACACTCAATGCCACCTTTATAGCCACCTAGTTATGGTGTGGTGTTTGATGTCATCAAAGCATCCATTCGGTAAAGGTGATATGCATGATCTCATGGTCGAAGGAATTAGGTTACTATGTATCAGAAAGCATATAGCAATTGAACTATTAAAATGACTTGATCTTTATGCTACGCTTATCTATAGGAGTATGTCCACCATATCATTCTCCTAACGATATGATCTTGTTGTTAATAACATCTCAATGTTCATGATAGGGAAACCACAATCATTTATTAACCAACAAGCTAGTATTATAAAGAGGCTTTACTAGGGACTCTATTTTAGTTTACAAATCACACAAGTATTAATGTTTCCTTATTAATACTATTATAGCATGAATGTAAACATTTATCATAAACACAGAGATATAATAATAACTATATTTATTATTGCCTCTAGGGCATATCTCCAACAGCTAGGAAGTTCCACAGCCTCCCAAACCTGGTTTTCTATGTGCCAATGGCCTAAGCATACCTAAAAAAAGAGAAATCTACACCGGGCTACCCCTCTCAGAAGAACATCTAGGGGGTAGACGATCCGAGGCCCCCGGATCAGGGTTTTGGAGCAAAACATGCCTCATGGCATCGGAATACCACCAAATCATGCATGTGGACCTAGGATATGTGCAAGATGTAGTGTAAGGTTTAAAGGTGCAATACATAGCTCCCTGGCATGGAATTCCTCCCGTTCAGACAATAACACTTAGCAGACTCATGGACATGAAGGGGGAAATGTCCCGATGCGGATATACATGGGATTAGAACGTGCCACAACCTCCCAAACTAGGTTTTCCACGTGCATATGGCCTAAAAAAACCTACACCAAGAGAAAGATGCACCGGGCTACCCCTCTCAAAAGAACATCTAGGGGGTAGACGATCATAGGCCCCCAGATCAGGGTTTCATAGAAAAACATGTCTCGGGGCATCGGAATACCACCAAATCATGCGTATGGACCTAGCAGTGCGAGAGTGTGGTGGAAGGTTTAAAGGTGCAATACATAGCCCGCCGCATGGCCTTCCTCGTGGTCGGACAATAACACTTAGCAGACTCCTGAACGCGAAGGTGGAATTTTCCCGATGCGGCTATACCGGGGGCTAGAACGTGCCACATCCTCCCAAACTTGGTTTTCCACGTGCCTATGGACTAAAAATACTTGGGCTACCCCTCTCAGAAGAACATCTAGGTGGGGTAGACGATCCGAGGCCCCCGGATTACGGTTTCTAAGTAAAACGTGCCTCGGGGCATCGAAATACCACCAAATCATGCGTGTGGACGTAGGATATGTGCGAGAGTGTGGTGGAAGGTTTAAAGGAACAATACATAGCTCCCATGCGTGGCCTTCCTCGTGTTCGAACAATAAGACTTAGCAGACTCCTGGACGGGAAGGTGGAAATGTCCCGATGCGGCTGTACCTGGGGCTAGAACGTCCACAGCCTCCCAAACCTGGTTTTCCATGTGACTATGGCCTAAACATAAATAAAACAAGAGAAAGATACACCAGGCTACCCCTCTCAGAAGAACACCTAGGGGGGTATACAATTCGAGGCCCCCAGATAAGGGCTTCGGAGCAAAACGTGCCTCGGGGCATCGGAATACGACCAAATCATGCATGTGGACCTAGGATATGTGCGAGAGTGTGGTGGAAGGTTTAAAGGTGCAATACATAGCTCCCCAACATGTCCTTCCTCGCGTTCAAACAATAACACTTAGCAGACTCCTTGACGCGAAGGTGGAAATGTGCCGATGCGGCTATATCGGGGGAGAGAACGTGCCACAGACAACCAAACCTGGTTTTCCATGTTACTATGGCCTAAACATACATAAACCAAGAGAAAGCTACACCGGGATACCCCTCCCAGAAGAACATCCTGGGGGTGGACGATGTGAGGCCCCCGGATCAGGGTTACGGAGCAAAACGTGCCTCGGAGCATCGGAATACCACCAAATCATGCGTTTGGACCAAGGATATGTGCGAGACTATGGTGAAAGGTTTGAAGGTGCAATACATAGCTCCCCGGCATGGGCTTCCTCGCGTTCGGACAATAAGAGTTTGCAGACTCCTGGACGTGAAGGTGTAAATGTCCCGATGCGGCTATACCGGGGGCTAAAACGTGCCACAGCCTCCCGAACCTGGTTTTCCATGTGCCTATGTCATAAACATACCTAAACCAAGATAAAGATACACCGGGCTACCCCTCTTAGAAGAAAATCTAGGGGGTAGACAATATGAGGCTCCCAGATCAGGGTTTCGGAGCAAAACGTGCCTTGGGGCATCGGAATAACACCAAATCATTCTTGTGGACCTAGGATATGTGGGAGAGTGTGGTCGAAGGTTTAAAGGTGCAATACATAGCTCCCTAGCGTGGCCTTCCTCGCGTTCAGACAATAACACCTAGCAGACTCCTAGACGTGAAGGTGGAAATGTCCCGATGCGGATATACCGGGGCTAGAATGTGCCACAGTCTCCCAAACCTGGTTTTCCAAGTGCCTATGCCCTAAACATACCTAAATCAAGAGAAAGCTACACTATGATACCCCTCTCAAATGAACATTTAGGGGGTAGACGATCCGAGGCCCCCGGATCAGGGTTTCAGAGAAAAATGTGCCTCGGGGAATCAGAATACCACAAAGTCATGCAAATGGACCTAGGATATGTGCGAGAGTGTTTTGGAAAGTTTAAACATGCAATACATAGCTAACCGGTGTGGCATTCCTCCCATTCGGACAATAACACTTAGCAGACTCATGGACGTGAAGGTGGAAATGTCCCGATACTGCTATATCGTTGGCTAGATTGTGCCCCATTCTCCCAAACCTGGTTTTCCATGTGCCTATGGACTGAACATACCTAAACCAAGAGAAAGATAGATGGGGATACCCCTCTTAGAAGAACATCTAGGGGGTATACGATATGAGGCCCCCATATCAGGGTTTTAAGAGCAAAACGTGCCTCGGGGCATCGGAATACCACCAACTCATCTGTGTGGACCTAGGATATGTGCGATAGTGTGGTGGAAGGTTTAAAGGTGCAATACATAGCCCCCTGGCATGGCCTTCCTCACTTTCGGATAATAACACTTAGCAGACTCCTGGAGGCGAAGCTGGAAATGTCCTGATGCGGCTATACCGGGGGCTAGAACGTGCCACAGCCTCCCAAACCTGGTTTTCCATGTTACTATGGCCTAAACATACCTAAACAAAGATAAATCTACACCGGGCTACCCCTCTCAGAAGAACATCTAGGGGGGTAGATGATACGAGGCCCCTAGATCACGCTTTCAGAGCAAATCGTGCCTCGAGGCATCGGAATACCACCAAATCATGTGTGTGGACCTAGGATATGTGCGAGAGTGTGGTGGAATGTTTAAAGGTGCAATACGTAGCTCCCCGACTTGTCCTTCCTCGTGTTTGGACAATAACACTTAGCAGACTCCTGGACGCGAAGGTGAAAATGTCCCGATGCGGCTATACTGGGGGCTAGAACATGCCACAGCCTCCCAAACCTAGTTTTCCATGTGCCTATGGCATAAACATACCTAGACCAAGAAAAAGCTACACCGGGATACTCCTCTTAGAAGAACATCTAGGGGGTACGATCTAAGGCCCCCGAATCAGGGTTTCAGAGCAAAACGTGGCTCGGGGCAATGGAATACCACTAAATCATGCGTGTGGAAGAAGGATATGTGTGAGAGTTTGGTGGAAGGTTTAAAGGTGCAATACATAGCTCCCCGGCGTGGCATTCCTCCCGTTCGGACAATAACACTTAGTAGACTCCTGGACGTGATGGTGGAAATGTCCCGATGCGGCTATACTGGGGGCTAGAAAGTGCGACAACCTCCCAAACCTGGTTTTCTATGTGCCTATGGCCTAAACATACCTAAAACAAGAGAAAGCTACACCGGGCTACCCCTCTCAGAATAACATCTAGGGGGTAGACGATTCGAGGCCCCTGGATCAGGGTTTTGGAAAAAAACGTGTATTAACGTTTCTTGTTAACACAATTATAGCATGAGAAATAAACATTTATCATAAACATGGAATAAGATAATAACCACTTTATTATTGCCTCTCGGGCATATTCCTTTCAGTCTTGCACTTACACTTGAGTCAATAATCTAGTTTGAAAAACTTGCACATTCAACACCTATGGAATTTTTGTGTTGTATATACGCGTTTGTTAGTGGTAAACATAATCTCCAGAACTGACACTTTCAGTTCTATGTGTATTTTCATGTCTTTGCGTCTCTACGCATCACTCATTCTCAAATAAGATGGCTTTGTATAAATTCAGTCCCATGGTGAGACCTTTAGTTCCTTTGGCTTATTACATGTTGATATTATTGTCATACAATATATCTTCATAGTGCTAGCCCATTGTGAACCACACGTAGTTCCTTTGCTTCTACTTGGCCTTTCGTTGTAGTATCCGGTACAATGTCCATAACTTTGGAACTTATCCAAAAACATCATGGAACTTTCTTCCATTACACTATGCCACCTTCACCTATAGCCTACATTGAGGTAAACTTAATTTGCATCTTGTGACAAAACTAGTACCCATAACACTTTACAATGAACTATTTGTCACTTCTACATATAGAATATATTCTTAGTTCTTCCGAAGATTAAAGGAATATCTTTATTATGGTCTAATGATCATCTTATGAGTCACCCTATTATATGCTCATAACATTTAGAGAATAGGACATATATGGATATGTACATATCACAGAATGGTTGATTAAGATATTCATGTGATTTCACTCACCAAGTGTCAAAACACTTGAATCTCGTTTATCAAGATATCCATGTGATTTTACTTATCAAGATATACATGTGATTTTACTCACCAAGTGTCAAAACACTTTAATCTCGATTCAACCTTTTCCATGTGGCAAGAACCTTTCTCGTTGTTTCCATATTGAACTCATTCAATATTTCATCTATGTACATTTGGCATAACCATATTAGTGTCTCAATCTATCCAAAAAGACTTTGATGCCTAATATTCTGGTTTTTCCCAAATCTTTCATTTAAATCTAATTTTAATGAAATCATTAACTTGTTTCAATAAAAAAGATACATCATTTCTAATCAACAATATGTCTTATACACAATGTATTATAAATATGTCTTAGCGTTCCCACTTAATTTCTTTCAAATGCAAGCATCTTCATCGTTTCTAATGAAATCAAACATTTTAATAGTTTCACCACGTTGAAGATTCCTACTCCGCTATGATTATTTCAACTATTGAAGTTTGCATGCCTTTTTAGCATCCTTTGATTTAACAAAACCCCTCAGACCGTGTCACGTACACGTCCTAGGTAACCATTATATTAGAAGAATGTTGTTTTGTTTGTTCAACTAGCATATACAACAATTGACATATACAGTGGTTTCTACACTAATCCTTCCAGACTAAATATCACTATGATAGATTCAATCTTGTAGTATTCAACTCTTTGAATATTGTCTTAAACTCTTTACCAACATGTAGACTATTTCATAGATGTGAAACATCCATGTATGTTTCTTTATAGATCCAAATATAGCTGATAGGCTTCATGCCTTCCAGAGGGTCTTCCAAGTTCAGTAACTTGGTTTCTCATGTATGGAAATATCATGGATTTTATGGTTCAATCCAATTGACAGAGTCAGGGCCCATCATTGATTTTTTGCATGTAGTCGGGTCATCATTGTCAAACAATAATGATTAAATCTCAAAACTTTGTATTTGATTGTTTATCCGACCTAAGCAGTTCAATAGGAACTTAAACCGCCATGACCACAACCTTTGAGGTACGTGAGCCATGAGCATTGTGGCTGCCTCCAAGACATTTCTGGCGTTGTGCAACTCAACACATATATCTAAGGTTTAATAACCTTATCAAAGTTCTATTGTCCTGCTGATGGCTGCAAGTGCACAGATCGTTTGTATCTAGTTTCGAAGTTAAGATGTCGATCCCACAGGGAGCCCAAAGGTAAGCGTTTATGGGTGAAGTCTCTATCACACCCGAATTTTTCACGGGTCTTCGAGTGAATTGACTGCAAGCATTGAAATAAGAATAGATTTTGGATTAAAGGAATGTATTTAAATAAAGATAATGTAAACTTGAAAAATAAAAAAGCATAAAATTAAAGAATGATTTGTTTGTTGTTTTCTGCAGATGACAAAGTAGCCGCGGGGAGATTCAGTTCATGATGATAGTGAATGTGCTAGGTGGATGAGTGATAAGTGTAACAATTATAATATTATAAGTATGTGTGTAGGCGAGCAACCCATAATTAGTCGGAACTCCTCTTGGTAGATTTCATCCCAACTTCAATAATCCTACTAGCCTGTTACCACAACCATGGTCATTCACTAGAAGATTAAGATCCTTCAGGTTTCTTAGCAATTAAGCTCCTTGGATTGGACTAATGCAATAATCTCGGTGGCTCGTCGTGATCCTCGAGTCAAACTAGTTTCCCATTGATATCCCCGTGTCACTCGGGGGTCGCCGGTCTGCTAGCAAACAAGATTTTATCTATGTAGAACAAAGTATCATGTTGTTTGGGCCCTTAATTGCACAACATGCATTAAGCATCCCATAGGTAGTCAAGAACACATAATATAGTAATTAAAATCAACCACAAACTTAATGGAAATTGTATAGGCACATCAAATCTCATCAATCCCTTACATTTCCCATGCCCAAGGGAACTTACTCACACATGAGAGAAGAAGCATCATCGATATAATTAAATAAAGGGAGTTCTTATTTATATTACCGTGGAGATCCACCATAAGAAAAGTAATAAATCCAACACAATTCAAGATAGGAAGAACAATCTCAAAACCTAATCTTGCAAGGTGGAGATCTCTCTCTCTATCTCAAGTACAAGTAATGGCTATGGAGGTGTGGTGGCTAGGAGATCGAAGATCGTGGAGCTATATGAAGAACGTCTTCCCCTTCTTATCTGGATCTCCCTTCTGGATGTGATGGCGGCTCGTGTGTTCTGTTTTTGTCCTCGGCCTCTTCAAAAAAAAATTCACTCTGAACAAGACGAAGTAGATGGCACCTATATGGCAGGAACTATACGGCCGGAAAAATATTCCTGCCATATAGTTGCTCGTTAAAGCTACTGTATGCTCCCCTTGATTGCTTCCAAAACGATAATCGCTTGTTTTCATTTGAGTAATGTGTTTATGCTGTTAAAACCCTCTACTGATATTCAGAACCTGAAATGCACATTAAAACCCAAGTTTTTTCGCTACTGAAGTATTAGCATTAGGTAAAGCTAGAAAACCATAAAAAATGTGTCGAATCTCACATCTATCACCTCCAACTTGACTTTTCACGTGAAAATCCTTTTCAAGAAACTTAATGTTCTAAGCGACAAACACTTTTGTCTTTGGTGCTATGGAGGAGTACCCAATGGTTATTTGGAATAACCTACAAAGGCTCGTCCAACTTTTGTTGTAAACATATTACTTATGTGAAGCATACCAAAATTTAAGAAAAGACAACTTGGGTTTTATCCCAAACCATAACTCATATGATGTCATTTCAATGGATCATGATGGAGCTCTTTTCAGTGTAAAAGCGGTAGTCACTAAAGCTTAATCCTTAAAATATAATGGCAATTTTATAAATAACACCGTTGATCCTACCATGTCAAACAAGGTTTGATTATATTTCATGAACACTTCATACTCCTATGGTTTCAAGAAACACAAGTCCATGGAACGATTCCTCAAATCATACGTGTTTGCTAAAATTTGTAACTCAAATATGTTCCTTTATGATCTAATCATAAATTCTTTATTTTCTTGTATCAATGATTTTCCACAACATCTTGAAATTATTTGAACATTTTCAAATGTTTGATACTTATCCCTTAGTAAGTAAATATACACATGTATTTACTCAAATTTCGGAGAAAGCATATGAAGTTTAAATATATCTCTCATGACTACACATAATGGAAAATGTACATCAACATGCATTGTGTCCAATAGGTTAGTCATTCATCCTTCTTTGGCGCATGTACGAAGTTTTAATTATCTCCAGGAAAGTTTCACAAGCGTCAATTGATCAAAATCAAAAGACTCCAAAAATCCATTAACATGGAGTTTTCTTCTTGTTTTCTTTCCAATATAATTTAATCAACGATGTCACTCAAAAGTGATATTCCAATCATTCATCTTGCAAATTTTTAGCATTAGTGTCATGGATGTGATTTCTCCAACTATACTTGTAAAAGTTCATCCATCTTCTATGGAATACGGTAATTATTTGAATAACCATTATTCTCATAATACCAGAATAAAATAACAATTATTCAAACAAATCTAGAAGGCTAGGTTTGATGTCAACGAGAAGCACAAAATCACTTTATTTGTTTCTGATGAACATCATCCCATATTATTTTGCTAGTTGCTTAGGCCATTGTAGTTCATGAATTGTGTTGTCATGTGTGACACTTCACACCAACCAATCCGGTATCCAATACCTAAGAACCACATTGTTTAACAAGCAAAGAATATATCCACAACATGTATACCATCTATATACCTAAGCTAGACTTTTCTAGTCTTTTTCTTTTCTTCCAAATATTTACCAGATTATCTTTCAACATTTCCTTTCCTCATTACAAGAATCTATCAACATCAATAGTAATGTCCTACATATGACACATAGTCCAAATCCCGTTAGCCAAACAGTAATATCCTTGGACTTGCACTTTTGATGTAGATCACCATCATCAAATGTGTGGCGCTCTTCAAATTTCATTCCTTTTAGTAATCCTTTTAATGTAGTAAACATTTTACCTACACCTTCTATCCATCCTTATCATGACAACTTTCATGATCAATATACTATAGCTTATAAAGGTGAATCATAAGTATAATGTTAGTTCCCAAAACCTTTTGGGAGATCAGGAAGCCTAGCGTCTCTAACCTTTGCAAATTCTCATACAATATGAGAACATGTATCTTACTAAAATTATATTCTATCATATTGAAACCAAACATTGTTTCAGATATCATAATATATTTCATGAATGATGGTTTCTGAAACAATTCTTTTAGCTCCTAGATAACCTTGATACTGAAACAACTTTCGATTATCAAAGATCATGGAGGCAAGCATGACATTTAGATACTAACGTTGGAACTGTTACTCTTGATTCAATAATACTTGAATTTCACGAAGTAAGTGAGGTTTTGCCAAAAGTTTTCAATAGTACTTTAAACTTTAGATTGGCACTCAGAAAACAATACGATACCAGTTCGTAAAGTAAAAATGCAGAATTCTATAGTTCTATTATCTCATTTATAGCTAAACACAAGGTAGTAAACAAATTCAATTGACTACAACGAACTATGCAAATTCAATTCGATTCAGGTTATGATAAATTGAGTTCAAATTAATCCAATTTACTAAATGAACTCCTACTCAACACAAGAACCCTCGAGTTGGTTTGGTGATTGCATGAACCAGATCCACTACACCAAGTATGATCATCATGTGAGTTGGTGCATCTCCAAAGAAGAGCATCATATGGACACCATATCAACTATATGACTCATGTTTTACCTTTTGGTTCATGTTTCGAGGCCATGTCTATACATTATAGGCTCGCCAAGTAAGAACCTTAGTACTCGTGTGTGTAAAACTTCCTCACAGCCGTTGTATGCGAACATAGAGTCTATCACACCCGATCATCATGTGGTGCTTCGAAATGACAAACTTTCTTAACGGTGCATATTAAAGGAAGAACACATGTTTATCTTGATATTTTAGTGAGAGGGGTCATCTTATAATGCTACCGCCAAGTTATAAGCTAGACATAGGCATAAATAAGATGCAAACAAACATTATATGTAAAAGTGATATGATATGATTCTTGCACTTGATCACTATCTTGTGCATCATGGTATGATTTCTATAATTCTATTTGTATAACACCAAGGTCTATGGCGCTCCCACGTATTTGTTATAATTCCCAAGAGTATCTTGCCATACTAAAATTATAACATTTACCATATCATGACACAAGCCTAGCAAAAATAAATCTAGACGCCTCTAATTTATTTTTTGCAATTTTTACGTGGTTGTGGGCTTTCTAGGAAAGAACCGTTATACCTGTGAACTTCAACCACAACGGTGATAATCAAGTCATTAGAAAACAGTTGTAAATCAGATATTAACTATAGTGGTAGAGACAGACACTCTCTTTAGCCACTTATGCAAAACTAGTTGCATGTCAAGCGTGGAACAGGTCTTTGATGACTCCTTGTTGTCGTGGAGCACTTCGTCGGGAAACCCCAAGAGCAAGGTGTGAAGCAGCACAGTAGCAAGTCTTCCCTCAGTAAGAAACCAAGGTTATCTAACCAGTAGGAGGAAGGAAACGTCTCAAAGGTGTTGCAAGCAACATGGAAACCTGCACAACACAAACTCAATACTTTGCCCCAACGAACGGTGAGGTTTTCAGTCTCACCGGTTGCTGTAACACAGGATTAACTGTATGGTGTGGAAGGTGATGATGGTTTGCAGCAAGTAAACAGTAATAGTGGAAGATGAATCAATGGTAAAGATTGGACCGGGGTCCATAGTTCACTAGAGGTGTTCTCCTTAGATAAAAAAACATGGCATGCATGGTAAACAAATTACAGCAGGGAAATTAACAGGACTGAGCAAGGCATAACAATGCAATACTAGACACAAAGATCCTATGAGATTCGATTGGGAAATACAACAATATACATAGACCGCCATCCAACTACATCTATGACTAGAAGTCCACCTTTGGGTTATCATCCGAACCCCCTCCAGTATTAAGTTGCAAGCAACAGACAACTAATTTAAGCAAAGTGTGTAAGGTAAATAATCCACTTGTTCCATGAACAAGAGACTGTTGTTTTCTCCCTAGTGGCAAAGGCACATCTACAACCGTAGAGATTTCTGTCACTTACCTTGATTAAGTAGATGCATGAAGCTACTATCGAGCATAAATACCCCCTCTTGGAGTCACTAGCAACTACTTGGCCAAGATAGCTACTAACAACGGAGAGCATGCAAGATCACAAACAACACAGACATGATAGAATCATATAGACAAAATCATTAATCAATCTGACATAGTAATCTGAATATCCATTAGATCCCTACAAACACAACATGCATGATTACAAATAGATTAGATCTTCATCATGAACGGAGCTCACAAGATCTATCCATGAAAGCACAAGGAGGAGATACAACCATCTAGCTACTACGTGTACCCGTAGTCTAAGGTGTAAGTACTCATGCTTCATACTAGAGGCTGGCATGATGAAGAAGAAGGCCTCCGGGATGATCTCCCCTCCGGCAGGGTGCCGAGAAGAGCTTCAGATCCCCCCGGTCTTGGGACAATGGTGGAGGCGGCTACAGACGATTTCGTGGAATATTGATCGGATGCCTACGGTTTTGTCATCGGGAGGACTTTATAGGCGAAGAGGCCAGGCAGGGGGGCCCCTAGGGTGGCTGCAGCCCCTAGGAGCGGTGTGGAACTACTCGTGCAGCCAGGGGGTGTGGCCCCCTGGTGAGCCTCCTCCATCTCGTATTCTGGCTTCGTGTTGTCCATGGTAAAATATTGACTTTGGCTTTTGTCTCGTCCAATTTTGAGAATATTGATTTTCTGCCTTTCTGGAACCAAAAATAAAAGAAAACAGGCAACTGGCACTGTGGCAACTTGTTAATAGGTTAGTACCAGAAAACATATAAAAACACCTCAAAGTGTGGACAAAGCAAAGCAAAGTAGATAGTAAACAAGCATGGAGCATCAAAAATTATAGATACATTTCCGACGTATCAAGCATCCCCAAGCTTAACTCCTGCTCGTCCTCGAGTAGGTAAGTGATAAAAGAATAATTTTTGAGGTGACATGCACCATCAAAACCAAGATAAAACCATTTGCAAGCATTGAAAGCTGCGATCAAAGAACTCTAAACATGTGCATGAAAGATGGAGTTCTAACAATAAGACAAAGTAACTATGCATGCATCATGAAAGGCTACAAACAAAGATCATGAATAACATGCATTGAAAAACGTTTGTTTGTTTCACATACAGAAAACATGTCATAGTGGCAATCAGCTTGTCCCTCATAGAGTAACAAATAGATGCATAGGACACCTTCAAAGTTCATAAGAGTGACTAGATACAAGTAGCACAAGAACAAGCAATACCAACAATATGCATCAATCAATAAGTTTTGGGACACTGCCCATAGAACTAAGAATGACAACTATTATCTCTTAATGGTGCCTAAAGGTAGAAGGTGGAGACTCAATATAATAGTGGAAGAAAGACCCTTCATAAAGGGAAGCAGGGATTTCAAGTTTCAAAAAGAGCTTCCAAAAATTATGGTACTTGTGATTTCAAGTTTCAAGATTTCAGCCCTCATTGCCCCTATCATAAGCATCTTGAAATGATTAAGCTTAAAGTGAAGAAAGGTGGAGTATATGCTTGACAAAGTATAAGTTGGCAATCTCATGTCCCTTGAATACTAGGGCCGCACCGCATGCTACTCAACTTTAATCACCTGTAAGTTCTTGTCATATTAAGTACGTGTGTATCATGGAGAACCGCCAACGGTGTACCCCTTGCACATGGTATAGGAGCTATCCCATAACCAAAATGACAAGGCAAGCAGACAATGAGAATCTCAGTGATCTTTTTATTTACTATGTGCATAGCTTTTTATTGAGGATGCTTCATAGAATGCTCATTATGGTGATACTGCAAGTTTCCACCATGATTAGGCATGGCTTAGGCTAGCGGCCCAGGCGTTTATCTAACACAAAATACATAACTCCATGGACTTACAAGATCCCTCTTTATTTCACACTAGCGACATCCATAGACAAAAGAGCATGATATCAACTATGTACAAAGTACAAGTGCAATGTTGAAAACGTTCCCCATGACAGCATGGTTCTGCTAATTCCAACGTATAAGTGCAAGAATATACAACATAGATGACACAATGGTTCAAGTTTATTAGGGGAAAGGAATATAAAGTGTGCCATCAAGTTTGTGAGGGCTTTAATCACTATGTTTTCACATAATAAAATACTTTTTAATTGGAAGATAGATCAAAACAAGAATATACTTGGAATGGTGTAACACACCATGCATAGGAATTTATAGTGGACACTTTTGAATAACTTGGTTTCTTGGGAGTTGGAAACATGAGTAGAGCTTACTCATACAAGTGGAGGCTAGCAAAAGACTGGGAGCAACCAACTAAGAGAGCAATAATGGCCATAATCATGCAGAGGGACAAAACATTACTAATGAAAGCATAGAGTGGTACTACAAGTCAAGGACTAAATGATCATAGAGGCTATGGTGACTTGTTCATAGTCATAACATGGTGTGAGGATGTGCCAAGTCAACCCAAAAAAACATCAAAGGAGAATACCACAATACTATGCTTTTGTACGCTAAAACAACGCATGATTCTTTCAAGGCACACTAAGCAATCCCAATTGTTTGGAACAAGACATGCTACAGCAATAATCACTAGGCATAAGATCAAAACAACACCTAGCATGTCATGCTAAAGTCTAAGTCACAATCAATGCAAGCTCCTCTTGCACTTTCAAGCAAGAACTTTCTACTCCTTTGCAACACCAATCAACGGTGTTCCCATAAGTGCTTCGCTTTTTGTGACAAATGGTGTTCCTTATAATAATACTTTTGTTCTTCCTTGAACCCACCTTGCCAATAAGCACTAGTTTCAATGAATCCATCCATTGATGGAAAGCATGACCAAGCAAGGCAATGGCAGACCGCCAACTAGAGTAAGAACTAATTTTTTTTTGTGTTTTTGAATAAAGAAAGCAAACCAAACTAGACTAATTTTTTTGGGTTTTTTGGAAAGAGGCAAACAAAACCAAGAAAAAGAAACAAAGCAAACTAAAAAAAGTAAAGATAAAGGAAGTGGAAGACTCCCATAGTGAAGACATCCTTAGCCTCCGCGGCAACGGTGCCAGAAAGCTTGATTGCCTGTCAGAGAGGCCTTTGTTGGGATCCCCAAGAGAAAGGTATGATGAGCACATCAGCAAGATTTATCTCAGTAGAGACTAAGGTTATGGAACCAGAAGGAGGAAGGAAACGTCACACAGGTGTTGCAAGAAACGTGGAGACCTGCACAACACAAATCAATACTTTGCCCCAACGAATCAGTGAGGTTGTCAAGCTCACCGGTTTCCTGTAACAAAGGATTAAATGTATGGTGTGGAAGGTAATGGTTTGCAGCAAGTAAACAAGTAATAGTGGAAGATGTATCAATGGTAAAAATTGGACCAGGGTCCATAGTTCACTAGAGGTGGTCTCCTTAGATAAACAACATGGCATGAAGGGTAAACAAATTACAGCAGGGCAATTTACAGGAACTGAGAAAGGCATAACAATGCAATTACTAGTCAGAAAGATCCTATGAGATTCGATTGGGCAATACAACAAGATACATAGACCGCCATCCAACTGCATCTATGACTAGAAGTCCACCTTCAGGTTATCACCCGAACCCCCTCCAGTATTAAATTGCAAGCAACGGACAACTGCTTTAAGCAAAGTGTGTAAGGTAAACAGTCCACATGTTCCATGAACAAGAGACCGTTGTTTTCTCCCTAGTAGCAACATCACATCTACAACCGAAGAGATTATTGTCACTTCCCTTGGAAACTAGAGGCATGAACCCACTATCGAGCATAAATACCCCCTCTTGGAGTCACTAGCAACTACTTGGAAAAGATCACAAACAACACAAACATGATAGAATCATAAAGATAAAAACATTAATCAAACCAACATAATAATCTCAATATCCATTGGATCCCCGCAAACACAACATGCATGATTACAAATAGATTAGATCTTAATCATGAACGGAGCTCACAAGATCTATACATGAAAGCACAAAGGAGGAGATACAACCATCTAGCTACTAAATGGACCCATAGTCCAAGGTGGAACTACTCACGCATCATACCAGAGAGCAGGCCTCCGGGATGATATCCCCTCCGGCAGGGTGCCGGGAAGAACTTCAGATCCCCCCGATCTAGGGACGACGATGGCGGCGGCTACAGAAGGTTTCGTGGAGATTTGATCGGGTACTTAGGGTTTATTCATCGGGGGATTTTTATATGCGAAGGGAGAGGCCGAGGAGGCGGCCAGAGGGGCCAAACTCTACCCAGGCGCGGGGCAGGGCCCACCCGAACCTAGTGGGTTTGGTTGCCCTGGCCCGCTTCTTCGTCTCCCCTCTGGACTTCTTGTTCCCCACGGAAAGTAATCGACTTTGATGTTTGTCCCGTCCAATTCCGAGAATATTTCTTTACTAGATTTTCTAAAACCAAAAACAGCAGAAAACAGGCAACTAGCACTGTGGCAACTTGTTAATAGGTTAGTATCAGAAAACATGTAAAAAGTACCTCAAAGTGTAAACAAAGAAAAGAAAAGTAGATACTAAACAAGCATGGAGCATCAAAAATTATAGATACGTTTTTGACATATCAGAAGGTTTAAAGGTGCAATACATAGCTCCCTGGCTTGTCCTTCCTCGCGTTCGGACAATAACACTTAGCAGACTCCTAGACACGAAGGTGGAAATGTCCCGATGCGGCTATACCGGGGGCTAGAACGTGCCACGGCCTCCCAACCCTGGTTTTCCATGTTACTATGGCATAAATATACCTAAACAAAGATAAATCTACACCGGGCTACCCCTCTCAGCAAAACATCTAGGGGGTAGACAATCTGAGGCCCCCGGATGAGGGTTTCCGAGCAAAACATGCCTCGGGGCATCAGAATACCACAAAATCAGTCTTGTGAACCTAGTATATGTCCGAGAGTGTCATGGTAGGTTTAAAGGTGCAATACAAAGCTCTCCGGCGTAGTCTTCCTCGCGTTCAGATAATAACACTTAGGAGACTCGTGGACGTGAAGGTGGAAATGTCCCGATGCGGCTATATCGGTGGCTAGAACGTGCCACAACCTCCCAAACCTGGTTTTCCATGTTCCTATGGCCTAAACATACCTAACCAAGAGAAATATACACCGGGATACCCCTCTCAGAAGAACATCTAGGGGGCAGACGATCCGAGGCCCCCGGATCAGTGTTTCGGAGAAAACCGTGCCTCCGGGCATCGGAATACAACCAAATCATGCGTGTGGACCAAGGATATGTGCGAGAGTGTGGTGGAAGTTTTAAAGGTGCAATACATAGCTCCTCGGCCTGGCATTCCTCCAAGTTCGGATAATAACACTTAGCAGAATCCTGGATGTAAAGGTGGAAATGTCCCGATGCGGCTATACCGGGGGATACAAAGTTCCGCAGCCTCCCAAACCTGGTTTTCTATGTGTCTATGGCCTAAACATACCTAAAATAAGAGAAAGATACACCGAGCTACCCCTCTCATAAGAACATCTAGGGGTAGACGATCGGAGGCCCCAAATCATGCGTGTTGACTAAGCATATGTGAGATAGTGTGCTGGAAGGTTTAAAGGTGCAATACATTGCTCCCTGGCGTGGCATTCCTCCCGTTCGGACAATAACACTTAGCAGACTCCTGGACGTGAAGGTGGAAATGTCCCGATGTGGCTATACTGGGGGATAGAACATGCCACAGCTTCCCAAAATTGGTTTTCCATGTGCCTATGTCCTAAACATACCTAAAAGAAGAGAAAGATGCACCGGGATACCCCTCTCAGAAGAACATCTAGGGGTATATGATCTGAGGCCCCAAATCAGGGTTTCAGAGCAAAACGTGCCTCGGGGTATTGGAATACCACCAAATCATGCGTGTGGGGCTAGCATATGTGCAAGAGTGTGGTGGAAGGGTTGAAGTTGCAAGACATAGCCACCCGGCATGGCCTTCGTCCCGTTCGGACAATAACACTTAGCAGACTCCTGGACGTGAAGATGGAAATATCCTGATGCGGCAATACCGGGGGCTAGAACGTGCCACAGCCTCCCAAACCTGGTTTTCCATGTGCCTATGGCCTGAACATACCTAAACCAAGAGAAAGCTGCACCGGGCTTCCCCTCTCAGAAGAACATCTAGGGGGGTAGACGATCTAAGGCCCCAGGATCCGGGTATCAGAGCAAAACGTGCCTGGGGGCATCAGAATACCACCAAACCAGGCGTGTGGACCTAGGATATGTGCGAGAGTGTGGTGGAAGGTTTAAAGGTGCAATACATAGCTCCTGGTTGTGGCCTTACACGTGTTAGAACAATAACACTTAGAAGACTCCTCGACGCGAAGGTGAAAATGTCCTAATGCGGCTATACCGGGGGCTAGAACGTGCCAAAACCTCCCAAACCTGGTTTTCCATGTGACTATGGCGTAAACATACCTAAACCAAGAGAAATATACACCGGGCTACCCCTCTCAGAATAAAACCTAGGGTGGTATACGATCTGAGGCCGCCAGATCAGGGCTTTGGAGAAAAACGTGCCTCGGGGCATCGGACTACCACCAAATCCTTCGTGTGGACCTAGGATATGTGTGATAGTGTGGTGGAAGGTTTAAACGTGCAATACTGTCGACACCCGGATTTTTAATCCCAGATGCCTATTATGTCATACCTCGCAATCCCAGGATTATCATTTTTGCGAGACATAACAGAACTGGTACCACAGTACATCATCCATTACAAACCATAATAAAGGTCTTACAAATATAGGATCTCATGATCCAGTCTTAATGCAATCAACGCAACGGAAATTAAACATAGCGGGGCTTCATCTTTAGGGTCACAGGCAATGCTGACGATAGGAGATGGTCCTAGTTGTCATAGACCTCCTGATGTCCATCGTCCTAGTAGTCCTCCTCATAGTCTGGCCACGGGAATAGCGAGGGACAAAGCCATGAGTACTCTTTAAGTACTCGCAAACTATCACTAACAAGTAAAGTAGTTCGAGTAGGAATACTAAGCTCTAGTTTTATTTGAAAAACCCAGGTTTATTTTATACTGAGTTCAGAAGTAAAGAAAACTAGTTTGAAGTTCTACAACACCTAAGTGGGAACTTAGTTGTCATGTTCACAACCCTGTTGAGGTCAAGTCAAAGTTATAGTTCATTTCACAAGTCATTCTGAAAACATCTGACGATGGAACAGTATGGCCACTCCAACTGTCCATGACCGGGAACGCGGCTATTCGAATAGTTTGACACTCTTCAGAGGTGGTAGACTTTCACCACAACATTCGATACATCCATCAGGGATAACCCTGAATCATCATACATAGTATGCGAATAATCAATCCTAACCTTTCAATTACACACACTAGTATAGGCACCTCCCCTATGAGTTTGGCCTCCCAACCATGACCATTTGTCATCTTAGGAACTGCATAGGTGGACCTTCACATTCACGAGGTAGCCTCAGCTCAACCTCTTTCCGCAAGGCAACCCATACTAAGACATATAAACTTTCAGTCAAGCCCTACCCATCTCAGGTATTGTGGTTATACGGAAACATTGGAATGGTATCGCATCCGAACCCAAACATCAGTTTTTATAAAGAGCTAAGGCTCATGCCTCAACATTTTCATCATCAAATCATCTTGTGTTCATAACACATGTCAGAACATTTCAATATAATCAATCTTCATTCCAAGGTTTTCATAATCATTTTCACCAAGTATTCCCATCTAAAGTGATCAAGTTTTATGCTTAGCACTAGCCACTAAAGTTGAGGGTATTCACTAATGAGGGGTGCTAATCAAGTGTAACTATCCAAATCTAGTCTTATGCCTTTTGATGACATCTAGTTTTAACTACTTAGGCCTAGTTTTATGATCTTTATGATATCTATACCAGTTTTCCAAAACTCACAAAGCACTAACTAAAAGTAATAAAGAACTTTGGTAAAAATAAAACAATAAAGCTTGCAAGTGAAACTGGGAATTGGTATAATCAAGTTTGCCTAACCAAAGCATGCCTAATGCATCTTGCATAGGTTATTCTGTCTGGTAGCATGCAAAGTTCTAGCTTGCATAGTTAAGAAACTTGCAAGTGTTAGCTTTCCTTGAGTAGTGTAGTGGTTGAAGTTTTCTTCTCTTTCTTCGTAGTACTCCGCCTCCTCATAGACTTGGTCAGTACTAGCGTCTATAAATGAATACGAGGTACACAATCACCAAACAATACTTAACTACCTATATTTGGCACACAAAGGTTTACACTAGATGATCTAGCATCATCACACTTATCACAGGAAATAAAGATCTAGTCTTATTTATTTTATTTTAGGAAAGTAATTTCTACTCATTGAAAATACTTAAGATTTAATATTCTCCAATTAAAATATGGGATCATGTTGACACATGTCATCACCACATATTCTAATACTTGGGAATGTGATTTAAGGTGGTGGTCATATTTTATAAAGTTTTAAATTACTATTTTATACAATTAAAGTGACTAGAAATGCTTATAGAGCATTCGTTTAGTACTAGTCCAAGATCACTGCATGTAATCCTAAATATTTTTACATATTCAGATAGATCTTGTCAAATGTGATTTTTGAGAGTTGGAATCAACTCCAAAGCATTTATGGTTGATTTTTGAAAAATGTTGAATGTGGAAAAGTCTTTGTCTTGTTATTTTTACTATATGTGATCTATAAATTTAAATGGTTTGAATCTAATGGGCTTGGATTTATATTTTTATTACCTTTCTAAAAAAATTGGAACCATGCAATTTGGTTTAGTACATATCCTTGAATTGATTTTTGAATCTAATTATAGAATCTAGGTTTAACTAAAATGGAAAATAACTATTTGAATCACTGGGCTACGCACGAGAACGATATTGGGCCGGCCCAATTGCACTGCGCACGCAGCGGGCTGCTGACAGGGGGTCCCATGCATCAGCGACTCTATCTAACTGAAGCGGTATGTTTGAATCTTGGCCCTACGATTAGAAGGTGATGTAACGGCTGACGTATGTCGTCTTTGTCGCATAGCTTCGACGAGACTGAACCCTAACGGTGACGATGGGGGTACTCGGTGGCTCACCTGGGTTCCATCTAGGGTCGGCGATGGGGGTGAATGACGTTATCAACGACGGCGGTTCGAACGGTGGTCGTGTTGGCTCCTCTCCTCCTCTGCAGCGGCGGACTCCGGTCAAATTCCGGCAGTCTAGTGATCCCCTTGCTCCGGGGAGAGGTGTGGGACGTTCTTTGAGGAGTGGGGAGTGATATGGTGTGGTGAATTGAGGCGAAGGGGGCATATATTTATACACCGGCGAGAGGGTCAGAGCGGCATGGGCTGGCTCTTCCGACGATGGCCTTGCAGTGAGCTATGGACATGGCTAAGGGCGTAGGACGGTGCGGTGTTTCCTGGCGGTCATCACGGTCTTAAATGCGCGGCGCGGGGCACTCGACGATGGTCGGGAGTGGTCCGTGCTCTGCGTGGAACCGGCGGCGTTCGAGACGGCGTACAGGGGCTACTGGTCGCGTGGCGGCGAACGGGCATGTCTGGGAGTTAGCTAGGTTCATGGTGAGTGCAGGTACGCACGGTGAGGGCGAGGCGCAGCGTATGCACGCGTGTCGGCTGCGGCGCTCTGGCGTGGTCTTGGCATGACAACATATAACTGGGCGCGACGGTTTTCTGGTAGTCCATGGCTTGCCTGCGGTCGAGGGGTGGACAGGGAGTGGAAATGGACGGTGGCCTATCTCCTAGACATCGTGGACGGGCACGGGGCGGCTTGTGGATTGTTTCCCAAGGTCGAACGGCAAGTATGGCTCGGGTGGCGCGGCACTGGTGCAAACGGCTGAGGGGTTGCTGGTTCAATGTAGTGCTAGGTGATGGGGGAGACCAGGGTAGTGAAATGGGGGCAATTGGTTGATCAATTACTGCCCACCATAGTAGAAGTTAGGCAAGTTTGATCTGTGTCTGCCAGGTGTTTGATGAAATGGTCGCATGAATTCAACATTTAAATTTTTGGATGAATTTTGGTGAGTGATCTTGTTATAATATTGGTAGTCTGAGGTTGCTTGGGTTTGCCATGGTGAAGTGGTTTGGTTGGTTTTTGAGAAATGGTCATCTTAGTACCTACACTTGATTCAATTTTGAAATGTCCTTTAAATAGATTTGGAATTTGTTTCTATTGGTTTGTAAGGTGGGCTTTGGTTCACTTTTACTTGATCTAGCAAGGCGTGAAAAGAATTGGATCTGTTTCTGTTGGAAATTAGTTAATAGAGACGCCCTAAGTAGTCTAGTGAGCAAGTTCGGCCAAAATGACCATTTGCTTATATTTCTTATATTTGATTTTCTCTTCATTTGATTCTGCTTGGAAATGATCTATATTATATTGTTTTCATCTTTAAGCCACATTCAAAGCAATCAAACATGGCAAATGCAATCATTCATGCATTAATCACACACACATGCATTCATATTAATTTTAATAATAAAAGTTTTGGTTAACCCTAAACTTGGGTGATTAGAACTTCATAATATTGTTTAATATTTTTGAGGTGTTACAAGTACATATCTCCCCGCATGTCCTTCCTTGCGTTCGGACAATAACACTTAGCAGACTCCTAGACGCGAAGGTGGAAATGTTCCGATGCAGCTATACCAGGGCCTAGAACGTGCCACAGCCTCCCAGACCTGGTTTTCCATTTTACAATGGCATAAACATACATAAACAAGAGAAAGCTACACCGGGCTACCCCTCTTAGAAGAACAACTAGGGGTAGATGATCCGAGGCCCCCGGATCAGGGTTACGAAGAAAAACGTGCCTCGGGGCATCGGAATACCACCAAATCATGTGTGTGGACCAAGGATATGTGCAAGCCTGTGGTGGAAGGTTTAAACGTGCAATACATAGCTCCCGGCATGGCCTTCCTCGCGTTCGGACAACAACACTTAGCAGACTCCTGGACGTGAAGGTGGAAATGTCCTGATGCAGCTATACCGGGGTCTAGAACGTGCCACAGCCTCCCAATCCTGGTTTTCCATGTTACTATGGCCTAAACATACCTAAACCAAGAGAAATCTACACCGGGCTACCCCTCTCAGAAGAACATCTAGGGGGTAGACGATACGAGGCTCCCGAATCAGGGTTTCGGAGCAAAACGTGCCTCGGGGCATCGGAATACCAGCAAATCATTCATGTGGACCTAGGATATGTGCGAGAGTGTGGTGGAGGTCTAAAGGTGCACTACATAGATCCCTAGCGTGGCCTTCCTCGCGTTCGGACATTAACACTTAGCAGACTCCTGGACAGGAAGGTGGAAATGTCCAGATGTGGCTAATACCGGGGCTGGAACATGCCACATCCTCCCAAACCTGGTTTTCCATGTGCCTATGGCCTAAACATACCTATACCAAGAGAAAGCTACACCGGGCTACCCCTCTTAGAAGAACATCTAGGGTGGTAGACGATCCGAGGGCCCGGGATCAGGGTTTCAGAGCAAAACGTGCCTTGGGGCATCAGAATACCACCAAATCATGCATGTGGACCTAGGATATGTGCAAGTGTGTGGTGGAAGGTTTAAAGGTGCAATACATAGGCCCCGGCGTGGCCTTCCTCGCGTTCGGACAATAACACTTACAAGACTCCTAGATGCGACGGTGGAAATGTCCCGATGCGGCTATACCGGGGGCTAGAACGTGCCACAGCCTCCCAAACCTGGTTTTCCATGTTACTATGGCCTAAAAAACCTAAACCAAGAGAAAGCTACACCGGGATACCCCTCTTAGAAGAACATCTAGGGGGGTAGACAATCTGAGGCCCCCGGATCAGGGTTTCCGAGCAAACCGTGCCTCGGGGCATCGGAATACCACCAAATCATGCGTGTGGACCAAGGATATGTGCGAGAGTGTGGTGGAAGGTTTAAAGGTGCAATACACATCTCCCCGTTGTGGCATTCCTCCCGTTCGGACAATAACACTTAGCTGTCTCCTGGACGTGAAAGTGGAAATGTCCCGATGCGGCTATAGCGGGCCTAGAAAGTGACACAGCCTACCAAACCTAGTTTTCTATGTGCCTATGGCCTAAACATACCTAAAACAAGAGAACAATACACCGGGCTACCCCTCTGAGAAGAACATTTAGGGGTAGACGATCTGAAGCCCCGGGATCAGGGTTTCGGAGAAAAACATTCCGCGGGGCATCGAAATACCACCAAATCATGCATGCAGACCTAGGTTATGTGCGAGAGTGTACTGGAAGCTTTAAGATTGCAATACATAGCTTCCCGACGTGGCATTCCTCCCGTTCGAACAATAACACTTAGCAGACTCCTGGACTCGTAGGTGGAAATATCCCGATGCTGCTATACCGGGGGCTAGAATGTGCCATAGCCTCCCAAACCTGGTTTTCCATGTTCCTATGGCCTAAACATACCTAAATCAAGAGAAAGCTACACCGGGCTATCCATCTCAGAAGAACATCTAGGGGGTAGACGATCTGAGGCCCCCGGATCAGGATTTCGGAGCAAACCGTGCCTCGGGGCACCGGAATAGCACCAAATCAGGGGTGTGGACCTAGGATATGTGCGAGAGTGTGTTGGAAGGTTTAAAGGTGCAATAAATATCTCCCCAGCATGGCCTTCCTCGCGTTCGAACAATAACACTTAGCAGACTCCTGGACACGAAGGTGGAAATGTCCCGATGCGGCTATACTGGGGGCTAGAACGTGCCACAACCTCCCAAACCAGGTTTTCCATGTTACTATGGCCTAAACATACATAAACTAAGACAAAGCTACCGCGGGCTACCCCTCTCAAAATAACATCTAATGGGGTATACGATCCGAGGCCCCCAGATCAGGGTTACGGAGCAAACCGTGCCTCGGGGCATCGGAATACCACCAAATCATGCGTGTGGACCTAGGATATTTGCGAGAGTGTGGTGGAAGGTTTAAAGGTGCAATACATAGCCCCTCAGAATGGCTTTCTTCGCGTTGGGACAATAACACTTAACGGACTCGTGGACGTGAATGTGTAAATATCCCGATGCGGCTATACTAGGGGCTACAACGTGCCACAGCCTCCCAAACCTGGTTTTCCATGTGCCTATGGCCTAAACATACCTAAAACAAGAGAAAGCTACACCAGGCTACCCCTCTCAGAAGAACACCTAGGGGTATACAATCAGAGGCCCCCGGATCAGGGTTTTAGAGAAAAACGTGCATCGGGGCATCAGAATACTACCAAATCATGCATGCGGACCTAGGATATGTGCGAGAGTGTGGTGGAAGGTTTAAAGGTGCAATACATAGCTCCCCGGCGTGGTCTTCCTCGCGTTCGGCCAATAACACTTAGCGGAGTCGTGGACGTGAAGGTGGAAATGTCCCGATGCGGCTATACCGAGGGCTAGAACGTGCCACAGCCTCCCAAACCTGGTTTTCCATGTCACTATGGCCTAAACATACCTAAACCAAGAGAAATATACACCGGGCTACCCCTCTCAGAAGTACACCTAGGGGGTATATGATCCGAGGCCCCTAGATCAGGGCTTCGGAGCAAAACATGCCTCAGGGCATCAGAATACCACCAAATCATGCATCTAGACCTTGAATATGTGCGAGAGTTTGGTGGAAGGTTTAGAGGTGCAATACATAGTTCCCCGGCATGTCCTTTTTCGCGTTCGGACAATAACACTTAAAAGACTCCTGGACGCGAAGGTGGAAATATCATGATGTGGCAATACCGGGGGCTAGAACAACGTTCCACAGCCTCCAAAACCTGGTTTTCCATGTTACTATGGACTAAACATACCTAAACCAAAACAAAGCTACACCGGGCTACCCCTCTCAGAAGAACATCTAGGGGGTAGAGGATCTGAGGCCCCCGGATCAGGGTTTCGGACCAAAACGTGCCTTGGGGCATCGGAATACCACCAAATCATGCATGCGGACCTAGGATATGTGCGAGAGTGTGGTGTATGGTTTAAAGGTGCAATACATAGCTCCCTGGCGTGGCATTCCTCCCGTTCAGACAATAACACTTAGCAGACTCGTGGAAGTGAAGGTGGAAATGTCCCGATGCGGCTATTCCGGGGGCTAGAACGTGCCACAGCCTCCCAAACTTGGTTTTACATGTACCTATGGCCTAAACATACCTAAACCAAGAGAAAGATGCACCGGGATAGCCCTCTCAGAAGAACATCTAGGGGGGTAGACGATCCTAGGCCCCCAGATCAGGGATTTGGAGCAAAACGTGTCTCGGGGCATCAGAATACCAGCAAATCATGTGTGTGGACCTAGGATATGTGCGAGAGTGTGGTGAAAGGTTTAAAGGTGCAAAACATAGCCCTCCGGCATGTCCTTCCTCGCGCTCGGACAATAACACTTAGCAGACTCCTGGACGCGAAGGTGGAAATGTCCTGATGCGGCTATACCGGGGGCTAGAACGTCCCACAGCCTCCCAAACATGGTTTTCCACGTGCCTATGGCCTAAAAATACCTAAACCAAGATAAAGCTACACTGGGCTACCCCTCTCAGAAGAACATCTGGGTGGGGTACACGATCCGAGGCCCCTGGATCAGGGTTTCGAAGTAAAACGTGCCTCGGGGCATCAGAATACCACCAAATCATGTGGGTGGACGTAGGATATGTGCGAGAGTGTGGTGTAAGGTTTAAAGGAACAATTCATAGCTCGCCGGCGTGGCCTTCCCCGCATTCTAACAATAACACTTAGCAGACTTCTGGACGGGAAAGTGGAAATGTCCCGATATGGCTATACCTGGGGCTAGAACGTGCGACAGCCGCCCAAACCTGGTTTTCCATGTGACTATGGACTAAACATACCTAAACCAAGAGAAAGATAAACCGGGATTCCCTTCTCATAATAACACCTAGGGGGTTGTAGCATCCCATTTGTCTAACAACTGTAATGCTACTTGGTTTAGTAATATAATGGCTACTTCCTATATACAATTGTTGCATCATCATTCAATCATGCTCATGTCATCATGCCACCTTGCATTTGAGCATCATATTAAACCCTGTTTGTGTTGGTTCTTCTGTCATATGCATTATAAATTGTATTTGCCTCTTGATATTGTTTTTGGTTCTTGATATATTGTTTAAATTCCCAAGTTGAGTTGGGGGGCATATCTTTTATTCAACTCCACCACCTTTCTTTGGCTTCATCTAAATTCCACCACCCTAGTCAGATATGAGCCATTGCTTTCTGTTGCTATTTTGATTATAGCTCATATGTGTTTGGGAGGATCCACTTCTACTTCTATCATGCTCCCAGATATGATATCATATTGTTTTCACAATATTTCTTATGGAAGTCTGCTTGGCCATCTTTGCATGCCAAGTAGTGGTAGATTCTATTTAATTTCACTTCAGGGGTTATTCTATTTGAGGTGGTATTAGAATTGAGGGGCCATATTAGAACCTAGTGGTACATACACACTATACTTGGTCTTCTCAATTCCAATATAACCATCAACTATCTTTAACCATGGTGGAGTTTGAATGAATTTCAAATAGGATGCCACTCTTCTTCTAGAGGGTTTATAGTTGTTTTCACAACCTCATCATGCTTGCATGCATGGGCCATCCAAACCTAGTCTACCCCATCTTTCTCTCTCTCTTTACTCATCTCTTCAACCTTCTTGCCCCGTGCTTTTGTTTTGGCTTTCAAGCAACACTTGTTTCAATTTGAAAACAAATCTTTCCATCTTTTGAATTTAAATCAAAAACAGCAAAATCTATCTTACCTGGGCCTTTCCTGGCCACCGCAGCAGCCCACCCGGAGCTTCTCCTCTTACTCCTTTCTTTGGGCCAGCCCAGCTTGCCACCTAGCCCGTACCCCTTCACGCCGTCCTGTTCACCGTCGCTGTCCTTCGTCTTCCTCCTCTCTGCAGCAGACAACGGAGGAAGGTGAATCTCCCCGTCGGCCACGTCACCACCCAAACCTCATCCCTTCAGATCCTCATGCCTGGAGCCTCTACCCCAACCCTAGCTTCCTCCCCTCCCACGCCATCCCTCCCTCTTCCTATGTTTTCACCCCACTGAGTGTAGCAGGAGAGCGTCCACCGTCGCCTTGATCACCTTCGGAGCCAAGGCGTGCGGCAGTCTTCATCGTCAACCGCGTGAGCTCTAGGAGGAGCCGGTCGTGCCAGGAGATGTCCTCCAGTCATTGTTCTCGGGTGGACCTGCGGGCGCAGCCATCTTCGTCCTCGCCTTGCCGCCATCCCCAACCACCCCCGAGCCCTCCGAGACCACCGCCGGCCTCGTGGTAAGCCCCCCTCTCCATTCCCCTCCTTCCTATGCCCTCCCTGACGCCCGAGAGCTCGCCACCGCAGCCATAGTTCCCCCTCCCTCGTCACCGTCGCGCACGTCAGGCCCAGACAAATTCTCGACAGTTTCAGCAGCACCCTGAACGACACCTGTAGTACCGGAATTCCCACTCATCTCCTGGCCTACATAGATCTATTTAGGCACATACCCTTGCACTATTACAAAGAGGGCACTTCCAGCTTTCAGTAGGATCAAACGGCGCATGAAACGGAGTAGTAAATCTCTCGAAATCATCCTCGCCAGATCACGGTTTCCGTCGTCGAACTGTCGGAGTTCGTCAGCCCTCCCAAGCCGCTTCTGCTCCTCTGTTCATCGCCTTGCCCCGTCCGCTGCAGACCTCCATTGGCGAAGCTCCAAACACGAAAGTTGTAGCCCTACCTTTCCTCTACGATTTTCGTTTTGACATCATCTTTAAATTCGATTTGTATCCATCGCCTTTGTCCTCGCAAGTTCAGGTAAAACCCTCTGTAATCTGTCGACGAGGTTCAGTTATCTGCACTCGGTCGGCCTGTGTTTACCGATGTTTCCCGACGCGTGGAGACCTCCGTCGAAGAAACATTAAACACGGTAGATGTAGAACTACCTTCCCTCTACGTTTTATGTTTTGAAGTATTCCCCAAATTCTCGACAGATTCGTCGAAATCATCGCCCAAAGATCTTGCAAGCTAGCACTTTTCGCGTTCCTTTGTTCTTCCGGTCAGGTCCGCCCCGCTGTCGCTTTATAATTAGGCCCCTGCACTTTTGCCTTCCTCAACCGCAGTCCCTCTCTTCAGGACTTTTTGTAAAAAGGCACCCCAGTTATCCGGTCCTCAACCCGCGGCCCTCCGGGCTGCCACTTGTCACCACCACGTCGCCCAGCGCTTCCGTGGCCCCCCTTTGTCCTCTGCCCCACATTTCATTGACTGTGGGTAGTATTCAGCTGCGTGACAAAAGTTTGCCAAACCTTTAATACAAATAAAACTTCAGGAAATGTTTAAATCTAACTAAATTCATATATTATGAAATAATTCGAATTTGTAAAAACTTTCAAAATGAAAAGTAAATGTTTTCCAAATATGAATTCAACCATGTTTTCGAATTTGACCAGATTTGACTCTATCTAGTCAAACCTTTGACTTTGACCCCCTTTTAATTATTTTGACTTTAAAATAAATTTAAATTCATAATTCCAAATAATACAAATAATATATGTTTTCAAATCAGAAAAATGTGAGGATTTCAAATATGCCATCCAAAATATAATTTGAACACTTTAAAATTCAAGTTGACTAAAATTACAAGAAAATGCCCTTCCCCCTTAATTAATTAATAACTTTTGATTTATAACTCCAAATTTAACAAATGATATGTCTAAAATGATCAGCCCGACGATACCTTTCCGTTTATGCATTCCATGTTCTGTTTTGCAGCATGCATCATATAAATATAATGTAAACAACAACTAATATGAGGATAAAAATGTGGCCAAAACTCAATAAAATGTTTATTTCTTGTATTCTACACCTCACCCATGCCATGCTACTTTATTGCCATGCAAATTGTGCATCATTCATCATGGCATGATTGTTGCTTGTCGCATTTTATTCATATGCTTGTGCACTGTATTTATGTTGGCCCTTGTTTGTTTGGTTCTTCTTCGAATAGATTTGGCGGGGATATATCAAGAGAACCGAGCACTACCTGGATCCTTCTCTCGCTTCAAGCTGCTGTGCAAGCACTCCCACATGCTTGCATACATATAGTACCTATTGCCTCTATCTTATTCTTGCATCATTGAGTCGCGATTGCATTAAACTGAATCCCAAGTATTGCATAGCCTTTACTTTTAAACCCCACCAAGCTTGTTCCCCATCCCATGAGCCATTACTACAGGAGTTGTTTGAGCCATGCGAGTCGAGAACAACATGTGTAGGGTATGGGAGAGTCGATGGATAACGAGGTACCTAAACAACTTAACTCGAGTAGTAATGGGATAACTAATGAAAGTGGCACGGTGAGCAATATCTGCTATTTGGTTTTCCTGCTCACTTGTGTCCGTAGGACCCCGAGTACTTGATTCTGTTCCTTGAATATTCGCGTTATCCACATCCGGAGGCTTATGGGACCCCACGAGCGAGCTTGATTCATTCTTATTTATTGGGGCCACAAACTAGTTTGAGGTTTTATTTACTATCTGTACTTATGCCATGCTTTACTGCTTTATTTACGATTGTGCGAGCACTGTCTTTGTTTAGGATCGTGACCGTTTTGCGGTATCGACAAGCCAGTCACACTTCGGGTTGCCGATCGTTCTGTAGGCCCCACAAACCTTGAGTCCGTCTCAAGTCGGCCTAACTTCGTTGCGGGTATACTTAATGGGGTGGCCCCCTGAAATATTTCTGAATCTTGTGATTGCTTTGTCGTGAAAGCCTCGTTGGGTTTTGATTTGGTTTTTCCGAGGTTGATCGAGTGTGTGTCGCTATTTGTGCACCCCTGCAGGGTAAAACTTTCTGAAAGCCGTGTCCGCGGTTATGGACGACTTGGAGCACAGTTTCTCGATCATAGACAAGCATAACTAAAGTACCGCTTTAATTTGACTAAGTAACTAACTAGTAAATAGCGCAACACTCATGGAATGGTTAATAAAACTACCAATGGAAGGGGGTTGTTCGTCCGCTTCCTCGTTGGTAAGCGAGGAGGAGGATGGATCTGTTGATATTACTGTTATAACTGTTGTCATTAATTCACGGACATCCTTCTATCTTTTGGTTAGGCGGATGGTTAGCGAGTATCTATAGAACTGTTAGGGTTTATCTTTTGCTGCAATTGCGTCACCCCAGGTTGTGTCCCCTTTAGAAGCATAAAGACTTGCTGAGTACCCCTAGGGTCTCACACGATAAATTCTTTGATTCAGATGAATAGGTACACTCACAAGATGGATCTTTGGGTGGAGGCGGATGATGTGGGCAACGATCGTTCGGTGTAGAGATTCCGGGAACGGGGATCCGTGAGATCTGTGGGCGGGATGTGCTTATTTATGGGGCATCTTATGCCGATTTGCTTCTTATCCGTATTCGGATCTTGTTTGCCGCTTCCGCCTGATACTCTGATGTGTGATGTATGAGGAGATATCCTAAACTATTATATCTATCTAGGACATTTGAATCTTGCCGTATGGCGTTGCTATATTTCCTTTCTTTTTAGATGGAATGGCTCTGATGTAATGTTGTATGGTGGCTTGCATACATACTCATTTGTGTATGTAGTTGATCCCTTCGCCTGCCGATTACGCCGCCCGTTCTTGTCCCGATGTTTGGAAATGGTTGGGACGGCCGAAAGGTCTACCTGTGAGTGGCATTTGGGCCCCACCGTACTATTTCAACCATTTCCGCTCATCCAGGCTTGTAACTAGGAGCGTAATTCACCGAGGTAGTTACAATTGGTATCAGAGCCATCCGGCCCTTCAGGGTCTCAGCCAAATGGTCGTTGTCAGTCTAGCAAAATATTTTGGTAGCTATGTATACTAGGGAAAAACAAAACGCGAGAGTAGGACTGCTTCCACTTTTCTTCTTACCCACCCACCCACCCTTTTCTGGTAAGGAAGTGTAACGTTTTCAATCCTCTTCTTAAAAGTTCAAACTAGGATTCACGTGTTCTGGGTTTCCGTAGTACCATAGGTTGTGTGTTTTTTTGTGTGTGTGTAATTCCTTGTCTATCTGTTGCATCCAAGTTGTTATCACAATCGGCCTTTTGGTTATCAACTGTTGGTACATTCCATACCGACAGGCTGTTGCAAACCGACGCGATCTATCTGATTCATTGTATAACGCCGCGATATGTCTTACTCTTTGTTATCCGACGTTATCTTCTTTGGGGTGTTCGTTTCCGTAGTTACTAATCTTTAGGTTCATCGTGAGAAGAAGGGGTTAGGATATGTGTTCTACTTATTCATGTGCGGAGTAATGATTTGAGTGCGGGATGGAGTCGCGACCATACCACTACTCTTATCATTCGCTTTTGTATATTGATTTGGTAGAGTCACTAATCTTGATTCGTTAAGTGATTTTGCGCATCTACTGGTATTTTAATGCTGAAATTTGCGGAAAATTTTTCTTTGATATATTTGTGTACCACACTCCTTTTCAGTCGTGTGCGATATGCTTAATATCTTCTAGGTGCTTTGAACTTTGTTGATATTTTAATATCATCTTAGTAAATTGTATCCTTTAATCTTGGTTAATTCCATCTTGGTACTATTTTGGATTATTATTATTCTCCATTATAGTACTGACTTGTGTTTTATATCAATCACAGGATGGCTCCACCACGCCGTTCTGATGAGGACATACCACGTGAACTGGGGTCCGCGTTGTCAAACATCGCCAATGCCTTGGCAGCAATGCAGCAGAACCAGCAACGTGTTGAGGAAAGTGTCAGGAGGAATGAGTTTGCTCCGCTACCTCCACCTCCCAAGCGAGGAGACATCAAAAGCTTCCTGAAGTTCAATCCACGCCAATTTGATGTTTCTGATCAACCACTTGATGCTGATGATTGGTTGCGTGAGATGTCAAGGTTACTGGAGACTGCTGATGTTCCTGAGCAAGAATGGGTAAAGTGTGCTACTCACCTTCTGAAGGGAGATGCAGCTCTCTGGTGGGAGAATTACCTGAAGGCAAACTGTATTGGTTTTCAGCCTACTTGGGAACAGTTCACTGGAGCATTCAAAGAGCAGTATCTGTCAGAAATTGTCATGGAAAGGATGAAGGAAGTGTTTCTCAACCTCAAGCAGGGAAATGACAATGTCAACACCTACATCAGGAACTTCATGAACCTTTCTCGTTATGGGGGCGATGATATCTCCGATGACAAGAAGAAGCAAAAGAGGTTCCGGTAAGGGCTCAATGCATCGATTAAATATGCAATCACACATGCAAGGCCGGCGTCTTTTCTGGAACTTCAGCATATAGCTCTGCAGGAGGAAGCAAGTAGGCAAGTGTTTCAGGAGTCAAAGAAACACAACCGTGATGCAGCAAGCTCTTCAGCTATGTCAGCACCTTCTAAGCGTCGTGTCTGGGTTCCTAACACCCCACCGTCGCTCCTGGCTCCACCAAGACCTGCAAGCTACGCGGCAAGGCCACCAAACTTCCTCACTGCTGCTCCCAGGGGCTACAACCACCACTACCTTGGAGCGCCTGGCGGAGTCCCTGGCTACGTTGCTCCACGTCCACCTGGTGCTTGTTTCACGTGTGGTGACTCTGGGCATCAAAACTGGAACTGTCCGATGAAAAACAAAGCACTTCCTCCACCCCCTCCAAGATCTGCGGCAAGCTCTCCTTTGGTTCGTGCACCACCACCTCGGGCTCTCAACATCAACACCAAGCCGGGTCTCACCGCTCGCTGATCGTGCCAACTGTGACAACGCCGCTCAAGCTGAGCATGCACCTGGAGTTGTGATGGGTATGCTTCCCGTTAACTCAGTCCCTGCACGAGTTTTGTTTGATTCTGGTGCTTCGCATTCTTTTGTTTCGCATAAGTTTGCACAAGAGCATGACCTTGCTAGGGTTCCTTTATCACGTCGTGGTACTATCTCTGGTTCAAACATGAGGGCTGCTCATATCAGCCATGGCAATCAAATTGAGATTGGTGGCTCTTCATTCTCGGCGTCCTTAATTCTTCTGGGCAATTCTGACATTGATGTCATCTTGGGCATGGATTGGTTGACAGCAAATGCAGTTGTGATTGATTGTGCTGAACGCTCGGTTTCTCTGAAGATTCACGAAGGCCATATAGTCTATTCTCCAAGTCGACTCACCTATCCAGCTTTTCTCTTTGGCGGCTCTGAATGATGATGCTATGGAAGCTATTCAGAGTGTTCCGGTGGTCTGTGAGTTCCCAGATGTCTTTCCTGAAGAGTTGCCGGGTATGCCTCCGGATCGTGAGGTTGAGTTTGTAGTTGAGCTTGAACCTGGAACAGCTCCTATCTCCAAGCGGCCTTATAAAATGGGTCCTGCTAAGTTGGCTGAACTCAAACGTCAGCTTGATGAACAAGAGAAGTTGGGTTTCTTCAACACAGTACTTCTTCGTGGGGTAGCCCAACAATATTTGTGAAAAAGAGAGACAGGATTGATAGACTTTGTGTTGACTATCGGGCTCTCAATGCTAAAACCATCAAGAATAAATATCCCCTTCCGCGGATTAATGATCTCTTCGATCAGCTAGCTGGAGCTGTGGTGTTCTCTAAGCTTGACTTGAGAAGTGGTTATCACCAAATCAAGATTCGCAAGGAAGATGTTCCTAAAACAGCTTTCACCACCCGCTATGGCCTGTATGAGTACACGGTCATGTCTTTCGGTCTCACCAACGCACCTGCTACCTTCTCAAGGCTTATGAACTCGGTTTTCATGGAGTATCTTGATAAGTTCGTTGTGGTCTATCTGGATGACATCCTGGTCTATTCTAAGTCTAAGGAAGAGCATGAAGAACACCTTCGGTGTGTCCTAAACAAGCTTCGTGAGAACCGCCTGTATGCAAAGTTCTCCAAGTGTGAGTTTTGGCTGCCTCAAGTAACCTATCTTGGTCACGTCATCTCTGCCAAGGGCATTGCAGTCAACCCGGAAACTGTGAAGACAATTGTTGAATGGCTTCCTCCTGTAAATGTCAAAGAAGTGCGGAGTTTCCTTGGTTTGGCTAGTTATTGTCGTCGCTTCGTTCAGAACTTTTTGAAGATAGCGAAGCCTCTTACCGATCTTCTCAAGAAAGGCAAGAAATACCTTTGGACTCCTGCATGTCAAGCAAGCTTTGAGACACTCAAAGAGAAGCTCACTTCCACGCCAGTCTTGGTTCCTCCGGATACATCCAAGCCTTTCCAGATATTCTGTGACGCCTCTTTGCAAGGATTGGGTGCGGTCCTTATGCAAGAAAAACAAGTTGTTGCTTATGCCTCTCGACAGTTGAAGACGCATGAGATCAACTATCCTACACATGAACTCGAGCTCGCAACAGTTGTCTTTGCTTTGAAACTATGGAGGCACTACTTGCTTGGCAACCGTTGTGAGATCTTTTCTGACCACAAGAGTTTGAAGTATATCTTCACTCAGCCTGATCTCAACCTTCGGCAGAGGAAATGGATTGAAGCAATCAATGATTTTGATTTGACCATCAACTACACTCCGGGCAAAGCTAATGTCATGGCCGATGCTCTCAGCCGCAAAGCTTATGTCAACAACCTCATGATGGAAGAACAACAGCCTCTTGTGCGAGGAATTCCGTCAGCTCAACCTTGAAATTGTGGAACAAGGGTATCTCCTGAACCTTCTGGCTACTCCTCTCTTGGAAGAAAAGGTTCGCTCTCGTCAGCTTGGTGATCCGCACACCAAAAAGATCATCTCAAAACTTCAGCTTCCGAAGTATGAGTCCTTCCACGTCGATGATCAAGGCACGCTTTTCTTTGAACACCTGATGTTTGTTCCGAACTACCCGGGTTTGAGAGAGCAAGTTCTCAAGGAGGCGCATGATTATGTTCTTTCTATCCACCCTGGTAGCACAAAGATGTACATGGACTTGAAAACACAATATTGGTGGCCGGGATTGAAACGATATTGTGCCAAGTATGTCTCGGAGTGTGATGTCTGCCGTAGAGTGAAAGCTGTCCATCAGAAACCTTTCGGTCTTCTACAGCCATTGAAACCCCGGGAATGGAAATGGGAGAAAGTAGAGATGGACTTTATCACTGGTTTTCCAAGGTCGCAGAAGGGCAACAATGCAATCTTTGTTGTCATTGACTGGCTTTCTAAAGTGGCTCACTTCTTCCCCGTCAAGGAAACAATTTCTGGAATTCAGTTGGCTGAGCTCTATATCAACAGAATTGTCTCTCTGTATGGGGTTCCGCTTGAGATCAGTTCAGACCGTGGGAGCATCTTCACTTCCAAGTTCGGGAAAGTTTCCAAAATGCTTTGGGAACAAAATTGAACTTCAGACAGCTTACCACCCTCATCGCAAGGACAAGTTGAAAGGATCAATCGATTCGGAGGATATGCTTCGTTTGCCATCTCTTTGGCATGAAGTGGGAGGAATGTCTTCCTTATGCTGAATTCTCTTACAACAACAGCTTCCAGAAAAGTCTGAAGATGGCACCATTTGAGGCTCTCTATGGCCGCAAATGCAGAACTCCGATTGGTTGGTCAGGTGCAGGAGAAAGAATTTGGTTTGGCCCTGACATTGTAACTCAAGCGAAGGAGAAGGTGCACATCATTCTTGAAAATCTGAAGATTGCTCAAAGTCGCCAGAAAAGCAATTATGACAGGAAGCACACGGACATGGTGTATGTCCCTGGTGATCTCGTTTACCTTCGTGTCACTCCCATGAAAGGCACACACCGTTTTGGTATCAAAGGAAAGCTGGCTCCTAGATACATCGGTCCATTCAAAATTCATGGAAGAAGAGGAGAAGTTGCTTATGCTCTTGAGCCCCCGGAAAAACTCAAGGTCCATGATGTTTTCCACATCTCTCAACTCAAGAAGTGCTTCAAGGATCCCGGCAGGACCGTGGATCATGAGCTAATCAATCTCCAAGAAGATCTGTCATATCAAGAACACCCCACAAAAATCCTTGAGACCGCAGAAAGAAGGACTCGCAACAAGTCCATCAAGTTCTGCAAGGTGCAGTGGTCACACCATTCCGTTGATGAAGCCACTTGGGAACGTGAAGATGAGCTCCGTGCCAACTATCCTACCCTCTTTGAGTCTTCTTCTTCTTCCTAGAATCTCGGGGCGAGATTCCTGTTTAGTGGGGGAGAGTTGTAGCATCCCATTTGTCTAACAACTGTAATGCTACTTGGTTTAGTAATATAATGTCTACTTCCTGTATACAATTGTTGCATCATCATTCAATCATGCTCTTGTCATCATGCCACCTTGCATTTGAGCATCATATTAAACCCTGTTTTTGTTGGTTCTTCTCTCATATGCATTATAAATTGTATTTGCCTCTTGATATTGTTTTTGGTTCTTGATATATTGTTTAAATGCCCAAGTTGAGTTGGGGGGCATATCTTTTATTCAACTCCACCACCTTTCTTTGGCTTCATCTAAATTCCACCACCCTAGTCAGATATGAGCCATTGCTTTCTTTTGCTATTTTGATTATAGCTCATATGTGTTTGGGAGGATCCACTTCTACTTCTATCATGCTCCTAGATATGATAGCATATTGTTTTCACAATATTTCTTATGGAAGTCTGCTTGGCCATCTTTGCATGCCAAGTAGTGGTAGATTCTATTTAATTTCACTTCAGGGGTTATTCTATTTGAGGTGGTATTAGAATTGAGGGGCCATATTAGAACCTAGTGGTACATACACACTATACTTGGTCTTCTCAATTACAATATAACCATCAACTATATTTAACCATGGTGGAGTTTGAATGAATTTCAAATAGGATGCCACTCTTCTTCTAGAGGGTTTATAGTTGTGTTCACAACCTCATCATGCTTGCATGCATGGGCCATCCAAACCTAGTCTACCCCATCTTTCTCTCTCTCTTTTCTTCAACTCATCTCTTCAACCTTCTTGCCCCGTGCTTTTGTTTTGGCTTTCAAGCAACACTTGTTTCAATTTGAAAACAAATCTTTCCATCTTTTGAATTTAAATCAAAAACAGCAAAATCTATCTTACCTGGGCCTTTCCTGGCCACCGCAGCAGCCCACCCGGAGCTTCTCCTCTTACTCCTTTCTTTGGGCCAGCCCAGCTTGCCACCTAGACCGTACCCCTTCACGCCGTCCTGTTCACCGTCGCTGTCCTTCGCCTTCCTCCTCTCTGCAGCAGACAACGGAGGAGCAAGGTGACCGTCTCCCGCCGTCAGCCTCGTCACCACCCAAACCCTCATCCCCTTCTTATCCTCATGCCCTGGAGCCTATACCCCAGAACCCTAGCTTCCTCCCCTCCCACGCCGCCATCCCCTCCCTCTTCCTCTGTTTTCACCCCCTGCCTGAGTGTAGCAGCGAGGAGAGCGTCACCGCGCCGTCGCCTTGATCACCTTCTGGAGCCGAAGGGCGTGCAGGCGGTCTTCATCGTCAACCGCGTGAGCTCTAGGAGGAGTCGGTCGTGCCAGGAGCTGTCCTCCAGTCATCATTCTCGGGTGGACCTGCGGGCGCAGCCATCTTCGTCCTCGCCTTGCCGCCATCCCCAACCACCCCCGAGCCCTCCGAGACCACCGCCGGCCTCGTGGTAAGCCCCCCTCTCCATTCCCCTCCTTCCTATGCCCTCCCTGCCGCCCGAGAGCTCGCCACCGCAGCCATAGTTCCCCCTCCCTCGTCACCGTCGCGCACGTCAGGCCCAGACAAATTCTCGACAGTTTCAGCAGCACCCTGCACGACACCTGCAGTACCGGAATTCCCACTCATCTCCTGGCCTACATAGATCTATTTAGGAACATACCCTTGCACTATTACAAAGAGGGCACTTCCAGCTTTCAGTAGGATCAAACGGCGCATCAAACGGAGTAGTAAATCTCTCGAAATCATCCTCGCCAGATCATGGTTTCCGTCGTCGAACTGTCGGAGTTCGTCAGCCCGCCCAAGCCTCTTCTGCTCCTCTGTTCATCGCCTTGCCCCGTCCGCTGCAGACCTCCATTGGCGAAGCTCCAAACACGAAAGTTGTAGCCCTACCTTTCCTCTACGATTTTCGTTTTGACATCATCTTTAAATTCGATTTGTATCCATCGCCTTTGTCCTCACAAGTTCAGGTAAAACCCTCTGTAATCTGTCGACGAGGTTCAGTTATCTACACTCGGTCGGCCTCTGTTTACCGATGTTTCCCGACGCGTGGAGACCTCCGTCGAAGAAACATTAAACACGGTAGATGTAGAACTACCTTCCCTCTACGGTTTATGTTTTGAAGTATTCCCCAAATTCTCGACAGATTCGTCGAAATCATCGCCCAAAGATCTTGCAAGCTAGCACTTTTCGCGTTCCTTTGTTCTTCCGGTCAGGTCCGCCCCGCTGTCACTTTCTAATTAGGCCCCTGCACTTTTGCCTTCCTCAACCGCAGTCCCTCTCTTCAGGACTTTTTGTAAAAAGGCACCCCAGTTATCCGGTCCTCAACCTGCGGCCCTCCGGGCTGCCACTTGTCACCACCACGTCGCCCAGCGCTTCCGTGGCCCCCCCCTTTGTCCTCTGCCCCACATGTCATTGACTGTGGGTAGTATTCAGCTGCGTGACAAAAGTTTGCCAAACCTTTAATACAAATAAAATTTTAGGAAATGTTTAAATCTAACTAAATTCATATATTATGAAATAATACGAATTTGTAAAAACTTTCAAAATGAAAAGTAAATGTTTTCCAAATATGAATTCAACCATGTTTTCGAATTTGACCAGATTTGACTCTATCTAGTCAAACCTTTGACTTTGACCCCCTTTTAATTATTTTGACTTTAAAATAAATTTAAATTCATAATTCCAAATAATACAAATAATATATGTTTTCAAATCAGAAAAATGTGAGGATTTCAAATATGCCATCCAAAATATAATTTGAACACTTTAAAATTCAAGTTAACTAAAATTACAAGAAAATGCCCTTCCCCCTTAATTAATTAATAACTTTTGATTTATAACTCCAAATTTAACAAATGATATGTCTAAAATGATCAGCCCGACGAGACCTTTCCATTTATGCATTCCATGTTCTGTTTTGCAGCATGCATCATATAAATATAATGTAAACAGCAACTAATATGAGGATAAAATGTGGCCAAAACTCAATAAAATGTTTATTTCTTGTATTCTACACCTCACCCATGCCATGCTACTTTATTTCCATGCAAATTGTGCATCATTCATCATGGCATGATTGTTGCTTGTCGCATTTTTTTCATATGCTTGTGCACTATATTTATGTTGGCCCTTGTTTGTTTGGTTCTTCTTCGAATAGACGCTGAGCAGGGGATATATCAAGAGAACCAGGAGCACTACCAGATCCTTCTCTCGCTTCATCGAGCCAGTGCAAGCAATACCACATGCTTGCATACATATAGTACCTATTGCCTCTATCTTATTCTTGCATCATTGAGTCGATTGCATTAAACTGAATCCCAAGTATTGCATAGCCTTTACTTTTAAACCCCACCAAGCTTGTTCCCATCCATGAGCCATTACTACAGAGTTGTTTGAGCCATGCGAGTCGAGAACAAATGTGTAGGGTATGTGAGAGTCTGATGGATAACGAGGTACCTAAACAACTTAACCTGAGTAGTAATGGGATAACTAATGAAAGTGGCACCGGTGAGCAATATCTTCTATTTGGTTTTTCCTGCTCACTTGTGTCCCGTAGGACCCCGAGTACTTGATTCCTGTTTCTTGAATATTCGCTATATCCACATCCGGAGGCTTATGGGACCCCCGAGGCGAGCTTGATTCATTCTTATTTCTTGGGGCCACAAACTAGTTTGAGGTTTTATTTACTATCATGTACTTATGCCATGCTTTATCGCTTTATTTACGATTGCGAGGAGCACCATCTTTAGGATCGTGACCCGTGCTGGTATCGACAAGCCCACCACACTTTCGCTTCCTACCATTTACAATGGCTCCACAAACCTTGAGTCCGTCTCAAGTCGCCTAACTTCGCTATGGTATACTTAATGGGGTGGCCCCCTGAAATATTTCTGAATCTTGTGATTGCTTTGTCGTGAAAGCCTCGTTGGGTTTTGATTTGGTTTTTCCAAGGTTGATCGAGTGTGTGTCGCTATTTGTGCACCCCTGCAGGGTAAAACTTTCTGAAACCCGTGTCCGCGGTTATGGACGACTTGGAGCATAGTTTCTCGATCATAGACAAGCATAACTAAAGTACCGCTTTAATTTGACTAAGTAACTGACTAGTAAATAGCGCAACACTCATGGAATGGTTAATAAAACTGCCAACGGAAGGGGGTTGTTCGTCCGCTTCCTCGTTGGTAAGCGAGGAGGAGGATGGATCTGTTGATATTACTGTTATAACTGTTGTCATTAATTCACGGACATCCGTCTATCTTTTGGTTTGGCGGATGGTTAGCGAGTATCTATAGAACTGTTAGGGTTTATCTTTTGCTGCAATTGCGTCACCCCAGGTTGTGTCCCCTTTAGAAGCATAAAGACTTGCTGAGTACCCCTAGGGTCTCACACGATAAATTCTTTGATTCAGATGAACATGTACACTCACAAGATGGATACTGGGTGGAGGAGGTGGATGATGTGGGCAACGATCGTTCGGTGTAGAGATTCCGGGAACGGGGATCCGTGAGATCTGTGGGCGGGATGTGCTTATTTATGGGGCATCTTATGCCGATTTGCTTCTTATCCGTATTCGGATCTTGTTTGCCGCTTCCGCCTGATACTCTGATGTGTGATGTATGAGGAGATATCCTAAACTATTATATCTATCTAGGACATTTGAATCTTGTCGTATGCTATATTTCTTTTGTTTTAGATGGAATGGCTCGATGTACTGTTGTATGGTGGCTTGCATACATACTCATTTGTGTATGTAGTTTATCCCTTTCGCCGACACGCCGCCCGTTCTTGTCCCGATGTTTGGAAATGGTTGGGACGGCCGAAAGGTCTACCTGTGAGTGGCATTTGGGCCCCACCGTACTATATCAACCATTTCCGCTCATCCAGGCTTGTAACTAGGAGCGTAATTCACCGAGGTAGTTACAGGGGTATACGATCCAAAGCCCCCAGATCAGGGCTTCGGAGGAAAACGTGCCTCTAGGCATCAAAATACAACCAAATCATGTGTGTGGACCTATGATATGTGCGAGGGTGTGGTAGAAGGTTTAAAGGTGCAATACATAGCTCACTGGCATGTCCTTCCTTGCGTCCGGACAATAACACTTAGCAGACTCCTGGACGCGAAGGTGGAAATGTCCCGATGCGGCTATACCGGGGGCTAGAACAATGTTCCACAGCCTCCCAAACCTGGTTTTCCATGTTACTATGGCCTAAACATACCTAGACCAAGATAAATATACACCGGGCTACCCTCTCAGAAGAACATCTAGGAGGTAGACGATATGAGGTTCTAGGATCAGGTTTTCGGAGCAAAACGTGCCTCAGGGCATCAGAATACCACGAAATCATGCGTATGAGCGTAGGATATGTGCAATAGTGTCGTGGAAGGTTTAAAGGTGTAACACATAGCTCCCCGGCGTGGTTTTCCTCGCGTTCGGACAATAACACTTAGCAGACTCGTGGACGTGAAGGTAGAAATGTCCCGATGTGGCTAAACCGGTGGCTAGAACGTGCCACAACGTCCCAAACCTAGTTTTCCATGTGCCTATGGCATAAACATACCTAGACCAAGAGAAAGCTACATCGGGCTACCCCTCTCAGAAGAACATCTAGGTGGTAGACGATCTGAGGCCCCCGGATCAGGGTTTCAGAGCAAAACGTGGCTCGGGGCAATGGAATACCACTAAATCATGCGTGTGGACCAAGGATATGTGCGAGAGTGTGGTGGAAGGTTTAAAGGTGCAATACATAGCTCCCCGGCGTGGCATTCCTCCCGTTCGGACAATAAGACTTAGTAGACTCCTGGACGTGAAGGTGGAAATGTCCCGATGCGGCTATACGGGGGGCTAGAAAGTGCCCCAACCTCCCAAACCTGGTTTTATATGTGCCTATGGCCTAAACATACCTAAAACAAGAGAAAGCTACACCGGGCTACCCCTCTCAGAAGAACATCTAGGGGGTATACGATCCGAGGCCCCTGGATCAGGGTTTCGGAGAAAAATGTATAATAACGTTTTCGGTTAACACAATTATAGCATGAGAAATAAACATTTATCATAAACATGGAATAAGATAATAACCACTTTATTATTGCCTCTCAGGCATATTCCTTTGAGTCTTCCACTTACACTTGAGTCCATAATCTAGTTTGAAAAACTTGCGCATTCAACACCTATGGAATTTTTGTGTTGTATATACGCATTTGTTAGTGCTAAACATAATATCCAGAACTAACACTTTCAGTTCTATGTGTATTTTCATGTCTTTGCATCTCTACGGATCACTCATTCTCAAATAAGATGGCTTTGTATAAATTCAGTCCCATGGTGAGACCTTTAGTTCCTTTGGCTTAAAACATGTTGATATTATTGTCATACAATATATGTTCATAGTGCTAGACCATTGTGAATCACCCGTAGTTCCTTTACTATAGTTGTCACATCCCAAGATTTTCCAAATCTTGTAATGTGAAAATAAATGAATAAAATAAAACTTTGTTTGATTTTCAGAGCCAAAAGAAACTTTTTGAATTCAATTGGAACCTCAAACCATTTGAATTAAATAAAACCTAAAGGGATCTAAAAAGATAAACATTTAATAAAAGGAAAAATAAAAACATTTGGAAATACTATTTTGAAACTCTTGAGTGAAAAGATTTATTTTCAAATGAAATAGAAGTTTATAAATAAAGAATATTTTATAAAGCCAAATTAAACCTTGGCCAAACTTTGGGAATTAAAACATTTTATTTTAAATAAAATTAGCAAAAGTTTATTTAAATAAATTAATAAGGATTTAATATCCAACCTTATTAAAATAAAAGGTTTTACCAATTTAAATTGAAACATCAAAAATTATTAAATTATTTAAAATAAGTTTTCCTAAATATTTGATATTCACAAATAAAACCTACTAAAGTGTTTAGGCTTTATTTTAGATTTTAAAAAAATAAATATCTCAATAAATCAAATCCTATTTGATTTAATAAGGAAAGTCTATTGTATTTAATTAATAATGGACTCAAAAATAAAAAGGTTAGTTTGTTTTAAAACAAATTTCCAAGTATTCTTTATTATACCTATAGATTTGGTTTTGAAAATATTTAGGTTTCAAATAAATATTTTATTAATAAAATCAAACTCTATTTGATTTAATAACTAAGGCTATTTTAATTAATTATTAATGGACCCTATTATTAAAAAAAATTATTATTTTGAATTTGGATTTTGGTTACTGAACAGAAACTAATTTCAATATTACAAGGTTTGGTTGTTGTTTGAATTGATTTGAACCTTGTTTGATTTGTTTGGAAATTCAAATCAGAAAAATAGATTTAGAAATAGAAAAAGATTTAGACAGAAAAAAAATAGAACAGCCCACCTCACCCTCACCCCCGAAACGTTTTTCTTCACCCCAGAAGAAACCCGCACCCTCACTGGCAGGTGGACCTCCTCCTCGTTTCTTTTTCCACTGACTGACCAACCCCACTTGTCACTATTCATCGTCCTCCCCACGCGACCCTGTCACCCCCAAACCTCGCTGCCGTTGCTACCTTTGAATGCCGCATTCAATTCACAGTAATGTCGCGCGTTAATCTCGCCAGGATCGCGATATTAAGCGCTGCATCTCCCCTCCCTTTCCTCTCGCCATTCCTCTCGCCCGAGGCTGCCCCAATTTGACTCAAACACCGCCTGCTCCGACGACTCCTCGCCAATTCCGCAGCACCGCAACTCCCGTGCCTCCTCGACCTAGCACACACCTTCCCCACTCCCACGCCTCCCTGCCCTTCATTCAACCGCGGGCGCCCCGGAGCGTCGGCTTGGACAAGCTCCGACAGCGCCGCCGTCTGTTTCTACTCCGACGACGACTTCTAGGTGAACCAGACCGCCCCGACCCCTCTCGTTCACGCACACAAAGACGCTTGCTCTTGCGCATCTGAACGTGCTCCTATCTTGCCTTAGGCGATTCGGCACGATTTACTCCTACCGCCGCCACCGTCAGCTTAACTCCGACGAGCACTTCGGTATGCATCATCCCACCCTTTCCTCTCGTTCGGGCATGCAAGATCTACTCTTCCTCGCGTCAACAGACCTCTTATCTTGTCCTCCACGTGCCTTGTAGCCTCACCCCACCGTCGACGTAGTAGCCCGACGCCGCCACCTACTCCGCGAGCAATCCATATCGGACCAGAACGCCTCGTCGAACCATCGACACGTTGAGCATCGTCGTGACCTCCTGAACCCGGTGAGCACACTCCGTCTACCGCCTTCCTAGAACCACCACCAGCCACCGCTAGCCGCCGCTAGCCGCCCCCTTTTGGTCAAACTCGCCAGCACCGTTGGATCTGGATCGGACGCACTAGATAGATCATTTAACACCGAAGGGGTACGCTTCCAGAACCATACGATCTAACTTGATCCAACGCTCTACAAAGCGCGATCCGCGCGAAGCAGTATCGTCCAATGAAATCACGCCGCGTGTCGTCTATTTTGTTTAAAAACAGATTTGAAAACAGAATTATTTGCAAACTTCAAACCTTTGTATCTTTGGATCCACACGTCCAAAAATTGCAAATTTTATGTCGTTGGATTCAGGAGAGCAAGCCCTATCCAACTGTGGCCTTAGTATAGAAAATAGTATATGTTAGTTTGCTTGATTTTGCAGATTCATTTGTATGCTTATTAGAGTAGAAAAATTGTTTAAAATTGAATTTAGGGTTAAAACTTTTGCAAAATGGCTTGTTGTGACCTTACTGACCCTAGGAACCAACCCTTGGTGTTAAAAATGATTTTGGTAAAATTTGGGTTGAATTATTAGACTTAGCCATTTTCTAGCCAAATAAAATTATTGATTTTATTATGGAAATATTTTGCAAAGAAAAACTTTGGGAAAATATTTTGGACCAAACCTACTGACCCAAAACACCAAGCTTTGCAAATGGCAACTCACTTGGCGAAAAACATAAAGTTTTGCTTTGATAAGAATATTTTTCACCACATGAAATGATGGTTGGATTTTAAAAATGGTTTATGGACTAAAGCCTTTTGCAAATGACTTTGCCATTTTGGTAAATGACCAATGTGGACCTTACAAAGTTATAAGCCTAGTGGAGACCTCCCTTGTGAATAAAACCATCTTAAGCATGTTCCCATGCATGACTTAGAATCCATTCCTTTGTGTGTGTGAAATGTTGTTTGAATATTAGTTTGGAATGCTACTTAATACTATGCTTGTTTGATTGATTGTAGTAAAATTAGCAAAGTGTGAGACTAGCAAGATCAAGGAGTGAACCACCATTCCCTACCAAAAAGGCAAGTTACACTATCATACAAAAGTCCTACTATTTTCATTATACTTAGTGGATTTTGAAAACATGCATGAAATAAATTTTATACTTATGCTATGCTAAATCCTAATAGGATTCCCTATACACTCCTTAGTGAAATATTGTAGTTGATACATGCTTAGCCATGCTATATTTTGGAAAAGAGATACATGTTGATATTTTACAAAGGTTGAGAAAAGGACTTATATTTTGGAAAAGGACTCAATGAACCACCTAGGTGGTGGACACTTTAAGTTTTGGAGAAGGTGGCAACAAAAGGAACCATGTCTATGGGATTCACTTTGTGTTGTGCTCCAAAAGAAAACCACCTAGGAAACTTAGAGATTGAACATGTTTCTCCAATTGTGGCTTTCGTGTGCAACCACATGCTATTATGGCTCTGGCTTAGTCAACTACATTAGGAAGACCCATACATTGTCTTTAGTTACCGGACATGGGGATCTGGAATGCTTCATGGGGGCTGAAGACAAGCTAGCAATGATGTATGGGAGGACCTTTTGGAAGACTTCACACACTCACCGCCAATACTCCATCTTGGTGAGCACTAATCCAAGAGGCCACCGTGGCAACAAGATGGGATTGTGACATGTGGGTAAAGTGTACTCCTTCCAGAAGTTAATAAAATCTAAGTACTTAGCCGTGTCCCCGGTTATGGACAATACTGAGCAACTAAAGTTTGAACTATGGGAGATCTCGACATTCCAACTTCTAAAGTAAAATAAAACTTGATGCCCTTGTGTGTCTACCAAGGAATTCAAAGAGATTTTGTTAAAGCATGTTGTACTTGGGGTTACCAAGGAACTCATGAGATTTTAAAGCTTGTTGCACTTGGGGTTACCAAGTGGCTCAAGAGATTTTGACAAGGACTTGAACACTTGAGTTTCTACCAAGGAGTTCAAGGGATTCTTGGAAAAGAGATTTGACAAAGGACTAAAACCATTTTTGAAAAGATAGGATAAAATATTGCTTTGTGCAAACAAGACTTAAACTCTACTTAGCCAAATATGCATGTATTGATAGGGTCCACTCTTATTATGCATAGAAGTGAAGCTTGCCAATACAATTCAAAATGTATTGACCCTTGTGGCTGTAACTTGTAATGTTGCAGGTTTCATTGATTTGAATGAGGATTGTTTGATTAGGATTACAAAGTCTACAACCAACATCTGCCTATGGCACTTTGAAGACGAAGGACCCACGACTATAGTTATTCCGCTGCAATGTAATGTAATAGCCAAATGAGCTATGTTTGATGTAATAATTTTATGTTATTCCTGGTTATAAATTTATATTATGACATTTGTATCTTGATATTACATCTTAACTGTGGATGCTAGTTATTGATCCAGGGACTAGCATTGTAAACACAGGAGGAATCTACCGTATTAGGTTGAGACCCCTACAATAGTAGTCTTATACTTGGCCTTTCGTTGTAGTATCCGGTACAATATCCATAACTTTGGAACTTATCCAAAAACATCATGGAACTTTCTTCCATTACACTATGCCACCTTCACCTATAGCCTACATTGAGGTAAACTTAATTTGTATCTTGTGGTGAAACTAGTACCCATAACACTTTACAATGAACTATTTCTATAGTGCCAATGTAACACTTTACAATGAACTATCTGTATAGTGTCAATGTAATACTTTACAATGAACTATTTGTCACTTCTACATACAGAATATATTCTTAGTTCTTCCAAAGATGAAAGGAATATCTTTATTATGGTCCAATGATCATCTTATGAGTCACCCTATTATATGCTCATAACATTTAGAGCATAGGACATATATGGATATGTACATATCACAGAATGATTAATTAATATATTCATGTGATTTCACTCACCAAGTATGAAAAAACTTGAATGTCGTTTATCAAGATATCCATGTGATTTTACTTATCAATATATCCATGTGATTTTACTCACTAAGAGTCAAAACACTTTAATCTTGATTCAAACTTTTCCATGTGGCAAGAACCTTTATTGTTGTTTCCATATTGAACTCATTCAATATTTCATCTATGTACATTTGGCATAACCATATTAGTGTCTCAATCTATCCAAAAACACTTTGATGCCTAATATTCTGGTTTTTCCCAAATCTTTCATTTAAATCTAATTTTAATGAAATCATTAACTTGTTTCAATAAAAGATAAATCATTTCCAATCAACAATATGTCTTATACACAATGTATTAGAAATATGTATTAGCATTCCCACTTAATTTCTTGCAAATGCAAGCATCTTCATCGTTTCTAATGAAATCAAACATTTTAATAGTTTCACCTTGTTGAAGATTCCAACTCCGCTATGATTATTTCAACTATTGAAGTTTGCATGCCTTTTTATCATCCTTTGATTTAACAAAACCCCTCAGACCGTGTCACGTACACGTCCTAGGTAACTATTATATTAGAAGAATGTTGTTTTTTTGTTCAAGTAGCATATACAACAATTGACATATATAGTGGTTTCTACACTAATCCTTCCAGACTAAATATCGCTATGAAAGATCGAATCTTGTAGTATTCAACTATTTGAATATTGTCTTAAACTCTTTACCAACATGCAGACTATTTCATAGATGTGAAACATCCATGTATGTTTCTTTATAGATCCAAATACAGCTGATAGGCTTCATGCCTTCTAGAGGGTCTTCCAAGTTCAGTAACTTGGTTTCTCGTGTATGGAACTATCATGGATTTTATGGTTCAAGCCAATTGACAGAGTCAGGGCCCATCATTGCTTTTTTTGCATATAGTCAGGTCATCATTGTCAAACAATAATGATTAAATCTCAAATCTTTATATTTGATTGTTTATCCGACCTAAGCAGTTCAATACGAACTTAGACCGCCATGACCACAACCTTTGAGGTACGTGAGCCTTGATCATTGTGGCTGCCTCCAATACATTTATAGCGTTGCGCAACTCAGCACATATCGCTAAGGTTCAATAACCTTATCAAAGTTCTATTGTCCTCCTGATGGCCGCAAGTGCACAGATGGTTTGTATCTAGTTTCGAAGTTAAGATGTCGATCCCACAGGGAGTCCTAAGGTAAGCGTTCATGGGTGAAGTCTCTGTCACACCCAAATTTTTCACGCGTCTTTGAGTGAATTGAATGCAAGCATTGAAATAAGAATAGATTTTGCATTAAAGGAATGTATTTAAATAAAGATAATGTAAACTTCAAAAATAAAAAGCATAAAGGTAAAGAATGATTTGTTTGTTGTTTTCTGCAGATGACAAAGTAGGCGCGGGGAGATTCAGTTCATGATGATAGTGAATGTGCTAGGTGGATGAGTGATAAGTGTAAAAATTATAATATTATAAGTATGTGTGTAGGCAAGCAACCCGTAATTAGCCGGAACTCCTCTTGGTAGATTTCATCCCAACTTCAATAATCCTACTAGCCTAATACCACAACCATGGTCAATCACTAGAAGATTAAGATCCTTCAGGTTTCTTAGCAATTAAGCTCCTTGGATCGGACTAATGCAATAAGCTCGATGGCTCGTCGTGATCCTCGAGTCAAACTAGTTTCCCATTGATATCCCCGTGTCACTCGGGGGTCGCTGGACTGCTAGCGAACAAGATTTTATCTATGTAGAACAAGGCATCATGTTGTATGGGGCCTTAATTGGACAACATGCATTAAGCATCCCACAGGTAGTCAAGCACACATAATATAGTAATTAAAATCAACCACAAACTGAATGGAAATTGTATAGGCACATCAAATCTCACCAACCCTTACATTTCCCATGGCCCAAGGGAACTTACTCATACATGAGAGAAGAAAGCATCATCGATATAATTAAATAAAGGGAGTTCTTCTTGATATTACCGTGGAGATCCACCATAAGAATAGAAATAAATCCAACACAATTCAAGATAGGAAGAGCAATCTCAAACCCTAATCTTGCAAGGTGGAGATCTCTCTCTCTATCTCAAGTACAAGTAATGGCTATGGAGGTGTGGTGGCTAGGAGATCAAAGATCGTGGAGCTAGATGAAGAACATCTTCCCCTTCTTATCCGGATCTCTTCTTTCTCCCTTCTGGATGGGATGGCAGCTCGTGTGTTCTGTTTTCGTCCTCGGCCTCTTCAAAAAAGTTTTCACTTTGAACAAGACGAAGTATATGACAACTATACGGCAGGAACTATACAGACGAAAAATATTACTGCCATATAGTTACTCGTTAAAGCTACTGTATGCTCCCCTTGATTGCTTCCAAAATGAGACTTGCTTGTTTTCGTCTAAATATTGTGTTTCTGCTGTTAAAACCCTCTGTTGATATTCAGAACCTGAAACACACATTAAAACCCAAGTTTTTTCGCTAATGAATTATTAGCGTTAGGTAAAGCTATAAAACCATCAAATTCAAACGAAAACCATCAATAGAAACCATAAAAAATGTGTCGAATCTCACAGCTATCACCTCCAACTTAACTTTTCACGTGAAAATCCTTCTCAAGAAACTTAACGTTCTAAGCGACAAACACTTTTATCTTTGGTGCTATGGAGGAGTACCCAATGGTTATTTGGAATAACCTACAAAGGCTCATCCAACTTTTGTTGTAAACATATTACTTATGTGAAGCATACCAAAACTTAAGAAAAGACAAATTGGGTTTTATCCCTAACCATAACGCATATGGGTTTTATCCCAAACAATAACGGATCATGATGGATCTCTTTTCAGTGTAAAAGCGGTAGTCTCTAAAGCTTAATCTTTAAAATATAATGGCAATTTTATAAATAACACCGTTGATCCGACCATGTCAAACAAGGTTTAATTATATTTCATGAACACTTCATACTCCTATGGTTTCAAGAAACACAAGTCAATGGAATGATTCTTCAAATCATACGTGTTTGCTAAAATTTGTAACTCAAATATGTTCCTTTATGATCTAATCATAAATTCTTTATTTTCTTGTTACAATTATTTTCTACTACATCTTGAAATTATTTGAAAATTTTCAAATGTTTTATACTTATCCTTTATTAAATAAATATACACATGTATTTACTCAAATATCGGAGAAAGCATATGAAGTTTAAATATATCTCTCACGACTACACATAATGGACAATGTACATCAACATTCATTGTGTCCAATAGGTTAGTCATTCATCCTTCTTTGGTGAATGTACGAAGTTTTAATTATCTCTAGGAAAGTTTCACAAGCGTCAATTGATCAAAATCAAAAGACTCCAAAAATCCATTAACATGGAGTTATCTTCTTGTTTTATTTCCAATATAATTTAAACAGCGATGTCACTCAAAAGTGATATTCCAATCATTCATCTTGCGAATTTTTAGCATTAGTGTCATGGATGTGATTTCTCCAACTAGACTTGTAAAAGTTCATCCATCTTCTATGGAATACGGTAATTATTTGAATAACCATTATTCTCATAATACCAGAATAAAATAACAATTATTCAAACAAATCTAGAAGGCTAGGTTTGATGTCAACGAGAATCGCAGAAACACTTTATTTGTTTCCGATGAACATCATCCCATATTCTTTTGCTAGTTGCTTAGGACATTGTAGTTCATGAATTGTGTTGTCTTGTGTGACACTTCACACCAACTAATCCGGTATCCAATACCTAAGAACCACATTGTTTGACAAGCAAAGAATATATCCATAACCTGTATATCATCTATATACCTAAGATAGACTTTTCTAGTCTTTTTCTTTTCTTCCAAATATTTACCAGATTCTCTTTCAACATTTCCTTTCCTCATTAGAAGAATCTATCAACATCAATAGTAATGCCATACATATGACACATAGTCCAAATCTCGTTAGCCAAACAGTAATATCCTTGCACTTGCACTTTTGATGTAGATCACCATCATCAAATGTTTGGCACTCTTCAAATTTCATTCCTTTTAGTAATCCTTTTAATGTAGTAAACATTTTACCTACATATTCTATACATCCTTATCATGACAAATTTCATGATCAATATACTATAGCTTATAAAGGTGAATCCAAGTATAATATTAGTTCCCAAAACCTTTTGGGAGATTAGGACGCCTAGCGTCTCTAACCTTTGTAAATTCTCATACAGTATGAGAACATGTATCTTACTAAAATTATATTCTATCATATTGAAACCAAACATTGTTTCAGATATCATAATATCTTTCATGAATGATGGTTTATAAAACAATTATTTTAGCTCCTAGATAACCTTGATACTGAAACAACTTTCGAATATCAAAGATCATGGAGGCAAGAATGATATTTAGATACTAACGTTGGAACTGTTACTCTTGATTCAATATGTAAGATCTCTCCCTTTTAAAGGTAAGGATCCCTGTGATTGCAATGCTAGTCCCTGGATCAATGCTAGCATCCACAGTTTAAGATGAAGTACACAGAAACAAAGGTCATTATTACAAATCATTCCAGAGACAAACATATTCTTTTACAACTCCATGGCCATAGGCCTAATACAAGAGTTTAACCATAACAATATAAATATGTCTTCATCTTCATGTTGCACAAGCAAGCATGTTGAGTGTAGACTCATAACCCCTAATCATCATCAGAATAACCTACAACATCACAAGTTACAGCCACAGTGGGCTAATACATTGGAATAGTATTGGCAAGTGATACCTTAGTAGAATATTAACATCTAGTTACTACATGCATTTGGATAAGTGTAGCTTAGGCTTGCTTTGTTCAAAGAAGGTTTTAACAATTAGTTGAAATCACTAAGTTTTCCTTTGACAAAACTTTCCCAACGAATCACCAATAGAAATTGGTGAACCTTCACCAATGTTCAACCACAAGTTTTAACTTAGAAAATTGGGATGAGGAGATTCTTGATATATTCCATGCCTTGATGCTCAAGTTGTCCAATACCAGGGACATGGCTAAGTACTTAGATTCTTCCATCTGCAGAGGTTGTGCACTTTCCCCACAAGACTTGGTTTTCACCAAGATAGGACCTTTCAGAAGCCTTCCCATAGACCAAATGGACGCGTTCCATCCTATCATCCCACTACCACCAACTGTCCAAATGGCTAAGTTATTGCAACCTATATGATCCAGGCACAGCCCATAATGCCATGTGGCTTCACTAGAAGCTTCTTAAAATTTGGCATCTCAAATCCCTATGTTCCTGGGTGGCTTTCCACAAGTGAGATACACAAGCTAAACCATATAAATGGGCCTTGTGTAACCACTCAACACAAACCAATCTTTCCATTCCACCCAGGTGTTTCATTCACTTAGTTGTTTTATTAAGCAAAACATAAGTCCAAAGACTTAGAAATATTTCTCATAGCATGATTATATAATCCACCCTTGGTTGCTACTAGATAGGCTAAGCATGGCAATAGAAAGTATTTTAACTTAAAGGAAATTCTAACATTGCTACAACTACTAGGATTTCCCAAGCATAGCATATAGGTACTTAGCAAAATAATCATGCAAGTCCCATACAATTTTTTTCTAATGCATAGGTAAAATATTGGGATAGAAACATGATGAACCACTTGCCTTCGTAGTTTGGGTAGTAGAAACAATCTTCACAACCACAATCACTATTAGCACCAAAATCTACACATAAAATAATGGCACCAAAATCACATAGCAAAATATACAAACAAAAATATATGACTGTATGCAAATGCCATGTGATGATTTTTATACACCAAAAAAGACAAGTATACAGTACTGAAACATAAACAAGACCAAGACACTCAAAATAAACTTTATTTGATCTTTAAAAAAAATTTCAAATAATTTCCATACTCAAATTAAGCCTTCAAATGTCTCTGCAAAAATAACCACTTTTACAGTGGCAAAATATTAAAAACATTGCATAAACAGATAGAATTATTTCTCCTGATTCCAATGATATAAAATTTGTAAAATTTGAACGTGTGGACCAAAAGTTATGAATTTTACAAGTTTGAATCACTAATAGATCTAAATTCTGTTTTTAAATCTAAACGCAGGCCACGCGACGTGTTCTGATTGGCCCGTACCGGTTCGGCCGGATCGACCAGTGTGGACCGCATGATCTAAATGAAATCGCACGGCCAGATCTAACACATACCCCTTCGCTAAATGATTCGATCACGTGCGTTGGTCTAGATCTGACGGCTGCTGATCAAGCGACCATAGTGGGGCGGCGCTAGCAGCGGGAAGTGGCGGCGGCGCTCTCTGTAAAAGAAGTTGACGGTGATTTAGGTCGCGCGGGGAGGAGTGGGGATGCTTACGGTGTTCACGTGGTCGCTGCGGTGCTCGAGGTGGCCGAGGGAGATACAGGGGCGCACGGACGCAGCGGCAGGACCTCGTCGGTGTTGCTGGCGGCGTCGGGTGTTTGCGGATGGAGTCGTTGCCGGCGATGTAGACCGCCCTAGCACGAACCAGTGGTGTCAGAGGATGCACAAGGTTGTGGCGGACACGACATGGTCAAATAGGGAGCAAGGGGCATTCGGGGGTTACCGGTATTCTTCGTCGGAGTTGGGAGATGGTTCTATCACTTGCAGAGGTGAACGGGAACGGCGGCCTGGGTCAAGCGCGGCCAAACGAAAAGGGTCTGGAGATGCACATGGTTGTAAGGAACATGCTCATGTGAATTAGAAGGGCAAGGGTGGTCTGGCTCACCGGAATTTTATCGCCCGAGCTCGTCGGTACAACGGCGGTGCGAGAGCAATTAGGGGCAGCCTGGTGGCGGAGCGAGTGAGTTGATCGAGGGGAAATGGTCGTCGAGGGGTGGGGATTAATGAAGGGTTTTGCGGCATAGAAATCAAAATTTTCTACGGATGCGAACAGCAGGGCGGCTAGGGTTGGAGGGGAAGGTGTGAGGGGTTGGTGCGCCCCCACCCCTCTTTATATAGAGGGGGACGTAGCCCTAGCCCCTCCCCCAAGCCCAAACCGGCGGCCCCAAAGGATAAGGAGTGGGGGGCAAGGAAACCCCCCCTTCTAGAAGGTCTATCTCGAGTTTAAACCTCTCTTGGCCGGATGGGCCCTATGGGGCCTTGTGCCCCTGGCCCAATGCGGCCAGGACACTCCCTCATAGGCCCATGCCCCCTCCCGGAAGGTGGGGCCACGTTGGTCCCCTTCCGGAAAGTTCTAGAAGCTTCTGATACAATACCGATTAACCCGGAACAATTCCGAACTCCAAAAACTGCACTGCCTTATATGAATCTTATTCTCCGGACCACTCCGGAACCTCTCGTGATGTCCCGGATCCCATCCGAGACTCCGAACAAAAACTCATAAACCAATTATCCAATCTATCCTAGCGTCGAGACACGTTAAGTGTGTGACCCTGCGGGTTCGAGAATATGCAGACATGATCTTCTATCAATAATCAACAGCGGGGCCTAGAAACCCATATTGTCTCCCACACATTCATCGATGATCATATCGGATGAACCATGATTCCAGGATTCAATCAATCCCATATATATATTCCCTTTGTCTCGCGATATTTTACTTGCCCGAGATTTGATCGTCGGTACCGTCATACCTAGTTCAATCTCGTTCACAGCAAGTACTTTACTCGTTCCATAATCCGATATCACTTTGTGATTAACTCCTTAACCACATTCTTGCAAGCAGTGTTGATATCGACACGAAAGGGGCAAGTATATCTCTCCGACTTGGGAGGGACAAATCCCATCTCGATACATACAACCCAACAGATACTTTCCGATCACCTGAGAGACACCTTTATGATCACCCTCTCATAGGATGACGTTTGATGACCTCAAAGCTTTCTTCCGATACCAGGGAGTTGTATTATCTCATGGTCTAAGGAATACAATATTTGACATAAGAAAAGCTTCGCAAAGACGAACACGATGACACGATCTAATTGCTTCGCTTAGTTTGGGTATGTCCACCATATCATTCTCCCAAATGATATGATCTCATCTTTAATTGACAACTCATGTCCATGGTTAGGAAACCTTAACCATCATTAATCAATGAGCTAGTCCATAGAGGCGTACTAGGGACACGGTGTTGTTCACAAACCACAAAAGTATTAAAGTTTCCGCTTAATACAATTCTAGCATGGAATATAAACATTATCATGAACAAGAATTATAATAATAACAGATTTATTATTGCCTCTAGGGCATTATTCCAACAATTAAGTAGCCGAGCGAGGAGGGGGAATTACTCCGCGAATCAAGCGCAATCAAAGGATTTGAATTCGTGAGGAAACGACAGCGTCGATCAGTTCCTCCGGTGCGTGATTGGCGATGATGATGACGGGGCAACGTGGGGTCGGCCTGTCAGCGAGTGGGTGCACGTGGTTGCAGTGAGAAACAGAGGGGGGAGGGAAACCTGGGTGGGTTGTTTTAGTTACTGGGCTGAAAAGGTATCGCCGGCCCATTTCTGTTATCCTTATTCTTTTTCTTTTTCTAATTTGATTTTCAGGAAACAAATTCAAATGGAATCAAATGTGTTTGATTTCAAACTTATTCTGGATTTTTGTAAAATGAAACCTGCATATTTTTTAGTATAAAACCATGCTATCTCACCAGATTTGCTTAGTTCCTTTGAAATTTTAAAATAAACAGTGCCTTAGCACAAGATTTAATAAAGATATGAAAGTGGTTTTAAAACCATATTTTGTTTTGGAAATTTTGTCCAAGCTTTGGAACTCAACCAAACCAACTCATGAACAAACAATCTTGGTTTAAAACAAATAATCTCTCATTAGAGAGTAGCATTGGATCAATGCTTGTTTACATAAAATAATAAGCACCGAAATGCTTCTATTTTTGTAATGACTTTGAAAATGATCCCTAAATGATTATGAATGCATGGATGATATGCAAAGCTTTGAAATCATGATTTTAGGGATGTTACAAAACTAACACCCTTAAGGTGAATCTCGCCCTCAAGATTCGGATTGGCTAGCAAATATGTGAGGGTGGTCTTTCCGAAGATCATCTTCTCTTTCCCATGTTGCTTCTTCGGAATGATGGTTCCATTGAACTTTGAAGAATTTGATAGTCTTAGTCCATGTAACTCTTTCTGCAGTCTCAAGAATCTTGATAGGTTTTTCCTCATAAGTGAGATCACTTTCGAAATCAACCTCCTCCAAAGGTATAGTATCCTTCAAAGAAGTCTCTTCCATCTCTAGATGACATTTCTTTAGCTGACTCACATGAAGCACATTGTGAACAGCAGACAATGATTCTGACAATTCAATCTCATAAGCTACTTCTCCTTTACGACTCAGAATCTTGAATGGTCCCACATATCTTGGGGCCAATTTTCCTTTGACTCCAAATCTCTTCACTCCACGAAGTGGTGACACTCTAAGGTAAGATCTATTACCCACTTCATAGGTGACTTCTCTACGCTTAGGATCTGCGTAACTCTTCTGTCGGGACTGTGCTATCTTCAATCTGTCCTTAACTAGCTTGACTTTCTCTTCAGCCTCTTTGATTAGTTATGGTCCGAAAAAATTTCTTTCTCCCACACCATTCCATAGTAATGGGGTGGTACATTTTCTCCCATAGAGAAACTCAAATGGTGCCATTTCAATACTGGCTTGATAGCTGTTATTGTAAGAAAATTCTGCGTAAGGCAGACTTTCATCCCAACTGGCTCCATAGTCTAGGGCACATTCCCTCAACATATCTTCAAGAATCTGGTTGGTCCTTTCTGTCTGTCCATCAGTCTGAGGGTGAAAGCAGTGCTGAATTCCAATCTCGTTCCCAATGACTCATGTAGTTGCTTGCCAAAATGAGAAGTGAATTGGGTTCCCCTATCAGACACAATATTCTTGGGTACTCCATGCAAACACACAATCCTATTCATGTAGATCCTGGCTAACTTAGCACTCGTGTAGGTTGTCTTCACGGGTATGAAATGAGCCACTTTAGTGAGGCGATCCACTACTACCCAAATAGAATCATATCCTGACCTGGTCCTTGGCAATCCGGTGATGAAATCCATGCCAATATTGTCCCACTTCCAATCAGGAATAGGTAGTGGTTGTAGCAATCCTGCTGGTTTCTGATGTTCCCCTTTCACTCTACTACATACATCACACAAAGCAATATGTTCGGCGATGTCCTTCTTGAGATTATTCCACCAAAATCATTCCTTCATATCCATGTACATTTTGGTGTTACCCGTATGAATGGAATATGGTGAGTTGTGTGCTTCCTGTAAAATCAATTTCCGAAGCTCCGGATCTTGCGGAACGCAGATACGTTTTCCATACCATAAAGTACCTTGTTCGTCTTCATGGAATCCTTTGGCTTTTCCCTTGCCAATCTTTTCCTTAATCTCTTCAATTTCCTTGTCTGTCTTTTGGGCTTCCTTGATCTTGTCCAACAATGTGGGTTGAACATCCAATGTCATGAGATATCCCTCGGGCACAATCTCCAATCTAAGGTCTCTAATTTGGGCACACAGATCATCTGACAACTCTCCTTAGTAAGGCCATTCACAAATACCTTACGTCTTAGAACATCCGCTACAACATTTGCTTTACCGAGGTGGTATTGCAAACTCAAGTCATAGTCATTGATAAGTTCTAGCCATCTTCTTTGTCTCATATTGATTTCCTTCTGAGTGAAGATATACTTCAAACTTTTGTGATCTGTGAACACTTCACATCGTTTTCCCAAAAGATAGTGTCTCCATGTTTTGAGTGCATGGACAACAGATGCTAACTCCAAATCATGAGTAGGGTAATTTACCTCATGAGTTTTGAGTTGTCTCGAGGCATATGCCACAACTTTCCCTTCTTGCATTAGAACTGCACCTAATCCATGATGAGATGCATCACAATACACTTGGAAATCTTTCTCCAAATCTGGCAGACATAGGACTGGTGCTGTCACTAGTCTCTTCTTCAATTCTTGGAAACTGAGTTCACATCCTTTAGACCAAGAAAATTTCTTGTCTTTCTTTAGTAGCTCTGTCATTGGCTTAGCTAGTTTGGAGAAATTGTCAATAAATCTTCTGTAATATCTTGCCAAACCAAGGAAACTACGAACCTCTTTTAATAACTTCGGAGATTCCCACTTAGTTATAGCTAACACTTTTGCGGGGTCAACTACTACACTATCTCCTGACACAACGTGTCCAAGAAATCCAACATCATTTAACCAAAACTCACACTTGCTGAATTTGGCATACAGCTTATGCTCTCTAAGTTTCTCAAGTATCAAACGCAAATGTCCTTCATGCTCTTATTTGCTATTAGTGTAGATCAAAATGTCATCGATGAAAATGACAACAAACTTGTCAAGGATACCCATTAACACTTTGTTCATCATATTCATGAAATAAGCTGGTGCATTGGTCAAACCAAATGGCATTACGGTGTACTCATACAATCCATACCTAGTGGTGAAAGCTGTCTTAGGTATGTCTTGTTCTCTTATCTTGAGCTGGAAATAACCTGACCGGAGATCAATCTTTGAGAACACATAGGCTCCTTCTAACTGATCAAACAAGTCATTGATTCTAGGCAAAGGGTATTTGTTCTTGATAGTCACCTCATTGAGTGAACGATAATCTATGCATAACCTTTGACTTCTATCTTTCTTTTCCACAAACAAAACTGGTGCTCCCCAGGATGAAGAACTTGGTTGAATAAATCCTTTCTGCAACTGTTCTCCAAGTTGTTTCTTGAGTTCTTTCAACTCATCAACTGACATATTATAAGGTATCTTTGCTATCGGTCCTGATCCTGGTAGCAAATCAATCAGAAATTCCACATCTCCATCTGGTGGCATTCCCGACAATTCTTCCGGAAACACATCCAAATATTCACTCACAATTGGCACACTGTCTATGCTAACCCCCTTAAGAGAATTTAGCTTACTCTCTTTCGATTCAAAGTTAGTATTGAATCTAATCCTTTTGTTTTCTCGGGTTGTGAGTGTGACGGTATGGTTGGCACAATCTAGCACTCCCTTATGCTTAGTCATCCAGTCCATTCCCAAAATGACATCTAATCCTTGGGAATTTAGGATTATCAGATTAACGGGAAACTTATTGTAACACCCTCAGAATCGGACCTATGCAAGTTTTAGCAAAATTCGCCAAACCCGCATAGAAACGATTCAAAGGTGCCCACCAGGCACTTTCGTGCGGGTGGATAACGAAGTAATAACATTACACAACAGTCCTCGATGGGACCCACAGAACAGATATATATAACAGCGACTCAATGAGTCAAGAATGCAGATATAATAAACAAAGGTCCAAATCACCTTGAAAACGATAAAGCGTCCAGCTACAGACAAGACGCAAATGGGGCTAAGAGCCACAAGAATAACCAATGGCCCATAACCCTGCCTGTGCCAAGCCGGAAGGGTAACCCGCTAACGGCCGATCTCAAAACCGCTTAAAACAAAAGGGTGCCGACAAAGGGCAAAGGAAAAGAGGAGCGATCGCGAGGCCAAGACACGACGAGGCTAGAATTCGCGGTCCTCGCCTACATAGGTATGGTGGATCGAGCGGCAAAAGATGCACTAAACACCCTATAGAGACTCGAAACAACTGGCGGTTATCAGAGAGGGGTGAGAAAGACCTATTCGGATCCGACCTGAAGCTAACACCAAACAAACCCATCCTGGTATTTCCCCCTCGAGACCAAACGAGGAAGTCAACCGAGGAACTCACACCGTTGGCAGTTTTATTTATTCAGTTATAGTTGCGGCACTTTACTAGTCAGGTTTAGATAATCGTCCCGAGAAAGTAAGCAGTGGGCACTTTTAGTTAACCATTCCGTTATAGTGACATCACTTACTAGTCGATACAATTATCATGAGATAACCCCAAAACCCAAAGATTGTTGGTACTTTTATACAGCCATTTCGCTAGAAGTTGCAATACTTACTAGTCAGTACAATGGTCGCAAGTTTACAACTCAAACAAGCAATTGTGGGTATTAATTAGCCATTCCATTATAGTGAAGCTGATTACTAGTCATTATAAGTCAAATTTATAACAATAAACTTTAGTTATGCTTGTCTATGATCAAGAACTGTGCTCCAAGTCGTCCATATCCATGGGACACGGCTTCGAAAGTTTTACCGCCGGGTGCACCAATAGCAACACACGCTCGATCAACCTCGGAAAAACCAAATCAAAACCCAACGAGGCTTTCACGACTGAACAATCACAAGATTCAGAAATATTTCAGGGGGCCACCCGTTAAGTAGATCCCGCAACGGAGATAGCTGACTCCGAGACGGACTCAAGGTTTGCGTCAATGGCTGTAAGCGACTGGGAACCCGAAAGTGTGGCTGGGCTTGTCGATACCGCGTAATCACTCCGCTTTCCTAAACAGTACAGTGTGCTCCTCGCACAATTTAAATACAGAAATATAGCATGGCATAGGTACAGGATAGTAAATAAAACCTCAAACTAGTTTGTGGCCCCAAGAAAATAAGATGGAATCAAGCTCGCCTGGGGGGCCCCATATACCTCCGGATGTGGATAGCGCGATAAATCAAGAACAGGAATCAAGTACTCGGGGTCTTACGGACACAAGTGGCTCGAAACCAAATATTTTCCATCACCCACCGATGCCTCTGCTTATTTCAATTTTAGTTGTTAAACAGGAATTAAAGTGTAGATAAGTAAAACTAGAATCATCTCCAACATCAACATGCGGCAATACATCAGCAACTGTGGCATATGACGACACATCAAAGAATCGAGCAAGCAACTACGACGCGCAAGTCCAACTATCTACCAATCAACAGGTAATAGGGTGTGTCCAAGGCAATATACGGCTGCAAGGGATATTCCGGGTACGAAAACTAGAGCATCGCAACATAGATAGCAATAGATCAACAGGAGGGAATAAACACTATAAAGTAAGATAGGTAGAAAGGGGGAGAGGCTCGCCTGAAAACATTGTCGAAGGTTCAATCGAAGATCGGGGCGAAGCTCACATCAACTCAACGGCCTTATCCGCGAAGAAGCAAAACACTAGAATAAACACCGGATGCAATACTTAATACAACGCGTAAGATCGGCATGATGCATGTATGATGTATGGCATGGCAAAGATGCGATGCAATTAGGTCATATTAAGCGGAACCGGGGTCCCGACAATTATTAAACGGTTCAAGTTATTTAGATCCCCCGCAATTAAATATTGTATTAGCAAGACAAAAGATGGAACCGGTTCGCTACACAAGTTTAAATGAGGCCAATATAAGGCTAGATTTGCCCGCATATGGGCCCCATATTTAATTATTAGGTGAATCGGCATAAGGCCCCCAAACCACAGATATGCATGCAAGGATGGCAATTCAATATGCAACAAGTTGTTATTATGTTATAAAATAGGGTTCTCGGAAAAGGGTTCACACATTAGGGGTCTCGACGATCTTGGGGTTCCGGGGTTCGGGGTTGGTCTCAGGGTCCAGGGTCCGACGGACACGGTCTCGGCGGAAGCGTTCTCGGGTTTCTGGGGGTAGGTCTTGGCGTTCCGGGAAGCCGGACTTGGTTCGGTGTCGGGGCGCATCGGATCTTCCGGGTCGGTGTCGTTCTTGTCGTCGCGACGGTCTTGTCGGGTCCTCGAGATCGATGGCGAACTTGTCCGGTACCGGGGGCGTTCTTGGCGATCTTCCGGGTCGGCCTTGGCGCTCGGGTTCGGGGTGTCGAGGCTTGGTCTCCGGGGTTCGTGAGGCGGACTTGCATTTGAGGGTTCCACCGAAAACCGTGACGCGTCCGTGATGCAGCTCTTGTGGTTCCTGTTGGAGGCCTTCGGGGACGGGTCTTCGTACAACACACGCAAGCACCAACGCAAACACGCACGAGCACCACGCAGGGGCTGGACGGGGCGACCTTGGCGACGCCGGCGACGGCGGCTGCTCGGGGCAGATCCGGGGCAGCGGGCTCGCTCGGAGGGTTCTTCCGCGGAGGAGGCAGCGAGGGCCGGAGGCGGTGCAGCTTGGGGCAAGGTTGGCGACGCGATCGACGAAGCGGACTACCGGCGACGGCTGCGGCGGACGAGGTCAGGGCGTCCCGCGACGGGGACTCCGGTGGCGGTAGCGCAGTGGCGAGCGGCGGCGGCCAGGGGAGGATGGCGAGCTCGGCGCCGGGGCGGGGCTTGTCGACGGAGAGGGAACGGCGCTTGGGTTCAAGGCCGCCGTGAGCGTCATGAGGCGGTCGCGGAGAGGGCAGGACGGCGAGGGTGGCCGAGCGGGCCCGAGGGAGGCGGGGTCGCGGTGGTGGAGGCGCCATGGGTGGGGAGCCGAGCTGGGAGGCGAGCGCAGCGGGAGGGCGTGGCCGCGCGGCAGCCCAGGGGCGGCGGCGCGTGACGGGTTTGGCGGCTCCGGAGACGGGTCTGGCAGGGTCGGGCATGGAAGCCGGGCGAGGAGGAAGGGCGGAGGCGCCGGAGGTCGAGGCAGCGAGGCGGGCGGAGCTCGAGCCGAGGCGGCGCGGGAGGAGGCGCGCTCGGGAAGGACGCTGGGCGGACGGCGAGGTCGCGCCAGCGACGCTGCCAGAGGAGGTGAGGGCATGTGAGGACGCTGGGCTGACTTGGCAGCCGCTTGGCGCAGGCGGGTGGGTACGGCCTGGGGCGGGCGAGGAGCTTCAGGGGGAGCGGCGACGAGCTTGGGAGAAGAGGGGGTCGACGGGCCAAGGCACATGCAAGGCTCAGGCGGTTGGTGGCTCAGACGCGGGGAGATAAGGGAGAGAGGCAGGGGCCGGTGGTGGGCGAGCGTGGGAGGGCGCGCGGGTGGGTCCCGCGGTGGGCAGGTGGGTCCGGGGCCTGTGGCGTGGCGTGCGTGTGGCGTGGCGTGTGTGGGGTTTGGGGTGGGTGTGGTTCTGGTGGGAGAGGAGGGGAGAGATGGAGAGTGGGGGTAGGATTAGGTGGCAGAGGGTAATTGGTTGAGGGAGATGGGAAAGATGAGGTGGCGAGGTTTGATTGGCCAGAGTGATGTGGCGGGATGGTTTGGGTAGGATAGTGGGTAGCTTTAGGATTTTCTGAGCGGGTTAGGTGGACCGATCTGCTTACACGGGGTGGTCGTTCGGGTCGGGTTGGCCTGCCTGCCCACTAAAACAATTGAACTTTTATTTGTTTTAAACGGGCCATATGCAAACCGATAGCGCCAAAACAAACTATTCGGGACCCGGTTTTGAATTTGAAAACAGGACGGGTGTTTTAGAAAACAAAACATACTTATGGAAATAGTTTTATGCAAACAATGCATGATGATGACGATGCAATGCACAAATTCAACGCGATTTTCTAGTAGTGGTTTTGGGATGCCACAATTCGACACCACTAACAAAGGATCTCGCCTCGAGATCCGCCTCATGGTACCGGAAGGAAGGTCGGCGATCCGTATCTTCTCGCGTCGTGTAGATCCTCGCGACACCACTAACGAGGGGTCGTTGTCCGTGATCGCCGAGAGAGCACTCCGGAAAACAAAAGGTCGAAGGTAGAGGCATCAACAAATGAAGCCACCTCTAGCTTCCGATGGATGGAGTAAAACTGCTGGATCCACTGATTCGTTGTACAAGAGCGAATGATAAGATTAGTCGGATGGTGATCAGTCCATCACGCACCCAAACCATTACTCTGCACACCTAATAGGCGGATTAAGCAACTAACTCTCGATTCAGATCAAGATCTCGACGAGGTTCAGAACAACGGAGTGATGCAGACTCTGCATCGGATCTGACGTAGATGATGTCGTCGCAGCGGAAAACACCGGAAGGCACAAACAAGGAACAAAGAATGGTACCGCAGTATACGAATTCCTCAGGCAGCTTGATCACCGGATGGTAGAAAACCGTTATCAGAGGAGGAAGCGAAACCCTGAAGGTACGACGGAAAACCCAACCACGAGAATTCCTGGACTCGAAGAAAGAGAAGAGAGCGGATTCAAAACACGTAGAGGTAAGAGGAGAATAGTAGAGGGTTAAGGAGTAAAATCAAACCTAATCAGAACTATCCAACCGATTTTTGCGAAAATAGTTTTGACACTCTACTTCGGCCGTTAGCTAGGTTATCCTACAGGCTGGACTTGTGGGGTATCGTAACTGCTGGGCTCTGATACCACTCTGTAACACCCTCAGAATCGGACCTATGCAAGTTTTAGCAAAATTCGCCAAACCCGCATAGAAACGATTCAAAGGTGCCCACCAGGCACTTTCGTGCGGGTGGATAACGAAGTAATAACATTACACAACAGTCCTCGATGGGACCCACAGAACAGATATATATAACAGCGACTCAATGAGTCAAGAATGCAGATATAATAAACAAAGGTCCCAATCACCTTGAAAACGATAGAGCGTCCAGCTACGGACAAGACGCAAATGGGGCTAAGAGCCCTGAAGAATAACCAATGGCGTCCATAACCCTGTGCCAAGCCGAAGGGTAACCACGCTAACGGCCGATCTCAAAACCTGCTTAAAACAAAAGGTGCCGACAAAGGGCAAAGGTAAAAGAGGAGCGTCGATCGAGGCCAAGACACGGCGAGGCTAGAATTCGGCCTCGCCTACATAGGTATGGTGGATGGAAGCGGCAAGAAGATGCACTAAACACCCTATAGAGACTCAAACAATGGCGGTTATCGAGAGGGTGAGAAAGACCTATTCGGATCCGACCTGAAGCTAACACCAAACAAACCCATCTGTATTTCCCCTCGAGACCAAACGAGGAAGTCAACCGAGGAACTCACACCGTTGGCAGTTTTATTTATTTAGTTATAGTTGCGGCACTTTACTAGTCAGGTTTAGATAATCGTCCCGAGAAAGTAAGCAGTGGGCACTTTTAGTTAACCATTCCGTTATAGTGACATCACTTACTAGTCAGATACAATTATCATGAGATAACCCCAAAAACCCAGCAGTTGTTGGTACTTTTATACAGCCATTTCGTTGTAGTTGCAATACTTACTAGTCAGGTACAATGGTCGCAAGCGATAACTCAAACAAGCAATTGTGGGCAGTATTAATTAGCCATTCCATTATAGTGAAGCTGATTACTAGTCATTATAAGTCAAATTTATAACAATAAACTTTAGTTATGCTTGTCTATGATCAAGAAACTGTGCTCCAAGTCGTCCATATCCGCGGACACGGCTTTCAGAAAGTTTTACCCGGCGTGTTTGCACCAATAGCAACACACGCTCGATCAACCTCGGAAAAACCAAATCAAAACCCAACGAGGCTTTCACGACTGAACAATCACAAGATTCAGAAATATTTCAGGGGGCCACCCCTTAAGTAGATCCCGCAACGGAGATAGCTGACTCCGAGACGGACTCAAGGTTTGCGTCAATGGTCATGGCGACTGGGAACCCGAAAGTGTGGCTGGGCTTGTCGATACCGCGTAATCACTCCGCTTTCCTAAACAGTACAGTGTGCTCCTCGCACAACTTAAATACAGAAAATAGCATGGCATAGGTACAGGATAGTAAATAAAACCTCAAACTAGTTTGTGGCCCCAAGAAATAAGACGGAATCAAGCTCTGTCCCAGGGGGGCCCCATATACCTCCCGGATGTGGATAGCGCGATAAATCAAGGAACAGGAATCAAGTACTCGGGGTCTTACGGGACACAAGTGGGCGTTCGGAAACCAAATATTTTCCATCACCCACCGATGCCTCTGCTTATTTCAATTTTAGTTGTTAAACAGGAATTAAAGTGTAGATAAGTAAAACTAGAATCATCTCCAACATCAACATGCGGCAATACATCAGCAACTGTGGCATATGACGACACACATCAGCAACTGAGCAAGCAACTACGACGCGCAAGTCCAACTATCTACCAATCAACAGGTAATAGGGTGTGTCCAAGGCAATATACTGCAAGGGATATTCCGGTACGAAAACTAGAGCATCGCATAACACGAGATAGCAATAGATCAACAGAGGGAATAAACACTATAAAGTAAGATAGGTAGAAAGGGGGAGATGCTCGCCTGAAAACATTGTCGAAGGTTCAATCGAAGATCGGGGCGAAGCTCACATCAACTCAACGGCCTTATCCGCGAAGAAGCAAAACACTAGAATAAACACCGGATGCAATACTTAATACAACGGCAGAAGATCAGCATGATGCATGTATGATGTATGGCATGGCAAAGATGCGATGCAATTAGGTCATATTAAGCGGAACCGGGGTCCCGACAATTATTAAACGGTTCAAGTTATTTAGATCCCCCGCAATTAAATATTGTATTAGCAAGACAAAAGATGGCACCGGTTCGCTACACAAGTTTAAATGAGGCCAATATAAGGCTAGATTTGCCCGCATATGGGCCCCATATTTAATTATTAGGTGAATCGGCATAAGGCCCCCAAACCACAGATATGCATGCAAGGATGGCAATTCAATATGCAACAAGTTGTTATTATGTTATAAAATAGGGTTCTCGGAAAAGGGTTCACACATTAGGGGTCTCGACGATCTTGGGGTTCCGGGGTTCGGGGTTGGTCTCAGGGTCCAGGGTCCGACGGACACGGTCTCGGCGGAAGCGTTCTCGGGTTTCTGGGGGTAGGTCTTGGCGTTCCGGGAAGCCGGACTTGGTTCGGTGTCGGGGCGCATCGGATCTTCCGGGTCGGTGTCGTTCTTGTCGTCGCGACGGTCTTGTCGGGTCCTCGAGATCGATGGCGAACTTGTCCGGTACCGGGGGCGTTCTTGGCGATCTTCCGGGTCGGCCTTGGCGCTCGGGTTCGGGGTGTCGAGGCTTGGTCTCCGGGGTTCGTGAGGCGGACTTGCATTTGAGGGTTCCACCGAAAACCGTGACGCGTCCGTGATGCAGCTCTTGTGGTTCCTGTTGGAGGCCTTCGGGGACGGGTCTTGGTACAGCACACGCAAGCACCAACGCAAACACGCACGAGCACCACGCAGGGGCTGGACGGGGCGACCTTGGCGACGCCGGCGACGGCGGCTGCTCGGGGCAGATCCGGGGCAGCGGGCTCGCTCGGAGGGTTCTTCCACGGAGGAGGCAGCGAGGCGGGCGGCAGCAGGGCAAGGTTGGCTCGGCCAGCGGACCGCAAGCGGGACCCGCTGGCGACGGCTGCGCGGACGAGGTCAGGGCGTCCCGCGACGGGGACTCCGGTGGCGGTAGCGCAGTGGCGGCAGCGGCCAGGAGAGATGGCGGCTTCGGCGCGGGCTTGTCGACGGAGAGCAGGAGCGGGTTCGGCGCGGCGCGGAGCGTCAGCGGGCGAGAGGCGGTCGCGGCAGCGGCGGAGAGGTGGCGGAGGCGGGGCCGAGGGAGGCGGGGTCGCGGTGGTGGTGCAGGCGTCACTGGTGGGAGCCGGCGCTGGCAGCCTTGACGCGGCGCGGCAGCGAGCGGCGCTGGGCGGCGGGCAGCAGGCCAGGCGGCGGCGATGCGGACGGGCTCAGGCGGCTCGCGGAGACGGGTCTGGCAGGGTCGTGTGAAGCCGGGCGAGGAGGAAGGCGAGGCGCCGAGGTCGAGGCCGGCGAGGCGGGCAGCGGAGCTCGAGCCGGGCGGAGGAGGCGCTCGGGAAGGACGCGGAGGCGAGTCATCGCAGCGGACGCTGCCAGAGGAGGAGGTGAGGGCTGCAGGCGAGCCGGGCAGGCGGTGAGGCAGGCGCCGGTGGCGGCGGGGAGTGGCGGAGCCGGGAGGAGCGGCAACGAGCGTGGGAGAAGAGGGGTCGACAGGGGCCGGCTGTGCAAGGGCTGTGATCCAGGCGGTGGCTGAGCAGGGAGAGAAGGGAGAGGCGGGGCGGTGGTGGGCGCGTGGGAGGGTGCTGGTGGGTCCCAGCGTCTTTGGCAGTGAGGCGTGGCGTGCGTGTGGCGTGCGTGTGTGGGGTTTGGGGTGGGTGTGGTTCTGGTGGGAGAGGAGGGGAGAGATGGAGAGTGGGGGTAGGATTAGGTGGCAGAGGGTAATTGGTTGAGGGAGATGGGAAAGATGAGGTGGCGAGGTTTGATTGGCCAGAGTGATGTGGCTGTTTGGGTTGGGTAGATAGCTGGGTAGGTCTAGGATTTTACAGGGCGGGTTAGGTGGACCGATCTGTTTACACGGGGGTGGTCGTTCGGGTCGGGTTGGCCCGTCCGACTGCCCCCACTAAAACAATTGAACTTTTTATTTGTTTTAAACGGGCCATATGCAAACCGATAGCGGCCAAAACAAAATATTCCGGGGACCCGGTTTTGAATTTGAAAACAGGACGGGGTGTTTTAGAAAACAAAACATACTTTGCGGAAATAGTTTTATGCAAACAATGCATGATGATGACGATGCAATGCACAAATTCAACGCGATTTTCTAGTAGTGGTTTTGCGGGATGCCACAATTCGACACCACTAACAAAGGATCTCGCCCTCGAGATCCGCCTCATGGTACCGGAAGGAAGGTCGGCGATCCGTATCTTCTCGCGTCGTGTAGATCCTCGCGACACCACTAACGAGGGGTCGTTGTCCGTGATCGCCGAGAGAGCACTCCGGAAAACAAAAGGTCGAAGGTAGAGGCATCAACAAATGAAGCCACCTCTAGCTTCCGATGGATGGAGTAAAACTGCTGGATCCACTGATTCGTTGTACAAGAGCGAATGATAAGAGTAGTCGGATGGTGATCAGTCCATCACGCACCCAAACCATTACTCTGCACACGAATAGGCGGATTAAGCAACTAACTCTCGGATTCAGACTGAAGATCTCGACAAGCGAGGTTCAGAACAACGGAGTGATGCAGACTCTGCATCGGATCTGACGTAGATGATGTCGTCGCGGCGGAAAACACCGGAAGGCACAAACAAGGAACAAAGAATGGTACCGCAGTATACGGATTCCTCAGGCAGCTTGATCACCGGATGGTAGAACACCGTTATCAGAGGAGGAAGCGAAACCCTGAAGGTACGACGGAAAACCCAACCACGAGAATTCCTAGACTCGAAGAAAGAGAAGAGAGCGGATTCAAAACACGTAGAGGTAAGAGGAGAATAGTAGAGGGTTAAGGAGTAAAATCAGACCTAATCAGAACTATCCAACCGATTTTTGCGAAAATAGTTTTGACACTCTACTTCGGCCGTTAGCTAGGTTATCCTACATTTGGACTTGTGGGAATATCGTGGCTGGGCTCGATACCACTAACAGAACCCTCAGAATCGGACCTATGCAAGTTTTAGCAAAATTCGCCAAACCCGCATAGAAACGATTCAAAGGTGCCCACCAGGCACTTTCGTGCGGGTGGATAACGAAGTAATAACATTACACAACAGTCCTCGATGGGACCCACAGAACAGATATATATAACAGCGACTCAATGAGTCAAGAATGCAGATATAATAAACAAAGGTCCAAATCACCTTGAAAACGATAGAGCGTCCAGCTACGGACAAGACGCAAATGGGGCTAAGAGCCCTGAAGAATAACCAATGGCGTCCATAACCCTGCCCAGGCCAAGCCGGAAGGGTAACCCTGCTAACGGCGTCGATCTCAAAACCTGCTTAAAACAAAAGGGGTGCCGACAAAGGGCAAAGGAAAAAGAGGAGCGTCGATCGAGGCGATACACGGCGAGGCTAGAATTCGGCGGTCCTCGCCTACATAGGTATGGTGGACTGAGCGGCAGCGGCAGCATGCACTAAACACCCTATAGAGACTCGAAACAACTGGCGGTTATCAGAGAGGGGTGAGAAAGACCTATTCGGATCCGACCTGAAGCTAACACCAAACAAACCCATCCTGGTATTTCCCCCTCGAGACCAAACGAGGAAGTCAACCGAGGAACTCACACCGTTGGCAGTTTTATTTATTCAGTTATAGTTGCGGCACTTTACTAGTCAGGTTTAGATAATCGTCCCGAGAAAGTAAGCAGTGGGCACTTTTAGTTAACCATTCCGTTATAGTGACATCACTTACTAGTCAGATACAATTATCATGAGATAACCCCAAAAACCCAGCAGTTGTTGGTACTTTTATACAGCCATTTCGTTGTAGTTGCAATACTTACTAGTCAGGTACAATGGTCGCAAGCGATAACTCAAACAAGCAATTGTGGGCAGTATTAATTAGCCATTCCATTATAGTGAAGCTGATTACTAGTCATTATAAGTCAAATTTATAACAATAAACTTTAGTTATGCTTGTCTATGATCAAGAAACTGTGCTCCAAGTCGTCCATATCCGCGGACACGGCTTTCAGAAAGTTTTACCCGGCCGGGGTGCACCAATAGCAACACACGCTCGATCAACCTCGGAAAAACCAAATCAAAACCCAACGAGGCTTTCACGACTGAACAATCACAAGATTCAGAAATATTTCAGGGGGCCACCCCTTAAGTAGATCCCGCAACGGAGATAGCTGACTCCGAGACGGACTCAAGGTTTGCGTCAATGGTCGAAGGCGGGAACCGAAAGTGTGGCTGGGCTTGTCGATGCAGCGTAATCACTCCGCTTTCCTAAACAAAGATGTGCTCCTCGCACAACTTAAATACTGAAAATAGCATGGCATAGTGCAGGATAGTAAATAAAACCTCAAACTAGTTTGTGGCCCCAAGAAATAAGACGGAATCAAGCTCATCCTGGGGGGCCCATATACCTCCCGGATGTGGATAGCGCGATAAATCAAGGAACAGGAATCAAGTACTCGGGGTCTTACGGGACACAAGTGGGCGTTCGGAAACCAAATATTTTCCATCACCCACCGATGCCTCTGCTTATTTCAATTTTAGTTGTTAAACAGGAATTAAAGTGTAGATAAGTAAAACTAGAATCATCTCCAACATCAACATGCGGCAATACATCAGCAACTGTGGCATATGACGACACACATCAGCAACTGAGCAAGCAACTACGACGCGCAAGTCCAACTATCTACCAATCAACAGGTAATAGGGTGTGTCCAAGGCAATATACGGCTGCAAGGGATATTCCGGGTACGAAAACTAGAGCATCGCAACACAGATAGCAATAGATCAACAGGAGGGAATAAACACTATAAAGTAAGATAGGTAGAAAGGGGGAGATGCTCGCCTGAAAACATTGTCGAAGGTTCAATCGAAGATCGGGGCGAAGCTCACATCAACTCAACGGCCTTATCCGCGAAGAAGCAAAACACTAGAATAAACACCGGATGCAATACTTAATACAACGGCAGAAGATCGGCATGATGCATGTATGATGTATGGCATGGCAAAGATGCGATGCAATTAGGTCATATTAAGCGGAACCGGGGTCCCGACAATTATTAAACGGTTCAAGTTATTTAGATCCCCCGCAATTAAATATTGTATTAGCAAGACAAAAGATGGCACCGGTTCGCTACACAAGTTTAAATGAGGCCAATATAAGGCTAGATTTGCCCGCATATGGGCCCCATATTTAATTATTAGGTGAATCGGCATAAGGCCCCCAAACCACAGATATGCATGCAAGGATGGCAATTCAATATGCAACAAGTTGTTATTATGTTATAAAATAGGGTTCTCGGAAAAGGGTTCACACATTAGGGGTCTCGACGATCTTGGGGTTCCGGGTTGGTTGGTCTCGAGTCCGGTCAAGCGGACACGGTCTCGGCGGAAGCGTTCTCGGATATCGGGGGTAGTTCTTGGCGTTCCGGGAAGCCGGACTTGGTTCTGTGTCGCGGCGCATCGGATCTTCCGGGTCGGTGTCGTTCTTGTCGTCGCGACGGTCTTGTCGGGTCCTCGAGATCGATGGCGAACTTGTCCGGTACTGGGGGCGTTCTTGGCGATCTTCCGGGTCGGCCTTGGCGCTCGGTTGGGTGTCGAGGCTTGGTCTCCGGGGTTCGTGAGGCGGACTTGCATTTGAGGGTTCCACCGAAAACCGTGACGCGTCCGTGATGCAGCTCTTGTGGTTCCTGTTGGAGGCCTTCGGGGACGGGTCTTGGTACAGCACACGCAAGCACCAACGCAAACACGCACGAGCACCACGCAGGGGCTGGACGGGGCGACCTTGGCGACGCCGGCGACGGCGGCTGCTCGGGGCAGATCCGGGGCAGCGGGCTCGCTCGGAGGGTTCTTCCGCGGAGGAGGCAGCGAGGGCCGGAGGCGGTGCAGCTTGGGGCAAGGTTGGCTCGGCGACGCGGACCGACGAAGCGGGACCCGCTGGCGACGGCTGCGGCGGACGAGGTCAGGGCGTCCCGCGACGGGGACTCCGGTGGCGGTAGCGCTCTGGCGAGCGGCGGCGGCCAGGGGAGGATGGCGAGCTCGCCGGCAGGGCTTGTCGACGGAGAGGAACAGCCTTGAGGTTCGGCGCGCAGCGTAGGAGCGTCGCGGGCGGCGGGTGGCGGGCGGAGAGTGGCCGAGGGAGGCGGGGTCGCGTGGTGGTGGGCGTCCATTGGGTGGGGAGCCGGCGCTGGGCGCGGCAGCGCTGGCGGGCGAGGCGCTGGCGCAGCGGCAGGCGGCGCGGCGCTCGGGCTCGCCGAGACGGGTCTCTGGCAGGTCGGGCTGAAGCCGGCGAGGAAGGGGCGGGCGCTGAAGGTCGAGGCAGCCGGCGGGCGGAGCTCGAGCCGAGGCGGCGGGAGGCGCTCGGGGAAGGGCGTGACGGGCAGGTCGCGTGGCGACGCTTCTGAGGAGAGATGAGGGCTGCGAGACAGCCGCGGCGCTGGCTGGCTCTTGGTGGGGCAGGCGGGTGGCGGCGGGGTACGGCCTGGGGCGGGCGAGGAGCTTCAGGGGGAGCGGCGACGAGCTTGGGAGAAGAGGGGTGGGGTCGACGGGCTGTGCAAGGCTCATGATCCAGTGATTGGTGGCTGGGAGCAGGGAGAAGGGAGAGAGGCAGGGGCCGGTGGTGGGCGAGCGTGGGAGGGCGCGCGGGTGGGTCCCGCGTGCTGGGGCAGGTGGGGTCCGGTGGGGGCGCTGTGTGGCGTGGCGTGCGTGTGGCGTGCGTGTGTGGGGTTTGGGGTGGGTGTGGTTCTGGTGGGAGAGGAGGGGAGAGATGGAGAGTGGGGGTAGGATTAGGTGGCAGAGGGTAATTGGTTGAGGGAGATGGGAAAGATGAGGTGGCGAGGTTTGATTGGCCAGAGTGATGTGGCTGTTTGGGTTGGGTAGATAGCTGGGTAGGTCTAGGATTTTACAGGGCGGGTTAGGTGGACCGATCTGTTTACACGGGGGTGGTCGTTCGGGTCGGGTTGGCCCGTTCGACTGCCCCCACTAAAACAATTGAACTTTTTATTTGTTTTAAACGGGCCATATGCAAACCGATAGCGGCCAAAACAAACTATTCCGGGGACCCGGTTTTGAATTTGAAAACAGGACGGGGTGTTTTAGAAAACAAAACATACTTTGCGGAAATAGTTTTATGCAAACAATGCATGATGATGACGATGCAATGCACAAATTCAACGCGATTTTCTAGTAGTGGTTTTGCGGGATGCCACACTTATACTTCCCAAACTCTATGACTAGGTCATGGCATCCTGAGTTCACTATCATTTCTCCACCAGGAGAACTTAATTTTATAGGACACCCAATAGTATCTACTGGTAGTTCATTTCTTTCAACAAATGCTCTTGATATGAATGAATGTGATGCGCCAGTATCAAAGAGAACAAATGCTGGAACATAATTGAGTTTGAACTTACCAGCAACAGCATCAGGTTCCTCGTAGATCTCTTCCACATTGATGTGGTTCACGTGTCCCTTCTGGAAAGGTTTGGGCTTGTTGGGTCCTTCAACTTTATTTTCTGGGTATTCATTTGCATAATGCTCCATCTTCTTGCACTTGAAGCATTCAACCTAACTGAGATCCTTCTTGACAGGCTGGCTTCCACTACCACTTCCACTTCCATTGTGGTGGCTCTTCTATCCACCCTTGTGGTTCTTGTACTTGTCATTGTCATGACTACGGTGATGCTTGTTGTCATGATGAAGGTTGTGGTTGTTGTGGATGTTGTACTTTCCATGCTTGTGGGATCCAGAACTCCCACTATCATCATAATGGGAACGCTTGTGAGACGATCCCGAGCTGTGCTTGTCAGAACTGTGCTTCCTCTTTCTGCTTTCAACCTGTTTCATCTTGCTCTCCAAGATGGTAGCCTTGTCACAAAGGGACTGGTACATGGGGACATAGGCCACAGATAACTGCAGATTCAGTTCATCGTTCAGTCTTTCGAGGAACTTCTCTTTCCTCTTGGCATCAGTGTCAACTTCATCCGGTGCGTATCGCGCCAGATTGTTGAACTCCTCAATATATTCAGCCACGCTGCAGTGGCGTTGCTTCAGATTATGGAATTCCTTCTTCTTCAAGCTCATCATTCCGGATGAGATGTGAGATGTACGGAAACCATCTTCAAAGATAGCCCATGTCACATCCTCAATGGGAGTGGTGATCTGGAAGTTATCCCACCAAGTGGCTGCTGGTCCTTCCAACAAGTGTGCTGCAAACCTGACTTTCTCCTCGTCGGTACAACCGACAGTCACCAAATCCTTGTTCACTGCACGTAGCCAATCATTGGCCACCATGGTATCAGTAGTTCCTGAGAACTTTGCAGGCATCAGTCTTAAGAATCTGGTGAGCATGTCAAAACCTGGTGGATTGTTCTGATTGTTGTTGTTGTTGTTATTGTTGTTGTTGTTATTCTGATTCTGCTTGAAAGTAGTCATCATCTGCATCAGCTGTGCATGTGTTGTTATCAGCTGTTGCATCTCGGGGGTGACATTGTTGTTGTTCGGGTTGGGGTTGGCACGTCGAGGAGGCATCTTTGGTTTTCAAATAAGGATAAGAATGAGATACCCATAGATGCTTATTATGCACAATACAACACATAGACAATCACCAAACAAGCATCAAAATAACATAAAGTTCAACGACATAAACAACAAGTTTGAAAAGCAAACACACCAATATCAAGCCATCCACATGTTGGATGGTCATTGCGACTCAATAATCATAAGTATGGTAAATGATAAATAAATGAGTAGTCATCACTACTCCTCTGCATCAACCTCCTCATCGACAAGTGTAAGACCTGTATTATCCATAGAGGTCTTGTACTCCACGACATTGGTAGTCAACGCCTCTACCTTGGCTTTGAGAGCCCTCTTCTGTGAACGAAATCTCTTAATCACACCCTGCTGATGCTCGAGCTCGAAGTCCTTGGCCTCTAGTTCTGCAGTCATCTCTCGAATCCTATTGTTCCTGTCTTGGACTCTCTTATCTTGGCTTTTGAACTTCCTATCCTGACTCTCAAACTTGGCCTCCATTTCCTTGACTATCTCGTCTTGCTCCACGAAGAGCTTGTCCTTATCACGAAGCTGCACCCGGAGCTCATCATTGCTAAGCATGACGTTGGTCCTATCGGTATCTAGGTGCCTAAGTAGAACCTCTAGGTCCTGAAGGTACAGACGAATCGGCTCTGCCTTCTCTCTAGCAGTATCCTCGAACTCAATAGCCTCACCATCCTCGTCGCGTCTCCCGAAGGCGTGGAAGTGAGTACCTCTAATCTCCCGAGAGTGTCTCCCTAGCAAACGCCCAAGTAAATCCTGCATGACTACCTCTAGTCCTCTCTTCTTGTCATCATGCATAAGTTTGAAGGTGATAGCCTCCGTGGCTGGATCAGTCTGGCGTCCCGGCTGAGTAACCTTGAAGCCCCAAAGGTCCTTCCTCTCAAACTTGGTGAGGGGAAGCATCAGGATGCTAGGAAGCGGAAGATTGAGCACACTAGTGAGCTCAATAAGACGAGTGCCAAAACGAGTTCCCTTGAACTCTTAATCCGTGCTGATAGTAACATTAGGCATCTATTTTATAAGATAGAGAAAATTTAGAAACAACATCAACAGAAATACACAAGACAAGGTAGCACAAGCATATCATTGGCAAACAAACATACAAGTCATGGTATACATAAATGCATTACAAGCATCCAAGGTTCAATATAACATAGTCAAAATTTTGGAAATATAATGATAAGGGTGGTGGTCCAACTAACAAAGCACATTACAACTCTCACTCTCTAGACTAAAGGCTATCAAAGCAACCTTCTACCAATAGATATGAAAAAGAAGATTAGAAAAGTTTACGAGAAGAAAAGACAAGTGTAGAAATTTTTTCAAAGTGTTGAAATTTTTCCTTAGTGGTTTCTAATTCAATCCTAGGGTTATAATCCTATAGGCAACCTGGCTCTGATAACATCTGTAAGATCCCTCCCTTTTAAAGGTAAGGATCCCTGTGATTGCAATGCTAGCCCCTGGATCAATGCTAGCATCCACAGTTTAAGATGAAGTACACAGAAACAAAGGTCATTATTACAAATCATTCTAGAGATAAACATAGTCTTTTACAACTCCATGGCCATAGGCCTAATACAAGAGTTTAACCATAACAATATAAATAAGTCTTCATCTTCATGTGCCACAGGAAAGCATGTTGAGTGTAGACTCATAACCCCTAATCATCATCAGAATAACCTACAACATCACAAGTTACAGCCACAACGGGTCAATACATTGGAATAGTATTGGCAAGTGATACCTTAGTAGAATATTAACATCTAGTTACTACATGCATTTGGCTAAGTGTAGCTTAGGATTGCTTTGCTCAAAATAGGTTTTACCTATTAGTTGAAATCACTAAGTTTTCCTTTGACAAAACTTTCCCACAGAATCACCAATAGAAATTGGTGAACCTTCACCAATGTTCAACCACAAGTTTTAACTTAGAAAATTGGGATAAGGAGATTCTTTATAGCTTCCATGCCTTAATTCTCAAGTTTTCCAATACCAGGGACATGGCTAAGTACTTAGATTCTTCCATCTGCAGAGGTTGTGCACTTTCCCCACAAGACTTGATTTTCACTAAGATAGGACCTTTCAGAAGCCTTCCCTTAGAACAAATGGAGGCGTTCCAACCTATCATCCCACTACCACCAACTGTCCAAATGGCTAAGTTATTGCAACCTATATGATCCAGGCAGAGCCCATAATGCCATGTGGCTACACTAGAATCTTCTTAACATTTGGCATCTCAAATCCCTTTGTTCCTGGGTGGCTTTCCACAAGTGAGATACACAAGGTAAACCATAGAAATGGGCCTTGTGTAACCACTCAACATAAACCAATCTTTCCATTCCACCCAGGTGTTTCATTCACTTAGTTGTTTTATTAAGCAAAACATAAGTCCAAAGACTTAGAAATATTTCTCATAGCATGATTATATAATCCAGCCTTGGTTTCTACTAGCTAGGCTAAGCATGCCAATAGCAAGTATCTTAACTTAAAGGAAATTCTAACATTGCTACAACTACAAGGATTTCCCAAGCATAGCATATAGGTACTTAGCAAAATAATCATGCAAGTCCTATACAAAATATTTCTAATGCATAGGTAAAATATTGGGATACAAACATGATGCACCACTTGCCTTGGTAGTTTGGGGAGTAGCAACAATCTTCACAACCACAATCACTATTAGCACCAAAATCTACACATAAAATAATGGCACCAAAATCACATAACAAAATATACAAACAAAAATATATGAATGTATCCAAATGCCATGTGATGATTTTTCTACACCAAACAAGACAAGTATACAGTACTTAAACATAAACAATACCAAGACACTCAAAATAAACTTTATTTGATCTTTAAAACATTTTTCAAATAATTTCCATACTCAAATTAAGACTACAAATGTCTCTGCAAAAATAACCACTTTTACAGAGGCAAAACATTAAACACATTGCATAAACAGATAGAATTCTTTCTCCTGATTCCAATGATATAAATTTTGTAAAATTTGAACGTGTGGATCAAAAGTTATGAATTTTACAAGTTTGAATCACTAATAGATCTAAATTATGTTTTTAAATCTAAACGCAGGCCACGCAGTGTGTTCTGATTGGCCCGTAGCAGTTCGGCCGGATCGACCAGTGTGGACCGCACGATCTAAATGAAATCGCACGGCCAGATCTAACACATACCCCTTTGCTAAATGATTCTATCGCGTGCGTTGGATCTAGATTTGACGGCTGCTGATCAAGCGACCATAGTGGGGCGGCACCAGCGGCGGCCGTTGGCAGCAGTGCGCTCTGTCAGAGAAGTTGCCGGTGATTTAGGTCGCGCGAGGAGGAGTGGGGATGTTTACGGTGTTCGCGTGGTCGCTGCGGTGCTCGAGGTGGTCGAGGGAGAGACAGGGGCGCACGGACACAGCGGCAGGGCCTCGTCGGAGTTGCTAGCGGCGTCGGGTGTTTGCGGATGGAGTCGTTGCCGACGATGTAGACCGCCCTAGAACGAACCAGTGGTGTCAGAGGATGCACAAGGTTGTGGCGGACATGACAGGGTCAAAGAGGAAGCAAGGGGCGTTCGGGGGTTACCGGTATTCTTCGTCGGAGTTGGGCGACGGCTCTGCACTTGAGGACGTGGACGGGAATGGCGGCCTAGGTCAAGCGCGGCCAAACGGAAAGGGTCACGAGATTCAAATGGTTGTAAGGAACATGCTCGTGTGAATTAGAAGGGAAGGGGTGGTCTGGCTCACCGGAATTTTGTCGCCGGAGCTCGTCGGTACAGCGGAGGTGCGAGAGCAATTAGGGGCAGCCTGGTGGCGGAGCGAGTGAGTTTAGCGAGGGGAAATGGTCGTCGAGGGGTGGGGATTAAGTAGCCGAGAGAGGAGGGGGAATTACTCCGCGAATCAAGAGCAATCAAAGGATTTGAATTCAGGAGGAAACGACAGCGTCGAGCAGTTCCTCCGGCGCGTGATTGACGACGACTATGACGGGGCAAGGTGGGGTCGGCCTGTCAGCGAGTGGATTCGCGTGGTTACAGTGAGAAATAGAGGGGGAGAGGGAAACCCAGGTGCGCTGTTTTAGTTACTGGGCTGAAAATTTATCCCGGCCCATTTCTGTTATCCTTATTCTTTTTCTTTTTCTAATTTGATTTTCAGGAAACAAATTCAAATGGAATCAAATGTGTTTGATTTAAAACTTGTTCTGGATTTTTGTCAAATGAAACCTGCATATTTTTTAGTATAAAACCATGCTGTCTCACCAGATTTGCTTAGTTCCTTTGAAATTTTAAAATAAACAGTGCCTTAGCACAAGATTTAATAAAGATATGAAAGTGGTTTTAAAACCATATTTTGTTTTGGAAATTTTTGTCCAAGCTTTGGAACTCAACCAAACCAACTCATGAACAAACAATCTTGGTTTAAAACAAATAATTTCTCATTAGAGAGTAGCATTGGATCAATGCTTGTTTACATAAAATAATAAGCACCCAAATGCTTATGTTTTTGTAATGACTTTGAAAATGATCCCTAAATGATTATGAATGCATGGATGATATGCAAAGCTTTGAAATCATGATTTTAGGGATGTTACACAATAATACTTGAATTTCATGAAGTAAGTGAGGGTTTGCCAAAAGTTTGCAATAGTACTTTAATCTTTAGATTGCCACTCAGATAACAATACAATACCAGTTCGTAAAGTAAAAATGCAGAATTCTATAGTTCTATTATCTCATTTATAGCTAAACGCAAGGTAGTAAACAAATTCCAGTGACTACAATGAACTATGCAAATTCAATTCGATTCGGGTTATGATAAATTGAGTTCAAATTAAACCAAGTTACTAAATGAACTCCTACTCAATACAACAACCCTCGAGTGGTTTTGGTGATTGCATGAACCAGATCCACTACACCAAGTCTGATCATCATGTGAGTTGGTGCATTTCCAAAGGAGAGCATCATATGGATACCATATCAACTATATGACTCATGCTTTACCTTTCGGTTCATGTTTCGAGGCCATGTCTATACATTCTAGGCTCGCCAAGTAAGAACCTTAGTACTCACGTGTGTAAAACTGTCTTACAGCCGTTGTATGTGAACGTAGAGTCTATCACACCCGATCATCATGTGGTGCTTCGAAATGACAAACTTTCTTAATGGTGCATATTAAAGGAAGAACACATGTTTATCTTGATATTTTAGTGAGAGGGGTCATCTTATAATGCTACCGCCAAGTTATAAGCTAGACATAGGCATAAATAAGATGCAAACAAACATCATATGTAAAAGTGATATGATATGATTCTTGCACTTGATCACTATCTTGTGCATCATGGTATGATTTCTATAATTCTGTTTGTATAACACCAAGGTCTATGGTGGTCCCACGTATTTGTTATAATTCCCAAGAGTATCTTGCCATACTAAAATTATAACATTTACCATATCATGACACATACCTAGCAAAAATAAATCTAGACTCCTCTAATTTATTTTTTGCAAGTTTTACGTGGCTGCGGGCTTTCTAGGAAAGAACCGTTATACCAGTGAACTTCAACCACAATTGTGATAATCAAGTCATTAGAAAACAGTTGTAAATCAGATATTAACTATAGTGGTAGAGATAGACACCCGCTTTAGCCACTTATACAAAACTAGTTGCATGTCAAGCGTCTAACAGGTCTATGATGACTCCTTGCTGTCGTGGAGCAATTCGTCGGGAAACCCTGTCACATCCCAAGATTTTCCAAATCTTGTAATGTGAAAAATAAAATAAACAAAATAAATTTTTGTTGAAAATCAGGGTGAAAAGAAACTTTTGTTTCTAAAAGGAAACTTAAAATCCCATCTTGAACAAACTTTGGATAAAGTTTGAATTCAACAAAATCCAAATCAAGGGAAATGCATTCCTCAATGAATGTATCTGGAAATTTAAATACTTGGAAATAAATCCAAATCCTAAAACCCTAATGGAATAAAAATCATTTCCAAGTTATCTCCAAGCCTATGGATTTGATCCATATAAAAATTGATCAACAAACATTCACAAAGAATCAAGAAATACAAATAGAAATATTATAAAACCATAGAAATTGGTTTCACTTAATTTGGAACCATAAATAAAATCTTATGAATTTAACAAGATAAGAAATTGAATTCCCAAAGCTATTAAAGCCCTTATCTAAACCCATACCAAATGGTGAGAAATTAATCCTAAAAGGATAAAAAAATGTAAAATAAAATTTCACAAATTGGAATCACCAAGTTTGGATCTCTAAATAAAAGATATGGATTTTATAAGATGAGGAAAGAATTATTAAATAAAGAATATTTAAAGACCAAATCAAATCTTGGCCAAATATATTAAGCAAATGGAATGATTATAATCCCAATCCAAATAAAATAAAAGGATAAAGAATATTCCAAATAAAATAAAATGGCAATAACCATTCTATCCCTATCTTATTAAAGACAAATCTCTAAATAAGAATACATGAGAAAATGGTATTTTGGAATTTACCCAAGTGAATTTAAAAGTTGTTTAAATAACTTAAATAATAAGATTAAAGGAAACCTCTAAATAAAAATTATGGAATTAAAACTATATTTAATTCCCTTGGAATTAAAACAAATACCCAATATTAATGATTAATAAATCAGATTAAATACTTTCCAAAATAATTCAAGATGAATTATTTGAACCAACTAAACAAATAAAAACCTACTGAAAAGAAATTGGGAAGTTTAAAGAATTTAAATGGAGGTTAAAGTTATTATTAAATCCTATCTAATTAAAAACTAGAGCCTTTTTGAATAAATAAAAGACCCAAAATAAACAAGGTTTTATTCAAAATTTGACTTCAGAAGGTAACACTAAGCAGTAATTAGACCCACACAAATTTTGGCAAGGTTTTGAATTTAAATGGGTGTTTGAATCAATTAAACAAAATCAAAACAGAAAAATCAAAAGAGAAAAAGAAAAAAAACAGAGCAGGAAAAAAATAAGGAAAGGACCCAGCCCAGTCAAGGCCCAGTTAGCCCACCTCCCCCTCTCTGTGCGCGAATCATTTTTCACCACAGAAGGAACCCACGCAATCGCTGACTAGCAGGTCCCACACCCCCCTCTCTCCTTCGCTGACGACACAGGCCCACGCCACGCAAGCATCGTCCTCACCCGCCGCTGACCACGCCCTCCCTGGCCGTTTGCTGCCGATTGATTGCCGGCATAAATTCGTAGTAAACACCGCGATTAAACAGCCCCGCGACCTCGCCCTCATAAGCGCCTCTCTTCCCTCTACTTTTCCCCTCAAACGCCAACACCTCATCGCCACCAGGCTGCTCGAATCGCAAGCCCGAACCCCACTGTCTCCGCCGAGCTCACGTTCAAAATCCGGCCACCACCACCAGCCCCACTTCTTCCAGAGCACACGAGCTTTCTCACCATCATCTCCTGCATCTGCCAGTGTCTTCCCCTCACCCGCGCGTGCTCTGCAGCGTAGACAACAACGACGAACAGTAGCGCCACCGTTTGTTTGCTACTCCGACGAGTCCTCGAGGTAGTATCTGACCACCCCTTTCCTCTCATTGATGCACGCATGACCGTGACTCGCGTACGAATCTAACCGTGCTTCCCGTTTGTTTCCTCGTGACCCATAGCCTCGCCTCCGACGTCGACTGAGCACACCCGACGCGGACAAGAACTCCGGTGAGCAATAACCGTCGACTCCGTGCGCCCCTTCGCCAACAAAATACACGTTGATCATTAGCAATCTTCGACGATTCTGGTGAGCCACCCCACTCCTCCTCTAGCTTCCTGTATCGCCGGAACCATCGCGAGCAGAGCGCGCCGCCGCCGACCACCATCACAGCGCCGCCAGTTCTTGGCTGATACGAGGTGAGCCGTTAGATCACGATCCTATGCACACGATAGATCCACTTAACGAAGAGGTACGAGTGATCCTGTGCCGCTCGATCTGTTTTAATCTGATGCTCCAAAGAGCTCAATCCTCGCGAACCGTTTTCGGCCAATCAAAACATTCCACGTGGCCTCTGTTTGATTTAAAAGCCAGAAAACTTTCTATTAGATGTCCATTTTGTAAAATCTATAACTTTCAAACCACACGTCCAAATTTTGCAAATTTTATATCAATGGATTCATAAAAACAAACCCTAGCCAACCATGCCTTTTTTAGTAAAAAGCTTCTGTTAAAATGTTTGTTTTTGCAGAAACTTATGTATGCTTGTTTAGGATATAAAAATTATTCCAAAAAGATTTTGAGGATAAAATCTTTGGCAAATGGGTTGTTTTGAACCTACTGACCCTAGGAAACAAATTGTGGTTTCAAAATTTTATTTGGTGAAACAAAAGAATAAACTTTGGATTTAAACCAATTCTAGTCAAATAAAAATATGGTTTATTTATTAAAAATGGTTTTGGAAGAAAACCTTTGGGAAATGTTTTGTTTCAAACTCTCTGACCCCAAACACCAAGTTTTATGATTTGAAAATGTATTTGGTGAACCCTATAGAACTACTAATTTACTAAAGACATTTTCAACCACATAAAATAATGACTTGGTTTAGAAATGGTTTATAAAGTGAAACCTTTTACAAATGACTTTGCCACTTTATAAAATGACCAATGGGTGTTTTCAAATGTTTATAACCTATTAGAAACCATTTCTCCAAATAAAACAATCTTTGGCATGCTTGCATGCATTGTTTTGTTACTATGATTTTATGTGGTGAATTGCTTGAAATGGTAGATTGAATTATTGTTTGCTTGATTGAATTGTAGTGAATTGAAGTGTGTGAACATTGCAAAGATCAAGAAGCGAACCTATACTCTACCAAAAAGTCAAGTGATGCTACATACTTTTGTCCCATTATTTTCACCATGCATTAGTGATATTTCTAAGTAAGACTTGCATGGAATTTTTGCTAAGTATAAACCATGCTATGGGAAATCCTAGTAGATGAAACCTTAGTAGAAAATTTTCCTAAGTTAAGATTACTACTACTATCAATCTTAGCTTAGCTAATAGAAAACAAGGGTGGAATATATATTCACACTATGGAAAAATTTCTAAGTCTGAGGACTTGTGTTTTATTTAATAAAACAACTAAGTGAATGAATCACCTGGGTGGAATGGAAGGAAAGGTTTGTGTTGAGTGGTTCACAAGGCCCATTTTTATGGTTTACCTTGTGTATCTCACGTGTGGATGGACACCCAGGAACAAAGAGATTTGAGATGTCAAATGTTGAGAAGCTTCAAGTGCAACCACTTGGCATTATGGGCTCTGCCTGGATCATATAGGTTGCAATAACTTAGCCAAATGGACAGTTGGTGGTAGGGGTTTGATAGGTTGGAGCGCGTCCATGTTGGTCTAAGGGAAGGCTTCTGAAAGATCTTGTCTTGGTGAAACCAAGTATTGTGGGGAAAGTGCACCACCTCTGCAGAGTGTAAAATCTAAGTACTTACCATGTCCCTGGTAAAGGACAATTGGAGCATCAAGACATGGAAGCTATCAAGAATCTCATCATCCAAATTTCTAAGTTAAAAACTTGTGTTTGAACAAGGGTTAAAGGATCTTCAATCTTTGATTGGTAGATGCCTTGGGTGATTTTTGCCAAACAAAAACATAGTTTTTTTCAAATGATAAGGAAAAATCTATTTTTGAGCAATGCAAGCCTCAACTTCACTTTGCCAAATGCAGATAGATGATAGACTCCACTATACTACCATAGTATCTCTTGCCAATACAATTCAAATGTATTGACCCTTGTGGCTGTAACTTGTTATGTTGCAGGTTTGATTGATATTAGTGAAGCTTAGTGATTAGGATTACAAGTCTACAACCAACATGTCTGCCTGTGGAACTTTGAAGATGAAGGACCCCATGCTTATAGATTTTCTGCTGCAATGTAATGTAATAGCCAAATGAGCTATGTAAGATGTAATAAATTATGTTATTCCTGGTTATAAAGTTGTATTATGACCTTTGTTTCTTGATATTACATCTTAACTGTGGATGATAGCTATTGATCTAGGGACTAGCATTGTAAACACATGGATCTCTACCTTATTAAAGGTTGGGAACCTTACAAACCCCAAGAGCAAGGTGGGAAGCAGCACAGTAGCAAGTATTCCCTCAGTAAGAAACCAAGGTTATCTAACCCGTAGGAGGAAGGAAACGTCTCAAAGGTGTTGCAAGCAACATGGAAACCTGCTGTAGAGGGAGTGGCCCAACCTTAATACAATATAAGGTGGAGTCCCCTGTGTTTACAATCCTAGTCCCTGGATCAATAGCTAGCATCCATAGTTAAGATGTAATATCAAGAAACAAAGGGCATAACATAACTTTATAACCAGGAATAACATATTTTTATTACATCATACATAGCTCATTTGGCTATTACATTACATTGCAGCGGAATAACTATAAGCATGGGGTACTTCATCTTCAAGGTGCCACATGCAGATGTTGGTTGTAGACTTTGTCATCCTAATCAATCAATCTTCACTAAAATCAATCAAATCTGCAACATTACAAGTTACAGCCACAAGGGTCAATACATTTGAATTGTATTGGCAAGCTTCACTACTATGTATAGTATAAGTGGATCCTATCTTTACATGCATATTTGGCAGGGTAGAGTTTAAGGCTCATTTGCATAAAGCAAAATTTATCCTATCTTTTAAAAATGGTTTTGGTCCTTTGTCAAATCTCCTTTTCCAAGTTCCTTGAACTCCTTGGTAGAAACTCAAGTGTCCAAGTCCTTGTCAAAATTCCTTGAGCTCCTTGGTAACCCCAAGTGCATCAAGTTTTATCAAATTCTCATGAGTTCCTTGGTAACCCCAAGTGTTCATGTTTTCATCTTTTGAGTTCCTTGGTAACCCCAAGTACATCAAGTTTTATCAAAGTCTCTTGTGCTCCTTGGTAACCCCAAGTACATCAAGCTTAACAAAATCTCTTTGAATTCCTTGGTACCCCCAAGTACATCAAGTTTTATCAAAGTCTCTTGTGCTCCTTGGTAACCCCAAGTGCATCAAGCTTAACAAAATCTCTTTGAATTCCTTGGTACCCCCAAGTGCATCAAGTTTTATTTTAGAAGTTGGAATGTCGAGATCTCCCATAGTTCAAACTTTAGTTGCTCAGTATTGTCCATAACCGGGGACACGGCTAAGTACTTAGATTTATTATCTTCTGCAGAAGGAGTACACTTTACCCACATGTCACAATCCCATCCTTTTGCCACCAGTGGCCACTGGATTAGCACTCACCAAGATGGAGTACTGGCAGATTGAGAATGTGACGAAGTCTTTCCAAAGGGTCCTCCCATACACCATTTCTAGCTTGTCTTCAGCACCCATGAAGCATTCCAGATCCCCATGTCCAGTAAACTGAAGACAATGCATGGGTCTTCCCAATGTAGTTGACTAAGCCAGAGCCATAATAGCATGTGGTTGCACACGAAAGCCACAATTGGAGAAACATGTTCAATCTCTAAGTTTCCTAGGTGGTTTTCTTTTGGAGCACAACACAAAGTGATTGCCATAGACATGGTTCCTTTTGTTGCCACCTTCTCCAAAACTTAAAGTACCCTCCACCTAGGTGGTTCATTGAGTCCTTGTTTTATTATGTAAAACACAAGTCCTTTTCTGAACCTTTGTAAAATCTCAACATGTATCTCTTTTCAAAATATAGCATGGCTAAGCATGTATCAACTACATTGTTTTCTCTAAGGAATGTATAGGGAATCCTATTAGGATTTAGCATAGCATAAGTATAAAATATCCTTTCATGCATGTTTTCAGAATCCACTAAGTATAATGAAAATAGTAGGACTTTAGATGATAGTGTAACTTGCCTTTTTGGGTAGGGAATGATGGTTCACTCCTTGATCTTGCTAGTCTCACACTTTGCTAATTTCACTACAATCAATCAAGCAAACACCAAATCAACTAGCATTCCAAATAATCAACCAAACAACAATTCACACACTTAAAACTATGGGATCTAAGTCATGCCTGTGAGCATGCAAAGGATGGTTCTATTTGCAAAGATGGTCTCCACTAGGCTTCTAAACTTTGTAAGTTGGTCATTTTTCAAAGTGGCAAAGTCATTTGCAAAAGGATTTTGTCCAAAATCCATTTTTAAATCCAATCATCATTTTATGTGGTGAAAAATGTTTTTATCAAATCAAAACTTTTAAGTCACCAAATGAGTTTCTAATTCTCAAACTTGGTGTTTTAGGGTCAGTAGGTTTGCTCCAAAACATTTTCCCAAAGTTTTTATTCTAAAAACATTTTCATAACAAAACCATTCTTTTTATTTGGCTAGAAATGGGTTAAACCAATTAATCCTTTCTAAACTTCACCAAATTCATTTTTAAAACTATGGGTTGGTTCCTAGGGTCAGTAGGTTCACAACAAACCAATTTTCCAAGGTTTCAAACTCAAAAACATTTTTGAATCATTTTTGTAATCTTAACAAGCACACAAAAGTTTCTGCAAAATCAAACAATATAACAGATACTATTTGCTAAACCAAAGGCATGGTTGGCTAGGGCTTGTTCCACTGATTCCAACGATATAAATTTTGTAATTTTTGGACGTGTGGATCAAAAGTTACAAAGGTTTGAAAATCATAAACTAATCTAATTTCAAATCTGTTTTAAACAGAACAGGTGACACGCGGCGCATCACTATTCGCGGGTACCGGTTCGGCCGGATCAGCAACGCGGTGCGTTGGATCTAATTAGATCGTGTGGTCCAGAGGGCGTAACACTTCGCGACTTAAGTGATCTAATCTTACTCGCCCGATCTAGATCGAACTGCTCTAACTGCCTTGCCAAAAGCTGGCGGCGCTAGGACAACGGCGAGCGGCGGAGCGGCCAGATAGTGGCGGCGCTGGTGAGGCAGGATGCTAGAAGAGAGGGGATGTTGCTCACCAGATTCACGAGGACGTGGTGATGCTCGACGTGTGCTTGTCGTGGCAGGGGGTGCTCTGGTACAGCTGCGATTGTTCACCGGAGTAGAGAACAACGTCGGGTGGTCTCAGTCGTGGTTGGAGTCGTCGCTACAGGTCACGAGAAGGACAACCGAGGGTAAGGTTAGGTGCGTAAGACCAAGGCGAAGTTGCTCGCATGATCGAGAAGCAGAGGGGCGGTCGAGGTTTACCGGGGAGCTTGACGGAGGCGAGACAAACGGCGGCGACGCTCTGTGTCGCTTGTCGACGTTAGGGACAGGCGGCGAGAACCTGAGGAAGGTGCGCCTGGAAGTGCTGAGTGTGTGTGCATGGCCGGTGAGGGTGGAGGTGGCAAGTTCTGGCCGGAATTGAAGGTGGAAGCTCGTCGGAGGCAGAGCTACTCGGGGAGAAATTGGTACGGACTGGGGGCGTGTCGAGATGGGGCGACAGAGGGGAAAGGAGGAGAAGACGCTGGAGTTTTAACGTGCGTGGTCGCGGCGAGATTAAAGCTCGGTATTATGGCGAATTGAACGCGCAGATTGAATGGCAGCAACGGCAGCGAGGTTTGGGGGAAGGAGGTCGCGCGGGTGAGGAGGATGAACAGGAGAGTGGGGTCCAGTCGTTAGTGAGGAAAGGGAGTGAGCGAAGGGTCCACTGGTCAGCTTCTCTATGGGTTTTAAATCGAGTGCGAAGCGTTTTTCTTCGGGGAGGAAAAGCTGGGCTGGTTCTGGGCCTGGTGGGCTTGGCCGGCTGGGCTGGTCCAGACTCTATTTTTTTCCTTCTGCTGGCTTTTTCTTTTTCTAATTCTAATTTTGTTTTGAATTTCAAACAATCAAACAACATTCAAATTGATTCAAACAATCACCAAACTTGGAAACATTGAATTTGGTTCTGTTCAGTAGCATAAACCAAATTCCAAAACCAAATTAATAATTTTGTTTTAGGTCCATTATTAATTAAATAAATAGACCATTGTTATCAAATCAAAAATAGAATTTGATGTTTATTTTAAAACTCCATTTTGAAATCTAATTATTTTCAAAACCAAATCAGTAGGTTTTATTTGGGAATATAAAGTACTTGGAAAACTTTTTTTTTAAAATAAATAAATAAGTTTTGTTATTTTGGGAATAGTAAAACCTTTATTAATAAAACTTTGGATATCAAATCCTTATTAATTTATTTTAAATAAACCTTTATCATTTTTATCAAAACAAAATGTTTTATTTCAAAAGCTTGGTCAAGGTTTAATTTGGTTCTATAAAATAGTCTTTATTTATAAAACTTCTATTTTATTTGAAAACCAAATCCTTTTATTTAAAAGATCCAAAATGGTAATTCCAAAATATTTTATTTTCATTTATTAAATGTTTATCTTTATAAATCCCTTTAGGGTTTTATTTAATTCAAATATGTTTGAAGTTCCAATTGAATTCAAAAAGTTTCTTCTGGCCCTGAAAATCAAACAAAGTTTTATTTTATTCATTTATTTTCACATTACAAGATTTGGAAAATCTTGGGATGTGACAGGCTACCACCCTTAAAATAAATCTCGTCCCAAGATTTGGGAAGGATAGGGTTACAGGCAGGCTCAAAACAACTAGGGTACTACCACCCTTAAAATTTTTCAAACAAAAACTACAAATTGTCCTTCTTGGGATACTGGGAAAACTTCTCTAAGTAAACATTTGCTTTGTGTCCTTTGTTTCCATATTTGACTCATGGGCCAATATTGAGTTTCTCCATAGGCTTTTTTAACTTGTTCTTCATCTTTCTGGACAGTTGCTTGCATAATGTCCTGGATTCTTGCAGTTGAAACAATGGATTTCCTTGAGTTCTTTACGTGGATCTTGTGGACAAGTTGCTACATAGTGGCCCAGCTTTTTGCAATTGTTGCACATCACTTGGACAATCTCTTTATTCTTCTTGTTCTCTGGGCATCCACTGGAGTAGTGTCCCATTTCCTTACATTTTCGACATTGCACAAGGCTCATGTCCTGTTTTTGTTTCTTGGGTTTCTTTAGTCCTTTGAATTGGGTTGTCTTGTTTGGAGGTATAAGTGGTCCTTTTCCTTTGTCATCAACATTCTTGGTATACTTGGATCCTTCTTGTTTCCTTTGTTCTACCATGGAATAGATGGGACATTGGATAGGAACATGGTTATTTCCTTCACATAGGAAGCAGGTAGCTTGAGAAGTGGGACATTGTCCAACAGGATGTTTCTCTTCACAGTTGGGGCATTGATCTCCATGCTCCCTGAAAGTATGATCCTTGTCTCCACAAATAATTCAAGCTGGTGCTCCATCTATAATAATGTTTCTGTCATCCTTGTTGTCAAAAACTCTTTTGGGATAGCTTTCTTCCATTTTGATCATTTGATCAGTCACCTTAAGCATTAGTTGGCCTTGACTTTCCAAAAATCCTTGTAGTTTTGGATCTTCTCCACTGGAGTTGGCTATGAACTGAGCTGTCACTTGGTTCAACTGGTTCTGAGTTGCTATGAGCTCTTTCATGTTGTCCTCTTGGTCGGTGTTGATGTCATCAACCTTGGAGTCTTTTGGAGTAGTCATCTGTTTGGGTTGAAGGGAGATTAGAATAGGCAATATATTTCTAAGGAAATGTTTCTAATCACACACATCACAATTCACACAAGCAATGTGCATGCAAACACAAGTCAAACATTTCACTCAAACAACAAAGTTCAAGCACATACTAAGGCAACAAAAATATTTTTGTTACACCACATAAGTTGGTGGTTTTATCTTAGCTAAAATATGGTGGTCCATCTATATAGTTCACTTGTGATCTTTCCATCCTTCTTAGTTGCTTCTCCTTACTTGAGATCATTGTTCCCTTGAGAAAAACTCTTGATTACAATAACTTCTAGAGATGTGATCTTCTTCTAACTTTTGCATTCCCTCAGTCTCTAAATCTTGAGCAAGATTTCCTTGTCTCACTTGTAGTCCTTGGTGGTATCCAAGTTGGAAGTCCTTGGGGAATATGCTGAAGATGTTGAAGTCATTAGAGTTGAAGAAGTTGAAGTCATTAGAGTTGAAGATGTTGAAGAAGTCCTTTGCACATGGTGTAGTCTTTGGCCATGGGGTAGGTTTTTCCATCAAGTTGAATTAGAGGAGATGTAGAGTTGAAACCAAAATGGTTAAGGAAAGAGTTTACAAGTGTTTTTGTAAATAAGTTTTGGATCAAAATATAACTCCTATTCTTCTAAGGGTTTTTGTCCAATCCTAGGTTTACAAATCCTACAGGCAACACAATGCTCTGATACCATTTGTAGAGGGAGTGGCCCAACCTTAATACAATATAAGGTGGAGTCCCCTGTGTTTACAATGCTAGTCCCTGTATCAATAGCTAGCATCCACAGTTAAGATGTAATATCAAGAAACAAAGGTCATAACATAACTTTATAACCAGGAATAACATATTTTTATTACATCATACATAGCTCATTTGGCTATTACATTACATTGCAGCAGAATAACTATAAGCATGGGGTCCTTCATCTTCAAGGTGCCACAGGCAGATGTTGGTTGTAGACTTTGTAATCCTAATCAATCAATCTTCACTAAAATCAATCAAACCTGCAACATTACAAGTTACAGCCACAAGGGTCAATACATTTGAATTGTATTGGCAAGCTTCACTACTATGTATAGTATAAGTGGATCCTATCTTTACATGCATATTTGGCTGGGTAGAGTTTAAGTCTCATTTGCATAAAGAAAAATTTATCCTATCTTTTCAAAATGGTTTTGGTCCTTTGTCAAATCTCCTTTTCCAAGTTCCTTGAACTCCTTGGTAGAAACTCAAGTGTCCAAGTCCTTGTCAAAATTCCTTGAGCTCCTTGGTAACCCCAAGTGCATCAAGTTTTATCAAATTCTCATGAGTTCCTTGGTAACCCCAAGTGTTCATGTTTTCATCTTTTGAGTTCCTTGGTAACCCCAAGTACATCAAGTTTTATCAAAGTCTCTTGTGCTCCTTGGTAACCCCAAGTACATCAAGCTTAACAAAATCTCTTTGAATTCCTTGGTACCCCCAAGTACATCAAGTTTTATCAAAGTCTCTTGTGCTCCTTGGTAACCCCAAGTGCATCAAGCTTAACAAAATCTCTTTGAATTCCTTGGTACCCCCAAGTGCATCAAGTTTTATTTTAGAAGTTGGAATGTCGAGATCTCCCATAGTTCAAACTTTAGTTGCTCAGTATTGTCCATAACCGGGGACACGGCTAAGTACTTAGATTTATTATCTTCTGCAGAAGGAGTACACTTTACCCACATGTCACAATCCCATCCTTTTGCCACCAGTGGCCACTGGATTAGCACTCACCAAGATGGAGTACTGGCAGATTGAGAATGTGACGAAGTCTTTCCAAAGGGTCCTCCCATACACCATTGCTAGCTTGTCTTCAGCACCCATGAAGCATTCCAGATCCCCATGTCCAGTAAACTGAAGACAATGCATGGGTCTTCCCAATGTAGTTGACTAAGCCAGAGCCATAATAGCATGTGGTTGCACACGAAAGCCACAATTGGAGAAACATGTTCAATCTCTAAGTTTCCTAGGTGGTTTTCTTTTGGAGCACAACACAAAGTGATTGCCATAGACATGGTTCCTTTTGTTGCCACCTTCTCCAAAACTTAAAGTATCCTCCACCTAGGTGGTTCATTGAGTCCTTGTTTTATTATGTAAAACACAAGTCCTTTTCTCAACCTTTGTAAAATCTCAACATGTATCTCTTTTCAAAATATAGCATGGCTAAGCATGTATCAACTACATTGTTTTCTCTAAGGAATGTATAGGGAATCCTATTAGGATTTAGCATATCATAAGTATAAAATATCCTTTCATGCATGTTTTCAAAATCCACTAAGTATAATGAAAATAGTAGGACTTTAGATGATAGTGTAACTTGCCTTTTTGGGTAGGAAATGATGGTTCACTCCTTGATCTTGCTAGTCTCACACTTTGCTAGTTTCACTACAATCAATCAAGCAAACACCAAATCAACTAGCATTCCAAATAATCAACCAAACAACAATTCACACACTTAAAACTATGGGATCTAAGTCATGCATGTGAGCATGCAAAGGATGGTCTCCACTAGGCTTCTAAACTTTGTAAGTTCAAGTTGGTCATTTTTCAAAGTGGCAAACTCATTTGCAAAAGGATTTTGTCCAAAATCCATTTTTAAATCCAATCATCATTTTATGTGGTGAAAAATGTTTTTATCAAATCAAAACTTTTAAGTCACCAAATGAGTTTCTAATTCTCAAACTTGGTGTTTTAGGGTCAGTAGGTTTGGTCCAAAACATTTTCCCAAAGTTTTTATTCTAAAAACATTTTATAACAAAACCATTCTTTTTATTTGGCTAGAAATGGGTTAAACCAATTAATCCTTTCTAAACTTCACCAAATTCATTTTTAAAACTATGGGTTGGTTCCTAGGGTCAGTAGGTTCACAACAAACAAATTTGCCAAGGTTTCAAACTCAAAAACATTTTTGAATCATTTTTCTAATCTTAACAAGCACACAAAAGTTTCTGCAAAATCAAACAATCTAACAGATACTATTTGCTAAACCAAAGTCATGGTTGGCTAGGGCTTGTTCCACTGATTCCAACGATATAAAGTTTGTAATTTTTGGACGTGTGGATCAAAAGTTACAAAGGTTTGAAAATCATAAACTAATCTAATTTCAAATCTGTTTTAAACAGAACAGGTGACACGCGGCGCATCTCTATTCGCGGGTACCGGTTCGGCCGGATCAGCAACGCGGTGCGTTGGATATAATTAGATCGTGTGGTCCAGAGGGCGTACCCCTTCGCGACTTAAGTTATCTAATCTTACTCGCCCGATCTAGATTGAACGGCTCTAACTGCCTTGCCAAAAGCTGGCGACGCTAGGACAACGGCGAGCGGCGGAGCGGCCAGATAGTGGCGGCGCTGGCGAGGGCGCTCGAGAGGGAGGTTGCTCACCAGATTCGCGAGGACGTGGTGATGCTCGACGTGTGCTTGTCGTGGCAGGGGGTGCTCTGGTACAGCTGCGATTGTTCGCCGGAGTAGAGAAAAACGTCGGGTGGTCTCAGTCATGGTCGGAGTCGTCGCTACAGGTCACGAGAAGGCCAACCGAGGGTAAGGTTAGGTGCGTAAGACCAAGGCGAAGTTGCTCGCATGATCGAGAAGCAGAGGGGCGGTCGAGGTTTACCGGGGAGCTTGACGGAGGCGAGACAAACGGCGGCGACGCTCTGTGTCGCTTGTCGACGTTAGGGGACGCGCGCGGGCGAACTGAGGGCACAGGAAGGTGCGCCTGGAAGTGCTGAGTGTGTGTGCGTGGCCGGTGAGGGTGGAGGTGGCAAGTTCTGGCCGGAATTGAAGGTGGAAGCTCGTCGGAGGCAGAGCTGCTCGGGGAGAAATTGGGGCGGCCTGGGGGCATGTCGAGATGGGGCGACAGAGGGGAAAGGAGGAGAAGACGCTGGCGTTTTAATGTGCGTGGTCGCGGCAAGATTAAAGCTCGGTATTATGGCGAATTGAACGCGCGGATTGAATGGCAGCAACGGCAGCGAGGTTTGGGGGAAGGAGGTCGCGCGGGTGAGGAGGATGAACAGGAGAGTGGGGTCAAGTCGTCAGTGAGGAAAGGGAGTGAGCGAAGGGTCCACTGGTCAGCTTCTCTGTGGGTTTTAAATCGAGTGCGAAACGTTTTTCTTCGAGGAGGAAGAGCTGGGTTGGTTCTGGGCCTTGTGGGCTTGGCCGGCTGGGCAGGTCCAGACTCTATTTTTTTCCTTCTGCTGGCTTTTTCTTTTTCTAATTCTAATTTCTGTTTTGAATTTCAAACAATCAAACAACATTCAAATTGATTCAAACAATCACCAAACTTTGAAACATTGAATTTGGTTCTGTTCAGTAGCATAAACCAAATTCCAAAACCAAATTAATAATTTTGTTTTAGGTCCATTATTAATTAAATAAATAGACCATTGTTAACAAATAAAAAATAGAATTTGATGTTTATTTTAAAACTCCATTTTGAAATCTAATTATTTTCAAAACCAAATCACTAGGTTTTGTTTGGGAATATAAAGTACTTGGAAAACTTCTTTTTTTTTAATAAATAAATAAGTTTTGTTATTTTGGAAATAGTAAAACCTTTATTAATAAAATTTTGGATATCAAATCCTTATTAATTTATTTTAAATAAACCTTTATCATTTTTATCAAAACAAAATATTTTATTTCAAAAGCTTGGTCAAGGTTTAATTTGGTTCTATAAAATAGTCTTTATTTATAAAACTTCTATTTTATTTGAAAACCAAATCCTTTTATTTAAAAGATCCAAAATGGTAATTCCAAAATATTTTATTTTCATTTATTAAATGTTTATCTTTATAAATCCCTTTAGGGTATTATTTAATTCAAATAGGTTTGAAGTTCCAATTGAATTCAAAAAGTTTCTTCTGGCCCTGAAAATCAAACAAAGTTTTATTTAATTCATTTATTTTCACATTACAAGATTTGGAAAATCTTGGGATGTGACACCTGCACAACACAAACTCAATACTTTGCCCCAATGAACAGTGAGGTTGTCAGTCTCACCGTTTGCTGTAACAAAGGATTAACTATATGGTGTGGAAGATGATGATGGTTTACATCAAGTAAACATCAACAGTGGAAGATGTATCAATGCTAAAGATTGGACCAGGGTCCATAGTTCACTAGAGGTGTTCTCCTTAGATAAACAAACATGGCATGCATGGCAAACAAATTACAGCAGGGAAATTGACAGGACTGAGCAAGGCATAATAATGCAATACTAGACACAAAGGTCCTATGAGATTCGATTGGGAAATACAAAAATATACATAGACCGCCATCCAACTGCATCTATGACTATAAGTCCACCTTTGGGTTATCATCCGAACCCCCTCCAGTATTAAGTTGCAAGCAACAAACAACTGCTTTAAGCAAAAAGTGTGTAAGTTAAACAATCCACTTGTTCCATGAACAAGAGACTATTGTTTTCGCCCTAGTGGCAACAACACATCTACAACCGTAGAGATTTCTGTCACTTCCCTTGATTAAGTAGAGGCATGAACCCACTATCGAGCATAAATACCCCCTCTTGGAGTCACTAGCAATTATTTGGCCAAGATAGCTACTAACAACGGAGAGCGTGAAGATCACAAGCAACACAGACATGATAGAATCAAATATACAAAACCATTAATCAATTTGACATAGTAATCTCAATATCCATCAGATCCCTACAAACACAACATGCATGATTACAAATAGATTAGATCTTGATCATGAACGGAGCTCACAAGATCTATACATGAAATCACAAAGAGGAGATACAACCATCTAGCTACTACATGGACCCGTAGTCCAACGTGGAAGTACTCATGCTTCATACTGGAGGATGGCATGATGAATAAGAAGGCCTTCGGGAGGATCTCCCCTCCGGCAGGGTGCCGGGAAGAGCTTCAGATCCCCCCGATCTAGGGACAATGGTGGTGGCGGCTACAAATAGTTTTGTAGAATATTGATCAGGTGCCTAGGGTTTTGGCATCGGGGGGACTTTATAGGCGAAGAGGCGAGGCAGGGGGCTAACAGGGCGGCTGCAGCCCCTTAGGCATGGGGTGGGCCCACCCGTGCAGCCAGGGGGTGTGGCCCCCTAGTGAGCCTCCTCCGTCTCGTATTCTGGCTCCGTGTTGCGCACGATAAATTATTGACTTTGGCTTTTGTCCCGTCCAATTTCGAGAATATTGATTTTCTGCCTTTTTGGAACCAAAAATAAAAGAAAATAGGCAACTGGCACTGTGGCAACCTATTAATAGGTTAGTACCAGAAAACATATAAAACACCTCAAAGTGTGGACAAAGCAAAGCAAAGTAGATAGTAAAAAAACATGGAGCATCAAAAATTATAGATACGTTTCCGACGTATCAAGCATCCCCAAGCTTAACTCATGCTCGTCCTCGAGTAGGTAAGTGATAAAAGAATATTTTTTTAGGTGACATGCACCATCAAAACCAAGATAAAACCATTTGCAAGCATTGAAAGCTGCGAGCAAAGAACTCTAAACATGTGCATGAAAGATGGAGTTCTAACAATAAGACAAAGTAACTATGCATGCAACATGAAAGGCTACAAACAAAGATCATGAATAACATGCATTTAAAAACGTTTGTTTGTTTCACATACAGAAAACATGGAATAGTGGCAATCAGATTTTCCCTCATAGAGTAGCAAATAGATGCATAGGACACCTTCAAAGTTCATAAGAGTGACTAGATACAAGTAGCACAAGAACAAGCAATACCAACAATATGCATCAATCAATAAGTTTTGGGACACTGCCCATAGAACTAAGAATGACAACTATGCTCTCTTAATGGTGCCTAAAGTTAGAAGGTGGAGACTCAATATAATAGTGGAATAAAGGCCCTTCATAAAGGAAAGCAGGGATTTCAAGTTTCAAAAAGAGCTTCCAAAAATTATGGTACTTGTTAGCTTTCAGCCCTCATTGCCCCTATCATAAGCATCTTGAAGTCATTAAGATTAAAGTGAACAAAGATGGAGTATATTCTTGACAAAGTATAAGTTGGCAATCTCATGTCCCTTGAATACTAGGGCCGCACCGCATGCTACTCAACTTTAGTCACCTGTAAGTTCTTGTCATAGTAAGTACATGTGTATCATAGAGAACCGCCAACGGTGTACCCCTTGCACATGGTACAGGATCTATCCCATAACCAAAATGACAAGGCATGTAGACAATGAGCATCTCAGCGATCTTTTTATTTACTATGTGCGTAGTTTTTTATTGAGGATGCTTCACAGAATGCTCATTATGGTGATGCTGCAAGTTTCCACCATGATTAGGCATGGCTTAGGCTAGCGGACCAGGTGTTTATCTAACACAAAATACATAACTCCATGGACTTACAAGCTCCCTCTTTATTTCACACCAGCGACATCCATAGACAAAAGAGAATGATATCAACTGTGTACAAAGTACAAGTGCAATGTTGAAAACGTTCCCCATGACAGCATGGTTCTACTAATTCCAATGTATAAGTGTAAGCATATACAACATAGATGACACAATGGTTCAAGTTTATTAGGGGCAAGGAATATAAAGTGTGCCATAAAGTTTGTGAGGGCTTTAATCACTAAGTTTTCACATAATAAAATACTTTTTAATTGGAAGATAGATGAAAACAAGAATATACTTGGAATGGTGTAACACACCATGCATAGGAATTTATAGTGGACACTTTGGAATAACTTGGTTTCTTGGGAGTTGTAAGAATGAGTAGAGCTTACTCATACAAGTAGAGGCTAGCAAAAGACTGGGAGCAACCAACTAAGAGAGCAATAATGGCCATAATCATGAAGAGCGACAAAACATTACTAATCAAAGCATAGAGTGGTACTACAAGTCAAGGACTAAATGATCATAGATTCTATGGTGACTTGTTCATAGTCATATCATGGTGTGAGCATGTGCCAAGTCAACCCAAACAAAACATCAAAGGAGAATACCACAATACTATGCTTTTGTATGCTAAAACAACGCATGATTCTTTCAAGGCACACTAAGCAATCCCAATTGTTTGGAACAAGACATGCTACAGAAATAATCACTAGGCATAAGATCAAAACAACACCTATCATGTCATGCTAAACACAGCGAGAACAGTGGTCCAAACTTGTAACATCCCTAAAATCATGTTTCAAAACGCATGCACATCATCTATGCATTCATGATCATTTAGGGTTCTTTTTCAAAACCATTTCAAAAACAGGAGCATATGTTGCTCATTATTTTATGTAAGTATGCTCTAGCCTTAGTGCTACTTTCTAATGAGAAAGATACTTATTTTATTCAGTAATGTTTTGAGTTGAAATGATCAAAGTGTTTTATTTTATTTTTAAAATGATCAAAGTGTTTTTGAGTAAACAGAAGTGTTTGAAACACATTTGAGTACAAAGTTCACTGTATAAAAATCTAGAGAAGATTTGGATTCAAACTTATTTGAATTAGGGTTTGAAAATCATTTCTAAAAATCAAACAGAAAAAGAAAAGGAAAAAAACTAAACCTGGCACCGGCCTTTCGGCCCAACCCAACCACTCAGCCCATCTAGCCCAGCAACTCTCTCCCACAAAGAAAACGATTCGCACTCAGAAACCTACCCCTCAGTCACTGACTGCCTGGACCCACCTCCTCTCTTTTTCTCTCGCTGACAACAATGGCCCACGAGATCATCATCGTCTCCACCCAGCGACGAGTTCCTCCCCCAAATCACTCCAGTCGTTTCCTGTTTGATTCGCGGATTCTATTCCCGTTGAATGCTCAAGTAATTCACGCCCACGTCCACGCCTACTTAATCCCCTCCTCCTTCCGCTCTTTTTCCCTCACGCCACACCCGCAGAGAGCCCCCAGGCTGCTCGGAATCGTCTCGAGATGCCCGTCTGCTCCGACGAGCTCGTCGTTGAATTCCAGTAAGCACCGAATTCCCCTCTGCCTATGGTTTAGTCTAGCTGTTTCTGCATCCTCGTACGCACCTAATGACACCCTCCGCTTGCTCGCGCATGCTCTGTAGCCTCGGCAACGTCATCGACTGAGCTCCGCCACCGTCTGCTCGAACTCCGGCGACCGTTCCCCGTAAGCCCCAGCTTCCCCTCTCCCTCTGTTTGATACGCGTGTGATCCTCAGCACTCTAAGCACCTAACGGCGCCCTTTTCTCGTCTTAGCGTGGCCCAGAACGTCGTATCCATTGCCAACCGAGAGCAACCAACACCGTCTCGATCTCCGACGAGCAATCGACATCGACTCCGTACGCCCCTTCGCCAACCGAGCACACGTCGAGCATCCCCTCGCCACGGAGATTCTGGTGAGCATCCTCACACCTCCCCGCCCGACCTAGTTCGCCGACAAGCTTGCAGCCATAGCGCGCCGCCGCCTGTCGCCACCGCCAGCGCCGCAACTCGATGGTCAATCGCTGTGAGCCGTGAGAACTAGATCGAACGAACGCGATAGAATATAGTCGAAGAGGTATGGGTAGATATGAGCCGCATATGTTAAGTAGATCTGACGGTGCGCGAGAACGATCCAGTGCGAAGGGGTACCAACCAACCAGAAGCTGCCGCGTGGCATGAGTTTCGTTTTAAAAATTTGAATTAGATCAATTAGATGTTTAAACTTGTTTAATTCATAACTTTTGTTTCCCATGTCCAAATTTGACAAATTTTATATCAATGGAATCAGGAGAGAAAATCCTTTCCATTTATGCAATGTGTTTAATGTTTTGCCTTTGTTAAAATGTTTGTTTATGCAGACACATTTGTAGGCATAATTTGAGTATAGTAATTATTTGAAAAATGTTCTATTACTCAAATAAAGTTTATTTGGCAAGTTTTGAATTTGTTTAAGATTCAGTACTATGAACTTGTCTTGTTTGGTGTAGGAAATCATCACATGGCATTATGCATGCATCCATATATTTTTGCTTGTATATATTTTGTATGTGATTTTGGTGCTATTATTTTATGTGTAGATTTTGGTGCAAATAGTGATTATGATTGTGAGGATTGTTTCTACTCTCCAAACTACCAAGGCAAGTGGTGCTTCATGATATTATTCCTATGTTTTTCAAATATGCACTAGAAATATTTTGCTAGACTTGCATGAATACTGTGACCTATATGCTATGCTTGGGAAATCATAGTAGTTGTAGAATTGCTAGAAATTTCTAAGTTAAGATGCTTATCTGTGCCATGCTTAGCCTAGCGAGTAGCAACCAAGGGTGGTTATATATTCATGCTATGATATAATATTTCTAAGTCTTTGGACTTGTGTTTTGCTTAATAAAACAACTAAGTGAATGAAACACCTGGGTGGAATGGAAGGTATGGTTTATGTTGAATGCTTACACAAGGCCCATTTCTATGGTTTACCTTGTGTATCTCACTTGTGGAAAGCAACCCAGGAACAAAGGGATTTGAGATGCCAAATGTTAAGAAGCTTCTAGTGCAGCCACTTGGCAATATGGGCTCTGCCTGGATCACATAGGTTGCAATAACTTAGCCATTTGGACAGTTGGTGGTAGTAGGATGATAGGTTGGAATGCGTCCATTTGGTCTAAGGGAAGGCTTCTGAAAGGTCCTGTCTTGGTGAAAATCAAGTCTTGTGGGGAAAGTGCACAACCTCTGCAGATGGAAGAATCTAATTACTTAGCCATGTCCCTGGTATTGGACAACTTGAGCATGAAGACATGGAAGCTATCAAGAATCTCCTCATCCCAATTTCTAAGTAAAAACTTGTGGTTGAACAAGGGTGAAGGTTCCCCAATGTCTATTGGTGGTTCCTTGGGAAAGATTTTGACAAAGAAAAACTTAGTGTTTTCAACTAATAGGTAAACCTATTTTGAGCAAAGCAAGCCTAAGCTACACTTAGCCAAAATGCATATAGTATTTATTCTACCAATATTCTACTAAGGTATCACTTGCCAATACTATTCCAATGTATTGACCCACTGTGGCTGTAACTTGTGATGTTGTAGGTTATTCTGATGATGATTAGGGGTTACGAGTCTACACTCAACATGCTTGCCTGTGGCACATGAAGATGAAGACTTACTTATCTTATTATATATTTGAACTCTTGTATTAGGCCTGTGGCCATGGAGTTTGTAAAAGACTATGTTTGTCTCTGGAATGATATGTAATAATGACCTTTGTTTCTGTGTACTTCATCTTAAATTGTGGATGCTAGAATTGATCCAGGGACTAGCATTGCAATCACAGGGATCCTTACCTTTATCAAGGGAGGGATCTTACAGATAGTATTAGAGCACTGTGTTGCCTGTAGGATTATGACCCTAGGATTGGAAACCACTAAGGAAAAAATTTCAACAACTTCCACACTTGTCTTTTCTTCTCGTAAACTTTTCTAATCTTCTTTCTCATCTCTATTTGTAGATGAACTCCATCAACGAAGCCGTGAGGAAGGGACCACTCATGACTATGACTTTGGAATGTGAGACAGAATTCCCCAAGGCTCTCAAGGACCTCATGGTTGCCATGGGAATTCATGGTGCAGCTGTGTACAAAGGTTTTCCTGTGATGGATGAAGGATTTGAGTACTGGTGGGTGCAACTTCACTTGTATAAAAACAAGGAAGACAACCATAAGGACTCAGGATTCTGCATGGTCACCAACTTAGTGATGCACACCACATTCTTTGATTCAGCAAGGGATGTAGCTTGGAAGGCCATCAAAGAACTTGGTGATAGACTCAAGTGCAGAATGCTTAACACCCAGAATGACCTTAGGGAAGAAAAAAAGCATACCCAAGAGTTAGAGGCTACCAACCAAAGTTTAAGGAAGGACATCATAGACTTAGCAATGGAGTCATGTGATCTAGATAAACATATTGCCTCTAGGGATGCCTGTTAGCCAACTTGGCAAGTGAGATGGGATTGTAACATACTTCATTAGTTGGACCACCACCCTTATCATTTTATTTCCCAAATGTTGTTAAAAATAAGTTGAACCTTGGTTGTTTGTAATGGATCCATGTATGCCATGACTTGTGTGTTTTGATTTCCAAAGTTATGCATGTGATGCCTTGACTTGTGATTTATCTGAAGTTGTGTTGATTCTAACTTTTTCTATCTTATTAAATAGATGCCTAATGTTACTATCAGCACGGCTGAAGAGTTCAAGGGAACTCATTTTGGTAATCATATTATTGAGCTCACTAGTCTGCTCAATCTCCCACTTCCTTCCATCATGATGCTTCCCCTCACCAAGTTTGAGAGGAAAGATCTTTGGGGCTTCAAGGTTAATCAGCCAGGACGCCAGACTGAGCCAGCCACGGAGGCCATCATCTTCAAGCTCATGCATGATGATAAGGAGAGAGGCCTAGAGGTAGTCATGCAGGATTTGCTTGGATGTTTGCTAGGGAGACACTCTCGAGAGGTTAGAGGTACTCACTTCCACGCCTTTGGTAGACGTGATGAGGATGGTGAGGCCATTGACTTTGAGGATACTCTGAGAGAGACGGAAGAGCCGATTCACCTATACCTCCAGGACTTAGAGGTTCTTCTTAGGCACCTAGACACTGATAGGACCAACGTCATGCTTAGCAATGACGAACTCCAGGTGCAGCTTCGTGAGAAGGACAAGCTCTTCGTCGAGCAAGATGAGATAGTCAAAGAAATGGAGGCCAAATTTGAGAGTCAAGATAGAAAGTTCAAGAGTCAAGAGAAGCGAGTCCAAGATAGGAACAAGAGGATTCGAGACATGACTGCAGAACTAGAGGCCAAGGACTTCGAGCTCGAGCATCAGCAAGGAGTGATTGAGAGGCTTCGTGCACAGAAGAGGGCTCTCAAATCCAAAGTAGAGACCTTGACCACCAATGTCGACGAATACAAGACCGCGATGGAGAATGCAGGTCTTACACTTGTTGAAGAGGAGGTTGATGCAGAGGAGTAGTGATAACTACTCATTTAACGTTATTTATCATACTTTTGATTATTGAGTCGCAATGACCATCCAACATGTGGATGGCTTGCTATTGGTGTGTTTACTTTTCCAAAAACTTGTTGTCTGTGTTGTTGAACTTTTACTACTATGATGCATGTTTGGTGATTGTTATGAGATGTAATGTGCATGTTAGCATCTACGGGTATCTCATTCTTATCTCTATTGAAAACCACAGATGCCTCCCCGACGTGCCAATCCCAACCCCAACAACAACAACATCACCCCTGAGATGCAGCAGATGATGACAGCTCAGACTCAGCTGATGCAAATGATGATCACGTTCATCCAGAATCAGAACAACAACAACACCAACAATAATAATAACAACAACAACAATCAGAACAACCCACCGGATTTTGACATGCTTACCAGGTTCTTAAGGCTAAGGCCAACAAAGTTCTCTGGAACTACTGATCCTATGGTGGCCAATGATTGGCTACGCTCTATGAACAAGGACTTGGTAAATGTTGGCTGTACTGATGAAGAGAAAGTCAGATTTGCAGCACACTTGTTGGAAGCACCAGCAGCCACTTGGTGGGATAACTTCTAGATCACCACCCCCATTGCGGATGTGACATGGGATATCTTCGTAGATGGTTTCCGTACTGCTCACATCTCATCCGGAGTGATGAGTTTGAAGAAGAAAGAGTTCCATAACTTGAAGCAGCGCCACCACAGCGTGGTTGAATATATTGAGGAGTTCAACAATCTGGCGCGATATGCACCAGATGAAGTTGACACTGATGCTAAGAGGAAGGAAAAGTTCCTTGAAGGGTTGAATGATGAATTGAACCTACAGTTAGCTGTGGCCTATGTTCCCGCATAACAGTCTCTTTGTGACAAGGCTGCTATTTTGGAGAGAAAAATGAAACAAGTTGAAAGCAGGAAGAGGAAGCACTCTGATAAGCACAGCTCGGGATCGTCTCACAAGCGTTCCCATTATGATGATAGTGGGAGTTCTGGATCCCACAAGCATGGGAAGTTCAACAAGCACCACAACCAAAACCGTTATCATGACAACAAGCATCACCATAGTCATGAAAACGATACGTACAAGAATCACAAGTGTGGATATAAGAGCCACCACAATGGAAGTGGAAGTGGCAGTGGAAGCCATCCTGTCAAGAAGGATCTTAGTCAGGTTGAATGTTTCAAGTGCAAGAAGATGGGGCATTATGCAAATGAATTCCCAGAAAATAAAGTTGAAGGACCCAAAAAGCCCAACCCTTTTCAAAAGGGACAAGTGAACCACATCAATGTGGAAGAAATCTATGAGGAACCTGATGCTGTTGCTGGTAAGTTCAAACTCAATTATGTTCTGGCATTTGTTCTCTTTGATACTGGTGCATCTCATTCATTCATATCAAGAGCATTTGTTGAAATAAATGAACTACCGGTAGAAACTATTGGGTGTCCTATAAAAGTAAGTTCTCCTGGCGGAGAAATGATAGTGAATTCAGGATGTCATGATCTAGTCATAGAGTTTGGGAAGTATAAGTTTACCGTTAACCTGATAATCCTAAACTCCCAAGGATTGGATGTTATTTTGGGAATGGACTGGATGACTAAGCAAAAGGGAGTGATATACTGTGCCAACCATACTGTCTCACTCACAACTCCAGAAAACAAAAGGATCAGATTCAAGACCAACTTTGAAGCAAAAAGGAGTAAGCTTAATTCTCTTAAGGGGGTTAGCATAGACAGTGTGCCAATTGTGAGTGAATATCCGGATGTGTTTCCGGAAGAATTGCCGGGAATGCCACTAGATAGAGATGTGGAGTTTCTTATTGATTTGCTACCAGGATCTGGACCAATAGCAAAAAGACCGTACAAGATGTCAGTTGATGAATTGAAAGAACTCAAGAAGCAACTTGGAGAACAGTTGCAGAAAGGTTTTATCCAACCAAGTTCTTCATCTTGGGGAGCACCAGTTTTGTTTGTGGAAAAGAAAGATAGAAGTCAAAGGTTATGCATAGATTACCGTTCACTCAATGAGGTGACTATCAAGAACAAATACACTTTGCCAAGAATCAATGAATTGTTTGATCAGTTAGAAGGAGCTTGTGTGTTCTCAAATATTGATCTCCGGTCAGGTTATTTCCAGCTCAAAATAAGGGAACAAGACATACCTAAGACAGCTTTCACCACAAGGTATGGATTGCTTGAGTATACCATGCTGCCATTTGGTTTGACCAATGCACCAGCATACTTCATGAATATGATGAACAAGGTGTTCATGGAGTTCCTTGATAAGTTTGTTGTCGTTTTCATAGATGACATTTTGATCTACTCCAAGAGAAAAGAAGAGCATGAAGGACATCTACGTTTGATACTTGAGAAGCTTAGAGAGCATAAGCTATATGCCAAATTCAGCAAGTGTGAATTTTGGTTAAATAAAGTTGGATTTCTTGGACACGTTGTGTCAGGAGATGGTGTAGCAGTTGATCCTGCTAATGTTTCCGCTGTGACTGAATGGGAATCTCCTAAGTCAGTGAAAAAAGTTCATAGTTTCCTTGGCTTGGCAGGATACTACAGAAGGTTCATTGAGAATATATCCAAGATTGCTAAGCCTATGACAGAATTGCTAAAGAAAGACAAGAAATTTGCTTCGTCTGAGGTATGTGAACTCAGTTTTCAAGAATTGAAGAAGAGACTAGTGACAGCACCAGTCTTATGTTTGCCAGATTTGGAGAAAGATTTCCAAGTATATTGTGATGCATCTCATCATGGATTAGGTGCAGTACTTATGCAAGAAGGGAAAGTTGTGGCTTATGCCTCGAGACAACTCAAAACTCATGAGGTAAACTACCCTACTCATGATTTAGAGTTAGCCTCTGTTGTCCATGCACTCAAAACATGGAGACACTATCTTTTGGGAAAGAGATGTGAAGTGTTCACATATCACAAAAGTTTGAAGTATATTTTCACCTAGAAAGAAATTAACATGAGACAAAGAAGATGGCTAGAACTCATCAAGGACTATGACTTGAGTTTGCAATACCATCCCGGTAAAGCAAACGTTGTAGCGGATGCTCTAAGCCGTAAAGTTTTTGTGAATGTCCTTACTAAGGGAGAATTGCCAGATGATCTGTGTGCCCAATTCAGAAATCTCAGATTGGAGATTGTACCTGAGGGACATCTCATGTCTTTAGATGTTCAACCCACTTTGTTGGACAAAATCAAGGAATCCCAAAAGACAGATAAGGAAATTGAAGAGATTAAGGAAAAGATTGGCAAGGGAAAAGCCAAAGGATTCCATGAAGATGAACAGGGTACTTTATGGTTTGGAAAACGTATATGTGTTCCACAGGATCCGGAGCTTCGGAAACTGATATTACGAGAAGCCCACAACTCACCATATTCTATTCATCCGGGTAACACCAAAATGTACATGGATATGAAAGAAAGATTTTGGTGGAATAATCTCAAGAAGGACATCGACGAACATATTGCTTTGTGTGATGTATGTAGTAGAGTGAAAGTGGAGCACCAGAAACCAGCAGGATTGTTACAACCACTACCTATTCCTAATTAGAAGTGAGACAATATTGGTATGGATTTCATTACTGGATTGCCAAGGACCCGGTCAGGATATGATTCTATTTGGGTAGTAGTGGATCGCCTAACTAAAGTGGCTCATTTTATACCCGTGAAGACAACCTACACAAGTGCTAAGTTAGCCAAGATCTATATGAGTAGAATTGTATGTCTACAAGGAGTACCCAAGAGTATTGTGTCTGATAGGCGAACCCAATTCACTTCTCATTTTTGGAGGCAACTACATGAGTCATTGGGAACGATGTTGGAATTCAGCACTGCTTTTCACCCTCAAACTTATGGACAAACAGAAAGAACCAATCAGATTCTTGAAGATATGTTGAGAGCATGTGCTCTAGACTATGGAGCCAGTTGGGATGAAAGTCTGCCTTACGCAGAATTTTCTTACAATAACAGCTATCAAGCCAGTATTGAGATGGCACCATTTGAGTTTCTCTATGGGAGAAAGTGTACCACCCCATTGCTATGGAATGGTGTGGGAGAAAGAAGTTTGTTCGGACCAGAACTCATCAAAGAGGCTAAAGAGAAAGTCAAGCTAGTTAAGGACAGATTGAAGATAGCACAGTCCCGACAAAAGAGCTACGCAGATCCTAAGCATAGAGAAGTCACTTATGAAGTGGGTGATAGAGCTTATCTTAGAGTGTCACCACTTCATGGAGTTAAGAGGTTTGGAGTCAAAGGAAAATTGGCCCCAAGATATGTTGGACCATTCAAGATTCTGAGTAGTAAAGGAGAAGTAGCTTATGAGATTGAGCTGCCAGAATCATTGTCTGTCGTTCACAATGTGTTTCATGTGAGTCAGCTTAAGAAATGCCATCTGGAAATGGAAGACACTTCTTTGAAGGATACTATACCTTTGGAAGAGGTTCAATTGGAAAGTTATGTCACTTACGAAGAAAAACCTATCAAGATTCTTGAGACTGCAGAAAGAGTTACTCGAACTAAGACTATCAAATTCTGCAAAGTTCAATGGAACCATCATTCCGAAGAAGAAACAACATGGGAAAGAGAAGATGATCTTCGGAAAGACCACCCTCACCTATTTGCTAGCCAACCTGAATCTCGAGGGCGAGATTCACCTTAACGGGGTTAGATTTGTAACATCCCTAAAATCATGTTTCAAAACTCATGCACATCATCTATGCATTCATGATCATTTAGGGTTCTTTTTCAAAACCATTTCAAAAACAGGAGCATATGTTGCTCATTATTTTATGTAAGTATGCTCTAGCCTTAGTGCTACTTTCTAATGAGAAAGATACTTATTTTATTCAGTAATGTTTTGAGTTCAAACTTAAGAGTTTTCCAAAGCTTGGGAAAAGTTTTCAAAAAAAGTATGAATATAAAACCAATTGTATGCCTATTATTTATATCTCATAAAGGCATGGTTTTATTTTATTTTTAAAATGATCAAAGTGTTTTTGAGTAAACAGAAGTGTTTGACACACATTTGAGTACAAAGTTAACTGTATAAAAATCTAGAGAAGATTTGGATTCAAACTTATTTGAATTAGGGTTTGAAAATCATTTCTAAAAATCAAACAGAAAAAGAAAAGAAAAAAAGGAAAAAAAATAAACCTGGCACCAGCCTTTCGGCCCAACCCAACCACTCAGCCCATCTAGCCCAGCAACTCTCTCCCGCGAAGAAAACGATTCGCACTCAGAAACCTACCCCTCAGTCACTGACTGCCTGGACCCACCTCCTCTCTTTTTCTCTCGCTGACAACAATGGCCCACGAGATCGTCATCGTCTCCACCCAGCGACAAGTTCCTCCCCCAAATCACTCCGGCCATTTCCTGTTTCATTCGTGGATTCAATTCCCGTTGAATGCTCGAGTAATTCACGCCCACGTCCACGCCTACTTAATCCCCTCCTCCTTCTACTCTTTTCCCCTCACGCCACACCCGCAGAGAGCCCCCATCTGCTCGGAATCGTCTCAAGACGCCCCTCTGCTCCGACGAGCTCGTCGTCGAATTCCGGTAAGCACCGCATTCCCCTCTGCCTATGGTTTAGTCTAGCTGTTTCTGCATCCTCGTACGCACCTACTGACACCCTCCGCTTGCTCGCGCATGCTCTGTAGCCTTGGCAACATCATCGACTGAGCTCCGCCACCGTCTGCTCGAACTCCGGTGACCGTTCCTCGTAAGCCTCAGCTTCCCCTCTCCCTCTGTTTGATACGCGTGTGATCCCCAGCATCCTACGCACCTAATGGCACCCTTTTCTCGTCTTAGCGTGGCCGAGAACGTCATCTCCATTGCCAACCGAGAGTAACCGACGCCGTCTCGATCTCCGACGAGCAATCGACATCGACTTCGTACGCCCCTTCGCCAACCGAGCACACGTCGAGCATCCCCTCGCCACGGAGATTCTAGTGAGCATCCTCACACCTCCCCGTGCGACCTAGTTCGCCGGCAAGCTTGCAGCCAGAGCGCGCCGCCGCCTGTCGCCACCGCCAGCGCCGCCACTCGATGGTCAATCATTGTGAGCCATGAGATGTAGATCGGACGAACGCGATAGAATATAGTCGAAGCGGTATGGGTAGATCTGAGCCGCAGATGTTAAGTAGATCTGATGGTGCGCAAGCACGATCCAGCGCGAAGCGGTACCAACCAACCAGAAGCTGCCGCGTGGCATGAGTTTCTTTTTAAAAATTTGAATTAGATCAATTAGATGTTTAAACTTGTTTAATTCATAACTTTTGTTTTCCACGTCCAAATTAGACAAATTTTATATCAATGGAATCAGGAGAGAAAATACTTTCCATTTATGCAATGTGTTTAATGTTTTTCCTCTGTTAAAATGTTTGTTTATGCAGAAACATTTGTAGGCATAATTTGAGTATAGTAATTATTTGAAAAATGTTCTATTACTCAAATAAAGTTTATTTGGCAAGTTTTGAACTTGTTTAAGATTCAGTACTATGCACTTTTCTTGTTTGGTGTAGGAAATCATCACATCGAATTATGCATGCATCCATATATTTTTGCTTGTATATATTTTGTATGTGATTTTGGTGCTATTATTTTATGTGTAGATTTTGGTGCAAATAGTGATTATGATTGTGAGGATTGTTGCTACTCTCCAAACTACCAAGGGAAGTGGTGCTTCATGATATTATTCCTATGTTTTTCAACTATGCACTAGAAATATTTTGCTAGACTTGCATGAATACTGTGACCTATATGCTATGCTTGGGAAATCCTAGTAGTTGTAGAATTGCTAGAAATTTCTAAGTTAAGATGCTTATCTATGCCATGCTTAGCCTAGCTAGTAGCAACTAAGGGTGGTTATATATTCATGCTATGATATAATATTTCTAAGTCTTTGGACTTGTGTTTTGCTTAATAAAACAACTAAGTGAATGAAACACCTGGGTGGAATGGAAGGTATGGTTTATGTTGAGTGCTTACACAAGGCCCATTTCTATGGTTTACCTTGTGTATCTCACTTGTGGAAAGAAACCCAGGAACAAAGGGATTTGAGATGCCAAATGTTAAGAAGCTTCTAGTGCAGCCACTTGGCAATATGGGCTCTGCCTGGATCACATAGGTTGCAATAACTTAGCCATTTGGACAGTTGGTGGTAGTAGGATGATAGGTTGGAATGCGTCCATTTGGTCTAAGGGAAGGCTTCTGAAAGGTCCTGTCTTGGTGAAAATCAAGTCTTGTGGGGAAAGTGCACAACCTCTGCAGATGGAAGAATCTAATTACTTAGCCATGTCCCTGGTATTGGACAACTTGAGCATGAAGACATGGAAGCTATCAAGAATCTCCTCATCCCAATTTCTAAGTAAAAACTTGTGGTTGAACAAGGGTGAAGGTTCCCCAATGTCTATTGGTGGTTCCTTGGGAAAGATTTTGACAAAGAAAAACTTAGTGTTTTCAACTAATAGGTAAACCTATTTTGAGCAAAGCAAGCCTAATCTACACTTAGCCAAAATGCATATAGTATTTATTATACCAATATTCTACTAAGGTATCACTTGCCAATACTATTCCAATGTATTGACCCACTGTGGCTGTAACTTGTGATGTTGTAGGTTATTCTGATGATGATTAGGGGTTATGAGTCTACACTCAACATGCTTGCCTGTGGCACATGAAGATGAAGACTTACTTATCTTATTATATATTTGAACTCTTGTATTAGGCCTGTGGCCATGGAGTTTGTAAAAGACTATGTTTGTCTCTGGAATGATATGTAATAATGACCTTTGTTTCTGTGTACTTCATCTTAAACTGTGGATGCTAGAATTGATCCAGGGACTAGCATTGCAATCACAGGGATCCTTACCTTTATCAAGGGAGGGATCTTACAAAACTACTTTATTCAAGCAAACTAAACAAACTAAGCAAACCAAACAAAAACTAAGATGCTCCAAGAACAACACAACAGTGCATGACACAATAAACACGAAGTGTCTAGAAAGACCTGAGCTTTTTATTGATGAAGAAGGGGATGCCTTGGGCATCCCCAATCTTTGACGCTTGTACCTCTTGGATATTTCTTGGTATCACACGGGGTGGCATCCCCAAGCTTGATCTTTTGTCCATTTTTCATCTCATTACATCATTCTCTATCTACACCTGAAAATTTTCCTTCATACAAAACTTTACACAATCTTCATTAACAACATTAGTGTATTCAAAAGATAATAGACCTTTGGGTTTATCTTTAGAAAAGAAAAATTTTCACTAAAAACACAAGCTATTATAGCAACTACTTCAAAAATCTCAATTTCCCCAAAAAGAAACCAAAAGGAATCAATAAGAAGCAAATGCAAATAATGGCAGAAATCTGTCAAAACAGACCAGCAAGTAGAAACCGATTTTTTTAGAAAATCTTCTGTTTCTCAAATCAAAAAGTGTTGAACTAACGAAAGTTATCTAACATACTAGGGGATTTATTCATAAATTTTCAGCTCAAACCAACTTACATATACTCCTCACGAATTTTTATGGTGGAGGACAGAAATCTGTTTCGGGACAGCAACTCCCCAAATCTTACTTCCTCTCATTAGAGGTCATTCTTGGCACAAAAAGCAAACAAAAAGGATAAGTAGAGGTCATTACTGAAGTAATAACTTCCAAGACTCAAGGAGACTCTTGGGTTATCTCCCAACAAGTACTTTTCTTAACACCTTTAAGTTAGGCACAAGAACCAAAAATCAAGTATTTTCAAATGAGGAATTAAGATGAATACTTGCAATGTCTTCAACTATGAAAGGTATCTCATCCAAATGAGTTTTGGAGGATCCCTTATCATCTCTCTTTGGTTTACTACTTTCATCAAAAGGATTTTCAGGAACAATCCAATCAAAATTCTTTTCAAAGGCTTCATGCATCCCAACAAACTTAAAGGGTATGGGTATCCTAAATTCCTCTATAGGATTGGTTTTATCTGAAGTACCCACAACATCTACACATGATCCTAGCATATTTAAATGCTCAAAAAACTTTTTGGCTTCTTTAGCAACATCATGGAACTCTTTTAGCAAAGTTTCAAGAATAAATTCTTTCTTTTCAGCATTCTTTTCTTCTTTTAGTTTTAGGAACAAGATTTGCATGATGGGGTTAAGGCTAACAAACCTAGACTCCAACATATGAACTAAATAAGCTGCAGCAATTTCATAATTAGGAGCAAGTTATGCTATAGATCTATCCTCTAACATGATTGAAGAAGTCTTCAATATTTTCTTTCCCAATTATAAAGCCACTACCTATCGAAAGGTCCTTCAGGGCGAACTTGGGGAACAACATGGTGAGCTAGAGCAAAGTGGCAACTAGGGTAGGAACTAATTTTTTTGTGTTTTTGATAAGATAAATCAAACCAAACTAGAATATTTTTTTTGGAGTTTTTGATAAAGAGAGGCAAACAAAACCAAGCAATAGAAACTAAGCAAACTAAAAACAAAGTAAAGAGAAAGGTTGAGGAGGACTACCCTTGTGAAGACGTCCTTAGCCTCCCCGGCAACGGCGCCAGAAAACTTGTTGATGACTCCTTGTTGTCGTGGAGCACTTCGTTGGGAAACTCCAAAAGCAAGGTGTGAAGCAGCACATCAGAAAGTCTTCCCTCGGTAAGAAACCAAGGTTATCGAACCAGTAGGAGGAAGGAAACATCTCAAAGTTGTTGCAAACAATGTGGAAACCTGCACAACACAAACTCAAGACTTTGCCCCAACAAACAGTGAGGTTGTCAATCTCACCGATTGCTGTAACAAAGGAATAACTATATGGTGTGGAAGGTGATGATGGTTTGCATCAAGTAAACAGTAACAGTGGAATATGTACCAATGGTAAATATTGGACCGGGGTCCGTAGTTCACTAGAGGTGTTCTCCTTATATAAACAGACATGGCATGCAGGGTAAACAAATTACAGCAGGGCAATTGACATGACTGAGCAAGGCATAACAATGCAATACTAGACACAAAGATCCTATGAGATTCGATTGGGCAATACAACAATATACATAGACCGCCATCCAACTACATCTATGACTAGGAGTCCACCTTTGGGTTATCATCCGAACCCCCTCCAGTATTAAGTTGCAAGCAACAGACAACTACTTTAAGCAAAGTGTGTAAGGTAAAAAATCCACTTGTTCCATGAACAAGAGACCGTTGTTTTATCCCTAGTGGCAACAGCACATCTACAACCGTAGAGATTTCTGTCACTTCCCTTGATTAAGTAGAGGCATGAACCCACTATCGAGCATAAATACCCCCTCTTGGAGTCACTAGCAACTACTTGGCCAAGATAGCTACTAACAATGGAGAGGATGCAAGATCACAAACAACACAGACATGATAGAATCAAATAGACAAAACCATTAATCAATCTGACATAGTAATCTCAATCTCCATCAGATCCCTGCAAACACAACATGCATGATTACAAATAGATTACATATTGATCATGAATGGAGCTCACAAGATCTATACATGTCCACATGTTCTCGAACCCATAGGGTCACACACACTTAACGTTTGAAGTCACTAGGGTTTGATGAGATAATAAGGTGGTGTTATTGAAGTTTGATTCAAAGTCTCGGGTGAGATCCTAGATATCATGAGGATATCCACAATGATCTGTAGGTAAATAAAAAGTATATGGGAGGGTTACCGGAAAATTTCAGATTCTTCGGTACTATTTCGAAGGTTCTGGAAGTTTTGAGAGGGAACCATAGTGGGGACCACATGTTCTAGACGTCCGACATGGACCAAGGGGGAGTGTATAAACTCACATTGGAAAGCACACCAGCCCCCTGAGTCCTATGTGAATGGGGCTAAGGGATAATGTCAAATCATTAAAATCAGGGAGTTAACTTGGGGGGAAGTCTCCCCCTCTTTTGGACGATCCTAGGGCTTGGAGGAGGGGCCAAGACAACCCCCATATAATAGAGAGGGGGGCTGGGTCATGTCACTTAACCCCCTAGCATCCATGAGGTTTCACTCACTAGTTGACAATACACTTGAATCTTGCTTCAACCTCTTTCATGAGGAAAGAACCTTTCTTATCATTTACATATTGAACTAATTCAATATTTTATCGATGTACTTTGGCATAACTATATCATCACTTCAATCTATCTGTATAGATCTTGATGTCTAATATTTCTGGTTTTTCCTAACTCTTTCATCGAAATCCAAATTTTAATGAAATTCTTAATTTGTGAAAATAAATATACATCATTTCCAATAAAAATGCCTTCTACATAAAGCATTGGAAGTATGTCTTAGCGCTCTCACTTAATTTCTTGTAAATACAAGCATCTTCATCGTTTCTAATGAAATTGAACTCTTTAACAATTTCATCATGGTGAAGATTCCAACTCCGTGATGCTTACTTCAACCACTGAAGTTTGCATGCCTTTTAGCATCCTTTGAATTATTGGATTTTTATTTTTGTGCCCTTGGTTCCTTAGTTGTACTCACTTTTCCCCAGACGGTTAACTTTTACTCAGTTTTGTCCATCTCCTTCTCTAAAACTCATCAAAGAGCTCGAACGGTAGCTACCGTCAGGTCGACTGTTGTTATTCGGTCTTCGAGGGTATGTATTCTATGGATTTATATCCACATGTTGCTTGTATCTAGTAGATAGATCTTGGTACATAGTTGTTCCCATCATAGGAAATTTTTTGTTTTCTATGCTGCGAACCCTTCACATACTATGGACAAGATGAACGGGAGGCTGAAGTGAAGATAGACATAAATCGTCGGTCGGAGATGGGTAGCCATCACTAGAGAAGAATAAGAAAGGGGAGGCAACAACACGGGAATGGGCGCGGGTATGGCTCGGGGTCCCATCTTGCAACGCCAACCTGGGTAAGTTGTGGATCCTGCACTCATGTGGATAGACTGTGGGTCCCATGCTAATCTGGTTAAGTGGATAGAGGTGTCCACTATGGGACCTTGTTCAACCTTGTTACCAATAAGTACTATTTTCTCGTTCCCGTGGTATGTGATCCCTTGTGAGCCAGTCACATGCTTGCAAGCTAATTGGATGACATTCCACCAAGTGGGCCCAGAGTATATCTATCCGTCATATGGATGGACAAATCCCACTCTTGATCCATGTGTCTCAACCCATACTTTCCGAACACTCAATGCCACCCAGTTACGGTGTGGTGTTTGATGTCATCAAAGCATGTAAGGTTCCGAACCTTTAGTAAGGTAGAGATCCCTGTGTTTACAATGCTAGACCCTGGATCAATAGCTACCATCCATAGTTAAGATGTAATATCAAGAAACAAAGGTCATAATACAACTTTATAACCAGGAATAAAATTAATTATTACATCTTACATAGCTCATTTGGCTATCTCATTACAATGCAGCAGAATATAACAATAGCATGGGGTCCTTCATTTTCAAAGTGCCACAGGCAGACATGTTAGTTGTAGACTTGTAATCCTAAATCAATAAACTTCTCTAACATCAAACAAACCTGCAACATAATAAGTTACAGCCACAAGGGTCAATACATTTAAATTGTATTGGCAAGTGATACTATGGTAGTATAGTGGAGTCTATCATCTATATGCATTTGGCCAAGTGCAGCTTAGGCTTTCTTTGCTCAAAATAGATTTTCCTTATCATTTGAAAACACTAAGTTTTTGCTTGACAAAATCTTTCCCAAGGCATCTCCCAATAGAAATTGGTGATCCTTTAATCCCTTGTTCAACCACAAGATTTTAACTTAGAAATTTGGATGAGGAGATTCTTGATAGCTTCAATGTCTTGATGCTCAATTTGTCCTTTACCAGGGACATGGCTAAGTACTTAGATTTTTCACTCTGTAGAGGTGGTGCACTTTCCCCACAAGACTTGGTTTCACCAAGACAAGATCTTTCAGAAGCCTTCCCTTAGACCAAAATGGAAGCGCTCCAACCTATCATTCCCCTACCACCAACTGTCCATTTGTCTAAGTTATTGCAACCTATATGATCCAGGCAGATCCCATAATGCCAAGTGGCTGCACTTGAAGCTTCTCAACATTTGACATCTCAAATCTCTTTGTTCCTGGGTGGCCATCCACAAGTGAGATACACAAGGTAAACCATAGAAATGGGTCTTGTGAACCAATCAACATAACCCATTCACAACCATTCCACCTAGGTGATTCATTCACTTAGTTGTTTTATTAAACAAAACACCATTCCTTGACTTAGAAATATTCCATAGCATGAATATATATTCCACCCTTGTTTTCTACTAGCTAATCTAAGCATGATGGTAGTAGGAAATCTTAAATTAGGAAATTCTACTAAGGTTTCATCTACTAGGATTTCCCATGGCATAGTTTACACTTAGCAAAATTCCATGCAAGTCCTACCTAGAAATATCACTAATGAATAGCAAAAATAATGGGACAAAAGTATGAAGCATCACTTGCCTTTTTGGTATAGAGTGAAAGTTCACTCCTTGATCTTGCAACAATCACACTCTTCAAATTTCCACTACAATTCAATCAAGCAAGCAATATTTCAATCTACCGTTCAAGCAAAACATCACATTAAATGATAGAAGCAAAGCAATGCATGCAAGCATGCCAAAGATTGTTTTATTTGGAGAAGTGGTTTCTAATAGGTTATAAACATTTGAAAACACCTAATGATCATTTTATAAAGTGGCAAAATCATTTGCAAAATATTTCACTTCATAAACCATTTTAAACCAAGTCATTATTTTATGTGGTTGAAAAATGTCTTTAGCAAAGTAATAGTTTTATAGGGTTCACCAAATACATTTTCAAATCATAAAACTTGGTGTTTGGGGTCAGAGAGTTTATTCCAAAACATTTTCCAAATATTTTCTCCCAAAAGCATTTTTAACAAATAAACATTATTTTTATTTGACTAGAAATGGTTTAAATCAAGAGTTTATTATTTTGCTTCACCAAATACATTTTTGAATCCACCAATTGATTTCTACGGTCAGTAGGTTCAAAACAATCCATTTGCCAAAGGTTTTAACTCAAAAATCATTTTAGAACAATTTTTATATTCTAATTATGCCTACATAAGTTTCTGCAAAAACAATCAATTTAATTGAAACATTTTACTAAACAAAGTGCATGGTCAAAAAGTACTTGTCTTGCTGATTCCATTGATATAAAATTTGTAAACTTTGGACGTGTGGTTTGAAAGTTATGATTTTGACAAAATTGAACAACAAATAGATCAAATCTGTTTTTATTAAAACAGCCAGGGCCACATGGCGTGATTTTACTGGCTGCTACCGATTCGTTCGGATCACGCACTAAGGATCGTTGGATCTAATGTGAATCGTGTGGCACAGATCTGTCCTTACCCCTTCAGCTAAGTTTCTATCGCATCCCTTCGATCACGATCCTACGGTCCTAATCGCTTTGACCATTAAGCAGCGGCGCTGGCGGAGGCGTGTGGCAGAGCGGGCTCTGGATACGGCGTTGTCGATGATGCAGGAAGCGAGGGACGAAGGGGAGTGTCTCACCAGGTTCGCATGGTCGTGGTGATGCTCAAGGTGCTCGCAAGGAGGCAAGGGGCGCACGGGGTTGCTGATAATTGCTCGTCGGAGTTGCGTCTGACGACGGCTTCTCCGTTCATCGTCGCTGGCGAGAGCTGCAGGTCACGAGAAGACGCGTGAAGAGTGTCATTAGATGCGGAAGATTTTGGCGACCATGCGTGCTTCATCAGGAGAGGGAGGGGAGGACGGAACTTACGGGGAGAGGTCGACGGAGTTGGAGACAGACGGCAGCGTATTTAGTCGTGGTTGCTGCCGACGATGTAGGGCACGCGCGAGCGAGCTGAGGTCACTGGGAGGTTCAGGGAGCGTTGGGGGTCATGCCTGCGTGGTCTAGAGAGCGGTGCGCGACGGCGATTGTCCTGAATTGGAGGTGGTGCTTGCCGGAGACAGTGGCGGTGTAGAGCGAAACTAAGTAGCCTGGGGGCGCGCCAGGGTGAGGGACTGAGGGGGAAACAGAGAGGAGGGATAGGCGATTAAGAAGGCGTGGTCGCAGGGGGAATTTACTGGGCCATTTACGCGCATTCATTCGAGCAAATCAACGGCAAAAACTGCCAGGCGAGTTCATCGCGGGGAGGAAGGCGATGACATGGTCGAGTGGGGTCCATTTGACAGTGAGAGAGGAAGAGAAGAGATGGGGTTCATGCGTCTGTGACTGAGCGGGTGAGTTCTCTGGTTCGAAACGTTTTTCTACGGGAGAGAAGGAGTGGGCTGGACTGGGCTTTGTTGGGCCTGCTGGCTGGGTCGACTTTGTTCTCTTTTTTTTATACTGCTTTGTTTTTCTTTTTCTGTTTCTAATATTCTGTTTTGATTTGGTTTAATTATTTCAACATCAATTTGAATTCAAATTTCTCTCCAACTTTGTGAGGATTCAAACATTAACCAAAGTTTGTTTCAGATGGGATTTTAAGTTTTCATTTAGAAACAAAAGTTTCTTTTCACCCTAAATTTCAACAATTATTTATTTTGTTTATTTATTTTTCACATTACAAGATTTGGAAAATCTTGGGATGTGACAGGCTACCACCCTTAAAATAAATCTTGTCCCAAGATTTGGGGAGGCTATGGTTTACAAGTTGGCTCAAAGCAACTAGGGTACTACCACCCTTAAAAAAATTTCCAACTAGATTACTTCTTGGCTTGCTTGGGATCTTGTTGATACTTCTCTGGACACTTGTCTGCATAATGGCCTAGCTCTTTGCATTTGAAACACATCACTTGGCTATTATCCTTCTTCTTCTTTGGTATCAATTCTTCTTGTTTATTTCCTTGGTTCTTCTTATTTTCTGGGCAATCACTGGCACAGTGTCCCATTTCTTTGCAATTGTAACATTGCAACTGGCTTATGTCCTTCTTCTTCTTTTTGGGTCTCTCCAAAGCTAGGAGTTCTTCTGGTTCATGCTCTTCATATTTCACCACAAGGGTGGGAAATCTTTCTCTCTTCTTGGGGCACTTACTAGATATATGACCTTCTTCTTCACAAAAGTAGCAACACTTTGTGATCACTTTCGATTTGGCCTGATGGTGCATAGTTTTGACTTTGCCTTCATCCTTCTTGGTAGAATTTGTTCCTTCATGAGGGTTTACAAACTGTTGTTGCACTCCACCTTGTTTCCTTTGTTGAACTATGGAATAGATGGGGCATTGGGTAGGGACAAGGTTATTTCCTTCACATAGGTAACAAGTAGCTTGGGTTGTGGGGAATTGATTTGTTGGATGTTCCTCTTCACAATTGGGGCATTGATCTCCATGCTCTTTGGAAGTGTGATCCTTGTCTCCACAAACATTGCAAGCTTGAGTTCCTTCTAGAATATCTTCCTTGATATCCTTGTTGTCACAAATTCCTTGGGAAAGATTGTCTCCCATGTTGATCATTTGAGTGGCCATCCTTTGCAACAATTGGGATTGAATTTCCAAAAAGTTTTGTATGGTTGGGTCTAATCCATTGTTGTTTTTTAAAAACTGAGTTGTCACTTGGTTCAACTGGGTTTGGTTTGCTAGTAGTTGTTCTCTCATGTGCATCTCTTGGTTGTTGGTGTCACCCTTCTTGATGTTCGAGTCTCTTGGAGAAGTCATCTGTTTGGGTTGGATTGGGATTAGGATAGGCAAAATATTTCTAAGGGAATAATTCTAGTCACACACATCACAATTCACACAAGCAAAGTGTAAGCAATCACAAATAAGCATTCCACTCAAACAACAAGTTTCAAGCATATTTTTAGGCAACCAAAAATATTTTTGTTACACCACATAAGTTGGTGGGTTTGACTTAAACTAAATATGGTGGTCCAACTATATGGTTCACTTGAGATCTTTCCATCCTTCTTGGTTGATTCTTCTTGAAAAAGATGTTTTTATCCTTAGAGAATTTCTTGCATCTTGGTCTCAAAGTTTCAAAGTGATGATGGTTCCTTCTAAGTTGTATTCCCTTAGTCTTCAAGTCTTGAATAATACTCTTGTCTCACTTGTAGTCCTTAGTTATATCCAAGGTTGAAGTCCTTGTTGAGAATAAGGTTCAAATCACTTGAAGATGTTGAAGTCATTAGAGTTGACGAAGTCCTTTGCACATGGTGAAGTCTTTGGCCATGGAAAGGCTTTATCCATCAAGTTGAAATAGAAGAGATGTAGAGTTGAAACCAAAAATGGTTGAGGGAAGAGTTTACAAGATTGTTTGTAAATAAGTTTTGGAACAAATACAACTGCTATTTTTCTAAGGGGTTTTGTCCAATCCTAGGGTTACAAATCCTACAGGCAACACAATGCTCTGATACCATCTGTAAGGTTCCCAACCTTTAATAAGGTAGAGATCCCTGTGTTTACAATGCTAGTCCCTGGATCAATAGCTAGCATCCACAGTGAAGATGTAATATCAAGAAACAAAGGTCATAATACAACTTTATAACCAGGAATAAAATAATTTATTACATCTTACATAGCTCATTTGGCTATCTCATTACAATGCAGCAGAATATAACAATAGCATGGGGTCCTTCATCTTCAAAGTGCCACAGGCAGACATGTTAGTTGTAGACTTGTAATCCTAAATCAATAAACTTCTCTAACATCAAACTAACCTGCAACATAATAAGTTACAGCCACAAGGGCCAATACATTTGAATTGTATTGGCAAGTGATACTATGGTAGTATAGTGGAGTCTATCATCTATATGCATTTGGCCAAGTGGAGCTTAGGCTTGCTTTGCTCAAAATAGATTTTCCTTATCACTTGAAAACACTAAGTTTTTACTTGACAAAATATTTCCTAAGGCATCTCTCAATAGAAATTGGTGATCCTTCAATCCCTTGTTCAACCACAAGATTTTAACTTAGAAATTTGGATGAGGAGATTCTTGATAGCTTCCATGTCTTGATGCTCAATTTGTCCTTTACCAGGGACATGGCTAAGTACTTAGATTTTTCACTCTGCAGAGGTGGTGCACTTTCCCCACAAGACTTGGTTTCACCAAGACAAGATCTTTCAGAAGACTTCCCATAGACCTGAATGGACGCGCTCCAACCTATCATTCCCCTACCACCAACTGTCCATTTGGCTAAGTTATTGCAACCTATATGATCCAGGCAGAGCCCATAATGCCAAGTGGCTGCACTTGAAGCTTCTCAACATTTGACATCTCAAATCTCTTTGTTCCTGGGTGGCCATCCACAAGTGAGATACACAAGGTAAACCATAGAAATGGGCCTTGTGAACCACTCAACATAACCCATTCACAACCATTCCACCCAGGTGATTCATTCACTTAGTTGTTTTATTAAACAAAACACAAGTCCTTGACTTAGAAATATTTCATAGCATGAATAGATATTCCACCCTTGTTTTCTACTAGCTAAGCTAAGCATGATGGTAGTAGGAAATCTTAACTTAGGAAATTCTACTAAGGTTTCATCTACTAGGATTTCACATGGCATAGTTTACACTTAGCAAAATTCCATGCAAGTCCTACCTAGAAATATCACTAATGCATAGTGAAAATAATGGGAAAAAAGTATGAAGCATCACTTGCCTTTTTGGTAGAGAGTATAAGTTCACTACTTGATCTTACAACAATCACACTCTTCAAATTTCCACTACAATTCAATCAAGCAAGCAATATTTCAATCTACCATTCAAGCAAAACATCACATAAAATGATAGAAGCAAAGCAATGCATGCAAGCATGCCAAAGATTGTTTTATTTGGAGAAGTGGTTTCTAATAGGTTATAAACATTTCAAAAATACCTAATGATCATTTTATAAAGTGGAAAAATCATTTGCAAAAGATTTTCATAAACCATTTTTAAACCAAGTCATTATTTTATGTGGTTGAAAAATGTCTTTAGCAAAGTGTGGCATCCCGCTAAAACCACTACTAGAAAATCGCGTTGTTTTTGTGCATTGCATCATCATGACCGCATGCTCATGTCATCATGCCGCATTGCATTTGAGCATCGTCATCATCTTGCATTTGCTTGTATAAAACTATTTGCAGATAAACCTAGTTTTGTATTCTAAAACGCCCCATCTTCTTTCAAACACGCAAACCCGGGTCCCCGGATTATTTTGTTTTGTCCGCTGTCGGATTGCAAAAGCGCTGGTTGAAATAAATAATTTAATTAATTATTTTAGTGGGGCAGTCGAACGGGCCGAATCGACCCGAACGACCACCCCAGAAATACAAACGGTCCACCTAATCAGCCCCATCTAAATCCTACAGCTACCAAACTACCTACCCAGCCCTCCCCTCCACCTCCCCCCAGCCTATCATCTTCCGCCACCTCACCCTCTCCCTCCCCTCAACCAATCCTATCCTGCCACCTAATCCCTCCCTCTCTCTCTCACCTCCCCCACTCACCCACCTAAACGACCCCCACCACGCAAACACACACAGACACACGCACGCCACGCACGCTGCAGCCACCGCCTGCGCCCCCTGGGCCCCACGCGACCCACCTACCCCGCTCGGCCGCTCCTCCTCCCTCCTCCCTCTCTCGCCCAGTCCCGACGCGCCCACCCAGCTCCGCCGGTCGCCCCCTCTGCCCTCCGTCGAGCACGCCGTCCCCCACCTGCCTCGCCGCGCTGCTGCCCCCGCCGCCCCACCTTCCTTCCCTCTCTCTCGCCCGTCCAACCTCCCGGCTCCGTGAGCGCTCCGCCCGCCTCCCTCACGCCGCCCTCGTCGGCCGCTCCACCTCCCGCCCCAGCGTCCGCCTCGCTCGGCCGTGCCTCCCGCTCCGGCCCGCGTCGCCGTCGCCGCCACCAAGCCCACCTTCTCCCTCGGCCCTCCTCCAACCTCCGCGGCCGAGCCGCCCCGCACCGCCTAGCCCCGCCGGCGCGCGGTCCTGCACCTCCTCCTCCTCCTCCGCCGTTGCCTGCACCGCCGCCCTCGGCCCGCCTCCGGCCGTCTCGGCCGCAACCGCCCGCCCGGCCTGGCGTCTGAAACTCGGCCACCGCCGTCGGCAGTGCTCCAGGTAGCAGCGCCTCCCCCGCCCGAGCCTCCGCCCGTCTGCCTCTTCCCGCGCCGTCCCAGCGACCCTCGAGCCGGCCCCGCCTCGCCGGTCCTCTCCCTGCGTCGCCCCGCCGCCCGGAGCCTTCTCCTCCCAAGTGCCGCCTGAAGCTTCGGCCTGCAGCTGAGCCCGACCCGACGCCGTCTGCCCGAGCACCGCGCCGCCCCTGGCCTCGTCGGCCCTGCCCTTTCGCCGTCGAGCCCCTCGCCGCCTTTGCCTCCGTGCACCACCTGTGGGGATCACGCTGCGCCACCATCTGTCTCCGTGCAAGAGTTGACGAGTGCGCCGCGGCCCGCCAAGTTCTGCAACAAGTCGGGCAAGTGTGTTGAGACGCCACGACACATCATGAGCTTCACGAGAACGACAAGTATTGATAGCCGAGCACCAGGCCGATCCGATGACGACCCAAGTTCGCCCTCCCGAAACCGTCAAGACCACCGTCACGGCCGACATGATCTCCCTCGGTGGCGACGACAAATCGGACAAGGATCACCAAATAAAACTGCCAACAAGATCTCCAGCATGGATAAGATGCCCAGACCCCGAAGACCGATCCCGGCGACCACACATGCGACAAGCACTTCACCCCGGGGCGACAAGTACTTCGTCCCGAACGCCATAACCGTCGACATGACCCGAAGACCACGGCGACGACAAGATCGGCACCGACCAGAACGAACCCGATGCGCCCCGACGCCAACCAAGTTCTGCACCCCGAACGCCAAGTCCGACCCGACCTGCGGAACGACAAGATCTACCCCAGTAATCCGAGAACGCTTCCGTCGAACCCTGGACCCTGAGACCGACCCCGAACCCCGGAACCCCAAGTTCGTCGAACCCTAATGTGTGAACCTCTTATCCGAGAACCCTATTTTATAATATAATAACAACTTGTCGCATATTGAATTGTCATACTCGCATGCATATTGTGTGGTTTGGGGGCCTTATGCCGATTCACCTAATAATTAAATATGGGGCCCATATGCGGGCAAATCCAGTCTCATATCGGCCTCATTTAAACTTGTGTAGCGAACCGGTGATATCTTCTGCCATGTTAAACAACATTTAAATTGCGGGGTAGCTAAACCACATGAACCACCTAATTAATTGTCGGGACCCCGGTTTCGCTCAATCTTGCCCAATTGCATAGCATCTTTGCCATGTCATTCATCATACATGCATCATGCCGATCTTCTTCCGTTGTATTAAATATTGCATCCGGTGTTTCTTCTAGTGTTTTCCTTCTTCGCGGATAAGACCGTTGAGTTGATGTGAGCTTCGCCCCGATCTTCGGTTGAACCTTCGGCAATGCTTTCAGGCGAGCATCTCCCCCTTTCTACCTATCTTACTTTTATAGTATTTATTCCCTCCTGTTGATCTATTGCTATCTGTGTTGCGATGTTGTAGTTTCCGTGCCTGTGATATACCGTGCAGCCCTATATTGCCTTGGACACATCCTATTACCTGTTGTTTGGTAGATAGTTGGACTTGCGCGTCGTAGTCGCTTGCCCAAGTGCTGTTGCGTGTCGTTCAGTGCCACAGTTGTTGATGTATTGCCGCATGTTGAAGCTGGAGACGATCCTAGTTTTACTTATCGTTCACTTTAATTCCTGTTTAACAACTAAAATTGAAGTAAGCAGAGGCATCGGTGGGTGATAGATAATATTTGGTTTCCGAACGCCCACTTGTGTCCCGTAGGACCCTGAGTACTTGATACCTGTTCCTTGATTTATCGCGCTATCCACATCCGGGAGGTATATGGGACCCCCCTGAGCCAGAGCTTGATTCAGTCTTATTTCTTGGGGCCACAAACTAGTTTGAGGTTTTATTTACGATCCTGTACTTATGCCATGCTACTTATGTATTTACGATTGTGCGAGGAGCACATTGTACTGTTTAGGATCGGGACACGATTCCGCGGTGTCGACAAGCCCAGCCACACTTTCGGGTTCCCAGTCGTTCACAGCCGTCTACCCAAACCTTGAGTCCGTCTCGGAGTCGGTGGCCGTTCTATGGTCTACTCAATGGGGTGGCCCCCTGAAATATTTCTGAATCCTGTGATTGTTCAGTCGTGAAAGCCTCGTTGGGTTTTGATTTGGTTTTTCCGAGGTTGATCGAGCGTGTGTTGCTATTGGTGCACCCCGGCCGGGTAAAACTTTCTGAAAGCCGTGTCCGCGGATATGGACGACTTGGAGCACAGTATCTCGTTCATAGACAAGCATAACTAAAGTTTATTGCTATAAATTTGACTTTATAATGACTAGTAATCAGCTTCACTATAATGGAATGGCTAAATAATACTGCCCACAATTGCTTGTTTGGTTTGTCGCTTGCGACCATTGTACCTGACTAGTAAGTATTGCAACTACAACAGAATGGCTGATTAAAAGTACCAACAACTGCTGGGTTTTTGGGTTATCTCATGCTATTTGTATCTGATTAGTAAGTGTTGTAACTATAACGGAATGGTTAACTAAAAGTACCCACTGCTTACTTTATCAGGATGATTATCTAAACCTGACTAGTAAAGTGCCGCAACTATAACTGAATAAGTAAAACTGCCAACTGTGGGAGTTCCTCGGTTGACTTCCTCGTTTGGTCTCGAGGGGGAAACGCCAGGATGGGTTTGTCTGATGGTAGAATCAGGTTGGTTCCGAATAGGTCTTTCTTATCCCTCTCTGATAGCCGCCAGTTGTATCGAGTCTCTATAGGTTGTTTAGTGCATGCTGCCGCTGCTCGATCCACCATACCTATGTAGGCGAGGACCGAATTCTAGCCTCGCCGTGTCTTGGCCTCGATCTTGGCTCCTCTTTTTCCTTTGCCCTTTGTCGGCACCCCTTTTGTTTAAGCAGGTTGTGAGATCGACATCATTAGCAGGGTTACCCTTCCGGCTTGGCCTGGGCAGGGTTATGGACGCCATTGGTTATTCTTCAGGGCTCTTAGCCCCATTTGCATCTTGTTCGTAGCTGGACGCTCTATCGTTTTCAAGGTGATTTGGATCTTTGTATATTGTATTTGTATTCTTGGCTCTTAGAGTCGCTGTTGTATATATATCTGTTCTGTGGGTCCCATCGAGGACTGTTGTGTAATGTTATTACTTCGTTTTCCACCCGCACGAAAGTGCCTGGTGGGCACCTTCGAATCGTTTCTATGCGGGTTTGGCGGATTTCGCTAAAACTTGCATAGGTCCGATTCTGAGGGTGTTACACAAAGTAATAGTTTTATAGGGTTCACCAAATATATTTTCAAATCATAAAACTTGGTGTTTGGGGTCAGAGAGTTTATTCCAAAACATTTTCCAAAGATTTTCTCCCAAAAGCATTTTTAACAAATAAATATTATTTTTATTTGACTAGAAATGGTTTAAATCAAGAGTTTATTCTTTTGCTTCACCAAATACATTTTTGAATCCACCAATTGATTTCTATGGTCAGTAGGTTCAAAACAATCCATTTTCCAAAGGTTTTAACTCAAAAATCATTTTAGAACAATTTTTATATTCTAATTATGCCTACATAAGTTTCTACAAAAACAATCAATTTAGCAGAAACATTTTACTAAACAAAGTGCATGGTCAGAAATTACTTGTCTTTCTGATTCCATTGATATAAAATTTGTAAAATTTGGACATGTGGTTTGAAAGTTATGATGTTTACAAAATTGAACAACAAATAGATCAAATCTGTTTTTATTAAAACAGCCAGGGCCACGTGGCGTGATTTTACTGGCTGATACCGATTCGTTCGGATCACGCACTGAGGATCGTTGGATCTAATGTGAATCATGTGGCACAGATATGGCCTTACCCCTTCAGTTAAGTTTTTATCGCATCCCTTCGATCACGATCCTACGGTCCTAATCGCTTTGACCATTAAGCAGCGGCGCTGGCGGCGGCGTGTGGCGGCGCGGGCTCTGGCTACGGCGTTGCTGGCGATGCAGGAAGCGAGGGAGGAAGGGGAGTGTCTCACCAGGTTCGCGTGGTCGTGGTGATGCTCAAGGTGCTCGCGAGGAGGCAAGGGGCGCACGGGGTTAATTATAATTGCTCGTTGGAGTTGCGTCTGACGACGGCTTCTCCGTTCGTCGTCACTGGCGAGAGCTGCAGGTCACGAGAATACGCGCAAATAGTGTCATTAGATGCGGAAGAGTTTGGCGACCATGCGTGCGTCATCAGGAGAGGGAGGGGAGGACGGAAATTACGGGGAGAGGTCGAGGGAGTTGGAGACAGACGGCAGCGTATTTAGTCGTGGTTGCTGTCGACGATGTAGGGCACGCGCAAGCGAGCTGAGGTCACTGGGAGGTTCAGGGAGCATTGGGGGTCATGCCTGTGTGGTCTAGAGAGCGGTGTGCGACGGCGACTGGCCTGAATTGGAGGTGGTGCTCGCCGGAGATAGTGGCGGTGTAGAGCGAAATTAAGCAGCCTGGGGGCGCGCCAGGGTGAGGGACTGAGGGGGAAACAGAGAGGAGGGAGAGGCGATTAAGAAGGCGTGGTCGCATGGGGAATTTACTAGGCCATTTACGCGCATTCATTCGAGCAAATCAATGGCAGAAACTGCCAGGCGAGTTCATCGCGGGGAGGAAGACGATGACATGGTCGAGTAGGGTCCATTTGACAGTGAGAGAGGAAGAGAAGATATGGGGTCCACGTGTCGGTGACTGAGAGGGTGAGTTCTCTGGTTCGAAACGTTTTTCTGCGGGAGAGAAGGAGTGGGCTGGACTGGGCTTTGTTGGGCCTGCTGGCTGGGTCAACTTTGTTCTCTTTTTTTATACTGCTTTGTTTTTCTTTTTCTGTTTCTAATATTCTGTTTTGATTTGGTTTAATTATTTCAACATCAATTTGAATTCAAATTTCTCTCCAACTCTGTGAGGATTCCAACATTAACCAAAGTTTGTTCCAGATGGGATTTTAAGTTTTCATTTAGAAACAAAAGTTTCTTTTCACCCTAAATTTCAAAAATTATTTATTTTGTTTATTTATTTTTCACATTACAAGATTTGGAAAATCTTGGGATGTGACAAAGCATCCTTCCGGTGATGGTGATAAGCATGATCTCATGGTCAAAGGAATTAGGTTACTATGTATCAGAAAGCTTATAGCAATTGAACTATTAAAATGACTTGATCTTTATGCTACGCTTATCTATAGGAGTGTGTCCATCATATCATTCTCCTAATGATATGACCTTGTTATTAACAACATCTCAAATGTTCATGATCAAGAAACCATGATCATCTATTAATCAATAAGCTAGTATTATAAAGAGGCTTTACTAGGGACTCTAATTTAGTTTACAAATCATACAAGTATTAATATTTCTGGTTAATACTGTTATAGCATGAATGTAAACATTTATCATAAACACAAAGATATAATAATAACTACATTTATTATTGCCTCTAGGGCATATCTCCAATGGTCTCCCACTTGCACTAGAGTCAACTAATCTAGATTACATGGTAATATACCGAACACCCATGGCAGTTTGGTGTTGGTCATGTTTTGCCCTCGGGAGAGGTTTAGTCAACGGATCCGCCACATTCAGATCTGTGTGTACTTTGCAAATCTTTATGTCACCATCTTGGACATGTTCTCGAATAGCGTGAAAAGGTAGGTTGATGTGCTTCAGCTTCTTGTGTGACCTTGGTTCTTGCGCATTGGCTATGGCACCTATGTTATCACAGTAGATAGACATTGGGTCCAGCGCACTTGGAACCACACCGAGCTCTGTAATGAACTCCTTCATCCATATCGCTTCTTGTGAAGCCTCTGAAGAAGCCATGTATTCCGATTCAGTTGAAGATCTCGCCACAACGCTTTGCTTAGCACTCCTCCAGCTAACTTCTGCACCATTCAAAGTAAATATGTATCCAGATTGAGATTTAGAATCATCCGGATCGGAGTTCCAACTAGCATCGGTGTAACCATTAACAACGAGTTGTTCATCACCTCCATAAGAAAGAAACATATCCTTAGTTCTTCTCAAGTACTTAAGGATGTTTTTGACCGCTGTCCAATTATCCACTCCTAGATCACTTTGATATCTGCTAGTCAAACTAACAGCATATGCAATGTCGGGTCTAGTACATAGCATGGCATACATTAGATATCCTATGGCTGAGGCATAGGGAGTCTTACTCATCCTTTCTCTATCTTCTGCCGTTGCAGGACTTCAAGGTATTATTGGGTAACATGGGCAAGAACCCTTTCTTGTTATCTTCCATTCCAAACCTCTTTAGAACTTTGTCCAAATATGTATTTTGTGACAATGATATTAGGCGTCTCGATCTATCTCTATAAATCTTTATGCCTAATATGTAAGCTGCTTCGCCAAGATCTATCATTGAAAAACTATTATTAAAATATTCCTTGACACTATTAAGAAGGTCTACATCATTCCCAATCAACAATATGTCATCTACATATAGTATTAAGAATGCTACAAAGCTCCCACTCACTTTCTTGTAAATACAAACTTCTCCATAAGTTTGTATAAAACCAAAGCTTTTGATTACCTTATCAAAACGTTGATTCCAACTTCGGGATGCTTGCTTCAATCCATATATGGACCGTTGAAGTTTGCATACCTTGTTAGCATCTTTAGGATCGACAAAACCTTTGGGTTGCATCATATACAACTCTTCATCAATCTCTCCATTGAGGAACGCCGTTTTGATATCCATCTGCCATATCTCATAATCGTAATATGCAACGATTGCTCACATAATCCTCACAGACTTTAGCTTCGCTACTGGTGAGAAAGTCTCATCGTAGTCAACTCCTTGAATTTGTCGAAACCCTTTTGCAACAATTCGAGCTTTATAGACAGTAACATTACCATCAGCATCTGTTTTCTTCTTGAAAATCCATTTGTTCTCGCCAGCCTTCCGGCCATCCGGTAAGTCCACCAAAGTCCATACTTGGTTTTCGTACATGGATCCAATTTCGGATTTCATGGCGTCTTGCCACTTGTTGGAATCTAGGCTCATCATCGCTTCCTCATATGTCGCAGGGTCATCGGTGTTGTCCACCAACATGACACTCATAACGGGATCATACCAATCAGGAGTGGTACGAGTTCGCGTTGACCTGCGAGGTTCTGTAGCAACTTCAACCGAAGTTTCATGATCATCATCATTAGCTTCCTCTCTTATTGGTGTAGGCTCCACTGGAACTTCTTCCGGTGCTGCGCTAATCGCAAGTTCGAGAGAAGGTTCGATAACCTCGTCAAGTTCTACTTTCCTTCCAGTCACTTCTTTCGAGAGAAATTCTTTCTCTAGAAAGGATCCATTCTTAGCAACGAAGATTTTGCCCTCGGATCTATGATAGAAGGTAAAACCAAGAGTTTCCTTCGGGTATCCTATGAAGACGCATTTTTCCGCTTTGGGTTCAAGCTTGTCCGGTTGTAACTTCTTTACATAGGCTTCGCAACCCCAAACTTTAAGGAACGACAATTTAGGTTTCTTCCCAAACCATAATTCATACGGTGTCATTTCAACGGATTTAGATGGTGCCCTATTTAAAGTGAATGCGGCTATTTCTAATGCATAACCCCAAAACGATAGCGGTCAATCTGTAATTGACATCATAGAACGAACCATATATAAGAGAGTTCGATTACGACGTTCGGACACACCATTATGCTGTGGTGTTCCCGACGGTGTCAATTGTGAAAGTATTCCGCATTTCTTAAAATGCTCGCCAAACTCGTAACTTAGATTTTCACCTCCACGATCAGATCATAGAAATTTAATCTTCTTCTTACGTTGATTCTCTACCTCACTTTGAATTTCTTAAACTTCTCGAAAGTTTCAGACTTATGTTTCATGAAATAGATATACCCATATCTACTCAAGTCATCCGTGAAGGTAAGAACATAACGAGCGATGCTACACTCATTGGACCACACACATCGGTATGTATGATTTCCAACAAGTCTGTAGCTCGCTCCATCATACCAGAAAATGGAGTCTTAGTCATTTTACCCATCATACATACTTCGCATCTTTCAAGTGATTCGAAATCAAGTGATTCAAGAAGTCCATCAGAATGGAGTTTATTCATACGCTTCACTCCAATGTGACCAAGACGACAGTGCCACATATAGGTCGAGTTATCGCTCAATTTCAAACGTTTAGCTTCAATGTTATTAATATGTGTATTTCCACTATCGAGATTCAATAAGAATAGACCATCTATCAAAGGTGCATGTGCATAAAACATATTACTCATATAAATCGAACAACCATTATTCTCGGACTTAAACAAGTAACCGTCTCGCAATAAACATGATCTCGATATAATGTTCATGCTCAACGCAGGCACCAAATAACAATTATTTAAGTATAAAACTAATCCCGGTGGTAGATGAAGAGGTAGCATGCCGACCGCGATCACATCAACCTTTTATCCATTTCCAACGTGCATCATCACCTCGTTCTTCGCTAGCTTCCGTTTATTCTTCAGCACCTATTTCGAGTTACAAATATGAGCAACCGAACCAGTATCAAATACCCAGGCACTACTAAGAGTACTAGTGAGATACACATCAATAACATGTATATCGGATATACCTTTCTTCTTGATGTTGTCGTTCTTCAAATCCGCCAAGTACTTTGGGCAATTCCGTTTCCAGTGACCTTCTCCCTTGCAGTAAAAGCACTCAGTATCAGGCTTAGGTCCATCCTTGGTCTTCTTTGTTGGTGCGGCAACTTTCTTACCGCCCTTCTTGAAGTTTCCCTTTTGCTTAGACTTGCCTTTCTTGAATTTGGTGGTCTTATTGACCAACAACACTTGATGCTCTTTCTTGATCTCCACTTCTGCAGATTTCAACATGGAGAAGAGTTCTGGCAACATCTTGTTCATGTTTTGCATATTGTAGTTCATCACAAAGTTCTTGTAACTTGGTGGCAGTGATTGGAGGACGCGGTAAATCCTCAAAGCATTAAGAATCACTATACCCAAGCTTTGGAGTTTGTTTGCGTGCCCAGACATCTTAAGCACATGGTCACTGACGGAGCTGCCCTCTTCCATCTTGCAGTTAAAGAACTTTTCAGAAGCCTCATAACTCTCATCTGTCGTGTGAGCCTCAAATATCATTATTAGTTCACGGACAGTATCATGTGGGTCATGGTTCTCAAACCTTTTTTGAAGCTCCGATTCCAAACCATACAAGAAAGCACACTGAACTATGGAGTACTGATTCTTCCAAGTGAGGTAAACATTCTTTACTTCATCGGTAGCATTAGCTATAGGCGGGTCACCCAGCAGTGCATCCAGCACATAGGTCAAATTACCAGCATTGAGGACAATCCTCAAATTGCGGAACCAATCCGCGAAGTTGCTTCCATTGTTTTTCAACTTTTCTTTCTCTAGGAACGCATTAAAATTGATGGTAGGGGACGCCATTGATCTACAACATATTTGCAATAGTTTAGACTAAGTTTATGACAAAATGAGTTCTAATTAATAGTTAAATTAATCTAGGTGAACTCCCACTCAAAACAATATCCCTCACATTGTTTTAGTGATCACACGAACCAAATCCACCACATCAAAACCGATCATCACGAGAGTTGATGTAGCTTCAATGGCGAACAATCAACATGTTCATCATATCTACTATATGACTCATGATTTACCTTTTGGTGATCCGTGTTCTGAGACCATGTCTGTACATGCTAGGCTCGTCAAGATCAAACCTTAGCTTCCGCATGAGAAAATCTGGCTTGCTCACGTTGTATACTCTCACAGAATCTAACACACCTGATCATCACGTGGTGCTTCGAAACAACGAGCTTTATCAACGGTGCTTACTAAGGATGAACACTTTAAAACTTGAAATTTATGTGCTTGAGGTATCATCTTATAATGCCACCGTCGTTAACTAAGCAATACAAGATGCATAAAGTATTAACATCACATGCAATTCAAAATATGTGATATGATATGGCCTTTATTCTTGTGGTTCCGATCTCCATCTTCAAGCACGAACATGATCTCCATCATCACCGGCATAGCGTCAAGGTCAATGGCGCCGTTTCATGGTTGTCGTCCACCAGCTTCAACTATTACAACTACTTTGAATAGACACGCGGGTCTTAACAGAATTTAAAGAAAAACATATGGCTCATGCCGGTTGCCAACTTACAATAAGGAACATTGCATACATCAAATATAATCACAATCATGGCCATATCACATCATAGCACACCCCTACAAAAACAAAGTTAGACGCCTCTAATTTTCTTTGCATACTTTACGTGGTTTGGGGCTTTCAAAAAGTGTCTCTCTAACTTACGAACAAGAACCACAACGTTGATGCTTGAACTATCAAGTTCCCGTTGTAAATTGGATCTATACTATGATGGGAGAGACAGGCACCCGCAAAGCCACTTATGCAATACAAGTTGCATGTTGAGCGTGGAGCAAGTATCATGAATGATGTCATGTAAGGTTAGCCCGGGCCGCTTCATCCCATCATACCGCAAGATGCAAAGTACACAAGAAGCAATTGATAATAAAATCACCACCGCCCACAATAACCAGTGTGTTCTACTCGTGCAATAGATCTACATATAGAAACGGCTCTGATACCACTGTAGGGGTTCGTAGCATGGAAAACAAAAAATTTCTACCGCATGCAAACAAAAAATTCAAGATCTATCTACTAGATTGTAGCAACGAGTCGATAGAGGAACTCACCCTCGAAGATTCCGAAGCGGTTAACGAGAGAAGATTCTCGTGGGTGATATAGTCGTACTCTTGCCGATCTCAAGATCGCGTAGAAGATCCTTCTGGCGCTGCGTTCCGGCAATGCTTCCGCAGTTGGTCACACGTTTGGTACTCGATGAAGACCTTCCTCTCCCTTGTTCCAGCAGGCAGCGGAGGTTGTAGCACTCTCCCCGCGATTTTGGCAACACGACGGCGTGGTACCGAAAGTAGAGGGGAGATCTCGCAGGGCTTCGCCTTAAGCCGGAGCGAGTATGGTGGACTATGAGAGAGGCCTTGGTGATCTAGGGTTTAGAGGGAACCAAGGGGAGAGTGTATCCGGCGGCTAGGGTTTGGGGATCACCCCAACTCGCCGAGTTGGTGGTGCCCTAGGCAGAGGCACAAGGAGGTGGTGGCGCCGGCGACTTGGAAGAGAGGGCTAGGTTTTTGGGTGTGAGGGGTAGGGGCGCCCTACCCCTACTTATATAGGTGGAGGGTGGCCAGTTTGGAGGAGGGAGTCCTCCCCCAACTCGGCCTCCTTGGCCGGCGGGTGGAGGGAGGAGGACTTCCTCCCCAAGTAGGTTTCCTACTCTCCCTCCATAAAGCAAACTTGTCGTTTGACTTTTTCAAATTGGCGTTTGACTTTCAAACTAGGATTTGATTTCTCCCTTTATTTTGCCCAGCCAAGTGACCTAGTACATGATGCAACCATTCCATATTGTCATGACACATTCATATACCCTTCCCCTCCGGAGTGCTGGACATTCTGGACCCTTCTAGAACATTCCCGATGAAAACACCGGAATCATTCCCCAACTCTGAAATAGGACTTTCCTTATATGAATCTTATTCTCCGGACCATTCCGGATCTCCTTGTGATATCCTGGAACCCATCCGAGACTCCAAACAACAATCGGTATCTTACTCATCATTCCATAACTCCTCAACAACATCGAATCCTTAAGTGTGTCTCCCTACGATTCGTGGATTATGCGGACATGATCGAGACACTTCTCCGATCAATAACCAATAGAGGAATCTGGAAATTCATATGGCTCACACATATTTCTACGATGACTATGTGATCGAATGAACCACTTACATACGATACCATTTTCCCTTTGTCTCACGATAGTTTACTTATCCGATGTTTTGATTGTCGGTATCTCTGCATACCTCGTTCAACCTTGTTACCGATAAGTATTGTTTTCTCGTTCCCGTGGTATGTGATCCCTTGTGAGCCAGTCACATGCTTACAAGCTAATTGGATGACATTCCACCGAGAGGTCCTAGAGTATATCTATCTGTCATGTGGATGGACAAATCCCACTCTTGATCCATGTGTCTCAACCCATACTTTCCGAACACTCAATGCCACCTTTATAGACTCCCAGTTACGGTGTCATGTTTGATGTCATCAAAGGATCCTTCCGGTGATGGTGATAAGCATGATCTCATGGTCGAAGGAATTAGGTTACTATGTATCAGAAAGCTTATAGCAATTGAACTATTAAAATGACTTGATTTTTATGCTACGCTTATCTATACGAGTATGTCCATCATATCATTCTCCTAATGATATGACCTTGTTATTAACAACATCTCAAATGTTCATGATCAAGAAACCATCATCATCTATTAATCAACAAGCTAGTATTATAAAGAGCCTTTACTATGGACTCTAATTTAGTTTACAAATCACACAAGTATTAATGTTTCTGTTTAATACTGTTATAGCAGAATGTAAACATTTATCATAAACACAAAGATATAATAATAACTACATTTATTATTGCCTCTAGGGCATATCTCCAACAATATACTCTGGGCCCTCTCGGTGATATCACATTAGTTAGCTTGCAAGCAAGTGATTTGAGAAAAGAGTGCATGTTGGTAACGAGATCAAACTAGGTATGGAGATACCGATGATCAAATCATGGACATGTAATATATCGCGAGACAAAGGAATTGAGTTACATGCGTATAAGGTTCACACGATCACAGAAGTCATCGTTTAATGTGTGGGAGTCAGTACGGATCTCCAGGTCCCGCTACTGATTATTAATCGGAAAGGGGTCTCGATCATGTCTATATTATTTGTGAACCACAGGGTGACACACTTAAGGTATACCGACACCATTCGGAGAAAATTATATGCCAGAGAAAGAAAAAGGAAAGCGCAAGAATTTATTTCACTAGACACCGGAACTATTTTGGTTGAAATTGCTGAAACTGGTTCTGCATGTGAAATTGAATACTAGCAAGGGGTTTTATGTGACTGTTTTTTAATTCAAGTAATTAACAAAATTCATAATAAATAAATAAATGAGTTTTATTTAATGAGATATTGCATTAAATTTGGTGGAAATTTAATGGAGGTGAGTGAAATTTTGAGTGGGTGGCTATATATGTGAGTGGGAGCTCCACCCACATGAATGTGTAAGAGGTGGGGGCACCTCCATGCTGCCACACCATGGTAGGGGGCTGCCCCCCCCCTCTCCTTATAAAAGGCACCCCACTCCCTCCTCTCATCACACACCTCCTCATGAAGGATCTCTCCCCTTTCGAATTTCCCCATGGTCTCGGATCAGCGAGATACATGTTCCCGGTGGATTTTTCAGGAAGGATTTTTGCTTACGCTGCTTCGCTGGAGCGAGGGCGTGGAGGTTGTCGTGATACCCGGACGTGTGTGCGATCACGGATGCACCACTTCTTTGCAGTGTTGGACTTGATGGTGCTGGACCGGCTGGACCAGATGGACTTCATCACGATCTTGAGATTGGCAAGCGTTCGACCTCATCATCCACGAGTACAACCTTGTTAACGCTATTCGGTATTTGAGGGTATGTATTCTATGGATTTATATCCACCTGTTGCTTGTATCTAGTAGATAGATCTTGGTACATAGTTGTTCCCATCATAGGAAATTTTTTGTTGTCTATGCTACGAACCCTTCACATACTATGGACAAGATGAATGGGAGGCTGAAGTGAAGCTAGACATAAATCGCCGGTCGGACATGGGTATCCATCACTGGAGAAGAAGAATAAAGGGGAGGCAACAACACGGGCATGGGCGCGGGTATGGCTCGGGGTCCCATCTTGCAACGCCAACCCGGGTAAGTTATGGGTCCTGCACTCATGTGGATAGACTATGGGTCCCATGCTAATCTGGTTAAGTTGATAGAGGTGTCCACTATGGGACCCGACTAAACGCGATCCCACTTGTTAGCACGTAATGACAAGGCTGACGGACAACGAGTTTCAGACGGTGTGAGAGTTTCGGAGAAGGATATGGGCAAAAGTGAGGAAAGCTTGAGAGGCTGGGGAAAGTGAGTACAACTAACGAACCAGGGGCACGAAGATATAAATCCCTTGAATTAACAAATCCCTTTGGATTGTGTCATGTCCACATCCTAGGTAACCATTCTATTTGAAGAATATTGTTTTTTGTTCAACTACCATATCTCAAAGTTGAAATATGTAGTGGTTGCTACAATAATCTGTACATACTAAACATCACCACAAAAGATCAACTCTTGTTGTAGTCAACTTGTTGAACATTGTTGTAAACTTCTTTTCAACATGTCTACAATTTCAAAGATGTGAACATCCATGTGTATTTCTTTATAGATCGATCTATGATTGAAAAGCTTTGCGCCTTCTGGAGGGTCTACCAAGTTCACAACTTGATTTTCATACATGGATATTGTTGCGGATTTTATGGCTTCCAGCCGTTTAATGGAGTCAGGGACCATCATTGCTTCTTCGTGTGTAGTCGGTCCATTACTATCCAAAAATGATACTTCGTCCTCAAGTCTTGTTATTTGATTACTACCCAACCCACATGGTTCAATAGGAACTTAGATCTCCGGGACTATTACATATGTAGACACACGATCCATGAGCAATGTGGCCACATCTAGAACACTTTTTGGGGTTGTGCTACTTAGATCATGTTTCTTGGGTTCATCAACCTCATCAAAATTCTATTGTCCTCCCACTTAACTTTTCCCGAAAATTCCTTCTGAATCAACTTGTCGTTTTCAATGAAAAACACTTTTGTCTTTAGTGTTATGATGGAGGAATACCCAATGGTTTCTTTGGGATAACCTAAAAAGACGTGCCTCTAACTTTGGTTATAAAGATTTTACATATGCCTTGCATACCAAAATTTAAGACAAGATAACCTGGGTTTTATCCCTTGCCATAATTAATATGGTGTCATTTCATTGGATTATGATGGTTCTCTTTTCAGTGTAAAATTGGTAGTCACTATAGCATAATCTTTAAAATCATAATGGCAGTTTTATCTTTGATCTAACCAAGTCTAACTAGGTTCGATTACAATCTCAAACACTCCATAATACTATGGTGTTTCGAGAAAATGCAAGAATACAAAACAATTTCTCAACTCTTAGAAGTTAGCTAAACGTGTAAATCAAATTATCTTCCTTTATGATCCAATCATAAATACTTAATTAATTTGTTACAATTATTTCTACTTCATACTGAAACCTTTGAACATTTTTCAAAAAGTCTCATACTTGTTTCTCATAGATATACTCATACATATACTCAAGTCCTCGGTGAAAGTATACAAAGTATAATAATCCACCACACATGGTTTCATATAATGTAATACATACATCAACATGTATGACTTCCAATAAGTTAGCCGCCTGTTTTGTTTTGGCCCATGAATGGAGTTTCAGTTATCGATAGAAAAGTCTTACAAGCATCGATTTAAACAAATGACTCCAAAAGACCATCAACATGGAGTTTCTTCATGTATTTCTTTCCAATATAACCTAAATGGTGGTGTCCCAAATAAGTGAAATTCTACTCATTTGTATTGGCAATGTTTTAGCATTAGTGTTATGAATGTTATTTAACCAACAAGATTTATAATGGTTTATCCGTCATCTATGGAATACAGTAATCATTTGAACAACAATTATTCTCATAATATCGAAACAAAATAAAAATTATCAAAATAAATATTGATGGCTATGTATTTGATGCAGGTGACAAACAGAACAACACCAACATTTTATTTGTTTCTCGATGATCATCATCACACATTCTCTTGCTAGTTACTTAGGCCATTGTATTTCTTGCATTGAGTTGATTTGTATGATACTTCATACCAACCAATCCATTATCTAATACAGAATAATGACATCATTTTAATAAGCAAAGAATACATTCATAACATGTATATCTTCTATATACCTGAGTTGGAAATTTCTAGTCTTTTATTTTCTACCAAATTCATTTGTAGATCATCTTTCAACATTTTCCTATCTTCTAGAAGAATCTATCAACATTAATAGTGGCACCAATTACATGGTACATAATGTCACTCCCATGGAATACAAGGGTACACGGTCTAACAGGTGTAGGACCATAAGTCTCCTGTGAGCAGGGAACCGAAGCATCCTCCCAATGACCATGGGGGACCCCATGGCGTGCAGCCTTATTCTGCTCCGTTGGTAGCTCTTCTACTATTGGATACCAACCCGGGCAATCCCATCTATGCCCGCTGCTCCGATAGCACGCCTATCAGGACAGCAGGCCAGACACGCGGGGTGATCCCGCCTACACTCATGCGCTGCACAACTAACTCGGTAGCGCGCAGCCTTATTATGCTCCTTTAGTAGCTCGGCTACCATTGGATACCAACCCAGGCAAGCCCGGCTATGCCTGTTGTCCTGATAGCGCATCTATCGGGGCAGCAGGCAAGAGATGCGGGGTGATCCCGCCTAGACTCACGTGTTGCGCGGCAAACTCGATAGCACGCAGCCTTATCCTAGAGCACATTACAGGTAGAATTTGCAAAGATGGTAGTCATGCAAGTGCTCGATATTCCACAAGTTTTCTACGGGAGTACCATCTTCATTCTCCAGACGGAACTCTCTAGGCCTGTAGACTTGTAGCACCCTGTAACGGCCCTCCCACTTTGGTTGCAACTTGTTGCTAACTTTCCTGGGCATGCCCAGTGAACAACCAAGTCGCCTTCTTCTACGAATCGTGGTCAGACCTGACGTTTGTGGTAGCGATGCGGGATCTTTGCATAGCAGCCAGGTTTTGAACCTCTTCAAGGAAGTTAACATCATCGATTCTTCGCTCCTCCTGGGTAGCCTCTCTGTAAGCATGCACCCGGGAGCATCCATGTTGTAGCTCACTGGGAAGCATGGCCTCAGCTTCGTAGACCAAGAAGAAAGGCGTCTCTCCAGTGCCCTACTTGGGTTGGTCCGTATTGACCAGAGGATGGTCGGGATGAGCTCGATTCAGTTTTGTCTGCTGGTTTTGAATCGATCAAAGGACCGGGTTTTGAGCCTACACAGAACCTCCGCATTGAGGCGCTTTACTTGCCTGTTACTCCGGAGGTGTGCCACCGATGCGAAATAGATCATGGTGTCGAGGTTGTCGCAGTAGGTGGTGAAGGAACCGCTGGTGAACTGTGATCCATTGCCGTTGATGATCCGGTTAGGCACGCCGAATCAGCATACAATGCTCCATATTAACTTGACGGTGGCCTGAGAAGTGATAGCCTACACAGGCTCCACTTCAGGCCATTTGGTGAATTTATTGATGGCGACGGATAGGAATTGGTACCTGATACGTCCAAAATGATCTACTTTCCTGAACACTTTTGTTGTTGTTTCTCCTCTAATTTGCGTGATTTGGATATAGCTAATACGGACTAATGCTGTTTTCAGCAGAATTGCTTTGATGTCTCTTTTTTGTGTAGGAAATCAACTTTCAGGAAAAATGCCAGAAAATATACCAAAAATCCTATTTTTCCAGAAGACTCACGCAGCCAGAAGACGGAGGGGAGGAGAGGCCAGAGGGGCCCACATAACCCCTGGTGCGGGTCGGGCCTGGCCGTGCCAGGTCATGGTGTGGCTGCCTCGGACACCCCCTCAACCTCTCCTTTCGCCTACATATACCCTCTGACCTAAAAACACCGGGGGGTTGACGTTTTCTAGATAGAGTTCTGCTGCGCCGCCACCATCAGAAACCGCGATTAGGAACCAGAAACTCCGTTCTGGCACCCTGCCAGGACGAGGAATTGGAGGAGACCATCGCCATCATCATCACCAATGCCTCTCCATCAACCATCCATGATTCCCGCATCAATGAGTGACTAATCCCCCGCTGTAGGCTATGGGGATGGTAGGGATTGGATTATCTATCATGTAATTACATAACATTGTTAGGGCAAGGTGCCTAGTATCTATTGTTAGTGCGTTTTGACATTGTTGCAACTTGTAGTGCTTAATGATTGTCACTAGGGCCCGAGTGCCATGATCTCAGATCTGAACATGTTATTGATTCATGATGATATTATTGTTTATGATCTTAGCTGCAAGTTGTTTACACATAGATGGCTGTGATGTGAGGATCACGTGTGTTCACGGAGTGACAGAAATTGCGATAATCGGAGGGGATGGCTGTGATGTGAGGATCACGTGTGTTCACGGAGTGTTAATGCTTTGCTCCTGTGCTCTATTAAAAGGAGCGCCTTAATTGCCAGTAGATTCAGAGGCCCCGTTGCAACAGGATGGCAGGACAAAAGATGTTGTGCAAGTTCTCATTGCGAGCACGTATGACTATATATGGAACACATGTCTATGATTGTTTAGTACTTGGATGCTTTATTTTATTTATCTGCAAATGCCCTTGTCTCGATTATTACATGAATGGTCTTGTCCATGCAACACCCATCCATCCATCCCTATGCCTTTCGCACTTTAAATCCTGCCGTTTACTACAATTGTTACTACTGTCCCTATTCTACTACTGCTGTGACTTTGCTATTGCTACTACAAAACTATTGCTACTGATAAACTATTCCGAGCAAGACTGTTTCCAGGTGCGGCTGAATTGACAACTCAATTGTTAAGGCTTATAAATATTGTTTGGATCCCCTTGTGTCGAATCAATAAATTTGGGCTTTACTTCCCTCGAAGTTGCGATCCCCTATACTTGTGGGTCACCAAGACTATTTTTTGGCGTCGTTGCCAGGGAGCATAGATTTATTTATAAAGTTCACTTGGAATTATCATTGTTCGCTGCTATCCATTCATCATGGTTAAAACTCGTGATGGAAAAGTTCCTATATTGCCATCCACTACAAGAATAGGTACAGTTCTGAACACCTATGTTGCTCTTGATTCACCATCTATGATGAGTAAGCTCCTTACACCGCAACCACATACACATGTTACACATACTGCTACTTCTGCTGAATCTGAAATTGGTTCTGATACTCATGATGTTACTTCTACTATGCTTGATGAGAGTGGTTCATTAAGTCCTTTCCTAGATGCTACAATTGCTAGAACTATAATTGTAAACACTGAAACTCCTAATGAACATATTGATCCACCTGTTAGTTCACCAGAGTCTAGAGAGAGATATGATATTAATGATGGTTATATTGAAATGACTGATGAATTTATTGAATAGTGTCGAAACACTCATGGTGTAAGTGATATTAAGATTCTTCTTGAGAGACGCGCTATTAGACCTAAATTGTCTACTGATGCTAAGTTTGCCACAAATCCCATAACCATTAAAGATAAGGATTATGATTTCTCTCTTGATTTATCTTATATAACCATTGTTGATAAAGAACCTTTTTGTGGGACTGATGACAGTGTTGTGGCACATATAACTCAGCTCTCTACTATGAGTGGCTTATTTTCTGATGATATTAAGAAACGCATCTACTTTGTTACTAAAATTTTCCCTTTTTCATTGAAAGGAGAAGCTAAAGCTTGGTTTAATAGTTTACCTCCTGGATCTATTGATAGTCCTGACTGCTTGATTAATACTTTCTTTGATAAATATTTCCGTCCTAGTGCTCAATAGGCCATTTTGCAGGAACTTTTGATTTTAAACAGGGAAAAGAGGAGAAATTGCCTGAGTCTTGGGCAAGGTTTTGTGCTTTAATTCAAGCACAGCCTAGATGTCCAATACCTCAAAATGAGCTTCTTAATATATACTATAATGGACTAACCGATGAATCTAAGACATACCTGGATAGTTGTGCTGGTTGTGTTTTCAGGAAAAGGACTCCCAAAGAAGCTGAGGAATGAATGGATAAAATAAGCAAGACTTGTGATGATTGGAATACACTTGAGCCAACCCCAACACCAACACCAAAGAAGAGAGGAGTAATTGAATTAAATGATGATGTGATGAAAGAAGCTAAGAAATTTATTATGGACAAGGGTATTAAATCTGAAGACGTGAAGAATTTACCTCCTATAGAAGAATTATGTAAGCCAATCTCCCACTCATCCACTATTGAGGTACACTCTCTCCAACATTTTGATGAAGGTGATATTCCTTATTCTAAACCTCATGATCAATGCTTAGAAGAATTTGATATGTATGTTGTTAAGAAAGATAATTTTAATAAGAGAGCGCGGAATCATTTAATGGAAAACTCTAGAGCTATTAATGAGTTGAAAGATATTGTGGAAAGAACCTCTAATGATGTTAAAATGCTTATTAAACATTTCCAAATGGTTCAAACCCAAATTGATCAGCTTACTAAAGTACAAAAAGATTTGCTAGTTCATGCTTCTAAAGAAAAACAAGCTTATGAAATTAGAACTAGAAGCGGCATTTCCACACAAGATCCTTTATATACCAAGGGACATCCTAAAAGAATTGAGCAAGATTCTCAATAAGCTAAAAATAGTGGAACTTCTTCTAAAAGAAATAAAAAGAAACATAAAACAGTTGTGGAATCTTCTGAACCTGCTATAGATCCTAATAGTATATATGTCTCTTATGTTGAAACTGAAAGTGGTAATGATAAAAATGATGCACCTGATAAATAAGAAATTCAAGAAGAACCTGAAATGCACACTAAGAATACTAAGTACACTAAGAAGATTTTTTTGCTAATAAAAATGGTAGTGAGAGAGAGCCTTGGGTGCAAAAACCAATGCCTTTTCCTGATAACAAGTCAAAGGAAGAACACTATAACAAGTTTTGTGAGTGGATGAAACCTTTTTTTTGCAAATTCCTTTGACTGATGCTATTAAATTGCCTCCTTATTCAAAGTATATGAATGATATTGTCTCTAATAAAAGGAAGATTCCTAATGAGGAAATTTCCAATTTATTTGCTAATTATTCCTTCAATGGTAAGGTTCCAAAGAAACTTGGAGACCCAGGTATCCCAAATATTCCTTGCTCTATCAAGAATAATTATGTTAGAACTGCTTTGTGTGATTTGGAAGCATGAGTTAGTGTTATGCCTTTTTCTCTCTATAAGAGACTTCAATTGGAAAAATTGATACCAACTGATATATCTTTGCAAATGGCTGATAAGTCTACTACTATTCCTGTTGGTATATGTGAGGATGTTCATGTTCAAGTGGCTCATAATTGTTTGATATTAACTGACTTTGTTGTGCTTGAAATGCCTGAAGATTATAATATGTCTATTATTCTTGGGAGACCTTTTCTTAATACTGCAGGTGCTGTCATTAATTGTAATCAAGGAAAAGTAACTTTTAATATTAATGACAAGGAGCATACTGTCTATTTCCCCAAGAAGATTGATAAGATTTATGGCCTATACTCAATTGAAAATATTGAAGGCATCAAAGTTGGAGAAATATATTGTCCCATACTACAAGAAAATTATGAAACTATTATGATTGGGACTATTGCTATCAAAGTTGAGGTAACATAATCATTTAGTGAAATGCAAAGTTTTACTTCATATAAAATTGTTCTGGTAACAAGACTTGGTCAACCTTGTTAACAAAGGGATTTTAATGAACAAAATAATGTTTTCACCATGATTATCCTTGCTCACTTTTATTTTCACTATCTCAATCTTTGCTCTTCACCTTGTTCATCTTGTGTTTCTAGTTGCTTGCACTTTAGAGTGTCTTAGAACTTTTGTAGTTTTAGTTTATATTTGCTTTTGCATATTTCCAAAATCATCTTTCTGCAAGAAAATCATTTATCAATCCCTGAAAATTGCTCAAAAATAAAGTTTCTCGAAAAATTCTAGAAAATTCATATTATTGTTTTACGTCAAAAAAGGGGCAGAGAGGCACCTGGAGTAACCCAGGGGAGGCACCAGGTAGGCACACCACCTGGTGGTGCAGCCACACTAGGGGCGCGCCTGGCCATTGTGTGGGCCACCCCTGGCCCTCCACTTACTCTCCCTCCTGCCACTTCTTTCTCTCTCCCGAGAAAACACCATTTCATTGCTCAAACCCGTGTTCTTGCTGTTCTTGCTCGTGATTTTCGATCTCTTTGCTCAGCCCACCTTTGCTGCTGAGATTTGGAGCATTTGTTCTCTGGTATGTAACTCCTCCGCTTGTCCAAGTAGATTTGTGTTTAGTGGATTGTATCTTGAGTATTTTGATACTATGCTAGGTTATGTGAGCTTGCATGCTTGTTCTTTGCTTAGAGAAATTATTTTGATGCATGTTTAGCCCTCTTGCAAGTTCCCATAGTAGTTCCTTTCATTATGTAATCAATTTGCAATTACCTTCTTGTGATGCATGTCTAAAGTTTCATAAAAGGAGATGAATGAACACCAACTCAACCAACATGAATTGAGGGTGCCTGAGGTCATGAAAGTCCACCGTGAGGAGGAAGTTTTTCCTTCCATTTATCCATGCTCCGAATTCATGAGGGATGCAGGGATTTTTCAAGATTCCCAAACTCTAATTTCTAATGCAGGATTGTAGCACTTTGTTGGAAATGAACCTTACCAATATGTGAAACTGACTGTGCCAGTGGTGCAGGATTTTCGATTTAGTTGGTCCTTGACTAACCCCATGGTTCATTATAAAATTTACAATGTAGCTTTCAATCTCCCTTTTGATGATTTTTGTGCATCTATTAAAGTGGCACAATGGGGTTCACGTGAGAGGATTAGGGAGAGGCCCACGCCACTTGTGGACTTATATGAAGAAATTTGCCAACGGAGCATCTTCTCAAAGGAGAGTGGTAAAATTATAAATATCCATCTCCCATCTATTCGATAATTTGCCTATTTTATTGCCAAGTGTGTTCTTGCTAGGAAGACTGCTAGTAAATTATCTTCATATGATCTAGATTTTATCTCAGCTGCTTTGAAACGTGATAGGACTTATAACTTGGGTGCATTGATAGATTTCCATCTTGCTTCTAACCACGAGAAAGGTGGAATTTGTGGAGGCCTCATTACCTCTCGTTTATTAGCTTTGCATGGTGTAGAGCCTCATCACTCAGACTTATAGTTCCCCATAGAGAGGCTTGATCTTAGTTCCATAATACAACATAAATTTGTTCCTTCTTGGGATAGTTTGAGCGATTTATCTTATGAAATAACCTTTCTCAAGAGTGGATGGAGAGGGGGTAAGTCTGAGCGAGTAGTCCTTCTGCCTGCACCTGCCTTGTTTAACCTTGATACCAGGGAAGGATGGTCACTCACGTAGGAAGAACTCGACACATACATGGCGGAGCTCTCCCAGCAAGAGGAGAATGTTGGAGGGGAGGCCGAAGATAATTCAGTTTAGCCCTCCAACACGGGAGAGTCCTCATACCAGCAGCCCACGTATGACTGGGGCGCTTCTTTTTCTTCTTCATGAGGGCCTGATTTTTATCATTCTTATGATCACCCGCCAGCTTGGAGTTCCTACCCGTGTTTCGTTTAATCTCCACTTAGGACAAAAGCCTAAGCTTGGGGGAGGTATACCGACATCACACTCATCTACATATCATGTTTTGTCGGTACTTTTCATATCCACGTTTCACTTTCTTTTTAGTTTTTACTCTTTTTTTCTGCTTTCCAAAACACAAGAATACCAAAAATATTTTTGTTCATTCTCTTTGTTTACTTCTTTATCTTTGTTCTTAGTTTGCTTTTTTCCTTAGTTTCTTGCACACAAAAATCGAAAACCCAAAAATATTTGTTGTTCTTCTCTAGTTTTGTAAAGTTTGTTGCAGGGTTCAGCAGTCCTCAGTGACTCCTTTGGAGTTTGGTTTTATCTTATTATTCAATCCACACAAGTGAAAGGCAATAATGACGATGTATGACAACTCGAGGTGTGGTAAGAGGCTGGTATGAACTCTATTTGTTTTCATTTTTGTACATATACTCATCATTGTGGGCATGCTTAGTATGTTTATGTAAGTTGTATGTTATTTAATGGATGCTTAGTAGTTCTTGATCTCTTATGATTAGTTCCAATTTTCTAATAGTTTGTAGCATGTCATATAAATGTTTGCTTGCGTTCTTCTATTCATAACTCGGTATGACATTGTGGTATCCTCCTCTGAATATTTTATTTGAATCTACTTGGCACATGCTCACACATCCATATGACTGAACAAAATTCAGTAAATCCTCGATGATTCATTTTTCCTCAAAGTTCTTGTGTCACTTTTAAGCCATAATTAATTTTGTTTTGTCGCAAGCATGATTATGACAGCTACTGCTCTCTTGATTGTCGCTCCCTTTCTACTTCTATCCTTCACTTGCACTGAGTATGAGCTGTACTCATGCATCCAACTCCCCAAAACCAAAGTTGTCAAAAAGTGTCCACCATATCTACCTATTAGTATCATTGCTATTCCTTGCATACTCATTTATGTTTTGTTTTCTTCCAAATAAAAATGTTTGTTTGTTATGTGAAAATTAGTTAGTAAAGCTCTCACCAAATTGATGGCACACTTTATTTTCTTGCACTTAATAAACCTGAACCATTGTGACTATCTATGTAGTTATATGCTTGCAAATTATAAGTTGGGAGTTAGTAGAACCATGTTTTCATGGGGAACGCTTTCAACATTGCACTTATTCTATTTAGTTGATATCATGTTCTTTTGTTTATGGATCCCGGCGGTGTGAAATAAAAGGGGATCTTGTAAGTCCATGGAGTTTTTATATGTGTTATAGAAACGCCACGGCTAGCCTAAGCCATCCCTAATCATGGTGGAAACTTACAGCATAACCATAATGAGCATTCTGTGAAGCATCCTCAATAAAAACATATGCAAATAGCAAATAAAAAGATCGCTGAGATGCTCATTGTCTGTTGCCTTGTCATTTTGATATGGGATAGCTCATGTATCATGGGGCAAGGGGTACCCCGTTGGCGGTTCTCTATGATACACATATACTCACAATGACAAGAACTTGCTTGTGACTAAAGTTGATTAGCATGAGGTTCGGTACTCGTATGCAAGGGGATGAGATTTTAAACTTATGATCTGTCAAGCATATAACTCATATTTGACCTCACTTTAACCTTAACCATTTAAAGATGCTTATGATAGGGGCAATGAGAGCTCAAAGCTAATGAGTACCATACTTTCAGCATTTGGAAGCCTTTCAAATCTTTTCTTTCACTTTTATATCGAGTCACCATTTATTCTATGATCACTTTCCCGAGAGCATAGTTGTCATTCTTAGTGTAATGTGCTTGTCCCAGAACACGGTTAATTGTGACGTAAATTTGATGCTTGTATTTTTTATATTTTTATTTCTAGTATTCACTTGAACTTTAGAGGTTCCTTGGCATTTATGTTTTTCTCCAAAATCAAAGGCAAGAGAGATACCACTTTATCATACCTTCTTATGAGAATTACAATCTTGCATATGCTTATGTGTCATGTTGCTTATTATTATTGCATTGGAATCTCTTCATAGCTTGCATAACTATTGGGTATACTTATTTGCATACTCCTTATTATGTATTGCCTAAGTATTTGACCATATGCTAAGAATATATACATCTTATGAAGCAAATGTGTTCATGAAAGTTTCTTTTATCGCACTCAGTTTTGAACTGAATTGCTTGAGGACAATCAATAAGCTAAGCTTGTGGGAGTTTATACGACCAAAATGTATCTACCTTCCCGAACACTTTTGTTGTTGTTTCTCCTCTAATTTGTGTGATTTGGATATAACTAACACGGACTGACGCTGTTTTCAGCAGAATTGCTTTGGTGTCTCATTTTTGTTCAGGAAATCAACTTTCAGGAAAAATCCCAGAAAATATGCCGAAAATCCTATTTTTCTAGAAGAGTCACGGAGCCAGAACACGGAGGGGAGGAGAGGCCTAAGGGGCCCACACCACCCCCTGGCGCGGGCCAGTCCTGGCCGCGCCAGGGCATGGTGTGGCCGCCTCAGACACCCCCTCAACCTCTCCTTTCTCCTACATATACCCTCTGACCTAAAAACACCGGGGGAGGGTCGACGTTTTCCAGATAGAGTTCTGCTGCGTCGCCACCACCAGAAACTACGATTCGGAACAAGAAACTCCGTTCTGGCACCCTGCCGGGACGGAGAATTGTAGGAGATCATCGTCATCATCATCACCAACGCCTCTCCATTAACCATCCATGATTCCCCCATCCATGAGTGAGTAATCCCCCACTGTAGGCTATGGGGATGGTAGGGATTGGATGAGATCTATCATGTAATTGCATAAGATTGTTAGGGCAAGGTGTCTAGTATCTATTGTTAGTGCTTTTTGACATTGTTGCAACTTGTTGTGTTTAATGCTTGTCACTAGGGCCCGAGTGCCATGATCTCAGATCTGAACATGTTATTCATTCATGATGATATTATTGTTTATGATCTTACATACAAATTGTTTACACATATCATTGTCTGGAACCCGAGGCCCCGAAGTGATAGAAATCGGGATAACAGGAGGGGATGGCTGTGATGTGAGGATCACGTGTGTTCATGGAGTGTTAATGCTTTGCTCCGGTTCTCTATTAAAAGGAGCACCTTAATTGCCAGTAGATTACCTTGAGGCCCCTCTACAATGGGCTGGCAGGACAAAAGATGTTGTGCAAGTTCTCATTGCGAGCATGTATGACTATATATGGAACACATGCCTATGATTGTTTAGTACTTGGATGCTTTATCTTATTTATCTGCAAATGCCCTTGTCTCGATTATTACATGAATGGTCTTGTCCATGCAATGCCCGTCCATCCATCCCTATGCCTACCGCACTTTAAATCCTGTTGTTTACTACAATTGTTACTACTGTCCCTATTCTACTACTGTTTACTAAAATTGTTGCTACTGATAAACTATTGCGAGCAAGGTTGTTTCCAGCTGCAGCTGAATTGACAACTCAGTTGTTAAGGCTTATAAATATTCTTTGGCTCCCCTTGTGTCGAATCAATAAATTTGGGCTTTACTTCCCTCGAATATTGTTGCGATCCCCTATACTTGTGGGTCATCAGTACCCTCCCACTGCGCGTGGGAGAGGTCCAACGATGTCGAGGTCACATACGGCGAAAGGCCATGATAGGGGGATGGTTTGAAGAGCTTGATCTGGTTGATGAGTGTCCTTGGCATGGAATTGGCAGGCGTTGCAGGTCCTGACCAAGTACTCGGGATCCGATAACACTGTTGGCCAATAGAACCCTTAACGGAATGCCTTCCCTGCCAAAGTCCGTGAGACGAGGTGACTCGAGCACTCTCCCTCGTGGATTTCAGCTTGGAGTTGGCATCCTTCATCTTGATATATGCAGCTGATCTTGACACTGGATTTGCGTTTCCGGTAGAGGTCTCCGTCTACCAGGGTGGACATCTTAGCTTTCCGGAACACTTTCTCGACATCAGCGCGGTCGGGGGAGCTCCTGGTCTCAGAGGTACCTTAGTACATCCATAGCCCAGGGTAGCCTAAGCATCTCACCCGCATAGATGACGTGTTTTCCGGGAAAGGTTCCCTTGTATTCATCCCCAAGGGCACACGGCTCAGCAACCATCGCTTTGCATGTGATGGTCGAGACCAAGGGATCACCCCAGGGTTTTGGTTTTGCTTCTTCTCCTAGGGCACATGGTTCCGCGGCCATTGCTTCACATACAATGGTCGGAGTCGAGGGTGTCGTGGTATTGCCGACGAGTACGCCATGGAGGGGTCCTCATAGTGCGTGTTTAGAGACATGGGGTAAGGCGGACGGTTGACGGGTACGAGGTAACACAGCTTACCCAGGTTCATATCCCACAACGGTGGCGGAATCCTACTCCTGCTATAAATCACAATAATGGCAATACGCCGAGTTAGAGAGATTAGGTTCGCTGTGCGAGGTGTGTGTAAAACGATGCCCTAAAGGCTCCCATAGGCCCGACTTATATAGTCGTCGGGTCCTAGGGTTATAGGGAAAAGTCCTAGCCGGGAAGGTTACAGAGTCCTACACCGTCTATTACTAGTCTTGTGTATCTCGCATTCCAAGGCTCCGGGTACGCTGGTGACTCCACCGTAGCCTTCCTTTATCCGGCATGGGCCTCCCTTCTGGATCCACCTAACTAGGCCGCCCAGCAGGCCATAGGCCATGCTACCGACTATGGGCCACCCGGGTTAGTCGGATAAGAGACATGCTATGAGGATACCCATATAGCATATCCCCAACAGAGGGCTCGACCGATGGTTTGGTGCAAGCTTCGTTTCCGGGGGCACATGGCTTCACATCCGTCACTTCACGTGCGACAGTTGCTCCCAAGAGCTCGCCCTGGGGTTCTATGACTGCTTCTTGTCTAAGGGCACATGGATCTATGACCATCGTCCACACGATGGATGGTGCAGAGGGCTCGCCCCGGGGTATCTTGTGGAGGGCTTGAATAGCCACTCCACTAGGACTTTCTGGGGGTACGCATCCCCTGGAAGACGTGATCTTCGACAATTCATTTGTGATGGTGTTGGAGCTGCGGGGGATGTGCTCCATCTGGAGCCCGTAAAAGTGCTGCTCCAACTTCATGACTTCTTCAATGTAGGGAGGCATTCATAGAGAATCATAATCTTTGTTGATCTGATTAACGACCAACTGTGAGTCCCCGTGGACGACCAGGCGGTTGATCCCCAGATATCTCGTGATCCTGAGGTCGTTGAGCAGGCCTTCATACACGGTGGTGTTGTTGGTTGAATGCACTTCGTGATAGAGCATCTGGACCACATACTTTATCTTATCTCCAGTTGGAAACACCAAGAGCATGCCAGCCCGGAAGCCATCATTGGAGTAGGGACCTTTGAAGTACATGGTACAGTCATGTGGATCGGCATTCCTAGGAAGGGATGAGGTAGGTTCCTCCTCATCATATGGCGTGGGAGTCCATTTAGCGATGAATTATTCCAAGGCTGAGCTCTTGATGGTTTGGGTGTGAGTGAAATGAAGATCAAAGCCTAAAAACTCCATTGCCCATTTTTCCACACTCCCTGTATCTTCTCTATTGCACAGCGTGTGTTCCAAGGAGTGCTTGATCACTAAAGTGACCCAATGGGCCTCGAAGTAGTGAAGAAGCTTCATCGATGCGATGAGGATGTCAAGAAGGCGTTTCTAAAGCATAGGGTAATGGACCCTCGCATCGCACAACACGATGCTAACAAGTACACGGGACTCTAATCCTTCCGCTTTTGAGGGCTCCTACTGCTCCTTTACACTCGAGTTGCTGGCTCAGGAGGAGGCTCTTTTGGGCATCCAGGGTTGCTTCCTGAATCACGGACTGCAAGAGGTATGCCTGGCTCGGTCCTTGTACCAGAGCCCTTAGCGATGATGCCCTAGTCATCTCCCTCCGTGGGATCTACCTCGTCGAGATTGGGAAGAGGCTCTTCTAGGCATCCCGGGTCTCTTCTGGACTCAATGAGTTCAAGAGGTGTGCCTGTCTTGGTCCACTGACCGGGGCCCTTGGCAATGACTCTCGAGTCATTTCATTCCCTTTCCATGACGAGAACTGCGCTGACCACCGGAGTGGTGGCAGCGATGTACAACAATAGAGGCTCCCCAGGTGTGGGATGCACTAGAACCGAAGGGGAGGTTAGGTATCGCTTCAAGTCATGAAATGCGGCCTCCGCCTCTGGGGTCCACTCTATGGGCCCTGATTTATTAAATTGCTTCAAGAAAGGGAGAGCATGTTCCCCTATCCGGGATATGAAGCGTCCTAGGTCTGTAATGCATACATTGAGACAATGCACATCATTGACTCGCCTAGGAGCTTCCATCTATTCGATGACCTTGATCTTGTCGGGGTTAGCATCGATGCCCTGGTAAGACACTAGGAATCCCAGTAGCTTTACAGATGAAACCCCGAAAACACATTTTTTGGGGTTTAGCTTGAGGTAGATCTTGCACAGGTTACTGAACGTCTCTTCTAGGTCACTGAGCCAAGTAATGTGATGCTTGGTCTTGACCACGATGTCGTCGATGTAGGCCTCCATGTTGCGGACGATCTGAGTGCCCAGACACACCCGCATGGCATGCTGGAACGTGGCGCCAGCATTCCTCAGACCGAAAGGCATGCAAGTGTAACAAAAGCATCCCTTCGGGGTGGTTAATGTCATTGTCTCTTCATCTTCTTTTGCCATATTGATCTGGTGGTACCCGGAGAAAGTGTCGAGGAAGCAGAGGAGATTGCACCCTACCATGTATTCGCCTATTTGGTCGATTCGAGGTAGGGCGAATGGATCATTAGGGTAGGAATTGTTAATATTCATGAAGTCAATGCACAACCTCTTGTTGCTGCTGTGTGGCTTAGGCACACTGACGGGGTTTGCAAACCAAGTCGGGTGCCCCACTTCGCGAATGACTTGAGCAGCCCTCAGCTTCCGAACCTATGAAATGATGAAGTCTTCCTTGTCCTACACCTGGTGCCGGACCTTTTACTTTATCGGTTGAGGTCTGGGGCACACTTCCAAATGGTGCTCGATCACCTCCCTCGGGACCCCGGCAAGATTTGAGAGCTCCTTGTCAAACACATCAGCATTCTCCCGAAGGAAGGCGACAAGCGCACTTTCCTATTTGTCAGTGAGGCATGCCCCTACCATGATGGGGCAGCCTCCGCCCTCGAGCCGAGGGACCTTCTTGGTGAGGTAGAGATCTTTGGTCAGGCGCTTCTTCCGCATGGGTGACGGGACCAAAGCATTAGGGTCCTGTGGCCCCCAGGAGACCACTGTCGCAGTCTCCTGGTAAGACTGTTCCATGCAAAAGATAGCATCCCATGGATCGTCCTTGTTGGTGATGCCCCCTTTCGTGGCCGGGATATTCATGGTCCTATAGGTGTAGTGCATTTCCACCATGAACTTCGACGGAGTATGCCATTATAAGGCAAGAGGATCTCCGCCATGTCGAATGTGATGTTCTTCATGCGGAAATTCTCGAGCGTCCCAAACTTAACTTGCAGAGTGACTTGCCCTGGTGGTTGAGTCCCCCCCGGGTTGATTCTCTCAAACGCTCCCATTGGGGGCAGACATTCTGCGGGGATCTGGAGTTGCCTCATGAGCTAGGCAGATAGGAGGTTTAGACCTGCACCCCCGTCCAGCAACATCTTGGTCACCCTGATGTTGCTAATAGCCAGGGAGACCACCAGCGGTAGTAACCCCATGCCTGCGCATTGGTCGGGGGTGATCCTGAGCGTCAAAAGTGACCGACATGGCTGAAAATTTTAGGGGCGCTGCACCTCCACACTCGGATGCACAGTGCACACCTCTCTGGAAATCCACTTGATGGTGTTGTGCGAGGGAAAAGCCGAAACGTCTCCATGGATGCGCAACATGTCGCGCGATCTAAATTTGGACTGGGCACGCCCTCGTGACGTGCATGCATCCGGGTTCTAGGGGGAGACGGACCAAATGATGGTCTCTCCCCCCCTCCTCCCCCCTAGTCTCCACTGTGGCCAGGGAGACCGCATCCAGGCGAGGGCACGTCGACTGGTGGTGCTACAAGGAGTATCCCACTAGATCCACGATCCTAACAAACTACGACTCCACGCTAGGGCTATCTCTGATGGCCTCTGGTGTGAAGAACATGAGAGTGTCAGCGGCCGCTTGTAACATCCCAACATTAGAGTCTATAATTAAACATATATCAGGTTTGTGCATTGCATTCATGCATAGAAAATCTGAATAATTTTCGCGCTTTTAATCAAAACTTGTCAAAGTGATTGAAACGTCGCTTAACTTGATGGAACTGAAGTAAATCATCAAGTTGATTGCGATAAGTTTCAATATGAACTTTTCTGAAACCTTATTTTGGGTAAAGATGATTTGATGTATGGGTAGATCAAATAGAATAAAACTAAACACACAACACATTACTTAAGGATTAATACTTAATCTTATGGAGACTGTATGAAGGTCTTCTTTACAACAACTCATGGATACCAAGTTAAGTATATAATTCAAGTAAAAGGAATTCAATAACTAAACCTTGATATACATGCTTATCATAGTAATTTTTTCTACCATGAGAATCATGGTAGTTCCTAAAAACTAACCACTTATCACAAATAGAGTAGGGACGAAGTCAAGCCAAGACCATGCACTAGGTATCCTTATCATCATAGTAATGGATGCCATTCCTCTTAAATCATGTTCTAGTGTCTATCGACCATGAATGACATTTTTTTCCTTTAGTAGAATCGGCCTGATCCGACTGAATAAGTATTTTCTTCTATCAAGTTTCATCCTAGAACTTTCTGGAAATTCCAATCATACACCATCAATGGCCGATTGTACCTGTTGACGAAACATGTTACAATCATTAGTAGCATGTGAAAAAGAATTATGCCACTTATAATAAGCTCTTCCAGCCACTTTATCTGGAGGTGGAAATACACGACCATCTCTTACTCTAAGTAACTTCTCTTTCATCAACGTATCAAAAACTCTCACACTTGCCAACATCAAAAATATACTTAATATCCTTCCTCTTAGTAGGTGTAGGCTTCAAAGTAGAACATGCAAAAGGTTTTGACTTAGGTTCTTTCACCCATTCAGCTATACATATGTCAATGACATCTTCACTAGGAGCGTGTTTGGTTGGAACGATTGCCATTTCTCGCACTGGGATGGAACAAATAAGCCCATTTGGTGTCTCGCGGCATGTCGTGGATTTGGCCTGCACAGTTCTTAAAGCACCTCTCATCCTGGCTCTGGAGGAACGCCAAAATCGAGCGTTTCCGCCAGGACATGCCCTGGCGAGCACAAGGGGAGGAACGTCAGGTGCGGGGAGGAAGCGGGGATATGGAGGGAGCCGAAAGAATCGCAGCGTCGTATGGCGCGAAAAGTAGGCTCACCTCCCTATTATGCTGCCACCTCCCGCTGGAAGACAAATCCCTCCCCATTTTCCTCTTGTGTGATGGCTTTGGCGGTGGCGATTTAGATCTCCGGCATCTGCTGCTAAGCACACTCCAGCACCGGGTGGCGTCGATAGCCCGACTCCGGCATCTGCTGGCTCGCAGACCTGTGGCGCTGATACTCTCCATGTTCTTATCCGCCTGCGGCGGGTCCTCGACAGCCACCAGCATGAAGGTAACAACCATGACTCCTCTCTATATTTCTACCAAGGTAGTTAGCTTGATATTAGGGTAGTATGTACACTGTGTTTACGCATTGCCACTCCGTTTAGGGCCAGCAACTGAAGCTTATCATCCAGGAAGCTGCTCTAGTTGATGTGATTCAGGCATGGATGTTCCTGATCTACAGAACATCGGCTGCTAGGAATAATAGGCCGGCCATGAAGTTTGGTCCCCTAATGCAGCGCGATAGAGAGAGGATGGCAAATTTGAACTACATCTACAACAATAATAATGTGGAGTCTATCGGCATGCTCAGGATGAGAAGAGCCCCAATTAACCATCTTGTGCAGACTTTTAGGTCTACGGGGCTACTCAAGGACAGCATCAACTGATGTATCGAAGAGCAGGCGGCTCTGTTTATTCATGTTCTAGGCCATAACCAGAGATTCCTAGTGATCCACAACACATGGAGGAGATCAACCAAGAAAATTTCCCGGTATTTCCATCAGGTGTTATATGTTGTTGGAGAACTGAGAGAGGAGATGATCAAGCCACCATCTGGTCAAACCCCCGCGAAGATACATGGAAATGGTCGATGGTTCCCCTTTTTCAAGGTGAGCAACTCTAGCATGATCTTCTTTGGATGATTGTATTGGACAGCCGGCTAACATTCTTGTAATGCCATGATTGTATTGGAGAAATTAATGGCACTCATGTGATGTCTAGAGTGCCAAAATCTGAGCAGGCTGCATATAGGGGGATGAAGCACTACCTCAGTCAGAATGTGCTTGTCGTCGTTGATTTCAACATGAAGTTCACATATGTGCTTGCCGGGTGGGAAGGATCTGCCAACGATGCGACGATTCTGGCAGTCAGCCTTAGCAGACCTGATGGCATGAACCTCTCTGGTGGCAAATTCTACCTTGCAGATGTCGGGTATGCCTGCCGACCTGGAATTCTGCCACCATTCAGATCAACAAGGTACCATCTCAATGAGTTCTCTGCTAGGAACTACCCAAGGACCCCGGAAGAACTTTTCAATCTTAGGCACTCTAGCCTTAGAGTCACGATTGAGAGGGTCTTCGCTGCTTTGAATAACAGGTTTAAGATCCTTGATCAGAAGCATTTCCACTCTTTCCCCACCCAAGTTAATTTCGTTCTTGCCTGTTGTATTTTTCACAACTGGATCCTGCAATTTGGCACCAATGAGTACTTACCGGAGGAGGAAGATGTCATTCCTGACAACAATGACACTGAAAGTGGCCATGGTGTTGCCCATAACGATTGTGCTGCTTGGAAGAGCAGGAGACAACACTGGACGCTCGACATGTGGGCGACGAGAGGCAACTACAAGATCTAAAGAAGATGAAGAAGATGGTTTGTTGAAGTGATGCATTTCTGTTCCATGAACAACCCCTGATATGGGTGTATAACATTCATTCGTAGTAGCTAGGTAATATTGTGGTGAACTGTCATTTGCTAGTAGCTAGGTAACATTATCACGAACTCATATTTGCTAGTATCTAGGGTGGTAATTTGGTACTGCGAGTTTCTTTTGCCGCTTGCTTGAAACAGCTAGTTCAGTTTGCTGCCTATGTGCTATTACATGGTAACATCACCAACTGTGAGAAGTGGTGAGCACATCCCTATGGCATGAGCAACCAAACATGCAAAAATTTGCATCAAACGACACAAAACCATTTATCTTGGCAACCAAACAACTTGCCAAAATTACAGTAAAACTAGATATGGGCAACCAAACGAACTGCCTAACTTGGCACAAGCCCAATCTCCCCTCAGCCAGCATCCATTTGACCAAGTAGAAAAAACGAGAAATTTGGGTCCAAGCAACAAAACACCGCCTAGCTGAATCACCATCGTAATATTTAAACTGGCTATAAAATTTAATATCTTTAGCCAGGTTTTCTTGTTCCAAAGCCTTATGCAAAACTTTATTGACATATCTAAATTCTTGCATTTTTTTTTCCTTAATATCAGTGAGCAATCCTGAAAAGACAAGATCGGCTAAATCTTTTTCAGCTACGATTCAAGCTGAAACAACGATTTTTGACATCGTGAAACCTCCTAATATAATCATGAACATGCGCATTATGTTTTTTCCTAACTATAGTTAAATCTGAAAGTCAAAGTTCAGTTTCACCATTATAAATATGCTCATGGAATTTTTGCTCCAATTGTATCTATATAGAATTAGGAGAAAGCGATGTAAACCAAGTAAATGCAGTACCGGACAAAGACAAAAAGAATAATTTTACTCCATAAACATCTGATATGCCGACCTCACTACATTGTGCTAGGCACCGTCCTACATGCTCAAAAGTAGACCTACCATCTTCCCTGTAAACTTAACAATATCTAGAATATTACAATCACAAGGATATAGCGTCAAGTCTACATAACCTGAGTATGGTTTTCGATATGTCTGTGCTTTACCTTTAGGTTCTAAACCAAATTTTCCAAGTATACCAGCAAGTTTATCCTTAAAACTTGTTGAGTAACGTATTGTACTATGTATAGGTCCCCGTGTTTTGTCAGGGTTGTACCTGTAATTGTATACGTGTCCGTCTATATATACATGAGCAGCCGGCCCAATTGGTGCTGTGCAATCTCCAATTCCTCTCCACATGGTATCAGAGACCCTCTGGTCCTGACCTAGCCGCCGCCCCCTCCTCTCTACCCTAGGGCGCCGCCGGCCTCCCCCCATCCAGCCGCCGCCTCACCCCTCCCCTCCCTAGGGCGCCGCCGGCTCTCCCTCCAGCCCTCCCCCTCCTCTCCCCTACCTTGGGCGCCGCCGGCCCCTCCCTCCAGCCGCTGCCCCTATACACCACCCACCACCTTCCGCCATGGCCGGGTTCTCCTCCTCCGGCCCCTCCGACGCCTTCAACTCCTCCCGCTCCGGTAGAAGCAACCCCTTCGCCGGGCCCTCCGTCGCCGTCATCCGCGACATCCCCATCACCGAGCGCGTGCCGGTGAAGCTCTCCACCACCGCTGCCAACTTCTTCCCGTGGAAGACATACTTCGGGCTGCTCTTCCGCGAGTACGATCTCCTCGATCACGTCGACGGCACCATCGACCTCCTCGCCATACCGCACGACCCCGAGTGTCTCGCGATCGACGCCACCATCATCCGCTGGTTTTACCAGACCGTCTCCAACGACATCTTCCGTACCGTCGTCCGGGACGGAGACACCGCGCACACGGTGTGGGAGAAAATCACCGGCCTCTTCACCGACAACAAGATCCAGCGGGTCACCTTCCTCCAGCAGGAGTTCTTCGGCACCCACCAGAACGACCACTCTCTCGACGAGTACGTTCTCAAGCTGAAGAGCCTCTCCGACGAGCTTCGCTACTTGGAGTTTCCGATCGACGACAAGATCATGCTCTCCACCCTGTCGGCCGGCCTCGGCGAGGATCTCAGCAACGCCGCCTCCAATCTCACGCTCCTCACCACGCCCTCCTTCGAGCAGGTCGCCGCCTAACTGCGCCTTGAGGAGCGCCGCCTCAAGCATCTCCGGGCTCGAGCGGCTCATACCGCCTTCGTCGCTGGCCTCTCCCGCGGCGCCCCGGCACCCGCGCCTCGTGCCCCCACTCCCGCCTCCGCGCCTCGGCCGATGGCGCCGCCTCCGGGCTTCTACGCCCCGCCGCACCCGCCTCCGCCTCCTGCCGCCGGCGACAGTGGTACCGGCGGGGGTCGTCGCGGACGTCGTCGCTGTGGCGGCGGTGGCAACGGCGGCGGCCATGGTGGCTCCACCGCCCCCGCGCCTCGTCCACCCCAGCATGCCGCTCCCACTCCGCCATGGCTCGCGGGTCACAACCCGTGGACCGGGGTCGTCCACGCCTACTCCATGCCCCTGCCGCGCGCTCCCTACCCGGGCATCATGGGGCTGCGTCCGGCCACTCACCAGGCTTTCTACGCGGCGCCCCAACCCGCCGTCACGCCGAGCTACGACACCGCCCCGGCCTACGTCGCCCCCCCGAGCTCGGCCCCGTGGGACCCCGCGCTCCTGACCACCCTCCAGAGCGCCCCCACCGCTGGGGCGTATGGTGGCGGCGGCGACTGGTTCATGGACACCGGCTCCTCCGCGCATATGGCTGCGCACCCCGGTACCCTCTCTTCTTCTACACCCTCCTCCACCTCCTCTCGCATCATCGTTGGCAACGGTCATGCGCTTCCCATTACTCACACCGGTTCCGTCTCTTTTCCCTCCACTTCCACTTCTCTCTCTCTCTCTCAACAACGTTCTTGTTTCTCCTGCCTTGATTAAAAATCTGGTTTCTGTTATATCTTTCTGTCGTGATAATCCTGTGACTGTGGAATTTGACGCTTTTGGTTTTTCTGTCAAGGATGGTCGTACTCGGATGCTCCTCCACCGATGTGACAGCCCCGGCGATCTGTACCCTGTTGGTTCGGCCTCCACCACCGCCAGCAGCTCACTCGCCCTCTCCACCGGTGTCGATCTCTGGCACGCTCGCCTCGGCCATCCTAGCTCCGCCGCTCTCCGTCAAATAATGCAAGGCTTTTCTCTTACCTGTAATAAAACGGATGCCCACTCCTGTGACGCATGTCGTCTAGGCAAACATGTTCGCCTCCCGTTTAGTTCCTCCTCCACAGTCGCGTCTTTTCCGTTTCAACTTATTCATAGTGATGTTTGGACCTCGCCTGTTCCCAGTAATTCTGGTTATAATTATTATCTTGTGATTCTGGATGATTACTCTCATTTTGTATGGACGTTTCCTCTCCGTCGCAAATCCGACGTTGCTGCCACTCTCACCGCATTTTTCGCCTTTGTTTCCACTCAGTTCGGTCGCCCTATTCACGCCTTACAAACTGACAACGGCAAAGAGTTCGACAACATCACTATTCGCTCGCTTCTCGCCGCCCATGGCGCCATCTTCCGCCTCACGTGTCCCTACACTTCCCCACAGAATGGTCGTGCTGAACGGATGCTACGTACTCTCAACGACTGTGTCCGCACCCTTCTGTTCCACGCCCACATGCCTCCACGGTTCTGGCCGGATGCTCTTGCCATGGCGACTCTCCTCGTCAACATCCGCCCGTGTCGCGTGCGTTGGTCTTACACGCCGCACCACCTTCTCTACGGTGCGCCGCCCGCCTATGATGACCTCCGCGTCTTCGGCTGCAAGTGTTATCCCAACACTGCTGCTACCGCCGCGCACAAGCTTGCGCCTCGCTCTCTCCCTTGTGTGTTTTTAGGCTACCCCGCCAACACCAAGGGCTACCGCTGCTACGACCCGGTCTCCCATCGCGTCCTCACCTCCCGGCACGTGTACTTTGACGAGTTGTCTTTTCCGTTTCAGCAGGGACTTTTGGCGACACCTCCGACGACGCCCCCGGCGCCCACCGGCCCTCCTGTGGCCGGCCCCGCGCGCCGCCGACTGCGCCCGGTGGCCCCAGCGGCCCCCACTGCGTCGGCCCCGGCTGGGCCCACGGCGCCGGCGTCACCGTGGCGCCGGCGTCGCCAGGGCGCCCGTCGCCCCTCTGCGGCGCCTCCGGCGCCGTCGACCAGCTCGAGCACCTCAGGCTCCCCCTCGCCGCCCGTCGCTGCGGCTCCTGCGCCCATGCTCACCCGAGCACGTGCGGGCGTGCGGCGCCCGTCTACGCGCTACCCCGCCGACCAGTGGGCCTGCTGGGCCAGCGGGAACAGTGTCCTGCCGCATGACGGCGGGGCGCCGTCGTCCCACGAGCGGGAGGCGTCCCTCTCGCGGCCGAGCGCGCCGTCCACCTCCGCCCCCTCGCCGGTGCCCACCTCGGCTCGCGCCGCTCTGCGCGACCCGCACTGGCGCGCCGCCATGCAGGAGGAGTACGACGCGCTGCAGCGCAACCGGACCTGGGAGCTGGTTCCCCGGCCCCCTCGCGCCAACGTCATCACCGGCAAGTGGGTCTTCAAGCACAAGCTCGGCTCCGATGGTACTCTCGAGCGCTACAAGGCGCGCTGGGTCGTCCGCGGCTTTCGGCAACGCGCGGGTGTCGACTTCACGGATATGTTTGCCCCGGTTGTCAAACCGGGCACGATCCGCACGGTCATGCACCTCGCCGCTTCTCGCGCGTGGCCGGTGCATCAGATGGACGTCTCCAACGCCTTCCTCCATGGCCACCTGTCGGAGCAGGTCTACTGCCAGCAGCCCATTGGCTTCGTTGACGCCGAGCGCCCCGATGACGTGTGCTTGCTCTCTCGGTCCTTGTATGGACTGAAGCAGGCGCCCCGCGCCTGGTACCAGCGCATCGCCGCGTTTCTGCATCAGCTAGGCTTCCACTCCACGTGCTCCAATGCGTCGCTGTTCGTCTTCCGGACCGGCAACGACATGGCCTACCTGCTACTGTACGTCGACGACATCATCCTGACGGCATCCACCGCCGGTCTTCTTCGACAGCTCACCAACAGTCTTCGTGCTGAGTTCGCGTTGAAGGACCTCGGCCCGCTCCACTACTTCCTCGGCATCGAGGTTGTCCGGCGTGCGGACGGGTTCTTTCTTCATCAGCAGAAGTACGCCCGCGAGCTTCTCGAGCGTGCAGGGATGCTTAATTGCAATCCCGCGCCTACTCCTATCGACACGAAGGCCAAGCTTTCAGCCACTGATGGCTCGCTGGCTTCCGATGCCCCGTTCTATCGCTCCATCGTCGGTGCCCTACAGTACTTGACGTTGACACGTCCGGAGCTCTAGTACGCTGTGCAGCAGGTGTGCTTGCACATGCATGCTCCTCGGGACGCCCATTGGGCTGCAGTGAAGCGGATTCTCCGCTACATCTGTGGCACGATGGGCTACGGCCTATCGCTGCATGCCTCGCCATCGACATCTACTGACCTCGTCGCATACTCGGACGCGGACTGGGCGGGCTGCCCGGACACGCGGCGCTCCACCAGCGGCTACTGCGTCTACCTTGACTCGTCGCTCGTCTCCTGGTCCTCCAAGAGGCAGCCCACCGTGTCTCGCTCCAGTGCCGAGGCCGAGTACCGCGCCGTGGCTAATGCTGTGGCCGAGTGCACGTGGCTTCGCCAGCTTCTCTCCGAGCTTTCTTGTCCCGTTGACAAGGCCACGGTGGTCTTCTGCGACAACGTGTCGGCTGTCTATCTCTCCGCCAATCCCGTTCATCATCGACGTACCAAGCATATTGAGTTGGACATCCACTTTGTTCGTGAGCAAGTTGCCCTCGGTCACGTTCGAGTTCTTCACGTACCGACGTCTCAGCAGTTTGCCGATATCATGACGAGGCATTACCGTCCACGACTTTTCCTGAGTTTCGCTCCAGTCTATGTGTCGGTGCCGATCCTTCGACTGCGGGGGGGTGTTGAGTAACATATTGTACTACGTATAGGTCTCCGTGTTTTGTTAGGGTTGTACCTGTAATTGTACATGTGTCCGTCTATATATACATGAGCAGCCGGCCCAATTGGTGCTGTGCAATCTCCAATTCCTCTCCACAAAACTATTAGTGAGTTGTGGAGAACTAACTTGTGGAAGAGATGGAACACAAGTACGTGATGATATCTTCGGCAAAGAAATTTAAAAATGTGCCGCGTGTTGCGGAGAATCAATCAAATCCTCTAAAAGCTCTAAGCTTCTTGTAATTGGCGAGCTATGGTTGATCGGTGGTTCTCTCCCTACCTATCAGTGTGTCACCGTCTTGGTTTTTTTCAACTCGTGAGGTGCATTGGGTGTTGGCTGCTCGATTGTTCTACCCGCTGGAGGCTTAGAGTGTTCATGCACCGTACGTGTATGCGTAACGTGTGGTCGGTTCGCTCCAGCTTTTGACCGTGTGGTCGGTCTTCCATTCTTCCACCAGTTCCTCTTCGCCGCACAGCTCACTCCCATCTCGCCCTGACTCTCTCTCCCAAAATCACCACCGCCGGCGATTCCTGTTTAGCGGCCTCCTATTCCAGCCGTAGTTCGTTGCCAAAGCCCCGTCTCGCTTTTCTGAATTAATTTCACGTTGCCGGTTCAACCCTCCGCCTCCGAAAGCACTCCCGCAGTAACCCTAGCGCGCTTAGGTCATCAGCGTCGTGGTTCATCGGTCCTCAGCATCGTTTCCCGTGGCTAATCCGGCATCCAACAAGCCCGATTCCTGGGCAATAAACTGGTTTCCGGCCACATGTTGGGGTTAACCATCAGCCGTTCTCCCTGCCCTTCAGCTTTGCTTGTTGGCTAGCCATCATCATGGCATCCCGTGTAGCGCCTTGTAGCTCGCCGGATGATCTTCCTCCACCACTATTGATAAGCCGTCTGGACACCGAATCCCCACAAGGCCGTTGATCTTTATACCGCAGCCGAGCAGATCTGTACGTACCTTACCCGCCCCGCCGCCTCGCCTGAAGCTGCAGCAATGGCACACCCCTGCAGAGGTAAGGTGTAGCACATACACATGATGGAACAATTTTAGATGACAACATTTATTTGATCTAAAATTCTCCTTAAATGTATGTATGTTTATCTGGAGGACAACTGAGAAGTTCTTTTAGTGCTTCCGTGATCCTCCCTGATTTCCTACACTCAAACGGCAAACAAAATTTTAGATAGTGCATCCGAATATTTCCGCTTAGCACAAAGTGTTAGTGTCAGTTGGCACTGGAATTGTATGAGTTGGTTTTAATAGATGGATAATTAGATAAGATATAAATTTCATGAGTGAGGATGGATTAGAGGTAATGGTTACATGTGTTTTTGACGATTATGTTGATACTATTTTGGTGCTATTTGCTTCCAAATGCCTCGTAGCCATACGTTTGTGTTGTGCAGGTGACATATTGCAAAGATTATAGGATTCTGATTCACCTCTCCACATATGAGGCCAAAGGAAATACCGAGGTGTTTAAGGTGGTAAGGCATACTACGCGCCGAATTAAGGTGAGCAAAATGCTAAGCCGCTGCCAGGCCAACTTACCACCTAAGCGTCGCCTTAAGAACCATGGGAAAGAAAATTGACATAGTTATTTCCCTATAAACCACTCAGTTTGCAAGGGGGTCCATGGGAAATTCTCCCATGAGTTCTTAGTGCAAGGTGTTGTATAAAAATATGTAGGTGTTGTCAGTTTAAAAAAGTTGATACACAAAAGCCTCTCAGATGAGTTCTTAGTCTTTTCAAGTGCGACTGTCATGTAATACCGGCATCACCATACACTACTTGTGCGGGTATCTAACACTGATTTGATTAACTGAGTTGGCATTTCCATTGCTAGAGCGTTTGTCTCAAATGCAATTGGACATGCTTTAAAGTTTACCCGTTTATTCAAACTATTTGTGGTCATCAGAATTCTACATTGGCATAAAGGTTACGTGTCTGTTTCATCTCCATGCCTTTCAGATATGTGAGTGACTATTTTCTTGTGGTAAGGACATATCAAGGCTGTTTCGCTAAGAGTTCAATTATCCATATGGATTAAAATTTCTTGTTGTAACAATCTGACACCTGAGATTCACGAAGACATGTTTAAAAGAGTTCAGAACAAAAATTTAGTATGGATTATAGATGACAATGTTATAAAGCTTCTGATGATAGAATTATAAAGATTTTAACATAATGTAGTTACGTGTTTGTTTTATCTGGGTGCCTGTCAACGGCTATTGTTTGGCGGTAAGGACATATCAAGGCTGATTCACTAAGAGTTCAGTTATCCATATGGTTTAAATTTTCTTGGTGTAAAAATCTGACACCCGAGATTCATGAAGACCATGTTTACAGGAGTTTAAAATAAAAAATTGTATGTATAAAGCTTCTGATGATAGAGTTATAAATCTTTTAACATAACATTTTGTGAATTTTTATTTAATAAAACAGGATGCCATCACTGTAACAAGAAGGTAAACTCATGTATTTTCATGAGTAGTGATATACAATGATGATTAGTTTTTAAATCATGTCAAAAAAGGTATTGTTCCAAGAAAACGTTTGCTCTATGTTTTCCCTCTTGATCTTTGGAATATTGACTATACATGTGCAAATAGATGAACCGATTGAGTTAAAAGCTTTAGTCTGCTCTGTGATTGTGTGAGAGCATAACTTGCTCTTCTGCCTTTGTATGTTAATAGTATTCAACTTCAGGCAAAGATCAGGGTGTGTATAGCTAGCGCCACATCTGCAAAAGCAGGGACCATTGCATATTTAGTCCAGATTTCTCCCACACTCTGCTATTTCTATATTTTATTTGTTAGTTTGGTGTGACAACACATATATGATTATCCAGGTTCATATCAGTTCAAGGAGAGGTGAATATTTAGAACTTATGTATCGTAATTAAGAGAAATACAAAACCATGAGTCCACACAAGAATCGTTAAGAATCATAGTCTTTGTGTTTATATCATGGTGAGGACCCTTCCACAATTGTATATACACATCTGGAGGTTGGCACTCAAAGCAAGATGAGGTTACGGTTGCTGCATGTATGTGCATTTTTTACTATTTATTTTGGCATTTTGACTCAAACATTAGATTGAATCACTAACAGACATTGTAATTCTTACACTTCCGAGTTAATGAAACACTTAATTTCTTTATTTGTAACGTTAATGTATTCAGATTATTATTATTTGGCCACATTTTATTAAATCAGAGCTGCACATATCATGGTTATACGCATGTACCAGACATAGCTACATGTATATTTAGCTGCATATAAATTATCTTCTTTTCACTTTAGCTACTTTTTGTTGAAACATGTGCATTAGCTTGTGTTCTTTTGAGAACTGCAGGACTTTATTTGCAAAATTATGCAGAAATGTATGTCTTGAAAAACAAGGTTTTTGAACCGGTGTGTCCTGCTAAGTTGGTAGCTGATCTAGCATAAGGGGTGCATGTTTATTCATCTCTAAGGAGCTCTAAGCTCCCTGGCTTTGGAGCTCCATCATGCGTCCGACCGCTTAGCGCCACGCTGGCCAAGTCTGTCGGTCTCAAATCGCTTCGACCCAAAGATGCGTGCGGCTGATTGGGCCAGATTCTCTTGATTGAGGCCCAAGTGTGTTCATGGCGTTGTGCGGGCCAGCCTATGGACGCATGTTCTCTATGTGGAAGGGAGAGCCGACCCCTGTGGTGTCGGTTCTTCCCCTTTGACCATCGGGCCGGTGGTTCCCCTCTTCGTTTTGTTGTGCCGGTGGGTTCTTTGGCGCTCTACTGGTGTGCTGCTCCGTCGCGCTGCGAGCCTCGGCGGTGGTGGGGATTGGGATCTGTGCCAACTGCAGCGGTCGTCTACGTTCTCTGGCGTTCCTCGAGGTCTCCGTTTTGGTTCGTCTTATTCGTTACTCTCTGCATTTTCCTTGTGCGTTGTTGTGCGCCTTGAAGACTCTGGTGGCACGATTGATGGTGCGTACTCGCTGTAGGCGCACGTTTGTTTGATTTGGATTTTCTCTGGTCCCGAGAGTTTGGGTGGGGGGTGGCCCTGGGTTGCAGGTGTGCTCTGCGTGGTGTGGTGGATCCGTGAAAGTTTGGGCTCTAGGCCTTGGTTCCTGTTGGAATTTGGTGTATATTGGGTTGTTGGCCCATTAGACAAATTCTGAAATTCTCTTTGGCCCACTTGTATATGGCAGCATATGGCTGTGTAGTGGTGATAAAGTTTAGTCTCACATTGCTAGTTGAAGGGAAGTTGGACCACCTTATATAGTAGAGTGTTGCACCACTGACTAAGGTGTGACAAGAAGAGTAGCCCTCGCGCACTCCTCCTCCGACGCCGCCTCGCCTCGCCTCGACGCGCGCGCTGCAGGTTGCAGGTTGCGGGTACCTCCAGAACCTTGCGCCGCCGCTTTCGTCTTCCCCATTCCGACTTGCGGTGTGCACCGCAGATCGGGACAGTAGGCCTCCGAAACCTCGCCTCTCGTGAACCTGTATGGGTGATGGGCGATCAGGTTTTTGGGGAGCGCTTAAGCGCGACTACTGGCAACCACGACGTCGTCCGACGGCGAGTTCCCGAACGACGACTTCTTCCCGGACGTGACCGACCTCTTCGACAACCTAAACATGGGCGACGCTGCTGCAACCGCTGCGGCTGCTATTCAACCTACATCGTATGTGATCTCGATTTCTCTCTTTCAGATTATGCTAGAGTTCTTTGTTCTAGCGTTTGGTGTAGATGTGATAGGTTTATCTCCTATAGATGTAATCTGTTTATCTACTTTGTTGATCTGCATAATTGGTTTTAGTATCGTTTGTATGATCATGTTTTATCAGTTTATTATTCAGATTAAATCATATGGATTATTGCTCATATTTCCATAATTCAAAAACCTGATTATAGGCAACTGAATTCCACTGGTGTAGCCGTGGCTACTAGGCCGCCTCCTTTTGATGGCATGCACTATAAGAGATGGCGCAAGAGAGCAGTTCTCTGGTTTGAAAACCTAAACTGTTATAGCGCCACTCTTGGCAAGCCTGAAGGAGATCTTTCTGCTGAGCAGGAAGCAAACTTTAAGAAAGCCGATACCATGTTTATGGCCGCTTTGTTCAGTGTTCTTGGGGACAACATTGTTGACCCTTATATGTCATTTGATAATGGCAAGGACGCGTGGGAAGCGTTCGAGGCCAAGTTTGGGGTCTCGGACGCTGGCACTGAGCTGTATGTCATGGAGCAATTTTATGACTACGGGATGGTTGATTAGCGCTCTGTCATTGAGCAAGCTCATGAGATACAATCACTTGCCAAAGAACTTGAGCAGTTCAAGTGTTCCTTACCGGACAAATTTGTGGCTGGTGGCATTATTGCCAAGCTTCCTCCTTCGTGGAGGAACTTTTCTACTTCTCTAAAACATAAGAGACAAGAGTTTTCCGTTACGAATCTCATTGGGTCTCTTCATATGGAAGAGAAGAAGAGAGAAAAGGACAGAACTGCTCGAGGACTTGAGGGAAGTTCTACTGCCAATTTAGTGCAGAGGAAAAACTTCCAATCCCACAAGTTCAAGAATAAGAACAAAACTGAAGGAAAGGGGAAGTTCGATGGCAAGAACAAGGCCACGCACTCAACCAACTTCAAGAAGAAAAATGATAAGAGGAAAGGCTCTTGCCACGTCTATGGTGATCCTGGTCATTGCGCTCCTAGCTGCCCTAATCGCTTTGACAAGCGTCAACATGGGAACAACGACAATGCCGCTAATGTTGTTATAAGAGATACTGAGATGAAGGATGCTGGGTACGGTATTTTACCTACTATCCTTTCAGTATGTCATTCTCCTGATTGGTGGATAGACACAGGTGCTAATACACATGTATGTTCTGATATTTCCATGTTTTCCTCTTATCAGGTCTCAAGGACCTCTTCCGTGCTGATGGGAAATGTCTCACGTGCTTCTGTTCATGGTGTTGGTACGGTAAATCTGAATTTTACTTCGGGGAAGACCGTACAGCTGAAGAATGTGAAGCACGTTCCCTTCATCAATAAGAATCTCGTCAGCAGATCGCTTTTATGTCGAGATGGCTTTAAGTTGGTTTTTGAGTCCAATAAAGTTGTAATTTCTAAATATGTACAATTTGTTGAAAAGGGTTATGAGTGCGGAGGTCTGTTCCGCTTGACTCATGTACTAAAGTTATTAATCATGTTTGCAATGATAATGAGTCCAATGTTTGCCACACACGACTCTGTCATATTAACTTTGGTTGCATGACGCGGCTAGACAATATGAGTTTAATTCCGAAATTTACCACTGTCAAAGGTTCTAAGTGCCAAGTTTGTGTGCAAGCAAAGCAACCCCGCAAGTCTCATACGGCTGCGAAACCGAGAAACTTAGCACCGCTAGAACTTATACATTCAGATCTTTGTGAGATGAATGGTGTGTTGACAAAAGGTGGAAAAAGATACTTTATGACTTTGATTGATGACTCCTCCAGATACTGCTATGTTTATCTTCTGAAATCTAAAGATAAAGCTTTGAACTACTTCAAAATCTATAAAGCTAAGGCAAAAAACCAACTTGATCTTAAAATCAAGCGGCTAAGGTCGGATCGTGGTGGAGTGTACTTTTCAAACGAATTTGATTTATTCTGTATGGAACACGATATTATACATGAGAGGACGCCTCCCTAATCACCTCAGTCAAATGGGGTGGCCGAAAGAAAGAACCGCACTCTAACTGATTTGGTTAACGCCATGTTAGATACATCGGGTCTTTCCAAGGAATGGTGGGGGAGGCGCTAATGACTGCGTGTCATGTCCTAAACCGTGTTCCTGTAAAGGATAAAACCATGACTCCATTTGAGGAATGGGAAAAGAAAAGGCTTAAACTCTCTTACTTACGAACTTGGGGTTGTTTGGCAAAAGTCAATATTCCAATACCTAAGAAGCGAAAGCTTGGACCAAAAACTGTTGATTGTGTTTTTCTGGGATATGCTTTTCATAGCATTGGCTATAGATTTTTGATAGTAAAATCTAAGGTATCCGACATGCATGTTGGTACAATTATGGAGTCGAATGATGCGACTTTCTTTGAGGACATCTTTCCTATGAAAGGTATGTCTAGCTCATTAAATCAGGAGATGACTATTTCATCTAGTCGGGAATTTTCTATAATTCCTGAACCCACTATGCCGATAGAACACTCTGATGATCCTGTGGAGGATGACAATAAAGCTCCCAAGAGGAGCAAGAGACAAAGGACTGCAAAGTCATTTGGTGATGATTTCATTGTGTACCTTGTGGATGATACTCCCACTTCTATTTCAGAAGCCTATGCATCTCAAGATGCTGACTACTGGAAGGAAGCTGTCCGAAGCGAGATGGACTCCATCTTAGCTAATGGTACATGGGAAATCACTGATTGTCCTTATGGGTGCAAACCTGTAGGATGTAAGTGGGTGTTTAAGAAAAAGCTTAGACCTGATGGTACTGTTTAAAAGTACAAGGCATGTCTTGTGGCTAAGGGTTATACCCAAAAGGAAGGTGAAGACTTCTTCGATACCTACTCACCTGTAGCCAGATTGACCACTATTCGAGTACTACTATCCTTGGCTTCCTCACATGGTCTTCTCGTTCATCAAATGGACGTTAAGACGGCTTTTCTAAATGGAGAGCTAGATGAGGAAATTTATATGGAGCAGCCTGACGGATTTGTAGTATATGGTCAAGAAGGAAAGGTGTGTAAGTTAGTGAAGTCTTTGTATGGTCTTAACCAAGCTCCTAAGCAGTGTCATGAGAAGTTTGAAAGAACTTTAACTGCTGAATGCTTTGTTGTAAATGAAGCTGACAAATGTGTGTACTATCGCCATGGTGGGGGCGAGGGAGTTATTATGTATCTCTACGTTGATGACATATTGATATTCGGGACCAAACTCGCTGTTATCGAGGAGGTCAAAGAGTTCTTATCTCACTGCTTTGAGATGAAGGACTTGGGAGTGGCTAATGTAATCTTAAACATCAAGCTACTAAAGGATGACAATGGTGGGATTACGTTGTTTCAGTCTCACTATGTGGAAAAGATATTGAGTCGCTTCGGGTATAGCGACTGCAATTCTTCTCCAACGCCTTATGATCCGAGTGTGCTACTTCAAAAGAATCGAAGGAATGCTAAAGATCAATTGAGATATTCTCAAATCATTGGCTCGCTCATGTATTTAGCCAGTGCTACTAGACCTGACATCTCCTTTGCTGTAAGAAAACTGAGTCGGTTTGTGTCAAATCCTGGAGATGATCATTGGCATGCTCTTGAAAGAGTTTTGCGCTATTTGAAAGGCACTGCGAGTTATGGTATTCACTATACTGGGTATCCACGGGTACTTGAGGGTTATAGTGATTCAAACTGGATATCTGATGCTGCTGAGATTAAGGCCACAAGTGGTTATTTGTTTACACTTGGTGGTGGCGCTGTTTCCTGGAAGTCTTGCAAGTAGACCATCTTAACGAGGTCAACAATGGAAGCAGAACTCACAGCATTAGACACAACCACTGTTGAAGCAAAGTGGCTTCGTGAGATCTTGATGGAATTACCTGTGGTTGAAAAACCAATACCCGCCATCCCGATGAACTGTGAAAATCAAATTGTGATTGTCAAAGTAAACAGTTCTAAGGATAATATGAAGTCATCAAGGCATGTGAAGAGGAGACTGAAATCTGTCAGAAAACTGAGAAACTCCGGAGTTATTGTGTTGTATTATATCCAAACATCTAAGAATCTGGCAGATCCCTTCACAAAGGGTTTATCACGCAATGTGATAGATAATGCATCGAGGGAGATGGGTTTGAGACCCACGCTATAAGTTGATCCCAGTGGCAACCCACTCTATGTGATCGGAGATCCCGTGAATTAGAGCTGGGAGACAAGCTGTTGGTCAGCTAAGAGGAGAGTATTCCCTTATTATATTTACATCTCTATAAAGATGCAATACTCTCTTAATCTGCATGGCAAGTTGATATTTATCTGAATATGTTCCAAGTGGCTTTTTATAAGCGGAGATGTTGTCCTACAGAACATCTCTTGAGAAACACACCTATATGAGTCTGACTGTCAAACGTCACAGTCCGTGAGAGTTGGGTGCTCTCTAATAAACTCATGAAAGGCCCTGGAGTATGACGCATAAGCTCCAAACCGCGGGGAAGCCGACGGTAGCCTTGTACCGGTCTAGATTTTGTGTGAAACTAGCACGCAGAAAACTTGTAGTTCAAGGCATAGTCCACTATTCAAGTTGCTAGCTAGTGTAGCATGAAGTTTAACATGGAAGTTCAACTTAACAGTCTCCACTACACACCGGTATATAAAACAATGTTCTGGAAGAAAAGTGTTGTGATGTGCCAATGAGACTTTGTGGGGGATTGTTGGAATTTGGTGTATATTGGGCTATTGGCCCATTAGACAAATTCTGAAATTCTCTTTGGCCCACTTGTATATGGAAGCATATGACTATGTAGTGGTGCTAAAGTTTAGTCCCACATTGCTAGTTGAAGGGGAGTTAGACCACCTTATATAGTAGAGTGTTGCACCACTCACTAATATGTGACAAGAAGAGTAACCCTCGCGCATTCCTCCTCCTCCGACGCCGCCCGCCTCGCCACGCCTCGCCTCGCCTCGACGCGCCGCGGGTTGCGGGTTGCGGAAATCTCGCCGAGCCGAGCTTTATTTTGCTGGTTGGAAAAACTGATTATGAGTCATTAACGGACGCGTTAATTACAGCCGTTTCCAGTTTTTATGGACGTGGTTGTTACCGACTCGGGCGTGGGCTGAGCCCACGATCTTCCTAACCTGCACTATATAAGTGTCCGGACTAAACCTAATCGGCACCGAATAAATCCACACACGCGCCTACCTCCAGAACCTTGCACCGCCGCTTTCATCTTCCCCATCTCGGCTTGCGGTGTGCACCGCAGATCGGGACAGTAGGCCTCCGGAACCCCGCCTCTCGTGAACCTGTACGAGTGAGGGGCGATCAGGTTTTTGGGGAGCGCTCAAGCACGACTACTGGAAACCACGACGTCGTCCGACGGCGAGTTCCCGAACGACGAATTCTTCCTGGACGTGAGCGACCTCTTCGACAACCTCAACATGGGCGACGCTGCTGCAACCGCTGCGGCTTCTATTCAGCCTACATCGTATGTGATCTCGATTTCTCTCTTTTGAATTATGCTAGAGTTCTTTGTTCTAGCGTTTGGTGTAGATGTGATAGGTTTATCTCCTATAGATGTAATCTGTTCATCTACTTTGTTGGTCTGCATAATTGGTTTTAGTACCGTTTGTATGATCATATTTTATCAGTTTATTATTCGGATTAAATCATATGGATTATTGCTCATATTTTCAACAGTTCCTGGGCTATTTGCGTGTTCGTTCATGTTGGATCGACGGTGATTGGGTCGCGCGAGGTCGGCATGGACGGAAGCATCATGGCATTATATTTTTTGGTTGCTTGCCTTTTGCCTGTCTTTGTTTTTTTGTTTTTTTTTCATCATGTTTGTTCGATTTGTGTATGTCTTCTGTTGTGCGGTAGCCATCGTAGTCATCATCTATGTTAGCGATGGTGATGTGCCATCGAATGTCTCAGATGTGGGTCTTCGTATGCGGCCTCGAGCTCGTCGTTTGGGTGGATTGGCTATGGGTGATCTTGGTGTGTCCTCTAGTGTGTCGTCTGTGCCTTCGCGGTGCTGTAGACGTGCTGGTGCTGTTGTCGACGGCGCCTCGGGTGCGTCTGCTGCAAGTCGTTATGTGCGGTCTCTGCCTTCTCGTTCTTTTGGTTTGGCTCATTTGGTTGCTGCCAATGTCGGTGTGTCCTCGGGTGCAAAGCCTGTGGTTCCATGGTCCCTTAAACGCGCAGCAGCTGCTGCTGAACTGGCTGCTATTGAATATGGTTCGGTCTGGGTGATAGTGTGTTTCTCTGTTTCCTGTATTGTTGTTTGTTGTTGTAGCTTATTGAGTTCCCGGTAGGCGGATTGCTAGATAAGCGGTCGGAGCAACCTCAGGGGCGATTCTAGATATATGTTCATCTCGTTCTCTTATACTTAATGGTGAATCATTGTTTTATGTTTCATTGATGGTAAAGGATGGTTTTATGTTGCTTTGATGGTGAAGCATTGTCATTTACTGAATAAAATGTATGTAGGGTTTCAGATCGTTAAAGGTGAGATGCTTTTCACAAAATCTAAACCAAAGCTACTTATTTGTATTAAACAAGACTATACGGAAACATAGTAGTTATTGATCTATCCCATTTTTAATTGAATTAAGTATTCATTCAGCAAGGCTAATAAATCAGATTGCTTTTGTCATTTGTTCACTACCGTGTAAGTATATAACGTTGGCATGCCATTGTTTCTCTACCACCCAATCTCTTGCTCATTCTATACATGTTTTACAAGAGGACCATCATGAAAGGCACATATTTGTGCTCCGTTTGTTCCAGGTTTTCTCACGAGAAATTTGCAAAGTAATGGGCAATAATGACTTCTTTGTTTTCACGAAGCTCCAAGTTTTGTTGATTGCTGGGTTGATACGGACACAGTAAATATGAAAGGATGTAGGCTGGAAGTTATATATTTATATATAATTAAGTTAACCAGATGATCTGACTATGCATCTTCATGTTAAGGCAAAGAAATATGTTCCATACGTGCTTTCTAACTTTATATTTTCAAGACAGTGTGTGAACCCAAAATGTATACTCCCTCCGTCCGCAAATAAGTGTACTTCTAGCTTTTACTTAAGTCAAACTTTATCAAAATTGACCAATTTTATAGATAAATATGGCAACATATATTACACCAAATTGATATATTATGAAACTAAATTTGAAAACATATCTACCCGTATTTAGTGTCATAAATATTGCTACATTTTTATAACATCCTAGGATTTAGCACCTAGAAATAAAGAGGACACATGTTTTGTACATTGCATTCATGCATAGAAAATTTCGGAAAATTTTTTGCGCAAAACTAGAAGTGTAATAAAGGGATCGACATCTTTCTTGTACTGATAGGAACATCAGAGCAAGTGCGATAGATTTTGACATGACCTTTATAGAATTCTTTGTTTTTAGAGGGAAGAATATTTAAACATGTATTTGAATTTCAAATTTGAATTCAAATGAATTTAAAAAATTCACAAAATGAATAATAGAATATTTAAATACTTAGGAAAAATAGAATAAAAATTCTTGAATAAAGTAATATGATATTACGATAGATAAATAATAATAAAGTAATTGGAACAATTACTACATTAATTCAAATAGAAAAGAATAGAACAATAAAAATAATATAAGAAAAACAAAATTTTAATTTAATTATAAATGGAAAATGAATTACAATAATAATTAAGACTTGAATTTATATTTAAAAGTTAGGTATAAAAATTACCAGATTCAAGGTACAAGAAGAAAGAAAATTTAACTTTATACAACATTACACTGTCAAATGCATCATCGAAAAGTAAAAAAAAAATACAAGAATTATCAAAGAAAGTCCTAAACTAAATTCTAGTGTTTCTTCATCTTGCTTATTTCTTTTGTCTTCAACCTGTTTCCTGTAAACAAAATAAAATAAGAATAACAAATAGAAAATAAGAGAAGGAGGTTAGTTTAGTGGTTTTACTCTTAGTTAGGAACAGTGAGGTGCATTGTTCACTTTTACCTCATTGAGTAAATAGAGGGGCAAGTTTCACCAATATGTATTTTTTATTCTTTCACATCAAAAAGGCTTCAGAACAACATCATAAGCCAAAGTAAAAGGGGCAAGTTTCACCATATCAAAAAATAGTAAAAGGATAGATAATTAAGTAATTTCACTTGATCTGATCCAAAGAAGAGGAGCACGGTGAAGCATCTCACTCGTCTAAATGCATGTTATGTGCTATCGACCAGAAGAGGGAGAAGGGAAGTATCAACACCACACTTGCACATAACACAGCAGCACTGTACATCACTTCATTAACACAGCCCGTTCTATCTCTCAAGAACATAGCCAAAACTTTAGCAGTTCTTGCTAGATATCCAAAAGATCAACCAACTCATCTACACAGAAATCCTATCAGATCATCCACAAGATGGTGATCTAATGGAGGGGTTGTTTAGGAGGATAGAAAGGTCAAGCAGGATCTCACATGAGCTAGGAGGAGCAGGTCAGTACCAGGAAGTGCAGAGCAAGGCCTAGGGAGAGGTCATAGTTCCAGAAGCAAGCCAGCAAGATCAATCATCATAGCAACATCACCGACAACATCTGATTGGTGAGTTTCAAACAAGATCTTTATTTATATGGATCTTATCCATTTCATAAGAACATGATTTGTTCTATAAAGGTTCTTCTCATAAATACACCCAAGTGAGGTGTTGTGGCATCCCGCAAAACCACTATTAGAAAATCGCGTTGAATTTGTGCATTGCATCGTCATCATCATATGTTGTTTGTCAAAAACTATTTCGTAAAGCCCGTTTTGTTTTCTAAAACGCCCCATCTTTAATCAAATATCAAACCCCGGGTCTCCGGATTATTTTTGTGTGTCTGATATCGGTTTGCAAACGGTGTTTATAAAACAAATAAAAATATTTATTAATTTAGTGGGGGCAGTCGAACGGGCCGAACCGACCCGAACGACCACCCCCAGAAAAAACTAAATCGGTCCAACCTAAATCCTATTCCTACCAACCTATCTACCCAGCCCTCCCCTCCACCTCACCCCATCCTATCAGTGTTCGCCACGTCACCTGGCCCTATCCCCCCACCCAACCAACTACTGCCACATCACCCCAACGCCCCCTCTCTCTCCACACACACAACACTGCCCCACACCCCCACACACCCCACACAACCACACGCAGCCGCACAGCACACAGCAATCCCGGCCCCACCCGCACGCACGGCACGCACCCCTGGCCACCCCGTCCTCAACCTCCCGACACCACCTCAGGACGCTCCCACCTCAGGCCAGAGCCGGCCGAGCCTCCCGTCTCGCCGCTGCCCCCTGCCGCCCGCACCACCCCTTCCTCCCTTCTCGCCGTGGCCTCACTTGGCGCCGCCAGAGCCCGCAGCCACCTCACCGCCTCACGGCCAGCTACCCCTCCGCTCTGCCTCCTCGCCATGCCTGGCGAGCCCACCTCTCCTCGGCCCTCCCCTCCTCCGCCTGCCACCCTGCCCCCACCTCGCGTTGCCTCCTCTCCTCTCGCTCCCGTCCCGTCCTTCTTCCCCGACGCGCCGTGTCCACGAGCTCGCCGGCGTCCTTCCCCAGAGCACCTCGCCGCCCTCCTCCCGCTGGCCGCGTCCTGAGCCCCGCCGCCGCTGGCGTCCTTCCCCAGGAGGCCCCGCGTCCCCCACCTCGGCCTCCTCTCGGTGCAGCAGCACGACCCGAGCCGCCTCGCTCGGCCCGCCCCAAGGCCCGGCCGCGTCGCCGTCTGCCCCGCCCCTGCGCCGCTGCTCCTTCCCCGCCTCCGTGCCGCCGTCTGCCGCCGGCGAGCCCGCGCCCTGCCGCTCCGCCGTCGTCCTTGGCCTCGCCCCGAGTGCGGTCCCACCCTGTCGCGCACCTCTGCTTCGGTTGGCCTTGTGGCCCTTCTGCGAACGGTGCCCGGTTCGCTGCTCCCCAGCGCGTCTGCCTCGTCGCCTATGTTTTTCAGTTGTTGCTGCAGCACCCGGCTATCTTGGTGGTGGTTGTATGTTCCGTCGTGGTTGGCGGATAAGTGGTGTTGCCCCTGACAACAAGATCGGCAGTGACCCAGATAATCCCGAGGTACTGAGGCGCTGATCCAAGTAGGCCATCGATGGTTGAGGCGAGAACCCCAAGTTCGGCACCGACAAGACCCTCCTCGACCTTTGAGCGGGCACCAAGTTCTCCTCTCGGGCCGTCAAGATCTCCGTCACCGGACCCTCGAGACCTTCCACACGGAGCGGCGATGCATGATCTGGAGAAAGCCGACACGTTCCAAGATCCCCGACTCGAAGATCCCCGGAACGCCAAGACCGCCACTGATACGACAAGACCCCGTCCCGGACACCAGGTTCTGCAACCCGAACGCCAAGCCAACCGTCGAACCCCGAAGACCGGACCATGCGGACCGACATGATCTTCTTCTCGGACGCCAAGATTCGTCGAGGGCCCGGAACGACAAGTACTTCCTCGAGGACGCCTAGTGCTTCACCCCGGACACCGAGACCCCGACGCGACTAGTGCTTCGTCCCGAACGCCATGACCGACAACATGACCCGAAGACCCCGGATGCGCCAAGACCTACCCCGGAGTCCGAGGACGACCTCGCCGAACCCTGAACCCTGAGATCGACCTCGAACCCCGGAACCCCCAAGACCGTCGAGACCCCTAATGTGTGAACCCCTTCCCGAACCCTATTTTATAATACAATACAACTTGCTGCATGTTGAATTGTCATCTTGCATGCATCTTGTCATGTGGTTTGGGGGCCTTATGCCGATTCACCTTATAATTAAATATGGGGCCCATATGCGGGCAAATCTAGTCTCATATTGGCCTCATTTAAACTTGTGTAGCGAACCGGTGATATATTCTGGCTTGTTAAACAACATTAAATTGCGGGGTAGTTAAATAACTCGAACCCAATAATAATTGTCGGGACCCCCGGTTCCGCTTAATATTGCCTAATTGCATCGCACCTTGCCATGCCATGCATCATACATGCATCATGCCGATCTTCTGCCGTTGTATTAAATATAGCATCCGGTGTTTCTTCTAGTGTTTTGCTTCTTTGCGGATAAGGCCGTTGAGTTGATGTGAGCTTCGCCCCGATCTTCGGTTGAACCTTCGGCAATGTTTTCAGGCGAGCATCTCCCCCTTTCTACCTATCTTACTGTCATAGTCTTTATTCCCTCCTGTTGCTCTATTGCTATCTGTGTTGCGATGCTTTAGTTTCCGTACCTGTGATATTCCCTGCAGCCTCATATTGCCTTGGACACATCCTATTACCTGTTGTTTTGGTAGATAGTTGGACTTGCGTGTCGTAGTCGCTTGCTTAAGTGCTGTTGCGTGTCGTCATTTGCCACAGTTGTTGGAGCCTTGCCGCATGTTTGATGTTGGAGATGATAATGGTTTTACTTATCGTTCACTTTAATTCATGTTTAACAACTAAAATTGAAGTAAGCAGAGGCATCGGTGGGTGATAGATAACATTTGGTTTCCGAACGCCCACTTGTGTCCCGTAGGACCCCGAGTACTTGATACTTGTTCCTTGATTTATCGCGCTATCCACATCCGGGAGGTATATGGGACCCCCCTGAGCCAGAGCTTGATTCAGTCTTATTTCTTGGGGCCACAAATTAGTTTGAGGTTTTATTTACTATCCTGTACTTATGCCATGCTACTTATGTATTTACGTTTGTGCGAGGAGCACACGCATCTTGTTAGGATCGGGACACGATTCCGCGGTGTCGACAAGCCCAGCCACACTTTCCGGGTTCCCGATCGTTCACGGCCGTCTACCCAAACCTTAAGTCCGTCTCGGAGCCGTTTGCTATGATTCTACTTAAGGGTGGCCCCTGAAATAATTCTGAATCCTGTGATTGTTCGATCGTGAAAGCCTCGTTGGTTTTGAGTTGGTTTTTCCGAGGTTGATCGGCGTGTGTTGCTATTGGTGCACCCCGGGTAAAACTTTCTAAAAGCCGTGTCCGCGGATATGGACGACTTGGAGCACAGTATCTCGATCATAGACAAGCATAACTAAAGTTTATTGCTATAAATTTGACTTTATAATGACTAGTAATCAGCTTCACTATAATGGAATGGCTAATTAACACTGCCCACAATTGCTTGTTTGGAGTGTCGCTTGCGACCATTGTATCTGACTAGTAAGTATCGCAACTACAACGGAATGGCTAAATAAAAGTACCAACAACTGCTGGGTTTTGGGTTTATCTCATGCTATCTGTTTCTGATTAGTAATTGCTGCAACTATAACGGAATGGTCAACTAAAAGTGCCCACTGCTTACTTTATCAGGATGATTATCTATACCTGACTAGTAATTGCTGCAACGATAACTGAATAAATAAAACTGCCAACTGTGTGAGTTCCTCGGTTGACTTCCTCGATCGGTGTCGAGGGGGAACACCAGGATGGGTTTGTTTGGTGTTAGCTTCAGGTTGGATCCGGATAGGTCATTCTTACCCCTCTCTGACTGTCGCCAGTTGCATCGAGTCTCTATAGGTTGTTTAGTGCATCTTTGCCGCTTGATCCACCATACCTATGTAGGCGAGGACCTTGAATTCTAGCCTCGCTGTCTTGGCCTCGATCGACGCTCCTCTTTTTCCTTTGCCCTTTGTCGGCACCCCTTTTGTTAAGCAGGTTTTGAGGTCGATGTCGTTAGCAGGGTTACCCTTCCGGCTTGGCCTGGGCAGGGTTATGGACGCCATTGGTTATTCTTCAGGGCTCTTAGCCCCATTTGCAACTTGTCCGTAGTCGGACGCTCTATCGTTTTCAAGGTGATTTGGATCTTTGTTCTGTATATCTGTATTCTTGACTCATGGAGTCGCTGTTATATATATATCTGTTCTGTGGGTCCCATCGAGGACTGTTGTGTAATGTTATTACTTCGTTTTCCACCCGCACGAAAGTTCCTGGTGGGCACCTTTGAATCTTTTCTATGCGGGTTTGGCGGGTTTCGCTAAAACTTGCATAGGTCTGATTCTGAGGGTGTTACAGAGTGGTATCAGAGCTCAGCAGTTGCGATACCCCACAAGTCCAGCCTGTAGGATAACCTAGCTAACGGCCTAAGTAGAGTGTCAAAACTATTTTTGGGAAAATCGGTTGGACAGTTCTGATTAGGTCTGATTTTACTTCTTACCCCTTTGCTATTCCCCTCTTATCTCGACATGTTTTGAATCCGCTTTCTTCTCTCTCTTCGAGTCCAGGATATCTCGTGGTTGGGTTCCATCGTACCTTCAGGGTTTCGCTTCCTCTTTTGATAACGGTGTTTCTACATCCGGTCCTCTTGCTATCTGAGTGGTCCTTTATCTGTGGTACCATCCTTTGTTCCTTGTCTGTGCCTTCCGGTGTTTTCCGACGCGACGACATCCTCTACGCCAGATCCGATGCAGAGTCTGCATCACTCCTTTGTTTCCGAACCTCGCTTGTCGAGATCTTGATCTGCTTCGAGAATGGTTGCACGCTCTTCTACTGATTGTGCGGAGTAATAGTTTGGGTGCGTGATGGATTGGCCCCCATGCCGACTACCCCTTCTATTCGCTTTTGTACATTGAAGTGGATGAGAATGCATCGGTTCCCCCTTTCCATCGGAGCTAGAGGTGGCTTTGTTTGTTGATACCTCTACCTTCGCTTTTGTTTCCCGGAGTGTCCTCTCAACGATCACGGACAACGACCTCTTGTTAGTGGTGTCGCGAGGATCTACACGAAGCGAGAAGACGCAGATCGCCGACCTTCCTTCCGGTACCATGAGGCGGATCTCGAGGGCGAGATCCTTTGTTAGTGGTGTCGAATTGTGGCATCCCGCAAAACCACTATTAGAAAATCGCGTTGAATTTGTGCATTGCATCGTCATCATCATATGTTGTTTGTCAAAAACTATTTCTCAAAGCCCGTTTTGTTTTCTAAAACGCCCCATCTTTAATCAAATATCAAACCCCGGGTCTCCGGATTATTTTTGTGTGTCTGATATCGGTTTGCAAACGGTGTTTGTAAAACAAATAAAAATATTTATTATTTTAGTGGGGGCAGTCGAACGGGCCGAACCGACCCGAACGACCACCCCCAGAAAAAACTAAATCGGTCTAACCTAAATCCTATTCCTACCAACCTATCTACCCAGCCCTCCCCTCCACCTCACCCCATCCTATCAGTGTTCGCCACGTCACCTGGCCCTATCCCCCCACCCAACCAACTACTGCCACATCACCCCAACCCCCCCTCTCTCTCTCCACACACACAACACTTCCCCACACCCCCACACACCCCACACAACCACACGCAGCCGCACAGCACACAGCAATCCCGGCCCCACCCGCACGCACGGCACGCACCCCTGGCCACCCCGTCCTCAACCTCCCGACACCACCTCAGGACGCTCCCACCCAAGGCCAGAGCCCGAGCCTCCCGTCCCGCCCTCGCCGGCCCTGCGCCGCCCTGCACCACCCCCCTTCCTCCCTTCTCGCCGTGGCCTCCGCCCTTGGCCGCTGAGCCCGCAGCCACCTCACCGCCTGCACGCCAGCTACCCTCCGCTCTGCTCCTCGCCGCTTGGCGAGCCCGCCTCTCCCAGGCGCTCCTCACGCCTTCGCCACCCCTGCCCCCACCTCGCGTGCCTCCTCTCCTCTGCTCCCGTCCCGTCCTTCTTCCCGACGCCCGTGTCCACGAGCTCGCGGCGTCCTTCCCGAGCACTCGCCTCCTCCTCCTCCTGGTCGGCCCCGAGCCCCGCCGTCGTCGGCGTCCTTCCCCAGGCGGCCCCGCGTCCCCCGCCTCGGCCTCCTCTCGGTGCAGCACGACCGAGCGCGCCTGCCCGGCCCGCGCCCCTCCGGCCGTGTCGCCGTCTGCCCGCCCTGCGCCTTGCTCCTTCCCGCCTCCGTGCAGCCCGGCCGAGCCTGCCGCTACCCGCTCCGTCGTCCTTGGCCTCGCCCCGAGTGCGGTCCCACCCTGTCGCGCACCTCTGCTTCGGTTGGCCTTGTGGCCCTTCTGCGAACGGTGCCCGGTTCGCTGCTCCCCAGCGCGTCTGCCTCGTCGCCTATGTTTTTCAGTTGTTGCTGCAGCACCCGGCTATCTTGGTGGTGGTTGTATGTTCCGTCGTGGTTGGCGGATAAGTGGTGTTGCCCCTGACAACAAGATCGGCAGTGACCCAGATAATCCCGAGGTACTGAGGCACTGATCCAAGTAGGCCATCGATGGTTGAGGCGAGAACCCCAAGTTCGGCACCGACAAGACCCTCCTCGACCTTTGAGCGGGCACCAAGTTCTCCTCTCGGCCGTCAAGATCTCCGTCACGGACCCTCGAGACCTTCCACACGGAGCGGCGATGCATGATCCGGAGAAAGCCGACACGTTCCAAGATCCCGACTCGAAGATCCTCGAACGCCAAGACCGCCATCGATCGACAAGACCCGTCACGGACACCGTGTTACGCAACCAACGCCAAGCCAGCGGTCGAACCCGAAGACCGGACCATGCGGACCGACATGATCTTCTTCTCGGACGCCAAGATTCGTCGAGGGCCCGGAACGACAAGTACTTCCTCGAGGACGCCTAGTGCTTCACCCCGGACACCGAGACCCCGACGCGACTAGTGCTTCGTCCCGAACGCCATGACCGACAACATGACCCGAAGACCCCGGATGCGCCAAGACCTACCCCGGAGTCCGAGGACGACCTCGCCGAACCCTGAACCCTGAGATCGACCTCGAACCCCGGAACCCCCAAGACCGTCGAGACCCCTAATGTGTGAACCCCTTCCCGAACCCTATTTTATAATACAATACAACTTGCTGCATGTTGAATTGTCATCTTGCATGCATCTTGTCATGTGGTTTGGGGGCCTTATGCCGATTCACCTTATAATTAAATATGGGGCCCATATGCGGGCAAATCTAGTCTCATATTGGCCTCATTTAAACTTGTGTAGCGAACCGGTGATATATTACGCTTGTTAAACAACATTAAATTGCGGGGTAGTTAAATAACTCGAACCCAATAATAATTGTCGGGACCCCCGGTTCCGCTTAATCTTGCCTAATTGCATCGCACCTTGCCATGCCATGCATCATACATGCATCATGCCGATCTTCTGCCGTTGTATTAAATATAGCATCCGGTGTTTCTTATAGTGTTTTGCTTCTTCGCGGATAAGGCCGTTGAGTTGATGTGAGCTTCGCCCCGATCTTCGGTTGAACCTTCAGCAATGTTTTCAGGCGAGCATCTCCCCCTTTCTACCTATCTTACTATCATAGTCTTTATTCCCTCCTGTTGCTCTATTGCTATCTGTGTTGCGATGCTTTAGTTTCCGTACCTGTGATATTCCCTGCAGCCTCATATTGCCTTGGACACATCCTATTACCTGTTGTTTTGGTAGATAGTTGGACTTGCGTGTCGTAGTCGCTTGCTTAAGTGCTGTTGCGTGTCGTCAATTGCCACAGTTGTTGGAGCCTTGCCGCATGTTTGATGTTGGAGATGATAATGGTTTTACTTATCGTTCACTTTAATTCCTGTTTAACAACTAAAATTGAAGTAAGCAGGCATCATGGGTGATAGATAACATTTGGTTTCGAACGCCCACTTGTGTCCCGTAGGACCCCGAGTACTTGATACTGTTCCTTGATTTATCGCGCTATCCACATCCGGAGGTATATGGGACCCCCGAGCGAGCTTGATTGGTCTTATTTCTTGGGGCCACAAACTAGTTTGAGGTTTTATTTACTATCCTGTACTTATGCCATGCTACTTATGTATTTACGTTTGTGCGAGGAGCACCTGTCTGTTTAGGATCGGGACACGATTCATGGTGTCGACAAGCCCAGCCACACTTTCGGGTTCCCAGTCGTTCACAGCCGTCTACCCAAACCTTAAGTCCGTCTCGGAGTCAGCTGGCTTCGTTGCGGATTCTACTTAAGGGGTGGCCCCCTGAAATAATTCTGAATCCTGTGATTGTTCAGTCGTGAAAGCCTCGTTGGGTTTTGATTTGGTTTTTCCGAGGTTGATCGAGCGTGTGTTGCTATTGGTGCACCCCGGCCGGGTAAAACTTTCTGAAAGCCGTGTCCGCGGATATGGACGACTTGGAGCACAGTATCTCGATCATAGACAAGCATAACTAAAGTTTATTGCTATAAATTTGACTTTATAATGACTAGTAATCAGCTTCACTATAATGGAATGGCTAATTAACACTGCCCACAATTGCTTGTTTGGAGTGTCGCTTGCGACCATTGTATCTGACTAGTAAGTATCGCAACTACAACGGAATGGCTAAATAAAAGTACCAACAACTGCTGGGTTTTGGGTTTATCTCATGCTATCTGTTTCTGATTAGTAATTGCTGCAACTATAACGGAATGGTCAACTAAAAGTGCCCACTGCTTACTTTATCAGGATGATTATCTATACCTGACTAGTAATTGCAACGATAATGAATAAATAAAGCGCCAACCGTGTGAGTTCCTCGGTTGACTTCCTCGATCGGTGTGGGGAACACCGGATGGGTTTGTTTGGTGTTAGCTTCAGTTGGATCCGGATAGGTCATTCTTACCCTCTCGGTATGCCGGTTGCATCGAGTCTCTATAGGTTGTTCGTTGCATGCCGCTGCCGCTTGATCCACCATACCTATGTGGCGAGGACCGCCAATTCTAGCCTCGCCGTGTCTTGGCCTCATCATCGACGCCTCTTTTTCCTTTGCCCTTTGTCGGCACCCCTTTTGTTAAGCAGGTTTTGAGGTCGACGTCGTTAGCAGGGTTACCCTTCCGGCTTGGCCTGGGCAGGGTTATGGACGCCATTGGTTATTCTTCAGGGCTCTTAGCCCCATTTGCATCTTGTCCGTAGTCGGACGCTCTATCGTTTTCAAGGTGATTTGGGTCTTTGTTCTGTATATCTGTATTCTTGACTCATGGAGTCGCTGTTATATATATATCTGTTCTGTGGGTCCCATCGAGGACTGTTGTGTAATGTTATTACTTCGTTTTCCACCCGCACGAAAGTGCCTGGTGGGAACCTTTGAATCGTTTCTATGCGGGTTTGGCGGGTTTCGCTAAAACTTGCATAGGTCCGATTCTGAGGGTGTTACAAGTGTATATTCATCTTTGAAGAGATTTAAACAGCCAGGTATAAATATAATTAACTCCATAAACAAGATCTTATCCTATGCATCATTGATCTTGGGTCGTACTCTCTAGTTTTATAACTAGATGCAAAGGGATTCATTCATTAATCACTACTAGGCATATTATAAAGATAGTAGCACCTCAGTAGTGGCTTCATCTCATAAATTTCTCTTATTAATTAAGAATCAACCATAACAATTCTTATAGATTTTATGAAATCATTTTCCTAAAAGCCATAGGATTCATTGTTTAGAACTAATTATCATGGAACACAGGAAAAGTGAGGTAGTAGATAAAAAACATTTGTTTTTACCTAAAAGTGCCCCAGACCAGCATCACAGGCCAAGCCAAGAGTTATGGTAGCTAATCTTTGAAAATTTTACCACTGTGCACTCTCTTAGAAGAGGCACCATAGAGGCAAACATAGCAGCTCTAGCCAGGATTACCACAAAGGCCAATTAAGATCAGGTGCTAATGAAAGTAAAAATATTCTCATCATCTCCCTAGCTAGTCTATCTAGGAATCATGGCAAGAACTCAAAGGACAAATTTATATCATATTACTTTGATAAGAAGCATTTATACAATCCCTGAAGAAATGCTTTTCTATTAGCACATCACAAGCGCATGCAAGCTATGCTTGTACGTATAGCATATACACATTAGGCAAACATCTTTTTATTTAATTATATGGAGGTTACCACTATGTACCATCCAGCAGGAGGTTTCACAGTGGCATACATCCAAACTAAGACCAGACTCAAGCTCAAACAAGTTAAACAATCATCTTCATATAATACTAGGAATTATTCTTGGCCATCTAGTTAAGAATCATTTAATTAGTTGTTGTCACATTGACAGAATAATCATATTGGTCAATCATCTCTACCCACAAATGATACACAAAATCAACCTCGTAATTTCTCCAGCAGCTCTAGGAATCACATTTATATATTATTTCCACTATAAAAAAAGATAGAAAATAAATCAAATCCCTAGAAAATATTTTTAAGAGTCTCTTCTACAGTCACAGTACAAAAAAGTTTGATTGGAGTAAACTACTAATCCAAAAATCCCAAGAATTCTAGGATGGAACTAGAATAGAAATTGTGAATATTTCCTAGCCAACAATCCCTAAGGATCAAGTGTAGTTCCACTGTCATGTGGATAGTATCTAGGGCAAATAATTCAGGGTATCATAAATACCATCATACAAATAGTTGCATCACAGTGACACATAATTAGATAGAAGAGTTCTCTATTTGGCTAAGCTTAGCTAACACCAAAGTTACAGGTCTAGGAATCACATGCAAGCAATTCCCACATGTAGAACCAACATCATGAGCACTGAATCAAACTAGGGTTCATATGCTCAAAACCATTCACTAGGAAAATCACTGACCTATATCAGACACTAATGAGAGGAAGAGGAAACCCTAGTTAGGATTGGCTACAAGGAAGAGGGTAGCAAGGTGAGGGAAGAGAGGGGAGGAGAAGGAGGAACTCACCGGTGGTCCTTGCAAGTTTTAGAAGAGGAAGCAGTACGGCCGACGACGGTGTACACGGCGGGACGGGGAGCACCTGAAGGCGTTGTGACCCGCGCCAAGCCGCAAACACTACGGCCATAGGAACATGAGCGGCCCTGGCGGCACCACATAGCCACTAGAGAACCAGAGCGGCACCATAGGAGCGCTGGAGCAACAAATCACTAATGACATCGAACCCTAGGTTTTGGGATGGAGGCGACGTGGGCGCTCTAGCGTCGAATTACACTGAATCAGTCGACGGAGCATCATCGAATGAGTCATCTCGCGTCACGGCGGTGGCTAGGAAGGACGGAGGCGGCCAGAATCGCACAACGCTAATGGCGGCACCATCGCGTCACGAAGAGGAAGGAGAGAGAGAGGAGCACAAGTGCGTGTGAGGGAGAGATAGAGGTCTTGGGCGGTGCAGGCGATCTGCGTGAACTGTGGGTTTGACCCAACCCAGATGAGGCAGTCGAGGGTCACCCATTGGGTTAGGCCCAGTTTTTAAAGAAAACTCTAAATAAATTATTTAAAGACAGAAATACCCCTAAGTCTAAAAGAGATGTAGAAAAATAATAAAAAAATTCTTAAATTATATGTAGTTTAACAAAATAATAAGAAAATAATGTCTACCAAATAAAAATATAACTTTAATTGTTTGAGTTAAATAAGATAAACTAAATATTAAAGTTACTAAAATTCTAAATGAAATTTAGTAAAATAAGGAAAAATACAAAAAAATTGTATATAAAAACAAATCTACTATTTTATAAAGAATACTAACTTAAAAGTTTTACAAATAAAAATTGAAGAAGATATTTAAGGAGATTTAATCCTTTATAGAATATTATAAACATAAGAATAATACTTAAAAATAAAAAAATCATTTTTAAGATCTTGAATAAATATATTCTAGTAGAAAAATATTAATTATATTATTAGAAAGGTTTTAAAATTTTAAATCCTTATCCATTACCTATTTTGTAAATTTCTTAAGACATTTCTTAAGTAAGAAATAATCACAATTTTATATAAAACCTTAAATATTTTATATCTAAGTATTGATTCTAAAACCATAACTTGGATTCATAATCAAGCTTAAACTTAACTATTAAACTTAAAATACTCTTTTAAAATCTTAAATTCAAATTAAAAACCCATTTAAAATAAATATTATATATCACTCATATATAATATAATGAATAATCTTTATTCCTTAATCATTATTAACATGACTTCAAATCCTAACAAATTACCAAGAACATCTAATTATGCTCTCATTAGTAAGTTACATATTATTTTCCTAATCACACATCCAATCTCAAACTCATCATTCATTTAAACTAAAGTGAATGATTCTACATTAACAACTCTACTATTCACAACCCTAAAACTTGATAACATTCTAAAAACATTACACCTTAAGATTCACTTTAAGTTTTATAGTTAACTTTAGTCTAAACACTCATAAACATATTATTTGAAGTTTAATCATGTTTTTTATAGTTAACTTTGGTCTAAACAATCATAAACATATTATTTGAAGTTTATTCATGTTTTTGTAGTTAACTTTGGTCACTTATACAACCAATTAAAGTATAACAACTCAACATTAGTTGTAACCATAATAACCCTAATGTAAACCCTAGTAACCTTCAAGATTGATTCACATAACGTAAGCATTAGTTCCTTAAAATGTTATTCTTTTTGCCACTTCAAACAACAACTCTATGATAGTGCTTTCAACCCTTAAAAACTCAACACATGGATTTTCATCCTAGCTACCAGATGGTAGTTAACCTCAATTATAGATTAATTTTACTCCATTTTTATATATTGCATGTGAAAACTTAAGTTCCTTATAAAGGCAATTTCTTGTGAAGTAAAAATTTAAGATAAACCAACTCTTACAAAATCACCAAGGTTTAACCCACCTATACTATTGGGAATTCACTTTGGGAGTTTTACAAAATGCATAGCGTTACTTATGCATAACTGTATATTTCTTCTTTCACTTGCGGTGTTCTCTCCATTTCTTGTTATATGCTGCTATAAGGCTATAGGAATACAGATTTCAACTTGATTGTATGATAAAATGTCTTATTATTGATTCCATTCTTCTTCTTCTACTAGCATCATCTGTTCTATTAACTTGTAACTGCCTACTAATTACAGTATCGAGTGTCCTGGTGATGTAGATGCTATATATGTAGTCTTCTCAAACTCTGAATGCACTAATCTTAAAGGGGATCTTCTATAATTTTGCACATAAGGGGTTATTTCTTGGTTTCGTCCAGTCATTAATAACTTGATTATTTTTAGATCCCTACTACAGGCCAAGTAGACAAGAAGAAGTGTAAAGAACGAGAGTTGTTGAAACTAGCCAATCGTTCGTGCAAGGGAAAGTCCTTGACTTGGATACGGTCTGTCAATTACTTAAACATTAGTACTTACCGGACCAATGATACTGTTTTCAGATATTGGATCCTCTATTGTCTTGAAGACCGTGAGTGCATAATATTGCAATGAGAAAAGGAAAGTTCACACTTGCGCATGTCCTTTGATTATTTTCTATCAAGTATTTGCAAATCAGATGTTGTCATCACCTGCATTTCAAAAGGGTCAGAAAATACTATTTTTGATAATAATGTGAACTATTGGTTACTGATCCAGGGTGATTAGCTAATCTGTGAAGTCTGGCATTTTGAATACCACTGCACAGGAATATATCATCTAGGACTTAACAAACAATGTCGCTAGTGATTCTTGCATCGTATGTTACACGTTAACCATGAGATTTGGAATGGGATGAAGAAGTTAGCTGGATCTTCCTTTTGCAGGTAGCCGGATCCGCAGGCCGTGGCTGTTATTCTTGTAGCGTGATTAATAACTCATAGAGGATATGCAGCATATGGGTGGGAACCCTCAACGTCCCATGGTAGTTCTGGCATCTGAACGGTCTGTACTGTCCATTGCCGCAATTCTATAGGTGGGCATGGCGTACACCAAAGAGACATGCGGGGTCACGGAGAAGGGCAGTGATTGTCTTGGATCATCTACTAGGCCCCACATCACGAAATTATGGACAGGAATAAGCTTCCCGATTGTGCAACAAGGATTTGATCTCTGATGGGTAAAGCAACGCACCTCTGTAGAGTGTAAGAACTGTAAATTGTTACTCCCTGTTCCGAGAGGAGCTATGAATGTGGTAGGAAAGGAACTCCACGAAAGTTCTGGTAAACCTGGCTGACGGACATATTCTTCAGAATAAAAGCAACCTTTTAACAAATGTTTACGGAAACCTGCATTGCCTATGACCTATGGTCCATGACTATAGCTAGTGCATCATACACTCCTTTTTAGTGAACTTGCTGAGTACACTCATACTCAACTATATCTTCTTAACCCTTGCTAGATTCTGAAGCCAAAAAATATGACATCTACATCAAATTATGCTCAAGGGAATCGTTACCAAAATCTCAAGTTCTTCAATGAAGTCAATAAAGCCAACATATACATCCACAGAAGTGAGGACGAAGTTACTGATTAAATAGGAGTATAATCTCTAGCCATAGAACCTACTTCTATAGAGTATTGCAATAGCAGAAATGCAAGCCCTATAGTTCAGGTACTGGTCTTATTAGTACGATACTTTTGAGTTGTTATTTTTTTTTCTTATTAGTAAGAAGTTTCTTTCTCTCTTTAATTTAGAGTGTTCTCTCAATCTTTTGTAAAGATTCGAGTTGTAACTTGTAGTGTCTTCGACCTGATGTGTTTCTATTGTACCACTCTGAGGGATGTAATACTAGTGAATGGTGTTTCATTGGTGTTATGTCAATGACTATAGTGTACTATATCATGTAGTGGTATGCTGGGTGACCGTAGCTGGTATCAGAGCATATGCTTTGACCTTAGGTTGGAAACTTAGTAAATGGGTAGAACCTGTAGAAAGGATAATAGCAACAATAAAGAGTTCTCTATAGATATGATGAATATTCAATTGGGAATAACTTTGTCATATTGCTAGTGCGATACTTATTTATTATGATGCAATTTTATGTAATCACCATGAGTTTTAACTCAATATAACTGATGATAATTTCTTATCTATAGTATGAAATGGCACCTTGGTATCCACACCGGAATGTTCAAGTGTTGAACAGGACTTTAGATGACTATGGAGGAGATTGGACCATTACTCTCAGACAACTTCTGTGGACTCTAGATTGTGAATCACGACTTCTCTTCAAGATTTACAGTTACTATGATGGGCAGGTATTAGCCAAGTTCCATGCCATGATCATGTTACCCAAGAAGCTAGGACTAAATGGATAAATGCCATCAGGAGAGGCAAGTGTATGGCATCGACGTATCAGATTGTAGTAGTAGCAGCCATAACCACGATCCGAGAGCAGAAATCCAAAGCTTTGGTAGGTAGCACTCACACTATTATACCTCATGAAATCCCAAGTTTGGAGCATGAGTTAAATCATTCTACTCTGGTGCGAACTAAACCTACCCTACCTATAGATTATATGGATCTTTATAGGTCTTTACTGAATACATTCCATAACACTTACCAAGTGCTAGTCCAGGAGTTGGATACTGTCATTGAGGATTTTACTAATCTTGTCAAGGCAATGGCACATAGAAATAAGTTAGATAAAGAAGCTAGACATCCTAAAGACATATTTTCAGGATAAGTGTATTAAGAAACAGAATTCGATGATCCATAGTCCGAAACCTATGCCTACTATCAGAATGAACCTCAATCCTCTAAAGATCCATGGACTAATCATGCTTTAGAACAGAAAAATTGGGGGGAAACCAATCCAAACATTCCTATGGAGGACTATAATGGATGGGGAATAGAGCCCTATGCTGGAACTACGGGAAATCCAATTCCATGTGATGTTGGTAATGACATAGAAACAAGTCCCAACCTTAGAGAACCTTATGGACCCTATGGGGGTAATACCAATCCTATTGACCTGGAAGAGTGTCCTAGAGTTATTACACCAATATGTATGAATGGATCAAGGAAAGGGTGAAGGAACCATCTTACTTTGAGAAGGCGTCGGAAGAGACACTGAAAAATCCTGAAGAAAATCACGCAAATTCTAGTCATTTTCAATGACTAACCTCAATCTAGGTACTTCTAATCAAGAATATGCACCTCCTACATGCTATTACGCTCTAGAAGGCATTGAACGGGCTTCACGTCATCATGGACGGAACTCCAGGAAGCACTTGAAGGGGGATGAAAGTAAGAATGGGAAGTAATCCATAAAGTAGAGTGCTTGAATAATGTATATATTGGGTAATGCGTATTGTAGTATTTGAGAGGCTTTCTGAAATAAGTGAGGATATACTCACATGGATAAGAAAGTTCTTGTAATGTAAATAGGTATTGTAAGATGTGAGGCGATTAGTAATAGTTGGGAAGTTCAATTCATCTATAACCTATATGAAACCTATGTATAATACATGGTATATGTTTGTTTGTTATTGATTTTTGTTTTTCTTGAATCTGTTTGATTGACTAGATCTGTACATGAAGTTTGACTTGATGTGCAAATGCATGTTGCATCATCAAGTTATTACTTGATGTTATAGACCTAGATAGGTAAGGGAATTCATGTAAGGGAGTGACGAGTTCTAAGCGTCAAAACAAAGACTTACATGAAGAGTGGAGTCAAATATGAGGCATTTTGAAGAATGTATTAAATTTAAGTCATTATAATTTGGTCATAAAGAGAGAGAGAGACTAATGTAGGAAAGGTATGGAGCAACATAAACTGATGAATTTAAGTTTACCTGAAGTAGGTGATGTTACTAAGAAGTTGAGGAAGTAACTGTACCAGGCTCATGGAAGCATAGGGAATAGTTACATGTTGGGTTTGTTGCATGGAAAACAAAAAGTTTCTATCCCAAGAACATATAAAACCAAGATCTAATCTATGGCAAAGCCAATATATAATCCACGAGATTGAAGAGAACTAACCCTCCTAGATCCAAAGCGTTTAACGAGATCAGATTCTCGTGGTTGATGTAGTCGATCACTCGCCAATCTCAAGATCGCATAGACGATCCTTCCAGCGCTGCGTTCCAATAGTACTTCCGCACTTGGTCACACGTACATAGTCGATGAAGACCTTCCTCTCCATGTTCCAGTGGGTATCAGAGGTAGTAGATCCCCTCGAAATCACAGCAGCATGATGGCGTGGTGGTGGTGGAGGAGAATCCCTGCAGGGCTTTGCCTAACCCAGAGCAGGAAGACGGAGGAGGGAGAGAGGTGGCGGCTAATGAAATGGATATGCCCTACGGGTACCTCACATTGGTATACCCGGTCCAGCCCAATGAAGGACCACACGAAGACTTGCTGCTAACACGAAGCCTAGGGAGACTCCGGATGGCCCAAGCTCGGTACAAGTCCGACTCCTTGGAGAACACGGCCAAGCTATAGATAGAATATTCAAGGGTGAAACCCTAACTTGTAACCGACTTGACCTACCCACATATAAAGGCCAGGAGGGCACGGAGAGGAGGATCTCTCCAACTCGTACACACCTCATGCCAGATTGCATCTACGCACCCCCTGTAACCTTCGGTTCCGCCATCAATCAAGAACAGATAAGAAGGAGTAGGGTTTTCCCTCCGAGGGTCTAAACCTGGGTAAACCTTGTGTCCCCTTGTTGCGTGTCTATTAACCGTCTCGCGATCTCGAACATCCCCATCTTTTCCAAACCCAAGTCCATAACAATGGGCATTGATGAGTCGAACCTGCGACAATTGGCGTCGTCTGTGCGAACTGGGGACGCTGATCGTGCGATCATGACGATTCCATCCGCTGCGATCTTTGATTCCTCGGCAATGTATAATCACCTCCTCTTAGGTTCCCTCGACTTCACCGCCCACTCCTCGTCCACTCGCAAGGATTTTGATTCCGTAGGAGACAGAGTCGAGATGCTGTTCGGGAGATTCTGCTTCTAGGTGGGCAAGATCGGCACCCTATGCCTCCCACAGCGGGTACCACCTCCATCGATCAGGCCTACCTCGTGGGTGCCACCAATCGGCGCCCTTCGCACGCTGTCGCTAACAAGAGATTCGGATGACAGCAGCAGCTGCCACTCTGACCTTTGTGACCCTCCTACGGAGGAAGGAACCTGTAGTTCTGGATCTAAAAGTTGTGGGAGCAACGATCGCCTCCATTGCTACATGTGCGTAGCCATTCACAATGGAAACATCAATGAAGACGCGGATCCACAAAATCCCCCACCCAACCCACAGGCTAGGAACAGAGGAAATGGACCACCCCCGCCCAATCCCAACAGGAACAGGGCACCCGAAAACACTGAGGGTATCAACCGCGTTCACAACGATATCAACCTCAAAAACTCTGATTGGGAGAGGGTGTGCGAAGCTGTGCGAGGCACCAATCCTCTGCCAATCCACGCCCCTCACGACATGCTGATGGGTTACCACTGGCTGCTCATCGAGGAGCACAATCAACAAATCAAGCAGCAAAACAAACTCGAGCAGCGCAGGTGAGCGGATAACGAGTCAAGCGCGCGACGGGTTGTGATCTCTTCCATCGGTGGTTCTTCCTTGAAGGGCTAAGACAGATGCAAGTATTCCTCGGAGCACATGGATCCCACGGCACGACATGAGGCCACCAAGGCACTCGACATGTCCTTCATGATGATGGACTCGCAGGGCAATATCATGCCCAAAACACCGCAGGCCGCGGTGATGGCGGACACCACCTACTTGGCATCAAACCCTCCACCGGCGGGAGACCCATGATACGCAAAGCACAAAATCTGTGATTGCAGGTCTCGGACTCATCGGAGCCGCACTCCACGACGAAGCAGCCGCGGAGCCGAAGAAAAAGGCCACGGTAAAATTCACTCGAAGCCGCACACCCTCATCCGACGAGGAAGATCATGACCTGCCGCGGCACCGTCGTAGCCCACGGCGCAGGAGCCACAACTACGACGCTCGTATCAAGCTCGCATAACGCAAGATTGACAAGTCACGCACAAAACACGCGTGCTCCATGGAGTCCGAAGACGATGACACGGAGCTGTGCGGCGCCAGGTGCTTCAGCAGGGCCGTATGGCAATCGTGGATGCCTAAGGGATTCAAACTCCCTTCGGACAACCCGAAATTTGACGGCGCGCAGGAGCCGAAGATCTGGCTCGACGACCACCTTTCATCAGTCAAACTCCATGGTGGGAGTAAAAATATAGCCATGCAATGCCTTCAGCTATAGTTAATGGGCGCAGCCAGATCCTAGATCAACAGCCTCCCTGCCGGATCCATCCGCAGCTGGAAAAAGCTGGCATACTGCTTCATCCGCAACTTCAAAGGCACCAGCAAAAGAACGGCTTCAATTGAGGAGATACGCACTTGTTGCTAGTGGTCCAACGAGTCTATCCGCTCGTACATACTGCGCTGGTCTATCATCAAAAACCCCACCGTGAATATCTCGGAGTAAAGGGCAATCGACGCCTTTAATGATGGCGTAAGGCGCCGCAAATTCAAAGAAGAGCTCAGGCGCTTCAAGCCCAAAACCATCGATCACCTAATGGACATCACCAATCGCTGGGCCGATGGAAAAGATGCTGTCAACCGAACACGTTCGGACGACGAGGAAGACTTTGGCCATATATGCGATCGCCGAGGAAAAAGAAGAGCGAGTGTCTACGACAACCGCGAAGAGGTCGATATGGTCACGGCTGGCTACGCCGACCGTCGCGAGGACGGAAACCGCAACAGCGGGTATCACGACAACAAATACCGCGATGGCAGAAGACCTGCACAAACGTGGCAACATCGCAACTGCGACGATGAGCCTTCCTCTATTGAGAAGCTGTCGGGCCCCTGCACTATCCACTTCTACATCGACAACCAGGATGGCAAAAGGAAGGCCAGCCACATGCTCAAGGACTGCAAGGAGTTCCAGAAACTCCATGAGGGATACGCCCAGATGCGTTGCCAAGTGGTGAACCCAGGGTTTGGCCCCGTCCTAGGAGCTGTCGCACATGGAGCTCCACCTACGCCACCCGGAGCACCCGCGCAGCCTGCGGCTACGCCGGCCTAGAAAAACAGGGAAGATGCATATCCGCCACCGCTGGGGTCCCTAATGATACAAAAGGGGCGCCCAACCAACATGGTGCAGGAGAAGATCACCTGCTAGGTTAACTTGTCCGTCACCTCCCCACCAGCCATACTTGAGTACCTCAGCGGCTCTGAGTCGTGCATCACATTCGATCATTCAGATCACCCGCGCCAGATACCTCGCCCAGGTCATTCATCCCTGGTGCTTGAGGCCTAGATTTGAGGATTCAAAATGAGTCGCGTCTTCATGGACGGCGGCAGCGGCATCAACCTGATATTCACCAGCACACTCGTAGTTATGCGGATCCTTCTATGCATCCTAGAGGCGTCGGACACAATGTTCCACAGCATCGTACCAGGGAAGGGAATATACCCCTGAGCAAAATATGGCTTGACGTCATCTTCGCCACCCCCAACGACTTCAGGCGTGAGCGGCTTGAGTTCGAGGTGGTGGACTGGCCCTCACAGTACCACGCCGTCCTTGGGAGTGTGGCGTTCGCAAGATTCCAGTTAGTGCCACACTATGCATACCTTCTACTGAAGATGCCAGGACCTACCGGTGTCATCATCGTCCCAGGAAGCTTCACAAAGTCACACAACTACGACATGGACTTCAATAGAATCTCCCACTCATTCGTCATGCATGAGGAGCTCGCAAGGCTGAAAGAGGTCACAGATAATGGCCTGCCCCGAGTCACCAGGCAAAACGCACCCGACATGTCATTCGACTCCACAGTCAACACCAAAAATGTGCAGCTCCACCCAAAGGGCCCCTCCAAAATGGCGTTGATCACCAACAACCTGAATCCCACATAGGAACTCGCGCTTGTCGAATTCCTCCGTGAGCGCTGAGAAATCTTCGGCTGGTGTCCTGCGGACATGCCAGGAGTTCCCAGGGAATTCACCAAGAACGCACTCAACGTGTTTCCGGATGCAAAACCGATGAAGCATTTGATGTGTCGATTGTCCGAGAAAAGAGTAGAAGCGATCGGCATCAAAGTCAAAAGACTCCTCGACGCCAACTTTATAAGAGAGATAAAGGAAAGCACCTGTGTAGCTAACCCCGTGCTGGTCCCTAAGAAAGACACGGACATCCTGCGGATGTGTGTGGACTTCACGTCACTTAACAAGCATTGTCCTAAGGACCACTTCCCTCTACCACGGATCGATCAAATCATCGACTCCACTACAAGATGCGAGAGACTCTCCTTCATTGACGCGTACTAAGGCTATAATCAAATTCGACTGGAGGTTGAAGATCAGGAGAAAACGGCATTCATCACGCTGTTTGGCGTGTTCTTCCGCAACACAATACCCTTCGGGTTGAAGAACGCAGAAGCCACCTACCAGAGGTGCATGCAGGCGTGCCTGAAGAGCCAGATCGGTCGCAATGTCTAGGTCTATGTCGATAACATAGTAATAAAGACCAAGGAGGCCAGAACACTTATCGACGATCTCCGCGAGACGTTCAACAACCTCGATCGCTACAAGATCAAGCTGAAACCGGGCAAGTGGACCTTCGGCATCCCGTCCGGGCAATTACTCGGGTACTTCATCTCTCAGCGAGGCGTCAAGGACAACCCGAAGAAAATCAGGGCTATAATAGCCATGGACAAGCCCAAGAACGTCAAAGGGGTCCAGCAGCTCGCTGGGCGAATCATGGTGCTCAGCAGATTCATCAGCCGTTTGGGTGAAAAGGCTCCCCCGTTCTACCAACTGCTACGCAAGGGCGAGAAGTTTGAGTGGACGTCCGAGGCTTATGATACATTCGAAGACCTCAAGCGTTTGCTCTCCACATCTTCGGTACTGGTCACGCCAAAGGAGAGGGAGCCCATGTTGCTATACATCGCAGCCACGCACCAGGTGGTCAGCACTGCCCTCATGTCCGAACTGTAACACCCCAGTTTTATTTAAATTTATATTAGGGTTTGTTTGTGCATTCATGAGCATCATATTCAAAAAAGTGCATGCAATAAGAAATAAATAAAAACCCTAAAACCCTATTTCTCCCCTCCTTTTGAAATCCATTTAAAAAGGTGGTTTTGAAAATATTTGAAAAATCCAAAATGTTTGGAGCCCAATTGGACTAAAAGGGCCCCTGCAATAACTTCATATATTTTATAAAATCTTCTGGTATTTTCTAAATGTTCAAACTAGAAAAGGATTTGAAAATACAAAGAGAAAACAGAGTTTGGAAAAATAAAAAAGTTTTCCTAAAGAAAAACTACAACCAGGCCAGCCCAGCTTGCCCCTCTCCTTGTTCCTCTCCTCCCTTCCGCTTAGAGTGCCCCCGGTTGGCCCAGCTTCGGCCCAATCCGGCCTGGTACCGCTTCTCCTGTGAAACTTCATCGTCCACCTCGTGTCGCCCCCGAAGCAACTACGTGTTGCCGTCCGCCGTGCCGACGTGCAACAAGGTCTTCGCCGCAGCTCTAGAGGCCTACAAGTACTCTTGTCGCCGCCACGAAGATCCCTCCCGTGCCCAGTTTCCCCTCTCCCTCCTTATCCCCTCCCCATGCACGAGAGCCCAAAACCCTAGCCCGCCGTTCGCCGTCGTCCCCGTCGACTTCGGCCTCCCCTCAGCCATCTGAGACCACCACCACAAAAACCACTACTAGAAAATCGCGTTGAATATGTGCATTGCATCGTCATCATCATGCATTGTTTGCATCAAACTAATTTCGAAAACCTATTTTGTTTTCCAAACGACTCGTCTTCGTTCAACACGCAAACCCCGGGCCTCCGGATTTTTTTTGTCTACTATCGGTTTGCAAACTGTGTTATTAAAACAAATAAAATATTAAGTTATTTTTTTTTGTGGGGCAGTCGAACGGGCCGAATGACCCGAACGACCACCCCAGGATTTTAAAACGGTCCAACCTAAATCCTAAGGCTACCAGGAAACCTACCCAACCCTCTGGCCACCTCACTCCCCCCAATCAACTCTTGCCACGTCACCTCTCCCCTCCCCCTTAGCCAACCAAACTCTGCCACCTAGCCACCCCCACTCCCTCTCTCTCTAAACCCACCCCACACAACACACCCTGGCCACACAACGCCTGCACGCACGCGCCCAACCAGCCCCGCCCCTGACACCCCGGGCCCTCCCCCGAGCAGCCCCACCACCCGCACCTACCTTCTTCCTCCCAGGCCCGACGCAGCCCCTTCTCCTCCCCTTCCCCCGGCCTCGCCACCTCGCTCCGCTGCCCGCGCCTGCCTCCCGTCGCTGCCTGCTACTCGCCGCCTCCGCTCTGCGCCTCTCCTCCCGCCATGAGCCCGCAGCCCGCCTCCGCCCGCTTCGCTCGCCTCCACCTCGCTGGTCACCTCCGCCGCTCTCTGCCTCTGCCACACTGCTGCCCGCCTCCTCCTCTCTCCTCAGTGCAGCACCCGCCTCACCTGCCGCCGGCCACCTCCGCCCGCCTCCGCCGCGCCCCCGCCACCTCCCCCCGGCCATCTTCCACAGACAGCAGCCACCCGTGCGTCCGCCATCGCCACCCCTCGAGCCTCACCGCTCGCCGTGCCCGCCAGACGCGAACCCCGGCCCGCCCGCTGCCTGCTCGCCCGCTTCGCTCCGCTCTCCGCCAGCCGCCCGCCACCAGCTGTTTGCCCGCCGCCTACAACGCCTGGCCGTCGTCGCTATAAGGCCGAAGCGAAACCCTCCCGGCGCCGAGCCTCGACGCCTGCCGACCTCCGACCGCCTCCAGCGTCTCCACCGAGCGCGTCCTCGCCAACGCCCGCCTCGCTCACCTCCTGGCACGCAGAGCCCAAGACAACAAAATTGAGACGGAGATGCACAAAACGTTTGGGATGCATGCGAGGATTTGTCTGGCAACCGCCAACATCTCCTTCAAGGTCGTGGCGTGACGGATGTACTCGCAAGACGACAAGTGCCGCTGAGACCCCGGGTGCGCCGACACGGATCCGATGACCGAATGTCTTCTACACTGTAGCCAAGACCACCAACGCGGAACCAAGCTCGACACCGGCACTCAAACCCCGAAACCCCAAGCTCACCCCTCGCCAAGATCTTCATCGACACCCGGTGATCTCCTACATGGACCGGAGACCGAACCCTCGACACGCCAAGATCTACCCTCGGACGCCAAGACCCGAACCGGAAGGACGCAAAGATCGCCACGAGAACGACAAGCACTTCACCCCGAACGCCGAGACCGACCCGACTCGAGGACCCGACAAGATCTGCGCAACGACAAGTTCGGCACCGACCAGGGCGAACCCGCTACGCCCCGACGCCGAACCAAGTCCTGCTTCCGGAACGCCAAGATCTACCTCAGTTGCCCGAGAACGTTCCGTCGAACCCTGAGCCCCTGTCGAACCCCGAGACCCGACCCCGAACCCCTCGGAGCCAAGCTCGTCGAACCCTAATGTGTGAACCTTATCCGAACCCTTATTTTTATAAATGCTAAACATAAAACCTGTTGCATATTAAATTGTCATACTCGCATGCATTTTTGTGTGGTTTGGGGGCCTTATGCCGATTCACCTCATAAATAAATATGGGGCCCATATGCGGGCAAATCTAGCCTTATATTGGCCTCATTTAAACTTGTGTAGCGAACCGGTGATATGTTTTGCCTTGTTAAACAACATTTAAATTGAGGGGTAGCTAAATAACTTGAACCGTTTAATTAATTGTCGGAACCCCGGTTCCGCTTAATATGACCTAATTCATCGCACCTTGCCCTGTCATGCATCATACATGCATCATGCCGATCTTCTGCCGTTATATTAAATATTGCATCCGGTGTTTCTTCTAGTGTTTTGCTTCTTCGCGGATAAGGCCGTTGAGTTGATGTGAGCTTCGCCCCGATCTTCGGATGAACCCTTCAACAATGTTTTCAGGCGAGCATCTCCCCCTTTCTACCTATCTTACTTTTCTAGTATTTATTCCCTCCTATTGATCTTTGCTATCTGTGTTGCGATGCTCTAGTTCGTACCCGTGATATCCCTTGCAGCCATATATAGCCTTGGACACATCCCATTACCTGTGTTTGGTAGATAGTTGGAACCGCATGTCGTAGTCGCTTGCTCTAGTGTTTTGCTTGTCGTCAAGTGCCACCACTGTTGGAGAATTGCCGCATGTTGACGTTGGAGATGATCATGGTTTTACTTATCGTTCACTTTAATTACTGTTTAACAACTAAAATTGAATTAAGCAGAGGCATCGGTGGGTGATAGGTAATATTTGGTTTCCGACCGCCCACTTGTGTCCCGTAGGACCCGAGTTCTTGACACTGTTCGAGATCGAGCGCTAACCACGGTGGGGAGATATGGGCCCCCATTGATTATTACCTGATTTCAAAGTATTGTCTGGGGCCACAACTAGTTTGAGGTGTTTTTACTATCCTGTACTTATGCCATGCTTCTCGCTTTATTTAAATTGTGCGGATAGCACGTGTACTGTTTAGGATCGGGACACGTTGCTGTGTCGGCAGTCCCTGCTTGGGGATTTCTTTGTCATCTGCCGTCCACCCAACCCCAAGTCCGTCTCGAGACCGTCCGACTTCGTGGTGTCGACTTGGTGGGTGGCCCCGTACTTGCTTTGTGCGGGAACGTCGTGACTTAGGCCCCACGACATACCGATGGGTGTATGTTAACCGATCCGCAAAAGGGTCAAGTGCACGTGGATACTTTGGTGCACCCTCAGGGTTAAATCTTTTCGAGAAGTCGTCCGCGTTATGGACGACTTGGAGCATGCTTTGATCATAGACAACTATAACTAAAGTTTACTGTTATGAATTGACTTGTATCCGATTTGCCTAGTAATCAGCTTCACTACAACGGAATGGCTAAGTAAAAGTACCAACAACTGCTGGGTTTTGTGGTTATCTCATGATAGTTGTATCTGACTAGTAAGTGTTGCCACTATAACGGAATGATAAACTAAAAGTGCCCACCGTTTACTTTATCAGGATGAATATCTAAACCTGACTAGTAAAGCGCCGCAACTATAACCGAATAAGTAAAACTGCCAACTGGGTGAGTTCCTCGGTTGACTTCCTCGTTTGGTCTCGAGGGGGAAACACCAGGACGGGTTTGTTTGGTGATAGCTTCAGGTTGGATCCGGTTAGGTCATTCTTATCCCTCTCTGATATCCGCCAGTTGTATCGAGTCTCTATAGGTTGTTTAGTGCATGCTGCCGCTGCTTGATCCACCATACCTATGTAGGCGAGGACCGCGAATTCTAGCCTCGCTGTGTCGCCTCGATCGACGCCTCTTTTTCCTTTGCCCTTTGTCGGCACCCCTTTGTTTAAGCAGGTTTTGAGATCGACGCCGTTAGGTGGTTACCCTTCCGCTTGGCTCGGCAGGGTTATGGACGCCATTGGTTATTCTTCGGGGCTCTTAGCCCCATTTGCATCTTGTCCGTAGTCGGACGCTCCATCTTTTCAAGGTGATTTGGATCTTTGTACCGTATATCTGTATTCTTGACTCATGGAGTCGTTGTTGTATATATATCTGTTCTGTGGATCCCATCGAGGACTGTTGTGTAATGTTATTACTTTGTTTTCCACCCGCACGAAAGTGCCTGGTGGGCACCTTCGAATCGTTTCTATGCGGGTTCGGCGAGTTTCGCTAAAACTTGCATAGGGCCGATTCTGAGGGTGTTCTGAGTGGTATCGAGCTCGGATTGCGATACCCCACAAGTCCAGCCTGTAGGATAACCTAGCTAACGGCCGAAGTAGAGTGTCAAAACTATTTTGCAAAATCGGTTGGATAGTTCTGATTAGGTCTGATTTTACTCCTTACCCCTCTGCTATTCTCCTCTTATCTCGACGTGTTTTGAATCTGCTCTCTTATCTTTTCTTCGAGTCCAGGATTTCTCGTGGTTGGGTTCAATCGCTGCCTTGTGGTTTCGCCTTCCTTTGATAACGGTGTTCTACCGTCCGTGTTCAAGCTGCACGATGAATCCGTCACGGTGTTACCATTCTTTGTTCCTTGTTTGTGCCTTCCGGTGTTGGCCGTATAGCGACATCCTCTCACGCCAGCGATGCGTAGTCTGATCACTCCTTTGATCCGAACCTCGCTTGTCGAGATCTTGATCTGAATCTTGAGGGTTGGTTGCATAATCTATCATTCGTATGCGAGTAATGCTTTGAGTGCGGGATGGAGTCGCGACCATACCACTACTCTTATCATTTTCTCGGTATATTGAATAGTGGATCGATGCAATTTTACTCCTTCCATGGAAGTTAGAGGTGGCCTTACCTTTAACTTCGTCCTTTGTTTATCCGGAGTGTTCTCTTGTGAGCGGATCAACGACCTCTTGTTAGTGGTGTCGCGAGGATCTACAAGCGAGAAGACGATTCGCCGACCTTTCCTTCCGGTACCATGAGGCGGATCTCGGCGAGATCCCTTGTTAGTGGTGTCGGTGTGGCATCCATAAAACCACTACTAGAAAATCGCGTTGAATTTGTGCATTGCATCGTCATCATCATGCATTGTTTGCATCAAACTAATTTCGAAAACCTATTTTGTTTTCCAAATGCCTCGTCTTCGTTCAACACGCAAACCCCGGGCCTCCGGATTTTTTTTTTGTCTACTATCGGTTTGCAAACGGTGTTATTAAAACAAATAAAATATTAAGTTATTTTTTTTTGTGGGGCAGTCGAACGGGCCGAATGACCCGAACGACCACCCCAGGATTTTAAAATGGTCCAACCTAAATCCTAAGGCTACCAGGAAACCTACCCAACCCTCTGGCCACCTCACTCCCCCCAATCAACTCTTGCCACGTCACCTCCCCCTCCCCCTTAGCCAACCAAACTCTGCCACCTAGCCACCCCCACTCCCTCTCTCTCTAAACCCACCCCACACAACACACCCTGGCCACACAACGCCTGCACGCACGCGCCCAACCAGCCCCGCCCCTGACACCCCGGGCCCTCCCCCGAGCAGCCCCACCACCCGCACCTACCTTCTTCCTCCCAGGCCCGACGCAGCCCCTTCTCCTCCCCTTCCCGCCTCGCCACTGCCTCGCCTTGCCGCCTGCTTCCTCCCCACTGCGGCTGCTCGCGCCGCTCCGCCCATTCCTCTCTGCGCCTCTCCTCCCGCCATGAGCCCTCGCCGCCTCCGCCCGCTCCGCCGCTTCTCCACCTCGCTGTCACCCTCCTCTCGCCCTTGCTCTGCTTGACCCGCTGCCACTGCTCGGCCCCGCCTCCTCCTCCCTCCTCTCTCCCAGCAGCACTCCTCCTCTCCGCTCTCGCTGCCACCTGCCCGCACACACCTCGCCGCCCCACTGCGCTTCTCCGCCTCCGTCGCCGCCACCTCCCCGCCGGCCATCTTCCACAGACAGCAGCGGCCACCCCGTCGTCCGCCATCGGCCACCCTGCTCGAGCCCCTCACCGCCTCGCCGTGCCGCCAGACGCGAACCCAAGGCTCACTGCCGCCGGCCTGCCTCGCCTCTGCCCGTGCTCCGCTCCGCCAGGCCGCCACCACCAGTTGCCTGCCCGCCTGCCGCCTCCGCCAGACGCTGCTTAGCCGCGGCCAGCGAAGCCCCTCCGCGCCGAGCCTCGAGCTCCTCGACGCCTGCCGACCTCCGCCCGCCGCCAGCGTCTCCACCGAGCGCGTCCTCGCCAACGCCCGCCTCGCTCACCTCCTGGCACGCAGAGCCCAAGACAACAAAATTGAGACGGAGATGCACAAAACGTTTGGGATGCATGCGAGGATTTGTCTGGCAACCGCCAACATCTCCTTCAAGGTCGTGGCGTGACGGATGTACTCGCAAGACGACAAGTGCCGCTGAGACCCCGGGTGCGCCGACACGGATCCGATGACCGAATGTCTTCTACACGGTAGCCAAGACCACCAACGCGGAACCAAGCTCGACACCGGCACTCAAACCCCGAAACCCCAAGTTCACCCCTCGCCAAGATCTTCATCGACACCCGGTGATCTCCTACATGGACCGGAGACCGAACCCTCGACACGCCAAGATCTACCCTCGGACGCCAAGACCCGAACCGGAAGGACGCAAAGATCGCCACGAGAACGACAAGCACTTCACCCCGAACGCCGAGACCGACCCGACTCGAGGACCCGACAAGATCTGCGCAACGACAAGTTCGGCACCGACCAGGGCGGACCCGCTACGCCCCGACGCCGAACCAAGTCCTGCTTCCGGAACGCCAAGATCTACCTCAGTTGCCCGAGAACGTTCCGTCGAACCCTGAGCCCCTGTCGAACCCCGAGACCCGACCCCGAACCCCTCGGAGCCAAGCTCGTCGAACCCTAATGTGTGAACCTTATCCGAACCCTTATTTTTATAAATGCTAAACATAAAACCTGTTGCATATTAAATTTTCATACTCGCATGCATTTTTGTGTGGTTTGGGGGCCTTATGCCGATTCACCTCATAAATAAATATGGGGCCCATATGCGGGCAAATCTAGCCTTATATTGGCCTCATTTAAACTTGTGTAGCGAACCGGTGATATATTCTGCCTTGTTAAACAACATTTAAATTGCGGGGTAGCTAAATAACTTGAACCGTTTAATTAATTGTCGGAACCCCGGTTCTGCTTAATATGACCTAATTGCATCGCACCTTGCCCTGTCATGCATCATACATGCATCATGCCGATCTTCTGCCGTTATATTAAATATTGCATCCGGTGTTTCTTCTAGTGTTTTGCTTCTTCGCGGATAAGGCCGTTGAGTTGATGTGAGCTTCGCCCCGATCTTCGGATGAACCCTTCAACAATGTTTTTAGGCGAGCATCTCCCCCTTTCTACCTATCTTACTTTTCTAGTATTTATTCCCTCCTGTTGATCTTTGCTATCTGTGTTGCGATGCTCTAGTTCGTACCCGTGATATCCCTTGCAGCCATATATAGCCTTGGACACATCCCATTACCTGTGTTTGGTAGATAGTTGGAACCGCGTGTCATAGTCGCTTGCTCTAGTGTTTTGCTTGTCGTCAAGTGCCACCACTGTTGGAGAATTGCCGCATGTTGACATTGGAGATGATCATGGTTTTACTTATCGTTCACTTTAATTACTGTTTAACAACTAAAATTGAATTAAGCAGAGGCATCGGTGGGTGATAGGTAATATTTGGTTTCCGACCGCCCACTTGTGTCCCGTAGGACCCGAGTTCTTGACACCTGTTCCGAGATCGAGTGCGCTAACCACAGGTGGGGAGATACGGGCCCCCCATTGATTATTACCTGATTTCAAAGTATTGTACTGGGGGCCACAACTAGTTTGAGGTGTTTTTACTATCCTGTACTTATGCCATGCTTACTGCTTTATTTAAATTGTGCGACAGATAGCACGTGTCGTTTAGGATCGGGACACGTTTTCGGTGTCGGCGGTCCCGCTTGGGGATTTGTTGTCAATCGCCGTCCACCCAACCCCAAGTCCGTCTCGAGACCGGCCGACTTCGTTGGGTGTCGACTTGGTGGGTGGCCCCACGCATTTGCTTTGGTGCGGGAACGCCGTGACTTAGGCCCCGCCGACATACCGATGGGTGTATGTTAACCGATCCGCAAAAGGGTCAAGTGCTGTGGATACTTTGGTGCACCTGCAGGTTAAATCTTTTCGAGAAGCCGTGTCCGCGTTATGGACGACTTGGAGCACGGCTTGATCATAGACAACTATAACTAAAGTTTACTGTTATGAATTGACTTGTATCCGATTTGCCTAGTAATCAGCTTCACTACAACGGAATGGCTAAGTAAAAGTACCAACAACTGCTGGGTTTTGTGGTTATCTCATGATAATTGTATCTGACTAGTAAGTGTTGCCACTATAACGGAATGATAAACTAAAAGTGCCCACCGTTTACTTTATCAGGATGAATATCTAAACCTGACTAGTAAAGCGCCGCAACTATAACCGAATAAGTAAAACTGCCAACTGGGTGAGTTCCTCGGTTGACTTCCTCGTTTGGTCTCGAGGGGGAAACACCAGGACAGGTTTGTTTGGTGATAGCTTCAGGTTGGATCCGGTTAGGTCATTCTTATCCCTCTCTGATATCCGTGAGTTGTATCGAGTCTCTATAGGTTGTTTAGTGCATGCTGCCGCTGCCGCTTCAGTCCACCATACCTATGTAGGCGAGGACCGCCGAATTCTAGCCTCGCTGCAGTAATCGCCTCGATCGACGGTCCTCTTTTTCCTTTGCCCTTTGTCGGCACCCGTTTTGTTTAAGCAGGTTTTGAGATCGACGCCGTTAGCAGGGTTACCCTTCCGGCTTGGCCTGGGCAGGGTTATGGACGCCATTGGTTATTCTTCAGGGCTCTTAGCCCCATTTGCATCTTGTCTGTAGTCGGACGCTCCATCGTTTTCAAGGTGATTTGGATCTTTGTACCGTATATTTGTATTCTTGACTCTTGGAGTCGCTGTTGTATATATATCTGTTCTGTGGATCCCATCGAGGACTGTTGTGTAATGTAATTACTTTGTTTTCCACCCGCACGAAAGTGCCTGGTGGGCACCTTCGAATCGTTTCTATGTGGGTTCGGCGAGTTTCGCTAAAACTTGCATAGGGCCGATTCTGAGGGTGTTACACACGAACTCCTCGCTCGACTCGTTCGTTTCCCCCACTCGCGTGATTTGGTGTGCTCCCAGGCATCCTAATCGAACCCTCGTCCCGAACTCCGGCAACCATGGCCTGCTGTTGATGCAGAGCTCCAGCGACCTCCCCTGCCACGCCAATCGAATCAGGGTGAGCTCACAGTCCTCGTAGACCCCTCCAATCCCTTCCTCTTACTTTATGTCGCCTCCACCATGAGCACCTACTTGTGCCGCCGTCGGATCTCGTCGGAGCCGAAGCTCCGGTGACCCAAACAGGGCCGCGCCTCCATGTTTTGGCTCGCCTCGTCCTCCTCTTCCTAACGCACATGCTTGCACGCCCTTGCTCGCTCTCCTTTGCCGTCCCCTTGCCGCTCTGCAGTTCACCACCGTTGGTGACGTCACCGTGACATCACCTGTGCGTCACCGAACGGGTCAGCTCTGGTGAAACTAGGGTAGGACCCATTCCCGCCCGCGTGGCAGCTGAGGTGGTCCGGGGCCCCTCTGTCAGCCACTGTGGGTAATTGCTGCCCTAGTGAAAAATATCCCCCAGTCCTGGATGACGTCATAATGATGCAATAAACCTTTTTAATAATTCCAGAAATTAGTTAAATATTGTAATTTCAATAAGTAATTCATATTAACTCAGAAAAATATAAATAATATATCAAAATGTTCATGAGAAATGAGCTCTACCTATTTAAGCTATAATCATGCATTGATCAACAACTTCAATGACAAGTATAATTAGAAGAACATAGTAACCCCTCATAGGTGATTCTGGAGTCTCCCGAGTTTGGGTTTGCACCCCTCGGAACCCCGATTAAATTGTCGAGCATGCCTTAGGGTTACATTTCAATACAATTCAACTTGTCATATCATCATCCTTTCTTAAGCATTGCATCAATCCCATGTTTTTATTGTTTATTTTCTTTCCGGTGTTTGGTTCTTCCTTGGTAGAATACGAGATCAAGATCGAGATCGAAGACCGAAGTCAACACCATCGAAGATTGACGAACAATACTTGACCAACTATAATTAAGTCAAGTATAAGATTTCCGAAGATCTGCTTATTGGTTATCAATGGGCAAAGGCAAGCATAGCCCCACCATGATATAATCCTACTATTTTGAAAGTATTTCAATTCCGGCCATGATGCATACGATTCTATTGTGGTGTTTTATCGATAGATAGAGTATCCTATCTATTGCATTACTCCCTTTTGAGATTATATTACCTGATCCACTGCTCCTAGCATAACTAGGTTTGGTTTGTATGCACTGCTAGAGCTTATATCTGGGTCCTACTTAGCCATGAATAGCTGTTCAGTCTATTTCATCCAGATGATGTATCAGTTGCAGATAATCTAGTATGATAGGAGATCGATGTATACTGATGAGGTGACATCAGTGGTAAAGGTTAAACATGCTAAGGCTTGTATGGGAGACCACTGTGTGATGTGGTTTTTCTAGTCCCATGCTCGCCACCACTAGGACTTGAGTTCTTGCCTCTTGAACCAAGACGAGCGTACAACCACACGAGGCCTGGAAAACCTCACAAGTGACTAACTTGCCTAGTAGATTCCATGAGTCACATAGTTCAGGCGTTCCATTCCACATACACATTGAAAACCTTTTGAAAGATTTGGCGGGTGAAGGTGCATCATAACAGGTAGGTAAGCGTGGTCGGGGTTGCTTGGGGTGGGTGGAGCCCCTGGTAAACCAACCTCACCTCACATATCTAGGGACCGGCTTCGAGAGTTGACCCGTTACTGCGGAACCATCCTTAGGGCGTCACTCATGGTCTCGACGAAAGCAAGGTAAAGGTCGTGTCTAACCACCCTCTGCTGGCCTTCTAAGGAAGAAGGATAATCATGTGGAATTAAGAGAAGGTTAGTACATGTGGGTAAAGTTGTACAACCCTGCAGGGTAATAATCTTTTCGAAAATCCATGATCACAGTTATGAACGACTTGGGAACGGACGTGATGATCATAGAGAACTTGAACCTAATCGTAAAACTTGTAAGATCAACAAGTGCTTAAGGATGCTTCCTCATGGGTACGAGGGTGATCCTATATAGGATTCAGATGATGATGATTTGGTGGATATCAAAGATGATGATCAATACTTTGGAGATGTCGCTCTCTTATCCTCTTTTAAAGTATTCTGAATAGACGAGCTCCTTCTCTCTCTTGTTTTATAAACAAAGATGGATTTATGTAAAACAACTACACCAGCCATAAGACTTGCAGAGTACACCCTATACTCACCCTTTATTTGTTGATACTTTTGTAGCAGAGAAAGTGTTCACCTAAAGACGAGTTTGATAAAACATTGACACCGACGAGTAGCTTTGTCGTGGTGGTGTCATAGCAGATGCCATGGGTAGGCTTAAGTTGGGGACCGAATGGACGCTTGAGGTAACCGGGGAGGGAGTGCATGGTCTAGCCGCGCACGAAGAACAAGATGAACTCTCTGTTGGAGATATGCCCTAGAGGAAATAATAAATGTAGTTATTATTATATCTTTGTGTTTATGATAAATGTTTACATTCATGCTATAATAGTATTAACAAGGAAACATAAATACTTGTGTGATTTGTAAAATAAATTAGAGTCCCTAGTAAAGCCTCTTTATAACACTAGCTTGTTGGTTAATAAATGATTGTGGTTTCCCTATCATGAACATTGAGATGTTATTAACAACAAGATCATATCATTAGGAGAATGATATGATGGACATACTCCTATAGTTAAGCGTAGCATAAAGATCAAGTCATTTTAATAGTTCAATTGCTATATGCTTTCTGATACATAGTAACCTAATTCCTTCGACCATGAGATCATGCATATCACCATCACCGGAAGGATGCTTTGATGACATCAAACACCACAACGTAACTGGGTGGTTATAAAGGTGGCATTGAGTGTTCAGAAAGTATTGGTTGAGACAAATGGATCAAGAGTGGGATTTGTCCATCCATATGACGGATAGATATACTCTGGGCCCTCTCGGTGGAATGTCATCCAATTGGCTTGCAAGCATGTGACTGGCTCACAAGGGATCACATATCACGGGAACGAGAAAAGAGTACTTATCAGTAACGAGGTTGAACTAGGTATGCAGAGATACCGACGATCAAAACCTCGGATAAGTAAAATATCGTGAGACAAAGGGAAATTGGTATCGTATGTATGGTTCATTCGATCGCAAAGTAATCGTAGAAATATGTGGGAGCCATATGAATTTCCAGATTCCTCTATTGGTTATTGTTCGGAGAAGTGTCTCGATCATGTCCGCATAATTCACGAACCGTAGGGAGACACACTTAAGGATTCGATGTTGTTGAGTAGTTATGGAATGATGAGTAAGAGACCAAATGTTGTTCGGAGTCTCGGATGGGATCCGGGATATCACGAGGAGATCCGGAATGGTCCGGAGAATAAGATTCATATAAGGAAAGTCCTGTTTCGGGGTTGGAGAATGGTTCCGGTGTTTTCATCGGGAATGTTCTAGAAGGTTCCGGAAGGTCCGGCACTCCGGAGGGGAAGGTGTGGCATCCCGCAAAACCACTACTAGAAAATCGCGTTGTTTTTGTGCATTGCATCGTCATCATCATGCATTGTTGGTCTGCATTATTTGAAAAAGCCTAGTTTGATTTATACCAATACCCCTCTTATTTTTCAAACACAAAACCCCGATCGCATCGGAGATTTTATTTGTCTAAAAACCGTTTGCAAAATGGCCTTGTTTTAATTTAAGCAAGACCAAACAAACACACAGTTGAAAACAGCCCCACTAAATCCTAGTCCCACCCAATCTATTCCTACCCACCAATCCCTGGATGCCACCTCACCCCTTCCCCTTCTTCCTACCCACTCTGCCACCTCAGCAATCCTTACCTTTTCCCCCTCTCTAGCTCCTAGCTCCCTCTCCTCTCTCTCTCTCTCTCTGCCTTGGTCCCACACCTCACTCACTCAGGCCCCTGGGCCCCACCTTTGTCTCCACTCTCCTCTCCCTCTGCCACCCCCTGCCCTGTCCTCTCCTCCCCTTCCCAGCCTTGTGCCGCCCAGCGCCCTTGCCTCATCGCCTCCTCTCCGTCTCCAGCCGCGCTCCCGCCCATCGTCAGCGGCGACCGCCTCCTCCGCTCCTTCTCGCCCGCTCGGCCCGACCACCTCCGCTCGGCTCCCAGCGCCCCTCCGCCACTCCCCGTGCTCCGCGTTCACCTCGAGCCTTGGGCCCCTCTCCTCCACCCGCGTCCCGGTGACCTCCGCCCTTCACCTCTTCCTCATGCCGCCCGCCCTCGCGCCTTCCTCTCACGCCCGCCCGAGCCACGCCCTCCTCTAGCCTCCTCCTGCCCTCGGCGCTCGTCCTCACGCCTCTGCGCCTGGCAGCGCCATCTGCGCTTGCGCCGTCATGGTGACCTCCTGGCGCCCACCGCTCTGCCGCCCGTCTGGCGACCACTGGCGCAAGCCTCCATGCCGCCCTCTGCCAGCGACGTGGCCCGCCTCGCAGGCCCCCACGCCAACCTCGCCGTTGTTCTGGCGTACCGCTTCCTCGACCGCCATGTTCCACCCTTGCAAGTCACCCTGCCGTCCTGGTCCGGCACCGTCTAGGTGGGCCCCGCATCGGCCAGTGCTCTGCCTGCGCGTCCGCGTCCACCTGCTGTTCCAACCAGAGAATGTACGCCAGGGACGACACTGACACAATAATCGAAGCCGCGAGAGACCTTAAGTTCCCCTACATGAACAAGAAGATCACCTACCCGGACCCAAGGCCGACAAGCTCGTCTTCCCGGAACCCGAAGGCCGCCGACGCGGAACCACAAGAGCTTCTCCTAGACCGCCAAGATCGTCTTCCGGACGCCGTGACCGTCGACATGACCCGAAGACCGCGAACGCGACAAGAACGACATCGACCAGGGCGGAACCAAAGCGCCCCAACGACGAACCAAGTACTCCCTCGAACGCCAAGTACTCCGTCACGGACCCGAGGATCCGAAGGCCTCCTTCCTGGTCCTGAAGACCGAAACCGTGGAACCGACAGGATCGACCACACCGACGCCATGATCTCCCTCACGGATTTGGAAGACCGTTCCGATTCCTCGAATCCCTCCGAGCCGCCAAGATCGCCATGGAACGACAAGTTCTCCGCTTGTATCCACTCCCGCCGATCCCGTCGAACCCTGAAAACCCCGTGACCGACCCCGAACCCCGGAACCCCAAGTTCGTCGAGACCCCCTAATGTGTGATCCCTTTTTCTGAACCCTATTTTATAAATGCTAAACATAAAACCTGTTGCACATTAATTGCCATACTTGCATGCATAATCATGTGGTTTGGGGGCCTTACGCCGACTCATCTCATAATTAAAAATATGGGGCCTATATGCGGGCAAATCTAGTCTCATATTGGCCTCATTTAAACTTGTGTAGCGAACCGGTGATATATTCTGGCTTGTTAAACAACATTTAAATTGCGGGGTAGCTAAACAACATGTACCATCCAAATACTTGTCGGGACCCCGGTTCCACCTAATATGACCTAATTGCATCGCACCTTTGCCATGCCATGCATCATACATGCATCATGCCGATCTTCTGCCGTTGTATTAAATATTGCATCTGGTGTTTATTCTAGTGTTTTGCTTCTTCGCGGATAAGGCCGTTGAGTTGATGTGAGCTTCGCCCCGATCTTCGGTTGATCCTTCGGCAATGTTTTCAGGCGAGCATCTCCCCCTTTCTACCTATCTTACTTTTATAGTATTTATTCCCTCCTATTGATCTATTGCTATCTGTGTTGCGATGCTCTAGTTTTCGTACCCGTGATATCCCTTGCAGCCTTATATTGCCATGGCCACCTCCTATTACCTGTTGTTTGGTAGATAGCTGGACTTGCTCGTCCTAGTCGCTTGCTCAAGTGCTGTTGTGTGTCGTCAAGTGCCACAGTTGTTGATGTATTGCCGCATGTTGATGTTGGATATGATCATGGTTTTACTTATCGTACACTTTAATTCCTGTTTAACAACTAAAATTGAAGTAAGCAGAGGCATCGGTGGGTGATAGAGAATATTTGGTTTCCGAACGCCCACTTGTGTCCCGTAGGACCCCGAGTACTTGATACCTGTTCCTTGATTTATCGCGTTATCCACATCCGGGAGGTATATGGGACCCCCCTGAGCCAGAGCTTGATTCATTCTTATTTCTTGGGGCCACAAACTAGTTTGAGGTTTTATTTACTATCCTGTACTTATGCCATGCTACTTATGTATTTAAATTGTGCGACAGATAGCACCTGTACTGTTTAGGATCGGGACACGATTCCGCGGTGTCGACAAGCCCAGTTTTGGGTTCCCAGTCGTTCACAGCTGTATACCCAAACCTTGAGTCCGTCTCGGAGATTGCTTACTTCGTCGCGGGTAGCTTAATGGGGTGGCCCCCTGAAATATTTCTGAATCCTGTGATTGTTCAGTCGTGAAAGCCTCGTTGGGTTTTGATTTGGTTTTTCCGAGGTTGATCGAGCGTGTGTTGCTATTGGTGCACCCCGGCCGGGTAAAACTTTCTGAAAGCCGTGTCCGCGGATATGGACGACTTGGAGCACAGTATCTCGACCATAGACAAGCATAACTAAAGTTTATGGCTATAAATTTGACTTTATAATGACTAGTAATCAGCTTCACTATAATGGAATGGCTAAATAATACTGCCCACAATTGCTTGTTTGGATTGTCGCTTGCGACCATTGGACCTGACTAGTAAGTATTGCAACTACAACGGAATGGCTGAATAAAAGTACCCACAACTGCTGGGTTTCGGGTTATCTCATGCTAATTGTATCTGATTAGTAAGAGCTGCAACTATAACGGAATGGTTAACTAAAAGTGCCCACTTCTTATTTTATCAGGATGATTATCTACACTGACTAGTAATTGCTGCAACGATAACTGAATAGATAAAACTGCCAACTGCGTGAGTTCCTCGGCTGACTTCCTCATTTGGTTTCGAGGGTGTAACACCCTCAGAATCGGCCCTATGCAAGTTTTAGCGAAATCCGCCAAACCCGCATAGAAACGATTCAAAGGTGCCCACCAGGCACTTTCGTGCGGGTGGAAAACGAAGTAATAACATTACACAACAGTCCTCGATGGGACCCACGAGCAGATATATATAACGACTCAAAGAGTCAAGAATCTGAATATAATATACAAAGATCCAAATCACCTTGAAAATGATAGGGCGTCCGACTACGGACAAGATGCAAATGGGGCTAAGAGCCACAAGAATAACCAATGGCGTCCATAACCCTGTGCCAAGCGGAAGGGTAACCACGCTAACGCGTCGAACTCAAAACCTTCTTAAACAAAGGGTGCCGACAAAGGGCAAAGGAAAAGAGGAGCGTCGATCGAGGCCAAGACAGCGAGGCTAGACGGCGGTCCTCGCCTACATAGGTATGGTGGATCAAGCGGCGAAGCCATGCACTAAACAACCTATTGAGACTCGATACAATGGCGGCAGTCGAGAGGGGTAAGATAGACCTATCCGGATCCAACTGAAGCTAACACCAAACAAACCCATCTGGTGTTTCCCCTCGAGACCAAGCGAGGAAGTCAACCGAGGAACTCACATAGTTGGCGCTTTTATTTATTGATTATCGCAGCAATTACTAGTCGGTTTAGATAATCATTACGATAAAGTAAGCAGTGGGCAATTTGAGTTAACCATTCCGTTGTAGTTACATCACTTACTAATCAGATACAGATAGCATGAGATAAACCCAAAACTCAACAGTTGTTGGTACTTTTATTCAGCCATTCCGTTGTAGTTGCAACACTTACTAGTCAGGTACAATGGTCGCAAGCGACACTTCAAACAAGCAATTGTGGGCAGTATTATTTAGCCATTCCATTGTAGTGAAGCTGATTACTAGTCATTATAAAGTCAAATTTATAGCAATAAACTTTAGTTATGCTTGTCTATGATTGAGATACTGTGCTCCAAGTCGTCCATATCCGCGGACACGGCTTTCAGAAAGTTTTACCCGGCCGGGGTGCACCAATAGCAACACACGCTCGATCAACCTCGGAAAAACCAAATCAAAACCCAACGAGGCTTTCACGACTGAACAATCACAGGATTCAGAAATATTTCAGGGGGCCACCCCATTGAGTAGACCCGCAACGAAGTAAGCTAGCTTCGAGACGGACTCAAGGTTTGCGTCAATGGCTGTAAGCGACTGGGAACCGGAAAACTCGGGGTGTCGATACCGCGTAATCACTCCGCTTACCTAAACAGTACAGTGTGCTATCTGGCGCACAATTTAAATACATAAGTAGCATGGCATAAGTACAGGATCGTAAATAAAACCTCAAACTAGTTTGTGGCCCCAAGAAATAAGACTGAATCAAGCTACGTGGGGTCCCATATACCTCCCGGATGTGGATAGCGATAAATCAAGGAACAGTATATCAAGTACTGGGTCCCACGGACACAAGTGGGCGTTCGAAACCAAATATTTTCTATCAACCACCGATGCCTCCACTTACTTCAATTTTAGTTGTTAAACAGGAATTAAAGTGAACGATAAGTAAAACCACGATCATCTCCAACATCAAACATGCGGCAAGGCTCCAACAACTGTGGCAATTATGACGACACACAACAAGACTTGAGCAAGCGACTCGACACGCAAGTCCAACTATCTACCAAGCAATAGGTAATAGGATGTGTCCAAGGCAATATAAGGCAAAGGGATATCACGAATACGAAAACTAGAGCATCGCACACGAGATAGCAATAGATCAGGAGGGAATAAATACTATAAGAGTAAGATAGGTAGAAAGGGAGATGCTCACTGAAAAGCATTGCGAAGGTTCAACCGAAGATCGCGAAGCTCACATCAACTCAACGGCCTTATCCGAAGAAGCAAAACACTAGAATAAACACCGGATGCAATATTTAATACAACGGCAGAAGATCGGCATGATGCATGTATGATGTATGGCATGGCAAAGGTGCGATGCAATTAGGTCAGATTAGGCGGAACCGGGGTCCCGACATTTAATTAAACGGTTCAAGTTATTTAGAACCCCGCAATTTAAATGTTGTTTTAGCATGGCAAAAGATAGCACCGGTTCGCTACACAAATTTGAATGAGGCCAATATGAGACTAGATTTGCCCGCATATGGGCCCCATATTTAATTATGAGGTGAATCGGCATAAGGCCCCAAACCAATGATATGCATGCGAGATGAATGATTTAATATGCAACAATTGTATTATATTATAAAATAGGGTTTCGGAAGGGTTCACATTGAGGGGTCTCGACGAACTTGAGGTTACGGGGTTCGGTTGGTCTCGGGGCCCATCTGGGGTTCGGGCTCGACGAAGCGTTCTCGGACTCCGGGATCGTTCTCGGATATCGGGGGTAGTTCTTGGCGCGTCCGGGTGCGGGACTTGGGTCGGTGTCGGGTTCTTCCGGGTCGATGCCGTTCTTGTCGTCGCGAAGGTCTTGTCGGGTCCTCAAGTCGGGTCGGTCTTGGCTTTGGGGTGAAGGTCTTGTCGTTCTCGTGGCGATCTTTGCGTCCTCCGAGGTAGACCTTGGCGTGTCGAGGGTCCGGTCTTCGGATCCATGAAGGGTTCCTTGGTGCTCCGTGAAGTAGATCTTGACGGGGTGTTGTCGGTCTCCGGGTCGGCCTTGCATTTGCATCCGCACCCGTATACGCTGGAGAACACGCGCAAGCACATATACATACACGCATGTCCAAAACAACACACACAGTGCCAGACGACAACGCTGTCGGCGAGAGAGGCTTGTAGACGTGCCCAGCAGAGGCAGTCTTGGCGGCCCGATTCCCTGGCGGCGTGATTTCCCGAACGGCGAGATGGGGGTCGACGACGGCGGGCGCCGAGGCCGACACGGGCGCAGCGGGGACGGTGAGGACGGCTAGGGCGCATGGCGCGACCAGGGCTCGGCCGCGGAAGACGGCGAGGGGCGGCGCCGGCCGGAGCTACGGCCGGGCCTGCGAGCTGGCGGACGAGCAACGAGGCGGCAGACGCAGGGCGGCGGCGCTGGGGTCCCTGGCGGCCTTCATGGAGGAGAAGCAGCCGTCGGCGGTGGGAGGCTCCGCGACGCGGAGGAAGGCGTGAGGGCCGTGGCGGGTCGGGCAGGTCCGCGGCGTCGGAGGCGGGCGAGGCGGGCGCATGGGCGAGGTCGAGAAGGGCGGTGGCGGAGGCCTGGCCAGCGGGCGCCGGAGGCCGGAGGAGGCAGACGGGCGGAGCGGGGCGGCTAAGGCGGAGGTGCGGCTCCTGAGGCGGTCAGCGAGGTGGGAGGCGGTGGAGGTCGGAGGAAGAGGGTCCGGGCGCGCGAGAGAGAGGCCGGGGAGGCGAGCTGAACGGGAGGAGGGTCATGGGTGAGGGAGAGCGTCTTGGCGGCGGGAGGCGGCAGCGGAGGACGGAGGAGGTCGGGGGACGCGGCGGAAGAGGAGAGCTAAGGAAGAGGAAAGGAGAAGGGGCGCGGCTGGTGGGGAAGATGAACAGGGCAGCAGGTGGGGCTCGGTGGGGACAGGTGGGTCCCAGGGGCGACAGGGGAGGCAGGGGTGAGTGCGGTGCCTGTGTGTGTGTGTGTTTTGGTGAGTCTTTGTGTGGTGGGAGAGAGAGAGTGTGGGGAGAGAGAGAGGAGGGTGAGATGGCGATCTGATTGGAGGGTGAGGGAGAAAGGTGACGTGGCGGCCAACGATTGGAGGGGGTGAGGTGGAGGGGAGGGCTGGGTAGGTTAGTTGGTGAACTTAGGATTTAGAGGGGCGGTTAGGTGGACCGATTTATAATTCCGGGGGTGGTCGTTCGGGTCGTTCGGGTCGTTCGGCCCGTTCGACTGCCCCACCAAAATAACTTAATATTTTATTTACTTTAATCGGACCGTTTGCAAACCGATAGCAACAAAACAAAATAATCCGGAGACCCGGGTTTGCGTGTTTGAATGAAGATGGGGCGTTTAGAAAACAAAACCGGGCTTGCGAAAATAGTTTTATGCAAACAATGCATGATGATGACGATGCAATGCACAGATTCAACGCGATTTTCTAGTAGTGGTTTTGCGGGATGCCACAATTCGACACCACTAACAAGGGATCTCGCCCTCGAGATCCGCCTCATGGTACCGGAAGGAAGGTCGGCGGTCTGATCCTTCGCGCTTCGTGTAGATCCTCACGACACCACTAACAAGAGGTCGTTGTCCGTGATCGTCGAGAGAACACTCCGGAAACAAAAGGTCGAAGGTAGAGGTATCAACAAATAAGCCACCCCTAACTTCCGTGGACGGAGTAAAATTGCTGGATCCACTGATTCGACGTACAAGAGCGAATGATAAGAGCAGTGGTAGGGTAGCTACTCCATCCCGCACTCAAACCATTACTCTGCACACGAATAGGCGGATTATGCAACCAACTCTCGAAATTAGACTGAAGATCTCGACAAGCGAGGTTCGGAAACAAAGGGGTGATGCAGACTCTGCATCGGATCTGGCGTAGATGATGTCATCACATCGGGAAACACCGGAAGATACAACAGAAATCGTATGAAAGACACACTGATTAGGTTTCGCGATGGTTCCATTGGCATGAACAACACATGCTCAAGGTATACTCCAACTTCACCAATTCTCGTCCTTCTCATATGTTTTTCATCGACACGGATATCCAGCAAGGAACACATATGGATAAAGAGCTCAAGAACAAAAGATTGGAGGAAGGGTACAACAGACAATTGCAGATTGATGATCGTAGCACCTCCGTTAAAAAGGGAGAAAGCGAAACCCTGAAGGTACGACGGAATCGCAACCACGAGAAATCCTGGACTCGAAGAGAGAGAAGAGAGCGGATTCAAAACACGTAGAGGTAAGAGGAGAACAGCAGAGGGGTAAGGAGTAAAATCAGACCTAATCAGAACTATCCAACCGATTTTGCAAAATAGTTTTGACACTCTACTTCGGCCGTTAGCTAGGTTATCCTACAGGCTGGACTTGTGGGGTATCGCAACTGCTGAGCTCTGATACCACTCTGTAACACCCTCAGAATCGGCCCTATGCAAGTTTTAGCGAAATCCGCCAAACCCGCATAGAAACGATTCAAAGGTGCCCACCAGGCACTTTCGTGCGGGTGGAAAACGAAGTAATAACATTACACAACAGTCCTCGATGGGACCCACAGAACAGATATATATAACAGCGACTCAAAGAGTCAAGAATACAGATATAATATACAAAGATCCAAATCACCTTGAAAATGATAGGGCGTCCGACTACGGACAAGATGCAAATGGGGCTAAGAGCCCTGAGAATAACCAATGGCGTCCATAACCCTGCCCAGGCCAAGCCGGAAGGGTAACCCTGCTAACGGCGTCGAAATCAAAACCTCCTTAAACAAAAGGGGTGCCGACAAAGGGCAAAGGAAAAAGAGGAGTGTCAGTACTGAGGCCAGTACACGGCGAGGCTAGAATTCGGCGGTCCTCGCCTACATAGGTATGATGGACTGAAGCGGCAGCGGCAGCATGCACTAAACAACCTATTGAGACTCGATACAACTGGCGACAGTCAGAGAGGGGTAAGATAGACCTATCCGGATCCAACCTGAAGCTAACACCAAACAAACCCATCCTGGTGTTTCCCCCTCGAGACCAAACGAGGAAGTCAACCGAGGAACTCACATAGTTGGCAGTTTTATTTATTCAGTTATCGTTGCAGCAATTACTAGTCAGGTTTAGATAATCATTCTGATAAAGTAAGCAGTGGGCAATTTGAGTTAACCATTCCGTTGTAGTTACATCACTTACTAATCAGATACAGATAGCATGAGATAAACCCAAAACTCAACAGTTGTTGGTACTTTTATTCAGCCATTCCGTTGTAGTTGCAACACTTACTAGTCAGGTACAATGGTCGCAAGCGACACTTCAAACAAGCAATTGTGGGCAGTATTATTTAGCCACTCCATTGTAGTGAAGCTGATTAATAGTCATTATAAAGTCAAATTTATAGCAATAAACTTTAGTTATGCTTGTCTATGATCGAGATACTGTGCTCCAAGTCGTCCATATCCGCGGACACGGCTTTCAGAAAGTTTTACCCGGCCGGGGTGCACCAATAGCAACACACGCTCGATCAACCTCGGAAAAACCAAATCAAAACCCAACGAGGCTTTCACGTTGAACAATCACAGATTCAGAAATATTTCAGGGGCCACCCATTGAGTAGACCATAGCAAGCTAAGGCTTGAGACGGACTCAAGGTTTGCGTCAATGGTCAGAATCGGGAACCGGAAAACTCGGGGTGTCGATACCGCGTAATCACTCCGCTTACCTAAGCGATGCGATGTGCTATCTCAAGCACAATTTAAATACATAAGTAGCATGGCATAAGTACAGGATCGTAAATAAAACCTCAAACTAGTTTGTGGCCCCAAGAAATAAGACTGAATCAAGCTCTGGCTCAGGGGGGTCCCATATACCTCCCGGATGTGGATAGCGCGATAAATCAAGGAACAGGTATCAAGTACTCGGGGTCCTACGAGACACAAGTGGGCGTTCGGAAACCAAATATTTTCTATCACCCACCGATGCCTCTACTTACTTCAATTTTAGTTGTTAAACAGGAATTAAAGTGAACGATAAGTAAAACCACGATCATCTCCAACATCAAACATGCGGCAAGGCTCCAACAACTGTGGCAATTATGACGACACACAACAGCACTTGAGCAAGCGATTACGACACGCAAGTCCAACTATCTACCAAGCAACAGGTAATAGGATGTGTCCAAGGCAATATAAGGCTGCAAGGGATATCACGGGTACGAAAACTAGAGCATCGCAACACAGATAGCAATAGATCAACAGGAGGGAATAAATACTATAAGAGTAAGATAGGTAGAAAGGGGGAGATGCTCGCCTGAAAAGCATTGCCGAAGGTTCAACCGAAGATCGGGGCGAAGCTCACATCAACTCAACGGCCTTATCCGTGAAGAAGCAAAACACTAGAATAAACACCGGATGCAATATTTAATACAACGGCAGAAGATCGGCATGATGCATGTATGATGTATGGCATGGCAAAGGTGCGATGCAATTAGGTCAGATTAGGCGGAACCGGGGTCCCGACATTTAATTAAACGGTTCAAGTTATTTAGAACCCCGCAATTTAAATGTTGTTTTAGCATGGCAAAAGATAGCACCGGTTCGCTACACAAATTTGAATGAGGCCAATATGAGACTAGATTTGCCCGCATATGGGCCCCATATTTAATTATGAGGTGAATCGGCATAAGGCCCCCAAACCAATGATATGCATGCGAGATGAATGATTTAATATGCAACAATTGTATTATATTATAAAATAGGGTTTCGGGAAGGGGTTCACACATTGAGGGGTCTCGACGAACTTGAGGTTCTGGGGTTCGGGGTTCGGTCTCGGGGCCCGGATCTGGGGTTCAGGGCTCGACGGAAAGTTCTCGGACTCCGGGATCGTTCTCGGATATCGGGGGTAGTTCTTGGCGCGTCCGGGTGCGGGACTTGGGTCGGTGTCGGGGCGCGTCGGGTTCTTCCGGGTCGATGCCGTTCTTGTCGTCGCGAAGGTCTTGTCGGGTCCTCAAGTCGGGTCGGTCTTGGCTTTGGGGTGAAGGGCTTGTCGTTCTCGTGGCGATCTTTGCGTCCTCCCGGTTCGGGTCTTGGCGTCCGAGGGTAGACCTTGGCGTGTCGAGGGTCCGGTCTTCGGATCCATGAAGGGTTCCTTGGTGCTTCGTGAAGTAGATCTTGACGGGGTGTTGTCGGTCTCCGGGTCGGCCTTGCATTTGCATCCGCACCCGTATACGCTGGAGAACACGCGCAAGCACATAGACATACACGCATGTCCAAAACAACACACACGGGTACTTGACGACAACGCGCTGTCGGCCAGAGAGGCTTGTAGACGTGCCCGCAGCAGGAGGCAGGTCTTGGCGGCCCGATTCCCTGGCGACGGCGTGGTTTCCCAGAACGGCGAGGACGGGGCCGGGGACGACGAGCGCTGGCGCCGGAGGCCGACACGCGCAGCGACCAGCGGGGACGTGAGGACGCTAGGGTCGGCATGGCCGCGGCGAGAAGGCGCGGCTCATGGGCGGAAGACGGCGAGGGCGGCGCCGGCGAGCTCTGGCCGGGCCTCGAGTGGCTTGCGTGACGACGAGGGCGAGGTGGGCGGCGGCGGGTCCTTGGCAAGGCCGCTGGAGGGAAGGAGCGTGAGGCCGTGGGCGGCGGTCGGGCCGGTCCGGGCGCGTCAGGCGCGGGCTGCTCGGCACAATGGCGCGAGGTCGGAGGGGCGGTGGCGGAGGGAGGCCAGCGTCGGCGTCGGAGGAGGCCGACTGCGGGCGGGAGTGGGTGGCTAAGGCGCGGAGTGCGGGCTCCCTGAGGGTCTGGCAGCGAGGTGGGGAAGGCGCGTGGAGGTCGGAGGGAAGAGGGGTCGCGAGAGAGAGGCCGGGAGGGCTGAGCGGGGAGGAGGGGTCGGGAGGGAGAGGCGGCGGGGAGGCGAGCGACGGAGACGGAGGGAGGTCAAGGACGTATGGGAAGAGGAGAGCTAAGGAAGAGGAAAGGAGAAGCGGGCGCTGGTGGGAAGATGAACAGGCAAGGTGGGGCTCGGTGGGGACAGTGGGTCCCAGGCCAGGGAGGCGGTGAGGCGGTCGGTTCTGTGTGTGTGGTGTGTGTTTGGTGAGTGCTGTGTGGTGGGGAGAGAGAGGAGTGTGGGGAGAGAGAGAGGGAGGGGTGAGATGGCAGATGCTGATTGGAGGGGTGAGGGAGAAAGGTGACGTGGCGGCCAACGATTGGAGGGGGTGAGGTGGAGGGGAGGGCTGGGTAGGTTAGTTGGTGAACTTAGGATTTAGAGGGGCGGTTAGGTGGACCGATTTATAATTCCGGGGGTGGTCGTTCGGGTCGTTCGGCCCGTTCGACTGCCCCACCAAAATAACTTAATATTTTATTTACTTTAATCGGACCGTTTGCAAACCGATAGCAACAAAACAAAATAATCCGGAGACCCGGGTTTGCGTGTTTGAATGAAGATGGGGCGTTTAGAAAACAAAACCGGGCTTGCGAAAATAGTTTTATGCAAACAATGCATGATGATGACGATGCAATGCACAGATTCAATGCGATTTTCTAGTAGTGGTTTTGCGGGATGCCACAGAGGGGGATATACCAGGATGGGTTTGTTTGGAGTTAGATCAGGTTGGTTCTGGATAGGTCCTTCTTACCCCTCTCTGATTGACTCCAGATGTATCGAGTCTTTATAGGTTGTTTAGTGCATGTTGCCGCTGCCGCTCAGTCCACCATACCTATGTAGGCGAGGACCGCCGAATTCTAGTCTTGCCGTAATCGGCCTCGATCGACGCCTCTTTTCCTTTGCCCTTTGTCGGCACCCTTTTGTTTAAGCAGGTTTTGAGGTCGGCGTCGTTAGCAGGTTACCCTTCCGGCTTGGCACCGGCAGGGTTATGGGCGCCATTGGTTATTCTTCGGGCTCTTAGCCCCATTTGCATCTTGTCCAGTGGACGCACTATCGCTTTCAAGGTGATTTGGAGTGTATATTATATCGTATTCTTGACTCATGGAGTCATGTTGTATATATCTGCTCTGTGGGTCCCATCGAGGACTTGTGTAATGTTATTACCGCTTTTCCACCCGCACGAAAGTGCCTGGTGGGCACCTTTGAATCGTTCCTATGCGGGTTTGGCGGTTTTCGCTAAAACTTGCATAGGTCCGATTCTGAGGGTGTTACAGAAGGGTACATGAATGTGTCATAACAAGTTGGAATGGTTGCATCATGTACTAGGTGTCATCGCTGAGAAAAATAAAGGGATAAATCAAATCCTAGTTTGAAAAGTCAAACGACAAGTTTGCTTGGTGGAGGGAGAGTAGGAAACCTACTTGGGGAGGAGTTCCTCTCCCTCCACCGCCGGCCTTGGAAGCCGAGTTGGGGAGGGACTCCCCTCCCCTTGGTCGCGCCCTCCCACCTATATAAGGAGGGGCAGGGCTGCCCCTCCAAGCACACACCTTGCCCTCTCCAAACCCTAGCCCTAAGCCGCCGGCGCCACCACCTCCTGCTGCTGCCGCCGCCTAGGGCACCACCAATTCACCGAGTTGGGGTGAAACCCTAACTCTAGCCGCCGGCTAGGCTCCGCCCTTGGTGCCTCTAAACCCTAGATCACCGAGGCCTCTCTCATAGTCCACCATACTCGCTCCGGCTTAAGGCGAAGCCTTGCGAGATCTCCCCTCTACTTCCGGTACCACGCCGTCGTGCTGCCGGATTCGCGAGGAGATTGCTACAACCTACGCTGCCTGCTAGAACAAGGGAGAGGAAGGTCTTCGTCGAGTACCGAACATGTGATCGACTGCGGGAGCGCTGCTGGAACGCAGCGCCGGAAGGATCGTCTACACGATCTTGAGATCGGCAAGAGTACGACTACATCACCCACGAGAATCTGCTCTCGTTAAACACTTTGGAATCTTCGAGGGTGAGTTATTCTATCGACTCGTTGCTATAATCTAGTAGATAGATCTTGGCTTGTTTGTTTGTATGCGGTAGAATTTTTTTGTTTTCCATGCTACGAACCCCTACACTCTCCACACTTAAGATTTCTATTGATACAAGAAGTTTACAAGTGCTCCTTGAGCTGTTTGTGCATAACCTCCGGGCACTAGTTTCCTACTTGGTCCAACCTCCTTAAACTTTAGCTATGCCCCTCCTTATATAGGCGTTGGCAGCTAGGTTCCATCCCTTTGGGTTCTAGGGTTACTGCTTGGATCTTGGTCCTTACTCACTACAACAGGACAAAGTTTTGGTAACACAATGATGTAGCATATAGCAAAATGTGTTACAGAGTAAAATAGTTGTAACACTTCATGTGTGTTATAGGGATGTTAGTAACACTCAGTTTATACGATATGAAAGTGTGTTACTCGGACATTGTGCAAGTAACATATAAGTTTATGTGGCTCCATATATGTTACGCGGATATTGTGCAAGTAATATATAAGTTTATGTGTCTCCATATGTGTTACTCGGACGCGCTGGATGCCCCTGAAACCTACATAGGGTGCATGATCAGCAATCCAGATCAGGCCCGAATGGGCCTCTGATCTAGGGCAAGGTAGGCCCAGCGCTAACCAGCCGGGGCCTCACTTTGCCGTCACTGTTTCCTACCAGTCCCTCATCTTTGTCGGACTAGTGGAAACTAGGATACCACAGCCCATCTGCTGCTGGGCCCTGGTGGTTGGCGAAATCACCATGCCTCGGAGAGACTCATCACTGAGGAAGGTGGCCCTCATGAAGCAACTAAGGGGCACCCCCTCCCCAAGCTACACTTCACCAGCGTAGAAGGACAGATCCTCACGAAGCCATCACTGGTATACATATGTCTGTTTTCAAAGCACAAAGAGTTCTTGCCTTGTGGCAAGGAATATAGGGTCATCTGTTAGGTTTTCTGCCCACGCCTTTCCCTCGCTTCGTCGCGACCAACCAACAAGGACCTCCGCCAAGATCAAGACCGGACTTTGCCGGGCGAAAGCACCGATGACGAAGGGTTGAGAGAGAAGTGGGCAAGGCGATTAGGGTTAGGAGCCCCTAGTCGCCCGTGGGGACGACGCAAGAGCAATATGTTCTCCCAAAATGACTTTCCCAAAACAAAAACAAAAAATACTCCCTCCATCCTAAAAAGATATCACGAATTTATCTAAATTTGAATAAATCTAGACACGTTTTAATATATAGATACGTCTATATTTTAATAAATCCAAACCATTTTTTTAGGAGATGGGAGTACACTAATGCGCGCGGAACATCAAGCAACAAAATATTGTACTTAGGCGCGCCGGACTTATTTTGTACTGATTGAGCGCGATCATGTATTTTGGACAAACTCAGCACACAGACAGGTGGGTCCATCAAGCCTGGACACGTTCCGTGATTCCATCTTATCCAATCCCAAACCAGAACCCTCCCAGAAAATCGCCACCACCATGAGCTCGCCGCCTCGCCCACCGCCGCTCCGATCTGCCAACTGTCAGGCTCGGCCTCTAACTGACGAACCGGTAGCCTACCGTACGATGGAAGATCAACGGCGCACCATCATGCGACCTCTTTGAGCCTAATGTCCGACAATTATCTTGGATCCCTTTTACCTTTATCTGTATTGTAAGGCTATAAAGCCACAGATTCTAGCTCTTAGAGCTTATCTTGATTTGTATCGGGTACAAACCCTAAGCCGCCTCTGATAGAGGTTGGTCCCTCGTTGTAATAGCCACTCGAATCCTCAATAATTTGGCCCTCTGAAAGTGGCTTGGTTCGGATCCTGCTATGTGTTCGTCTGAATTCTGTAGTTCTTGTCTGGATCGATAGTATAATCCTATCAATTGGTATCTAGAGCCAGTCGATTCTTGGTGGATTTTGGATCTTGAGCGCTTGGAAGTAGGGATCCCTCGTGAAATCCTTCCCTGTTGCTCTCGATTCTGGCAGTAGGGGGTGAATATTCCGGTGGCGGCATGGCGGCGGCGGCATCGTTCGGACGCAAGTAAGCTACTTACCCCAGTTGCTGCAGAACCTTTCTGTGGTAGTAAAATCCCGAGTTGAGCCTTACTCGTGCGTCATCTGGTGGAGGGCGAAGTGGAGGCGGTGAACGGCGGCGGAAGATTTTGAGAAAGTTTGGGTAAACCTCCTCCCGTGAGGAAGAAAATGCCCCAATTTTTTTCTGAATTCGCGTTAGTAAGGTTACAGGTGTTCTCTGCACTTGTGTAAAATCCCACTCTGCAATATGCCGAAGAACACTGATTCCGTCAACACGGATACCTTGGAGCTACAATCCTTGCAATTGGATATGCAGCAGATGCGAAGGGGGAGAGAGGACGACCACAAAGAATTTGCAGATTTCACGGCGACGGTCCAGTCCAATTTTGTGGCTATTCAAGAAAACTTCTCGGCAATCCAAGCCAATTTTGCTAAGTTCTTGACCACTACGGTCGAGGCTCCAGTAGCTCCCTCGCCGGCCAAGGAATTTCCGTCCGGCCACGGTAGCAGTGCTCCTCTCAAGGTAGCAGGCCAGGAGAAGGGCTTACAGCGCCCCCATACTGCACCAGCGGGTCACTGTACCCTACATGACCATACTGGGAGGGAGATTAATCTCGATGGCACAGCAAAACAACCATACAGACACCCTAATTTCCAGAACAATCAAAAGCCTGATCACATTCAACACCACTATCTGGAGGATGATATGCAAGATGAGGAACCGTATGATGTGAATCGCAGAGGCAAAAACAGAGCTCTGGCACAAAGTGGTGAAGTAAAAAGATTGACTCCTGCAGTAAAACCAGCGAAATTCAATGTACCTGAGTTTGATGGCAATGATGCTGATTCCTGGATTCAGCAAGTGGAAATCTATTTCGACGCAGCAAGAACACCTATTGAACAGAGAAAAGAATTTGTTGTATCTTATCTGCAAGGTAAGGCAATTCAGTGGTGGAGAGGTACTGGGTATCCTGCTACTACACTTCCATGGCATAGGTTCTGTAGCTATATTACAGAAAGGTTCGCAGAGAACTCTATTTGTGATAATGTTACAGCATTCCACGTTCTCACTCAGACTGGAGTGTTAATGCTTACATTGAGCAATTTGAAAAGTTGGTGAATCTGGTCCGAAGGGATAATCCTACTCTTCCTAATGATTATTACATCAGCTGTTTCATTTCTGGGCTCAGGGACTATATTCAGAGTCATTTGCAGTGTCACAAACCAACCACTATGCAGCAGGCTGTAACACCCTCAGAATCGACCCTATGCAAGTTTCAGCGATTCCCGCCAAACTCGCATAGAAACGATTTAAAGGTGCCCACCAGGCACTTTCGTGCGGGTGGAAAACGAAGTAATAACATTACACAACATCCTCGATGGGACCCACGTAAGATATATATATAATAAATGACTCAATGAGTCAAGAATACAGATATAAAGACAAAGATCCAAATCACCTTGAAAACGATAGGGCGTCCGAAGTACGGACAAGATGCAAATTGAGCTAAGAGCCCCAAGAATAACCAATGGCGCCCATAACCCCGCCTGTGCCGGAAGGGTAACTCGCTAACCACGCCGATCTCAAACGCTTAAACAAAAGGTGCCACAAAGGGCAAAGGAAAAGAGGAGTGTCAAGATCGAGGCAAGACACTACGAGGCTAGAATGGCGGTCCTCGCCTACATAGGTATGATGGATCAAGCGCAGCGAAGATGCACTAAACAACCTATTGAGACTCGATACAACCGGCGATCGAGAGGGTAAGATAGACCTATCCGGATCCAACTCAAGCTAACACCAAACAAACCCATCCTGGTGTTTCCCCCTCGAGACCAAACGAGGAAGTCAACCGAGGAACTCACATAGTTGGCAGTTTTATTTATTCAGTTATCGTTGCAGCAATTACTAGTCAGGTTTAGATAATCATTCTGATAAAGTAAGCAGTGGGCAATTTGAGTTAACCATTCCGTTGTAGTTACATCACTTACTAATCAGATACAGATAGCATGAGATAAACCCAAAACTCAACAGTTGTTGGTACTTTTATTCAGCCATTCCGTTGTAGTTGCAACACTTACTAGTCAGGTACAATGGTCGCAAGCGACACTTCAAACAAGCAATTGTGGGCAGTATTATTTAGCCATTCCATTGTAGTGAAGCTGATTACTAGTCATTATAAAGTCAAATTTATAGCAATAAACTTTAGTTATGCTTGTCTATGAGATATCTTTCCAAGTCGTCCATATCCGCGACACGGCTTTCAGAAAGTTTTACCCAAAGGTGCACCAATAGCAACACGCCGATCAACCTCGAAAACCAAATCAAAACCCAACGAGGCTTTCACGATGAACAATCACGATTGAGAATATTTCAGGGGCCACCCCATTGAGTAGACCCAACGGCGTAAGCTAGCTTAGACGGACTCAAGGTTTGCGTCAATGGTCAAGCGATCGGGAACCGGAAAACTCGGGTGTCGATACCAGAATCACTCCGCTTACCTAAACAGACAAAGTGTGCTATCCGCACAATTTAAATACATAAGTAGCATGGCATAAGCAGGATCGTAAATAAAACCTCAAACTAGTTTGTGGCCCCAAGAAATAAGATCAATCAAGCTCGCTCGGGGTCCCATATACCTCCGGATGTGGATAGCGATAAATCAAGGAACAGTATCAAGTACTGGGTCCTACGAGACACAAGTGGGTCGAAACCAAATATTTTCTATCACCCACCGATGCCTCTACTTACTTCAATTTTAGTTGTTAAACAGAATTAAAGTGAACGATAAGTAAAACCACGATCATCTCCAACATCAAACATGCGGCAAGGCTCCAACAAGCGTGGCAATTATGACGACACAACAAAGACTTGAGCAAGCGATTACGACACGCAAGTCCAACTATCTACCAAGCAATGTAATAGGATGTGTCCAAGGCAATATAAGGCTGCAAGGGATATCACGGGTACGAAAACTAGAGCATCGCAACACAGATAGCAATAGATCAACAGGAGGGAATAAATACTATAAGAGTAAGATAGGTAGAAAGGGGGAGATGCTCGCCTGAAAAGCATTGCCGAAGGTTCAACCGAAGATCGGGGCGAAGCTCACATCAACTCAACGGCCTTATCCGCGAAGAAGCAAAACACTAGAATAAACACCGGATGCAATATTTAATACAACGGCAGAAGATCGGCATGATGCATGTATGATGTATGGCATGGCAAAGGTGCGATGCAATTAGGTCAGATTAGGCGGAACCGGGGTCCCGACATTTAATTAAACGGTTCAAGTTATTTAGAACCCCGCAATTTAAATGTTGTTTTAGCATGGCAAAAGATAGCACCGGTTCGCTACACAAATTTGAATGAGGCCAATATGAGACTAGATTTGCCCGCATATGGGCCCCATATTTAATTATGAGGTGAATCGGCATAAGGCCCCCAAACCAATGATATGCATGCGAGATGAATGATTTAATATGCAACAATTGTATTATATTATAAAATAGGGTTTCGGGAAGGGGTTCACACATTGAGGGGTCTCGACGAACTTGAGGTTCTGGGGTTCGGGGTTCGGTCTCGGGGGATCCGTTCTGTGGCTCGACGGAAAGTTCTCGGACTCGGATCGTTCTCGGATATCGGGTAGTTCTTGGCGCGTCCGGGACTTGGTCGGTGTCGGCGTCGGGTTCTTCCGGGTCGATGCCGTTCTTGTCGCCGCGAAGGTCTTGTCGGGTCCTCAAGTCGGGTCGGTCTTGGCTTTGGGGTGAAGGCTTGTCGCTCGTGGCGATCTTTGCGCCTCCCGTTCGGTCTTGGCGTCCGAGGGTAGACCTTGGCGTGTCGAGGGTCCGGTCTTGGATCCATGAAGGGTTCCTTGGTGCTTCGTGAAGTAGATCTTGACGGGTGTTGTCGGTCTCGGTCGGGTTTTGCATTTGCATCCGCACCAGATACGCTGGAGAACACGAAGCACATAGACATACACGCATGTCCAAAACAACACACACGGGTACTTGACGACAACGCTATGTCGGCGAGAGGCTTGTAGACGCCCGCAGCAGAGGCAGGTCTTGGCGGCCCGATTCTCGGGCGACGGCGTGGTTTCGTAACGGCGAGGACGGGCCGGGACGACGAGCGGCGGGCGCCGAGGCCGACACGGCGCAGCGGATTTGGCGACCAGGAGGCCAGATGGTCAGCCAGGCCGGCGGGCTCAAGGGAAGACGGGCGAGGCGGGCGCTGTGGCTACGAGCTGGCCGGGCCTCGCGAAATGGGGCTTGCAGACGACGAGGCTGGCAGACGCAGGGGCGGCGCCGGGTCCCCGGGCAAGGCCGCGGAGGGAAGGCGTGAGGCCGTGGCGGTCGGGGCTGGGTCCGGGGCCGAGGCGGCTGCTCAGGGGCGCATGGCGAGGTCGGAGAAGGGGCGGTGGCCGAGGGAGGCGTCGGCGGCGTCGGAGGAGGCCGACGGGCTGGGCGGGAGTGGTGGCTAAGGGCGGAGTGCGGGCTCCTGAGGCTGATGCGAGGGAAGGCGGTGGAGGTTTGAGGAAGAGGTCGCCGCCATGAGAGAGAGGCCGGGGGAGGCGTAACGGGCGAGGGGTCGTGGGTGAGGAGAGCGTCGGGCGAGCGTGGGAGGCGGAGGAGGACGGAGGGAGGCTGTGGGCGGACGCGTGCGGGAAGAGGAGAGCTAAGGAAGAGGAAAGGAGAAGCGGGCGCGGCTGGTGGGGAAGATGAACAGGGCAGCAGGTGGGGCTCGGTGGGGTCCTGTGGGCGACAGGGGAGGCAGGGGTGAGTGCGGTCGGTTCCTGTGTGCGTGTGTGGTGTGTGTTTGGTGAGTGCTGTGTGGTGGGGAGAGAGAGGAGTGTGGGGAGAGAGAGAGGGAGGGGTGAGATGGCATATGCTGATTGGAGGGGTGAGGGAGAAAGGTGACGTGGCGGCCAACGATTGGAGGGGGTGAGGTGGAGGGGAGGGCTGGGTAGGTTAGTTGGTGAACTTAGGATTTAGAGGGGCGGTTAGGTGGACCGATTTATAATTCCGGGGGTGGTCGTTCTGGTCGTTCGGCCCGTTCGACTGCCCCACCAAAATAACTTAATATTTTATTTACTTTAATCGGATCGTTTGCAAACCGATAGCAACAAAACAAAATAATCCGGAGACCCGGGTTTGCGTGTTTGAATGAAGATGGGGCGTTTAGAAAACAAAACCGGGCTTGCGAAAATAGTTTTATGCAAACAATGCATGATGATGACGATGCAATGCACAGATTCAATGCGATTTTCTAGTAGTGGTTTTGCGGGATGCCACAGAGGGGGATATACCAGGATGGGTTTGTTTGGAGTTAGATCAGGTTGGTTCTGGATAGGTCCTTCTTACCCCTCTCTGATTGACTCCAGATGTATCGAGTCTTTATAGGTTGTTTAGTGCATGTTGCCGCTGCCGCTCAGTCCACCATACCTATGTAGGCGAGGACCGCCGAATTCTAGTCTTGTGTAATCGCCTCGATCTTGACGCCTCTTTTCCTTTGCCCTTTGTCGGCACCCTTTGTTTAAGCAGGTTTTGAGGTCGACGTCGTTAGTGGTTACCCTTCCGCTTGGCACAGGCAGGTTATGGACGCCATTGGTTATTCTTCAGGGCTCTTAGCCCCATTTGCATCTTGTCCGTAGCTGGACGCACTATCGTTTCAAGGTGATTTGGATCTGTGTATATTATATCTGTATTCTTGACTCATGGAGTCATGTTGTATATATATCTGTTCTGTGGGTCCCATCGAGGACTGTTGTGTAATGTTATTACTTCGTTTTCCACCCGCACGAAAGTGCCTGGTGGGCACCTTTGAATCGTTCCTATGCGGGTTTGGCGGTTTTCGCTAAAACTTGCATAGGTCCGATTCTGAGGGTGTTACAGAAGGGTACATGAATGTGTCATAACAAGTTGGAATGGTTGCATCATGTACTAGGTGTCATCGCTGAGAAAAATAAAGGGATAAATCAAATCCTAGTTTGAAAAGTCAAACGACAAGTTTGCTTGGTGGAGGGAGAGTAGGAAACCTACTTGGGGAGGAGTTCCTCTCCCTCCACCGCCGGCCTTGGAAGCCGAGTTGGGGAGGGACTCCCCTTGGTCGCGCCTCCACCTATATAAGGAGGGGCTGCCCTCCAAGCACACACCTTGCCTCCAAACCCTAGCCCTAAGTCACGGCCACCACCTCCTGCTGCCGCCGCCTAGGGCACCACCAATTCACCGAGTTGGGGTGAAACCCTAACTCTAGCCGCCGGCTAGGCTCCGCCCTTGGTGCCTCTAAACCCTAGATCACCGAGGCCTCTCTCATAGTCCACCATACTCGCTCCGGCTTAAGGCGAAGCCTTGAGATCTCCCTCTACTTGGTACCTGCACTGTCGCCTTGGGATTAGCGAGAGATTGCTACAACCACGCCGCCTGCTAGAACAAGGGAGAGGAAGGTCTTCACGAAAACCGAACATGTGATCGATTGGGAGCGTCTTTGAACGCCAGCGGAAGGATCGTCTACACGATCTTGAGATCGGCAAGAGTACTACATCACCCACGAGAATCGCTCTCGTTAAACACTTTGGAATCTTCGAGGGTGAGTTATTCTATCGACTCGTTGCTATAATCTAGTAGATAGATCTTGGCTTGTTTGTTTGTGCGGTAGAATTTTTTGTTTTCCATGCTACGAACCCTACACTCCACACTTAAGATTTCTATTGATACAAGAAGTTTACAAGTGCTCCTTGAGCTGTTTGTGCATAACCTCCGGGCACTAGTTTCCTACTTGGTCCAACCTCCTTAAACTTTAGCTATGCCCCTCCTTATATAGGCGTTGGCAGCTAGGTTCCATCCCTTTGGGTTCTAGGGTTACTGCTTGGATCTTGGTCCTTACTCACTACAACAGGACAAAGTTTTGGTAACACAATGATGTAGCATATAGCAAAATGTGTTACAGAGTAAAATAGTTGTAACACTTCATGTGTGTTATAGGGATGTTAGTAACACACAGTTTATACGATATGAAAGTGTGTTACTCGGACATTGTGCAAGTAACATATAAGTTTATGTGGCTCCATATATGTTACGCGGATATTGTGCAAGTAATATATAAGTTTATGTGTCTCCATATGTGTTACTCGGACGCGCTGGATGCCCCTGAAACCTACATAGGGTGCATGATCAGCAATCCAGATCAGGCCCGAATGGGCCTCTGATCTAGGGCAAGGTAGGCCCAGCGCTAACCAGGCCAGCTCCGCCCGCCCGCCGTCGCCTGGTTTCCGGCCGACCAGTCCCTCATCTTTGTCGGACTAGTGGAAACTAGGATACCACAGCCCATCTGCTGCTGGGCCCTGGTGGTTGGCGAAATCACCATGCCTCGGAGAGACTCATCACTGAGGAAGGTGGCCCTCATGAAGCAACTAAGGGGCACCCCCTCCCCAAGCTACACTTCACCAGCGTAGAAGGACAGATCCTCACGAAGCCATCACTGGTATACATATGTCTGTTTTCAAAGCACAAAGAGTTCTTGCCCACCGCGCCGGGGAATATAGGGTCATCTGTTAGGTTTTCTGCTGCCTTACAGAGCTTCCCTGCGCCGCCCTCAATTCGTGCGGCCAACCAACAAGGACCTCCGCCGCCAGCACCGCACGGACTTTGCCACCGGCGAGCACCGATGACGGCGGCGGGGTTGAGAGGAGAAGGGGGACGGGGGCAGTTAGGGTTAGGGAGCCCCTAGTCGCCCGTGGGGACGACGCAAGAGCAATATGTTCTCCCAAAATGACTTTCCCAAAACAAAAACAAAAAATACTCCCTCCATCCTAAAAAGATATCACGAATTTATCTAAATTTGAATAAATCTAGACACGTTTTAATATATAGATACGTCTATATTTTAATAAATCCAAACCATTTTTTTAGGAGATGGGAGTACACTAATGCGCGCGGAACATCAAGCAACAAAATATTGTACTTAGGCGCGCCGGACTTATTTTGTACTGATTGAGCGCGATCATGTATTTTGGACAAACTCAGCACACAGACAGGTGGGTCCATCAAGCCTGGACACGTTCCGTGATTCCATCTTATCCAATCCCAAACCAGAACCCTCCCAGAAAATCGCCACCACCATGAGCTCGCCGCCTCGCCCACCGCCGCTCCGATCTGCCAACTGTCAGGCTCGGCCTCTAACTGACGAACCGGTAGCCTACCGTACGATGGAAGATCAACGGCGCACCATCATGCGACCTCTTTGAGCCTAATGTCCGACAATTATCTTGGATCCCTTTTACCTTTATCTGTATTGTAAGGCTATAAAGCCACAGATTCTAGCTCTTAGAGCTTATCTTGATTTGTATCGGGTACAAACCCTAAGCCGCCTCTGATAGAGGTTGGTCCCTCGTTGTAATAGCCACTCGAATCCTCAATAATTTGGCCCTCTGAAAGTGGCTTGGTTCGGATCCTGCTATGTGTTCGTCTGAATTCTGTAGTTCTTGTCTGGATCGATAGTATAATCCTATCAATTGGTATCTAGAGCCAGTCGATTCTTGGTGGATTTTGGATCTTGAGCGCTTGGAAGTAGGGATCCCTCGTGAAATCCTTCCCTGTTGCTCTCGATTCTGGCAGTAGGGGGTGAATATTCCGGTGGCGGCATGGCGGCGGCGGCATCGTTCGGACGCAAGTAAGCTACTTACCCCAGTTGCTGCAGAACCTTTCTGTGGTAGTAAAATCCCGAGTTGAGCCTTACTCGTGCGTCATCTGGTGGAGGGCGAAGTGGAGGCGGTGAACGGCGGCGGAAGATTTTGAGAAAGTTTGGGTAAACCTCCTCCCGTGAGGAAGAAAATGCCCCAATTTTTTTCTGAATTCGCGTTAGTAAGGTTACAGGTGTTCTCTGCACTTGTGTAAAATCCCACTCTGCAATATGCCGAAGAACACTGATTCCGTCAACACGGATACCTTGGAGCTACAATCCTTGCAATTGGATATGCAGCAGATGCGAAGGGGGAGAGAGGACGACCACAAAGAATTTGCAGATTTCACGGCGACGGTCCAGTCCAATTTTGTGGCTATTCAAGAAAACTTCTCGGCAATCCAAGCCAATTTTGCTAAGTTCTTGACCACTACGGTCGAGGCTCCAGTAGCTCCCTCGCCGGCCAAGGAATTTCCGTCCGGCCACGGTAGCAGTGCTCCTCTCAAGGTAGCAGGCCAGGAGAAGGGCTTACAGCGCCCCCATACTGCACCAGCGGGTCACTGTACCCTACATGACCATACTGGGAGGGAGATTAATCTCGATGGCACAGCAAAACAACCATACAGACACCCTAATTTCCAGAACAATCAAAAGCCTGATCACATTCAACACCACTATCTGGAGGATGATATGCAAGATGAGGAACCGTATGATGTGAATCGCAGAGGCAAAAACAGAGCTCTGGCACAAAGTGGTGAAGTAAAAAGATTGACTCCTGCAGTAAAACCAGCGAAATTCAATGTACCTGAGTTTGATGGCAATGATGCTGATTCCTGGATTCAGCAAGTGGAAATCTATTTCGACGCAGCAAGAACACCTATTGAACAGAGAAAAGAATTTGTTGTATCTTATCTGCAAGGTAAGGCAATTCAGTGGTGGAGAGGTACTGGGTATCCTGCTACTACACTTCCATGGCATAGGTTCTGTAGCTATATTACAGAAAGGTTCGCAGAGAACTCTATTTGTGATAATGTTACAGCATTCCACGTTCTCACTCAGACTGGAGTGTTAATGCTTACATTGAGCAATTTGAAAAGTTGGTGAATCTGGTCCGAAGGGATAATCCTACTCTTCCTAATGATTATTACATCAGCTGTTTCATTTCTGGGCTCAGGGACTATATTCAGAGTCATTTGCAGTGTCACAAACCAACCACTATGCAGCAGGCTGTAACACCCTCAGAATCGACCCTATGCAAGTTTCAGCGATTCCCGCCAAACTCGCATAGAAACGATTTAAAGGTGCCCACCAGGCACTTTCGTGCGGGTGGAAAACGAAGTAATAACATTACACAACAGTCCTCGATGGGACCCACAGAACAGATATATATAACAGCGACTCAATGAGTCAAGAATCTGATATATCTGACAAAGATCCAAATCACCTTGAAAAGCGATCTGACGTCCGAGTGCGGACAAGATGCAAATTGAGCTAAGAGCCCGAAGAATAACCAATGGCGTCCATAACCTGTGCCCAAAGGAAGGGTAACCACTCGCTATGGCCGATCTCAAAATCTGCTTAAACAAAGGGGGGCGACAAAGGGCAAAGGAAAAGAAGCGTCGATCTTGAGGCCAAGACACTGCGAGGCTAGAATTCCGGTCCTCGCATACATAGGTTTAGTGGATCGAGCGGCAGACATGCACTAAACAACCTATAGAGACTCGAAAAAACAGGCGGCTATCAGAGAGGGGTAAGAAAGACCTATCCGGAACCGACCTGATACTGACACCAAACAATCCCATCCCGTATTCCTCGAGACCAAACGAGGAAGTCAACCGAGGAACTCACACAGTTGGCAGTTTTATTTATTCAGTTATCGTTGCAGCAATTACTAGTCAGGTTTAGATAATCATCTTGATAAAGTAAGCAGTGGGCACTTTTAGTTGACCATTCCGTAATAGTTGCAACACTTACTAGTCAGATACAATTAGCATGAGATAACCCCAAAATCCAGCAGTTGTTGGTACTTTTACTTAGCCATTCCGTTGTAGTGAAGCTGATTACTAGTCATGTCGGATACAAGTCAATTTATAACAATAAACTTTAGTTATAGTTGTCTATGATCAAGCACTGTGCTCCAAGTCGTCCATAACCGCGGACACGGCTTTTCGAAAAGATTTAACCCTGCAGGGGTGCACCAAAGTATCCACAAGCACTTCGACCCTTTTTGCCAGATCAGTTAACATACACCCGTCGGTATGTCGGCGGGGCCTAAGTCATGATTCCCAGACCCAAAGCAAGCACGGGGCACCCACTAAGTCTACCCATAGCAAGTCGGCGGTCTCGAGACGGACTCGGGGTTTCGTCGGTCAGAACAGCATGAATCCCAAAGCTGGATACACTGCTCGAAAACACTCCGCCTAAGCGAACAGCGTGCTCCTCACAATCGTAAATAAAGCGGTAAAGCATGGCATAAGTACAGGATAGTAAATAAAACCTCAAACTAGTTTGTGGCCCCAAGACAATACTTTGAAATCAGGTAATAATCAATGGGGCCCATATCTCCCTTTGTGGTTAGCGCGCTCGATCTCGGAACAGGTGTCAAGAACTCGGGGTCCTACGGGACACAAGTGGGTGGTCGGAAACCAACATTATCTATCACCCACCGATGCCTCTGCTTACTTACTTCAATTTTAGTTATTAAACAATAATTAGATTAAACGATAATTAAAGCCATGATCATCTCCAACATTGAACATGTGGCACTTCTCCAACAACTGTGGTACTTGACGACACGCAACAACACTTGAGCAAGCGACTTCGACGCGCGGGTCCAACTATCTACCAAACAACAGGTAATAGGATGTGTCCAAGGCTATATATGGCTGCAAGGGATATCACGGGTACGAAAACTAGAGCATCGCAACGCAGATAGCAAAAGATCAACAGGAGGGAATAAATACTAGAAAAGTAAGATAGGTAGAAAGGGGGAGATGCTCGCCTAAAAACATTGCCGAAGGTTCAACCAAAGATCGGGTCAACTCTCGCATCAACTCAACGGCCTTATCCGCGAAGAAGAAAAACACTAGAAGAAACACCGGATGCACTATTTAATACTACGGCAAAAGATCGGGCATGATGCATGCATGATGTATGACATGGCAAAGGTGCGATGCAATTAGGTCATATTAGGTGGAACCGGGGTCCCGACAATTAATTAAACGGTTCAAGTTATTTATCTACCCCGCAAATTAAATGTTGTCTTAACATGGCAGAAGATAGTACCGGGTTCGCTACACAAATTTAAATGAGGCCAATATAAGACTAGATTTGTCCGCATATGGGCCCCATATTTAATTATGAGGTGAATCGGCCTAAGGCCCCCAACCACAGACAAATATGCATGCGAGAATGACAATTTAATATGCAACAATTCGTATTATATTATAAAATAGGGTTTCGGGAAGGGGTTCACACATTAGGGTTCGGCGATCTTGGTTCCGGGGTTCGGGGTTCGGTCTCGGGGTTCAGGGTTCGACGGGATCAGCGGGATCGGGTACCGGGGTCTTCGGATCCGTGAAGTAGACCTTGTCGCACGAGCGTCAATGCTTCCGGAAGGGGAACTTGTCGTCCAGGGTCTCGGTGTCCGGGGTGAAGTACTCGGCGTCCTCGAGGGAGTACTTGTCGTATCCGTGAAGGAGATCATGTCGGTCCACAGGGTGCGGCCTTCGGGGTGATCTTGGCGTCAAGGTGGTCGATGACGAACTCGTCGGATGGCATGTTCTTCGGAAGATCTTGGCGTTCCGACTCCAATGTCGAGGACGTACTTGACACGGCGTCGACCTCGTGATGGAGCGCTTCGAGTCCGGTGTTCTCGCCTTCGGGTCCTAGGTCGAAGTCGGGAATCCGACTTGACATCGTGCCAACTTAGATCGGGTAGGGTCTTTGCATCAAACGCGCCAAAGAACCGGAGAAGGGATACAGCGGGCTCGGCCCGGATTAACGAGCGATGCCAGCGACACCACGGCGAAGCGGACATCCGCATGACGTCTGAGCCGGCGCCGAAGCGGGCGACGCCAGGGACGCCGACGCCGTCGAGGTTGGCGGCCGCCGGCGGGGCCGAGGTCGATGATGCGTGCTCGAGGCGGGAGCACGGCCACGCAGTGCCAGGCGAGGCAGGTCGGCGTCTGGCCACGACGCGGAGTGGGCGAGAGGAGCCGGGCGTGAGGCCCGTGAGCGGTGAGGCGGAGAGGCTCGGGGCGGCGAGGAGTGGAGAGGAGGGCGCCCGAGGGAGGGCGGAGGAGGCCAGGGGAGAGATGGTGGCCCGTGGCCGGAGGAGAGGAGGCGGTGGCTGATGCAGTGGCGGAGCGAAGTAGGGAGGAGAGGAGGATGGGGAGAGAGGGAGGTGGCCTTCGGGGTTGGTGGGGTCGGAGGAGAGGCCGAGCCTTGGCCGGAGGAAGCGGCTCAGCGGCTTCAGGGCGGTGGCCGTGAGGGGAGGAAAGCGGCTCAAGCCTTCAGGCGGCTCGGGCAGTGGTGTGGCAGACGGCGAGGAGAGGCGGAGGGCGAGGCGGCCGGCAGGGGGCAATGGCGGAGGGAACGAGGGAAGCCGTGGCGGAGGAGGGGAGAGGCACAGGGTGAGAGGAGGCGGGGTGGAGGTAGTTGGGCGGCACACGGGAGAAGGAGAGGAGGAAGAAGAACAGGGGCACGGTGGTTGGGTGCGGGAGCGTGGGGGAGGACGGAGTGGTGGGCCACGTGGGCAGGGGTCTGACTGGGAGGTGGGCGTGTGGGGCGCGGGGTGGGGTCGGGAGGCGGGTCCCATGGACAGGGAAGGTGGGGAGTGTGGGTCGGTGTGGATGGAGAGTGGGGCCAGGGTGGGGCCCGGGTGTAAGTGGGGGGGGGGGTAGAAGGGACTAGGTGAGAAAAAGAGAGAGGGGGAAAAAAGTCTAGGATTGATGATGTGGCAGGTGGGTAGGAATTGGGGGAGAGGGTGAGGTGGCGAGCTGTGAGTGGTGGGTAGATTAGGGTTGGGTGGGAATAGGAATTAGGGTGGGCTGGTTTAGGTGGACCGTTTTTGTACTGGGGGTGGTCGACTGGGTCGAATCGGCCCGTTCGACTGCCCCACTAAAAATAATTAAATATTTTATTTAATTCAAACAGGGCTTTTGCAAACCGATAGCAGACAAAACAAAATAATCCGGAGACCCGGGTTTTGCGTTTGAATAAAGACGGGGCGTTTAGAAATCAAATTATGTTTTCCCGAAAATAGTTTTATGCGAACAAATGCAAGATGATGACGATGCTCAAATGCAATGTGGCATGATGACATGAGCATGCGGTCATGATGATGCAATGCACAAAAACAACGCGATTTTTTAGTAGTGGTTTTGCGGGATGCCACACAGGCTACATGGTTAGAAAGAAGAATTGAGCAATCTGTACCTGCGAGGCGACCTGTGTATCAACAGCTGCCATTTCAGGGACGTAAAGCAATATATTTGGACCCTACTACCAAACCTGTCACCCTGACTCAACCAACACCACATACCAGTCAACAAGCCAGAACCAAGAATCTCAGTTACAAATGTAAAGAACCTTGGTTTCCAGGGCACGAGCGAGTATGCAAGTTAGCAAATAAAGTACAAGTCTAAGCCATTCAATAACTACCTGAGGAGGAACCTGACATAATTTATGTCACTGAGTATGATGAGGAGGATGAAGACGAAGTAAACCACCAAACCCTAAAGCTGTGCTCAAAATATCAATGCATGCAGTCAAGGGTAAGGACAAGGAGCACTATACATTCACTGTTTCTGCTCGAATGGGCGACATTTCAGCAACTTCTTTGGTTGACTCCGGCAGCTGAGCTTCTTTCATCACACCTACTATGGCTGAGAGGGCTAAATGCCAATTGTTTCCAAACAAGAGAATAAAAGTTTTGGTAGCAAATGGAGAGCCCCTGTACTCTGAATTCCAGACTGAAAACAGCTACTTCACTATTCAAGGTCATGAGTTAAATTTCAATTTCAGGGTCCTACCCTTACATGGTTATGACATGATTCTTAGCACTGATTGGATAAAGGAACACAACCCTGTAGTATTGGACTACAAGAAGCTATTCATGCAGATAACTGTCAATGATAACAGTCTAATTACCATTTGGGATGAATCACTCCCTACTACAAGCGAAATTAGTGAAACAGCAAATGTTAATCTGCTGATGCAAAATAAAACTTGTGGAGTTGTAATTTTCATCAATGAGGTGCAAACTGAAAGGGAGATAGCACTGGTACAACATGTTCCCAACTTTATTCAGCTAGCTCTGGATAAGTTCCCTGATGTGTTCTCTGAACCTACTGACTTGCCTCCAAAGAGAAAAATTGACCATGCCATCACCTTATTCCTTGATGCCAAGATTATTAATCAGAGATATTACAGATTGCCACACCACCAGAAAAATGCTATGGAAGAAATCATCTAGAAAATGATACAAACTAAGGTGATTAGACCTAGTCTGAGCCCTTACTCTTCTCCTGCAATAATGGTCAAAAAGAAGGACACCTCCTGGAGATTCTGCAATGATTTTCGAAAGTTGAATGCTCAAACAATCAAAAATAAATTTCCTATACCTGTCATAGAGGATTTATTGGATGAATTACATGGAGCCAAGTTATTTTCCAAGATTGATTTAAGGAGTGGGTATCACCAAATTCGAATGAATGAAGCTGATATTCCTAAGACGGCTTTCAACACCCATCTGGGGCATTATGAGTATGTGGTCATGCCTTTTTGCCTCACCAATGCCTTTCAATCTCTAATGAACAAGATACTAGCTCCTTGTCTCCGCAAATTTGCATTGGTATTCTTTAATGACATTCTCATCTACAGTGGTACTGAGGTGGACCATGCAAACCACTTGACTATTGTACTGCAAATCCTACGAGACAATAAACTACATGCAAAAAGGGAAAAATGCAGTTTTGGCCAGTCCAAAGTAGAGTACCTGGGCCACATTATTACCAAGGAGGGTGTTGGTACTGATCCTGCAAAAGTATCATCTATTGTCAACTGGCCAAGTCCTAAGAACATTACTGAACTCAGAAGCTTCCTAGGATTAGCAGGTTATTACAGGAGATTCATTGCTGGATATGGACAAATTTGCAAACCTATGTTTGACTCCCTAAATAAGGATGCATTCTTCTGGACAGAAACACAGGACCAGGCATTTCAGCTACTGAAACAAAAAATGACAACAGCACCTGTTCTGGCCATGCCAAATTTTTCTCTTCCTTTTATCCTTGAAGCTGGTGCAAGTGGAGAAGGAATTGGGGCTGTCTTGATGCAAAAAGATCAACCAATAGCTTTTATGAGCAAGGCCATTGTCCCAAAAGCTGCTGCTCTATCAACTTATGACAAAGAGGCACTGGCCATTCTTGAGGCACTCAAGAAATGGAAGCACTATTTTGCTGCCTCATCTCTCATTATCAGAACTGACCAGCAAAGCCTCAAGTACATACAGGAGCAGAAATTAACAGAAGGGGTGCAACACAAACTACTAATCAAGTTATTGGGTTACAATTACTCTGTGGAATATAAAAAGGGAAGAGACAATAAAGTGGCTGATGTTTTATCAAGAATAAAGTATCAATTATGTGCTCTCTTATCTTCATCTGCTTTGCCAGCTTGGATCACTAAGGTGGTAAATAGCTATGCTACGGATGCAGCTTGCCAGAAACTAATAGCTGAACTGGCCATTGACAGCCCGGCTCACCCACTTTATACTTTGAACAGAGGCATACTCAGATATCAGGGAAAGATTGTGATTGGAGACAACAAGGAGCTCAAAGCAAAACTCATAACCTCTTTTCACCAATCTGAATTAGGGGGGCACAGTGGAGAGAGGGCTACCTATCACAGACTGCAGCTAGTATTTTACTGGCCTGTAATGAGACAATCCGTCCTGGTATTCATCAAGAAATGCCCAGTCTGCTGAATTAACAAACCTGAGCACACAAAATACCCAGGTAAATTACAACCTCTGCCCGTACCTGTATTTGCTTGGACACACATAAGCATGGATTTTGTGGAAGGACTGCCACTCTCTGAACAAAAAGAGCTCATTCTGGTAGTAGTGGATAGATTCACCAAATATGCACATTTTTTGGCCCTCAAGCACCCTATCACTGTCAAGAATGTTGCCAAGGTTTTTGTGGATAACATCTTCAAGCTTCACAGCCTACCTATTGTGATTGTGACGGATAGGGACAGGATATTCACTAGTCACCTATGGCAAGACCTTTTCAAAGCGCTCGGAGTACAATTGCACTTAAGTACTGCATATCATCCTCAATCTGATGGGCAGACAGAGACAGTGAACTAGTGTTTGGAGAATTATTTGCGCTGCATGGCTTTTGCTCAACCCAAAAAGTGGCATTCTTGGCTGTCTATGGCAGAATGGTGGTACAACACAAGCTTTCATACTGCATTAAAAATGACCCCATTTCAGGCCTTATATGGTTTTCCTCCTCCACAAGTGGGTGAAATGTTTCTAGTGGAGGATAATGCAGAGTATGCTACCACAATGTTGCACAGAAGGCAGCAAGCTAATGAAGTAATTAGAGATAACCTGTTGCAAACTCAAGAACGAATGAAACACTTTGCTGACAAGGGAAGGTCAGAGAGAACACTACAGGTGGGAGACATGGTGTACTTGAAAGTACAACCTTACAGACACACATCATTGAGCATTCATAGGTGCATCAAATTACACTCCAAGTTCTATGGACCGTTTCGCATCCTGGAAACAGTAGGACAAACGGCCTATAAACTATTGCTACCTGATGGATGTAAGTTGCATCCTACATTCCATGTCAGCCAGTTGAAGAAACACCATGGACCTCTGGCTGTACCTGAACCAACCCTTCCTCTCATTGATGACAAAGGGAACATCCAAACTGGACCGTGTACTGGATAGAAAATTAGTCCCACGCAAGCAGGGTGACATCAGTATTCCGGTGGTAAAATGGTTGATTGAGTGGATTAACTTGCCAGTCGAAGCGGCTACTTGGGAATATGCTTCCTTCATTCAGAAGATCTTCCCTGACTTTCAGCCTTGAGGACAAGTCTGATGTTTGTCTAGGGGAATTGTTAGGCTCGACCTCTAACTGACGAACCGGTAGCCTACCGTATGATGGAAGATCAACGGCGCACCATCACGCGACCTCTTCGAGCCTGATGTCCGATAATTATCTTGGATCCCTTTTACCTTTATCTGTATTGTAAGGCTATAAAGCCACATATTCTAGCTCTTAGAGCTTATCTTGATTTGTATCGGGCACAAACCCTAAGCCGCCTCTGATAGAGGTTGGTCCCTCGTTGTAATAGCCACTCGAATCCTCAATAATTCGGCCCTCTGAAAGTGGCTTGGTTCGGATCCTGCTATGTGTTTGTCTGAATTCTGTAGTTCTTGTCTGAATCGATAGTATAATCCTATCACCAACATCTGTGGCCTCGTCATCTTTCATACGCAGGTCCTGCACCCCTGCAACCTCCTTCATCCACCGCTTCCAGTATTTCTCCCACCGAGGTGCGCGCCGAGGGAGACCACGCCCAGGGCATGCCCTACTCAGGGGGATATGCCGAGGCTACGCCGTCTGGGCGACAGGCGCGGACGCTCTCGTCGAGTGCCTTCGTGGGGAGAAGCACGGTGGGTCATCACCGACTTGTCAAGTTCTGCCAGGTGAGGTACGTATTGCGCCATCAGCATCCTGGATGCCATATACGGTACGAGGAGGGCAGGTGCGAGAGGTTGTGAAGGCATTGGAGGCTATGTGGTTTTTCTATTTTGAAATTGGTACTCCTTTGTTGCAGGTTTGATGTTTGGGGTGTGTGATCTGGTTCTCCATTAATTCTGCTTCCATCTAGTGTCAATGTCGCACAGGCATTGTGCTTCTTGCGTCCATGAAGGTGAACTACTACTAGGTTCTAGCATGTGCTTTTTGATTACTCTAAATTGTTCCATCTTAATTTGATATTTTTCCATGTACTTGGAGTGTCGGTGGTATACTGGCCATGATCCGTGCATTCGGTAGTTGTATACTAAAGACATTTGGGGTGAACCTGAAATTCAGGTAGCTTCTTCAAACTCTGTTGTGCCTAGATCTCAGTTCCTATTTTGTTATAGTTGAACCATTGTTTTTTAGTTGTTTGAACATACTGTAGATCGTATATACAGTAAGAAATTTTTGACAACTGGTATTCAATATGCATCTTAAGATGAGTTGCTTTGTTGCATAATTGTGCTGACTCGTGAAGCTTGAAAGTAGGAAGAAGTGGTCAATGTAGAATTAGAAAGGCTGTTTCTCAGCCTGAAAGTAGTCAGAATTTTTGAAGAAAACTGCTGTTGCATATGACTCTTTACAAAGAATTTTTCGTATCTGGTATGTGCTCACATTCTAAGTGATACCAAAACTCTCTGGCGCAAAATGCAGCAAGTGCAACTACGCATAAATGTTTAGCTCTTTCACTGATATGATTAAATGCTTTCTTTTTCTCAAAATGAAAGCTCTCTTATCCTAGTGATGTTTGCTGCATGTGTTGTACGAATATGGCCGTGCCTTTTGCCAAATAATTTTCTTGTAATTATCTTGTCTTATTTCAGGCAAAGAACTAATGTATATGCGAGATTGCAAGTACTGACGGACATCAAGAACAGTGCATGGTATGGATTACTATCACCCCCGACTATCACCCCCGTAAGATTTCTGTCCATCTTTTGTATTTAAGATATCATCTAAATCAAGTTTGATATGTGATTTATAGCAAACTGGTTGTTAATGCCCAAATCAGTATTGTTTCCATTAAGTGATGCCCATATGTGCCACCATGTTCGTGTACCCACTTATCTCTTTCAAGCTTTTATCACATGCTACCCTTTCATGTGTACAAAACAAAGCCTTCACTATTTTTTATGGAATTGCTATATGCTTTTGCTACTAAAACATCATACATGCCCGTACATTCTGTTTTGACATTCTCCACATGATCAGCTGTAGGCAAAAGAAAAAGTATGCTATAGATGAAATCAAAATCTCAGTGGCAGCGCTAGAAAATGCGGCCATGTGATGTCTAATATGTTGTATAAAACTATAAATGACCAAAAAATACACTTTAAATGAAACACAAGTGTATACATGCAGCAGATGATTTATGTTGCTTAACATTATGGTCACCAAAATAGCATCGCCACTTCAAGAATTGCAAGTACATTTATGATCAAACAACATGTATTTACCTTGTAAGTTTCGAGTCATGTAGTGAAAGACTAGTGCTGATGTACATTTAATTATATTTGAGTCATTTCACAACTATAACCTGCAGTTTTCTTTTGCAGATTTGAAAAGAGGGATCATTGAGTTGCAGTTGAATTATCCATACCCGTTGGATCAAGGAGCACATATATTTTAAAGATTTTCACTTACGAATATATATATAGTTTATGTCGACGGATTGAAAAATGTTATTTGCAAAGAAGCTTTCTGTAGACGAACAACTACAAATTATGTGGTGTAATATTCTCCACAAAGCAATTTTCTGTACTCATATCCATCTGTTTGTAATATATTATATTTTTAAGGATGCAAATGCTCTGGTGTAATTTCTGGATAATATTGGTACTTGGTATAAAGCGTATGTATCATAGTATTGTATAATCGTAATATCTTTATCTTTTCAACTTATTAATAATTAATTAATCATGTGCAATTATTTTTATTGAAAAAATTCTAAAAATTGTTCCTTGTTTAGTATTATAATAAATAAAAACAAATAAATTAAATATATTGTTGTACTGATATAATACTACGGTGTTACTATAGTTACACACGTTTGTTACCAGGGTAGATGGCAACCATCAATTGTAGTGTTACAATATGTGGAATATTATGTCACTACATGTGTTACAAGTGCTAAAATAAAGTGTTACCAGTTATGTTACTATAGTTGCAGAAACATGTTACTAGCGTATTTGGTAACACATAAGATGCATGTTACTATATGAGAACTGTAACACAATTTTTAGCATATAGTAATAGTTATCTTGTGTGACAGTGAACAACTCCTAGTAACACGGCCTAACGCAACACATGAAGAAGTGTGTTACTGTTTGCCCTAGTAACACTATTTTCGACCTATAGTAATACAAGACAGTGTTACAAAAGCTATGTCCTGCTGTAGTGACTGTACGGGCCGGGTCATGGGCTAGCCCTGAGCCCCTTGACCTAGTCCACAAAGCTAGACAGCTAACGGTCTTCTCGTACGTAGCCTATAGTTCTTTTGGAGTCATACGGTGACATTGTACGTCAGCCCTTGCTTTAGGCATCACCCGGCTCCTTTTGTGTCACCCGGCGTCGCCCTTCTCTTTTGACCGTGCTTTACCATGGTCCCTCCTGAATCTCACTCGGAAAGCTGCCACGTGTCCTTTCTCACTCGGCATTCCCTCGCGAGACTTGGCTCGTCGCTTCCTACAAGGTAAACGAACCTGTCTTATACGGGCCGACATAATTCTTATGTCGGCTGTACATGACATTCTTACCCGGCCTGAGTTATATTTTACTCGGCATAAGCCAAGTTGGGCAATGTTTAACCCCTTATGACCCTACCGAGGGTTATCCCCCTGACATTAGTCCCCGAAGCTGGTGAGGCCTAGTAGTTTTTGTTGTTAGGCGTCTCCAGGTTCCTTTAATGTGTTTGGAACTTCTCTTTATCTTAGCATTTACTGCTTTGGGCGCACTGTTTGGTGTAATCTAGATCTTTGCCAAGTCTATCTTGCCCCTTTCAAATCTCACCTTTGACTTTCTGGGTCATTTTAGCCTCGTGCTGAGTCATTCTCTATCTTGCCGAGTCATTTTTGGCTTGCCTTAGTCACTGACAGCTTGATCATGATGACTTGCCTCAAATTTTGTCCCAAATCCTGACCGCACAGTGACGATGGCGTAGTAACGCCCCGTCACTGTGGCTGTCCCATCGCTCAGCGCCTCGTGTCCTGCACATCGTGACGTGGCATAGGATTTTCCGTGTATCGCCTACATGTGGCGCCCGCTGATGCGCTCACTCGGTCGGATACACGGCCACACGGTGGCCACACGGCACAGATGGATCCCACGCCAGTGGTTTTAATCTCCTTAAGTTGGGGTGGGGGGAACTTAACTTCCTTTGCCTGTTCAGTTTCCCCCTTGCCCTCTTCTTCTTCATTGCGCCCCCAAAATCCTAACTGCCTCCTTGCAGTTCTTCTTCTTTGTTGCTTCTTTCTAGTGATTCCTTTCTTCCCCCTTCTATTCCATTAAGGGTCCTTGTGCCTCCAGGCCTCTTCCAACAACGGGAGAGTCCGAACCAAGCGACATCATGGACGCCCGTGACGCTGAAGAGGAAGCGGAGGAGCACGAGGTCACCGCTAGCGAGCGTGGTGGTTGGGAGGACTCGGAGGTTTCTGCAGAGGAACTCGAGTGGCTGCGCTCCACCAGGTGCATCCCGCTCGAGGTCGATTGTCGCCTTCCCTTAGATGAGATCGTCCCTAAGCCAGAGGATAATGAGAGGGTTGTTTTCCTCTCACGCTTCGAGCGTGGTTTCGCTCTCCCCGCCAGCAATTTATTTGTTTCTTTCCTCTCTACTTTCCATCTGCAAACTCACCATCTTCCTGCCAATGCGATCGGCTCCCTTTCTTGCTTTATCTCTGCCTGCAAAGACTATCTTGGTATTTGGCCCACTGTTCTTCTTTGGGCCAAATACTTCAACTTCCGTTGTGACACCCCGGTTCTGATAAGACCGTGGCCTCTATGTGACATGCCAATCCCCGGATCGGTTCATTGGCCCACAATAGAGTAAGATAGATAATCATAGAAAAATAACCGTGTATCATGATCTAAAAAGATCCATAGTACCATTATTACGATATAGAAGCTCAGCATAAAGCTAGCTCAAATTGTTCAGGTAGCAACAAAAACAAGTAAATCCTCCAATCTTCAAATTGCCCACAAGTGAACAAGTGCCGAGTGGAGTACCGTGGCCTATAACGACCAATCAGAATCAGAATAACCTGCAACATGAAACGTAGCAGCCCCGAAGGGTCAATACATGGAATGTATGGCAAGTAGAGCTAGTAAAGGAGACAATAGTAATAACATCTACATGCATATTTGGCAAGTGGAGCTGTGTCTGGCTTGCATTTGCAAATACATTTGTCCTACTTTCATAAGCAGTTTTGATTTTCTTTGAAAAGAACCCAATTAAGTTAACCCAACAATATTAAAACAATTATGAAATTAGAATGAGCGAGAAACATGTCATGGAATCAATATCTAGCAACTCAAATGTCCATAACCGGGGACACGGCTAATCGATTAGATTATACACTCTGCAGAGGTTAGTACACTTTACCCATGTGACTTGGCCAGCCCAGCTCGTACCATCACTCTCATTTTGGGTGATGATAGGGAGAAAACCAAGAAGAGACTGTTCGGGAAGTAGCTCCTCAATACCGACGCGCACCGGTCCAACCTACCAAAATTCTACATCTCTGGATACGCGGGTTCGAGTTACCACAACCTACTAAGTCCAACCAATCGCCCGTTCCATTATTGGCACATGGTTGTACACGTAAGCTACACAATAAAGAAGCCAATCATTCTCTCTTGATACCTGGGTGCCTTTCCGCAATGAAACCACCAAAATTTATCAATACCATCACACCCAGGGGGTTTATTGATTAAGTTGTTTTTAGTTTTCACAAACCAATACTTTGAGAAAACAAGTATCGTTGATGTAACCCAGCTCACGTTCAACAAAGCATGGCTAAGCACATCTACCAACGGTGGTTCATCTACAAAGAGGGTCCTACCATATAATAGGACATAGCATAGCGATAGTATCATCCTACACATGCATTTACAAAATACACGACAATTCATAGAAAATAGTAGGACGATATTCATGAACAAAGTAGCATCTACTTGCCTTGGTTGTAGCGGTCTGGAGCACAATCCTCACACGAGCAAGCGTTGCACTCAACACAATCTACACAACACAATTGCATTCATAAACAAACAATCCACAACATATGCAACAAATATGATGCATGAATGCAAGAACGATAAGTGAATTTGTGCTACAGCTGCACCACAACATCCTATAACATAACACTACCGATTGCATGCATGGAAAATAGTTTTAGCGCTAGGAAAACTACTAGACAAAAGTAATGCTCCAAACTAGAGCTAGAACTTAAATAATTCGCTGCCGGTAGTATACTATTTGTAAAATCTTGGGAAAAATCTACCGCATAGGCATCGCTGATTAGAAACAGTACCAATTGGAATTACTCAAAAAGAAATTATAAAACTCCCCGAGTAATTAAAAAACTGCAGAAAGCCATTAGACAATTGCTGCAGAAGTTTTTACTGTAAGTCTACCTTTTTAATTCACGATGAGATTCCCCTCGTTCATATGAGTTCAGGGACATATCACACGCGATTTTTGGAGCTACGGATCTTTTTCTACGGATTTATTACTCCGAAAAGTCCACTAATTGTTTGATTAAACTGTAATAAACCTGACAGTAAAAGTCTGAACCAAAGGTACAGCGAGATTCTACACGACTCACTGAACTCGTACATATTTTATTTGCAATTTTTGTCCAAGCGGTTGAATTTCTACGCAATTTACAAGATTCTACCAAAATCTGCCAACTAAAGGGATTAACGAAATTGACCCAGTCAACTGTGTCTGTTTGACTGGTCAACTCGTCTGCTGACTGGGCGCTAACTGGGCGTCTGACTAGTCAACGCCTGGGATGCTGACCAGTCAACGAACGATCTAAGCCGCTGATCTGAGATCTGACGGTGGCTGCTGTCTTACCGGAAACGGATGGCGAAACGGACTCCGGAAGGCGATGGCGATTGGTTCCGGCGTCGGGGTTCTTCCTGCACGGACGTGCACGGTTAACGGGCGGTTCAAGATTGTCAACGACGCGACGCAAAACGGCGCGCGAGCGCGTACGTGTATGCATGCATGCGAGCACGCGAATCGAGGCAGCGGCTAGTGCGCGCAGCAGCGGCGGCGAGGCTCGGCGGCGGCAAAGCATGCGGTGAGAAGCGGCGGCGGCTGTGGCGGCGCAGGCAGTGGCGGCGGCGGCCTGGCAGCGGTCGCTTGTGGCGGCGCAGATGGCGGCGGGGCGCTGGTCGCGATGGCGGCGCCGGCGCAGGCGGCCAGCGGCGGCGCTGGCCAGCGCAGCAGCAGTGGCGTTGGCGCGCAGGCGAGGTGGCGATGGCGGCGGTGGCGGCGGCGATCCAAGCGGGCGGGGCCTTACCGGCGGGCGGCGGTCGATGGCGGAGGCGGCGGCGGTGGCTGCCTCGGGAGGCCTGAGGCAGGAGGAGATGGCGGTGGTTGCGTCGAGTCGGGGTGGTGCACGCGGACCGAGGCCAGGTGGGGCCCTGCCTAAGTAGTCCCTTGCGCGAAAATCCTACTCCAATACGGTCCAGAATTTGACTCCGATTCGGAAATCGGTCCATATTTTCGGAACGTTTTCCGGCGGTTTACTAAAACGTCCGAGTCTTTTGCATACGAACTCCGATTGGAGCGATTCTCACGCCTACGGGTTCGTATCGTCGAGGGGAACAACCTTCAGTCAAAGTTTGAGTGAAAACTCGAACCTACAGGGGTGGTTGTTGCAAGTCCCTCTAAAGCTCCCTGCAGGAACCTCGAAGCGAAACAAAATAGGGTTTTGAAGATAGCGTTCCGCCGAACCTTTCTACTCGACGATTTTGCATCGAAAGATATGATGCAATGCTATGAATGATATGCAAGACCAAATCTAAAATTTGGGATGTGACAAGACTAACCCCCTTAAGATGAATCTCGTCCTCGAGATTAGGCGCGGCTAGCGAATAGGTGTGGGTAGTCCTCTCGGATGTCATCTTCACGCTCCCAAGTGGCTTCCTCTTCGGTGTGGTGGATCCACTGTACCTTGCAAAACTTGATCGTCTTGGTACGGGTAGTCCTTTCTGCTGTCTCCAGAATCTTGACCGGTTTCTCTTCGTAGGTCAAGTCATTCTCCAGCTGAACCTCCTCTAGAGGTACGGTGTCTCTCAATGGTGTATCCACCATCTCCGGATGGCACTTCTTCAGCTGGGATACGTGGAACATGTTATGAACAGCAGACAGAGCCTCTGGCAACTCCAACTGATAAGCAACTTCTCCTTTGCGTGCTAAGACCCGATATGGTCCAATGAATCGAGGTGCCAGTTTACCCTTAATTCCAAACCTCTTGATTCCACGAAGCGGCGATACTCTGAGGTATGCTCTATCGCCTATCTCGTACACCACTTCCTTGCGCTTGGCGTCAGCGTAGCTCTTCTGCCTTGATTGTGCTACCTTCAGCCTATCTCTAATCAAGGCGACCTTCTCCTCAGCATCCTTGATCAAATCAGGTCCAAACAGCTGACGTTCTCCTACTCCATCCCATAGCAATGGTGTTCGGCACCGTTTCCCATACAGCACATCAAACGGTGACGTCTTGATGCTGGTTTGACAGCTGTTGTTGTAGGAAAACTCCGCATATGGCAAATTCTCATCCCAACTGGATCCATGAGCCAAAGCGCAAGCTCTCAGCATGTCCTCCAAAATATGATTCACCCTCTCGGTTGCATCCATCACCATGGGTGAAGCAATGCTAAACTCCAATCTAGTACCAAGTGACTCGCATTTGGCGCCCGAAGTGTGAGGTAAATTGGGTGCCTCTATCGAATCGATACTCTTGGGAACTCCGTGTAGGCACACAATTCTGTCCATGTAAATCTTGGCCAACTTTGCACTCGTATAGGTTGTCTTCACCGGTATAAAGTGGGCTACCTTGGTCAAATGGTCGACCACTACCCAAATAGAGTCATATCCTGACCTGGTCCTAGGCAATCCTGTGATAAAATCCATTCCCACTCTATCCCACTTCCAATCCGCATGAGCAATGGCTGTGATCCTGGCAGCTTCGGTGTTACGCCTTCACTCGGCTACATACATCACATAGGGCAATATGCTTGGCGATATCTCCCTTCATGTTGTTCCACCAAAATCTGCTCTTCAAATCCATATACATCTTTGTGTTTCCCGGATGTATGGAGTACGGCGAGTTATGAGCCTCCTGCAAAATCAACTCCCTTATCTCCGGGTCGCTGGGCACACACAAACGATCTCCATACCACAAGGTACCATGCTCGTCCTCGCGAATATCCTTTTCCCGGTTCTCTTTCATCTTTTCCTTTATCTCTTCTATTTCCTTGTCTCCTACCTGAGCCTTTATGATCATGTCCTGTAGCGTCGGTTGGACTTCCATTGTAGCCAAATATCCTTCAGACACTACCTCCAGTCTAAGATCCTTGAATTGCTTTCACAAGTCCTCAGGCAATTCACCAATTGTCAATCCATTGGCATAAACCTTCCGGCTCAGAGCATCTGCTACTACATTGGATTTTCCTGGGTGGTATTGTAGATTCATATCATAATCCTTGATAAGTTCCAACCATCTCCGTTGTCTCATGTTCAGTTCCTTCTGTGTAAATATGTACTTCAGGCTCTTGTGGTCGGTGTACACATCACAGTGTTTTCCCATTAAGTAATGCCTCCATACCTTGAGCGCATGAACCACTGAAGCTAACTCCAAGTCGTGTGTGGGGTAATTCCGCTCGTGGTGCTTGAGTTGTCGCGAGGCATACGATACCACTCTCCCATCTTGCATCAGCACACTCCCAAGTCCCTGTCGTGAAGCATCACAGTACACTTGGAAATCCTTCTGAAGATCTGGTAAACACAGAACAGGCGCGGTCACTAGTTGGCGCTTCAGTTCCTGAAAGCTGGCTTCACATACGTCTGACCATTCAAACTTCATCTCCTTCTTCAGAAGTTCAGTCATCGGCTTAGCAATCTTGGAAAAGTTTTCGATGAACCTCCGGTAATAACCAGCAAGTCCCAAAAATCTTCGAATCTCTCCAGCATTCTTGGGTGCTTCCCACTCAGTTACTGCAGTCACTTTGTTTGGATCAACAGCAATTCCTTCTCCTGACACTACGTGTCCAAGAAATCCAACAGTGTTAAGCCAGAATTCACACTTACTGAATTTGGCATACAGCTTGTGTTCCCTCAGCTTCTCCATAATCAGTCGCAGATGCTTCTCATGCTCAGCATCATCCTTGGAATATATCAGTATGTCATCAATAAACACCACCACGAACTTGTCCAAATACTCCATAAATACCTTGTTCATCATGGTCATGAAGTATGCCGGGGCATTCGTTAGTCCAAAAGACATAACTGTATACTCATATAAACCATACCTAGTGGTGAAGGCGGTTTTTGGTACGTCCTCTTCTCGGATTTTCAATTGGAAATAGCCTGATTGCAGATCAATCTTGCTGAACACCTTTGCTCCTTCCAGTTGATCAAACAAGACATTTATGTTCGGCAGAGGGTACTTGTTCTTGATGGTTACTTCATTCAGCGAGCGATAGTCTACCACTAATCTTTTGGTGCTGTTTTTCTTCTCCACAAACAAAACAGGTGCTCCCCATGATGACGCACTAGGCTGAATGAATCCCTTTTCCAGCTGCTCCTTCAGCTGTTTCTTCAATTCTTTCAGCTCATCCACATCCATCTTATATGGTTTCTTTGCTATAGGTCCTGTTCCCGGCATCAGGTCGATAAGGAACTCTACATCTCTGTCAGGTGGCATCCCTGGCAGCTCTTCCGGAAACACGTCGGGGTAATCCCTAATCACTGGTACAGTATCCATGCTAACCCCCTTAAGAGAATTCAACTTACACCATCTCGGTCGTGCAGCCGACTTGAATCTAATCCTCTTACCATCCGGGGTTTTGAGTGAAACAGCTCGCTGTGCACAATCTATGTGTCCCCCATGCATAGACATCCAATCCATACCCAGAATGACATCTAATCCCTATGAATCCAACACTACCAAATGTGAAGTGAAGTTGTGTGTTCCAATCCTCACAGTTAAATCGCGGCATGCTGCGCTAGCTATCATATCTCCTCCAGGTGAAATCACTCTAATAGACCTTTTCATGGACTCTGTAGGTAACTTATACTTATCCACAAATGCTCTTGATATGAATGAATGCGATGCACCAGTATCGAAAAGTATAAGTGAAGGGTAAGTGTTGATTGGGAACTTACCAATCACAAGGTCAGGCTCATCTGGAATCTCCTCCACATTCATGTGGTTCACTGTGGCCTTATCGCCGTTGGTTGGCTTGAGTCCCTTCCTCTCTGGACAGTTGTCAACATAGTGTCCCTTCTGCTTGCACTTGAAGCACGTCACCTCACTCAGATCCTTCTTCAAGAAGTTGCGATCACGGTTGCGGTCATGTCCACCGTGTCCTCCAGAGTGGTGAGAGTGTCCTCCCTTGTGGTTGTGGTGGATGCTCCTGTGGTTGTCATGGCGATGTCCATCGCGGCGGTCATGGCTCCCATGGTCACTTCCTCCATGCTTGGAGTATCCATCATATGAAGTGCGAGACTTGTGGTGAGAACCAGAGTGGTGATTGTTGTTCTTTCTCTTGCGGTTCTCCACCTGCTTGTGCTTCCCTTCCAAGATCCTAGCCTTGTCCATAAGCTCCTGGAAAGTGGGGCAGTAAACCACAAGTAGCTGTACTGAAAGCTCATCACTGAGGCCATCCAGGAATCTCTCCTCCTTTTGGCATCGGTGTCAACATCCTCAGTGCATAACGGACAGTTGTTGAACTCCTCAATGTACTCGGCCACGGTGCGATTGGTTTGGCGCAAATTGCGGAAATCCTTCCTCTTCAGGCTCAGAACTCCCGAAGACACGTGGTTGGTCCTAAAACCTTCCTCAAACATTGCCCAAGTCACGGTATCCAGCGGGTGGGTGATCTGGAACGTGTCCCACCAAGAAGCGGCTGGTCCCTCCAGTAGGTGAGCGGCAAACCTCACCTTCTCAGCATCAGTGCATCCGACAGTTACTAGATCCTTGTTGACTGAACGCAACCAGTCGAGAGCAACCATTGGTTCCGTTGCAGTAGAGAACTTAGTTGGCCTTAACCTCAGGAATCTGGTGAGAACATCTCCCTGAGGCTGATTGTTTCCATTGTTGTTGTTCTGGTTTGCCATGAACTGATTCATCACTTGGGTCAGTTGTGCCTGAGCTGCCATGAGCTGCTCCATCTCAGTGGGTTGGCGACGGGGAGGCATCTGCGGTTCAGCATAGGTAAGTTTAGAAAGAATCAACTACGACAATAGCATTCTACCCATGCATATGATCAATCAACAACAAACAATAGCAGACAATCACAAGCAAGCAACACATCAACAAACAAGTTATCCAGCAACATTCCAGGTGTTATCCTAGCAGTATATAACTACTGAAATAGTTTTTGCAAGAGTTGGCAATGGTTAACTAAACAATAGATCAACAAATCAACAAAACAGCAATTACGCGTAAGGTCCAGCAGCTTTCACGAATTTTTCCGCTGACTTAAACTCGTCAAAAATTAAGCCAATTTTTGTGCATATGGAATGTAGAGTTTCGATCAGCCCAATTTTTTCAGATTTTTCCGAGTTACCAGAAAATATGAAAAATCGCTAAGATCGCTGTATCGTGAGAAAAACTGCAGCGAAAATAACACGATAGTAACCAAATTGCCATAACTCTTTCATTAAAATTCACATAAATCCTGGGATATTGGAGTACACAAATAAGCAACTAAACACTTTTAAACTAAAACGAACTAGGATTCACAACGATCGGGACTAATCCTAACGAATTTGCATAACGTGGACTAATTGGACTTCTATCTACTTCTTGAAGAGATTGAGGTAGGTCCTTGCGGTCATGCGTTGGCGCTTTTCATGGTACAACCATGGCGCGGAGTGTACACCTCTCTGAACCATCACTTGAGACTTCAAACTCCACCTCTTCGGATCCTCCTCTTCTTCATCCTCACCGCCACAGAACAGCTTCATCTCCTCCACCATCATCGCTCCATCATCATCATCCTCGTCCTCATCATCATCGCTCCTCCACTGTCATCATCATCCCCATTGTTGCCATCATCTCCATTGTCATCATTAGAGGGTGGATTCAGCTGTGCTTGGAGAGCGGCAATCTGGGCTGTCATAGCTTCAATGGTTTGGTCCCTTTCCTGGACGGTCCCTTGCAATTGATGTATGTTTTGGGCGTTCTCCTGCACAGTACCATGAAGATGGGCTATGGTCTCATCTCTGGCTATCAGGGCAGTCTCCAGAACTCCCACAGCTTCATGCAAAGTGTCTATCTCCTGTTCTTGGACCACCATTCCATTGCTAGTAAAGTCTGCAATCTCCTTCAACATCCTCACCTTCTCTGCTAGAGCTCCATTCTCTCTCTCCATGTCCTCTATGTGCCTCCGATGGGGCGGCATGTTGTTCCTGTCGCCCGGGGTAATCACAATGTTCCCTTCTTCATCACGCCTTCCATAATCACGGTAGGGTGAATCTGCAGGCAGTAGGTGTCGGACATAGTGGCACTGGCGAGACATGGCTTCATGTACAGCCAAGTTGATTCCAAGTCCCCAGTTGCAGTATATCTTGGTGTAGACCAAGTGCGCGGGGTTTGGCAAGGCGGTATCTCTGAATATGAAGGTAGTGATCTCCCATGCATCCTCTCCATATCCATAGGTGTACAGCCTTCTTCCCTTGAACATAGGCAGTGGCAATCCCAATGATTGATAGAGCTGGGCTAACTGCCTTGCAAAGGGCCTTAGTGACTCCATGGTGACATACTCAGTCCTGACGTCTCCCATCTATCAAGTAAAAGAGGAAAGTTTGAGAATAGCATATGGTAAGAATTTACGAGGGTGAAAGGCATAAGAGGAAAGACAGTGTTAATATAGGCTTAATAATTCTATGGCTTCCTAATCCAATCCTAGGTCACGATCCTACAGTCGACACACGGGCTCTAATACCATCCTGTGACACCCCGGTTCTGATAAGACCGTGGCCTCTATGTGACATGCAATCCCTGGATCGGTTCATTGGCCCACAATAGAGTAAGATAGATAATCATAGCAAAATAACCGTGTATCATGATCTAAAAAGATCCAGAGTACCATTATTACGATATAGAAGCTTAGCATAAAGCTAGCTCAAATTGTTCAGGTAGCAACAAAAACAAGTAAATCCTCCAATCTTCAAATTGCCCACAAGTGAACAAGTGTCGAGTGGAGTACCGTGGCCTATAACGATCAATCAGAATCGGAATAACCTGCAACATGAAACGTAGCAGCCCCGAAGGGTCAATACATGAAATGTATGGCAAGTAGAGCTAGTAAAGGAGACAATAGTACTAACATCTACATGCATATTTGGCAAGTGGAGCTGTGTCTGGCTTGCATTTGCAAATACATTTGTCCTACTTTCATAAGCAGTTTTGATTTTCTTTGAAAAGAACCCAATTAAGTTAACCCAACAATATTAAAACAATTATGAAATTAGAATGAGCGAGAAACATGTCATGGAATCAATATCTAGCAACTCAGATGTCCATAACCGGGGACACGGCTAATCGATTAGATTATACACTCTGCAGAGGTTAGTACACTTTACCCATGTGACTTGGCCAGCCCAGCTCGTACCATCACTCTCATTTTGGGTGATGATAGGGAGAATACCAAGAAGAGACTGTTCGGGAAGTAGCTCCTCAATCCCGACGCGCACCGGTCCAACCTACCAAAATTCTATATCTCTGGATACACGGGTTCGAGTTACCACAACCTACTAAGTCCAACCAACCGCCCGTTCCATTATTGGCATATGGTTGTACACGTAAGCTACACAATAAAGAAGCCAATCATTCTCTCTTGATACCTGGGTGCCTTTCCGCAATGAAACCACCAAAATTTATCAATACCATCACACCCAGGGGGTTCATTGATTAAGTTGTTTTTAGTTTTCACAAACCAATACTTTGAGAAAACAAGTATCGTTGATGTAACCCAACTCACGTTCAACAAAGCATGGCTAAGCACATCTACCAACGGTGGTTCATCTACAAAGAGGGTCCTACCACATAATAGGACATAGCATAGCGATAGTATCATCCTACACATGCATCTACAAAATACACGACAATGCATAGAAAATAGTAGGACGATATTCATTAACAAAGTAGCATCTACTTGCCTTGGTTGTAGAGGTCTGGAGCACAATCCTCACACGAGCAAGCGTTGCACTCAACACAATCTACACGACACAATTGCATTCATAAACAAACAATCCACAACATATGCAACAAATATGATGCATGAATGCAAGAACGGCAAGTGAATTAGTGCTACAGCTGCACCACAACATCCTATAACATAACACTACCGATTGCATGCATGGAAAATAGTTTTAGCGCTAGGAAAACTACTAGACAAAAGTAATGCTCCAAACTAGAGCTAGAACTTAAATAATTCGCTGCCGGTAGTATACTGTTTGTAAAATCTTGGGAAAATCTACCGCATAGGCATCGCTGATTAGAAACAGTACCAATTGGAATTACTCAAAAAGAAATTATAAAACTCCCCGAGTAATTAAAAAACTGCAGAAAGCCATTAGACAATTGCTGCAGAAGTTTTTACTGTAAGTCTACCTTTTTAATTCACGATGAGATTCCCCTCGTTCATATGAGTTCAGGGACATATCACACGCGATTTTTGGAGCTACGGATCTTTTTCTACGGATTTATTACTCCGAAAAGTCCACTAATTGTTTGATTAAACTGTAATAAACCTGACAGTAAAAGTCTGAACCAAAGGTACAGCGAGATTCTACACGACTCACTGAACTCGTACATATTTCATTTGCAATTTTTGTCCAAGCGGTTGAATTTCTACGCAATTTACAATATTCTACCGAAATCTGCCAACTAAAGGGATTAACGAAATTGACCCGCCAACTGGTTCTGCTTGATCGGTCAACCTGCCTGCTGACTGGGCGCTAACTGGGCGTCTGACTAGTCAACGCCTGGGATGCTGACCAGTCAACGAACGATCTAAGCCGCTGATCTGAGATCTGACGGTGGCTGCTGTCTTACCGGAAACGGATGGCGAAACAGACTCCGGAAGGCGATGGCGATTGGTTCCGGCGTCGGGGTTCTTCCTGCACGGACGTGCACGGTTAACGGGAGGTTCAAGATTGTCAACGACGCGACGCGCGGGCGCAAGAAGGCAGATGTATGCATGCATGCGAGCACGCGAATCGAGCAAGCGGCTAGTGCGCTGCGAGGCGCAAGGCGGCGGCGGCGAGGTTCGGCGGCAGCAGATGCGACGGGCGGTGAGAAGCGGGCGGCGTGGGCGGCGAAGGCGTGGCGGCGGGCGCACGTGGCGGCGGCGGGGTCGCGTTGGCGGCGCAGATGGCGGCGGGACGGCGCGCGGGGTCACGTGGTGGCGAGGCGCGTGGCAGCGCGGGCAGTGGCGGCAGCAGCGAGACCGACGGCGCTGCTTGGCAGCCGAGGCGGTGGCGGTGGTGGCCAGCGGCGGCGATCCGCGGGGCGGCGCGGCGGCGGGGCCTTACCTGCGGCGAGCGGCGGTCGACGACGGAGGCGGCGGCTGCCTCGGGAGGCGCGCACGAGGCAGGAGGAGATGGAGGCGGTGGTTGCGTCGAGGCGGGGTGGTGCAAGCGGACCGAGGCCAGGTGGGGCCCTGCCTAAGTAGTCCCTTGCGCGAAAATCCTACTCCAATACGGTCTAGAATTTGACTCCGATTCGGAAATCGGTCCAGATTTTCGGACCGTTTTCCGGCGGTTTACTAAAATGTCCGAGTCTTTTGTATACGAACTCCGATTGGAGCGATTCTCACGCCTACGGGTTCGTATCGTCGAGGGGAACAACCTTCAGTCAAAGTTTGAGTGAAAACTCGAACCTTCAGGGGTGGTTGTTGCAAGTCCCTCTAAAGCTCCCCGTAGGAACCTCGAAGCGAAACAAAATAGGGTTTTGAAGATAGCGTTCCGCCGAACCTTTCTACTCGACGGTTTTGCATGGAAAGATATGATGCAATGCTATGAATGATATGCAAGACCAAATCTAAAATTTGGGATGTGACATCCGGATACAATTTGTGCCTGATCCCAGCATTCCCTGTGGCGAGAAAAGGCCCACTAGGTGCGGTGCCGCTCGTATCATGCCCAGGAAAGAGTCGATCTTTCCTCGGGTCACCGGCATAGATTCTTGCAAGAAATGGCATAGAACTTTCTTCTATGTCAAAAATAGAGGGTCCATCGACTACATCCGGCTTCCCCTTCAAGGACGAGGTTCCCAGCAAGGAGTTTTGGAAGCTTGACCCGCGCGACAAGAATGCCGCGGTGAATGAGGCTAATGGGATCCTCGAGAGGCTGCTCTCATCGGATGAGAACTTCCACTTAACTGAGGAGGATCTCATGTGTGCTTTTATCGCACGCCGAGTTAGCCCCATCCATGCCAGAAGCCACAAGATGTGCTTCATGAGCGGCCCGCGAGATCCTACCCGGCACTCCACTTTGGAGCTCAACAACGACTCAGTTGCCCGCCGAGTCAGCTCGATTTTCAAGCTAACCTTAGTGGAAAATTGGGCCTGGAGCTGCCCTCCTTTTAACCGGGATAGGCTTGTCCCCTGGGTAAGCGTCCGAGTCATCCATTCGCTGCCTAAATAACTTTCCTTGCATTCACTTGATGTTCCATTTATTTATCGATCTCATTCTGTTTGTCTTCCACAGAATCTCGTTCACCAGGTTGATGACAGTACCGTCCCTCCTAGGTCCTACTATGAAGATCGCTCTGACACTGATGAAGTTGAATTTGATCTGGAGTGCTTCATGCCAATCCTGCATGCTGCTGTTGTCTCTTCTTCGGGTAAGACCTCTACTCGAAACCCCTTGCAAGATTGGTCTGATGATGATGATGTTCACTGTGAGGTTTTGGAGGTATTTGTCTTTTGACCTTAACTCTCTGACTTATCCGAATGGGCTCGTCATTTACTTATGCAGCTGTCCAGGTACATGAGGTTCCCCCTCTCTCCATGGGTGGACTCGGCAAGATCCCTGCCGCTAAGTCGAGTAAGCGGCGCGAGGCCTCCTCCCGTTCTCAGCCTTCCAAGAAATAATGACTTGATCATGTTGCTCCTGTTGCCATACTATCCCATACTCACAAGGCCGCTGGGAACCGGCTCACTCGTCGCATCCCGCACGACCCGACCGTTTCCGGGTAACTTTATCCGTTCGTTAACTTTCATGGCTTTCTCCATTCTAGGCCTGCTTCTTCTCCATTAAGGCCGGCTTTCTGCTGCGCAGAGCCCCGTCTGGATCACTGCCCCCACTACTGAGACTCATGCGTCTCAGAGTGAGGCCGACCCGGCGGCGCGCCCATCGGAGGAGACCCGTCCTATCTCTCCAGTTGTTTTACCAGAGCGGACCCTCGAACCCGGCGCCAGCAGTATCGGCACCGAGGAAACTCCTGTTGCTAGCTTCCCCGGTACCAGTTTGCCTGCTGACCAGTTATAGCCCCTCAGAATGTTATTGAGCCTTCTCATTCGGCTCTTGTATATTCGCCAACCAGTTCTAGACCTGCTCCTCCTGCCTTTTTGGCCAAAGATCAGACTCGGCCTGCTGCCCAAGGCCACGCTCGCTCCGTGTCCAGCAAGCCATCCTCTACCAAGCAATTGAGTCTGATCCATGCTCCAGGCATCACTCCGCAGATCTGGCCCACACCAACAACAACGGCACCCGCTCCGGCGGGTTAGTTGGGCGAGTCTGCAGTTGCCGGATCTGGCAGTGCTTCCAGGGCTGGTGCATTGCATACCAGCAATGCTGCTACCCATGCCGGGGTGGGAACTACCCTAAAGAAAGGGAAAGTCCCGACTCGGACACTCAGCGGGCACGGACTTGGCTCCACGGAGCGCTACGCCGTTACCTGGAACGCGTATGTCGAGCAAGAGGTGAACTCCGGTGCTGGCAAGAAGATGAAGCTGGGCCCTAAGGCTGTCTCAGATGTGACTCAACAGGCCATCGCCTTGATGGCCAAAGCATATCAAGTGAACAAGTTATGCCACTTACTTACTCTTTTGCGTACTGAGTATCTTTATATTATGTATGATCCCTAGTCCCCGAGGTTATTGCCAAGTAAGGAACTTAGTCAGCTGTAAGCTTGATCATACACCTTCTGACTAGATCTTGATCGTGTAGCTCACGCATAACGGGCACACCAAGGTGCATCAGACTCTCCTCATGGACTTTCGCAAGCTCGAGCTCGCTCACCAAGAACTAAAAGCTGAGGCTCAGGGCCAAGGTACTTTTTTCTTACTCGGCTTGTTTTTATTCGGCGGATCTTCTTTATTTCCTCTCCTTGAGTTTTTCTCATTGTCCTTCTACAGTTTCTGCCCAATCTACCATTGATACGCTGCACTCACAGATCTGCGAAGCTGAAAGTAAGTTCTTAGAAACTCTGTGACCGCTCTGCATTTATGCTTATTCCTTTGTTATCTCAACGGATCCGAGATAGATGATGTTACTGACGAGTCACATGCTCGGAATAAGCAGAGAGGCACCAAGTCAAACTCTAGAAGGAGCGAGACGAGGTGACCAGACTGAAGCAGCAGATGGCGGATATGGAGCAAAAGCACCAGTCCGAACTAAAGGGCCTGTGCGAAGAACTTGCCGAGAAGGATGGACAGCATGCTGCCAGTGCCAAAAGAACCAACTAGCTGCTCAAAGAGGCCGAGTTGTCCGTTCAGTCGGCGCACCAGGACCTGGAAGCTCTTCAAGCCAAGGCCAAGATCTGACAGAGCAAGCTTGGCATGATCAACTCATTTCTCGGTAGTGAGTTCTTACTCTTTTCAGTGTACTTCTACTCTTATTCTTTGCCCCTTTTCCATTGTTTCTAATGTTCCTTCGTGTTTGCAGAGAATTTCTCTGAAGCTGAGATGTTCGCGTTGAGGGCAATGAAGAGGATTCGAGCCGAGTTTGGAGCTTCGGCTGATGGCGAGATCACCATCGATGAGAACCTGGTGATGTCAGAGCGCGCAACCACTCTGAAGTCATGCGGTGTTGACCTTCTTAAGTCGGCAATCCATGCGTTCAGGATGCTATGGCCAGATGAGGATGTGCTCGCCCTTATTGAGCCCTTGGCCGCCAAGCTGCTTCTTATGAGGACAGACTGGATCAATGGCGTGAGTCGGCCGGTCGGGCTGCAGGCTGCAGCGTACAAGGCCCTTGTCGTTGTGCTCTCATGGTATGAGGACATCAACCTTGATGTTCTCGCGCGCATGAGGGCCAAAGGTAAGTGGATCCACGATCCTGAGCTCATCAAGAAGCGCCAGGAGAGAGCCTATGCCATGGTCGATTATGATCTGGTGCACGCTTGGTGCGATGGGCCTAGCTTCCTCGACCTTGGTGAGACGCTTGCTGAGACTATCGACGATGAAGGTGCTGATAGCAAGGCCACTGATTCAGATGGTCCTGAAGACTCTGCTGATGCACCTGACTCGGCCGACGCTCCCGATGACGCTCCCAGCTCCTGCCCCAAGAACACTCCTCCAAGTCCAGCTTCTTAAGCTGGTTATGAAAAACACTTAACTTTGATGAGATCCCCGGTATGCCGGGTGCAAATGTAATATACAGTGCACTTATTTCGGGTATGTGCCTTTTGTTAAGGCTTAAACTTATATTTTTCTCTGAATGTCAATCATCCAGGGGCAAGTCCCCGAGTTTCATTTGCCGTTTCCCTTTTCCTTGAATTTGGATCTTGTCTACCTTTTTTTGGCGTTTGACATTAGAGTCTCAAAGTTCTAAGGATTCAGTTAGCGGATATGAAACTAGGCAACTTGACCTAGGGTCATTTGACATACAAACCAATATATCCTGCAATGGGTTAGTTGAAGGTATACATAGAGCCGACTCGCGTTTCTCCCTTTACTTATCTTGTGTTCATGTTTACTCATCGTTGATCTTTTCCTCTTGCTTGCCATGAAGCCGTGTTTTCGGACAACAGCATAGTCGAAGAGTTGATTCTATCCGAGTTGTTCCGAGATAAGTCTTAAGTGTCAACGCCAGCCGACATAGAATTTTCAAGGATAAACATAAGGTGTAGTCCCCAAGTCAGTTTTTTGAGTCATACCATTTTATTATCAGCACATAGCCAGCATAAGCATCCGACATATGAGAGTTTGAGAGATACATACATGATGTCTACGCACTTCTATTCTTGTAGACAGTTTTTGGGCCTCCAAGTGCAAAGGTTTGTAGAACAGCAGCAAGTTTCCCTTAAGTGGATTACCCAAGGTTTATTGAACTCAGGGAGGAAGTGGTCAAAGGTATTCCCTCTCAAGAAACCCTGCAATCAAGATACAAGAAGTCTCTTGTGTCCCCAACACACCTAATATAGGTGCACTAGTTCGGCAAAGAGATAGTGAAATACAAGTGGTAACGGTGCCAGAAAATAGCTGATGGCATGGAGGACTAAAGCAAGCAAACATGCAACAGATCTAGTAGCAAACGGTGTTTCAATGTTTAGAAACAAGGCCTACGGATCATGCTTTCACTAGTGAACACTCTCTCATATAAATATATTCTCTTCATGATACTACTCTTAACTACTCTCTAGTTGGACACTCTAATCCACGGTAGGGCCTTCCCCAATCTAGATAACCCCACACTATCACCTTGAGCGCTAGATGGTTCCAACAAACACCACAATTTCATAGAGACATCCAACTCCAAATATAACTCATAACAAATATTCACTCTAGCCAAAGTGCCACACACGGTATGCATGTTGTCACTTTCACACGCGTGGGGAAAAGCATAGATCTATTAAAGCACAAAGAGTATTTATGTCGACTCAAACCTAAGTGCCACCATGGCATGCACGCTGTCACTTTCACACACATGGGGAGAGCAGAGATCTATTGAAGCACTTGAGTAGCAAGGTAGATCTACTTGATTACAAAGATCATGACCACAATAAGATCATGCATAGAGAGAGAGATGAACACATAGCTACCGGTAGAGCCCTTAGCCTCGAGGAAGAACTACTCCCTCCTTATCATGGGAAATAGCAATGGTGATGAAGATGGTGGTGGAGATTGATGGAGATGGCTCCGGGGGCACATCCCCGTCCCGTCAGGGTGCCGGAACAGAGACTTTCTATCCCCCGAATATCCCCTTCGGTGGCGGCGGCACTATAGAGGTTTTCGTGGATTTCTTCTAGATTCTTTAGGTTTTTCCCATCGGAAGCTTCTTATAGGCGCAGGAATCAAGGTCGGTGGGGGTCTAGGGGGCCCACACCCCCTCCAGGCGCCTCCAGGGCTTGCCCGCGCCTAGGAGGGTTTGGCCACCCTATGCCCCCCCTCCAGCTCTGCTTCGTGGTTCTGTGTTGCTCCGAGAAAATAACAACTTTGGCTTTTGTCCCGTCCAATTCCGAGAATATTGATTTTCTACCTTTCTGGAACCAAAAATAGAAGAAAACATGCAACTGGCACTGTGGAACTTGTTAATAGGTTAGTTCTAGAAAAGATATATAAACACCTCAAAGTGTAGACAAAGCAAAGCAAAGTAGATATTAAAAAAGCATGGAACATCAAAAATTATAGATACGTTTCCGACGTATCAATACACTACTTCTCCTAAGTGTAGAAAGGATGTAGCAGTGCCACATTCAGCTAATATGTCTGCCTTGTTCTTTTGTGCTTCGCGAGCATCTATTAGGTAATATGAATCATTATGCAATGTTTTGCTTACAATGAATGGTCCTTCCCATGGGGGTGATAGTTTATGCATTCCAGCTGTGCGTTGCACTAGCCTGAGCACCATATCCCCTTCTCAGAAAACACGAGGCTGGACCTTTCGGATATAATAGCGTTGGAGATTTTGTTGGTATATGGCGGATCTGGACAATGCCAATTCTCGTGCTTCTTCGAGTAAGTCAACTCCATCTTCTCGGGCCTCTTTTACTTCGGCTTCCGAGTATTGTATTACTCTTGGCGAGTCGTATTCTATGTCGGTAGGCAAAACTGCTTCTGCCCCATACATAAGGAAGAATGGCGTATAGCCTGTTGATCAATCCGGAGTTGTCCTTAAACTCCTCAGTACTAATGGTAGTTCCTCGATCCAGCAGCCAGGTGATCTCTAGAGTGGTTCCATTAGACGGGGTTTTATCCCGGATAGAACAAAGTCGTTAGCTCATTCAAATTGTCCATTTGATTCTGGATGAGCGACTGACGCTACATCAAGCCTTATTCGGTTTTTCCCATAGAAGCGAGCAAAAGCTCATTTGGCAAAGTTTGTGCCATTATCTATGATCACACTTTGCGGGTGACCATATCTTAGGATTATGTCTTTTAGGAATGTGACAGCTGTTTTTCCATCCAGTTTTTTGATGGGCTTCACTTCTATCCATTTGGTGAATTTGTCAACCATTACTAGTATGTGAGTCATGCCGCCCCTCGCTGGTCCTACCATATCCAGACACCATACTGCGAATGGCCAGGAACGCCTTGGCTACCAATGCCCTTGATGATGCATGGTTCCCACACTCTCCTTGGTGAATGCCCAACAGTATTTCTTGGCCTTTCTCTGGACTTATGCAACGCTGCAGTACACTCGTCACACTCCTTTTGCACAACTCCTTATTGATTATTGTGTATTCTTTTTCTCTTCTTTCTGTTTGTCTTGCTAATATCTCCTCATCAGGCAATGATCCATCTCTCAAGTAGTTAAATATTGGTTGCGCCTAGGCTAGTATCACTGGTGCCGGGTCTATGTCTCCATCAATTTCTATTGGCTCAGCCGACATATGTTCTGCCGACATAACCTGAGGAGTCCCCGAGTGTGATTCGGCAACCCCTGATGTGAGTGGAACAGTCCCCTAGTTACTCGAACCTTCCCCTGAGTCGGTGTCCATTGGCACATCGTCTGACTCTTGGTTTGCTGGGGTGAGCCTAATTGACTCAGACTCTATGACGGCTTGATCAATGGTTTTCTGAGATGTTCCAATGCTACTCCTGGTGGAATTGCTTGCCGAGATGAGCCTAACTTGGATAATACATCCTCTGCATCATTCTCTGCTCTAGGTATGTGATGAAATTCACACCCGTCAAAATATACCACAATATGTTGCACATGAAAATGATATAGTGCCATATTTTCATCCAATGCATCCCAATGCCCATACACTTGCTGGATAACCAAGTCCGAGTCACCAAAACACATGATCCTTTTGATGCCAATTTCCTTGGCCACTCTTATGCCATGGACAAGTGCTTCATACTCGGCTACGTTATGTGATGCAGCGAAGTGGATCTGTAACACATACATGAGCTGATCCTTCTTTGCTGATGTGAGCACTATCCCGGCGCCTAGGCCCATGTAACTACCTCGGTGAACTACGCTCCTAGATACAAGTCTGGATGAGTGGTAGTGGTTGAAATAGTACGGTGGGGCCCCAAAAGCCACTCACTGGTAGTCCTTTCAGACGTCCCAACCACTACCCTCTCAACGGGACCTGTACGGGCGGCGTAGTCGGCAGGCGAAGGGATCAACTACGTACACAAGTGGGTATGTACGCAAGCCACCATACAAGAGTACATCAGAGACATACCATCTAGAAACAAAGGAAATATAGCAACGCCATACGGCAAGATTCAAATGACCTAGATAGATCTATATTTTAGGATAACTCCTCATACAACACACATCAGAGTATCATGCGGAAGCGGCAAACAAAATCCGAGTACGGATAAGAAGCAAATCGGCATAAGATGCCATAGAAATAAGCACATCCCAACTACAGGTCTCACGGATCCCCGCTTTAATCTCTACACCGAACGATCGTTGCCCACATCTTCGCTTCTTCCACCCAAAGATCCGTCCCTGGAGGTACCTGTCCATCTGAATCAAGAATTTATCATGTGAGACCCTAAGGGTACTCAGCAAGTCTTAATGCCTCTAAAGGGGACACAACCTGGGGTGACGCAATTGCAGCGAAAGATAAACCCTAGCAGTTCTACAGATAAACGCTAACCATCCGCCTAACCAATGATAGACGGATGTCCGTGAATTAAGTACAACAGTTATAATGGTAATCTTGTCCGATCCATCCTCCTCCCTGCTTACCGACAAGGAAGCGGACGAACAACCCCCCATCCGTTGGCAATTTTATAAACCATTCCATGAGTGTTGCACTATTTTACTAGTCAAGTTACTTAGTCAGATTAAGGCGGTACTTTAGTTATGCTTGTCTATGATCAAGAAACTGTGCTCCAAGTCGTCCATATCCGCGGACACGGCTTTCAGAAAGTTTTACCCGGCCGGGGTGCACCAATAGCAACACACGCTCGATCAACCTCGGAAAAACCAAATCAAAACCCAACGAGGCTTTCACGACTGAACAATCACAGAATTCAGAAATATTTCAGGGGGCCACCCCTTTGAGTAGATCCCGCAACGAAGTAAGCAAGCTTCGAGACGGACTCAAGGTTAGCGCCAATGGCTGTAAGCGACTGGGAACCCGAAAACTCGGGGTGTCGATACCGCGTAATCACTCCGCCATCCTAAACAGTACAGTGTGCAGTACCTCGCACAATTTAAATACAGAAAAGTAGCATGGCATAAGTACAGGATCGTAAATAAAACCTCAAACTAGTTTGTGGCCCCAAGAAATAAGACGGAATCAAGCTCTGGCTCAGGGGGGTCCCATATACCTCCCGGATGTGGATAGCGCGATAAATCAAGGAACATGAATCAAGTACTCGGGGTCTTACGGGACACAAGTGAGCAGGAAAAACCAAATAGCAGATGTTGCTCACCGGTGCCACTTTCTTTAGTTATCCCAGAACTACTCAGGTTAAGTTGTTTAGGTACCTCATTATCCAACAGACGCTCACATACCCTACACATGCTGTTCTACGACTCGCATGGCTCAAACAACTCCTATAGTAATGGCTCATGGGATGGGGGAACAAGCTTGGTGGGGTTTTAAAAGTAAAGGCTATGCATACTTGGGATTCATTTTAATGCAATCGCGACTCAATGATGCAAGAATAAGATAGAGGCAATAGGTACTGTATGTATGCAAGCATGTGGAAGTGCTTGCCTGTCAGTTCAGTTGAAGCGAGGGACGGATCTGGGTAGTGCTCCTGGTTCTCTTGATATAACCCCCGCCGGTTCATCCGAGAAAAACCAAACAAACAAGGCCAACATGAATATAGAGCACAAGCATATGAATAATATGCGTCAAGCAAACAACCATGCCATGATGAATGATGCACAATTTACATGCCAATAAGGTAGCATGGCATGGGTGAGGTGTGGAATACAAGAAATAACATTTTTATTGGGTTTTATTCCCATTTTATTGTCAAATTAGTTGCTGTATATTATATATTTACATGATGCATTCTTCAATTCAAGTCATGGATATCATAAGCAGAAAGGTCTCGTCGAGCTGATCATTTTAGACACATCATTTGCTTAATTTGGAATTATAAAACACAAGTTATTAATTATTTAAATTCTAGTGGCATTAGTTGTAATTTAATTAAACTTGGAATTTTACTTATGCAAAAGGCAATATGGATGGCATATTTGGAATCCTCTCATTTTTCTGATATCCAAACATATATTACTTGTCCAATTTGGATTTACAAATAAAAAGTTATTTGAATCTGATTTGAAATTTGAATTTGAATTAGTTTTAATAGTTTTATAATTAAACAGACTCTGCACAACGTTTTACACCCAGGCTAACTTAACCCCTGCCACAGACACGTGGGACCAGACAGGCACTGACCCACGCGCCAGCGACTGAGAGGGAAGGGGGACCGCGGGTTGAGAACGAAAAACTACAGGAGCCTTTTTACAAAACCACCACTGACGCTGACAGAGGGCCCTGAGGACCGCGGGTTGACGTGGCAAAAAGGGGAGGGGGCAAATGCAAAACGACCCACTGGTACTGTGGATCTTCTCTCGACGAATCAAACAAAGACGCGCGATGTAGGGAAATGGGGAAGGCTGCTCGATCCGCGATCATGGCGCGCAATGGCGCTACCATCGGCTGGCTTAGGTGTGATGACAGAAGGAGGAGGCGGCTAGAAGACGCTTCGCTGCAGACGCTGGCTGGCGGCGCCGCCGGTGCACGCGGAGTGCTCGAAACGCTTCCGCCGGCAGGAAGCGAGGCAGAGTGGCATGTCTAGGAGGTCGGTGGCTTACCGCGAGGCGATGGCGTGCTTGGGTCGGGCGGTCGTGAACGGCGCGGGCCGACGCCGTAGCTAGGGTTTTCCGACGAGCGTCGGTGTCAGCGGGGCTGTACTTCTCCTCCTGGCGGCGTCTCCGTGAAGCAGTGGGACCAACCTCGACTCCACGGCTCTGTCCGCGACGAGCTTGACGTCCAAAGAAGGGGGCGACGGTGAAGCAGACGGTGGGCGTCGCCGGCTGCCGGGCATCGTCGGGAGAGAAAAGGGGAGGAAGGAAGCGGCTCTGGGGGGGAGATCTGGCGAGGCAGAGGAGGTGAGGGAGGATAATAACGAGGGACAGGAGGGTTGCGTGGGGGAGGGGATGCTGGCCAGGGTGGCGTCGGGGTCCTTTTTTCCCTCCCTCACGTGCTAGGCTCGATCAGGCCAGGGCAAGGCAGGGCAGGCGTGGGCACTAGAGGGGGGGCTGGTGGTAGGCGAGGCTGTGGAGGTGGTGGCTCGGTGGAGGGTCCCATGCAGAGAGAGAGAGGGGCTCGGCTAGGGTGGTGGAGCTAGGGTTAGATAGGAGGGAGGGTGGCTCGGCAAGGAGGGGGGTGGGGTCCTCATGCAGGAGAGGGGAGGCCGAGGAGATAGGGGCAGCTAGGGTAGAGGCATGGTTGGGGAGGAAGGTAGATAGGGCAACTTAGTGTTTTTGTTTAGATGTAGCTTAGGGTTTTGTTTAGAGAAGATGTAGATTAGGTCTTGTTTAGCTAGGGAGGAGAGTTGGCATGGGGTAGGTTTTTAGGATTTGCTAAAAGGGGTAAGAAAGAGGGAGGTGGCACTTAAGTTGATCAAGCAAACTACAAACAAGCCCTAAGCAAGATCAAGCAAGAAAAAGAGGAAGAGGGAGAGATAGATGGCCATGTGATGGAGGGGTGCTTCTTTGGTCCATGCATGATCCAAAATTGGTCAAGCAAGATCCAAGAAAGGGATGGTTTGGTTGGTGCATGCCTCATGAGCACATGTGTGTGCATGGGTCATGGGGGGTAGGGATTAGCTAAAGGGGAGAAGAGAGGGAGAGAGCTAGGGTTTTACACTACCAAAACAAGATCAAGCAAGGAAGGAGTGATCCACTTAGAATTCAAGCAAAAACCAAAACTAGAAAAGGTGGCACTTGCATGGCCCATGCAAGATAATTAATGCCCAATTTATTCTTGTGAAAACAATAATATTAACATGGCATTATTCACATGCATTCCCAAAAGGTGGGCAAGGCCAAGCACAGATTATGGTGGATTCCAACCAACAACATGAGCTAGAGATAACTCAAAATAAAAATGCCAAGCTCATATTAATTGGATGGTGGAATTATAAGGTGGTGAAAGAAAAGGTGGTGGAGTCAATAAGAGAGATGCCCTCAACTCAACTTGGGCATTTAACAATATATTAAGAACCAAATACAATATCAAGAGGCAACTACAATTAATCATGCACATGAGATAAGAACCAAACAAGAAAGGGTTTTATATGATGCTCAAATGCAAGGTGACATGATGACATGAGCATGATATGATGATGATGCAACAATTATATGTTGGAAGTGGCCCATTTTATTATTATAACATGTAGCAATACAGTGTTAGAACCTGGGATGCTACAACTCTCCCTGACTAAACAGGAATCTCCCCGAGATTCTAGGAAGAAGAAGAAGATACAAAGAGAGAAGGATGGTTGGCACGGAGTTCATCTTCACGCTCCCATGTGGCTTCATCAATGTAATGGTGTGACCACTGCACCTTGCAAAACATGGACTTGTTGCGTCCTTAGATTCTGCTCATGGTCTCAAGGATTTTGGTGGGGTGTTCTTGATAAGACAGATCTTCTTGGAGGTCGATCAGCTCATGATCCACGGTCTTGCGGGGTCTTTGAAGCACTTCTTGAGCTGAGAGATGTGGAAAACATCATGGACTTTGAGTTTTCCTAAGCTCCAGTGCATAAGCAACTTCTCCTCTTCTACCACGATCTTGAAAGGACCGATGTATCTAGGAGCCAACTTTCCTTTGATACCGGGTTGTGTTCCTCTCATGGGAGTGACACGAAGGTAGACGAGATCACCAGGGCATACACCATATCTGTGCTTCTGTCATAGTTGCTCTTCCGACGACTTTGAGCAATCTTCGGTTCTCGAGAATGATATGCACCTTCTCCTCGCTCGAGTCACAATGTCGTGGCCAAACCAGATTCTTTCTCCGCACCGACCAACCAATCGGAGTTCTGCACTTGCCCATAGAGAGCCTCGAATGGTGCCATCTTCGCACTTCCGAAGCTGTTGTTGTAGGAGAATTCAGCATATGGAAGGCATTCCTCCCACTTCATGCCAAACGAGATGACGCAAGTTCAAGCATATCCTCCGAATCTGATTGATTCTTTCCACTTGTCCTTGAGACTGAGGGTGGTAAGCAGTGCTGAAGTTCAACTTTGTTCCCAAAGCTTTTTGGAAACTCTCCCAGAACTTTGAGGTGAAGATGCTCCCACGGTCTGAACTGATTTCAAGTGGAACCCCATACAAAGAGACAATCCTGTTGATATAGAGCTCAGCCAACTGAATTCCAGAAATTGTTTCTTTGACTGGGAAGAAATGAGCCACTTTAGAAAGCCTGTCGATGACAACAAAAATTGCATTGTTTCCCTTCTGCGACCTTGAAAAGCCAGTGATGAAGTCCATCTCTACTTTCTCCCATTTCCATTCCGGAGGTTTCAATGGCTGTAGAAGACCAAATGGTTTCTGATGTACAGCCTTCACTCTGTGATAGACATCACATTCTGAGACATACTTGGCACAATACCGTTTCAACCTGTGCCACCAAAGATTGTGTTTTCAAGTCCATGTACATCTTTGTGCTGCCGGATGGATAGAAAGAACCGAGTCATGTGCCTCCTTGAGAACTTGGTCTCGGACCGGGTAGTTTGGAACAAACATCCGGTGTTCAAAGAAGAGCGTGCCTTGATCATCAACGTGGAAGGCCTCATACTTCGGAAGGTCAAGCTTAGAGATGAGCTTTTTGGTGTGCGGATCACCAAGCTGACGAGAGCAAATCTGTTCTTCCAAGAGAGGAGTAGCCAGAAGATTCAGGAGATGCCCTTGTTCCACAACTTCAAGGTTGAGCTGACGGAATTCCTCGCACAAGAGAGGCTGCTGCTCTTCTATCATGAGGTTGTTGACATAAGCTTTACGGCTAAGCGCATCTGCCATGACGTTTGCTTTGCCTGGAGTGTAGTTGATAGTCACATCAAAGTCATTGATTGCTTCGATCCATCTTCTCTGCCGAAGGTTGAGATCCGGCTGAGTGAAGATATACTTCAAACTCTTGTGGTCCGAGAAGATCTCACAACGGTTACCAAGCAAGTAGTGCCTCCATAGCTTCAAAGCAAAGACAACTGCTGCTAGCTCGAGGTCATGTGTGGGATAGTTGATCTCATGCGTCTTCAACTGACGAGAGGCATAAGCAACCACTGTCTCTTGCATAAGGACCGCACCCAATCCTTGCAAAGAGGCGTCGCAGAATATCTGGAAAGGCTTAGATGTATCCGGAGGAACCAAGACTGGTGTGGAAGTGAGCTTCTCTTTGAGTGTCTTAAAACTTTCTTGGCAAGCAGGAGTCCACAGGTACTTCTTGCCTTTCTTGAGGAGGTCGGTAAGAGGCTTTGCTATCTTCGAGAAGTTCTGCACAAAGCGACGACAATAGCTAGCCAAGCCGAGAAAACTCCGCACTTCCTTGACATTAGCAGGAGGAAGCCATTCAACTATTGTCTTCACGGTTTCCGGGTTGAATGCAATGCCCTTGGCAGAGATAACATGACCCAAGTATGTTACTTCAGGCAGCCAAAACTCACACTTAGAGAACTTTGCATACAAGCGGTTCTCACGAAGCTTGTTCAGGACACACCGCAGGTGTTCTTCATGCTCCTCCTTAGACTTGGAATAAACCAGAATATCATCCAGATATACCACCACAAACTTGTCCAGGTACTCCATGAAAACGGAGTTCATCAGCCTCGAGAAGGTAGCAGGTGCGTTGGTGAGGCCGAAAGACATGACCGTACTCATACAGGCCATAGCGGGTGGTGAAAGCTGTTTTGGGCACATCTTCTTTGCGAATTTTGATTTGGTGATAACCACTTCTCAAGTCCAGCTTAGAGAACACCACAGCTCCTGCCAGCTGATCAAATAGATCATTTATCCGAGGAAGAGGATATTTGTTCTTGATGGTTTTAGCGTTGAGAGCCCGGTAGTCAACACATAGCCTATCGGTTCTGTCACGCTTCTTCACAAAGATTGTTGGGCTACCCCAAGATGAAGTGCTGTGTTGAATGAAACCCAACTTCTCTTGTTCATCAAGTTGTCGTTTGAGTTCAGCCAACTCAGAAGGACCCATTTTATATGGCCTCTTGGAGATAGGAGCCGTTCCAGGTTCAAGCTCAATCACGAATTCAACCTCGCGATCCGGAGGCATACCTGGCAACTCTTCAGGAAAGACATCCGGGAACTCACAGACCACTGGTACCCTCTGAATAGCTTCCATAGCCTCATCATTCAGAGCCGCCAAGGAATAGAGCTGGACAGCAGGAGTCAGACTTGGAGAAAAGACTATATGGCCTTCAGGAATCTTCAGAGACACTGAGCGTTCAGCACAATCAATCACAGCTGCATTTGCTGTCAACCAATCCATGCCTAAGATGACATCAATGTCAGAGCTGCCCAGAACAATCAAAGAAGCCAAGAATGGAGAACCACCAATCTCAACTTGGTTGCCATGACTGATTTGAGCAGCTGCCATTGTTGCTCCAGGAGAAAGAACCATTAACCGCTTTTTGAGAGGAACCAAGACTAACTCATTCTCGTCTGCAAACTTGTGCGACACAAAAGAATGCGATGCACCAGAATCAAAGAGAACTGCGGTGGACCGAGTTAATCAAAGCATACCCATTACAACTCCAAAGTGCGAGCTCGGCTTGAGAGGCGTTGACGATTAGCACGCACAACCGCAGACCCGGCTTAGTGTTGATGTTGAGAGCCCGAGGTGGGTGCACGAACCAAGGAGATCTTGTTGCAGATCTTGGCGGGGTGGAGGGAGAGCTTTGTTCTTCATTGGACAGCCGGTGGGGATGTCCAGATCTCCACATGAAGTGCACCACCGGACGTGGAAGCGAGTAGCTGTGGACTCCGTGCACTCCAGGGTAGTGGTTGCTGTAGCCCCTGGGAGCCGCAGTGGTGAAGTTTGATGGCCTTGGCAGAACTTGGTGGTCTTGGTGGAGCCGGGAGCGACGGTGTTAGGAACCCGACACGCCGCTTAGAAGGAGCTGCCATAATCGCAGAGCTTGATGCATCCTCGTTGTGTTTCTTGGACTCCTCAAACATTTGCTCGCTTGCCTCCTCTTGCAAAGGTTGTGTCTGTAGTTCCAGGAAGGTTGCCGGTCTTGCATGCGTGATTGCATACTTGATCGACGATTGAGCCCTTGCTCGAACCTTTTCTGCTTCTTCTTGTCATCAGATACCTCATCACCACCATAACGGGACAGATTCATGAAGTTCCTGATATATGTGTTGACGTTATCATTTCCCTGCTTCAGGTTGAGGAAAGCCTCCTTCATCCTTTCCATCACAATCTCTGAGAGAAACTGCTCCTTGAAAGCTGCAGTGAACCTCTCCCAAGTTGGCTGGAACCCAGTGCAGCTTGCCTTCAAGTAGTTTTCCCACCAAAGAGCTGCATCTCCCTTGAGAAGGTGAGTAGCACACTTTACCCACTCCTGTTCTGGAACATCAGCAGTCTCGAGCAACCTTGAGATCTCGCGCAGCCAATCATCCGCGTCAAGAGGTCGGTCAGACACATCAAACTGACGAGGGTTGAACTTGAGGAAGCTCTTGATGTCACCACGCTTGGGAGGTGGAGGAAGTGGAGCAAACTCATTCCTTCTGACGCTCTCCTCAAAGCGCTGCTGGTTCTCTTGCATTGCCGCCAAAGCATTAGCTATGCTTGACAGCGCTGAGCCCAGTTCCGGAGGGATGTCCTCTTCAGTCCGGCGTGGGGGAGCCATCCTGTCATTGATATAAAACTCAAGTCAGTACTATAATGGAGAATGATAATAATCCAAAATAGTACCAAGATGGAATTAACCAAGATTAAAGGATACAATTTACTGAGATGATATTAAAATATCAACAAAGTTCATAGCACCTAAAAGATATTAAGCATATCGCACACGACTGAAAAGGAGTGTGGTACACAAATATATCAAAGAAAAATTTTCCACAAATTTCGGCATTAAAATACCAATAGATGCGCAAAATTACTTAACGAATCAAGATTAGTGACTCTACCGATTCAATATACAAAAGCGAATGATAAAAGTAGTGGTATGGTCGCGACTCCATCCCGCACTCAAATCATTACTCCGCACATGAACAAGTGGAACACATATCCTAACCCCTTCTTCTCACGACGAAACCTAAGATTGGTAACTACGGAAACGAACACCCCAAACAAGATAGCGTCGGATACAAAGAGGAAGATAGATTGCGTCGGTTTACAAAAGCCTGTCGGTATGGAGTATACCAACAGTTGATAGCCAAAGGCAGATAAGATAACAACTTGGATGCAACAGATAGACAAGGGATTACACGCACACACACACACACACACACACACAACCTATGGTACTACGGAAACCCAGAACACGTGAATCCTAGTTTGAACTTTGAGAAGAGGATTGAAAACGTTGCACTTCCTTACCAGAAAAGGGTGGGTGGGAGGGTAAGAAGAAAATGGAAGCAGTCCTACTCTCGCTTTGTTTTTCCCTAATATACATAACTACCAAAATATTTGCTAGATCGACAACGACTGCTTGGCTGAAACCTCAAGGTCGGGATGGCTCGATACCAATTTGTAACTACCTCGGTGAACTACGCTCCTAGATACAAGCCCGGATGAGTGGTAGTGGTTGAAATAGTACGGTGGGGCCCCAAAAGCCACTCACCGGTAGTCCTTTCAGACGTCCCAACCACTACCCTCTCAACGGGACCTCAGACGGGCGTAGTCGGCGAAGGGATCAACTACGTACACAAGTGGGTATGTACGCAAGCCACCATACAAGAGTACATCGAGCCATACCATCTAGAAAGAAAGGAATATAGCAACGCCATACGGCAAGATTCAAATGACCTAGATAGATCTATATTTTAGGATAACTCCTCATACAATCGCTGTTCACAAAACTCACCGGGCAGCGACGAGCAACACGAAGAGCCGGAGGCTCCTAGAGCGCCAGGGCCTGGTCCCTCGGTCAACGGCCAAGAATCTTCCGCACGCACGCGTCTGCCTTGGTTCGAGGGCGGCACCGACCTATACCTGGTCGAAGGTGATGGATTGTCCGATTGGTTTCTGCACGGTAAACAAGTATACGTAAAATTCGAGCCGTGATCGGCTCCTGTGTTTCTCAGAATCGGCTTTCAGAGCCGATTATCCCCATGGCTCGCATTGGATCTATGATAACATGGGGTTTTGCTTAATTACTACAAGCTAAATCGATCTACGATAGTTTGGTGTTTTCACCACGCAACCGAACGTCCCACGCCAAGTTGAGCCTAATAGATACGAAAAATAGTAGAAAACTGATCCTAGAGAAGGCCTAAAACCAACATAACGCCAATTCCTAACGCCCTCTAAGATCAATAAACCATACTTTACGACACGGATCGCTCAACCCGCTTGTGAGGCCTAATCACGTAGATATTAAACTAAACCTTGATGAACAAGGCACAACTATAACAGATCAAATCGACTAAGCAGAAATCAAGCAAGATGCCACCTTCACACCCGGGAGAAGGTGCAAAGACGGCGAGATAGCTAGAGGTAGCATAAATAAGCAATCATAGTAAATGTATCGATGCTAGTTCTAACAAATCTGTGGTAAAGGTGTTACTCGCCATCAACAAGGCTTCAGTACGAGTAACACCGGATAACGGATAAGTAAATACTGCCTAGACCGCAAGATACGATCTAGGCAGCATGGCACTTACCCGAGAAAAACCCTAGAAACAAGGGGTGGCGATGCGCCGAGATTGTGTTTGTTGTGAACGTGATTGTCCTCTTCTTTCAATAACCCTAGATACATATTTATAGTCCGGAGACTCTCTACTTTTGGAATAACTTTACAACTCTATCTTTACCTAAACATAAACGGAACCTAAACAAACACGAATCCTACTATGATACAAGATACATGGGCAATTCAGCCCAAATTTACGCACTAGGCCGATCCAACAACACCTTGAATATATGTCTCTTCTAAGCCCATCTTGATCATGGCCCATCTCCGTCTTTGACATAGATATGGTGATAACACATGCCCCCCTGGTTTTGGCAATGATAATTCCAAAACCACTCTGTGCGTTTTTTCCTCTTCTCCTCCTCTTTTTTTTATCGGCCGACGTATCGCGTGGCGTAACAAAGACCGCCACGCTACCCTTCATCATCATGATGCCTGTCTTCTCAACTCCTCCGCAAAGGCATGATTTGACGATTTTGGCAAAGACAACTGGGAAACTGCTATGGCATTGAACCGTTTCTTCACTATCCTCTTTATTTAAATCCCTGAGTCACAGCCCCCATCTTCCTCCCGTAGCGTAAAACCCTCTTTCACCGGAAAAACCTCTTTCTCGCCATGGCCTCCTCGCTTCCTCCGGCCTGTCTTCCCACGCCCAATAGCCTCGGTGACCGAACCAACTCGAGCACCCGCCGATAGCGGCAGATACACTCTCGCCCCACAATGGTGGGACGAGAGGTTGGGACTTTGCCGTCGGTCGAGGACGATGCGTCCTCGACAGACGGCAAGAGAACCTTCGCCTCGCCGACGGGAGCTGGAGGCGGACAGCGACGACGCCATGTCCTGGGATGGCCGACTCCTCAAGAAGAGGAAGAAGAAGAGGAGGAGGAGGACACCTCCTCCGGAGTACCAGCCGGTGAAGTACTTCCGCGGGTCCAAGACGACGACGATGACGAAGACGAGGAGGCCCTACCGCTTCCTCAAGAGTAAAGAATAAGACGACGCTGGTAGCGCCGAAGACAATGAGGACGGCGGCAAGCAATGACGCATTTACCTCGGCCTCGATTAGGATTTAGTAGCAGTAGCATTAGAAGTAGCAGGACTCCTTTTGTAATCGACCATCCTTTTGCAATCGATCATCTTCAAATGAATGATAATCCGTTCCCCAAAGCTTTTCCTTGCTTGTTTGCCCCTAATTTCGCCGATAGCCGAAATAGGTTGATGCTTCAGAAGTCGATGACACCGTATCGGCTTTCATCATGCTGCACGTATACAGTCAAACAAGTCACATCGCACAGAGCCGATGACTACCCATCGGCTTCTCCCGAAAAACGCTGACAGGGTCAACCTTCAGTCGCATCCATAGACACATCACAACGCCATTTCTTGGTTTCAAATGACGACCGCGACCTTCCTCAACACGGTGGATTCAAACACAAACGACCCAAATCTCCAATTGCCCACCAAAAACGTGCGCATGCATACAACTAGTGACAAGCAAAGATGAAGATGACGAGGCCGAGACCGCCGAGGTGGCCCTTTTGTAACATGTGAACCTCTAGCATCGATGACCATGCATCGCTACATATATGTAAATTTTTTTATTCGCCGATTTCAAAGATCGCCCCCATATTTTACCCGTCCAACGCTTCGTGTCTTTACCTAGCCGATTTCATGTAACGGCTCCTCCGCTTTTATTGTCCAACATCCCACATGCTTGGGAAATATTTCTTGAGATGTTGTCCATTGACGCCATCGAACTTTACTCCATCCAACCGCCGAGCATGTATGCGTTTCCTCTTAAAACTTGGTCGACCTTGTACGGCCCGTGCCAATTTGGAGACCATTTACCATATGCTGCATCCTTAGTACCCAAGGGCAACACAGCTTCCCATACCAGATCTCCAACGTGGAACTCCTTTGGCTTCACCTTCTTGTTGTAGGCACGAGCTACTTTAGCCTTGTTCTCTTTTATTTTCTCAAGCGACCACAGCCTAAGCTCAGTCACATCTTCCACACTGTCACTCATCAAAGCTGCATATTCTTCAGCCGTTAGCTCATTCTGAAAAGTAACACGTCTCGATCCAGCCGTAATTTCCCAAGGCAATACGGCTTCTTGACCATAGACCAGATGGTACGGAGAGGTTTTTATCGCCCCATGGCACGACATGCGATAAGCCCATAAAGCCTCTGATAAAACCTCATGCCAACGCCTAGGGTGCTCATCGATTTTCCTCTTGATCGCCTTGATAAGACTCGTTGGACGCCTCAGCTTGCCCATTTGCTTGAGCGTAGTACGGAGATGACCGTATCAGCTTAATCCCTGTGTCCTCACAGAACTTTTTGAACTCGTGAGAAATAAAAACCGAACCTCCATCGGTTGTGATAGTCTGGGGAATTCCCAACCTATGAATGACGTGCTCTTTCACGAAATCGATGACATCTTTTGAACTTACTGACTTCATAGGGACGGCTTCCACCCACTTGGTAAAATAATCTGTGATGGCCAAGATCCACATGTGGCCCTTGCTTGACGGAGGATTGATCTTGCCGATCATGTCCATGCCCCAACCTCGGAATGGCCAAGGCTTGATGATGGGATTCATTGCTGATGCGGGTACCATCTGGATTTTTCCAAATATCTGACATGCTTGACACCCTTTGTAGTACTTAAAACAGTCCTCGAGCATGGTAGGCCAATAAAACCCTGATCGCCTGATCAACCACTTCATCTTATGAGCCGACCGGTGAGTCCCACAGCGCCTTCATGTACCTCGTAGGAGCCGATTAGCCTCGGCTGTTCCTGCACATTTGAGCAATAATCCTTCCAGGTCCTCAGAAACATTTCGTCCCCAATAAGCACATACTTCATGGCTCAGACCTTATCCGCTTAGGTGCCCCCAGCCGAATCCTTCAAGTAATTGAAGATATCGGCTCTCCAGTCCGGCTTCCGTGAGCTGTACACGAATATCGGCTCCTCCGCTGCCTCTTTATAGCCCAAGCCATCTGCAAGATCATTTGCCTCTATGTTCTGCGACCATGGATCCAGCTGAAGTTTACGATCGGAATCGTGCCATCAACTCACGGCAGTGCAACCATAATGGGAAGAGGGACTTGCTCGCACTTGTACTCCTCCGTGAGTTGGGAAATCACCACCGAGTCACCAAAATTTCCACCGCCTCCGCCTCCGCTTCGAGGAGTAACTCCATCCTGCGTATTGCCTCGTACTCGGCTTCATTGTTGGTGCGAAGGGTAGACAACCTGATGGAGAAGGAAAATGTTGCCCCCCGGGGCGACACGAGCAAGACGCCTATGCCGCAGCCATCGTCACAAACTGATCCGTCGAAAAACATAGCCCACGCTTTTATGGACAGTGCTGCTATGTTAGTGTTGATCCTCTCGGCAATAAGATCAGCCAGCGCCTGTCCCTTAACAGCTTTCGCGGGCTGATACCTGATGTCAAACTCTGATAATGCAAACATCCATTTGCCCAATCGGCCTTTTAACATAGGAGCCGATAGCATGTGCTTTATGACGTCCGACTTGCATATGATGATGACCTCTGCTGATAGCAAGATGTGGCGCAGCTTGGTGCATGTAAAAAACAAACAGAGGCACAACTTGTCGATATCTGGATACCTCGCTCAAGGCCCAAAGATCCTTCGCTTATGTAGAAGACGACTCGCTAGCCCATCATGCACTTGTACCACCACCGAGGCGATGGACGGTCACCATCGACAAGTAAATGTAGAACGGTTTGTCCGGCTGGGTGGAACTAACATCGCGGCTTTGTCGATATTCTTTGATCTCGTCAAGGCGTTGTTGTTCTCGCCCAGCCAATGAACTCCTCGTCACTTTAATTTTCACGAGCCCCATGAACGGCTCTATCCTTCCCGACAGGTTAGAGATGAATCGTCCGACGGTTGATCTTGCCGGCGAGAGACGCAGCTCTTTCTTTGTAGTGGTGGCTTCATTGTTCGTGACCGCCTCCTTACTCTTCAGCCGATCTCAATCCTGCTCATGGACCAAGAAACCTGTGAACCGACCGCCACATTCAAGGCACACTTCTTTGATTCATCCTCAGCCGAACTTTCTTGTTCGGTCCAGACGCTGTAGATCGCCCAAGTGCCCTTGCTCAAGCAGACTTGACCACCACGTCGTCAATGTAGATTTCCACCAGCTTGCCGATCAGGTCGTGGAAAATATAATTCATGGCCCGCGGGTATGTGGCTCCAGCATTCTTTAGTACACACGTCATGACCACACACTCGAACAACCCTACTGAACCTGGTCCTCTGAATGCGGTTTTGTGTATGTCTTCTGGAGCCATAAAAATTTGGTTGTAACCAGCATTGCCATCCATGAAACTTAAGATCTTGTGACCAGCCGCTGTTGATTAACGTCTCTACCGCATCGGATACTCATCCTTTGGGGTAGCCTGTTGAGATCCCGAAAATCTATGGCGACCCGCCATTGGCCATCCTTCTTCTCTACAGCACTATACTAGAAATCCATTCAAAGATACCGCATGGCCTGATTAACTTGGTCACAACATTTTCCCGACCTCCTTCTTGACTTCGCAATTTCGGCCTTCATTTGCCGTGCTCGCTGCTGAAATGGCCGGAATCCTTTTTTCAGTGGGAGCCGATGCTCAATGATGCTCCTGTCTAAACCAGGCATTTCTGTGTAGTCCCAGGCGAAGCAGTCTGGGTATCGTTTCAACAGGGTGATCATTGGGCCTCGCAGACCCGGATCTAACTTTTGTCGATAAATGTTGGTCGTGGCTTATCCTCAGACCAATGTCGATCTCTTCCAGTTCATCGGGATGTGAACCCATACCCAAGCTTTCCGCACACCGTCAGTCGATGCTAAACATGCAAGCAAGAGGTGAGGACAACAAAATAATTTGGGCCGATTGCGAATCGCCCCTTTTTGATTAGTCGAGGGTGGCGACACCTCATGGTTTTACAATGGCGGCGTCTCTCGCTACGACTACATGATCCGCTTGTCGATGATCATTGCTTTTTATTTTTGTGGCCGATCGCGAGGATCGGCCGTGCCACGATATGATCGTGGACCTTTCTACTCTGTGCCAAAGGATAAGACCAGCCTCACCCGCTTTTTGACGCTTCAATGCGCCACCGCCCAAACTGATTCCGAGATCGGCTCTTGGTCTTCGCTTCCCGATGTTCATGCCAGCAATGGAAACCTCGATAGAATCGCTCGCATGGACGACCTCCACTTCATCCCGTCCCCATCAGACAGGCATCGGTGCATCGTGGATGGAATGCGATTAGCGTGGATCCAATCCTTCCTAGCAAGACGGGCGAGGTACTTTTGCTGTTTGACGAAAAATGACGTGGGTATGGTTTTCCTGCCCACGCCGATCCACGCTCGTAACGCCTATGCTTCAAGACCGCCGTTGAAGTCGCTCAACGTGACGTTGGTTTTGATCAGGTCCGCAGTGGAGCGTCCCAAACGTCGTAGCATGGAGTATGGCATGATATTAACTGCCGCTCCGGTGTCCACCAACATCTTGCTGACGGGTTGTCCATTGATGTAGCCCCGCAGGTACAACGCTTTCAGATGTTTGTAACCCTTTTCTCGTGGCTTCTCAAAGATAACTGGCCGTGGGCCGCAGTCAAACTGTGCTACTGGTAGCATATTGGTTCGTGGCGCGCAGAACTCCGCCGGGAGTATGAACACCATGTTTGTGCCAGCCGATGCCTTTGCATCGGCTCTTACCGGTTTGGGGCGCCACTCTTTCCTGGTCTGGCGGTCTTCCGTTTCCGCATCCTGTCTCACTTTGACGGCCAGATCAGGCCGTGCTTTCTTCAAAGCGTTGAGATACTGCGCTTCAGCTTCCTCTAGATTACGCAGCCGCTGCACTCTACGTTTCTGGGTATGTCTGAGTCCGTCGGGGCACCACCTCGGACGGTGGCACCTGCCTTCTTCTTTGTCATCCCCGGCCTCCCAAAGCCCTTTGCCCGAGTGGACTCCTTGGGACGGCTCGAGGTTGAGAGGTCCTAGACGCTCGAACACCGACATGGCCTCGTGTCCTTCTTTTGTTGTCCACATTCGGGCAGTTGTCGATCGTAGGCAATCGGCTCATTCCCACGCCCCAAAGAATGCTTGAAAAAGGGCAATCCCAATGTTTGTCTGCGCCTTCCTTCTTTGGTGGTCTCTGGCGAGGTGCCCATGTCTTTCATTGTCTCCATCGTGGCGCGCTTGATCACGCCGACGCCATACTTAAGGAGATGCGTGGAATGTGGCTTTTGAAACCGCATCTCCTCACCTGTTCCTCTGTTAGGTATCGCCCGTTATCGTGGGGCCGGGTCGTGGACCAGCCTTCTCTCTTCTTTGCCCCGAGAGTGATCACCTCCTTCCTTGTACGTGCCATGGTGGTACCTGACCAGCCATGTTGACACCGAACGAAAAGTCCAGTTGACGCTCGCTGAGCGATCGAGCTCTATCATGTTGACACCGGGGAACGGGTCCGTGTCCACTTTCATGGCGAACTGGCCGAGGATCAGGCGGCCTTGTTCTATTGCCATCTGGATTTGGCGACGTAGCTCTTTGCAATCATGGGTGGTGTGGGGGAACGAATGATGCCACTTGCGATGGTCTCCCGTTCATCTCCTGAGCGGTAGGGATTTTGTGGCCCTCGGGTAACCTCAGCTGTTTCTCTTTCAGCAGTAAATCGAATATCTGCTCGGCTTTGCTCACGTCGAAGTCAAACCCTTTCAAAGGCCCCTCCTGTTTCACCCACTTGCAGGACACGGGGTCTGCCCCCCGAGCCCACTCGGCCACGGCCACCTCCTGGTCTTGTGTAGGATCATCTTCTTCTGTAACGACCAGGCTTACGGGCCGCTTGAACCTGTCTTGGTATAACTCGGTGGTGGCGCTGTTCATACATCGCCGCCGGGCCATGTGTGCTGAGTTGTACTCCACCGAAAGCCGTATCCTTGATGGGTGCTAAGAGTCCCAACACCGCCAGCTCGATTGCTTCCTTCTCGCTTAAACGAGCCGAGTAACATCTGTTCTTGATGGTCCCGGTTACCGGATGTATTCGCCACGCTTTCCCCGCTTCAGTACTGCGCCAGTGCGCAATGCCAGCCTGGTAGCCTCGAATGGTACCGGATGTGGAACTGTTCTTCTAGTTGCTTCCAGTGAATTGAATCGTGGCGAGGTGTACCACCCAAAGGCTGGTCCTTAGAGATTGTGCAAAAATCTCACGCGCATTTGATCCGATGTCAAATCATGCCTAGCTGTGCGGTATCGCTTACGTGCTCGATCGAGCTTGACCCTCTCGACCCGCTGAATCTTGAGAACTCAGGAGCTTATATTTGGGCGGTAGTGGAATCAGGTCAAACTCGTTGGGGTACGGCTTTGAGTAGCCGACAGCGCTTTTTCGCACGGTTTAACTGATCTCTCAAGATGGTAGTGATTTGGTCCACTGTTTGAGCTGCAGGGGCTGGATTCTCATGGCTTGTCCCAGTGGCATACTTGGCTAGCCACGCCTGTTTGTCAGCGTCCATCCCGGACATCGTTGCTCCAGGAACACCTGCTCCTGAAGATCCTGCAGCAGGAACCCCTGCCGCGGAGACTCCTGCGGTTGCCATCTGGCTGGTGCGCGCCAAGTTGTTGCAGTCCGGCACGTAGGCACATATGTACCCATGCGGAATTTCCTTGGGTGGCTCGAACAGGAATTGGCAATCACCTGGATCGCCTCCAGCCTTGTAGACAATGTATGCCGCTGATCCTGGCGGCTCTGGAGCCGAGTGTGAATGGCGCTGCGCCTGGTGGAGCGGTCTTTCTCCTTGGTGGGTTCCTAAAGTGGGCCCGACGGAGAGTACTGATGTTTCATGATCTCTGACCACGCGAACCGCGACCCGCCGAAAGCGCTCACTGTGCTCTCGAGTGGCGGTGTGGAGAATGAGCCACCATGTAGTTGACCTCCTGTCGTAGAGCCCTGGAGCGTTCCTCCGAAGGAACAGATAGATCCACTTCATCGAGAGCACCCTCGGGGGAGAATCCCTTCCACTTGATGCCATGCGTACGGGTCCTCTCGAAAGAGCCGATGAGGTCGGCTTCGAAGAGCCCTTTGATCTCGTCATACTTCGCTTTGTGCTCAGCAGGAAGCTCGTCGTACGTGACTGGCCTGTTCTCCATCGCAGCGTCGGACATTGATGTAGACGTTGTTGAAGGTCCCACCGGCGTGCTGTAATGTGTTGCTGTCAAAACTCACCGGCGGCAGCGACGAGCAACACGAAGAGCCGGAGGCTCCAGAGCTGGTGGGCCTGGTCCCTCGGTCAACGGCTCCAAATCTTCCGCACGCACGCGTCTGCCTTGGTTCGAGATGCCACTGACCTATACCTGGTCGAAGGTGATGGATTGCTCGATTGGTTTCTCGCACGGTAAACAAGTATACGTAAAATTCGAGCCGTGATCGGCTCCTGTGTTTCTCAGTAAATCGGCTTTGAGCCGATTATCCCCATGGCTCGCATTGGATCTATGATAACATGGGGTTTTGCTTAATTACTACAAGCTAAATCGATCTACGATAGTTTGGTGTTTTCACCACGCAACCGAACGTCCCACGCGTAGTTGAGCCTAATAGATAATGAAAATAGTAGAAAACTGATCCTAGAGAAGGCCTAAAACCAACATAACGTCCCCTAACGCCCTCTAAGATCAATAAACCATACTTTACGTATTACCGGATCGTTCAACCCGTTTGTGAGGCCTAATCACGTAGATATTAAACTAAACCTTGATGAACAAGGCACAACTATAACAGATCAAATCGACTAAGCAGAAATCAAGCAAGATGCCACCTTCACACCCGGGAGAAGGTGCAAAGACGGCGAGATAGCTAGAGGTAGCATAAATAAGCAATCATAGTAAAAGTATCGATGCTAGTTCTAACAAATCTGTGGTAAAGGTGTTACTCGCCATCAACAAGGCTTCAGTACGAGTAACACCGGATAACGCATAAGTAAATACTGCCTAGACCGCAAGATACGATCTAGGCAGCATGGCACTTACCCGAGAAAAACCCTAGAAACAAGGGGTGGCGATGCGCCGAGATTGTGTTTGTTGTGAACGTGATTGTCCTCTTCTTTCAATAACCCTAGATACATATTTATAGTCCGGAGACTCTCTACTTTTGGAATAACTTTACAACTCTATCTTTACCTAAACATAAACGGAACCTAAACAAACACGAATCCTACTATGATACAAGATACACGGGCAATTCAGCCCAAATTTACGCACTAGGCCGATCCAACAACACCTTGAATATATGTCTCTTCTAAGCCCATCTTGATCATGGCCCATCTCCGTCTTTGGCCAAGATATGGTGATAACAACAACACACATCAGAGTATCATGCGGAAGCGGCAAACAAAATCCGAGTACGAATAAGAAGCAAATAGGCATAAGATGCCATAGAAATAAGCACATCCCAACTACAGGTCTCACGGATCCCCGTTCCCGGAATCTCTACACCGAACGATCGTTGCCCACATCTTCGGCTTCTTCCACCCAGTATCCGTCCTGTGGAGGTACCTGTCCATCTGAATCAAGAATTTATCGTGTGAGACCCTAAGGGTACTCAGCAAGTCTTAATGCCTCTAAAGGGGACACAACCTGGGGTGACGCAATTGCAGCGAAAGATAAACCCTAGCAGTTCTACAGATAAACGCTAACCATCCGCCTAACCAATGATAGACGGATGTCCGTGAATTAAGTACAACAGTTATAATGGTAATCTTGTCCGATCCATCCTCCTCCCTGCTTACTGACAAGGAAGCGGACGAACAACCCCCCATCCGTTGGCAATTTTATAAACCATTCCATGAGTGTTGCACTATTTTACTAGTCAAGTTACTTAGTCAGATTAAGGCGGTACTTTAGTTATGCTTGTCTATGATCAAGAAACTGTGCTCCAAGTCGTCCATATCCGCGGACACGGCTTTCAGAAAGTTTTACCCGGCCGGGGTGCACCAATAGCAACACACGCTCGATCAACCTCGGAAAAACCAAATCAAAACCCAACGAGGCTTTCATGACTGAACAATCACAGAATTCAGAAATATTTCAGGGGGCCACCCCTTTGAGTAGATCCCGCAACGAAGTAATTAAGCTTCGAGACGGACTCAAGGTTAGCGCCAATGGCTGTAAGCGACTGGGAACCCGAAAACTCAGGGTGTCGATACCGCGTAATCACTCCGCCATCCTAAACAGTACAGTGTGCTATCTGTCGCACAATTTAAATACAGGAAAGTAGCATGGCATAAGTACAGGATAGTAAATAAAACCTCAAACTAGTTTGTGGCCCCAAGAAATAAGACGGAATCAAGCTCTGGCTCAGGGGGGTCCCATATACCTCCCGGATGTGGATAGCGCGATAAATCAAGGAACAGGAATCAAGTACTCGGGGTCTTACGGGACACAAGTGAGCAGGAAAAACCAAATAGCAGATGTTGCTCACCGGTGCCACTTTCTTTAGTTATCCTAACTACTGTGTTCGTTGTTTAGGTACCTCATTATCCAACAGACTCACATACCCTACACATGTTGTTTCTACGACTGCATGGCTCAAACAACTCCTATAGTAATGGCTCATGGGATGGGGAACAAGCTTGGTGGGGTTTTAAAGTAAAGGCTATGCATACTTGGGATTCATTTTAATGCAATCGCGACTCAATGATGCAAGAATAAGATAGAGGCAATAGGTATGTATGCAAGCATGTGGAAGTGCTTGCTGTCGAGTTGAAGCGAGGGACGGATAGGTAGTGCTCCTGGTTCTCTTGATATAACCCCGCCAAGGTGTCTATCCGAGAAAAACCAAACAAACAAGGCCAACATGAATATAGAGCACAAGCATATGAATAAGATGCGTCAAGCAAACAACCATGCCATGATGAATGATGCACAATTTACATGGCAATAAGGTAGCATGGCATGGGTGAGGTGTGGAATACAAGAAATAACATTTTTATTGGGTTTTATTCCCATTTTATTGTCAAATTAGTTGCTGTATATTATATATTTACATGATGCATGCTTCAATTCAAGTCATGGATATCATAAGCAGAAAGGTCTCGTCGAGCTGATCATTTTAGACACATCATTTGCTTAATTTGGAATTATAAAACGCAAGTTATTAATTATTTAAATTCTAGTGGCATTAGTTGTAATTTAATTAAACTTGGAATTTTACTTATGCAAAAGGCAATATGGATGGCATATTTGGAATCCTCTCATTTTTCTGATATCCAAACATATATTACTTGTCCAATTTGGATTTACAAATAAAAAGTTATTTGAATCTGATTTAAAATTTGAATTTGAATTAGTTTTAATAGTTTTATAATTAAACAGACTCTGCACAACGTTTTACACCCAGGCTAACTTAACCCCTGCCACAGACACGTGGGACCAGACAGGCACTGACCCACGCGCCAGCGACTGAGAGGGAAGGGGGACCGCGGGTTGAGAACGAAAAACTACAGGAGCCTTTTTATAAAACTACCACTGACGCTGACAGAGGGCCCTGAGGACCGCGGGTTGACGAGGCAAAAAGGGGAGGGGCAAATGCAAAACGACCCACTGGTACTGTGGATCTTCTCTGCTGACGAACTGAAACAAAGACGCGCAGAGGGAAAAGGGGCGCGGCTCGATCCCGATCGCTGGCGCAATGGGCTACCACCGGGCTTAGGTGTGATGACAGGAAGGAGGGAGGCGGCTAGAAGACGTTCGCCATGAGACGCTGGCTGGCAGGCCGCTGCAGACGCGGAGTGCTCGGCGAAACGCTTGTCGCCGGCAGGAAGCGAGGCAGGGCCAGGGCATGTCTAGGAGGGTCGGTGGCTTACCGCGAGGCTGATGGCGTGCTTGGATCGGGTCGGGGCGGTCGTGAACGGCGGCGGGGCTGACGCCGGCGTAGCTAGGGTTTTCCGACGGAGCGGCGTCGGTGTCCAGCGGGGCTGTACTTCTCCTCCTCGATGGCGCGGCTCCGGTGAAGCAGGGGACCAACCTCGACTCCCACGGCTCCTGTCGCGACGAGCTTGACGTCCAGCAAGGTGGGGCGACGGTGAAGCAGACGGTGGGCGACGCCGGCTGCCGGGCGTCGTCGGGAGAGAAAAGGGGAGGAAGGAAGCGGCTCTGGGGGGGAGATCTGGCGAGGCAGAGGGGGTGAGGGAGGATAAGAACGAGGGACAGGAGGGTTGCGTGGGGGAGGGGATGCTGGCCAGGGTGGCGTCGGGGTCCTTTTTTCCCTCCCTCACGTGCTAGGCTCGATCAGGCCAGGGCAAGGCAGGGCAGGCGTGGGCACTAGAGGGGGGGCTGGCAGGTGGGGTAGGCGAGGCCAGGGAGGTGGTGGCTCGGTGGAGGGTCCCATGCAGAGAGAGAGAGAGAGGGGGCTCGTCTAGGGCAGGGTTGGAGCTAGGGTTAGATAGGAGGGGAGGGTGGCTCGGCAAGGAGGGGGTGGTGGGGTCCTCATGCAGGGAGAGGGGAGGCCGAGGGAGATAGGGGCAGCTAGGGTAGAGGCATGGTTGGGGAGGAAGGTAGATAGGGCAACTTAGTGTTTTTGTTTAGATGTAGCTTAGGGTTTTGTTTAGAGAAGATGTAGATTAGGTCTTGTTTAGCTAGGGAGGAGAGTTGGCATGGGGTAGGTTTTTAGGATTTGCTAAAAGGGGTAAGAAAGAGGGAGGTGGCACTTAAGTTGATCAAGCAAACTACAAACAAGCCCTAAGCAAGATCAAGCAAGAAAAAGAGGAAGAGGGAGAGAGAGATGGCCATGTGATGGAGGGGTGCTTCTTTGGTCCATGCATGATCCAAAATTGGCCAAGCAAGATCCAAGAAAGGGATGGTTTGGTTGGTGCATGCCTCATGAGCACATGTGTGTGCATGGGTCATGGGGGGTAGGGATTAGCTAAAGGGGAGAAGAGAGGGAGAGAGCTAGGGTTTTACACTACCAAAACAAGATCAAGCAAGGAAGGAGTGATCCACTTAGAATTCAAGCAAAAACCAAAACTAGAAAAGGTGGCACTTGCATGGCCCATGCAAGATAATTAATGCCCAATTTATTCTTGTGAAAACAATAATATTAACATGGCATTATTCACATGCATTCCCAAAAGGTGGGCAAGGCCAAGCACAGATTATGGTGGATTCCAACCAACAACATGAGCTAGAGATAACTCAAAATAAAAATGCCAAGCTCATATTAATTGGATGGTGGAATTATAAGGTGGTGAAAGAAAAGGTGGTGGAGTCAATAAGAGAGATGCCCTCAACTCAACTTGGGCATTTAACAATATATTAAGAACCAAATACAATATCAAGAGGCAACTACAATTAATCATGCACATGAGATAAGAACCAAACAAGAAAGGGTTTTATATGATGCTCAAATGCAAGGTGACATGATGACATGAGCATGATATGATGATGATGCAACAATTATATGTTGGAAGTGGCCCATTTTATTATTATAACATGTAGCATTACAGGTGTTAGACAACTGGGATGCTACAGCCCATCTTTGTCTTAGATCCGTCAAAGTGCATCTTCCACTAATTTGGATCCGGCAATGGTGGCTCATATTGCATTTCCATCCAATCCACTAAAAAAATCAGCTACAGCTTGTGATTTAATTGCATCTCGCCTGTCATATTGTGGAGTGTATGGTGCTAGCTCTATGGCCCATTTTTCCACTCAGCCACTGGCATCTTTGCTGCCCAATATATCTGAGATAGGTGCCCCGCATATTACTTGGATTGGGTGTTCTTGGAAATAGTGCGTCAGCTTCTTTGATGCCATATACACCCCATATGTCATTTTTGGTAATAGGGGTAATTTTGCTTTGATATGGAGAGCACTTCACTCAAGTAATAAACTGGCCTTTGGACTGATTTGCCCTCTTCTTCGCGTTCTACCACTATCACTGCACTAACAACTTTGTTGGTTGTCGCGACATATAGAAGCATTGGCTCTTTGGATAATGGTGACGCTAATATTGGTGTTGTTGCCAACATCTTTTTGAGTTCATGGAAAGCGCTATCATCTTGCTGTGTCCATGTGAACCTGTCTGATTTTTTCATCAGTTGATATAACGGTAAGGATTCTTCGCCTAGCCTACTAATAAACCTACTTAACGAGGCCAGGCATCCTTTAAACTTCTGGACATCGTTGAGGGTTTTTGGCAGTTCCATTCTTTCGATAGCCCTAATCTTTGTCGGGTTAGCCTCAATTCCTCGGCTGTACACGAGAAATCCGAGTAATTTTCCAGCCAGGACACCAAATGTGCATTTTTCGGGTTAAGTTTCATGCGGAATCTTCTTAAGTTTCCGAATGTTTGACGCAAGTCCTCAATTAGAGTATGACATTGTTTGGTTTCTATTACCACGTCATCGACGTATACTTGAACATTTTTGTCCAGTTGGTCCTGCAAGCATTTTTGCATGCACCTTTGGTATGTTGCACCTGCATTTCTCAATCTGAATGGCATAGTACGATAGCAATAATCCCCATATGGGGTGATAAAAGCTGTCTTTATTTGATCACTCAAATTCAGTGGTATCTGATGGAAACCAGAATACGCATCCACAAATGACAACAACTCACACCCGGCAGTAGAGTCAATGACTTGATCGATCCGTGGTAGGGGGAATGGATCTTTTGGACACGCCTTATTGAGGTTCGTGTAATCAATACACATGCGCCACACCACTGCCACGTTCAGGTCATCCTTTTTCTTCTCGACCAAGACTGGATTTGACAACCAATCTGGGTGCAGTACTTCCATGATAAACCCAGCAGCCAAGATCCTGGCTATCTTGGTGGCTATCACTTTCCTCCTATCTTTGGCGAAGCGGCGGAGGGGTTGCTTCACCGGCTTGGCATCTGGCCTTACATTAAGAGAGTGCTCAGCCATCTCCCTTGGAACTCCTTGCAGGTCTTGTGTGGACCATGCAAAGATATCCCGATTCTCACGGAGGAAGCTGGTGAGCTCGTTTTCCTATTTGTCAGTCAGCCCAGCACCAATGGTAACTGTGCACTCTGGGAAAGTCTCATCAACTTGTATCTTCTTTGTTTCCTTGGTATCTTGGAAAGATACACTGCCATGCGGATTAGTGAGTGCCGGCATAGATATTTGTGATGCCTTGGCCAGCGCTGCAACTTCCATCATTTGATGGTTTTCCTGTGCTATGACCAGTGACTCGGCCAGCGAATATCCGGCTGAAGCGCATGCGATAGATCTCTTGTAATCTCCCTCAACTGTGATAACTCCGCACGGACCTGACAGCTTCATCTTTAAGTAAGCAATGTGAGGAGTAGCCATAAACTTTGCCATAGGTGGCCTGCCGAGTAAGGCATGGTATGAGCTGACCAGATCAACCACCTCGAACTCTATGGCTTCAGTGCGACAGTTTTCTCTGTTGCCGAATAAGACATCAACCTAGATTTTGCCAATTGGCTCATAGGACAGTCCCGGCACAATACCATGGAAATTTGTCTTAGTCGGCTCCAGCATGTTCATAGTGATTCCCAACTTGAGCATGGTATCCTTGTACATGATGTTGATGCTACCACCATCATCTATCAGTACCTTGGAGAACTTCACATTGATATCTGGGCCCATGAATGTTGGATCCAAGACAAGAGCATAACCTCCTGGTGTTGGCATGATCTTGGGGTGATCTTTTATGCTCCAGGTTACCTCCTGTTCAGACCAATGCATGTACTTTGGAATTGCCGGTATTGTGGCATTCACTTCCATAATCCGTCTCTATTGACTCTTCTTGTCATTCGGCTCTATGACAAATACGACATAGCTCTGGTGATCCTCTTTGTACTCATTTCTAGTGCCATGGCCGACATGAGCATCATCACCTCATGGGTTATGCACCTGATGCACAACCTCTCTTCTCTCTTGGTTATGATATCTTGGTTGCCTGTTTCATATCTATGATCAGCTCCAACAGCTTGAGCATTTCCTCCTATGAGCATGGTATCCTTGTACATGATGTTGATGCTACCACCATCATCTATCAGTACCTTGGAGAACTTCACATTGATATCTGGGCCCATGAATGTTGGATCCAAGACAAGAGCATAACCTCCTGGTGTTGGCATAATCTTGGGGTGATCTTTTATGCTCCAGGTTATCTCCTGTTCAGACCAATGCATGTACTTTGGAATTGCCGGTATTGTGGCATTCACTTCCATAATCCGTCTCTATTGACTCTTCTTGTCATTCGGCTCTATGACAAATACGACATAGCTCTGGTGATCCTCTTTGTACTCATTTCTAGTGCCATGGCCGACATGAGCATCATCACCTCATGGGTTATGCACCTGATGCACAACCTCTCTTCTCTCTTGGTTATGATATCTTGGTTGCCTGTTTCATATCTATGATCAGCTCCAACAGCTTGAGCATTTCCTCCTATGAGCGGTGGTGGGGGAGTTGGTGGTAACTGCTGAGTCGGCGAATCCACTCTGTCTCCCTTCTGAAACTAAGTGCATTGTCTCGTTGTGTGATTTGCCGGCTTACTCGGACTTAGCGTGTGGAACTTACACGGCTGATCCAACATCATCTCATAAGTATACTGTTGTCTGTCTTGGTATGGCTTTCTTTGTTCATATGGATTTTTGCCATCATTCTTTGGCATCCATTGTTGTTGCCCATTTGTCCTTTGACGTTGGCTGCTTCCAGCGTCTAGATGATCCTGACTCATAGCTGTGACTTGAGTCAAACCATATCTATAATCTGGTCTCTCATCCCTTCTTTTACTTCTATACTCAGCCCTTTCCTGGCGCCTTTGCGACCCGGCTGCGTCGTAGATCTGAGTCTCTATCATCCCGTCTGTCGACATGAGCAGAGGCTGAGTCGGATCTCCTAACACGTAAGAGTCGGCGATTCTTATTGTGTCTGCCAAGCATGCCGGCATATCTCTCTATAACCTTTGCCACAGTACACTTCCATGTCTGCATACTTGTGCAAACCATGCAATGTCCTGAGACTCGATTACCCCTTCACAAGAGTTGCGCATTGTGCACAACCTTGTGAGGAATTCCCTTTTTGTTTCATTCGGCCTTTGCTTGCACATAACTAGCCATTGTGGGTGATTTGGCCTCTTATACGTGCTTGTGAAGTTGCTCACGAAAACTTCCTGAAAATTAATCCAGTTGTTGATGCTTCCGAGTGGAAAATTGTTCAGCCATACCCTTGCTGGTCCTTCTAGCATCTGCGGTACATACCGCATTGCCCATCTCAAATTTCCCTGTGCGATTTTTACTGTTGTTCCATAATCTATGAGCCAATACTCTGGCTTTGTGCTTCCATCATAGGTATTTGTTCCTCTGGCCAGCTGAAAGTTTGGCACTGGCGGCTCTTTCATGATCCTTGGGCCAAAACACGGTGGACCCTGTGGACCTTGTGATTCAATCAGTTCTGCCATCTTTATCTGATCGAGCTTTAGCCTTGCATCATCCTACTGAAGATTTCTGCCTCCGAGTCTTTCTCCCATTGCTTGGTACACATGATCCGTCAATTCATACCCATCATTGACCATCGCCGAGTAACCATCGTTGTATCTGTTGGCGTTCGGGTCTGCAGGTTGCTACACTTCTTTTCCCACGCTTTGCTGTCTCTTTTCGGGTTGGGCTGGCGGAGGATTCGGAGCTGGGTTTCCTCCTCCTACCGAGTGTGTCCCATGCCTAAGTTAAGGTGCAAAGTTCTGCCACTATCGGGTCATAGCCTCATAGGCAACCATCTGCTTGTTTCTTCCTGAATCCACACTCTTTTCTTTTCTCTGTCTTGGCGCCACTCCTGGCGAGGAGGCTGTATGGCCTGCTGACCTCGCCGGGATTGGAGTTGCCGAGTGAACCAGCTGTGACCTTCCAGCTACACCCATATTCTCCCTGTAGTAGGCTTCATTCAGCATACCTTCTCCTCTCACCAATTCATTTACTTGTTCATGATGTCTCCTCTTTGCTTCACCCATCAGATGGGGAAGCTCAGCCATTGCTGCCTCTGTAGCCCTCAGATTTGCTTGCTGCAGTGTTGTATGTCGGCCGCATGGCTGTTTCGTTGTTGTTTTCTAGTGTTATATTTGACGTTGCATCCACCAATTCCTTGTTGAGGTTGCTGCCTCTCAGCCTTGTTGCATCAAGCCGGGTATTAGAGCCCTTGACTCGATTTCCCGAGTTGAGCTCTCGAATTGTGATATCCACATCTTGCTGTAACTGCGTTAATTCCTTAGCCTTCTCCAAGACCTTTATCCTTGCCTCTTCTAACTCGGCCTACACGTGCGCCAGATCAGCTGCTGGCGCTACTGGCTCTGGCAATTTCTCTATTGCTTCTTGCAATTATTTTGCTCTCTTACTCCTAGCTATGTTCTCTGGCTTTTCTAGCGGTGCCTTTGCAGTTCTTGCCGCCCTTGGCGTTTCCTCTGGATTTCCTCCCTCAGCATCCTCATTCACCAGAGGGACTACTGAAGGTCCATTGTGGATTCGGAGCTGTCATCATTACCTCAACGGAGACGAGTTGATGAAGCTTTACTGTGGCAGGAACCACAGGTGGATCCAGCGCCAGGACGACGCACTCCGGGTATGTGTGCTCCACGCGCACCGCGACGTAGACCTGGTGCTCGCCGGACTTGATGAAGAGACCGCCCCTTGGGAACGGCTTGGTCCCGAAGCAACCTGCATTGTCGCTGACGAAGTTGAGTGCTCCAAACCTCTAGATGAGGCCAGAGTAGACGCGCTCGCCCGTCTTGGCGATGATGTTGCTCATCCGGATGAGAACTCCAGCAAGCGCCTGCTTCTGCCCCATGGTGGGCGCCAACTATCGTGGTGGTGTCACGGAAGATGCCATGGGTAGGCTTAAGTTGGGGGCCGAATGGACGCTTGAGGTAACCGGGGAGGGAGTGAACGGTCTAGCCGCGCACGAAGAACAAGATGAACTCTCCACACTTAAGATTTCTATTGATACAAGAAGTTCAAGTGCTCCTTGAGCTGTTTGTGCATAACCTCTAGGCACTAGTTTCCTACTTGGTCCAACCTCCTTAAACCTTAGCTATGCCCCTTCTTATATAGGCGTTGGCAGCTAGGTTCCATCCCTTTGGTTTCTAGGGTTACTGTTTGGATCTTGGTCCTTACTATAGGGGCCGGGTCATGGGCTAGCCCTGAGCCCCTTGACCCAGTCCACAAAGCTAGACAGCTAACGGTCTTCTCGTACATAGCCTATAGTTCTTTTGGTGCCATACGGTGACTTTGTACGTTAGCCCTTGATTTAGGCGTCACCCGACTCCTTTTGTGTCACCCGGCGTTGCCCTTCTCTTTTGATGGTGCTTTACCATGGTCCCTCCTGAATCTCACTCGGAAAGCTGCCACGTGTCCTTTCTGACTCGACCTTCCCTCGTGAGACTTGGCTCGTTGCTTCCTGCAAGGTAAACAAACTTGTCTTATACGGGCCAACACAATTCTTAGGTTGGCCGTACATGACCTTCTTACCCGACCATTGTTACCCGTCCTGAGTTATCTTTTACTCGGCCTAAGCCAAGATGGGCAATGTTTTAACCTTATGACCCTACCGGGGGTTATCCCCCCCCCCCCCGACTAGCTTGGGGTTCCCGGCCGGCAGCCTAGAATCTATGGGTTGGGACGTCATCATTATGCTTCAGGCCTCTTAGGCCATTTGTTAAGTTTGCTATACTTAGTAGCATAATTTGCCTTACATTGTTTGATGTTTTTGGTCAGTGACATATGCTTGTAATAATTTGGTTCTCTGCTTAGTTACAAGCTTGCTGTAGTAAATTTTTGTGTCATAGGGTCACTGCTGTGTTATTGATTCTTCACTGTATATCCTCGAGCTCAAGGTTAAGCTTATGTCAGACAGAGGTCTGTGATTTGTTTAGCCCTGATTCTATGGGTGTCTCATGAACGACCCGAAGACGGCAAAACCCATAGGGTACAATTCCCAGTCTACTACCTCAGTGAGGTACTAACGCCAACAAAGCAAATGTATCCCCACTACCAAAAGCTTGCCTATGGCTTATTCATGACAGCGCGTCTACTATGCAACTACTTTCAAGAGAATCAGATCGTGGTCGTCATCGATGCACCACTGTCAAACATCCTGAACAACCCCGAAGCTATAGGGTGAGTAGCTTTATGGGGCATCGAGTTGTCCCCTCGGTACATCATCTACGAACGTCGCACCGCCATCAAGTCTCAGGTGCTCCCTGACTTCTTTGTTCACTAGATGGAGCTCCAGCTACCGGACACTCCGGATATGTTCCAGTCCTGGACAATGCACTTCGACGGCTCAAAATGCGAGGTTGGAGTAGGAGCCGGAGTGATACTGACGTCCCCTCAAGGGGATAAGATGAAATACGTCCTTTGGATGAAGTTCCGTGCATCCAATAATGAGGCTAAGTACAAGGCACTCCTGCATGGCATGCGCATGGCCAAAGTGTGCGGCACCAAGCGCCTTGTCATCTATGGTGACTCTAACCTCGTCGTCCAACAGACGATGAATGAGTGTGACGCCCATAGCGCCAACATGATCGCATATCATACGCTCTACAACTCACTCGAAGGAGACTCTGATGGCTGCGAACTCCGGCACGTTGGCAGGGAAAGCAATGGAGATGCCGACAAGCTCGCCAACATCGATTCCACATGTTACCTAGTGCCACCGGGTGTATTCCTCGAGCAAATCCGTGTGCCCTCAATCAAGCAAAAATTCCCAAAGGACACAACTGAAGCCGCAGGACACTTGGGCATTGTGCCACCCAATAAAACCGAAGGACCCGAAGATCTCGACACGAAGGTCGAACTAGTGAACCTCATGCAGGTCCTAGCAGTCGAACAGACATGGACTCAACCGTACGTCAAGTACTTGGTGAACAAGCAACTGCCTGAGGACCCCGACGGACGCCTGGCACGTCGCTCTCTGATCAAAGGCCTTCCCCATCATTAATGTTGAGCTATACAAACACAGCATTTCGTGTGTGCTCCAACGATGCGTCACTAACAGTGACAGGAAGAGCATCCTCCTCGACATCCATGAAGGTATCTATGGCCACCACGCAGATAGCCACTCCCTCATCGCCAAGGCTCTGCAATTTGGCTTCTACTGGCCAACCACAATGAGAGACACCAAGGACATTGTCCAGAGGTGCAACTCCTGCCAAAGATATGCAGATAAGCCGCATGCGCCAGGCTCAGAGTTGCAGCCCATACCATTGGCCTGGCCTTTCGCCCAGTGGGGGATCAACATGATCGACAAGCTGCCAAGGTCCTCGCCAGGAGGGCACGTCTTCCTCCTGGTGGCAGTCGACAAATTCACAAAGTGGATCGAGGCCATGCCTTTCACTAACCAAACCGGCACCTCCGCCATCAAGTTCATCCATTGTTTATAACTTCGAAGTGCCTCGCAACATCATAACCGACAACGTCTCGAACTTCACCTCGAAGGAGTTTTGAGACTTCTGCAAAGAACTTGGCATCAACCTCACATACGCCTCCGTGTTACATCCGCGGACCAACGGGTAGGTCGAAAGGGCCAATGGTCTCGTCGGCAATGGCATCAAGAAGCGGCTGCTACGCCCACTCGAAAGACTGACGGGAGCCTGGGCGGATGAGTTACCCTCCGTCCTCTGGAGCCTCCACACAACACCAAACAGCTCTACCAGCTACATGCCCTTCTTCATGGTGCGGATCCGAAGCCATGTTGCCTGCCGAGGTACGCTACAAGGCCCCATGGGCCGTCGCCTACAACAAAGCCGAATCATCGGCCGCACTCGAAGACATCGTCGACATGCTAGACGAAGCTCGCGACATCGCCACGGCCCTTTAGACGGTGTACCAGCAAAGTCTACGCAACTATCATAGCCGTCGGCTGCGCCCAAGGTCCTTCGTCGAAGGAGACCTCGTCCTATGACTCAAGAAGAAGGGGCACCTAAAGCTCGAGTCGCCCTGGGAAGGACCCCACGTAGTCACCGAAGTAATCCCAGGTGGCGCCTACCGCCTAAAGGACGTCAAGTCCGGAGTCGAATAGTCCAACCCCTAGAACGTCGCACAATTGTGACACTTCTACCCCTAGTTGTATTTTACTTTCAATAAGACTATTTAGCCAGGCTACTCAACCGAACATTGTACCTCCTACATTACGATGAATAAAAGCTAAGTTCCTTGGCCTAAATTTCTCTCTCTTGTATATATTTGCATTGTTAAACACACTCGAGGGCTGCGCCTCACCTTATGACTTTGTCGATTGACCACAATAATGCATAAATCCTGAGTAGCTAACCACGTCAGGCTAACGTAAAGGACATGCAAAACCCATAGTCAACAATGCACTATGTGCCAAAAAATACAACTTTACAAGGGCACCAAAGCCCACTCGATAAAATACAGACTTCATTGTTATATTTACAATTCAAAGGACTCCGCCATGTTGGAGCAGGACGTTCGTTCGCTCCTCAGAAACATCAACAATTTCCTCAGCATACTGCGCCACTGCAGCATAATGCGGACGCATGTCCCACTCCATACCATCCGGAGGAGCGGGTGGTCCTGCTGCTATCTCATCAAGGTCAACATCGCGGCGATGTAGCCGAAATAGGGCAAAATCCTCCTTCACACCTGCCACCAGTAGATGACGGACAAGCTCCTTCACGGCGTCCACATCACGAAACTTTTCGAGCAAGCCTAGGAAGCTGGAGGGAGCCACATCCAAAGGGAACATCGTGGCCCAGACAGCAGCGAGTGATGACCTTGTGCATTTTAGCACCCGAATTACTTGGTGGACGCGGTCTTATTGCGACAACAGTCGCTCGGTCGCCATCCATCCAAAAGAAGTCATCGGCCTCCAATTCTTGTTGCGTCAAGCAATTCAGCCGAATCGCAACACGCTCCTTCTCTTCCTTCGGAAGAAGATTCACAACTAGACGCAAAAGCAGTAAATGAGAAGACATGAAGGTCAGGCACAGTCAAAAATAAAAGAAGCTCATGGTGACTTACACTAGAGTTTCTCGCCGACTCGCCAAAATTCCTCAAGGAGAAATTCCTATCTCGCAACGGCTCGTTCGTTCTTGGACTTCCATATGTCTGTGTGGCCAGGGATCATGAGAACATCCTTATCTAGGCTTCGGATGCGATCGTGTAGCAGAGGCAACTGCATTGTCTCACTCATCGACGGACGGGCACCAATCAAGGCAGGAGGCATGGTCACCGATTCAGCATTCGAAGGACCCTAAGAGTGCACAGGTGACAGAGCATAAAAACCAAGGCAATTGACAACAGTCGAAAGAGACACTTATATTTACATAAACCACTACATGGTAAAGTCAAACTTGTCCAGCACAAATCATTACATGCACGCTGGCAAAGCAAAATCAAAATACTACTAAATAGACTATGGCGCAGACAACCTAAGCAGCCGCATCCGGAGCAGCTTCGAAAGAAAGGTCACTCATCGGACCGCGCTTTGGCAGCAGCCAAAATCTCCTCCGCTATGGCTTTCTCCTGAGACGATGTGGCCGCCGCAAGCTGCTTCTCATGATCCTGGGCCTCCTACTGATGGCTCTTAAGGGCCTCCACATCATCCTTTGCCTTGGTCTTCGCCTGGATGTGACTCTTTTCAAGTGCATTCAGCTTGCGGAGGGCCTTGTTGTTCTCGACTGCAACATCCAACAAGGAAAAGGTCAGTAAAACCGGTACTCATCAGTACTCATAGTCAAACAGAAGAAATAAATGCACCTTGGAGTTGATGGAGGTCTCCCTCCAAGGCAAGGTATTGCTGGCCAAGGCGATTGATGTCGCGGATGAAGGGCTGCAAATAGGAAATAGGCAAACAAAAGGGCTCGGGGCCTCGCCCGTGTCAAAATTAAATAAAGTACTTACATGGTCACCCGAAGACTCCGAGGTTTTAGCTTGTGTCTTCCGCGCAAAAACCGCACCTAGTCCTTGGCCTCAAGGAGCTTAAAGCTTCGTCGTCGGAGTCGGACTCCATCTTCGGGGAAGCAGCAGCAACCTTCGACTCCCCATGCATCTTGTCAAGTTCCTTCTTGAAGGATTCATTTGAGTAGTTTCTCCTAGAAGCACACAAAATATTTCAGGCTAATCAACAAAACAGTAAGATAATACTTAGCACATTGCAAATGCAAAGGCGATAGAAAACTTACGAAGGAATGTCGGAGAGATCGAAGAACGGCATTTCTTTCTTCTTCTTGGACGGTGGCTGAGGAGCCATGGCCTGGAGGGGAACAGCAGGAATGGGTTAGGTTGCACCTCCATCCCCAATGTGATGCTCGAGGAAAGCAGGCCCCCTCCACATTGGCGGCATCACCCCATCCGAACTTTCGCTTCGGGGCCTCTTTCGAGATAGCCCTTCGCTAGGCTTGGGGGCTTTCGTCGTTGGCGATTGTGTAGGGGGAAGCATGGATTCGGAATCTGTGTCCCCACCATCTAGCACATCTTTGAACTTCTTAGGAAGAGGAGGCATCATGCCCACCACCTTAAAATTCTGTGAATCAAGAAAGATGCAAACATCTGTCAAAGAATATCAGATAAAGGAACTCAAAAATGCATTACATGCAGCTGCAAGATTCACCTAAGGGACTTCCTTCTTGGCAGTGTAGGGGGCAGTCAGAGACTTCCTCGGTAGCTCCTCGTCGGCCTTATGCTTCAGCAGGGGTCAAGGTCGGCCGAGAACATCTCCTCTTTCGACGCTCTCATCGGATCGCTGGCGCCGGAGTATAAGAACATCGGATGTGCCCTTGCTTGGAGAGCTTGCACCCGACGCTTAAGGAAAGTGCGGATGATATCGACGCCACTGACCTCCTTGCCTCACACCAGCTGAAGCACCTCCACCCACTGGTACAACTTCTCCACCTCCGCGGCTTCACCCTCCATGATGTCATTTGACCATGAGCGCTTTCGGGTGACCATCTTGCTGGCGTCGAAGGGCATCAGCCCATAATGTTGGTTGTCGAGCTGGACGTCGCGGATGTAAAATCATTTGTTCCGCCATTGCTGGACGGACTTGCAGAGATAGAAGGAGAAAAATTGGACGGTGGGGCGGATTGAAATCCCACACCTACCCAGTTGATAGACGCCACCGGTACCAGACTAACTCTTCAGAGAATAGAGTTTTTGAAGAGTCCAAAGTGTGGATCGATACCGAGCCAACAATCATAAAGCGTGATAAAACACGCGATGTGAAGAAGAGAATTGGGCGACAACTGGTGGAGTTGTAGCCCATAAAGAAAGAGAATCCCAAGAATAAATTCGTGGGCACGCAGAGAAAGACCACGAACGACAAAGGCATAAAACATAACTAGAAAACCTTCGGGTGGGTTCGGAATTACCTCCTTCTGAGGAAGTAGGGTGTTGTTCTTTTCCTGGGAGATGAGACCAGCCTTGCGCAGGCGGTGCAGGTCCGCATCCCTGATTGTGGATCGCTGCCACTCAGCATCAGTGACCCAGCCACCGGCGGAGGTCTTCTTGGCAGCGGAGGAAGGATGAGGGAATGACGAGAAGAACATCCAATGCACGGTATCAGCAAGCTCTGGAAATGGCAAAGGAAGCAATAAGAAAGAAAATGGCAGGGGAAAATATTACTTTGATCCCCCCATGGTATAAAAGGATGAAGAAGACAAAGCGGAGCCGTTGATTCACAAGCCCTAACGCATGCCCCTCATCGCACCATACACGTGTCAACAGCCGCCCGAACCGTTGCAAGCACTCCAACCACTATGCATGGGAATCGAGGAGACACCGTAATTATCATGAAAATTATGCGTGAATAGTCAAATCCAGGTCAGAAAATGGGACTCATGATCGTCCCATCACGCCGCTACTGCTGCCGTAGACGGTTGAGCTCACCAGGCGTCAGCAATGCCGTCAGCAATGCCGTCATCAAAGCAAAATATAGCAACGGTGAGAAACTTTCGATTGCACAAAAAGAGTACTTACTCGAGTCTAGGACTCAACCAACTACTCGGGGGCTACTCCTATCAGGAGCGCTGGCCTCGCACCTGAGAAATTAACATGGTGGAAACACTTCTTCGAAAAAAAATCTTCAAGTCCTTCGTCGAGTCTGCGACTCCACTTTGGACTCGGGGCTACTCCCATAGGAAGCGCTGATCGCGCATTCGAAAAAGAACTGGTATTGATAACATCTATAGATTTACAGTCTTTGCTCGAGTCTACTACTCGAACAGACACTTGGGGCCTACTCCTATAGGGACCGCTGGCCTCCCTATGAACTATTCGGATGAGATCCTTCAGATCACATGTGCAAAAAAACAACAAACCTATCTGGCAACTTTGCCTGAACTAACGCTAAGAGAGATACCATCTCCTTAGTCACCCGGAACACCTCCACGATGATAAATTTTCGGATGTTGTGTCTGCGATGCAAAGATAAGACCTACAGATATCATCTGAGGGCCTGGTATCTTACCTGATTGCGCTCTGCCAGTAACATACCGGGTCATCAGGCATGATGAAAAATTCCGATGAACGCGTTGGGTATTCAACTTAAACATTAGAATTCGACTCCTATAAGACATCCGCGGCCTGAGTCGAATTACGCTAGCATTGTTCCGGAATCGAGTCCGGGGACTCGAGTCTAAAGTAGATCGTGTTGTTTTGTCCGAAGATAGTTAAATGATCCTGATTCGTCGGGCGAGTCATTAACACGTATCAACAATCCCTATGAACTGACATATTCGCCTGAAAACAGGTTCGGATGAGAAGCACCTGAAAGACTATAGAGTCTCCAGTCGAATCTACGATTCGACTGAACACTCGGGGGATACTAAAATGGATATGCCCTACGGGTACCTGTGGCATCCCGCAAAACCACTACTAGAAAATCGCGTTGAATTTTGTGCATTGCATCATCATGACATCATCATACCCATTTTGTTTCAAACTATTTTTTCTAAGAACCCTATTTTACTTTCTATATTAATCCCCTCCCTTTTATTTCAAATTAGCACCGGTGCTTCCGGATATCTCAGTTGTCTAAAAACAATTTGCAAAAGGCTTTTAAATTAAATTATAAAACCCTAGTCAAATGTCTAAACCTAAATCTATTCCCACCCAAACCTATCCTACCCACCTATCCTAGCTCGCCACCTCACCCCTCCCCCTTTTCCCTACCCACCGCTGCCACCTCACCAATCCCCCACTCCCTTCCCTCTCTCTCTCTTTCTCACACAGCCCCATCTACCCACCCCCAACGACACCTGGGCCCCCACCTCCCTGGACCCACTCCCCTCTCCCCACCCGCACACACTCACCCGACCCCCACCCAGCTCGCCCCTGGCCGCCCCACTGCCAGCCGGTCCCACCCCTGGACCCGGTCCACCCCTCCCCGTGGCCACCCCTGGGCCCGACCGACCCGGTCCCACCTCCCCACAGCCCGCACCATCCTCTCCCTCCCTTCCTCTCTCTCCCTCCCTTCTTCTCTCTCCCTCCCCGCGAGCAGCCCGTCCCCAACCTCCCCTTCTCTCCTCTCTCGCGCCAGCTGACCGGGTCCGCCCGGCCTCCTCCTCCTCGTCCCCTCTCCCTCGCCGCCTCCCTCTCGCCGCCCCGCCACCACCTCACCGCCCCGAGCCTCCGCCGAGCTCGCCGGCGTCTCCTCCAGCCTCTGCCCCGCGGCCCCCTCTCCCCTCCTCTAGCTCACCGCCGACGCGCCGCCCCGGCAACTCTCACCCTCGCCATCGTCCCCGGCCCGAGCCCACCGGCGCCTCCTCCCCAACGCCGCCTCCTCCGCCTCCAGACGCTCCACCGTCGGCCCGCTTGTCGCCAAGCGCCGCCACCGCGCCACGCCTCCGTCCGTGCCGTCTCCTCCGGACCGAAGCTCCGCGTCTGCCCCACCTCGCCCGGCCCCGCCGCGCCGACCAACCTCGCCGCCCGTTCCCGTTGGCCCGCCGCCAGAACCGCCGCTGGGCCCCCTCTGCGCTTCTCCCCGCGGGCGCCTCCTCTCTCCGGCAGGTGCCGCCCGTCCGCGAGACGCCCTCCGCCCCGCTGCCTCTAGTGCGAGCCTCCCGCGAGCGCGTGTTCCGTCGGCCGCGCCGCTGTGCGCGCTTCCCCTGCAGGCTAGCCAAGGGCAGCATGTTCTCAGCAGTTGCAGACGTCCCCTGGTGCAGCCTCGCAGCACAGTCGAGCGTCAGACGCAAGATCTGCAGTACCGATGAAGTTCGACAGTGTTCGGTGGAACGCCAAGACCATTCGGCTGTAGCCGTCTGTGACATCGCCAAGATCTTCGGCAAGGACCCAAAGTAGCCGAAGATTGAACCGTGGAACCGAGACCGAACCCGAACCCCTTGGAACCTCAAGGTCTTCGCCACTCGAAGTGTTCCGCCAAGATCGCCATCGACATTGGGACCAAGGTCGAACCCGGTGGCTTTTGCTGAACCATCAACAAGATCTACAATGGGACGCCATGACTGGGACCCCGGAACCGAAGACCACCGGTGCGACAAGTACTTCTTCCCGGAACGCCAGATCTACTCCGTCATCCGATCCCGCTGATCCCGTCGAACCCTGAACCCCGAGACCGGACCCCGAACCCCCCGGAACCAAGATCTTCGCAACCCTAATGTGTGACCCTTACCCGAGAACCCTATTTTATAAATTGTCAACTATATAAATTGTTGCATTAAATCATTCATTTCTCATACTTATTGTCATGTGGTTTGGGGGCCTTATGCCGATTCACCTCATAATTAAATATGGGGCCCATATGCGGGCAAATCTAGTATTATATTGGCCTCATTTAAATTTGTGTAGCGAACCGTTAACTTATTTTGCCTCGTTAAAACCACATTTAAATTGCGGGGTAGTTAAATAACATGAACCTATTAAATTAATTGTCGGGACCCCGGTTCCGCTTAATATTGCCTAATTGCATCGCATCTTGCCATGTCATACATCATACATGCATCATGCCGATCTTTTGCCGTAGTATTAAATAGTGCATCCGGTGTTTCTTCTAGTGTTTTGGTTCTTCACGGATAAGGCCGTTGAGTTGATGCGAGTGTCGACCCGATCTTCGGTTGAACCTTCGGCAATGTTTTCAGGCGAGCATCTCCCCCTTTCTACCTATCTTACTTTTATAGTATTTCTTCTTTCCTGTTGATCTATTGCTATATGTGTTGCGATGCTCTAGTTTTTCGTACCCGTGATATCTCTTGCAGCCTTATATTGCCTTGGACACATCCTATTACCTGTTGTTTGGTACATAGTTGGACTTGCGCGTCGTAGTCGCTTGCTCAAGTGTTGTTGCGTGTCGTCCAGTACCACAGTTGTTGGGGTATTGCCACATGTTTGATGTTGGAGATGATCATGGCTTTACTTATCGTTCACTTTAAATACTGCTTAACAACTAAAATTGAAGTAGGTAAGCAGAGGCACAGGTGGGCAATAGATGTTATTTGGTTGTTAACCGTCCACTTGTGTCTCGTAGGACCCCGAGTGCTTGATATCTGTTCCTTGATTTATCGCGCTATCCACATCCGGGAGGATTATGGGACCCCCCTGAGCCAGAGCTTGATTCATTCTTATTTCTTGGGGCCACAAACTATTTTGAGGTTTTATTACGATTCCGTACTTATGCCATGCTTTACTGCTTTATTTACGATTGTGCGAGGAGCACACTGTACTGTTTAGGAAAGCGGAGTGTTTTCGCGGTATCGACAAGCCCAGTTTTGGGTTCCCAGTCGTTTACAGCCATTGACGCAAACCTTGAGTCCGTCTCGGAGTCAGCTAACTTCGTTGCGGGTCTACTCAATGGAGTGGCCCCCTGAAATAATTTTGAATCCTGTGTTTTCTTTGTCGTGAAGGCCTCGTTGGGTTTTGTTTTGGTTTTTCCGAGGTTGATCGAGCGTGTGTTGCTATTGGTGCACCCCGGCCGGGTAAAACATTCTGAAAGCCGTGTCCGCGGTTATGGACGACTTGGAGCACAGTATCTCGATCATAGACAACTATAACTAAAGTAGTTCTATAAATTTGACTTTATAATGACTAGTAATCAGCTTCACTATAATGGAATGGCTAAATAAAACTGCCCACAATTGCTTGTTTGGCTTGTCGCTTGCGACAATTGTATCTGACTAGTAAGTATTGCAACTACAACGGAATGGCTAAATAAAAGTACCAACAACTGCTGGGTTTTGGGTTATCTCATGCTAATTGTATTCGACTAGTAAGTGTCGCAACCACAACGGAATGATCAAATAAAATTGCCCACTGCTTATTTTATCAGGATGATTATCTATACCTGACTAGTAATTGCTGCAACGATAACTGAATAAATAAAACTGCCAACTGTGTGAGTTCCTCGGATGACTTCCTCGTTTGGTCTCGAGGGGGAAACACCAGGATGGGTTTGTTTGGTGTTAGAATCAGGTTGGATCGAATAGGTATTTCTTACCCCTCTCTGATAGCCGCCAGTTGTATCGAGTCTCTATAGGTTGTTTAGTGCATGCTCTGCCGCTGCTGCTTCAGTCCACCATACCTATGTAGGCGAGGACCGCCGAATTCTAGCCTCGCTGCATCGGCCTCGATCGACGCCTCTTTTTTCCTTTGCCTCTCCGGCACCCCTTTTGTTTAAGCAGGTTTTGAGATCGACGTCGTTAGCAGGGTTACCCTTCCGGCTTGGCCTGGGCAGGGTTATGGACGCCATTGGTTATTCTTCAGGGCTCTTAGCCCCATTTGCATCTTGTTCGTAGTCGGACGCTTCATCTTTTCAAGGTGATTTGGATGTTTGTACCGTATATCTGTATTCTTGACTCATGGAGTCGTGTTGTATATATATATCTATTCTATGGGTCCCATCGAGGACTGTTGTGTAATGTTATTACTTCGTTTTCCACCCGCACGCAAGTGCCTGGTGGGCACCTTTGAATCGTTTCTATGCGGGTTTGGCGGGTTTCGCTAAAACTTGCATAGGTCCGATTCTGAGGGTGTTACAGAGTGGTATCAGAGCTCAGCAGTTGCGATACCCCACAAGTCCAGCCTGTAGGATAACCTAGCTAACGGCCGAAGTAGAGTGTCAAAACTATTTTTGCCAAATCGGTTGGATAGTTCTGATTAGGTCTGATTTTACTCCTTACCCCGCTGCTGCTCTCCTCTCAACTCTGCGTGTTTTGAATCCGATCTCTTCTCGCTCTTCGAGTCCAGGATTTCTCGTGGTTGGGTTCTATCGTACCTTCAGGGTTTCGCTTCCTCTTTTGGTAACGGTGTTTCTACATCCGGTCCTCCTGCTATCTGAGTGGTCCTTTATCTGTGGTACCATCCTTTGTTCCTTGTCTATGCCTTCCGGTGATTTCCGACGCGACGACATCAACTACGCCAGATCCGATGCAGAGTCTGCATCACTCCTTTGTTTCCGAACCTCGTTTGTCGAGATCTTTAGTCTAATTCCGAGAGTTGGTTGCATAATTCGCCTATTCATGTGCAGAGTAATGGTTTGGGTGCGCGATGGACTGATCACCATCCAACTACTCTTATCATTCGCTCTTGTACATCGAATCAGTGGATTCAGCAATTTTACTCCGTCCACGGAAGTTAGGGGTGGCTTTATTTGTTGAAACCTCTACCTTCGACCTTTTGTTCCCGGAGTGTCCTCTCGACGATCACGGACAACGACCTCTTGTTAGTGGTGTCGCGAGGATCTACACGAAGCGAGAAGACGCAGACCGCCGACCTTTTTCCCGGTACCATGAGGCGGATCTCGAGGGCGAGATCCATTGTTAGTGGTGTCGAATTGTGGCATCCCGCAAAACCACTACTAGAAAATCGCGTTGAATTTTGTGCATTGCATCATCATGACAGCATCATACCCATTTTGTTTCAAACTATTTTTGCTAAGAACCCTATTTTACTTTCTATATTAATCCCCTCCCTTTTATTTCAAATTAGCACCGGTGCTTCCGGATATCTCAGTTGTCTAAAAACAATTTGCAAAAGGCTTTTAAATTAAATTATAAAACCCTAGTCAAATGTCTAAACCTAAATCTATTCCCACCCAAACCTATCCTACCCACCTATCCTAGCTCGCCACCTCACCCCTCCCCCTTTTCCCTACCCATCGCTGCCACCTCACCAATCCCCCACTCCCTTCCCTCTCTCTCTCTCTCTTTCTCACTCAGCCCCATCTACCCACCCCCACCGACACCTGGGCCCCCACCTCCCTGGACCCACTCCCCTCTCCCCACCCGCACACACTCACCCGACCCCCACCCAGATCTCCCCTGGCCGCCCCACTGCCAGCCGGTCCCACCCCTGGACCCGGTCCACCCCTCCCCGCGGCCACCCCTGGGCCCGACCGACCCGGTCCCACCTCCCCACCGCCCGCACCATCCTCTCCCTCCCTTCCTCTCTCTCCCTCCCCGCGAGCAGCCCGTCCCCAACCTCCCCTTCTCTCCTCTCTGGCCGCCCGCGCCAGCCGACCCCGGTCCGCTCCGGCCTCCCTCCTCCCTCGCGTCCCCTCTCCCTCGCCGCCGCCTCCCTCTCGTCGCTGCTCCCCGCCCCGCTAGGCTCGCCACCTCCTCGCCCCCGAGCTCCTCCGCCGAGCTCGCCGGCGTCTCCTCCAGCCTCTGCCCCGCGGCCCCCTCTCCCCTCCTCTAGCTCACCGCCGACGCGCCGCCCCGGCAACTCTCACCCTCGCCATCGTCCCCGCGGCCCGAGCCCGCCGGCACCGGCCTCCTCCTCCCCCAACGCTCGCCTCCTCCTCCTCCCCGCGTACGCTCCACCGTCGGCCTCCGCCCAAGGCGCTGCCGCCGCCACGCCCCGCTGTCGCCCGTCTCCTCCGGCCCGAGCTCCGCGCCGCGCCCTCCTCGCTCTGCCCCATCTCGCCCGGCCTCGACAAGGCCGACCTCGGCCTCGCTGACGTTCCCGTCGGCCCGCTGGCCTCCGGCCAGAACCGCTGGCCCTCTGCGCTTCTCATGGGCGCCTCCTCTCTCGGCGGTGCCGCCTCCATGACGCCCTCCGTCCCGCTGCCTCTAGTGTGAGCCTCCCGCGAGCGCATGTTCCGTCGGCCGCGCCGCTGTGCGCGCTTCCCCTGCAGGCTAGCCAAGGGCAGCATGTTCTCAGCAGTTGCAGACGTCCCCTGGTGCAGCCTCGCAGCACAGTCGAGCGTCGGACGCAAGATCTGCAGTACCGATGAAGTTCGACAGTGTTCGGTGGAACGCCAAGACCATTCGGCTGTAGCCGTCTGTGACATCGCCAAGATCTTTGGCAAGGACCCAAAGTAGCCGAAGATTGAACCGTGGAACCGAGACCGAACCCGAACGCCTTGGAACCTCAAGGTCTTCGCCACTCGAAGTGTTCCGCCAAGATCGCCATCGACATTGGGACCAAGGTCGAACCCGGTGGCTTTTGCTGAACCATCAACAAGATCTACAATGGGACACCATGACTGGGACCCCGAAACCGAAGACCACCGGTGCGACAAGTACTTCTTCCCGGAACGCCAGATCTACTCCGTCATCCGATCCTGCTGATCCCGTCGAACCCTGAACCCCGAGACCGGACCCCGAACCCCCCGGAACCAAGATCTTCGCAACCCTAATGTGTGACCCTTACCCGAGAACCCTATTTTATAAATTGTCAACTATATAAATTGTTGCATTAAATCATTCATTTCGCATACTTATTGTCATGTGGTTTGGGGGCCTTATGCCGATTCACCTCATAATTAAATATGGGGCCCATATGCAGGCAAATCTAGTCTTATATTGGCCTCATTTAAATTTGTGTAGCGAACCGTTAACTTATTTTGCCTCGTTAAAACCACATTTAAATTGCGGGGTAGTTAAATAACATGAACCTATTAAATTAATTGTCGGGACCCCGGTTCCGCTTAATATTGCCTAATTGCATCGCATCTTGCCATGTCATACATCGTACATGCATCATGCCGATCTTTTGCCGTAGTATTAAATAGTGAATCCGGTGTTTCTTCTAGTGTTTTGGTTCTTCACGGATAAGGCCGTTGAGTTGATGCGAGTGTCGACCTGATCTTCGGTTGAACCTTCGGCAATGTTTTCAGGCGAGCATCTCCCCCCTTTCTACCTATCTTACTTTTATAGTATTTCTTCCTTCCTGTTGATCTATTGCTATCTGTGTTGCGATGCTCTAGTTTTTCGTACCCGTGATATCCCTTGCAGCCTTATATTGCCTTGGACACATCCTATTACCTGTTGTTTGGTAGATAGTTGGACTTGCGCGTCGTAGTCGCTTGCTCAAGTGCTGTTGCGTGTCGTCCAGTACCACAGTTGTTGGAGTATTGCCGCATGTTTGATGTTGGAGATGATCATGGCTTTACTTATCGTTCACTTTAAATACTGCTTAACAACTAAAATTGAAGTAGGTAAGCAGAGGCACAGGTGGGCAATAGATGTTATTTGGTTGTTAACCGTCCACTTGTGTCCCGTAGGACCCCGAGTGCTTGATACCTGTTCCTTGATTTATCGCGCTATCCACATCCGGGAGGATTATGGGACCCCCCTGAGCCAGAGCTTGATTCATTCTTATTTCTTGGGGCCACAAACTAGTTTGAGGTTTTATTACGATTCCGTACTTATGCCATGCTTTACTGCTTTATTTACGATTGTGCGAGGAGCACACTGTACTGTTTAGGAAAGCGGAGTGTTTTCGCGGTATCGACAAGCCCAGTTTTGGGTTCCAATGCGTTACTGACCATTGACGCAAACCTTGAGTCCGTCTCGGAGTCAGCTAACTTCGTTGCGGGTCTACTCAATGGGGTGGCCCCCTGAAATAATTCTGAATCCTGTGATTGCTTTGTCGTGAAGGCCTCGTTGGGTTTTGTTTTGGTTTTTCCGAGGTTGATCGAGCGTGTGTTGCTATTGGTGCACCCCGGCCGGGTAAAACTTTCTAAAAGCCGTGTCCGCGGTTATGGACGACTTGGAGCACAGTATCTCGATCATAGACAACTATAACTAAAGTAGTGCTATAAATTTGACTTTATAATGGCTAGTAATCAGCTTCACTATAATGGAATGGCTAAATAAAACTGCCCACAATTGCTTGTTTGGCTTGTCGCTTGCGACAATTGTATCTGACTAGTAAGTATTGCAAATACAACGGAATGGCTAAATAAAAGTACCAACAACTGCTGGGTTTTGGGTTATCTCATGCTAATTGTATTTGACTAGTAAGTGTCGCAACTACAACGGAATGGTTAACTAAAAGTGCCCACTGCTTATTTCATCAGGATGATTATCTATACTTGACTAGTAATTGCCGCAACGATAACCGAATAAATAAAACTGCCAACGGAGTGAGTTCCTCGGTTGACTTCCTCGTTTGGTCTCGAGGGGGAAACACCAGGATGGGTTTGTTTGGTGTTAGAATCAGGTTGGATCGAATAGGTCTTTCTTACCCCTCTCTGATAGCCGCCAGTTGTATCGAGTCTCTATAGGTTGTTTAGTGCATGATGTGCCGCTGCCGCTTCAGTCCACCATACCTATGTAGGCGAGGACCGCCGAATTCTAGCCTCTCCGTGTACTGGCCTCAGTACTGACGCTCCTCTTTTTCCTTTGCCCTCTGTCGGCACCCCTTTTGTTTAAGCAGGTTTTGAGATCGACGTCGTTAGCAGGGTTACCCTTTCGGCTTGGCCTGGACAGGGTTATGGACGCCATTGGTTATTCTTCAGGGCTCTTAGCCCCATTTGCATCTTGTCCGTAGTCGGACGCTTCATCTTTTCAAGGTGATTTGGATCTTTGTACCGTATATATGTATTCTTGACTCATGGAGCCGTGTTGTATATATATCTGTTCTATGGGTCCCATCGAGGACTGTTGTGTAATGTTATTACTTCGTTTTCCACCCGCACGCAAGTGCCTGGTGGGCACCTTTGAATCATTTCTATGCGGGTTTCGCTAAAACTTGCATAGATCCGATTCTAAGGGTGTTACAGTACCTCACATTGGTATACCCGGTCCAGCCTAGTGAAGGCCCACACGAAGACTTGCTGCTAACCCGAAGCCCAGGGAGACTCCGGATGGCCCAAGCTCGGTAGAAGTTTGACTCCTTGGATAACACGGCCAAGCTATAGATAGAATATTCAAGGGTGAAACCCTAACTTGTAACTGACTTGACCTACCCAAGACCTGGCTCCCCGTATAAAGGCCAGGAGGGCACGGCGAGGAGGATCTCTCCAACTCATACACACACCTCACGCCAGATTGCATCTGTGCACCCCATGTAACCTTCGGTTCCGCCATCAATCTAGAATAGAAAAGTAGGAGTAGGTTTTTCCCTCCGGGGGCCTAAACCTAGGTAAACCTCGTGTCCCCTTGCTGCGTTCTGTTAACCGTCTCGCAATCTCCAGCATCCCCATCTTTTCCAAACCCAAGTCCATAACAATGGGCATTGACGAGTCAAACCCTCGTTAGCTAGGGTTTAGAGGCAGGACCTAGTGCTCCCCTGCAGCATGCCTCAGCCCAAGTGGCCCCTTCCCGGGGTGGTGGGCCCACTGGTGTCCCCTCTAGAACATTCTAGAATATTCTGATCAAAATACCGAAAACATTTCTAAACCTCGGAAAATGACTTCCCTTATATGAACCTTATTCTCCGGACCATTTCGGATCTCCTCATGATGTCCTGGATCCAATCCGAGACTCCAAACAAAATTCGGTCTCCAACTCATATTCCATATCTACTTAAACAGCATCGAACCTTAAGTGTGTCAACCTACGGTTCACGAACTATGCAGACATGATCGAGACACCTCTCCGGTAAATAACCAATAGCGGGATCTAGAGATCCATAATGGCTCACACATATTCAATGATGACTTCGTGATCAAATTAACCATTCACATACGATATCGATTCCCTTTGTCGCACGATACTTTACTTATCCGAGGTTTGATCATCTGTATCTCTATACCTAGTTCAACCGATAAGTACTATGTACTCATTCCATGATATGACATCCCTTGTGACCTAGTCACATGCTTGCAAGCCAATTGGATGACATTCCATCGAGAGGGCCCAAAGTATATCTATCTGTCATATGGATGGAGAAATCCCACTCTTGATCCATGCTCTTCAACACATACTTTCAGAATACTTAATGCCACCTTTATAACCACCCAGTTACGGAAGTGGCATTTGATGTCATCAAAGTACTCGTCCGATGACGGTGATTAACATGATCTCATGGTCGAAATATTAGGTTACTATGTATCTGAAAGCTTGTAGCAAAACGAACTTAATGACTTGATCTAATGATATGCTTAATATGGGTGTGTGTCAATCACATCATTCTCCTAATGATATGACCTTGTTATTAATAACATCCAATGTCCATGATCAGGAAACCATGATCATCTATTAATCAACAAGCTAACTTAACAAGAGGATTACTAGGGAATATTTTATGTTTCCAAAACACACAAGTATTAATGTTTCCTGTTTAATACAATTATAGCATGGGATGTAAACATTTATCATAAACACAAAGATATAATAATACCCACTTTATTATTGCCTCTTGGGCATATCTCCAATAGTACAAAGGAGAAGGAATGGAATAATAATGGTACTCAAGCTCTAAAATCTTAGAAAGAATACCAGTAGAAATTTAAAGATCTTATAGGGTAACTCATATTCCATACACCCTAGGAGGATCCACAACTTGTATTTTGTTGGTTAAGTTAACTAGATCATCTTGTTATATTCTAAAGAGCATAAAACTTGCCCTAAATTAAATAAGAATTAAAGAAGTATGAAATTAAGGCGATCGTTTTTGGTAGCACTTCGCAAAGTCGGGCTTGTAAATAGACTTTTGACCAAACCATGTAAACATATGGTAGTATATTCAGAAGCTAGAAAGTGTTAGAGGAATTCAAGGGGGTGAATAATGAAAAGCATCAGAATTTGATATTTGGAGTAAGGTTAAGGAGAAATCCTAAGCTATAATTCAGTCAGACCTTATTTTCATAAGGTTAATTAAACTATCGGAAGTATGACAATATGGAAATTGAGAGTTATGTCTCAAGATCGCTAAAGGAAGACTTTCAGTTTAGCAATAAAAGGAAGTTGGAGAAGTAATAAAGAAGTTGTTAAGGAAACATGTTGAATAGTAAAAAGATTAAAGGCTTAAAAAGGATAAGGTAGTTTAACAACCCCAAATAGAAGGTAAACTAGAATCAAAATACTCTTAAGTTTTAATAGAAAATACCAACATAGCCCATAACAAGGAGTAGGAAACCAATCATGGTTTGGGCTAAATGAGTCCATAACATTCTTAATAAGTAAGCCATAAGGGCTAAGTATACCATAAATAGGGAAATATTAGAGCCAAGGTTATAGTTGGTCAAAGTATAAACTAAAATCTTACCCTAATGTGACTTTCTAAAAACCTAGACACTTCCCCGAATAAATGTCCTAATCATAGACACTCAAAAGGACCTGATCCGGGAAAGAGTGCTAGATTCAATAGTAGTCTCTGTAGCAAATGGGATTAGCAGTTGGCCCTTTCAAATCAGAAAAGTATTCAAGGAAAGGATTGAATGAAGTCATATCAATTGTAACATGGAATTGAAGGACCATTATGGTCTATAGAGGTCAGTTCTACCTTCTGAAACAAAAGAGAGTATGAACTTCGGGGACGAAGTTTATTTTAAGCGGAAGTATGATGACCCAAAACATGTTTGTGCATTGCATTCATGCATAGAAAATCCAGGGAATTTTTGTGCAAAACTAAAGAGCAATGAAGGGATCGAGATCTCTCTTTTACTGATGGGCACATCAGAGCAAGTGCGTTAGATTTTGACATGGACTTTGTAGAATTTTTTTTAGGGGGAAGAATATTCAAACATGTATTTGAATTGAAATGAATTTAGAAAATTCACAAATTTAATAATGGAATATATAAATACTTAGGAAAAATAGAATGAAAATTCTTGAATAAAGTAATATGATATTACAATAGATAAATAATAATAAAGTAATTGGAACAATTATTACAATATCTTTTAATTCAAATAGAAAATAATAGAAGAATAAAAATAATATAAGAAAAAGAAAATTTAAATTTAATTAATAATGGAAAATGAATTACAATAATAATTAAGACTTGAATTCATATTTAAAAGTACGATCTAAAAATTACAAGATTCAAGGTACAAAAAGAAAGAAAATTTAACTTTATACAACATTACACTGTGAAATACATCATCCAAAACTAAAAAAGAAAGAAATAACAAGAATTATCAATGAGAGTTCTAAACTAAATCCTAGTATTTCTTCATCTTCCTTATTTCTTTTGTCTTCAACTTGTTTCCTATAAACAAAAGAAAATATGAATAACAAACAGAAAAATAAGAGAAGGAGGTTAGTTTAGTGTTTTTACTCTTGGTTAGGAATAGTGAGGTGCATTGTTCACTTTTACCTCATTGAGTAAATAGAGGGGCAAGTTTCACCAATATGTAGTATTTGTTCTTTCACATCAAAAAGTCTTCATAACAACATTTTTTTAGGGTAAAACGGTAGGGGAGAGAACCCCCACTGCAGCTTTTTTCTTTATTATATACTTATAACAACATAGTACATAGTATCAGTTACAAAGGAAGAGATCATTATAGATGTCCCATTGTGTTTACAAGAAGTAACCCACTAATGTACTTGTGTTTGGAACCAGCTATCAAATTGGGGTTCATGCTTCTTTTTTATTCTGAGTTTGATCCACCTCATTTCTTGCAGAAAAACTACCTTCCAGGTAGAAAATTGTGGTGTAAAATTATCAAAGATTTTGTTATTTTTGCATATCCAAATTCCCCAAGCAGCTAAAATTATTATCTCCATGGAAAAAGGAAGCTTGAGCCTGATTTTTATATCCTGGAAAGCTTCATATATAGATAGTCTATGATCTCTTTGAGGACAAATATAGTCCCAACATTCAGCAGCAAAAGGGCAGTTCCAAAAAGGTGAATCAAAATTTCTTCTAAGTGCCAGTTTCTAATTGCACAATTGTAGTCAGGTAGGGAGCAATTTTTCCTTTTGAGAAGGTTCCTTGTATTTAGTCTATCAAGAAGAAGCAGCCATAAGAAAAATTTATGCTTAGCTTGGCAAGAAGAATCCCATATCCAGGTGAAGTGGGGAGGAGCAGGTTGATAGCCATCCAAAACCTCATAGACTTTTTTAACAGAAAAATTTTCACTGACCCAAATGTAAGACCATTTGTCAGGAAGTGCCAACTGATTAAATTGATGGCACCTCAATTCAAGTTGTTCAAACTCAGAAAAAGCTTGTTGTGACAAAGGTAGATTAAAGAGATCCTCAAGATATTCAGTTTGAACAACCTCTTTAATAGTAATTCTGGTGTTCTTTGCAAAGGAGAGCATATGAGGTATTTTAAATTGCATACATTCCTTATCCCACAGATCAGACCAGAAATATGCAGTTTTCCAACCTAGGTTGACATTTAGCAATGTCCTTGTAAGCATCAATGAGCTTCAGGTGGGCCTTCCACCAGAAGTATCCTTCCAATTGATAACCCGGGAGTTTACCTTGGTTGTAATAAGATTCCCAAACAAGATGAACCCAAGGTATATCATGGTGATTAAAAAATTTATCAAGATTCTTGAGCAGCTGAGCAGTATTTTGGATGTTAAGATTAAGAACTCCTAGGCCACCTAGATTCTTTGTTCTGCAAACCTTTGTCCAAGCAACCATTGCAGTGCCTTTAGCCTGAACATTGGCAGTTTTTTTTCTCCATAGGCAGTGCCTCATGTATTTAACCACTTGATCCTTGATTGTAATGGTAAAATCAAGAGAGCTCATGAAGAAGAGTGGTAAAGATGATAAAACAGACTTGACCATTTGTAGTAGAGAAATGAAGCAATTTTTCAGGGTCTAAGTTGATAGGCATCATACTTGATTTGGCATAATTAACCCTGAGCCCAGTAGAAGAGGCAAAAAAATTCAGCATTGATATGAGGCAAAGTAATTGTTTTGAATCAGCCTTCATGACAACCAAGGTATCATCAGCATACTAAATCACGGGAAAATCAGGACAAGCAGGGCATAGAATGGGAAGACTAAAAAGATTCTTATTCATGGCAGAGTTAAGTAATGTTTGCAAAAAGTCAGCTTCCAGCACAAACAGAAGGGGTGATAAGGGATCACCCTGCCTGACCCCTCCTCTACAGTAGAACTTTTTCCCAGGTACTCCATTTAGGAGGACAGATGAGCTCCCAGAATTTAAAATAATTTTTATCCAATTAATACATTTGGTTCCAAATCCTCTTGCTTCCAGAATGCTTATAATGGTGGAGTGTTCAATTCTGTCAAAAGCCTTTTCCAAATCCAGCTTTAGGATCACAATCTCTTCTTTTGATTGATGACACTAGAAAATATATTCAAATGCCCATCCTAGACAATCTTGAATGGATCTATTCTTGAGAAAACCATATTGGTTTTTATGCACAAGCTTAAGGATGATAATTTGAAGTCTGTTGGCAAGAAGTTTTGTAATGATTTTGAACACACTGTTCAATAAACAAATTGGCCTAAAGTCATTAGTGTGGACAGGGGAGTCAATCTTTGGAATGAGAGTGATGAAAGCAGAGTTAATGCTCTCCAGAGAAATCTTTTCATGATAAAAATCCTGAATCAACTGAGTAATATATGCTCCAATAATGGTCCAACAGGACTTGATAAATTCATTGTTGAAGCCATCAGGCCCTAGGGATTTCTCATTTGGTAAATTTTTAATGACATCCTCAATTTCCTTCTCTGTGAAAGGGGCTTCCAGGGCATCCAAGGTATCAGAGTCCATGTGATCATTATATAGTTCTGGTAAGCTAAAGTGCATTGTTGGCTTGTCAGAGGAGCCCATTCGACTTTTAAAATCATTCCAAAGAATGCTGGCCTTTCCGTCATGATCATAAATATCAGAGGAATTCTCATTTTTCATAATGGAAATATAGTTATTCCTGTAGATATTTGTTTCTTTTGCATGAAAAAATATTGTGTTCTCATCACCAAGCTTCACACATTTTATCTTCCCTCTTTGCTTCCAGTATGTCCTATGGTTTTGGAGTATTTGTATCAGGTGATTCTTAAGGATGTCTCTTAGGTTCCATTCAAAGATGCTTAGGGCCCTATATTCTTCAAGTAAATCCAACAAATCAATGGTTTCATTTACCTTTGCAATTAGGTGTTTAAGGCAAGGAAGAGATTTTGCCCAAAGCTTGAGTCCTCTTCTAACATTCTTGAGCTTGGCATTTATCTTTTTTGCACTGTCTGCATACCCCACAGGTATATCCCAGGCATTCTGCACATTCTGCTTAAATTCACTATGTTAAAGCCAGTAATTTTCAAATCTAAACACCTGAGCCTTAGGGATTCTAGTGTCAATTGAGATCACAAAAGGTGTATGTTCAGAGGTGGGTTTTGATAGAGAATAGAAAAAAGAGGATGGGTAAGAGATTGTCCATGAGGGAGAGGAGACAAACCAATCTAATCTCTCCAAGAGGGGATCCTTCTGCATATTACTCCAAGAGAATTTTTTTCTTTTAAAGGGAGTTCCACAAGGCCAAGGTTACTGATGGCCACATTAAAGAGGAGCATGTTATTTACATCACCACCTACTTTATTTCTATCAGAAGGTTTCCTGATAAAGTTGAAATCTCCAATGACCAACCAGTCAATGTCATCAGGCATATCAATATTGGAAAACCAGTCAATGAATAAGGCTTTTTTTCAGGTTGACAAGGACCATAGACATTGGTAAGAACCCAAGAATCATTGGAAAGCCTAGAGGTAAACTTGAAAGAAATAGAGAACTCATTTTGGAAGTCCATCTCTCCATCAAAAAGATTCCCATTCCAAATAATAATTGCATCCCCAGAGGCCCCTACTAAAGGTAGAAAAGAAAACTTATTCAATCTCTTTGGAAAAAATTTCCTGATATATTCCTCACCAAAATTTCCCCTTTTTGTTTCCTGAAGGCAAATGATCTCACATTCACATTCCAAATTTTTTTGTGATAGAGCCACCCATTTTTTCTCAGAATTGATGCCTCTCATGTTCCAGTTTAAAATTTTCCAAATTCTTTTACAATCCATGGAAACCATAGTTGAGATAAGGGGTTTGATGTATATCAAAACCTGATATAACATCCAGGCAATGGAATAACACAGAGGACAAATCATTTAAAGGATAATATGATCCATCAAAAGAAAAGTAGTTCCACTAGCCAACATTCCAGAACCACATGTTCTGATAATAAACAAGGACAATCCATTGGACCACAGATCCAAGGGAAACTACCCAAAAGCTTAGTTTTTCTAACATTGGAAACTTATTTATTCATCTTATTTTTGGCCTGCTGCCCACAGGGCCCAGCAGCCTCTTTCTTCTTTTTGTCTCCCTGACTGGATCCAGCAACAACTCCAGCCGTCCTTTTGCTTGCACCAGGTGGCCTGATTGTCTTGTCAGCAATCTTGCTCTTCTTTTGCAGCTTAGTGTCAAGATTCTCTTCAGCCGCCTTACAAAAATTAACAGCCAGGTTTTTAACCACCTTATTGCCAAGAGTTGGAGGATCAGCATTACAAGATAGACAGTTAATATCAGAGAAATTGATATGGCTTTTGAAACCACCATTAAGCTCAACAATTCTTGGACTTCTTATCACCTCAGTCTCAACAATGGGTCCTGCTCCTCTCCTTTTCTTAGAAGGAGCAGAGGAGGTTGTCTCTAAAGAGCCAAGATCCAGAGAATCCTGAATGCACAGAGGGGCAGTCTGAGAAACACATTCCTTAGGAACCAAGAATGAAATTTTAGATTCACTTTCAATAGGCTCTTTAATAATTTCCCAAAGAGGTGAAGAAATAAAGTTCTTTGCCCAATTAAATTTCTCAGGGGTGCCAAGCATAAGAGTAATGAAATTAAACCAACTTACAGGAATCTCAAACTTCCCCATATTCTGTGAAGAAGATTGACTTTGAATGTGGGGAGCAAAGAATCTGTCCCAAATCTCCAGACCCTATTGAGAGAACCTGTGCTTTACTGCTAGAAGGTCAGGGGTTGCCATAAATGAGTATAGGCCATTCCTATCTGTAGATATGCCTCATTTGGTTCAAGCAGGTTGGTGTCTTCCATCATAAAGTCACCATCCCCATCAACATTATCTGCCATAGCTGGGATAAAATCATGCTCATCGGTTTCAGAATAATCCTTAAGAATACTGAGTAGATCATACCCAATTCCAACATCTTGGGGCTGGTTCTCAGCAAGTTCTTGTCCAGTAGTGGGAGCTTGATTGGCCTCCTGCTCACTGGAATTTGCAGGCTGAATAAAAACAGAATCCACAGCTTTCTCAGGGGAGGAGTTAGTTATCCCACTGTGGATAACATGAGGAGGGGAATGAAGATTTTCTGGTTGCAGCTCTTCTCCATCTTCCTGAACAGGCCCAGCAGGAGAATTTTGGGCAACATCTTGTACTACCCACTGGTCCCACTCACCAGCAATGTCATCTTGTGGAGGAGGAGGGGGAGGTGGTGGGGGACGAAAGGAGCAGCCTCCACAGGTACTTGGTGAGGGTCCACCCCATCATCAGGAGCAGGGTCCTCATCAGGTGGACCCCCTCCAAGCAGGTTACTAAATAGGAGCTCAATTGAAAAATTCCAAGATTCAGATTCATCACTGTCTCCAAGTGTCATCCTAACACTCTTGGGAATGTCAGCCAAATCAGTCACTCTCACCTTAGCAAGGATCTTGACTTTGTGTTCAGGATCCCTTTCCCACAGTAACATCTTGCCAATGCCATTAAAGATTGCATTGAGGTCCTCAGTGTTCATGTGGTCCAAAGGAGGGCCGACAAGCAAAACCTAGTATTCATTATTAAATTGAACTCTACGCCAGTTTGCTCCCTCATTGTGTTTAACAAAAGAAACATGCACATCCTGGAAAGCAATGGGACTCTCCCTAATCAGTCTATCCCTGTCACTTACATGAATGAACTGCACATATGCCGCACCAAAAGGGCAGTCCTGAACTTCACCAAAACCAACTATGGCCACATTGTGAAGGAAATCTAGAAGCACATCACGGATATTTGGGAAAGGGGCAGGGCCAGGAGGTAGAGGATTGATGGAGGCGATAGCATACTGTTCATGCAGACACTGCCGGTGAGGAACCACCACTCTTCGAAGCTCAACACGGCCTTCAACCTGCATAATCTCGAATCCCCGAGGCAGAAAAGGTGCAGGATCGATGGGAATATTCGCCATTGCTTCGATGGCCACCGGCGACGAGGTCTGGCCAGGGGGAAGAGGAGTTGGGGTTTCTAGGGGCGGGGGAGTTGAGGAGACGGGGTTTGCTGTAACTGTTGCAGCAGAGCAAGAGTGGCCAGAAATGACGAAATCCTTTAGACAAGAGGAGACCTAGGGCTGAAAATTCGCTTTGGGCTGGGCCTTAAAGCAAGAAAGGAAAGAATCGTTGGGCCACTTCTTCTTTTGGAAAGAGGGGAAGCGCATAAATGGAAGGAGCCCGGGCAGAGTTAATGAGCCAGATTTCACGCGCGCGGGAGAATCGGCAATCAAGCCCTTCTGTCCAGAATCCCCATTAATAACCGCATCAACGAAATACCGTGAGTGATTAGTCTTAAGATCATCAGAAACCGCCGAATTAACTTGACGGTTGACCGGTGATTCTGACGATGGTAAAGGATATTTTAAACGGTCAAAGACAGATTTAGTGCTCAAACGGCTAGCACTTGAGGTCTGATTAGAATTTCTTGTCAAGGTTTTTTTGAATGTGACAGTTTTCCATGCAAGATCTTCCTCACGGTAAAATTTTCATTCTTCAGCTTGCCAATTAGGCCCACCTTCACCCCAAAGATTTATAAACATGACAATATGTTCATTTGAGGATTTTGAAGTATTGTAAATTTCAAATCCAACAGCCCTGGAAGCAACAACAAATCTGAATGTCCTGTCTTGAAGAAGTCTAACTTGAAAGAGAGAAGCAGATCCTCCAAATCAAGATTGCAGAGCAATACCCACAGTATGAACATCAAGTTTGAAATTAGCTCTGCCAAAAGAACAAACCATGAAAAAAGGTCTTCTACAAAATCCAGGACGAAAATTGACTAAAAGACCAAATTTCGAATGAATGTCATTATCAAACTTCTTTCCAACATTGAAATCCAAGGAAATTGCACCAGCTAAAGTAGAACCCTCTTGAACTTATTTGGCATCACAAGGTTGAAGAAACTCTTTTTTGATGGGACCAAAATTGTCAACCTTAGCTTCCATCCTGACAACAGGCTTGTCAACTTTAGAATTAAACAAAGAGGTCTTCTCCATGTCAACAATCTTGTCTATCTTGGAAGATTTCGAGATGCTCTTAGACAAATCTGAGACAATTTGAGCACCAACACGGATTTTTAACACTGGCAATTCCATCTCTGCTCCTTCCACAATTTTTTCATCCTTAAGTAAGTATCTAGCATCGATGACCACTTCATTTTGATTGAGAAGAACCAATCTTTTGGCACAAGAATTCAAGATCAGAAACCCAGGGAATTGTTTATCATGAGAAAAGCAAAGAGCATGCCACTTTAGAGAGAAATATTCATCTGAACCATCAGGAGAAGGAGATCTACCAAAAAACATTCAGAGAGTTCAAGACTCCATTAGCCCTGGCAAGGTGAGAGGGGAACCTCACCACAGATCCAACCAGGATTTTCTCCCCATTTTCGATAACCTTTCCATCCAAAGGCAAACCGTTGGCATTGAGAAGGACCAAACAATCATCCGAAGAAAGAATCAGAGAGCCTTCGACAAACTTACCACCAGAGCTTGCACCAATGTAAGAAACCTTCCAACTGCCAACCGGAGAATCCATGGAGAGGTGGGCACCGACACCGGAGTGGCACCGGCAAATGACGGAGGAAACTCACCTCAGAACCACCACATGTCTCGAAATTCGTGCGAGTCTCTCGGGATCAGACCCCTCGCTGAGCTACTCCTTCATAACAACATCATAAGCCAAAGTAAAAGGGGCAAGTTTCACCAGATCAGAAAATAGTAAAAGGAAAGACAGTTAAGTAAATTCACTTGATCTAATCCAAAGAAGAGGAGCACAGTGAAGCAGCTCACTCATCTAAATGCATGCTATGTGTTGTCGACCAGAAGAGGGAGAAGGGAAGTATCAAAACCACACTCAAACATGGCATAGCAGCACTGCATATCACTTCATCAACATAGCCAGTTCTATCTCTCAAGAACACAGCCAAAACTATAGAAGTTCTTGCTAGATATCCAAAAGATCAACCAACCCATCTACACAGAAATCCTATCAGATCATCCACAGGATGGTGACCAAATGGATGGGGTGGTTTAGGAGGACAGCAAGGTTAAGCATAAGCTCACAGGTTCTAGGAGGAGCAGGGCCAGTACCAGGAAGTGTAGAGCAAGTCCTAGGGAGAGGTCATAGTTCTAGAAGCAAGCCAGTGAGATCATTCATCATAGCAACATCACCGACAACATCTGACTGGTGAGTTTTAAACAAGATCTTTATTTCTATTGATCTTATATATTTTCATAAGAACATGATTTTTTCTATAAAGGTTCTTCTCAGAAATACACCCAAGTGAGGTGTATATTTATCTTTGAAGAGATTTAAACAGCCAAGTATAAATACAATCAACTCCATAAACAAGATCTCAGCCTATGCATCATTGATCTTGGATCGTACTTTAGTTTTATAACTAGATGCAAAGGGATTCATTGATTAACCACTACTAGGCACATTCTAAAGATAGTAGCACCTCGTAAATTTCTCTTATAAATTAATAATCAACCCTAACAATTCTTATAGAGTTTATCAAATCATTTTCCTAAAATCGATAGGTATCATTATTTAGAACTAATTATCATGGAACACGAGAAAAGTGAGGTAGCAGATAAAATATTTGTTTTTACCTAAAAGTGCCTCAAACCAGCATCACGGTCCAAGACAAAAGTTATGGTAGCTAATATTTGAAAATTTTACCACTGTGCACTCTTTTAGAAGAGGCACCACATAGGCAAACATAGCAGCTCTAGCCAGGACCACCACAATGGTCATTTAAGATCAGGTGCTAATGAAAGTAAAAATATTCTCATCATTTTCCTAGATAGTCTAGCCAGGAATCATGGTAAGCACTCAAAGGATAAATTTATATCATATTCCTTTGATAAGAAGCATTTATACAATCCATGAAGAAATGATTTTCTATTAGCACATCACAAGCACATGCAAGCTATGCTTGTACAGCATATACACATTAGGTAAAACATCTTTTTATTCCAGTATATGGATGTTACCACTGAGTACCATCCAGCAGGAGGTTTCACAGTGGCATACATGCAAACCAAGACCAGCCTCAAGATCAAACAAGTTAAATAATCATCTCCACAAAATACTAGGAATTATTCTTAGCCATCTGGTTAATAATCATTTAATCAGTTGCTGTCACATTGACAGAATAATCAGATTGGTCAATCATCTCTACCCACAAATGATACACAAAATCAACCTCATCATTTATCTAGCAGCGGCTCTAGGAATCACTGTTATATATTATTTACACTGTCAATAATTGACAGAAAACAAATCAAATCCCTAAAAAATATTTCCAGGAATCATTGCAGCATATCTTTTACAGTCACAGTATAGCAAAGTTTGATTGGAGTATACTACTAATCCAAAAAGCCCAAGAATTCTAGGATGGAACTAGAATAGAAATTGTGAATATTTCCCAGCCAACAATCCTAAGGATCAAGCATAGTTCCACTATCATATGGATAGTATCTAGGACAAGTAATTCAGGGTATCATAAATACCATCATACAAATAGATGCATCACAGTGACACATAATTAGATAGAAGAGTTCTATATTTGACTAAGCTTAGCTAACATCAAAGTTACAGGTCTAGGAAACACCTGCAAGCAATTCCCACATGTAGAACCAACATCATAAGCACTGAATCAAACTAGGGTTCATATGCTTAAAACCATTCACTAGGAAAAGCACTGACCAATATTAGACACTAATGAGAACAAGAGGAAACCCTGGTTAGGATTATCTACAAGGAAGAGGGTGGAAAGGTGAGGGCAGATAGGGGAGGAGAAGGAGGAACTCACTCGTGGTCCTCGCAAGTTTTAGAAGAGGAAGCAGTACGGCTAACGACGGTGTACACGGCGGCACGGGTAGCACCCGAAGGCGCTGTGACCCGCGCCAAGCCGCAAACACGGCGGCCACGGGAACACGAGCGGTGCTGGCGGCACCACATAGCCACCAAAGCACCAGAGCGGCACCACAGGAGCGACAGAGCACCAAATCACCGATGACACTGAACCCTAGGTTTCGGGATGGAGGCAACGTGGTCGAAGGAGAGCTCTAGCGCCGAATCATGTTGGACCAGTTGACGGAGCATCATGGACTGAGTCGTCTCGCGTCACGGCAGCGGCCAGAAAGGACGGAGGCGGCTAGAATCGCACGGAGCCGATGGAGGCACCATTGCATCATGAAGAGGAACGAGAGAGAAGAGCACGAATGCGCGTGAGGGAGAGAGAGGGGTACTGGGACGGTCTGGGCCAGTACCACGTGAACCAGGGGTTTGACCCAACCCATATGGGCCGGGTCAGGGCTAGGCCAGCCCATTGGGTCAGGCCTAGGTTTTAAAGAAAACTCAAAATAAATTATTTAAAGACCAAAATACCCCTAAGGATAAAAGAGCTCTAGAAAAATAATAAAAAAAATTCTTAAATTATATGTAGTATATCAAAATGATCACAAAAATAATCTCTACCAAAGAAAAATATAACTTTAATTGTTTGAGTTAAATAAGATAAAACTAAATATTCAAGTTACTAAAATACTAAATGAAATTTAGTAAAATAAGGAAAAATCCAAATAAATAAATAAATCAATCAATTTTGTATATAAAAATAAATCTACTATTTTATAAAAATACTAACTTAAAAGTTTTAAAAATAAAAATTGAAGCAAATATTTAAGGACAATTAATCCTTTATGGAATATTATAAACATAAGAATAATACTTAAAATATAAATAAAAAATCATTTTTAAGATCTTGAATAAATATATTCTAGTAGAAAAAATATTAAATATATTATTAGAAAGGTTTTAAGATTTTAAATCCTTATCCATTACCTATTTTGTAAATTCCTTAAGACATTTCTTAAGTAAGAAATAATGACAAATTTATATAAAACCTTAAATATTTTATATCTAAGTACTGATTCCAAAACCATAAGTTGGATTCATAATCAAGCTTAAGCATAACTATTAACCTTCAAATACTCTATTAAAATCTTAAATTCAAATGAAAAACCCATTTAAAATAAATATTATGTATCACTCATATATAATATGATGAATAATCTTTATTCCTTAATCATTATTAACATGACTTCAAATACGAACAAATTAACAAGAACATCTAATTATTCTCTCATTAATAAGTTGCATATTATTTTCCTAATCACACATCCAATCTCAAACTCATCATTCATTTAAACTGAAAGTCAATGATTCTACATTAACAACTATACTATTCACAACATGATTACACCATGGAGACATGCGGGGTCACGGAGAAGGGCAGTGATTGGCTTGGATCATCTACTAGGCCCCACATCACGGAACTGTGGACGGGAATAAGCTGCCCTGTTGTGCAACAAGGATTTAATCTCTCATGGGTAAAGCAACGCACCTCTGTAGAGTGTAAGAACTGTAACTTGTTACTCCCTGTTCTAGGAAGGATCTACGAACACGGCAGGAAAGGAACTCCACGAAAGTTCTGGTAAACCTATGAAGGCTGACGGGCATAATTTTTCAGAATAAAAGCAACCTTTAAAGAAATGTTTACGAAAACCTGCATTGCATACGACCTATGGTCTATGGCTATAGCTAGTGCATCATACACTCTTTTTTAGTGAACTTGCTGAGTACACTCGTACTTAACCATATCTTCTTAACCCTTGCTAGATTCTGAAGAAAATAAAGATGACATCAACATCAAATTATGCTCAAGGGGATCGTCACCAAAATCTCAAGTTCTTCAATGAAGTCAAGAAAGTCAACATATACATCCATAGAAGTGAAGACGAAGTTGCTGATTAAATAGGACTATAATCTCTAGCCATAGAACCTACTTCTGTAGAGTATTGCAATAGCAGCAATGCAAGCCCTATAGTTCAGATACTAGTGTTATTAGTACGATAGTTTTGAGTTGTTAGTTTTGATTCTTCTTCGTAAGAAGTTTCTTTCTCTCTCTTTAACTTAGAGTATTCTCTCAATCTTTTGTAAAGAGTCGAGTTATAACTTGTAGTGTCTTGGACATGTTGTGTTTCTGTTGTACCACTCTGAGGGATGTAATACTAGTGAATGGTGTTTCATTGTTGTTATGTCAATGACTATAGTGTACTACATCATGCAGTGGTATGCTGGGTCATCGCAGTTTTCCTATAAAGTATGTCAAGCTTTATTAACTTTGACTTAGTACAGAGCTAGAAGTACACTTATTTGCAGATGGGGGAGTAGTTTATATGGACAAAGTAGTTTTTTCTTTGAATTGCGCAACTTTTAGAACAAACACCGTCTCTCAATGAAAAGTCATGTGCTTTCCTTTACTTATCGACTTGGGAATACTTGCAATCCAAATATTAAACAACTCATGTCCTGAGATAATTGAGTTTTATCATTTTTTTCGGGATGACATGACCATATATTGTTGTTTCAAAGCTCCATAAATTAGTTAGTTTCGTTGTACCGACGAATGAGAGGGGGGCTTCTTAACTGTTCTCTCTATGTTGTGTATTGTCATTGGTTTCTCTAAACAAAACATTTTGTTTATCTAATGTACAAAAAAAGCATGAGCAAATTGCAGGTTAGGTAGTTAAAATTATCAAAGTGACCATGAAGTGTCTGGGGCATGAGACTATCGTGGATGGAAGAACTAATCAATAGATCCAAGGGTATGCTCAAGCGAAGGAAGAAAGCATTGTAATTTTTAAAGTATGTGCCTACTTAAATTAGCATCATGACTATGATATGTCTACCATAGTACCATCCCATAGAGATCTATTGAATAAGATATGTGAATCCATAATTCATGATGATGTAGCTTTTGTTTTATTGCTTTGGAAATAGCAGGTGTTCCCATTATTTGTTATCCTAAGTCCATGCACAAATGGTTATATGGTTTATAACAAAATAAGAGACAAATATGTGTTCTATTGGCTGTAGATTGGCTTCCACTTCTATTTCTAGAATGTCATGGAAGATTAGGAAAATAGGGGTGTCAAGATGCTGCCATAGAATCTAGGCAAATATGGGAATTAATTGGATAAAACTACTATAATTGAGGCCGTCCGAACGAGTCAGTATCTCTTTCGATAATTTTTGTAAGTTAGTACTATTTCTGAGCCACAGCTTTATGAATTTCACTAATTTTCATCTAACAGCACATTAATACACTTTCTTACAGGTGAGACCCATCTGTAGAGCGGAATAGTCAACCAAAATTGCCGCAATCGGTTCTCCCTCACTCTCATTTTACCCCAGCCTCGCGCTTGCATCTTCAGCAGGCCACGAGCGAACTCCACCGCAGGGCTTAGTTTTAGCCCTGGCTACGAGTGCTCGCCTCCATGGACTACCCGGGTGCCGCACTGGCACCGCTCGCCCTTGCCAACGCCGCGGGGCCGCTCTAGATCCTCCTCGAAGAACTGCCTACGGTCTCCACTGAGGCCGCAACAACCGTCCGCCTAGCATGCAGAAGTGTCTTTGCCCTCGAGGCCCTGCTGCTCTAGGGCTCGAGTCCATCCAAGGCCGCCACCTGGAGATGGAGGACGCCGCTGTTACTTCCACCGCATCCCGCTCTGGATGGTCGCCGCCAACACTACCGCAGCCGACGGGCTCGACAAAAATTTCCATGCACAACTAGCGCCATGCTCTTGCTCCCCTGCCTCGACGCAACACAAGATCAGCCCTGAGCCCGTCCATAACCAGTACCCTGCTCTACTCGTCCTACCCCCTCCCCATTGACATCCGGCAACCGCACGTCCTTGTCATCTTGGACGAGCTCCGTCGTATGCTTCCAACGCCATCTCCTCACCGCCAAGGCCCCACGTATATGTCAATCTTACCATATTCAGCTTCCTATAACCAGGAGAAGTAGTAGTATTTGATTGAGTGATTGCATCGGGATGACGATCGAGCTTATCCACGACAGACAGTTAGCTTGGAGGAAGTCGGAGATCTTCTCCATGACCTCGTGGTAGTGGTCTGTGTTGGGCAGCAGGTAGAACCCGATGGTGGCCTTCTCGTGGTGCACCAGCTTCAGGTCGTGCCCGTCCTCCCGGAGGCCCTCCTCGTAGGCCAGCTGCCGGTCCACGGTGAGTCCTGGCCCGGACACGATGATGAGGCTCTTGGTGAAAGGGAGGCCCTTGAGCCACCGCCCGTTTGGCCCAGAGGGGTTGCACGTCGGGTGGTCACGGTCTGCGTCCTCCGGCAGGTACGCCTTCTAGTACTAGTCCCTATCCTAGATCATGACGAAGTACTTGTCTTCCAGACGCCGCTCTGACTCGGCCAGGCCATGGCGGCGCGGAATCTGGGACGGGCCTTGTCGTCTAGTGGCAGAGCTTCGCCGGTCCAGGGCGGAGGCGGATGCGTGCCGGTACCGGGTGTGTTCGCGTGAGGTCAACGGGAGAGGAGTGCGGGTGAGGGAGAACCGATGTGGCATTTTTTTTTACTATTACGCTCTGCAGATGGGTCGCACATGTCAACAAGCATGTTAATGTGCCGTTAGTTGAAAATCAGTGCAATTCGCAAAGCTGTGGCTTAAAAATGGTACTGACTCATAAAATTAACCAAAAATGGTATTAACTAATTCAGACAGCCCCAATTGTAATAGTTTTATCCAATTAACTCCAAATATGGGTGTCAAGATGTTGTTATGGAAGCTTAGGCAAACAGATGTGTCAAGATGCAACTATGATCTTGACAAAGTGACGCTGATCAATTCCCCCCGATGTTTACTTTTACGTGATAAAGACAATCATGCCATAGAACCTCGAATATATACACATGCATGTACACCTGCGAGCAAAACAATCATGCCCAATTGGTCATGGTACTGAAATGGGTACACTATCGATTTGGGTGTGATAAAACTACCAAGCAACAATGATCTGTCTCAAGGTGGATGTAATGCATGGTAGTGCTATTGTATATTGGGATATTTGTTTTTCATGCCATTTTTAAGAACCCCGTGTCAATATAGACATAATAAAGCAGAACAAAGTTTATCATGTTTCCAGCTTTAGTGCACATATGAATAAGGAAATCCACCTGGGTTATCTTTTGACATTGTCATGCTCTAAAATATCATTGTTTTGTATGGAAAAAATTACAACATTAGCAATACAATATTATTGGATTTTTAGCTTCTTTTGGTGTATAAATGGTTTTGTGTAATTTCTCAGTTGGTGGAGAAAGCTTTCAACATATGGTGTTGGCAAGTACATCAATTTATGCTCTAATACATGATCGTGATGTTCGGTCAGTTTCAGGGCCAAGTCGAGCAAATGGAACTATTGTCATCATATGGAGATGTTACTGTTTAGTTTAGATCGATTTGGAAGTTGCTATGTTGATAGATTCAGCTTAATATCTTCCGGATGTGGGATAAGGTTTATGTGCTTGAGATAATTTTACTTTCAAACTCAATGCATGTCTGGAAAAGCGAGACAATCGAACGCGCTAGCTCCTCAAATTGTTCGGTAAAAGAGAAGTCCCTATAACGCCTCCCATTGAAAAGCCAAGCTGAAGCTCAATGCTGACACATCCTAGAAAAGAAAAAGAACCGCCAAAAGACGGCGCAGCAACGCGCGCAAGGTTCTTCTAAAATGAATCTGGTATCAACCCATGTGGAACTCTTGTACAGACTAATAGTAACGGTGGTGTGTTATATGCTACCGTTTGATAACTAGGTTGCTATAAATTATAATTAAAACCAAAACTTTGGTCATGGCCAGTGAAATTTTGTGAAACCGAAGTTGAAATAACATGACTAGCAACACTAGATACACAATTATTTGCTGAACTACTGAAATAATTCCGGCTGCCTTGATTACTATTTGAATTGATATGAGGCTGTAGAATATTTTCAAGTTTCTTTTTTTTTGAAATGGGGATTACCCCGGCCTCTGTATCGATAGATACATACATCCATTATTACTTTATTGAAAAAATTGTTACAAATTATTACATCATGGGTCACACAAGGTCTCCACATGGACCAGCCAACGAAAAATACAAGATTGCGTGATATGCATCTCTATCAAAGTGCTATACGAAAATCAAAATGCCAGTTGCACTGTTTGTATATATCATGTGCCACCAATTCTAGCTGGTTGCACCCAATATCCATGGCATTGTGTTTGTCCATTGTTTGTAGGTAGGACCATAAACGGATCAAGTTTGTTGCCAATGGGATAACATGCATAAAAGAAGAAGATTTTGCATTGTTAAATATATAATCATTTCTTACATGCCATATGGCCCAAAGTACAGCACAAACGCCTTCACGTATCTGCATTTTTTTTTGCTTGTTAACTCCCCTTAACCAATTTCCAAAAAGATTTGTTGTGTTTACAGGGGGTGTAATATTGAAGGCCATATGGATAATCCGCCACACCACTTTCGCAAAAGGACAATCAAAAAATAAATGTTGTATTGTTTCATTCTTATCACAAAAACAACATTTACTACAACCGTGCCAATTTCTTTTGGCTAGATTGTCTTTAGTAAGAAGAACACGACGGTATAAGAACCATATAAAAATCTTAATTTTTAGAGGTACTTTCATCTTCCAAATATATTTGCGGAGGAAACGTGTGTGGTCGTTCATTAGATCCAAATAATAAGATTTAACTGTGAACTCCCCTGAGTTTGTCAACTTTCAAACAAAAACGTCAGGTTGGTTTGACAAGTGCATATCCATGAGGCGCCTAACTAAGTGGAGCCACCTGGTCCATTTATTACCGGTTAAAGCTTGTCTAAAATTATTGTTCAAAGGTGTGGTTGAGAAAACATTAGAAACAGAAACTTGTTTTCGTTGGACTAAATTGTAGAGGGAAGGATACTGTTGGGATAAAGGTTCATGACCCAACCATGTATCTTCTCAAAAACGTGTTTTCTCACCATTCCCAATTTTAAAGAGACCTCTCTCAAAGAAGTCATCTTTAATTTTCATAACCCCTTTCCAAAATGGTGAGTCAGAAGATTTCACCTTAACTTGTGGCAGCGATTTAGAGTGCAGGTACTTAATTTGCACCAACTCGTGCCAAACACCATCTCCAGACATGATTTTGAAAAGCCATTTACTTAATAGGCATTTGTTTTTAAGTTCCAACACTTCCACGCCCAAACCCCTTGATCCTTAGGTCGACAAATTATGTTCCATTTGGTGAGCCTATATTTCTTTTTATGACCATCACTTTGCCAAAAAAAACTAGATCTAAAAAAATCTAGCCTTTTTCTTACCCCTATAGGTATTTCAAAGAAGGACGACATAAACATGGGGAGGCTGGTTAAAACTGAATTGATCAAAACTAGCCGATCACCATACGATAGGAGCTTACCTATCCAGCTAGATAATTTTCGTTCAAACCAATCTTCTACCAGTTTCCACTCCCCATTTTTAGTTTGCGGTAATGGATAGGGATGCCCAAATACTTAAATGGGAAAGAACCAATTCACAACCAAATAACTTCATATATTCAGCTTCAATCTCTTTGGCGCGACCAAAACAAAAGAATTCGCTTTTATGAAAGTTTATTTTAAGGCCAGATAGTTGCTCAAATATACATAAGATTAGTTTCATGTTTAATGCCTTTTGCAAATCATGTTCCATAAAAAGAATTATATCATCCACGTGCTGAAGGATGGACACTCCCCCATCTACCAAATGTGGCATGAGACCATCAACTTGTCCGTCTTCTTTAGCTCTAGCTATCAAAATGGCTAACATGTCCGCAACTATATTAAAAAGAATGGGTGAAAGTGGATCTCCCTGTCGTAAACCTTTCTGGATTTGAAAGTAATGACCTATGTCATCATTAACTTTAATCCCAACATTACCGTGACACAAAATCCTGAATCCATCTACAGCATTTTGGGTCAAAACCTTTCATTCGAAGCACTTGTTGCAAAAAGGCCATTGTACTTTGTCATACACTTTTTCAAAATCTATTTTAAAGAGCACACCATCAAGTTTTTTTCTATGAAGTTCATGAATAGTTTCATGTAAGATCAGTACACCTTCAAGAATATGGCGTCCAGGCATAAAAGCAGTTTGGGTCGGTTGTATCACCTTATGTGCAACCTCTGTTACCCTATTCGTTCCAACTTTGGTAAAAAATTAAAGCTTATGTTTAGGAGACAAATGGGGCAGTATTGCTGGATTTGAACCGCATTTTCTTTTTTTTTGGAGTAAAATGATTGTACCAAAGTTTAAATGAAACAGAGGTAGTTCCCCTTGTTGAAATGCAGCAAACATATTCATGAGGTCCCCTTTCAAAATATACCAAAAAATTTGATAAAATTTAGCCGGGAACCCGTCAGGTCCCGGAGCCTGTTTTTTTCCATTTGCATAATGGCTTCGTATACTTCCTTTTCTACGAAGTCAGCGGTAAGGATATCATTTTCTTCTCTAGAAATCTGTTGGATATCCTCTATTTGAGTTTCTATCAAAGATAAATTATAATAACTTCTTATAAAACTCAGTAATATAAGTCTTAAGGTTTTCTTGACCCAAGATAGTGCCTTCATCTTGTTCTGAGTTGAAAAATTTTCTTTCGCCTGTGTTTTCTATTAGCTATAAGATGGAAATACTTCGTGTTGTTACCCCCTTCTTGAACATGTTTAACTTTGGCACGTTGTGCAAATTTAGATTCTTCGTCTCTTCTAAGAGACACTAATTTCTCGTTTGCTTCTCTCATCTCCGCCCTCTCGGTGGTTGTTAAAGGAGTATTTTCTGCTTGCACGTCTAGGGTGTCTATAACATGTAACAAACGTTCCTTTTCTTTCTTATAGACGCTACTCAAATTTCTAGCCCATCCTCTCAAAAAATTAAGAAGGTGGCGAATCTTATTTTGCCAAACCTCCATGGGGTTATTACCTCTAGTTAACCCAGCCCATTCTTTTGCAACTAATTTTTCAAATCCTTCTTGGCGTAACCAAGCTAGTTCAAAAGAGAAATGTGATTTATTTCCCAGGTGCGCTTGTGCACCGGAATCAAGAAGCAACGGCGTATGATCTGATCCTGCACGAGTCAAAGCCCTGACTGTAACCAGAGGAAATTTTTGTTCCCAAGATACGCTAGCCAGAAATCTATCTAGCTTCTCATAAGTGGGGGTTTCTCTTCTATTGGTCCAAGTATATTGTCGTCCTGATAGAGCTATCTCTCATAGGTCCAAACTCTCAATAATAGCATTGAAAATAAAAGGCCACCTAGTATCAAAATTGTTATTATTTTTCTCTTTTTGTCTGCGCAAAATGTTGAAGTCTCCTCCTACTAACAAGGGTAATGGATCATTTTCGCAAATACGTACCAACTCAGCTAAAAACTCACTTTTTTGTGCATCCTAAACTGCCCCATAAACAGCCACCAAAGACCATTCAAAATTATCACTTTTAGAAGAAAGATGGAACTTGACACATCTATCTCCCGTGGTTATATTTTTTAACTTTGAGAGTTTGAACATTAAAGACTACAAGAATACCGTCCGGCCTTCCTTGAGATGGCAAACAATACCAAATAAAATCCAATCCTCCTGACAAATTACTCAAAAAAGGCGTGAAAAAATTATCACGTCCAGTTTCTAATATTGCAAAAAAATCTAATTTATATTCTCTGATTGTTTCACGAACTATCGCATGTTTTGCAATGTCTCTAAATCCCCCATTGTTCCAAAAACTTCCTTTTAGCACCATAGATATTATTTATTTATTTTAGCACTTCTACAAACAGCCAAAATGTGAGTTTTCTTAGTTTTTTTTGCCTTCTTAAACAAGGCGATTGGCAGGTTCAGATCCTTATGATCTGTAGGGTCTTTTTGTCCTTATGCCAACAAGTACACCGCAAGTTCTTTAGGTTCTTCTAAAGCCAAGCTAGCTAACGAATCATCCCCTTGTTTCACTTTGTCTACATTCTTTTTTAGCATTATTAAAGTTCTATGTAAATCCATATATTTAATAGACTGGACAGCAGATGGAATTTAACTAGGTGACTCACCTAACGAAACACCAAGCTTAGTCGCTCTAGCTACTACCATCGCATTCGAAAAAGAGGCTATTGAATATTTTAAAAAAACTTTTGTACCTGAGGTGGGTGCGTTGTCGCGAGCTTCAGCCAGCTTCTTGGCTCTATTCAGCTGCGTATCTTCCGCATTAGGCTGCACCCGAATACGCTCACTCGAACGAACCCCTTTGGCCTCTGCCATCGGGATACCGCCGAAAGCGATGACCTCCGCCTATGAATAGCGCCCCGCAAGTAACACTCATGTTCCTTAGGATGGGAAATGTTGCTTCTACCCCCTCCTGGAGTGAACAACGCAGCTTGGGAGCAAGGCGAGGAAGGTGTGCTGGATGATTTCCTAGGCGATGACATCCGCGATTCCAAAGTTGAAGCAGAAGCCGTGACATCCCTTGCCGGAGAAGGTGCAGGTCGATAGCTACCGTCGACCATAGACGAAACTGTGGCGCCCCGCAAAAACCACTACCAGAAAATCGCGTTGTTTCTGTGCATTGCATCATCATGACCGCATGCTCATGTCATCATGCCACATTGCATTTGAGCATCGTCATCATCATGCATTTGTTTGTCTGAAACTATTTTCGAAAAGCATATTTTGTTTTCTAAATACCCCGCCTTTATTTCAAATCCAAAACCCGGGTCTCCGGATTATTTTGTTTCGTCTACCAATGGATTTCAAAAGCCCCGTTTTAAATATTAAAATATTTATTTTATTTTTAGGGGCAGCCGTACCGGGCCGATCCGACCCAGTCGACCACCCCCAGTGCAAAACCAGACTACCCAAACCTTTTCCTACCCCACCCTATCCTACCCATCCCCAGCCACCTCACCCCACCCTATCACCACCCGCCACCTCACCACTTCCCCAACTCCCTCCACTCCCATGCCGCCACCTGGGCGCGCTCCCCACCGCGCCTGGCCTTTTTCCCGCACCTGGGCCACCTCCTGGCCCCACCTAGCGGACCCACCCACTCCCTCACCCGAACCACAACCGCCCCTGCCCGTCACGCAACACACGCACCCAACCCCGCCAGGACCCACGTCGCCCGCGTGTCGCGTCCTACCCCATCTCTCCTCCCGCGTCCTGCGACTCCCTCCTCCCCTCGCGAGCCCTCCCTCGTGTAACACCCTCAGAATCGGACCTATGCAAGTTTGAGCAAAATTCGCCAAACCCGCATAGAAACGATTCAAAGGTGCCCACCAGGCACTTTCGTGCGGGTGGAAAACGAAGTAATAACATTACACAACAGTCCTCGATGGAACCCACAGAACAGATATATATACAACGGCGACTCAAAGAGTCAAGAATACAGATATAATATACAAAGATCCAAATCACCTTAAAAATGACAGAGCGCCCGACTACGGACAAGATGCAAATGGGGCTAAGAGCCCTGAAGAATAACCAATGGCGTCCATAACCCTGCCCAGGCCAAGCCGGAAGGGTAACCCTGCTAACGACGTCGATCTCAAAACCTGCTTAACAAAAGGGGTGCCGACAAAGGCAAAAGAAAAAGAGGAGGCCGAGGCCAAGAGGCGAGCGAGGCTAGGGCGGTCCTACACATAGGTATGGTGGATCGAGGCAGCGGCATGCAGCAAACACTAAACAACCTATAGAGACTCGATACAATGGGCGGTTAGAGAGAGGGAGAGAATGATCCGGATCCGGATCCAAGCTAGCACCAAACAAACCCATCGGTGTTTCCCTCGAGACCAAACGAGGAAGTCACCGAGGAACTCACACCGCTGTTGGTTTACTTATTATAGTTATAGTTGCGGCACTTTTTACTAGTCAGTTTAGATAATCATCATCGATAAAGTAAGCATGGGCACTTTTAGTTAATCATTCCGCTAGTTGCAACAATTACTAATCGGAATGAGATAGCATGAGATAAACCCAAAACCCAGCAGTTGTTGGTACTTTTATTCAGCCATTCCGTTGTAGTTGCAATACTTACTAGTCAGGTACAATGGTCGCAAGCGACACTCCAAACAAGCAATTGTGGGCAGTATTATTTAGCCATTCCATTATAATGAAGCTGATTACTAGTCATTATATAGTCAAATTGATAGCAGTAAACTTTAGTTATGCTTGTCTATGATCGAGATACTGTGCTCCAAGTCGTCCATATCCGCGGACACGGCTTTCAGAAAGTTTTACCCGGCCGGGGTGCACCAATAGCAACACACGCTCGATCAACCTCGGAAAAACCAAATCAAAACCCAACGAGGCTTCCACGACTGAACAATCACAGGATTCAGAAATATTTCAGGGGGCCACCCCTTGGAGTCTACCCGCAACGAAGTAAGCAAGCTCCGAGACGGACTCAAGGTTTGGGTGGACGGCTGTGAACGACTGGGAACCCAAAACTGGGCTTGTCGACACCGCGGAATCGTGTCCCTATCCTAAACAGTACAGTGTGCTCCTCGCACAATTTAAATACAGAAAGTAGCATGGCATAAGTACAGGATCGTAAATAAAACCTCAAACTAGTTTGTGGCCCCAGGAAATAAGACTGAATCAAGCTCTGGCTCAGGGGGGTCCCATATACCTCCCGGATGTGGATAGCGCGATAAATCAAGGAACAGGTATCAAGTACTCGGGGTCTTACGGGACACAAGTGGGCGTTCGGAAACCAAATATTTTCTATCACCCACCGATGCCTCTGCTTATTTCAATTTTAGTTGTTAAACAGAAATGAAAGTGACGATAAGTAAAACTAGAATCATCTCCAACATCAACATGCGGCAATACATCAGCAACTGTGGCATATGACGACACACATCAGCACTTGAGCAAGCAACTACGACGCGCAAGTCCAACTATCTACCAAACAACATGTAATAGGGTGTGTCCAAGGCAATATAGGGCTGCACGGTATATCACAGGTACGGAAACTAAAGCATCGCATACGAGATAGCAATAGATCAACAGGAGGAATAAATACTATAAAAGTAAGATAGGTAGAAAGGGAAGATGCTGCTTTGAAAACATTGCGGAAGGTTCAACCGAAGATCGGGGCGAAGCTCACATCAACTCAACGGCCTTATCCGCGAAGAAGCAAAACACTAGGAGAAACACCGGATGCAATATTTAATACTACGGCAAAATATCGGGCAGGATGCATGTATGATGGATGACATGGCAAAGGTGCGATGCAATTAGGTCATATTAAGCGGAACCGGGTCCGACAATTAATTAATAGGTTCATGTTGTTTAGCTACCCCGCAATTTATATGTTGTTATAACAAGGCAAGATACGATACCGGTTCGCTACACAAGTTTAGATGAGGCCGATATGAGACTAGATTTGCCCGCATATGGGCCCCATATTTAGTTATATGGTGAATCGGCAAAAGGCCCCCAAACCAAAGATATGCATGCGCGAATGACAATTAAATATGCATCAAGTTGTTATTATATTATCAAAGTAGGGTTTGCGGGAAGGGGTTCACACATTAGGGTTCGGCAGAGCTTGGGGTCCGGGGTTCGGTCTCAGGGTCCAGGGTTCGACGGTTCGGTCTCAGCGGGAGCGTTCTCGGGTTACAGGGGTAGACCTTGTCGCATTCGCGATGGTCGGCCATGTTGTCGGTCCTCTCGTTCGGGTTGAAGCACTTGTCGCATCGGGGTCTCGGTGTCCGGGGTGAAGTACTTGACGTTCTCGAGGGAGTACTTGCCGCACATGTGGTCTTCGTATTCGTGAAGTAGATCTTGGCATGCGGGTTCGGGATCGGTCTTCGGGTTCGGGGGTCTCGGCGTCCGGGGATCCTCCGGGTCCGGGGTAGAGGACTTGGGTTTTGGCGGTGTCTCGTTGGGGTCCATGTCGAAGTACTTGTCGGTGGTCCATCGAGCGTCACCATGCTCATTCTCTCGATACCCTGTTGACGCGGAGATCTTGTAGTATCTTGTCACCTCACGAGTACACGGCTTACACGCAGTTCTTATCGAGGCCGGTCTTGAACACCGGGGGTCGGAGGAGGCGGTGGCCGAGTCGGGACAGGCGTGGCGACGGAGGGCCGAGAGGAGAAACGCCGGGACGGGCGGAGGAAGTCAGGTCGGGGACAGCGGATGGCGGGCGAGGCAGCCGCACGCTTGGCCAGCGAGGCAGCGGAGGCCGGGTCGACTCGAATCGGCAGGAGCTTGGGCCGGGCGAGGTGGAGGGTCGCGGGCAGGAGGATGGCGTGCTCGGCGGGGACAGCGAGGCAGAGATGGCGGAGGCGGTGGCGGCAGCGGCGGCACTTGGCGGCGGGACGAGGCGCCTGGCGCCGGCGGCGAGGCTGCTGGAGGCGGGAGGACGGCAGTGGAGGGTCGGCAGCGATGTGCTCTGGGAGGGCCGCGAAGCTCGTCTGGGCGGGCGGAGCCGGGCCCGACGCGAGCTCGGCAGCGCAGAGACGAGGGGGCGGCGGGCGGATGGTGGCGGCGGCGCGCATGAGCGGAGAAAAGGCGCCGACGAGCTCGCTGGCGGAGGGCAGCGAACGCCGGGCGAAGCGAGGCGGCGACGCGCCGACGGGCGAGGCAGCGGCGGTGGCGGAGGCCAGCGAGAGGGAGGCGAGCGCAGCAGGCGAGACGGGCGGCTGGCGGAGAGGAAGCAGCCGGGCGGCGGGAAGCGCCAAGGGCGGCAGCGAGGATGGGGCGCTCGGCCGGAGCTGCTGCGAACGGAGCAGGGCGGCGCGGGGTAGGAGCGGCGGGGTCGGGGTCGGGTGCCTGGGGAGGGAGCGACGAGAGAGAGGAGGTGGGGGTCGGGCGCGTGGGGTGCGGTGGGAAGCGTGCGTCAGGGGTCCAGGGGTGGGTCCCGCGGGGTGCGTGCGTGGTGGCTCTGGGCGGGAAAAGCTGGTGGGGTCGGCGGCAGGGCTGCTGGGGTGTGCCGTGTGTGTGAGTGCATGTGTGGTTGGGGTGGGAGAGAGAGGTGAGGGAGGGAGAGATGTGGCAGTTTCTGGTTGGCTAGGGGGAGGAAGAGGGTGATGTGTCACGACGGGGTTGGCCGGGGTGATGTGGCCAAAGGGTGTGGGTAGATTATCTGGTAGGTTTAGGTTTTGGAAGGGCGGGTGTAGTTGGACCGTTTTAATTTCTGGGGCGGTCGTTCGGGTCGTTCGGCCCGTTCGACTGCCCCGCCCAAAATAATTTAATATTTTTATTTGATTGCGACGAACTTTGTAAATAGTTTTGAACAAACAAAATATCCGGCAGCATCCGGGGTTTGGCGTTTGAATAAAGATGGGGCGTTTTAGAAAACAAAACGGGCTTTGCGAAATAGTTTTGGCAAACAATGCATGATGATGACGATGCAATGCACAAATTCAACGCGATTTTCTAGTAGTGGTTTTGCGGGATGCCACAATTCGACACCACTAACAAGGGATCTCGCCCTCAAGATCCGCCTCATGGTACCGGAAGGAAGGTCGGCGATCTGCATCTTCTCACTTCGTGTAGATCCCCGCGACACCACTAACAAGAGGTCGTTGTCCGCGATCTTCGAGAGAACACTCCGGGAACAAAAGGTCGAAGGTAGAGGTATCAACAAATAAAGCCACCTCTAACTTCGATAGAAGGTGAGAAAAGATGCGGCCTATCCCACTTCAATGTACGAGAGCGAATAGAAAGGGTAGTCGGCATGGGGGCCAATCCATCACGCACCCAAACTATTACTCTGCACAATCAGTAGAAAGGAGTGCAACCATTCTCGGAACAGACTGAAGATCTCGACAAGCGAGGTTCAGAACAAAGGAGTGATGCAGGCTCTGCATCGGATCTGGCGTAGATGAGGTCGTCGCGTCGGAAAACACCGGAAGGCACAAACAAGGAACAAAGAATGATACCACAGCAGACGGATTCCTCAGGCAGCTTGAACACCGGATGATAGATCACCGTTATCCAAGAAGGAAGCGAAACCCTGAAGGTACGACGGAAACCCAACCACGAGAATTCCTGGACTCGAAGAGAGAGAAGAGAGCGGATTCAAAACACGTCGAGGTAAGAGGAGAATAGCAGAGGGGTAAGGAGTAAAATCAGACCTAACCAGAACTATCCAACCGATTTTGCAAAAATAGTTTTGACACTCTACTTCGGCCGTTAGCTAGGTTATCCTACAAGCTGGACTTGTGGGGTATCGAATCGCTGAGCTCGATACCACTCAGTAACACCCTCAGAATCGGACCTATGCAAGTTTGAGCAAAATTCGCCAAACCCGCATAGAAACGATTCAAAGGTGCCCACCAGCACTTTCGTATGGTGGAAAACGAAGTAATAACATTACACAACAGTCCTCGATGGAACCCACAGAACAGATATATATACAACGGCGACTCAAAGAGTCAAGAATACAGATATAATATACAAAGATCCAAATCACCTTAAAAATGACAGAGCGCCCGACTACGGACAAGATGCAAATGGGGCTAAGAGCCCGGAAGAATAACCAATGGCGTCCATAACCCTGCCCAGGCCAAGCCGGAAGGGTAACCCTGCTAACGACGTCGATCTCAAAACCTGCTTAACAAAAGGGGTGCCGACAAAGGCAAAAGAAAAAGAGGAGCGTCAGTACTGAGGCCAGTACACGGCGAGGCTAGAATTCGGCGGTCCTCGCCTACATAGGTATGGTGGACTGAGGCGGCAGCGGCAGCATGCACTAAACAACCTATAGAGACTCGATACAACTGGCGGTTATCAGAGAGGGGAGAGAATGACCTATCCGGATCCAACCTGAAGCTAGCACCAAACAAACCCATCCTGGTGTTTCCCCCTCGAGACCAAACGAGGAAGTCAACCGAGGAACTCACACCGTTGGCAGTTTTACTTATTCAGTTATAGTTGCGGCACTTTACTAGTCAGGTTTAGATAATCATCCTGATAAAGTAAGCAGTGGGCACTTTTAGTTAATCATTCCGTTGTAGTTGCAACAATTACTAATCAGATACAGATAGCATGAGATAAACCCAAAACCCAGCAGTTGTTGGTACTTTTATTCAGCCATTCCGTTGTAGTTGCAATACTTACTAGTCAGGTACAATGGTCGCAAGCGACACTCCAAACAAGCAATTGTGGGCAGTATTATTTAGCCATTACATTATAATGAAGCTGATTACTAGTCATTATATAGTCAAATTGATAGCAGTAAACTTTAGTTATGCTTGTCTATGATCGAGATACTGTGCTCCAAGTCGTCCATATCCGCGGACACGGCTTTCAGAAAGTTTTAGCCGGCCGGGGTGCACCAATAGAAACACACGCTCGATCAACCTCGGAAAAACCAAATCAAAACCCAATGAGGCTTTCACGACTGAACAATCACAGGATTCAGAAATATTTCAGGGGGGCACCCCTTGGAGTCTACCCGCAACGGTAAGCAAGCTCAGACGGACTCAAGGTTTGGGTGGGCCAGTGAACGATCGGGAACCCAAACTGGGCTTGTCGACACATGGAATCGTGTCCCTATCCTAACAAGATACAGTGTGCTCCTCGCACAATTTAAATACGTAAAGTAGCATGGCATAAGTACAGGATCGTAAATAAAACCTCAAACTAGTTTGTGGCCCTGTGAAATAAGATGAATCAAGCTCGCCTGGGGGTCCCATATACCTCCGGATGTGGATAGCGCGATAAATCAAGGAACAGTATCAAGTACTCGGGGTCTTACGGGACACAAGTGGGCTCGAAACCAAATATTTTCTATCACCCACCGATGCCTCTGCTTATTTCAATTTTAGTTGTTAAACAGAAATGAAAGTGACGATAAGTAAAACTAGAATCATCTCCAACATCAACATGCGGCAATACATCAGCAACTGTGGCATATGACGACACACATCAGCACTTGAGCAAGCAACTACGACGCGCAAGTCCAACTATCTACCAAACAACAGGTAATAGGGTGTGTCCAAGGCAATATAGGGCTGCACGGTATATCACAGGTACGGAAACCAAAGCATCGCAACACAGATAGCAATAGATCAACAGGAGGGAATAAAGACTATAAAAGTAAGATAGGTAGAAAGGGGAAGATGCTCGCCTGAAAACATTGCGGAAGGTTCAACCGAAGATCGGGGCGAAGCTCACATCAACTCAACGGCCTTATCCGCGAAGAAGCAAAACACTAGGAGAAACACCGGATGCAATATTTAATACTACGGCAAAAGATCGGGCAGGATGCATGTATGATGGATGACATGGCAAAGGTGCGATGCAATTAGGTCATATTAAGCGGAACCGGGGTCCCGACAATTAATTAATAGGTTCATGTTGTTTAGCTACCCCGCAATTTATATGTTGTTATAACAAGGCAAGATACGATACCGGTTCGCTACACAAGTTTAGATGAGGCCGATATGAGACTAGATTTGCCCGCATATGGGCCCCATATTTAGTTATATGGTGAATCGGCAAAAGGCCCCCAAACCAAAGATATGCATGCGCGAATGACAATTAAATATGCATCAAGTTGTTATTATATTATCAAAGTAGGGTTTGCGGGAAGGGGTTCACACATTAGGGTTCGGCAGAGCTTGGGGTCCGGGGTTCGGTCTCAGGGTCCAGGGTTCGACGGTTCGGTCTCGCCGAGCGTTCTCGGTTCTGGGTAGACCTTGTCGCATTCGCGATGGTCGGCCATGTTGTCGGTCCTCCTGCTCGGGTTGAAGCACTTGTCGATCGGGTCTCGGTGTCCGGTGAAGTACTTGACGTTCTAGGGAGTACTTGCCGCACATGTGGTCTTCGATCCGTGAAGTAGATCTTGGCATGCGGGTTCGGATCGGTCTTGGTTCGGGGTCTCGGCGTCCGGGATCCTCCGGTCCGGGTGGAGGACTTGGGTTTTGCGGTGTCTCGTTGGGGTCCATGTCAAGTACTTGTCGGTGGTCCATCGAAGGTCACCATGCTCATTCTCGATACCACCGACGCGGAGATCTTGTAGTATCTTGTCACCTCACGAGTACACGGCTTACACGCAGTTCTTATCGAGGCCGGTCTTGAACACCGGGGGTCGGAGGAGGCGGTGGCCGAGCGGGGTCGGGACAGGGCGACAGCGGGATGTAGGGGCGAGCGTGGGCGAACGCCGCGACGCGGGCGGAGAAGTCAGGTCGGGACAGCGGATGGCGGCGCGAGACGCCGACGCCAGGCCTTGGCGAGGGCAGCGGAGGCCGCGGGGTCAACTCGAATCGGCAGGAGCTTGGGCTGGGGCGAGGTGGAGGGTCGCGTGCCGGGGAGGATGGCGAGCTCGGCGGGCGGGCGCAGCGGCCGACGCGAAGCGGGCTCTGGCCAGGCAGCGCAGAGAGGGCCGCGACCGGAGCGGATGGTGGCGGGCGGCGCGCGACGGAGAGAAGGCGCCGCGAAGCTCGCTGGGCGGAGGGGCCGCGAACGCCGGGCGGGCGCGGAGGCGGCGACGCGGCCGGAGGCGGGTCGCGGCGGTGGCGGAGGGCCGAGGAGAGGGAGGCGGGCAGCGCCAAGCGAGACGGGCGGAGAGGAAGCAGCGGGCAAGCGAAACAAGGCGGCGAGGACGGGCGGCCGACCGAGCTGCCGGAACGGGGCGAGGCCGGGTGCGGGGTAGGAGCGGGGGTCGGGTCGGGTGCCCGGGAGGAGCGACGAGAGAGAGGAGGGGTGGCGCGTGGGGTGCGGCGCTGGGGTCCAGGGTGGTCCCATGGGTGCGTGCGTGGTGGCTCGGGCGGGAAAAGCTGGTGGGGCAGGCTGGGGTATGCCGTGTGTGTGAGTGCATGTGTGGTTGGGGTGAGAGAGAGGTGAGGAGGGAGAGATGTGGCTTCTGGTTGGCTAGGGGGAGGAAGAGGGTGATGTGTCACGACGGGGTTGGCCGGGGTGATGTGGCCAAAGGGTGTGGGTAGATTATCTGGTAGGTTTAGGTTTTGGAAGGGAGGGTGTAGTTGGACCGTTTTAATTTCTGGGGAGGTCGTTCGGGTCGTTCGGCCCGTTCGACTGCCCCGCCCAAAATAATTTAATATTTTTATTTGATTGCGACGAACTTTGTAAATAGTTTTGAACAAACAAAATATCCGGCAGCATCCGGGGTTTGGCGTTTGAATAAAGATGGGGCGTTTTAGAAAACAAAACGGGCTTTGCGAAATAGTTTTGGCAAACAATGCATGATGATGATGATGCAATGCACAAATTCAACGCGATTTTCTAGTAGTGGTTTTGCGGGATGCCACACCTCGTTCCCCAACCGCCCGCCGCCAGGGACCCCGAGCCCCACGCTGCGCTCGCATCTCCCTCTCGCCTGCCTCTCCCTGCTTCGACCCGAATCCCCATCGCCGCCGCCTCCACTGCTCGAGCGCCCCTATCCTCCCGGCTAGCGCCTCGACCCCCTATCGTTGTCTTATTCCGGACTCCATTTAAATTGGTGTAGCCAACCGATGCCATGTTCCGCCCTGTTAACCCAACACTTAATTTGCGGGGTAGATAAATAACTCGAACCTAATAATAAATGTCGGGACCCCGGTTCCGCTTAATATGATCTAATTGTATTGCACCTTTGCCATTTCATACATCATACATGCATCATGCCCGATCTTCTGTCATAGTATTAAATAGTGCATCCGGTGTTTGTGCTAGTGTTTTGATTCTTCACGGACTAGGCCGATGAGTTGATGTGAGTGTCGACCCGATCTTCGGATGAACCTTCGGCAATGTTTTCAGGCGAGCATCCCTTCCCCTTCTACCTATTTTGCATTTATAGTCTTTATTTCCTCCTGTTGATCTATTGCTATCTGTGTTGCGATGCTCTAGTTTCCGTACCCGTGATATCCCTTGCGGCCTTATATTGCCTTGGACACATCCTATTACCTGTTGTTTGGTAGATAGTTGGACCTGCGCGTCGTAGTCGCTTGCTCAAGTGCTGTTGCGTGTCGTCAAGTACCACAGTTGTTGGAGTATTGCCGCATGTTTAATGTTGGAGATGATCATGGCTTTAATTATTGTTTAATAACTAAAATTGAAAGTAGGTAAATGCAGAGGCACCGTGGGTAATAGACAATATTTGGATTTTAACCTCTCACTGGTGTCCCGTAGGACCCCGAGTTCTTGACACTGTTCGAGATCGAGCGCTAACCACGTGTGGGGTGTGGGCACCCCCATCGATTAGTACCCGATTTCAAAGTATTGTACCGGGGGCCACAAGTAGTTTGGGGCTTTATTACTATCTTGTACTTATGCCATGCTTTACTGCTTTATTTACGATTGTGCGTGGAGCACCTGTACTGTTTAGGACCGTGACACGTTTTCGCTGTATCGACAAGCCCAGTCACACTTTCGGGTTCCCAGTCGTTTATAGCCATCTACACAAACCCTGAGTCCGTCTCGGAGACCGGCCGACTTCGTTGCGGGTAGCTTAGTGGGGTGGCCCCCATGTACTTGCTTTGGGTCTGGGAAACGTCATGACTTAGGCCCCGCCGACATACCGATGGGTGTATGTTAACTGATCCGCAAAAGGGTCGAAGTGCGTGTGGATACTTTGGTGCACCCCTGCAGGGTTAAATCTTTTCGAAAAGCCGTGTCCGCGGTTATGGACGACTTGGAGCACAGTTCTTGATCATAGACAACCATAACTAAAGTTTACTGCTATAATTTGACTTGTATCCGATATGACTAGTAATCAGCTTCACTACAACGGAATGGCTAAATAAAAGTACCAACAACTGCTGGGTTTGGGATGTCTCATGCTAATCGTATCTGACTAGTAAGTGTTGCAACTACAACGGAATGTTTAACTAAAACTGCCCACTGCTTATTATATCAGGATGACTCATGCCATCTATATTTGACTAGTAATTGCCGCCACTATAACGGAATGAATAAAACTGCCAACTGTGTGAGTTCCTCGGTTGACTTCCTCGTTTGGTCTCGAGGGGGAAATACCAGGATGGGTATGTTTGGTGGTAGTATCAGGATGGTTCCGAATAGGTCTTTCTTATCCCTCTCTGATAGCCGACAGTTATATCGAGTCTCTATAGGTTGTTTAGTGCATGCTGCGCTGCCGATCCACCATACCTGTAGGCGAGGACCGCCAATTCTAGTCTCGCCGTGTCTTGGCCTCGATCGACCGCTCTCTCTTTTTCCTTTGCCCTTTGTCGGTACCCCTTTTGTTTAAGCAGGTTTTGAGATCGACGTCGTTAGCAGGGTTACCCTTCCGGCTTGGCCTGGGCAGGGTTATGGACGCTAGTGGTTATTCTTCAGGGCTCTTAGCTCAATTTGCATCTTGTCCGTACTCGGACGCTATATCGTTTTAAAGGTGATTTGGATCTTTGTATTGTACCTCTGTATTCTTGACTCATTGAGTCGTTGTTGGATATATGTTTTGTGGGTTCCATCGAGGACTATTGTGTAATGATATTACTTCGTTTTCCACCCGCACGAAAGTGCCTGGTGGACACCTTTGAATCGTTTCTATGCGGGTTTGGCGGGAAGCTCTAAAACTTGCATAGGGCCGATTCTGAGGGTGTTATGGAAACCACCCCCGCTGAATATCAACGCCAGACTGAAGTGGCGCGGCGACAGACTTTTCTACTGCGCCAGTTCAAGGGAAGCATTTGACGGCAGTAGAGAACTCTGCCACAGAATAGGATTTCAAGTTTCCTATCACAGCAGGCCCGGTAGAATGATCCTTTGAGTCGACTCGCCATCATTGCATGTTCTCTCAATGCATAATCTGGGTGGTGCAGAGTTTGCAAGAGGCGATGGGAGGCTATCCTCTTTATCCTCAACTCTATCGGCCCACGGCCTGCGAGGCTTAAGCGTAAGAAGTTTACCATCCGATATTAGCGTGTGGATAGGAGATGTAATATGAAGGGACCCAAACTTAAGTGTGATGGCCTGCTTGCCGATCAGACCTGAGTTAGCATTAAGTGAATTTTGCATAGCTAAATTGTCTTTAGCTTCCAGTGCCATAGAACTATCAGGAAAATCCTTGTTTTTGTTGGCCTCTTCCTGTTTGTCATCTCCATCGGTAGGCGCCTCATGCATAAATGTGTCTACAGGAGCAAAATTGTTAGCACCCTCAACCTCGAAGGTAATATCATAACCTTCTCCTTCGTACATATGATCTGTCCCACTTGGAATGCAATCAATACTAGTGCATTCGACAAATATTCTCACTACTCCATGTGCCCGTGTATACACCATATCTATCTCTTTGGCCCTTCCAATCAATGATTCCACATCAAACAGTGCCAGGTAGTCACAACGGAGCTTATACGGGCACCCAGACACAAAAACCCAGGTCTCTTCAAGCCTGTATTTATCCACGGGCGTCGAATTCCACTCCTCAAATTTTAAAATTAGATGTATGTTCTCAAGAGGAACACGCTTAATCTTCCTCAGCCTAGAAAGATCAGTCTTTGTAGGAAAAATTGTGCGATAAGTATTCTCACCGGACGGGTTAAGGACCCATTGATGCTTCACCGGATGTGCTCAGAAGAATAGGGTTGCAAAAGGTAACCAAAATCTGACCACATTAATTTGGTTACCATGTATTAACGCTTCACTTTCCTAAATCAGCCAGCTGACGTGTATCACGGAAACATCTCCTGAGCTAAACCGAATAGGACTTGTCCTTCCTTGGTCCGGTTACCTCACATAAACTGCCTACCAAATAAATTGCTACTAGGTAGCATGTATTTCTAAATACTAAACCTTTTTTTCGGAAATGGACTAAACCTTATATCACTTACGAAATAACCTTAGGCCCGCAAAGAAATAATAAAATATTCTAGCCAGGATGCTACTGATACTAGATAATTAACAACTGATTGTGCATGTGATTTTCCCTGTTGATTTTTCCTTCCACGACTTGTAGCTTCAGCTTGGCATATGAGTTTTTGCAAGGACTTGTCCAAGGTTTTTTTTTGAACAGGATAAGGGTCCGAAAACCCTGGAAGCTTCATTCAACGCGGTGGGTATAATTTACAGCAAAGCCCATTAGGAAAAGGGAAACTACTGATAAGGCTAAGCCTTTTACTGAAAAGATCCTAGGGACAAAAAAAAGAAACGCAATCAGGTCCCTGGATTTCTCCACCATCAACGAGCAACCTCCCGTCACCGGAGCCGCCACTGCTACCGGGGAACAAGCCACTTAGAGCAGGGGCAGCCATGGATCCAGCGTCGTGGTCGAGGAAGATCCTCCCAAACGGCTCATGGCCAGGAGGAATAAGATCGGCCATCACCTGGCCGTGGAGAGCCGCCGCACGGCTATTAGAGGCAGAGGCAAGATGGACATCGCCGCCGCATGAAGCCCCCTGCGATAAAACTGCACAAGAAGAAGCTTCACCATATCCTTCTCCCTGGTCGTCGCCACACCGAGCACCGCGAAGATCCTTCTTCTCCCCGCCACCACGGTCGGCCAGAAGTTGGATCAAAGCCAAAGCGGCGCAGATCTGTTGGGGCTCGCGATTATTGGGGGGCCGAACCCAGGCAAGCCATCACCTTCCACCATGGAAGCTGCCTCAGCTCGCCCGCTGACGACCTCGCAGTAGACCGCGTCACTAGCAGCGAGGGAAGGCCCCAGACACCGCCACCACTCCACCGATGCACCAGCCTTCTTCCACCCCCGAGTCCCTCGCCGCCACGGCCGGCCAACAAGGGGGGAGGAAGCAAAGGGGGGCACCAAGAGGAGAGGTGACCCAGGCTTTATTCAAGGAGCTGCCATAGCCAGCCTCCGCCCTCGACTCCGACCACCGGAGCACAAGTAAAAGGCATAGCAGGCAGGGAAAAAGCACCGCCCATATCCACTTCATCCCTCTCCCGGCACAACGTGAACCCACGGCACGAGGCCACAAACTACTCCTAAAAAACCTACAGCTAGCTCCGGCACCCCTCCACACCCCCTTCGGCGACTATTCCGACGGAGGTGGCGGAGAGGGCCGGACGACGGCGGTCGACTCTCAAAGCGAGAGGATAAGGTCAGAAGAGGAAGAGAGGGGGGTAGTGGTCAGAGGACCGGGATACTCTGGATCAGACACATGGCAGCGAGTAGTAGCTCCAAATATGTCTCAGTCTGACTAAGACATGTCCCACGTAGCTTCTGTCCATGAGAAAAACATGTTGCAATTCTTAAACAAAATACAAACTAATTAGCAGATCGACTAATAGATTAATTTGGCTGATCATATAAATTAACTAGCCAAATTATGTCATCAACAATTGCTTACTACAGTCTAAAATACTTCTTACACTGCTAAACAAGCTCAGAGCATCTCGGATTGAAGAAGTTTAATGAAAAAAGGAAAAGGTTGGAAGATTTCAGTACGTATAGTTTTTCTAGAGGTCACTAAAAATTTAAGGATTGCATTTCTACACTCCAGTTCTAGTAGGAATTTTCTACCAAAGAGGTTAGGAAAACGATACTATTTTTCGGGGGATCTCGTGACTCGATCCCCCGGGTCGTCCCACAAGGCAACGCAAGGCCATTCGTGGTGGACCTTTCTCTTGCCTTATCTCTTCCTTAAACTTCTCGTTCTTTCTTGCTTGCGTGAAATAGACACTTGCCCCCACACTGCCGTCACCCCAGCACCTGCCACCGTCGCCCAATTTGCCTGCGCGCTGTGCTCGCTGCAGCCCCGCGCGCGGCTCGACACCACGGCCCCGAGACGCCGTCCGTCTCTGACAGCGCCTTGCCACCGCCTGCACCTAGCCGAAGCGCCGCGCCGCCGTCCAGCTCCACCTCGTCGGAGTGTCGTGCCTCCATCCCGCTCGGCCGCAGCGCCACGCGTCGCCGCCGACACCTCGCCGGAGCCTCCATACCCCTCACGCACGGCAGTGTCTGCACCTCCTGCAGAGCACCGCCTGCCTGCACATGCTGGAGCACCGTCAAGTGTTGTTGTGTTGGTGGTGTCACTCATGCTGCTACCTACTGCCACTGACAGTGCTACCTACGGCATGGAAGTTTGCTACATGGGATTAAGGATAGTGCTACCTGCTGCCATTGACTACAACATCGAGGTTTGCTACACGGGGTTTAGTGACACTGCTACCGCCGCTACTACCTATGGTGTCGAGATTTGCTACGTGCGGTTAGCGGCTGTGCTACAAGCATATCTTGGATTTTGCTACATGTCTCTGGCGAGATCTCCGACGAGGTCAGATTTGCTACAATATGATTTTTTATTTTCTACATACGTTTTGTGGTTTAGCTACATTAGCGTAAAGTATTTGCTACACAGTCTCTGCTGAGGTCTACCGGCGAAAGTCTCCGGCGAGGTCGGATATGCTATATTAGCATAATCTTTTTGCTACACGGTCGCCGGCGAGGTCTTCGGTAAAATCTCCGAAAGGTCCAGACTGTTTTTCTATTTTCTAGACCAAACCGATTTTTGCTACATGTAGCAAAAATAGAACATTTTGTAGCAAAACTAAAAGATTTATAGCAAAAGCGAGAAGAGATACCAATTTTTTGGGACACGTGGCGTGCTCTCCAACCGGAGGTCCGGGGGCAAATATCCAAGGGGGACGCGTGGTGCTTTCCATATTAGGCCTCACGGGAGGAAATTGTGTCTTGCGTAGTCGCATGGACATTTTCTCTCTTGAAGAATTCATCCTAACAAACATGCCCGCAAATTCGTATGCTTTGTTTCCTATAATTATTCAAAAACTTATGACATTCCAATCACAATATTTACTTATTTCCTGCCCCTCGAGAATTCTACATCCAAATAGCCCTTTTAGTTAAGACAAGACAACAGTACTTGAAGGTTATGTACTACTCCCTCCTTTCCATAATTACTTCGTACCAAATCCGAATATGAAACCGAGGGAGTACTAGATTTTAATCTTGTAACTATCGTTGGTTTCATTGCAAGGAAAGCTCATGAATTACACGTTTACAGTACAAAATACACTTGGTAAGAGCTCTCTTATAGCTACATCTCCATCGAACAGCTAATTCCCATCTCTCCAGAGATCGCAGGAGTCGAACTGTGAGTTGATTGTGGGTACAATCCAGGTTCATGCCATGGAACCGGCGAAAGACTGCAAATTCTTGTTGAAACCTTGACTGGTCCACATCTACCCTCCAGTTAGCACTGTTCTGTAGGTTGTGTAAAAATTGGATCAGACTTCCGTCGAACTCAACAGTCGTAGGCAGTTGCTGCAAAGTTTCCACACATTTGTTGCCCAACCATTTCATAACCTCCAGTTCATTTTCAACAGAAAGCATTGACCCCGAGTAAATCTGATGACTGAAGGCTTTTCGGCGATTTGCAGGAGTTGTCCATAGCCTTAATGCACATGACAACGCAAACGAGGGATGTCCGTTTGGCTGAATATATAGGGAATCTTTTGGCCATGTACCGATAGTACATAACTCCAGATCTAGCTCGATGTAAAGTTTCTCATTAGGATTCTTGTCCAAAAGAAAACCATAATACTCAAAAAGTTCCAAATTTGTGTATGTCCCATATCCCAGAAGTACCTAAATAATGGTCAAGTTTAAGAAATCAGAGAGCACGCAGGATAATCCTTTGGATGGCAAGAACGGCAAAATTTCTTGTGCAATATTTAAGACATACCTGCTCTCCTTTCCTATACATTTTTCGAGCATACAAACAGTATGCTTTAGAATCTTCGTATCCTCCATCCGTCAACCTCTCAGATGAACAACTAAAGTTTACCTCTTCCAACATCTCTTTTTTATCATGGCATTTCATAGTTTCTTCTGTATCTTGTTCTTCAGATGAAATATCATCATCAGGAGCGGCATAATTGAATAAATCACCGATTGGACATAGGCAACCAGCATCATCCCATGCTACATGCAATGTCCGTGAAGATACCTTCAAATGGACAATGAAACATCAGAGATCTCGCCAACAAGTAAAATCTCCTAACGGAAATAGTGCGAAAGAAGCAACCAAAATCTTGAGCTAGCACAGATTCTACACAATAACTAAACAAGCAGACAAAGGTGGCCGAACAAATAAGAAAGACCGCTGACATAGAACGAGTTAAAAACATATTTCGAAACAACTATACCGTTGCAAAGGCCCAGAGCCACGTTTTAAACATCAAAAGCTTAGGTTTAAAATCCAATTCTTGCATTAGTGTCGTTGCTTCTTCCCACTCAGATCTGATGGCAGAAAGAGCTTTTTGTGCAACCCAAATAGCATCATCAACCTGATAGTCAGAGCGGAAACCACTCAATGATTTATTAGGATGGAGCAATGGAAAACTGAAAGAGTATCATTGACAGATCTGCACAGCTATACTTGGAGGGCTTCGATTTCAAAGTCGTTGAAGGTAGCCAAAATTGTGTAGTAGCTAGGCAGCTGAGACAAGTAAAGGTACCAACTAGAACTCTTCCCCTTTCCCACTTCAGCCAATAAGCATACAATCAGTCTCTGTTCAAACACAAAGAGGAAACCACGGTAACCATTCAAGAGATGTTCCGATTTATAAGATGTCTAAGGAAAAAGGAATGATCAAGAATGAGTAACACTTAGAAGGTAAATGCAATAAACTATTATCATAACTCAGTGATAAAACCAGAATATATTAATTTTCATTTCATTAAGCAAACTGCTATATATTTGAGAGAATTTTCGAACTCCTGATAAATGTCAAATTCATGTAATCAGAACTATGTATAAATTTTACCAGAAGAAAAGAAGTGCGTGGAAAAAACGAAATATATATAAAGCTTTCCTCAGCAATCAAAGAAAGGCGAAATGCACTGTGAGGCCAATAATTATTCATCCCCTGCGAATTAGTTTGCCTCATCGCAAAAGGACTATTATGCCAACATACAAAATCTGTTCCACCGGATTGATTGAGAGAAGCAGATAAATCGATGTTGAATGTGAGAGAAATCCACCAAAAATCATACTACCTAAGGTTTTGCCATTGTTCAGGTGACTCCAAAACTAATGACACGATCTTACTTGCGTAAAGCCATGATTGGTCGTATTCCTCGCGTATCCTTAGACTTACTTGCACCACAAAGAAAGATGTACTAATGACAAGATTTTTAATAATGTTGTATATTCTCCCTTGCAGGTTATCTATCGAGATACGGCTGTCCTCCGATCATGGACTTCACTACAACGAATGGAGTTCCGTGAGTTGTTTACGGAGGGCTGTAGGCGGCTGGAGGATACGGCGCGAGATATCTTCTCCCGGCATGGATGGCAGCAACCACTGCGGATAGATCTTCCTTAGCTAGTTTGGAGAACTGTGCTTTCATTTACATTATTTTGTAATCCCGTTTTTATTGTCTTGGTCCGAGACTGTGTGATTGATCGGCTTTGTGCATCCTAGCTATGCAGAGGCCGGGTGTAAACTTACTGTTAAGTAATAAAACGCCCATTTCCCAAAAAAAAACAAAGAAAGATGTACTAATAGGCATTGCTTATCCCAAAGGCTTGGTAAATTCTAGAACAGCTTTACAGAGCATGTTTGCTTTGGTACACCAAACTGTTGCCAGAAGATATGGCATTACCTGGACGTTAGAGAGACGGGGACGATGGGCACCTACGCAGGCTGCGATATTGGGGTCGTCGGCCATGATGCGGTCGCTGGTGAGCAGCGCGGCGTGTGGCACGCGCAGCACCAGCTCGCCACGCCGGAGGTCCCGAACCGCCGCAAATCCCCTGCTGAGGTGGTAATTGGGAGCACGAGAAGGTAAAATTCCTGAGCTGAGATGAGATCCGAGAATCGCAGGCGGATGGGGTGGGGTTTGGGGTTTATTACCCGCCCGCGTCGGGGAAGTCAGCGACGACGAGGGAGCGACCGAGGCAGGAGGAGGATGTGGTGGAGGGGTCGGGCGGGGCTGGGGAGTCGGAGACGCCCAACTCGGCTGCCCACCGGAGGAGCGCCTCCATTTGCGGCGGCGGCGGAGGGAGAACCCTGCTTTGGGTCTCACAAGTCACGTCTTACACGGGCTTTGGCTGAGAGCTGCAACCTCGGTTGCGTTCAGAAAATTTCTCGGTCTGCAATCTTTATTTTTTAATTTTTTAAAGATTATATATATATATTATATCAAAGGGATACCAATTACATCCTTTATCTGTAACAACGCATTCCCTAACGGCCCTACGGATACACACAATTTAGAAAAAAAATGAATTACAAAAAAGAAACCCGCTATAAAGAATTAATCCTCAAAATAACGACACTGACACCATCAGAACACAAGTATTCCTCCACTCCAATAACAACGCTTCCAATAAAGAAATAATGCTCAACCGCCGTCGTTATTCGATCAAAGATCATAGGTTTCATCCTAGAAAAAGTCCGTGTTTACAAAATAATGTCTTTAATAAAGTCATTGTCAGGCACAATCAGTTAAGGCCAGACCTTGGATTTTCATCCTGCAAGATAAGACTGGGAACCTCACTTGTGTTGTCTTCCCGCACCAACAGTCGCTACAACGAGTTCCAGATCACGCAGCCAGTTCTTCATCGCCACAAGAACAAAAATCATCATTGCTACCCTCATTCTCCGTATCCGGTTTCACCATGGCTCTAAGAATGACACTTGGTTGAAACAAACAACAGAGCTTCGCAACGCTCCCGCTGAAAACAAACGGCCAGAAAAACAAGGTGCGCACGACCGAATACCTTACGATTCAGCAATCTCCAAGCATGATACGTTCATAGGAGTTCGCCGGCGAAGCCTTCCAAAACACGCCTCTCTAGACCAGATCAACGAGGGCAGACATCAAGCAAATCTTTGTCTTCGTGCGAAAGAAACCAAAAGACCTGTTACAATCGCGACAAGAAGATAACGAAGAACGAAAACGAAAAACACAGCAAGGAGACACAGATTTAACATGGAAAACCTCTCCAACAAAGAGAGGAAAAAACCACGGGCGCCAGCCAGCGAAACTTCACTATATCGAGGAGTGTTTACAAACGTCGGGGATTTCACAGATGCAACTATCCCAACCGACGGCTTACAAGGGGTTTATATATCGGTGGAAACCTAGGTCTTCGACGATCCAGACAGATTAGGGGTCGCCGCCTCGCACTCTGAAGGCGTCCCCGTTGGGCACGGTGTGGGCCAACTTCAGACTCGTTACACTCGGCCCAAGCCTCCCGGCGACGGGCCTCGCTCCACTCGTCAGAAGTTGGCCTATACTTTGTAGAATTTGGATCAACATATAACAAACTCCACCTTGAGACAAATTCCTCCTTGTAGCATCAACAGCAACCATCTCCCTGAACAAACAAAGCAAATACTTTCGGCGCCAATAGCCACTTGGGCTAATCAGTTAAACCAACTAAGTTCGAGCAAAGCAACAGGAACAGGTTTAGTCATCATATCAGCAGGATTATCATGAGTGCTGATCTTGCATACCTTTAATTTACCTTGAGCAACAATGTCTCTAACAAAATGGTACTTGACATCAATGTGCTTAGTTCTCTCATGGAACATCTGATCTTTTGTAAGGTATATGGCACTTTGACTGTCACAAAACAAATTAATGCAAGAATCATCTCCACAAAGCTCAGCAAACAAACCTTTCAACCAAACAGATTCTTTGCAAGCTTCAGCAATAGCCATGTATTCAGCTTCAGTAGTAGATTGTGCAACAACGACGCAATGTAGCCTTCCATAACAAAGACAACCTCCAACATTAAACACATAACTGTGAGGATCTTCTCTTATCCAAATCGGCAACAAAATCTGAATCCACATAGCCAACGAGTCCCTCACCGGTCTGCCAAACTTCAAACAAGCATTGGAAGTGCCAAGAAGGTACCGAAAACCCATCGAACAGCCTTCCAATGTTCTTTACCAGGATTAGCCATGTATCTACTTATCAAACTCATAGCATATGATAAATCAGGACGAGAACAAACCATGACATACATCAAAGAACCAACAGCACTAGAATACGGCACCTTTGACATGTACTCAAACTCTTCATCAGTAGTAGGACATTGAGAAACTGATAATTTAAAGTGAGGAGAAATAGGAGTACTAACTGAGTTGGCACCATCCATATTAAAACGATGAAGAACTTTCTTAATGTAACTTTGCTGACTAAGAAATAACAAACCAGATTTTCTATCTCGGGTAATTTCCATACCTAAGATCTTCTTAGCAGCACCAAGATCCTTCATCTCAAACTCACTACTTAGGTGTGCCTTCAAAGTAGCGATTTCTTTCATGCCCTTGGCAGCAATTAACATATCATCAACATATAGCAGCAAGTATATAGGTGACCCATCAACAAACTTGATATAAACACAACTATCATATTTAGACCTCTCAAAACCATGTGAGATCATAAATGAATCAAACCTTTTATACCACTGTCTTGAGATTGCTTTAAGCCATAAAGAGACTTCTTTAATTTGCACACAAAATCCTCTTTACTGTGCACTATGAACCCTTCGTTGGTCCATGTATATTTCCTCATCAAGCTCTCCATGCGAAAAGCAGTCTTGACATCTAACTGCTCAAGCTCAAGATCACGCATAGCCACAATACTAAAGAAAGTACGAATGGAACTATGCTTCACAACCGGAGAGAACACATCATTGTAATCAATACCGGAATCTGGTGAACCTTTTGCTACTAACCTTGCCTTGTACCTTGAAGGCTCTTTGGGAGATAGACCTTCCTTTTTCTTGAAGATCCACTTGCAGCGGACCGCCTTCTTTTGTTTAGGCAAGCGCACAACATCCCATGTGCCATTTTTCTCAAGCGATTGCATCTCTTCTTGCATAGCATATACCCACTTCTCGCGGTCAACGGATGCAATGGCTTGATTATATGTAGCAGGTTCAGAATTGTTCTCCACCTGTTCAGCACAACTCAAAGCATAATGTACAAGATTACACTCTTCAATTAAACGACGAGGTGGAACTATGTTACGTCTCGGTCTATCAGCAGCAATAGATTCCTGTGGCTTCTACAAAACAGTAGGTGAGTGCTGAACAACATCATCATCAATATTTTCCTCATGAGTATCATCAACAACAGCATTATTATCAACAATTTTCTGCAGGTGCTCCACCGCACGAACTCCTCCTCCAATAGCAACAGGAGAGGGATCGATGGCAAGTTGTCATGATACATAACGGATTCATTGAAAACAACGTTCCTACTCAACAAAATCCTTTTTGTTTCAGGTTCCATAGTTTATATGCCTTAACTCACGAACCATAACCAAGGAATATGCACTTGACAGCTCTAGGCTCTAACTTTCCATTATCAACATGAGCATAAGCAACCAAAAACTCTCAACTGTGAATAATCGCAGTGAACGACCATACCTCAATAGGAGTTTTCTTCTCAAGTGGAATAGAAGGTGACCTGTTGATGAGGTAACACGCTGTGTTGGCTGCTTCAGCCCAGAAACGCCTATGCATACCTGCATTAGACAACATACACTCGGCCCAAGCCTCCCGGCGACGGGCCTCGCTCCACTCGTCAGAAGTTGGCCTATACTTTGTAGAATTTGGATCAACATAACAAGACCACCTCCTTTATTAGATCCGACACAGCGATACCCACACCGCCAGCCGGTTTTCGGACAACGGATCGAGCAGGAAATTAGCGATAGAGAGCCAATCTAGGTATTCCAATCGTCGGCATACCAGATCGCCACCCGCCCCACTCCAGTAGAGGTTGCCGCCTCCAGATCTGATCTCCCACGGAGCCACTGCCGGCCGGGGCCGTGTAGACGTCGATAGCGAGGGGCCCCGTCCAGCGCTGGCGTTCTCCTCCCTGCCGCCACGCTGGGGCCGGGAGGCTAGATCTACAGACACAAAATTATTCCTAGGTATAACCACTAGTCGAAGTTTTCCACCAAAGGAAAACTTGGGAAGCATCTTGGCATTTTTTTTAGTGGGTTACACATTTTTTGTTACATGTTCAAATGACTTTACCAGCTGAATATTTGCCAACATGTGGCGGAAATATCATAAAATTACTCCCAAGCGAAAGTAAGTGCTTCTAGTTTTATTCCGCAAAAAAAGTGCTTGTAGTTTTAAGCTGGTTCAAGTAACTCTATGTAACACCCTCAGAATCGGACCTATGCAAGTTTGAGCAAAATTCGCCAAACCCGCATAGAAACGATTCAAAGGTGCCCACCAGGCACTTTCGTGCGGGTGGAAAACGAAGTAATAACATTACACAACAGTCCTTGATGGGACCCACAGAACAGATATATATACAGAGGCGACTCAATGAGTCAAGAATACAGATATAATATGCAGAGATCCAAATCACCTTGAAAACGATAGAGCGTCCGACTACGGACAAGAAGCAAATGGGGCTAAGAGCCCTGAAGAATAACCAATGACGTCCATAACCCCCTGTGCCAAGCCGGAAGGGTAACCGCTAACGGCGTCGATCTCAAAACCTGCTTAACAAAAGGGTGCCGACAAAGGCAAAGGAAAAAAGAAGGAGCCAAGATCTTGAGGCCAAGACAGCGCGAGGCTAGAATTCCGGTCCTCGCCTACATAGGTATGGTGGATGGCGGCGGCAAAGATGCACTAAACAACCTATAGAGACTCGATACAATGGCGGTTATCGAGGAGGGTGAGAATGACCTATCCGGATCCAACTGAAGCTATCACCAAACAAACCCGTCTGGCGCTTTCCCTCGAGACCAAACGAGGAAGTCAACCGAAACGCATACGGTTGGCGCTTTTACTTATTCGATTATCGTTGCAGCAATTACTAGTCAGGTTTAGATAATCATCCCGATAAAGTAAACAGTGGCACTTTTAGTTAACCATTCCGTTATAGTTGCGGCAATTACTAATCAAATAGATAGCATGATATAATCCCAAAACCCAAAGTTGTTGGTACTTTTATTCAGCCATTTCGTTGTAGTTGCAATACTTACTAGTCGATACAATTGTCGCAAGCGACAACCAAACAAGCAATTGTGGGCCGTATTAATTAGCCATTCCATTATAGTGAAGCTGATTACTAGTCATTATAAGTCAAATTTATAGCAGTAAACTTTAGTTATGCTTGTCTATGATCGAGATACTGTGCTCCAAGTCGTCCATATCCGCGGACACGGCTTTCAGAAAGTTTTACCCGGCCGGGGCGCACCAATAGCAACACACGCTCGATCAACCTCGGAAAAACCAAATCAAAACCCAACGAGGCTTTCACGACTGAACAATCACAGGATTCAGAGATATTTCAGGGGGCCACCCCTTTGAGTAGAACCCGCAACGGAGTAGGCAAGCTCCGAGACGGCCTCAAGGTTAGCGCCAATGGTCAGAAGCGATCGGGAACCCGAAAGTGTGGCTGGGCTTGTCGATACAGCGTAAACACTCCGCATACCTAACAAAGACAAAGGTGTGCTCCTCGACAATCGTAAATAAAGCAAAAAACATGGCATAAGTACAGGATCGTAATAAAACCTCAAACTAGTTTGTGGCCCCGAGAAATAAGAATGAATCAAGCTCTGGTTCAGGGGGGTCCCATATACCTCCCGGATGTGGATAGCGCGATAAATCAAGGAACAGGTATCAAGTACTCGGGGTCTTACGGACACAAGTGGGCGTCGAAACCAAATATTATCTATCACCCACCAATGCATCTGCTTATTCAATTTTAGTTGTTAAACAGAAATTAAAGTGTCGATAAGTAAAACTAGAATCATCTCCAACATCAACATGCGGCAATACATCAGCAACTGTGGCATTGACAACACGCGACAACACTTGAGCAAGCGATCACGACACGCAAGTCCAACTAGCTACCAAACAACGGTAATAGGATGTGTCCAAGGCAATATACTACAGTAGGGATATCAAAGGGTACGAAAACTAGAGCATCGCAACACAGATAGCAATAGATCAACAGAGGGAATAAAGACTATAAAATTAAGATAGGTAGAAAGGGGAGATGCTCTGAAAACATTGTCGAAGGGTTCAACCAAGATCGGGCTAAGCTCACATCAACTCAACGGCCTTATCCGCGAAGAAGCAAAACACTAGAAGAAACACCGGATGCACTATTTAACATTATGACAGAAGATCGGCATGATGCATGTATGATGTATGGCATGGCAAAGGTGCAATGCAATTAGGTCGATTAGGCGGAATCGGGGTCCCGACATTTAGTTAAATGGTTCAAGTTGTTTAGATACCCCGCAATTTTAAATGTTGTTTTAACAAGGCAAGAATATAGCACCGAGTTCGCTACACAAGTTTAAATGAGGCCAATATAAGGCTAGATTTGCCCGCATATGGGCCCCATATTTAGTTATTAGGTGAATCGGCATAAGGCCCCCAAACCACAGATATGCATGCAAGAATGACAATTCAATATGCACCAAGTTGTTATTATGTTGTAAAATAGGGTTCTCGGATAAGAGGTTCACACATTAGGGGGCTCGACGATCTTGGGTTCCGGGGTTCGGGGGCGGTCTCAGGGTCCAGGGTTCGACGGTTCGGGTTCGGTGGGATCGTTCTCGGACTCAAGGGTAGGTCTTGGCGCATCCGGGGTCTTCGGGTCACGTTGTCGGTCATGGCGTTCGGGACGAAGCACTTGTCACACCGGGGGTTCTCGGCGGACTCGGTGTCCGGGGCGAAACACTTATGCCTTGTCTTGTCGGAGGCCTTGTTGCTCTACGGCGAAGAACTTGGCGTCAACGGGGTCCGAGAAGACGATCTTGACGCGGCACCGGATACGGGATCGGCCTTCGGGTTCGGGGGTCTCGGCGTCCGAGGCAGCTCTTGTCGGTTTTCCCTCCGAAGGACTCGTTGTTCTGCAGCGGAACTCATGGTCATCGGGGTCCGGGTCTTGGTCAGGTCGCCGGTAGCTCTTGGTGTCCAGGGGTTCGACGCTCTGGGAGGTGGATCTTGTCGATACGGCGTCATCGCCCCTAGTTCCCTCGATGAAGTACCCGGAATTCCACTTGATTGTCGATGTAGAACTTGATTAGGTAGTCTCCAACTAACATACGCCATCTGCAACGACTTCTGCTGACTCAAGCCTACATCCGGCAGGGGCCCACTGCCTGGTACAGAGGCCAGGAGGCAGCCCGCGTGGTCCACCGAAGAGCGCGACCGGCGGGCTTGCAGGAGAGCGAGGAGGGGCGCACAGCCTGGGCGGCAGAGGCGCGACGCTGGGAGGGCCTGGGGGCGAGGTGGTGCGGTGGCCGGGTGCCATCGCCGGGCGCTGGTCGACGGAGGCCTGGCGGCGCAGCGGTGAGGGACGGTTGACGGTGGAGGCGGCGAAGCTTGCGGTGGGCGGCTCGCCAGACGGAACTTGGGCGGCTCCGGGAGGCGTGGAGGAGGTAGAGGAGGTCCTGCGGCGGTCCGGGTCGGGGTCGCTGGCCGGAGGCGGTCACCGGAGAGGCGGCGGCGGTTGAGGAGTCGAGGCCGGCGACAGCGCTGGTAGCTGAGCGGCGGCCCCTGCGTAGGCGTGGCGGGGCCGGGGAGGCGCAGGAGGAGGACCCCGTCGGGCGGCTCGCTGGGAGGGGGCTCTCCGGCGGCGGCGCGAGGAGGAGCGCCGGCGAGGGCGGTTGCGGAAGCCGGAGGGAGGGCGGTTGGCTCGGGGCGTGGCGAGGACGACGGGCTCATGGGAGGCGAGGGAGACTGGGACCGGCGGAGCGAGGAGCCTCGAACGGCGGAGGGAGGAGGAGGGCGTCGCATGGGCGCGCGCCTGGGTCGGCAAGGAGCAGAGGAGGGAGAGGCTCGAGGAAGGGGACGCGGGATGGGGCAAGGGAGGCTGCAGCGTGCGCGCAGAGAGGGGCTGGGGTGGGGCCGCGCGGGGTTGGTGGGATCGGGTGTGGCCAGGGATCCGGTGTGGGTGGTGTGTGTGGGGTTGTGTGTGCTGGCTGGGTGAGTGGGTTGGGAGAGAGAGAGGTAGTGGGTTGGCTGTGGTGTTCGAGTGGGTGAGGGTAGGGAGAGGTGAGGTGGCGTGCGTGATAGGTAGGAGTGAGGTGGAGGCTGGGGGTAGAATAGTTGGGTGGACTTAGGATTTAGGGGCCGGTTCAGCTGGACCGTTTTAAAAACTAGGGCGGTCGTTCAGGTCGGGTTGGCCCGTTCGACTGCCCCTACTAAAAATAATTTAATATTTATTTTATTTTTAAATATCTTTGTAACTAGTTTTTGGCAAACAAAATATTCGAAACATCCGGGGGTTGGCGTTTGAATAAAAGACGGGGCGTTTTATAAAACAAAACGGGCTTTGCAAACATAGTTTTGGCAAACAATGCATGATGATGACGATGCAATGCACAAATTCAACGCGATTTTCTAGTAGTGGTTTTGCGGGATGCCACACTCTACTCCACAAGAGAAATGATCTACTTATCGTACCCTTAATTTCATGTGTTTGTAGTAACGACTTAACAATTAGATAACAAAAAGGCCATTTTTGAATCATAACAAACACTTTTAGAACGAGAAAGAATTGAATTTGGATTATACGACCAATGGGCTAAGACCAACTAGCAAATTCCAACACATGTCCGATGTTTATTTTCAACTCTCGGCTAAAACAGGTTAGAATGCAACCTCCGGGCCGTCACCGGGCCGTCCCTGCCGCCCCTCCCTCTCCAAGGCCGCTCAGGCGCCCCTAGCCGCTGCCACCGCCGGCGTCGGCGGTGATGGCAGCAACCTATCGCCAAACGGTGGAGGGTTAGGAGGCGCTCCATGCCGAGCCTCTCCGCGTGGAGGTGACGCAGGGAGGGATGCACGGCGGTGGGCGGTCGTCGCTGGACACGGGGGACGGTTGAAGCAGTCAGGTGGTGGCAGTCGGACGGCCGTTGCGGCAGCTCGGCATCTGGCACCTGGTGCAGGCACGATCTAGCTCTCGCGGGCTTGTTCTAGGCCATGCGGGCCGGACCCGGGATATGTGGGTTGCCTGTTGGCCACGACAGTTATTCTACTTGTGGGGGCGCATGGTGCTGCGAGTATTGTTTGTGTGTGTTGCTTCCTTCTGTGGTGGAGGTTGTCTCAACCTCCTTTATCATCGATGGGCGACGGATGACAGCGTGGGGGGCTGTTCATCTTCTTCTAAGAATAAAGGGCGGTCCTAGGGCCTTCTGCACAAAGACAAAGATCTGTTGGTTGCACATCCTCGTTGATCTGGCATGGAGCAGCGTGTTTCGGAAGGCTCCATCGACGAACTCCCGTGGGCACATCATGCCTAGAGTTTGCTGGATTAGAAGAAATTTGTTCATGCGCACCAGTGTTTTTTCTAACCCTTTGGTTTCAAAAGGAGGGTTGCAAAGTTCTGCTATCCGTTACCATCATATGTCATCTCTTTGACAATCCATGACAAAGTCAGATACGGAGAATGTCATTAAAGCAAGGACATAAGAACTAACGATGGTGGTTTGAGTCTTTGTGGCGGTAAGAAACTGGCTTGGTGATCTATGACTCGCAGCAGCGACTTGTTAGTGAGGACGACAGCACATGAGAAGTTCATAGTCTTATCTTGCAAGGTGACAATCCAATGTCTGGCCTTAATTGGTTATGCCTGGCAATGGTCTTGTTAAAGATATTGTTTTGTGAGCGAGACTTTTCTTCAAGGTGAAAACCTAAGATCTTTGATCGGACGACGAAGACGCTTGTGCACTATTTTCTTCTCGAAGACGTCGCTATCGGAGAGGTTGGACTTATGGTGTTGTTTTGGTGGTGTTAGTATAGTTGTTACAACGAATTAATCGTTATAGCGAGACTTTTTTTATAAATTTTTTGAGGTTATGCGCATCTGTAAGGCTGTTAAGGTAGTGCATTATTTTAAAGAGGGATGTAATTAGTATTTTCACGATATTAATTTATGCTTTTTATCAGGAAAAAATGTAACCTCCAACTATCAATTCTACTACTCCCTTCGTCCCAAAAGTGACTTTTATTTTTTTAGATTTATATGTATGTAGATACATTTTAGTGTATAGATTCATAAAAAAATTCAAGTCACTTATTTTCGGAGCAAGTACAATTAGTTTCATCTTCTAAGACAACTACTCTCTCTGTCCCAAAATGATGTATTACCTGGATTCGCATGCATGTTTCAACATCTTTTTTAGGAAGGATGCATGGAGTAAAATATTGTGTTAGGTGATATGGCATCCCAGTCCCCCCCCCCCGTGACTAGTCAATGCTGACATACCAGGCCTCAGTGCTCCCTTCAAATCTAAGAGCATCTGCACTCGGGGCTCTAAAGCCATCCTAAAGGGCTATCGGGGGTGCTGACGGCTGAATTGACGGGCAGCCCACCCCCCACCCCAAATTTTATTTGGCATCACCGTGGCCCATTTTTTATCCGATGCCCCTAGGCCAAACCCAACCCACGGGGGGTCTAGCGGGGGCGCCTGAAGCCGCGTTTATGGCGGGGAGGAGTGGAGAAGATGGCACTTGAAACCGCTGGTCATCACGGGCCACCCATGTCAACGTCAGCGGATGACACATTTGGTTCATGCTTGTTATGTCTTCCTCCTTGCCTGTTGTGCCCAGTAATGGCACTGCTGCCCGCCGATCAGCATTTTGCAGGCGAGCAGCTGATGTGTCCCGTCCGCCACCCTCCTTGTATGTCGCTCCCTTGAACTCAATGGTCATCTCCCTCGCCTGGCCGTTAAAAACCCTTCTTCCCCGCTCCTTCGATGCACACCATCCTCACATCCTCATCTCCCGTCTTTCCCAACCACCCACCTCATCATCCATGGAGATGTTTCCCGGAGATGGCGCCTCCACGAAAAATTTTGGGGGGATCTCGCTGCACGTCCACGAGGCGCAGGTGGTGTGGGAGGCCGGCTACCGGCGCCACCAGACATGCGGTGCCTTGTAACACCCTCAAATCAGCCCTATGCAAGTTTTAGTGACTTCTGCCAAACCTGCATAGAAACGATCCAAAAATGCCCACCGGACACTTTCATGCGGGTGGAAAACGAAGTAATACCATCACACAGTAGTTCGTGATAGAACCCACAGAACATATATATACAACAACGACTCAATGGGTCAAGATACATATATACAACACAAGGATCCAAATCACCTTGAAAATGATACAACATACGAGTATGGATAAAATGCAAATTGGGATAAGAGCCCTGAAGAATAATCAATGACGTCCATAACTCTGCTCAGGCCAAGCCGTAAGGGTAACCTTGCTAATGATGTCGATCTCAAACCTGTCAAAGAAAAGGGGTGCCGACAAAGATTAAAAGGAAAAGGGGAGCGGTGTACTGATGCTAGTACATGGCAAGTCTTAGAATTCGGTGGCTCTTGCCTACATAAGTATCATGGACTGAAGCAGTAGCGAAGAATGCACTAAACAACCTATAGAGACCCGATACAACTGAAGGCTATAAGAGAGGGATAAGAAAGACCTATTCGGAACCAACCTGATACTATCACCAAACATAACCCATCTCGGAGTTTCCCCTTCAAGACCAAACGAGAAAGTCCTTCCGAGGAACTCACACAGTTGGTAGTTTTATTAATCATTCTATTAAAGTTGTCGTAGTTATTAATCAGTATAGGTAATATAAGGCATTCCAATATCACAAGCTGTTGGCACTTTAAATTAACTAATTCGTTGTAGTTGCAATACTTACTAGGCAGATATAGATAGCATGAGACACCCCAATTCCATTAGTTGTTGGTGAAGGGAATACGCCCGAGAGGCAATAATAAAGTGGTTATGATAAATGTTTATTTCTCATGCTATAGTTGTGTTAATTGGAAATATTAATACATGTGTGGTTAATAAACAAATAAGAGTTCTTAGTTATGCCTCTCAATTAAACTAGCTCGTTGATTAATAAGATGATCAAAGGTTTCCTGATCATGGACATTGGATGTTGTTAATAACAAGGTCACACCATTGGTGGAATAATGTGATGAACACTCACCCGAAGTATAGTAATACGATCAAAGTCATTATGTTTATATTGCTATAATAAGTCCTACGAAATAACCCTAATCCTTAGACCATGCTATCATGTCAATCACTAACACCGGAAGAGTAACTTGGTAACATCAAACGTCACACCATAACAGGGTGACAATAAAAGTGGGTTCAGATATTTTGAAAGTATTATGTAGAGGCTCATGGATCAAGAGTAGAATTTATCAATCCCGATGATGTAGAGATATGTGGCATCCCGCAAAACCACTACTAGAAAATCGCGTTGAATTTGTGCATTGCATAGTCATCGTCATGCATTGTTTGCATAAAACTATTTCGCAAAGACCGATTTGTTTTCCCAAACGCCCCATCTTAATTCAAATGCAAAGCCCGACCTCCGGATTATTTTTGTTTGAATGCTATCGTTTTGCAAACGGCACTAATAAAACAAATAAAAATTTAAATTATTTTAGTGGGGCAGTCGAACGGGCCGAATGACCCGAACGACCACCCCAGATTTTTACAAACGGTCCGCTTCTAAATCCTATTCCTACCAACTAAACCTACCCACACACCCCAGCCTCCCTCACCCTCTCTCTCTGCACCTGGACCCCACCCCACGTCCCACTCCCTCCCAAACCGACCCACTCTCTCTCATCTCTCCTCTCTCCTCATGGGTCCCACCGCCAGCCTCTCCCACGTCACAGGCCCACCCAGACCCACCGCCAGCCCCTCCTTTCCTTTCTCACCCAATCCTTCTACCCCCTGGCCCCACCTATCCGCACGACCCCACACCCCGCCTTTCTCGTCAGCTGGCCCCGCGCCCACGCCACGCTTGCCACGCCACCACGTGTTACACGCAGCACGCGCCTGCACACGCCCACCCTCCCTCTCTGCACGTGGCCCCCTTCTCCCACTGCCCACCGCCCCCCTTCCCCACGCTTCCCTCCTCCTCGCCTCATGGCCTCGGCGCCTCCTCCGTCGGGCGCCCGCCTCACCTCCTCTCTCTCGCAGATGCTCGCCCGGCTCCTCCTCCGCTCGCCCGCTTCCTCTCAGCCTCGTCGCTCCCCAACCTCCGCCGCTGGCAGGCCCCAGCGCCGCTTCCACCCGCGCCCAACCTCGCCGCCTCGCCTCCGCTGACGCTCCTCCTCGGCGTCTGTCTGCCGCCTTGAGCCGGCCTCGACCCCCTGCTGCGCGGCCAAGGCCTGCCGGCCTCCTCCTCATGAGCTCTCCGCCGGATCCCCGCCACGCCGTGACCCCATCGACCCCGCCAAGGCGCTCCGCCGCTGCTCTGCCGCCCGCCCCGGATCGCTCACCTCGCCGCGGTTCCGCGCTGCCGCCTGCGCCACGCCTCGTCGCGCTGCGTCGCCTCGCCCGCTTCCCCATGACGCCCGCTCCGGCCCACTGCCCGCCTCGCCCCGCATGACGCCTGGGCATGCAAGCCCGAACCGTCTCGCCCGCGCCGCAACAGCCCCTCTGCGGGCCATCGCGGTTTCGGCCACATCGCGTTCTCCGCATTGTCGTGCGGGCCCACTCGCCTCGAGCTCGTCACCGTCGGAGATGTACGTCGATCCGCCTAGTTCGACCACCAAACGCGCAATTCAACCGATGACCGAAGAGAACCTTTTTCGAACTCCATGAGCTACCCGACCACCAAGACGAAACTCCAAGCACGCCTTTCGAACGCCGAGAACGCAAGACCGAACCGGATGTCGATACCAAGGCCGACGCCGAACCGAGAACTCCGCCGAGGTAACCGGAGTTCCTACATTGGACCGGAGACACTCGAAGGGACATCTACAAGGACTTCTACACGGAAGGGAACGACATGATCTTCTTCGTGGACCAGTGGAAGTTGCGCAACCCAGAGACCACCGACAAGATCTTCTCGAAGCGGAACAACAAGAACCCTCGCGGAACCCAAGACCTTCGACATGGAACCGTAGGCCGAGCCTCGACACGGCAAGCTCGACCCCGTGGAACCCGACGAGATCTGCATGCGACAAGAACGCCCCGACCAGGTCGGACCCAATGCGCCCCGACGCCGAACCAAGTACTCCCTCGTGAACGCCAAGGTCTACCTCACGGACACCGAGAACTTCCCCCTGAACGCCACGACCGTCGACATGACCGAGACCCCGATGCGACAAGACCTACCCCGGAGTCCGAGAACGACCCCGTCGAACCCTGGACCCTGTCGAACCCCGAACCCTGGAACCCCAAGATCGTCGAGAACCCTAAATGTGTGAACACCTTCCCGAAACCCTATTTTATAACACAATCCAACTTGTCGCATTTTAATTGTTCATGCATGCATATCACCATGTGGTTTGGGGGCCTTATGCCGATTCACCTAATAATTAAATATGGGGCCCATATGCGGGCAAATCTAGTCTCATATCGGCCTCATTTAAACTTGTGTAGCGAACCGGTATCTCATATTGCCTTGATATAACAACATTTAAATATGGGGTAGCTAAATAACTTGAACCATCTAATTAATTGTCGGGACCCCGGTTCCGCTTAATCTGACCTAATTGCATTGCACCTTTGCCATGTCATACATCATACATGCATCATGCCGATCTTCTGCCTTGTATTGAATATTGCACCCGGTGTTTATTCTAGTGTTTTGCTTCTTCGCGGATAAGGCCGTTGAGTTGATGTGAGCTTCGCCCCGATCTTCGGGTTGAACCTTCGGCAATGTTTCAGGCGAGCATCTCCCCCTTTCTACCTATCTTACTTTTATAGTCTTTATTCCCTCCTGTTGATCTATTGCTATCTGTGTTGCGATGCTTTAGTTTCCGTACCTGTGATATACCGTGCAGCCCTATATTGCCTTGGACACATCCTATTACCTGTTGTTTGGTAGATAGTTGGACTTGCGTGTCGCAGTCGCTTGCTCAAGTGCTGTTGCGTGTTGTCAAGTGCCACAGTTGTTGATGTTTTGCCGCATGTTGATGTTGGAGATGATTCTAGTTTTACTTATCGTCACTTTAATTTCTGTGTAACAACTAAAATTGAAATAAGCAGAGGCATCGGTGGGTGATAGAAAATATTTGGTTTCCGAACGCCCACTTGTGTCCCGTAAGACCCAGTACTTGATACTGCCTTGATTTATCGCTATATCCACATCCGGGAGGTATATGGGACCCCTGAGCGAGCTTGATTCATCTTATTTCTTGGGGCCACAAACTAGTTTGAGGTTTTATTTATGATCCTGTACTTATGCCATGCTACTTTACGTATTTAAATTGTGCGAGGAGCACACTTTGCTTTAGGATCGGGACACGATTCCGGTGTCGACAAGCCCACACTTTCGGGTTCCCGATCGTTCACCGCTCACCCAAACCTTGAGCCCGTCTCGAGTCGGTGGCCGTTATGGGATCTACTTAAGGGTGGCCCCTGAAATATTTCTGAATCCTGTGATTGTTCACCGTGAAAGCCTCGTTGGGTTTTGATTTGGTTTTTCCGAGGTTGATCGAGCGTGTGTTGCTATTGGTGCACCCCGCCGGTAAAACTTTTCGAAAGCCGTGTCCATGGATATGGACGACTTGGAGCACAGTATCTCGATCATAGACAAGCATAACTAAAGTTTATTGCTATAAATTTGACTTTATAATGACTAGTAATCAGCTTCACTATAACGGAATGGCTATATAATACTGCCCACAATTGCTTGTTTGGAGTGTCGCTTGCGACCATTGTACTGACTAGTAAGTATTGCAACTACAACGGAATGGCTGATTAAAAGTACCAACAACTGCTGGGTTTTGGGTTTATCTCATGCTATCTGAATCTGATTAGTAATTGTTGCAACTATAACGGAATGGTTAACTAAATGTGCCCACTGCTTACTTTATCAGGACGATTACCTAAACCTGACTAGTAAAGTGCCGCAACTATAACTGAATAAGTAAAACTGCCAACTGTGTGAGTTCCTCGGTTGACTTCCTACAAACGGTCTCGAGGGGAAACGCCAGATGGGTTTGTTTGGTGTTAGCTGTGTTGGATCCGGATAGGTTATTCTCACCCTCTCGATAACCGCCATTGTATCGAGTCTCTATAGGTTGTTTAGTGCATGTTGCCGCCGCTCATCCACCATACCTATGTAGGCGAGACCGCCAATTCTAGCCTCGCTGCATCGCCTCGATCGACGCCTCTTTTTCCTTTGCCCTTTGCCGCACCCTTTGTTTAAGCAGGTTTGAGATCAACGTCGTTAGCAGGGTTACCCTTCCGGCTTGGCCTGGGCAGGGTTATGGACGTCATTGGTTATTCTGCAGGGCTCTTAGCCCCATTTGCATCTTGTCCGTAGCTGGACGCTCTGTCGTTTTGAAGGTGATTTGGATCTTTGTGTATTATATTTGTATTCTTGACTCATGGAGTCGCTGTTATATATATCTGTTCTGTGGGTCCCATCGAGGACTGTTGTGTAATGTTATTACTTCGTTTTCCACCCGCACGAAAGTGCCTGGTGGGCACCTTTGAATCGTTCCTATGCGGGTTTGGCGAATTTTGCTCAAACTTGCATAGGTCCGATTCTGAGGGTGTTACAGAGTGGTATCAGAGCTCAGCAGTTGCGATACCCCACAAGTCCATCCTGTAGGATAACCTAGCTAACGGCCGAAGTAGAAGTGTCAAAACTATTTTGCAAAATCGGTTGGATAGTTCTGATTAGGTCTGATTTTACTCCTTACCCCTCTGCTATTCTCCTCTTATCTCAACGTGTTTTGAACCTACTCTCTTATCTTTTCTTCGAGTCCAGGATTTCTCGTGGTTGGGTTCCGTCGTACCTTCAGGGTTTCGCTTCCTCCTCTAATAACGGTGATCTATCATCCGGTGTTCCAGCTGCCTGAGCAATCCGTCTGCTGCGGTATCCGTCTTGTTCCTTGTTTGCGCTATCCGGTGTTTTCCGACGCGACGACATCATCCACGCCGGATCCGATGCAGAGTCTGCATCCCTCCTTTGTTCCGTACCTCGCTTGTCGAGATCTTCAGTCTGTTTCCGAGAATGGTTGCACTCTTTTCGACTGATTGTGTAGAGTAATAGTTTGGGTGCGTGATGGATTGGCCCCCATGCCGACTACCCCTTCTATTCGCTTTTGTACATTGAAGTGGACGAGAATGCATCGATTCCCCCTTTCCATCGGAGCTAGAGGTGGCTTTATTTGTGGATGCCTCTACCTTCGACCTTTTGTCCCCGGAGTGTTCCTCGACGATACCGGACAACGACCTCTTGTTAGTGGTGTCGCGAGGACCTACACGAAGCGAGAAGACGCAGATCGCCGACCTTCCTTCCGGTACCATGAGGCGGATCTCGAGGGCGAGATCCCTTGTTAGTGGTGTCGAATTGTGGCATCCCGCAAAACCACTACTAGAAAATCGCGTTGAATTTGTGCATTGCATAGTCATCGTCATGCATTGTTTGCATAAAACTATTTCGCAAAGCCCGATTTGTTTTCCCAAACGCCCCATCTTAATTCAAATGCAATGCCCGGCCTCCGGATTATTTTTGTTTGAATGCTATCGTTTTGCAAACGGCACTAATAAAACAAATAAAAATTTAAATTATTTTAGTGGGGCAGTCGAACGGGCCGAATGACCCGAACGACCACCCCAGATTTTTACAAACGGTCCGCTTCTAAATCCTATTCCTACCAACTAAACCTACCCACACACCCCAGCCTCCCTCACCCTCTCTCTCTGCACCTGGACCCCACCCCACAGTCCCCACTCCCTCCCCAAACCGACCCACTCTCTCATCTCTCCTCTCTCCCTGCGGGTCCCACCGGCCAGCCTCTCCCTACCTGGCCGCGTGGCCCACCCAGGACCCACCGCGTCCAGCCCCCTCCTTTTCCTTTCTCACCCAATCCCTTCTACCCCCCTGGCCCCACCTATCCGCACGACCCCCACACCCCGCTTTCCACGGGCTTGGCCGCGCCCCACGCTACCGCCACGCCCCATCGCTGTCCACTGCCACGCCGCCACGCGTGTTACACGCCAAGACACGCCCAGCCTCCCTCTCCTCTCTCTGCACGTGGGCCCCCCCTTCTCCCCTGGCCCACCGCCAGCCTTCCCTTCCCCACGTTCCCTCCTCCCTGCTCCAAGGCCTCGGCGCCCTCCTCCGGGCCGCTCCGCCTCACCTCCCTCTCTCTCTGCGCATGCTCGCCCGCCGGTCCTCCCTCCGCGCCGCCGGCTCGCCCCGCTTCCTCTGCAGCCTCGTCGGCTCCCCCAACCTCCGCCGCTGGCCGCTGTGGCGCCGCTCCACCCAGCGCCCAACCTCACCGCCTCCGCCCTGGGCTGACGCTCCTCCTCGGCGTCCACCGCCGCCTCGAGCTGCCTCGGCGCGCCCTGCGCGGCGCCGTCGGCCTCCTCCCCTCATGAGCTCCTCCGCCGGGATCCCCGCCGCCACGCTGTGACCCCATCGACCCGCAGCGCTCTGGCCGCGCGGCCGCCGCTCTGCCGCCCGATCGCTCACCTGCCGTTCGCGCTCGCCGCCTGCCAGCGCCCCGCCTCGTGGCGCGTCCCTCCCTGCCTCGCCCGCCTTCCCCGACGCCCGCTGCCAGCCCACTGCCCGCTGCTCCACCTCGCCATGACGCCTGGGCGCGCAGCCGAACCGTCCCGCAGACGGCGCCAAACAGCCTCTGCGGGCCATCGCGGTTTCAGTAGCGATGCGTTCTCCGCCGCTGTCGTGCGGGCCCACCTCGCCTCGAGCTCGTCACCGTCGGGAGATGTACCGTCGATCCGCCTAGTTCGACCACCAAAACGCGCAATTCCGAACCGATGACCGAAGAGAACCTTTTCGGAACTCCATGAGCTACCCCGACCACCGAAGACGGAACTCCAAGCACGCCTTTTCGAACGCCGAGAACCGCGAAGACCGAACCCGGATGTCGATACCCGAAGGCCGACCTCGCCGAACCGAGAACTCCGCCGAGGTAACCGGGAGTTCCCTACATTGGACCGGAGACACTCGAAGGGGCATCTACAAGGACTTCTACACGGAAGGGAACGACATGATCTTCTTCGTGGACCAGTGGAAGTTGCGCAACCCAGAGACCACCGACAAGATCTTCTCGAAGCGGAACAACAAGAACCCTCGCGGAACCCAAGACCTTCGACATGGAACCGTAGGCCGAGCCTCGACACGGCAAGCTCGACCCCGTGGAACCCGACGAGATCTGCGACATAAGAACGCCCGACCAGGTCGGACCCAATGCGCCCGACGCCAACCAAGTACTCCTCGTGAACGCCAAGGTCTACCTCACGGACACCGAACTTCCCCGAACGCCACGACCGTCGACATGACCGAGACCCCGATGCGACAAGACCTACCCCGGAGTCCGAGAACGACCCCGTCGAACCCTGGACCCTGTCGAACCCCGAACCCTAGAACCCCAAGATCGTCGAGAACCCTAAATGTGTGAACACCTTCCCGAAACCCTATTTTATAACACAATCCAACTTGTCGCATTTTAATTGTTCATGCATGCATATCACCATGTGGTTTGGGGGCCTTATGCCGATTCACCTAATAATTAAATATGGGGCCCATATGCGGGCAAATCTAGTCTCATATCGGCCTCATTTAAACTTGTGTAGCGAACCGGTATCTCATCTTGCCTTGATATAACAACATTTAAATATGGGGTAGCTAAATAACTTGAACCATCTAATTAATTGTCGGGACCCCGGTTCCGCTTAATCTGACCTAATTGCATTGCACCTTTGCCATGTCATACATCATACATGCATCATGCCGATCTTCTGCCTTGTATTGAATATTGCACCCGGTGTTTATTCTAGTGTTTTGCTTCTTCGCGGATAAGGCCGTTGAGTTGATGTGAGTCACCGATCTTCGGGTTGAACCTTCGCAATGTTTCAAAGAGCATCTCCCCTTTCTACCTATCTTACTTTTATAGTCTTTATTCCTCCTGTTGATCTATTGCTATCTGTGTTGCGATGCTTTAGTTTCCGTACCTGTGATATACCGTGCAGCCCTATATTGCCTTGGACACATCCTATTACCTGTTGTTTGGTAGATAGTTGGACTTGCGTGTCGCAGTCGCTTGCTCAAGTGCTGTTGCGTGTTGTCAAGTGCCACAGTTGTTGATGTTTTGCCGCATGTTGATGTTGGAGATGATTCTAGTTTTACTTATCGTCACTTTAATTTCTGTGTAACAACTAAAATTGAAATAAGCAGAGGCATCGGTGGGTGATAGAAAATATTTGGTTTCCGAACGCCCACTTGTGTCCCGTAAGACCCCGAGTACTTGATACATGTTCCTTGATTTATCGCGCTCTCCACATCCGGGAGGTATATGGGACCCCCCTGAGCCAGAGCTTGATTCAGTCTTATTTCTTGGGGCCACAAACTAGTTTGAGGTTTTATTTACGATCCTGTACTTATGCCATGCTACTTTCTGTATTTAAATTGTGCGAGGAGCACACTGTCTTGTTAGGATCGGGACACGATTCCGCGGTGTCGACAAGCCCAGCCACACTTTCGGGTTCCCGATGCTCGTTCCGGCCGTCTACCCAAACCTTGAGCCCGTCTCGAGTCACCGCTTGCTATGGATCTACTTAAGGGTGGCCCCTGAAATATTTCTGAATCCTGTGATTGTTCAGTCGTGAAAGCCTCGTTGGGTTTTGATTTGGTTTTTCCGAGGTTGATCGAGCGTGTGTTGCTATTGGTGCACCCCGGCCGGGTAAAACTTTCTGAAAGCCGTGTCCGCGGATATGGACGACTTGGAGCACAGTATCTCGATCATAGACAAGCATAACTAAAGTTTATTGCTATAAATTTGACTTTATAATGACTAGTAATCAGCTTCACTATAACGGAATGGCTATATAATACTGCCCACAATTGCTTGTTTGGAGTGTCGCTTGCGACCATTGTACCTGACTAGTAAGTATTGCAACTACAACGGAATGGCTGATTAAAAGTACCAACAACTGCTGGGTTTTGGGTTTATCTCATGCTATCTGAATCTGATTAGTAATTGTTGCAACTATAACGGAATGGTTAACTAAATGTGCCCACTGCTTACTTTATCAGGACGATTACCTAAACCTGACTAGTAAAGTGCCGCAACTATAACTGAATAAGTAAAACTGCCAACTGTGTGAGTTCCTCGGTTGACTTCCTACAAACGGTCTCGAGGGGGAAACGCCAGGATGGGTTTGTTTGGTGTTAGCTTCAGGTTGGATCCGGATAGGTTATTCTCACCCCTCTCTGATAACCGCCAGTTGTATCGAGTCTCTATAGGTTGTTTAGTGCATGCTGCCGCTTCAGTCCACCATACCTATGTAGGCGAGGACCGCCAATTCTAGCCTCGCTGCAATCGCCTCGATCGACGCTCCTCTTTTTCCTTTGCCCTTTGCCGGCACCCCTTTTGTTTAAGCAGGTTTGAGATCAACGTCGTTAGCAGGGTTACCCTTCCGGCTTGGCCTGGGCAGGGTTATGGACGTCATTGGTTATTCTGCAGGGCTCTTAGCCCCATTTGCATCTTGTCCGTAGCTGGACGCTCTGTCGTTTTCAAGGTGATTTGGATCTTTGTATATTATATTTGTATTCTTGACTCATGGAGTCGCTGTTATATATATCTGTTCTGTGGGTCCCATCGAGGACTGTTGTGTAATGTTATTACTTCGTTTTCCACCCGCACGAAAGTGCCTGGTGGGCACCTTTGAATCGTTTCTATGCGGGTTTGGCGAATTTTGCTCAAACTTGCATAGGTCCGATGCTGAGGGTGTTACAAGATATACTCTAGGACCTCTCGGTGATATCACATTGGCATAGCTTGCAAGCAAGTGATAAGATCACTAGAATGTTATATCACGAGAACGAGAAAAGAGTACTTGCTAGTAACGAGATTAAACTAGGTATGGGGATAGTGATGATCGAATCTCGGACATGTAATATATCACCAGACAAAGGGATTTAGTTACAACGTCAAAGGTTCTCACGATCACTAAGTCATCGTTGAATGTGTGGGAGTCAGTATGGATATCCAGGTCCCGCTACTAATTATTGATCGAAGAGGGGTCTCAATCATGTGTGCATTATTCGCGAACCGTAGGGTGACACCCTTCAGGTATACTGACACCAATTGGGGCATATATAATACGGTATAAAGGTTTTGAAAGCATTGGCATTATTTTGATAAGCACCGAAATTATTTTGGGTCAAATCGCTGAAATTGGTTTTAGATGCAATATTAAAGTTATGAAAGGGGGTTTATGCAAATGTTTGTTAATTAAAGTAATTAACAAAATTTTGATAAAATAAATAAAAATGGTTTTTATTAATGATAGATTGCATTTATTTTGGTGGAAAATTAATGCAACTTTGAGTGGAGTTGGAATTAATGGTAATGGGCTTAGTGGAAGCTCCACTCACCATTATTGAGGGAGAGGTGGGGGCACCTCCATGGTCGGCGGCCATGCCCCTTGGGCAGCCCCTCTCCTATAAATGGAGGCCTCGTCCTCCTCTCCACACACACCTCCTCGTGAAGGATCTCTCTCCCCCTCTAGTTTATCCCCCATGACTTCGGATCAGCAAAGTACATGTTCTCGTGGTAGTTTCTCTGGAAGGATCTGCTGCTTATGCTGCTTTGATGGAGCGAGGGACAGAGGTTGTCGGGGTAACGTATGTGTGTGCGATCACAGATGCACCACTGCTTTGTGGTGCTGGAGTTGCCAGTGCTGGACCTGCTGGACTTGCTGGACTACATCACGATCTTGATATCGGCAAGTGAATGACTACATCATACACGAGAACCATTCTCATAATGCTTTGTCAGTATTCGAGGGTAAGTTCTCTATGGATGGATATCCACCCATTGCTTGTATCTATATAGATAGATCTTGGTGCTTAGTTGTTCATATCATAAAGAATTCCTTTTCTATGTTCCGAACCCAACAGTTGGTATTTTTAGTTATCCATTCCATTGTAGTGGAGCTTATTAACTAGTCATATCAAGGTCAAATTTATAGCACTATTATAATTATAGTTGTCTATGGTCGAGACACTGTGCTCCAGATAGTCCTGAACTGCGGACATGACTTTTCAAAAAGATTTACCCTGCAGGGGTGCACAAATAGAAACACACGCACGATCAACCTCGGGAAGAACCAAATTTGGCCAGGGGGCACCCCACTAAGCTACCCGCAACAAAGTTGGCCGGCTCCGAGACAAACCCAGGATTTTCGTCAATTGCTGTAAATGACGGGTAACTCGAAAGTGTGACTATGCTTGTCGATCCCGTGAAAACACTCCGCGATGCTAAACAATACAGTAGTAAACGCTTATCGAGCAACAATAGTAAATAAAGTAGTAAATCATGGCATAATTAAATAATACTAATAACGCCCCAAACTAGTTTGTGGCCCCAAAAATAAGATGTGAATCAATCTCGGACTAAGGGGATTCATGGTCCCGCATGCAGATAGTACGATAGTCAAGGAACAGACATCAAGTACTTGGGTCATACGGACACAAGTGAGCGGGTAAAAACCAAATAGCAGCTATTGCCCACCGGTGCCTATTCAATAGTTATAACTATGCTGCGGTGATCCAGCATACCACTGCATGATGTAGTACACTATAGTCATTGACATAACACCAATGAAACACCATTCACTAGTATTACATCCCTCAGAGTGGTACAACAGAAACACAGTAGGTCCAAGACATGACTATAGGTTACAACTCGACTCTTTACAAAAGGTCCAGAGAACACTCTAGGTTAAAGAGAGAGAAAAAATACTTTTTACAAAGAAGAATCAGAAATAATCAACTCATAAATATCATGCTAATAAGGTTAGCATCTAACTATTTGGCTTGCATTGCTGCTATTGCAATACTCTACAGAAGTAGGTTCTATGGCTAGAGATTATATTCATATCTAATCAACAACTCCGGCTTCACTTTAGTTGATGTATATGAAGAACTTTAGCTTCTGACGATGATTTCTTGAGCATAAGTTGATGCGGACGTCATCAGTATTGGCTTTAGAATCTAGAAATGGTTACGAAGATAAGTTGAGTACAATCATACTCAGCAAGTTCACTAAAAATGAGTGTTTGATGCACTATACAGCCACAGACCATAGGTCGTAGGCAATGTAGGTTTTCATAAACATTTCTTCAAATGTTGCTTTTATTCTGAAAAGCTATGTCCGTCAGCCTTCACAGGTTTATCAGAACTTTCGTGGAGTTCCTTTCCTGCAGTGTTAACAAGTTACAAATCTTACACTCTGTAGAGGTGTGTTGCTTTACCCACGAGAGATCTTAAGCTTTGTTGCACGACCGGGGGTATATCCTCGTTCAAATTTCCTTGGTTTGAGGAGCAACCTAAGATCCAATACAATCACTGTCCTTCTCCACGACCCCGCATACAACGCAATTGTTGTATGCACAGACTCAAGGTATACTTTTCCCCGTATAAAATGGCTATACCTTAGTCTGATACACACAATAACCATTAACACTAGAAATCTGTCTTTTGTAAGCCCAGATCCACGGTAGAATTTTCCCCGTATAAAACGGCTATACCCATGATCTACACCTTACAAATGCCCAGAACAGTGTTCGATGCATGCGAAAGGGAGCCGATCCAGTTGACTTCTCCGTCCTACTCCAAATCTCATGGTTAACGCATAATATACAGCGCGCGAATCATTGGCGACATTGGTTGTTAAGTCCTAGATGATATATTCCTGTGCGGTGGTATTCCAACTGCCAGATTTAATAGATTAGCTGATCACCTTGGATCAGTAACCGATACTTAAAGTTAAGGATGAAAATAGTGTTTTCGACCTTTTTGAGATGCATGTGATGACACAACAGTTTGAAAATATTTGATAGAAAATAATCAAAGGATGAAAGTGCAATGGACCTCGCCTAGAGGTGGGATGAATAGGCTTTTAAAAATATTACGGTTTAGGCTCAAGTAAATGCGGAATAAAACTAATTTAATTTATTGAGCACAAAACCTAACCACTAGGTTCACCTAAGTGCACCAACAACATATGTAAGCAATACAAGCAACAAGGTGATAGCAAGATATAATATTGACGGACTTCGTTTCCCTCACGGTAAAATATTGACTTTGGCTTTTGTCCCGTCCAATTCCGAGAATATTGATTTTGTGCCTTTCTAGAACCAAAAACAGAAGAAAACATGCAACTGGTACTGTGGTAACTTGTTAATAGGTTAGTTCCAGAAAAGATATAAAAAACACATCAAAGTGTAGACAAAGCAAAGCAAAGTAGATACTAAACAAGCATGGAGCATCAAAAATTATAGATACATTTCCGACGTATCAATCATCCCCAGGCTTAACTCCTTCTCATCCTCGAGTAGGTAAGTGATAAAAAGAATAATTTTTGAGGTGACATGCATCATCAAAACCAAGATCAAACCATTTGCAAGCATTGAAAGCTGGGAACAAAGAACTCTAAACATGTGCATGAAATATGGAGTTCTAACAATAGGACATAGTAACTATGCATGCAACATGAAAGGCTACAAACAAAGATCATGAATAACATGCATTGAAAAACATTTGTTTGTTTCACATACAGAAAACATGGCATAGTGGCAATCAGCTTGTCCCTCATAGAGTATCAAATAGATGCATAGGACACCTTCAAAGTTCACAAGGGTGACTAGAAACAAGTAGCACAAGAACAAGTAATATCAGAATATGCATCAATCAATAAGTTTTGGGACACTGCACACAGGATGACAACTATGCTCTCTTAATGGTGCCTAAAGGTAGAAGGTGGAGACTAAAATAATGGTGGAAGAAAGGCCCTTCACAAAGGGAAGCAGGGATTTAAAGTTTCAAAATGAGCTTCCAAAATTATGGTACTTGTTAGCTTTCAGCCCTTACTGCCCCTATCATAAGCATCTTGAAGTGATTAAGGTTAAAGTGAACAAACTATGGAGTATATGCTTGACAGAGTATAATTTGGCAATCTCAAGTCCCTTGAATACGAGGGCCACACCTCATGCTACTCAACTTCAGTCACCTGTAAGTTCTTGTTGTTGTAAGTACATGCATATCATAGAGAACCGCCAACAAGCTACCGCTTGCACATGGTACATGAGCTTTCCCATAACCAAAATGACAAGGCAAGCAGACAATGAGCATCTCAGCGATCTTTTTATTTACTATATGCATAGCTTTTTACTGAGGATGCTTCATAGATAGCTCACTATGGTGATGCTAGAAGTTTCCACCATGATTAGGCATGGCTTAGCTAGCGGCCCAGCCGTTTCTCTAACACAAAATACATACTCCACGGACTTACAAGTTTCCTCTTTATTTCACACCGGTGACATCCATAGACAAAATAGCATGATATCAACTGAGTACAAAGTAAAAGTGCAATGTTGAAAACGTTCCCCGTGACAGCACAGTTCTGCTAATTCCAACGTATAAGTGCAAGTATATACAACATAGATGACACAATGGTTCAATTTTATTAGGTGCAAAGAAATATAAAGTGTGACATCAAGTTTGTGAGGGCTTTAATCACTAAGTTTTCACATAACAAAATAGTTTTTAATTGGAAGATAGCTGAAAACAAGAATATACTTGGAATGGTGTAACACACCATGCATACGAATTTATAGCGGACACTTTGGAATAACTTGGTTTCTTGGGAGTTGGAATCATGAGTAGAACTTACTCATACAAGTGGAGGCTAGAAAAAGACTGGGAGCAACCAACTAAGAGAGCAATAATGGTTATAATCATGCAGAGCAACAAAACATTACTAATCAAAGCATAGAGTGGTACTACAAGTCAAGGACGAAATGATCATAGAGGCTATGGTGACTTGTTAATAGTCATAACAAGGTGTGAGCATGTGCCAAGTCAACCCAAACAAAGCATCAAAGGAGAATACCACAATATTATGCCTTTGCATGCTAAAACAACGCATAATTCTTTCAAGGCACACTAAGCAATCCTAATTGTTTGAAACAAGACATGCTACAGAAATAATCACTAAGCATAAGGTCAAAACAACACCTAGCATGTCATGCTAAAGTCTAAGTCACAGTCAATACAAGATCCTCTTGCATTTATCAAGCAAGAACTTCCTACTCCTTTCCAACACCAAGCAACTTATTTGAAACAACAGAGCGAGAATGGGGGTCCAGACTACTTTATTCAAGCAAACTAAACAACTAAGCAAACCAAATGAAAACTAAGACGCTACAAGAACCACAGAATTGTGCATGAAATAATAAAAACGAATTGTCTAGACAGACCTGAGCTTTTTATTGATGAAGAAGGGGATGCCTTGGGCATCCCCAAGCTTTGACGATTGTACCTATTGGATATTTCTTGGGGTGACATCGGGGTGGCATCCCCAATCTTATTTTTTGTCCATTGTTCATCTCATTACATCATTCTCTCTCTACACCTAAAATTTTTCCTTGATACAAAACTTCAGACAATCTTCATTAGCAACATTAGTGTAATCAAAATATAATATACACTTAGGTAAAGCTTTGTAACAGCAAGACTTTTCACTAAAAACACAAGATACTGTAGTAACTCCTTCCAAAAGCTTAATTCACCTAAAGAAAACTCAAAAAGGAATCAATAAGAAGCAAATGCAAATAATGGCAGAAATCTGTCAAAACAGACCAACAGGTAGAAACCGATTTTTTCGAAAATCTTCTGTTGCTCAAATCAAAAAGTGTTGAACTAACGAAAGTTATCTAACATACTGGGGGATTTATTCATAAATTTTAAGCTCAATATGAGTTATATAGACTCCTCACGATTTTTTTTGGTGGAGGAAAGAAATCTGTTTCGGGACAGCAACTCCCCAAATCTTACTTCCCTCTCATTAGAGGTCATTTTTGGCACAAAAAGCAAACAAAAAGGATAAGGAGAGGTCATTACAGAAGTAATAACTTCCAAGACTCAAGAAAACTCTTGGGTTATCTCCCAACAAGTACTTTTCTTTAACGCCTTTAAGTTAGGCACAAGAAGCAAGAAGAATCAAGTATTTTCAAATGAGGAAGCATTAACATCAAACCTTGCTTTCAAAGGAGGAGCAAAAATCAACTTCTCTCTCCTCATAGGAAAGTGTTCAATACCTTTATTGAATGGAAATTGATATTTAATGGTGCCTTCTTTCATATAAATGATGGCACCAACAGTTCTAAGAAAAGGTCTTCCCAAGGTAATAGGACAAGAAGCATTGTATTCAACATCCAAAACATAGAAATCAATAGGGACATAAGCATTGTTAACCATAATGTGAACATCATTAATACTCCCCATTAGTTTCTTTTTAGCATTATCATTGAGTGGGACATCCAAATAACAATCTTCCAAAGGTGGCAAATCAAGCATTTCATAAATCTTCCTAGACATAATAGAGACACTAGAACCAAGATCACATGAGGCTTTGAGATCAAAGTCATTCACTTGCATATTAATAATGGGTTCCCAAATATCTTACTTTCCTTGGAATAGAAGCATTATGCTTTAACTTATCTTCCTTAATATTAACAAGAGCATTTGTAATGTGTTTGGTGAAAGCAACATGCATATCACTAGCATCAGGACTTCTAGCAAGATTTTGCAAGAACAAAATCACTTCAGAAATATTACAATCGTCTATATCAAAATCAGACTTAGCATCAGTAGTAGTGGACTCATTAGGCTTAGGCACTGTAGGAGTAGAATAGGGCCTTCTTGTGGTTTAGTGGTCTCCATTCTAGTGATGGTGCACACACTATTGTTTCTATCAATTTCAGCTTCCCTTTCCCACTTAGCATGAAGTTGAGATAACAGCCTAACATTTTCATCAATAGTAACTTGTATGGCATGATTAGCAGCAAAGGTACCTTCCATGGTTTCAGGTTTAGCATCCATTTTATTAATCAGGGAGGACTGTGCTTCAGACAAAGAGGACATATTTTTTTCAGCACTCAAAATTTTTGACTGTAAAGTAGGAATTTCTCTATTCAGATTCTCAAGTTGTTGACTAATGTTTTTCAAGATAACAAATAGTTCTTCCATAGTTTTAGTGAATATCCTGTTTTTCTCATATTGCATCTGCATAAAGTTTTTAGTGGATCTTTCAACTTCTAGAATCCTATCTTCACTAGGCATTTCAGATCTACCATGGTAAGTATTTTCATTATTAGGTGGATAAAGCCTATAGTTATTACCATAAGTATTGTTGCCAAAATTGTTGTTTATAATGAAGTTCACATCAACTTGCTCTTATTGAGCAACCAAAGAGGCTAAGGGAACACTATTAGGATCTAGAGGAGCTTTCCCATTAACAAGCATAGCCATAATAACATCAATCTTATTACTCAAAGAGGAGGTGTCTTCAACATAATTTACCTTCTTACCATGTGGAGCTCTCTCAGTGTGCCATTCAGAGTAGTTAACCATCATATTGTCAAGGATCTTTGTTTCAGCACCCAAAGTGAGGCCCATAAAAGTACCTCCAGCAGCTGAATCCAACAGGTTTCTTGAAGAGAAGTTCAAACCTGCATAAAAAGTCTGGATAATCATCCAAGCAGTGAGTCCACGAGTGGGACAATTCTTAACCAAAGATTTCATTCTTTCCCAAGCTTGAGCAACATATTTATTATCAAGTTGTTTAAATTTCATAATGTCACTTCTCATAGATATGATCTTAGCAGGAGGATAGTACTTTCCAATAAAAGCATCTTTGCACTTAGTCCAAGAATCAATACTATTTCTAGGCAAGGATAGCAACCATTCTTTAGCTTTTCCTCTCAAGGAGAAAGGAAACAGCTTAAGCTTAATAATATCTCCATCTACATCCTTATACTTTTGCATCTCACAAAGTTCAACAAAGTTATTGAGATGGGCAGTAGCATCATCAGAACTAGCACCATAAAATTGCTCTCTCATCACAAGATTCAACAAAGCAGGCTTAATTTCATAAAAGGTAGCATCAGGAGCAGGTGGAGCCATAGGAGTGCTAAGGAAATCATTGTTGTTTGTTCTAGTGAAGTCACACAACTTGGTGTTCTCAACAGAGTTCATTTTGGCAAAGCTGGGAAAGCTAAAAATAGAAGCAACAGCTAGAGCAGGAACTATTTATTTTATGTTTTTTATAAGAAAAAGCAAAGCAAACTAAACTATGTTTTTGGAGTTTTTGAAAAGAGGCAAAAAAACCAAGCAAAAGAAACTAAGAAAACTAAAAACAAAGTAAAGAGAAAGGAAGTGAAGGAATCCCCTTGTGAAGACGACCTTAGCTTCCCCGGCAACGGCGCCAGAAAATCTTAATGCATGGTGCTTGACATCACTTCGTCGAAAAACCCCAAGAGCAAGGTGTGATGAGCACAACAACAAGTCTCCCCTCAGTAGAGACCGAGGTTATCGAACCAGAAGGAGGAAGGAAACGTCACATAGGTGTTGCAAGCAACATGGAAACCTCCACAACACAAACTCAAGACTTTGCCCCAACGAATCAGTGAGGTTGTCAAGCTCACCGGTTTGCTGTAACAAAGGACTGAACATATAGTGTGGAAGGTAATGCTTTGCAGCAAGTAAACAAGTAACAGTGGAAGATGTATCAATGGTAAAGATTGGACCGGGGTCCATAGTTCACTAGAGGTGCACTCCTTAGATAAACAACATGGCATGAAGGGCAAACAAATTACGGCAGGGCAATTTGACAGGAACTGAGCAAGGCATAACAATGCAATACCAGGCAAAAATATCCTATGAGATTCGATTGGGAAATACAACAATATACATAGACCGCCATCCAACTGTATCTATGACTAGAAGTCCACTTACAGGTTATCATCCTAACCCCCTCTAGTATTAAGTTGCAAGCAACATACAACTGCTTTAAGCAAAGTGTGTAAGGTAAACAATCCACTTGTTCCATGAATAAGAGATCGTTGTTTTCTCCCTAGTATCAACAACACATCTACAACCGAAGAGATTTCTGTCACTTCCCTTGGAAACTAGAGGCATGAACCCATTATCGAGCATAAATACCCCCTCTTGGAGTCACTAGCAACTACTCGGCCAAGATAGCTACTAACAACGGAGAGAATGCAAGATCACAAAGAACACAGACATGATAGTATCAAATAGACAAAACCATTAATCAATCTGACATAGTAATCTCAATATCCATCAGATCCCCGCAAACACAACATGCATGATTACAAATAGATTAGATCTTGATCATGAACGGAGCTCACAAGATCTATACATGAAAGCACAAGGAGGAGATACAACCATCTAGCTACTACATGGACCCATAGTCCAAGGTGGAACTACTCACGCATCATACCGGAGAAGAAGGCCTCCGGGATGATCTCCCCTCCGACAGGGTGTTGGGAAGAACTTGGATCCCCGCCCCGATCTAGGAGCAGCGGTGGCGTGACTCTGAAGGTTTCGTGGAGTTTTGATCGGGTGCCTAGGGTTTCTGCATCGGGGGCTTCTTATAGGCGAAGAGGTGGCTAGGGGCCCCACACCCTACCCAGGCACGGGGCAGGGCCCACCCGCACCTAGGGGGGGGGTCTAGACGCCCTGGTCTGCTTCTCCATCTCTCCTCTAGACTTCATGTCCCTCATGATAAAATATTGACTTTGGCTTATGTCCTGTCCAATTCCGAGAATATTGATTTTCTGCCTTTCTGGAACCAAAAACAGAAGAAAACAGGCAACTGGCACTGTAGCAACTTGTTAATAGGTTAGTTCTGGAAAAGATATAAAAAAACACCTCAAAGTGTATACAAAGCAAACCAAAGTAGATACTAAACAATCATGGAGCATCAAAAATTATAGATACGTTTTTGATGTATCATAATGTGATTATGATTAATTGTTATCTGGCGACTATGATAAAAGTCCTTGGGTTGAGTTGTAAGAGTTGGAGAAACTATTATAGAGTTGTTGTTTCAAGTGGCAAGAAGAATAACCTTCGAAGAAAAAGTTTCTTTGATAAGGTTTAAACAATATTTAAGGGTTAATAGAATGTGGTCGATGTCTCTTGGAATTTGTTCGATTAGTTTAGTCTTGAGATACTTTATGTCTTAATTGAAATAGACCAAATTTAACTATAAAAATATAAGTAATTTATTAGACATGATGTTTATAAGCTTTTGAGACTAAAGTTAACTTTAAAAGGGTAATTAAACTTAAGGTGTACTTTGTTTTAATTATTCTTAAGTTTTGGATTTATGATAAGTATGACTAAAGTGTGGGACTATTCACTTTACATTTAAGTGAATGATTAGATTAAATTTGTTTTGCTATTATGAAAATAACATGCAACTATTCAATGAAAGTATAATTTGGATGATCTATTAATGTGTTAGATTTAAAGTCATGTTAACTATTATTTAGATCTTAAGATCATTCCCTCTTAATATTATTGAATAATGTATAGAATTATCTTAAAGATTATTGTTTTGAATTTTGATTTAGGGTTTAAAAGATTATTATAAAGTTAGTGATTTATACTTAAGTTTTATTATAAATCTTAGTTATGGTTTAGAACTTTAGTAATTAGATTTTAAGGTTTTAATATTTCTAGAGAAATATAATTATTTTTTATTTAAGAAATGTTTTTAAAGAATTTTCAAAATAGATAATAGACAAGGATTTATTACTTTAAAATATTAAAAACCTTTCTAATAGTATATTTAATATTTTTCTAGTGTAATATATTTATTCAAGACCTTAAAACTGATTTTTATTTATTTATAAGTATTATTTTTATGTTTATACAATTCCATATAGAATTAAATGTCTTGGAATACTTACTTAAAATTTTATTTATAAAAAATTAGGTTAATATTTTTATGAAATAGTAGATTTATTTTTTACACACAAAAATGGTTATTTATTTATTTTTTTTAGGATTTTTCCTTAATTTATGAAATTTCACTTAGGATTTGATGGTGTTAATTTTTATTTGCTTTATATTAATCTTTAACAAGTAAAGTTATATTTTTATTAGATAGATCTTATTTTTGGGATTATTTTAATATATTATATATATCGTTAGGATTTTTCTATAATTTTCTAGGGCTAAAAATGTTTAGAGGTATTTTGGTAATTCATTTGTTTTATTTTTATTTTATTTATTATCCTATTCAATCTAGGCCGTTTGGTTGGGCACATGGGCCAGCCTGGCCCATCTAGATTTGGCTTTGGGTCATCCAGACCACGACCCATTTCTTATCGCCCTATCTTCTCCTGCACACACGCACACATGATCTCTCATCCACTGATTCCTCATTCCCCTTAATTCCTCACACGTGATCGAGCCGCCGCCGTTAGCGCCACCTTGGTCGATCGCCGGCCAACTCCAATATCGCCGCCTACCGATGAGGCCCCGACTGAAGCTCCTCCATTGATTCCTTCTTCCTTGTTGTTGTTCTGCTTCCCCATGCACCCCCACGAAACCCTAGACGCACGGCTCGGCTAGGTCTCCGGCGCAGTAGTGCTCCTGCGCCATGGATGCTTCCCTCTGGCTCTTGTGCCTCCTCTTCCATACTCAAACACCCGATACTCCTGTCGCGCCCCCTTTGTCCTCGACCCCCATATGCTGCTACCACTAGGGATTGGTTGTGGTATCACGGTGGTGATGTTCTGGTGGTGGTGTAATGGTGGTGGTGTTTATGCTGTGATGGCGATGCGGTTCATCCACCACTACCTCGATGCCGATGGGACGGTGCTGCAGCACAACCTCGGCAACCTCTATTTTGATCCCGATGCCGGTGGAATGGTGCTATGGGCGTAACTTCTGATATCGGCTCTTTGCTACACCCTCGTATGGGCACGATGAGTTCCTCTTTGTGATCGGCCATCGAGTCGATGAATTATTTGGCAATCTGTGGAGCCATTATGTGGTGTTGGGTGCATATATGTAGTAGTGAAGATATAGCGAGGTTGTTATTGATATTCTTGAGATTTTCCTAAGATAACTGAGATTATCCTAAGTGTCAGGCTTCAGTTTGGATGAATATTCATCCCCAGCATATGTTAGTGGATGGTTCCATATTGTGTTGAGTTTCACTGACTATGGTCTAGTGGCTTGCTTCATTACTTATCATTTTTAATAAACAAATGGATATGGTGATATTTGGATTAAAAATGATTCCTAAGTTGTTGACTTAGGCAAATGATTGTTATTGGTGGCTATAGCTTTGATTAATATATTGGATAGATTTTAGCTTAACTGAAGCTTTGCTTCAATGACATATTTGGACAATTATTTAAGGTAATAATTTGGGAACATATATATGAACTGTGTTGTCAACACCCAGATTTTTTATCCCAGATGCTTGTTATGCCATATATCGTAGTCCCAGGATTACCATTTTTGCGAGACATAACAGATTGGATATCACAGTACATCATCCATTACAAACCATACATAAGGTCTTATAACAAATAAAGGATCACATGATCCAGTCTTAGTACAATCAAAGAAGCGGAATAATATAATAACGATAGTGTGGGCGAAACTCCATCTTCATGGTCACATGCAATGCTGACGATGGGAGATGATCCTAGTTGTCGTAACCTTCCGACGGTCCATCCTCCCGATAGTCCTCTTCATAGTCTGGCCACGGGAATAGCCAGGGACAAAGCCATGAGTACTCTTTAAGTACTCGCAAACTAAGACTAATAAGTGAAGTGGTTTTGAGTAGGAAATACTAGGCTCTAGGTTGTTTTGCAAAAGCTAGATTTACCTTAACTGAGTTTAGAAGCAAATAAAGGAGTTTAAATTTTTATAACACCTAAGTGGGAATTTAGCTTTCACTTTCACATTCTTGTTATGGTCAAGTCAAAGTCATGATTCATTTCACAAGTCATTTTGAAAACATCTGACGACGGAATAGTATGGCCACTCCAACTGTCCATAACCGCGGACGCGGCTGTTCGAATAGTTTGACACTCTGCAGAGGTGGTATAGTTTCACCACAATATTCGATACATCCGTCAGGAACAATCCTGAATTCACCATACTAGGTATGCGGATAATCAATCCTAACATTTCAATTACACGCCCTAGTATAGGCACCATGACCATCTGTCATCTTGGGAACTGCATAGGTGGACAATATTCACGTGATAGCCTCAGCTCAAACCTCGGCCGCAAGGGAACCCATACTAAGGTATATAAATTTCTAGTCAAGCCCTACCCAATTTTAGGTATTGTGGTTGTACGGTAAAATTGGAATGGTATCGCATCCAGACAACCATCTGTTTTATAAAGGGCTAAGAACACGGTGTCAAAACATTTCAGTAGAATGACTCATCATTCTAAGGTTTTCATATCATTTTCACCAAGTATTCCCATCTAAGGTGATCAAGTTTTATGATTAGAACTAGCTACTACAAGTGGGGCTAAAACTAATGAGGGGTGATAATAGATTGTGACATATCTAAGTTCAATCTCATGCCTCAGGATGACATCAAGATTTATCTAACTTAGGCCAAGTTTTATGCTCTTTATGCTACCTTTAAATATCTTTCTAAAATCTACAATTCACTAAGTAAACACTAATAGAAAGCTTTCATAAAGAAATAAAATAACTAAGCTTGCAAGTAAAACTAGGATTAGGTATCATCAAATGGTATAACCAAGGCATGCCTAATGCATTGCATAGGTTATCTTGTAGGTTTAAGCTTGCAAGTATGACTTGCATGGTTTATCTTAGCTTGCCTTGTGCAGTGCAATGGTTGAAGTTCTCCTCTGATTCTTCCTCGTAGTATTCTCCTTCCTCTTTGTATCTTTGCTCGGTACTAGCGTCTATAAATAAATACGAGGTACGCAATCACCAAAAAATTCTTAACTACTCTATTTAGCACACAAAGGCTTACACTAGATGATCTAGCATCATCACTATTATCACCAAGATTAAGGCAAAGGTTCTATTTATTTTTAGAAAAGTAATTTCTACTCATTGAAAAACAACTTAAGATTTAATATTCTCCAACTAAAACATGGGATCATGTTGACACATGTCATCACCACATATTTCAGTACTTGGGAATGTGATTTAAAGTGGTGTCACAATTTAATAAGGTTTAACCCTTTTATTTTAATTAATTAAAGTGAATAGAAATGTCTATGGGGCATTCTTTTATTACTTGTCTATTATTTCTACAAGTAAACCTAGATATTTTTATATATTCAGAAAGGTCTTATAAAATGTGATTTTTGAGAGTTAGAATCAACTCAAAAGCTTTTATGGTTGAATTTTGAAAAATGTTTGAATGCATAAAAGTCTCTTCCATGTTATTTTTACTATAGGTGATTTATAATTTCAAATGGTTTGAATCCAACGGTCTTGGATTACGAATTTCAATACCTTCCTAGCAAAATTAGTTTCATGCAATTTGGTTTAGTGAAACTCTCTAGATTGAATTTTGAATCAACAAGAAGTACTAGCTTGAATTACTGGGTCACGCGGGAACGTTAACTTGGTCGTCCCACTGCGCACAGCATGCGCGCGGGCTGGTTAAGTGGTTGTCCCCACTCGTCAGTGAGACTGAGAGTGGCGAAGGGGTACGGGGCGATTAGGGCCGTAGGATTAGAAGCTAGATCTACGGCTGAGGTTCATCGTCCATGCCTGAACAAGACGCGGAGAGCTGTTGAACCCTAGCGCGGCCAGTGGGGGTCAGTGGGGGCTCACTGGAGCTCCGGCGATGGTCGGCGATGGGGGCGAACGAAAAAGTCGACTACGGTGATCCTCCTGGTACCGGTGGCTCCTCCTGGGGCGGATCCAATCAACGACGCCCTTCTCCTCCAGCAGCGTCAAGCTCTGGAGAAATTTCGGCCACCTGGTGCTCTCCTTGCTCCAGGGAAGAAGTGGGGTGGTTCTGAGAGAGAGGGGACTAGAATGGTGTTAAGAATTCGAGCGGGGAAGGCCTCTATTTATAGTGTGATGAGGGAACCGAAGGGTGCAGGCTGAGCTCGTCGGGGTCGGCTGCACAACGAGCTAACGGCATGGCTGGGGGTAGGGGATGGTGCGCTACCTCCTAGCGAAGCTCAACCGCATGGTGGCGAGGCGTGGGGCGGTGCGATGCGATCGGAACACTGCGATGCTCTGGGCGGCTCCGATGGAAGTTTTAATGGCGCACAATAGCTACGGTTCGCGCGACAGCGAACAAGCATGTTTGGGCGGTTCCTTGGTGATCACGTATGCGAGCGGCGAGGGCGGGGAGTGGTCTGTGCGAGCGTGTCGAGCATGGCGCTCTGGCTTGCTGTCGGCATGGTCGCAGAGAGGCTGGGCATGCTTGTTCTGGATGGTCCAGGGGCTGGAAAGGCTCGAGCGCTGGACAGTGGGTGGCGGTGGACGGTGGAGTGTCTGCTAGACAAGGTTAGCGAGGCTAGAGAGGCTCCTAGCTTGTTGTCGACATTGGGGTGGCCCTTTGGGCTCGGCCATGGTCACCATTGATGGAATTGTCAAGTTTACAGTGAGCTAGGGCTGGTTAAATTAGTTAGATGATCTACTGAGAGTGTAGTGTGATCTAGAGAGGGAACAAGTTAGGCACAAGCACTGCTCACTATAGTGTTTGATGTTTTATTTGATTTGTGTTTACAAGGTGTTTAATGAAATGGCTGCAAGATATTTGAATTTGAATTTTTGGATGAAACTTGGTGGGTGTACTAGTCACATACTAGGTAGTCTCTAGTTGCTTGGATTGGTCAAGGTGAACTGGTTTGGTTGGATTTTGAGAAATGGTGATCTTCCCATATGTTATAGATTCAATTTTGAATTGTCATTTGAATCAAGTTGCCAAATTTTTCTGTGGTTTTGCAAAGTGGTCTTGGGTTCACTTTCACTTGGTATAGCAAGGGGTGAAAATAAATAGATTTGTTTCTGTTTGAAATCTTGGACTAGAAACACTCAAAGTGGTCTAGTGAGCAAGATTGGCAAAAATGACCATTAGATTATTTTGTTTGTTGTTGAATTTGTCTTGATTTGTTTCTGCTTGGAAATGATTTAGATGATGTTGTTTTCATCTTTAAACCATTCCTTGCTATTCACAACAATCAAACAAGTCCATTCATGCATTCATACATTCATCACATACACACATGCATTCATATTGTTTTTAATTAACAAAAGTTTTTGTTAACCCTAAATTTGGGTGATTGGAATTTGATAATCTTGATCAATAGATTTGGGATGTTACATGTGTAAACAATTTTGGCGGGTATTTGATATACTGCCTATGCTTTACTAGATCTCTGTATTTAGATTTGTGTACAATATGACACTGTCAACATGATAATGGAAGATTTGAATGATTGCTGGTTATTTAAACTAGGGAGATGATTTAGAAACATCATTTATTTGGTTTCTGGTAGGGAACTTGATGATTTCTTTATTGGAATGTCATCTCATTCTATACAAATGGCTTCTGTGAAATGTCTTTGCTGCTGTGGTGCCTTGTTTTAGAGTGTGCACATCAGCAGGGCTATCTATGCATGAACTATTGTGGTTGATCATTGATTCATGGACTTATAGGATCTGATTCATGTATTGTGAGTGTTGAGTACAAAGTGGAAATGTTATCTCTAAGACAGATCCAATGCTGAGTAACACTGTGATAAACACATATATTGTGCTTGTCATCTAATCTTAACCAATTATGCAGAGCTGAGGTTTAGAAGCATGTGCTAGTTTAAGATGGCCTTATAATGATTCCTAGGCTACCTGACTAGGAAGATGATTTATTAATTTTAGTGGCTTCCTCTGCTGTGATATTAATATTGTGAAACCCAATTGAAGGGTGCACAGTAACATATTCATAGTGAGTAGGATCTGCTACTATGTTGATTAATATACATGGTCAAGGATTACTAGCCCTTGATGATTGTTGTGTGCAATATGTTCTGGCCTATGATGCAAAGGCTGAGACCTCATTTATTTTTGTATATAAGTATGAATACGCGAATGGTTTTCCTAGATCAAGGATGATACTAGTTTAGCACTTCTACCCAGTCTGAGAGCCCTCAATTTTCCCCCATTAAGAATTATGCTCTAAAAATAAGTGAAAAGAGAATATGCTATTACTGTTATAAGTTGGCAACATGATATGCAGAGTATATCAGCTCGAATTGGTGAGGTTGTGAATAAGTTGTAGTTGCTCTTGATCTACTGTTGTTGGATCTTGTGGTGGCAGCCTGTTCCTGTGTAATAATTGTGGTTTCTTGGGTGGATCTTGCTCCTCCTTGCTTGGCTTATTGCTAATCTAGATCAGTTCTTGATGGCACCTCTTCCTCCTGATGCGATTAGCTAGTCCTTACTTAATCTGCTCTTGGATGGCTAGTCTAAGCAACCAGAGAAGATGATTTGTGTGGATAGATCAGGGATAAAATAGGGATGTCCCTGACTATGTAGTGGAAATTTGGTTGGTGAGCTGAATGTAACTATGCAGATCTTGGTTGTGTTCTAACCAGAATAGTGGTGTTCTTATAAGGATCATTAGATGATGGATATTCTCTGGCTTTCCTTGTGGCTTTGCTACGTCTATGTTGCCTCAAATGGCAGTTGCCCTCTCTCTGATATGTTGACAACACATCATGGTGCATGCGATGTGTATGTTGCTTGCAAGTGGGACCTAGGGTCCAAGTTTCAATTGTGTAGATATTTTCTGGTGGATATGATCAAGTGAAGATCTGGTTTTTTACCTCTTTTCCTCTTACTTTACCTTGGTGAAACTTGCCCCTGAATTAGCCCGTGATGCACTAGTCTGAGGCTACACATATGATAAGAATAGATAATTTTGATTTGGTGAAATTTGTCCCTTCTGATTTAAGCTCGATGATGAGTTAGACATAACACTTCTATATCAAATATGAGAGAAAATTTTTAACCACTAACCCCTTTTTTATTTGTTTTTTCTACTTTTTATTTTTGTTTGTTTGCAGGTATAAGATTAGGAAGGGAATCTTTAAGACATGAAGATTTAGATTAGAACTACTTCTTTTATTTTTGTAATTAAACTTCTTTTGTAAATTGTATTACATTATTTTTCCTTGTAATAAAATTTGCAACATTTTCTTATTGTTGTAATCTCCTTTTTTATTTGAATATTGTAAAGACAATGTCATATATATTTTCTTGCAATAAAGAATTCTTTTACTTATTTCATTAATGTAATTCATTTTTTGATTATTTATACTTTATATCCATTACATGTTTATATCTTATTTATAATTACTAATTCAATTCTTATTTGTTGTTGTAATTCTTTTCCTTTTGTATTCAAATTTTAATTATCTTTTCTATTTGAATATCTGTAAAACATAGTATGTGTTCCAATAACTCTATCACATTAATTTATTCGAGAAGTAACATTCCATTTCTATTAAGTGTTTAAATATTCCATAATTCAATTTGTGGATTTTTCTAAATTCATTTGAATTCAAATTTATATTTGAATATCTTCCCCCTTAATAAACAATTCTACAAAGGTCATGTCGAAATCTATCGTAATTGTGCTAATGTTTCCATCAGAACAAAAGAGACCTCGATCACTCTGTAGTTTTGTAATTTTGCGCGAAAATTCCCCGTATTTTCTATGCATGAATGCAATGCACAAACATGTGTCCTATCTATTTTGAGCTGCTAATCCTGGGATGTTACAAACTCTCCCCCTTAAATTAAACTTTGTCCTAGAAGTTTGTACTCTCTTTCATTTTGAAATGAGGAATTGAGTTGTATTGGTCATGACATTTGTCAACTTCAGGGTAACCTCAGATGGAATAATTGTATTATTCCATATCCAGATCTTTTCCTTGAATTCTCATCATACTTGACAATCTCAGACTTGTGGTCTCCAATACCCCAAAGTTCCTTTTACTATCATCTCTTAGATATAAATCCTTATTATAAATTCCTTAAATTGGAGTCTCTTCTTTAGTTGATTTCCCTGATTAGGTATTCTAATCTAACTCCTTTAATTGATCATCAAGTTTCCTTATTATACTATGTAAGGTCTAGGAAGTCTCACTAAAACAGGGTGTTAAACTTTATTAGGCAATAGTTGTGGCCAAAAGAATCATTTTTGGTTTGTCATTGTATGGCTTATACTGGTAGTCCTTCAGAAGATTGGTTTTGAACACATTTAGTCCATACCCATCGGAATTCCTTGTTCCTCTACACAAGTCCAATCGAATGTGCTCTATTCCTTCTTGAGAACCACTTAAGAGTTGTTTCATTTAGAATTAGTCTATTAGATTAATCTATTTGATCTCCTTCAAGATTTGAACCTATTAAGCTTTAGATAATATTTTGCTATCACCTTAAGTACTTCTTCAACTTCCATTTATTAATTACCTTAAGGTCTAAGCACTACTACCTTGAAGTAAACTTTGATCTTTCACCTAGACATACTTCTGAAAGTACTTATATAATGATGTCATCTTTTAACCTTATGAAAATAAGGCTTAATGTTATTATTGTGTAGTACTTCTTCTCCAACCTTTACTCGGAAAGTTAAATAACAACACTTCCATTTTATTGTTCACTCTCCCCCTTGGGGACTTCTAACAGTCTCTAAGCTGCCTATATAGTAACCATTGTCTTGATAACTAAGATGTTAGTATTTGTCTTGCTTATACTCTACCTATTTAAGGTTTCACGAAAGAACTTACGGTATACCCACACAAATGTGGATCTCCAAAATAGATCTTCCAAGATTATTAGTATTACTTACTATTTGGACATCCCCTCTTTGATAGGTATGATTTCGCGAAGCGTTAAAAAACGGTCGCTTTAATTTTTATACTACTTTATATCTTTCTTAACTTAGGCCAAGTTTTGTGCTCTTTAAGATATACTAAGATGATCTGTTTAACTAAGCCGACCAAGTACCAGCTACAGATAACATACCAATTGCGGACCATCCTAGGGTGTATGTATTACCCTACGGTTTTTCTATGTACCACTGGCATTCTCTCTGAATTGTTGGATCTTTAATACCATTTTGGTTCCAAAGCTTCTTCTTTGCACTTATTCATGATACTTCCATGAAATTGGTACAACTACTTCATTAACTTCTTAGCAACATTACCTATTTTGGGTGAACTTAATTTTATCACTTCTTGTGGGTTCATACATTTTCTACACTAATCTTCCTTCTTGTTGCTGACCAACTCATGATCTAAACTTGATTCATCCTTCAAATTGTGTTGATACTCCTTATACTTGGCTTCACTCTTCATGTAAGCCTTCATCTTGGTCTTTGGAACTCGTCACTCCCTTACACGAATTCCCTTTTCTATCTAGGTCTATAACATCAAGTAGTAACTGGATGTTGCAACATGCATTTGCACACCAAGTCAAACTTCATGTACAGATCTAGTCAATCAAGAAGATCCAAGAAATTCAAATGTGGTACATAAAACACACAATATTCTAAGCCCTTAATATAGTAGTTGAGTATAGTATCTCTAAAATTCAGGCTTAGTTGTGTAGTATATGACACCTCCTCATATCGGTTTACATCGTGATACTTAGCACTTAGGGTTCAAACTATTCTATGTCTCGACATTTACTCAAATTGCTCAATTGCAACAGGATAATTTTAAGCAAAGTGGTTTCAATTGGTTACACCAACTTATCATTCTCCTTTTGGAATGACTAACTATATCCAACCTTTCTTTGTTAGTAAACTAACCTCAGATGATTTCTCGAAATGACTAATAGATTTCTATTGATCACCTAAAATTAAATTTTATCAGGAATTATGACACCTATGACTTCTATCATAGTTCTACCATGCTATTTTCTAACTTTACTTGAAGATAATTTATTAATTACTTATCATATTTACACCTACATCATGGTTTTAGAGCTACTCTCACCATGATCTTGTTATGTTTTAGCTATTCATCATGATTTAAGAGCTAATCTCACCATAATGATTTTACTTCTTATTGTATTATCATTGATCCTTAACATAATTTCACTCCTTCACATAGAATTCTCAAGTGAATACCACATGATTTACTACCCATCACAACTATACATGCTCTAATGGTCTTAATTATATTATCTATTGTTACCAATTAACAATAAGATTTTACTGCCTTACTTGAATTCTATGGTTAGGCTACACCAATTGTATTACATCAATTTACATGTTCAACTTGATCCAACTCTATTGTGACCAATTTTCTTTTCTAAAGTATCTTGGTGGTTTATATTTCCTTTGGAAGACACTAAATAGCAATATACTGAGAGAAGATGGATAACTACTCCAAGAAAGATGACTTTAAGCATCCAACTTAAGTGTGACAAGGTTACCCTTAAGTGGATAATCATCACAAGTCATAAGAATATTTGGTTTAGATAAGATGGCTTTCTATAGTCACTATCCAACTTACAGATCTTCCTAAAAAGGTTTTAATCCTAAGGTCAAAGCATATGCTCTGATACCAGCTGTGGTGACCCAGCATACCACTGCATGATGTAGTACACTATAGTCGTTGATATTACACCAATGAAACACCGTTCACTAGTATTACATCCCTCTGAGTGGTACAACAGAAACACAGCAGGTCCAAGACATGACTATAGGTTACAACTCGACTCTTTACAAAAGGTCTAGAGAACACTCTAGGTTAAAGAGAGAGAAAGATACTTCTTACAAAGAAGAATCAGAAATAATAAAATCATAAATATCATGCTAATAAGGTTAGCATCTAACTATTTGGCTTGCATTGCTGCTATTGCAATACTCTACAGAAGTAGGTTCTATGGCTAGATATTATATTCCTATCTAATCAGCAACTTCGGCTTCACTTTAGTTGATGTACATGTTGACTTCATTGAAGAACTTTAGCTTTTGACAATGATTTCTTGAGCATAAGTTGATGTGGACGTCGTCTATATTGTCTTCAGAATCTATCAAGGGTTAAGAAGATACATTGAGTACGAGCGTACTCAGCAAGTTCACTAAAAACGAGTGTTTGATGCACTATATCTACAGCCACAGACCATAGGTCGTAGGCAATGCAGGTTTTCATAAACATTTCTTCAAAGGTTGCTTTTATTCTGAAAATCTATGTCCGTCAGCCTTCACAGGTTTACCAGAACTTGGAGTTCCTTTCCTGCAGCGTTCGCAGCTCCTTCTCGGAATAGGGAGTAACAAGTTACAGTTCTTACACTCTGTAGAGGTGCGTTGCTTTATCCATGAGAGATCTTAAGCTTTGTTGCACGAACGGGAGTATGTCCCCATTCAAACTTCCTTGGTTTGAGGCCTAACCTAAGATCCAAGCCAATCACTGTCCTTCTTCGCGACCCCGCATACAGCGCAATTGTTGTATGCACAGACTCAAGGTAGACTTTTCCCCGTATAAAACGGCTATACCTTAGTCTGATACACACAACAACCATTAACACTAGAAATCTATCTTTTGTAAGCCCAGATCCACGATAGACTTTTCCCCGTATAAAATGGCTATACTCATGATCTGCAACTTACAAATGCCCAGAACAGTGTCTGATGCATGCAAAAGGGAGCCGATCCAGCTGACTTCTCCACCCCACTCCAAATCTCATGGTTAACGCGTAATATATGGCGCGATAATCACTAGCGGCATTGGTTGTTAAGTCCTAGATGATATATTCTTATGCAGTGGTATTCCAACTGCCAGATTTAATAGATTAGCTGATCACCCTGGATCAGTAATCGGTACTTCAAGTTAATTATGAATATAGTGTTTTCGACCTTTTCGAAATTGAGGTGATGACACAACAGTTTGCAAATATTTGATAGAAAAAATCAAAGGACATGAGCAAGTGTGAACTTGCCTTTGTGAATGCAAGATTATGCAATCATGGTCTTCGAGACGATATAAGATCCAATATCTGAAATTAGCATCATTGGTCCGGTAAGGACTAATGTTTAAAGAAGCAATATGCAGTTATGCATAAGTAATGCTATGCATTGTGTAAAACTCCCAAAGTGGATCCCCAATACTTTGAGTGAAGTGAGTTTAGGTGATTCTTTTAAGAGTTGATTTATCTTCAAAGTTTACTTTACAAGTAATGGTATTTATAAGGAACTTAAGTGTTAACAATCCAAAATTTACAAGTAAAGGATAAAGTAATGTGATTATGATTAATTGTTATCTGGCGACTATGATAAAAGTCCTTGGGTTGAGTTGTTAAGAGTTGGAGGAACTATTATAGAGTTGTTGTTTCAAGTGGTAAAAAGAATAACCTTCAAAGAAAAGGTTTCTTTGATAAGGTTTAAACAATCTTTAAGGGTTAATAGAATGTGGTCGATGTCTCTTGGTGTTTGTTCAATTAGTTTGGTCTTGAGATACTTTATGTCTTAATTGAAATAGACCAAAGTTAACTATAAAAATATAAGTATTTTATTAGACATGATGTTTATAATATTTCGAGACTAAAGTTAACTTTAAAAGGGTAATTAAACTTAAGATGTACTTTGTTTTAATTATTCTTAAGTTTTGGATTCATGATAAGTATGACTAAAGTGTGATATTATTCACTTTACATTTAAGTGAATGATTAGATTAAATTTGTTTTTCTATTATGAAAACAACATGCAACTATTCAATGAAAGTATAATTTGGATGATACTGTTAATGTGTTAGATTTAAAGTCATGTTAACTATTATTTAGATGTTAAGATCATTCCCTCTTAATATTAGTGAATTATGTATAAAATTATCTTAAAGATTGTGGTTTTGAATTTTGATTTAGGGTTTAAAAGAGTATTATAAATTTATGATTTATGCTTAATCTTTATTATAAATCTTAGTTATGGTTTAGAACTTTAGTAATTAGATTTTAAGGTTTTAATATTTCTAGAGAAATATAATTATTTCTTATTTAAGAAATGTTTTTAAAGAATTTTCAAAATAGTTAATAGACAAGGATTTATTACTTTAAAATATTAAAAACCTTTCTAATAGTATATTTAATATTTTTCTAGTGTAATATATTTATTCAAGACCTTAAAAATGATTTTTATTTATTTTTAAGTATTATTATGTTAATACAATTCCATAAAGAATTAAATGTCTTAGAATACTTACTTAAAATTTTATTTAAAAAAAATAGGTTAATGTTTTTATGAAATAGTAGATTTATTTTTTACACACAAAAATGGTTATTTATTTACTTTTTTAGGATTTTTCCTTAATTTATGAAATTTCACTTAGGATTTGATGGTTTTAATTTTTATTTGCTTCATATTAATCTTTAACAAGTAAATTTATATTTTTATTAGATAGATCTTATTTTTGGGATGATTTTAATATATTATTTATATCGTTAGGATTTTCTATAATTTTCTATGGCTAAAAATGTTTAGAGGTATTTTGGTAATTCATTTGTTTTATTTTTATTTTATTTATTATCCTATTCAATCTGGGTCGTTTGGTTGGGCACATGGGCCATCCTGGCCCATCTGGATTTGGCTTTGGGTCATCCAAACCACGACCCATTTTTTATCTCCCTCTCTTCTCCTGAACACACGCACGCATGATCTCTCATCCCCTGATTCCTCATTCCCCTCGATTCCTCGCACGCGACCGAGCCGCCTCCGTTAGCGCCACCTCGGCCGGTCACCGGCCAACTCCGATACCGCCGCCTACCGATGAGGCCCCGACTGAAGATCCTGCATCGATTCCTTCTTCCTCGTTGTTGTTCTGCTTCCCTATGCGCCTCCGCGAAACCCTTGCCACACGGATCGGCTAGGTCGCCGGCGCAGTAGTGCTCCTGCGCCATGGCTTCTTCCCTCCGGCTCCTGTGCCTCCTCTTCCATGCTCAAACACCCGGTACTCCTGCTACGCCCCCTTCGTCCTCGACCCCAATACGCTGCTACCGCTAGGGATTGATTGTGGTATCACAGTGGTGATGTTTTGGTAGTGATGTTTCTACTTAAAATTTTATTTATAAAAAATTAGGTTAATATTTTTATGAAATAGTAGATTTATTTTTTACACACAAAAATGGTTATTTGTTTAGGATTTTTCCTTAATTTATGAAATTTTACTTAGGATTTGATGGAGTTAATTTTTATTTTCTTTATATTAATCTTTAACAAGTAAAGTTATTTTTATTTGATAGATCTTATTTTTGGGATGAATTGAATATATTATATATATCATTAGGATTTTCTATAATTTTCTAGGGCTAAAAATGTTTAGAGGTATTTTGGTAATTCATTTTTTTATTTTTATTTTATTTATTATCGTATTCAATCCGGGCAGTTTGGTTGGGCACATGGGCCAGCCTGGCCCATCTAGATTTGGCTTTGGGTCATCCAGACCACGACCAATTTCGTATCTCCCTATCTTATCCTGCACGCACGCACGCATGATCTCTCATCCCCCGATTTCTCATTCCCCTCGATTCCTCGCACGTGACCGAGCCGCCGCCATTAGCGTCGCCTCGGCGGGCCGTCGGCCAACTCTGATACCTCCGCCTACCGATGAGGCCCGAACTCAAGATCCTCCATCGATTCCTTCTTCCTCGTTGTTGTTCTGCTTCCCCATGCGCCCCCGCGAAACCCTAGCCACACGACTCGGCTAGGTCACCGGTGCAGTAGTGCTCCTGCGCCATGGCTGCTTCCCTCCGGCTCCTATGCCTCCTCTTCCATGCTCAAATACCCGGTACTCCTGCTATGCCCCCTTCGTCCTCGACCCCCATACGCTTATACCGCTAGGGATTGATTGTGGTATCAAGGTGGTGATGTTTTGGTGGTGGTGTTTCTGCTGTGATGGCGATGTGGTTCATCCACCACTACTTGATGCGGATGGGACGGTGTTGCAGTGCAACCTCTCTTTTGATCCCGATGCCGGTGGAATGGTGCTATGGGCGCAACTTTTGACGTCGGCTCTTTGTTACACCCCCGTATGGGCACGGTGAGTTCCTCTTTGTGACCGACCATCGAGTCGATGAACTATTTGGGAATCTGTGGAACCATTATGTGGTGTTGGGTGCAGACATGTAGTGGTGAATATATAGCAAGATTGTTATTGATATTCTTGAGATTTTCCTGAGATAAGTGAGATTCTCCAAAATTCCAGACTTCAGTTTGGATGAATATTCATCCCCAGCATATGTTAGTGGATGGTTCCATATTGTGTTGAGTTTCACTTACTATAGTCTAGTGGCTTGCTTCATTACTTATGATTTTTAATAAACAAATGGATATGGTGATATTTGGATTAAAAATGATTCCTAAGTTGTTGACTTAGGGAAATGATTGTTATTCGTGGCTATAGCTTTCATTAATATATTGGATGGATTTTAGCTTAACTGAAGCTTTGCTTCAGTGATGTATTTGGACAATTATTTAAGGTAATGTAACACCCTCAGATCGGTCCTATGCAAGTTTCAGCGATTCCTGCCAAACCCGCAAAGAAACGATTCAATGGTGCCCACCAGGCACTTTCGTGTAGGTGGAAAACGAAGTAATACCATTACACAATAGTCCATGATGGAACCCACAGAACAAATATATACAACAATGACTCAAAGAGTCAAGAATACAGATAAATAGTACAAAGATCCAAATCACCTTAAAAACGATACAGCGTCCTAGTATGGACAAGATGTAAATTGAGCTAAGAGCCCTGAAGAATAACCAATGGAGTCCATAACCCTGCCCAGGCCAAGCCGGAAGGGTCACCCTGCTAACAACGTCGATCTCAAAAACTGCTTAAACAAAAGGGCTACCAACAAAGGGCAAAGGAGAAAGAGAGCGGTCAGTACTGAGGCCAGGACACGACGAGACTAGAATTCGACGGTCCTCGCCTACATAGGTATGGTGGACTAAATCGGCAACGCAGCATGCACTAAACAACCTATAGAGACTCAATACAACTAGTGGCTATCATATAGGGATAAGAAAGACATATTCGGATCCAACCTGAAACTATCACCAAGCATACCCATCATGGTATTTCCCCCTCGATACCAAACGAGGAAGTCAACCGAGAAACTCACACAGTTGGCAGTTTTATTCATTCCATTATAGTTGCGGCAATTACTAGTCAGTTATAGATAGCATGAGTCATCCTGATATAATAAGCAGTGGGCAATTTTAGTTAACCATTCCATTGTAGTTGCAATACTTACTAGTCAGATACATATAGCATGGGGCATCCCAAAACCAACAGTTGTTGGTACTTTTATTTAGCCATTCCGTTGTAGTGAAGCTGATTACTAGTCATTATAAAGTCAAATTTATAGCACTACTTTAGTTATAGTTGTCTATGATCGAGATACTGTGCTCCAAGTCGTCCATAACCGCGGACACGGCTTCCAGAAAGTTTTATCCTACAGGGGGCACAAATAGCAACACATGCACGATCAACCTCGAAAAAAAACCAAATGAAAACCCAACGTGGCATTACGACAGAACATTCGCAAGATTCATATTTGATTTCAGGGGGCCATCCCACCAAGATACCCGCGATGAAGTCGGCCGGCTCCGAGATGGACCCAGAGGTTTGTACCAATGGTTGTAAACGACTGGGAACCCGAAAGTGTGACTGGGCTTATCGATACCGCGGAAACATTCCACATTTGTTCCTAAACAGTATAGGCACTCCACACGCAATCGTAAATAAAGAAGTAAAGCATGGCATAAGTACAGGATAGTAATAAATCCACAAACTAGTTTGTGGCCCCAAGGAATTAAATATGACTCAAGCTAGGGTTAGGGGGATTCATTGCCCCACATGCGGATAGTGCGAATATTCAAAGAACGGGTATCAAGTACTCGGGGTCCTACGGGACACAAGTGGATAGTTAAAAACCAAATAACATCTATTTATCACCTATCCCTCTGCATTATTTACCTACTTCAATTTTAGTTATTAAACAATAATTAAAGCCATGATCATCTCCAACATTAAACATGCAGCATTACTCCAATAACTGTGGAAGATCGACGACGCGACACATCACCTGCGCAAGAAACTACAACTCGCAAGATCGACTATCTACCAAAAACAGGTAATAGGATGTGTCCATGGAAATATAAGGGCTGCAGGGAAGTACAACGGGGTACGGAATCTATAGCATCGCAACACAAATAGCAATAGATCAACAGGAGGAAATAAAGACTACAAATGTAAAATAGGTAGAAAGGTGGAGAATTCTAGCCTAAAAAACATTGCCGAAGTTTCATCCGAAGATCGGGTCGACACTCACATCAACTCATCGGCCTAGTCCGTGAAGAAGCAAAACACTAGCACAAACACCGGATGCACTATTTAATACTACGAAAGAAGATCGGGCATGATGCATGTATGATGTATGACATGGCAAAGATGCGATACAATTAGGCAATATTAAACGGAACCGGGGTCCCGACATTTAATTAGATGGTTTATATTGTTTAGATACCCCGCAATTTAAATGTTGTCTTATCAAGGCAAAATATGTCACCAGTTCGCTACACAAATTTAAATGGGACCGATATTAGACTAGATTCGCCCGCATAAGGTCTCCATATTTAATTGTGAGGTGAATCGACAAAATACCCACATACAAATAAATGTGTATGCGATCATGAACGATTTATATGCAACAAGTCATAATAATATATTATAAAAATAGGGATCTTGGATAGGGGTCACACATGCCGGATCAAAGATCTTGGGGGTTCGATGGGGTTCGGGTCTCAACGGGATCGGTCTTCGGATTCTGGGAAGACGACCTTATCGTTTGGGCTTCGAGGTTCGGTGAAGGAGTACTTGAGGATCCATGAAGAAGGTCTTGTCGAATCATGACGATGATCTTCGGGTTTTGGGGTCGGGTTCGGTGAAAGTTATCGGCATTCCATGTATCGGACTGCCTGTACACTTGATGATCTTGGCGAGATACTTGCCCAACTCGGTGAAGTTGTATGACGAGAGGTAGCCGGAACCGCAACAAACTGCAACATCGTGACCAATCCATCTTCACGTGGTCATCACATCATTAGCACACATCCACCAACATACCAACACCACATCAGAGTAGGCAGCGACAACAACTTGGGTACGCGCGGACAAGCTTGTTCCCACCTATGCACACAGAAGCCCGTACTCGAGAAGAGCTTGCAGTGGGAGGGATGCGCGGCTGCTGCCCTTCTAGTGCTGAAGCAGGGGCACGCACGCGGTCGGGTATAGGGCCTGCTGTAGGAACGCCGCAAGAGAGGCAGCGGAGGCTCAGCCTCGGGGCGAGCTCTGGCGCATGGCGGCTGGGACCGATGGCGCTCGAGGTGGACGGCGGTGGAACGGGCAAGGCCGGCGTGGCTAGGGCCGACCAGAGGCGGCCAAGGCGACAACGAGAGAGAGCATGCGAGGGCAGGGCTCGCTGTGGGCGAGAGGGAGGCCAGGACGGCGGCTGCACGGTGACGAGGAAGGAGGCGGCGGAGCGCTACGGGGTTGGTGTTGAAGCCAGACGAGGCGTGGGAAGTGCTCGGGGCCGCGGGCATGGCGTCGGGCAGCCGTAGGGGGGCGCCGACCATGAGGAAGAGGAGGGCACGGCGCTTGCTCGCGGAGGGAGGGGCGCCGGCGATGAGGATGTGGCCTAGGCGAGGCGGCGGCCGGGCATCGGGGAGAGGGGCTCGCAGGGGCGTCGTGGAGAGGATCCGGCGGACAGAGGAGGACCGGCGGGCGACCGGGCTCTATAGAAGCAAGGAGGAGAGCCACGAGGCACCGACCGCGGTTACCAGGAGGGGCGCGGCGATGGCTTCGATCGGGAGGAGGCGGGGGAAGCGCGAGGAGAGGAATGGGCTTGGTGGGGATCGATCGGGGTGGGGCCAGGGGTTCGAGAACGGGGAGTGCGGCATGGACGACGCGTCGCGAGAGAGAGCGAGGGAGGTGGGGCCAGGGAATTGTATTCGGGGTTGGTGGGTTGTCGACCGCGAGCATGTGTGCGTCGCATGCGTTGTGTGGCCGGCGGCTGTAGGGAGGGAATATGATTGGATTAGGGTTATGCTAGGGTTTGGTTAGGGTTCAGCCGGCTGGGCCTTTGGGCCGGGCTGGTTTAGGTCTAGTTTTTAGGTTTATTATTTTAATAAAATATTATTTTTGTTTTGTTTTAAATCTTTTATCAAATAGTTTTTAGGCAAATAGTGTCGTAGATAAATATAAGATTTTGTTTTGAAACAAGAGGAGAGATATTGCAGTAACCAAAAATAGCTTTAGCTAAAACATTTTGAGAGACAAAATAAATGCATGATGCAATGATGGTGCACAAAATAGGTGACAATAGGCGATATTATAATTAGGTTTTATCCGGGGTGCTACAATTCTACACCACTAACAATGGATCTCGCCCTCGAGATCCGCCTCACGATACCGAGAAGAAGGCCGACGGTATGAATCTTCTGGCTTCGTGTAGATCCTCGCGACACCACTAACAATGATTCTTTCTTCATCTTGAAATTGGCGACACCACTGACAAGGGATTGTTATTCACTTTCGTTGAGAGAATACTCCGGAGGACAAAGGACGGAGGTAAAGGTATCAAAAGATAAAGCCACCTCTAACTTCTGTGGAAGGAGTAAAATTTCTTGATCCACTAATTCAATGTACAAGAGCGAATGGTAAGAGTAGTCGGATGGTGATCAGTCCATCGCGCACCCAAATCATTACTCTGCACATGAATAGTAAAATTATGCATCCAACTCTCGGAATCAGATTGAATATATCGACAATTGAGTTTTGGAAACAAAAGAATGATGTAGGCTCTTCATCGGTTCTGTCGTAGATGATATCGTCACGTTGGTAAACACTAGAAGATACAAATAAAAACTTTAGTGGTTTTTTGGTCCACTGAAAGGTACAACACAGGATGATTCCTCAGATAGCATGAAGACCAGATGTCGAAGCACCGTTACAAGAGGATGGAAGCGAAACCCTGAAGGTACGACAGAAACCCAACCACGAGAATTCCTGGACTCGGAGAAAAGGTAAGAGAGCATATTCAAACACGCAGAGGTAAGAGGAGAATAGCAGAGGGGTAAGGAGTAAAAGCAGACCTAATCAAATCTATCCAACCTATTTTCCAAAATAATTTTGACACTCTACAACGTCCGTTAGCTAGGTTATCATACAGGCTAGACCAGTGGGGTATCGTAACTGCTGATCTCTGATACCAGTCTGTAACACCCTCAGATTGGCCCTATGCAAGTTTCAGCGATTACCGCCGAACCCGCATAGAAACGATTCAAAGGTGCCCACCAGGCACTTTCGTGCGGGTGGAAAACGAAGTAATACCATTACACAATAGTCCACGATGGAACCCACAGAACAGATATATACAACAATGACTCAAAGAGTCAAGAATATAGATATATAATACAAAGATCCAAATCACCTTGAAAACGATATAGCGTCCGAGTACGGACAAGATGTAAATTGATCTAAGAGCCCTGAAGAATAACCAATGGCGTCCATAACCCTTCCCAGGCCAAGCCGGATGGGTAACCCTGCTAACGACATCGATCTCAAAACCTGCTTAAACAAAAGGGGTGCCGACAAAGGGAAAAGGAGAAAGAGAGCGATCAGTACAGAGGACAGTACACGGAGAGACTAGAATTCGGCGGTCCTCGCCTACATAGGTATGGTGGACCAAAGCGGCAACGCAACATGCACTAAACAACCTATAGAGACTCAATACAACTGGCTGCTATCATATAGGGATAATAAAGATCTATTTGGATCCAACCTGAAACTATCACCAAGCATACCCATCCTGGTATTTCCCCCTCGAGACCAAACAAGGAAGTCAACCGAGGAACTCACACAGTTGGCAGTTTTATTCATTCCATTATAGTTGCGGCAATTACTAGTCAGTTAAAGATAGCATGAGTCATCCTGATATAATAAGCAGTGGGCGGTTTTAGTTAACCATTCCGTTGTAGTTGCAATACTTACTAGTCAGATACATATAGCATGAAGCATCCCAAAACCAGCAGTTGTTGGTACTTTTATTTAGCCATACCGTTGTAGTGAAGCTGATTACTAGTCATTATAAAGTCAAATTTATAGCACTACTTTAGTTATAGTTGTCTATGATCGAGATATTGTGCTACAAGTCGTCCATAACCACGGACACGGCTTTCAGAAAGTTTTACCCTGTAGGGGGCACAAATAGCAACACACGCACGATCAACCTCGAAAAAAAACCAAATGAAAACCCAATGAGGCATCACGACAGAACATTCGCAAGATTCATATTTGATTTCAGGGGGCCACCCCACCAAGCTACCCGCGACGAAGTTGGCCGGCTCCGAGACGGACCCAGAGGTTTGTGCCAATGGTTGTAAACGACTGGGAACCCGAAAGTGTGACTGGGCGTGTCGATACCATGAAAACATTCCACATTTGTTCCTAAACAGTATAGGCGCTGCACGCACAATCATAAATAAAGCAGTAAAGCATGGCATAAGTACAGGATAGTAATAAAGCCCCAAACTAGTTTGTGGCCCCAAGGAATTAAATAGGACTCAAGCTAGGGTTAGGGGATTCATTGTCCCACATGCGGATAGTGCGAATATTCAAAGAACAGGTATCAAGTACTCGGGGTCCAACGCGAAACAAGTGGACGGTTCAAAACCAAATAACATCTATTGCCCACCTATGCCTCTACATTATCTACCTACTTCAATTTTAGTTATTAAACATTAATTAAAGCCATGATCATCTCCAACATTAAACATGCGGCATTACTCCAATAACTGTGGAAGATCGACGGCGCGACACATCACCTGCGCAAGCAACTACAACTCGCAAGACTGACTATCTACCAAACAACAGGTAATAGGATGTATCCATGGCAACATAAGGGCTGCAGGGAAGTACAACGAGGTACGGAATCTATAGCATCGCAACACAGATAGCAATAGATCAACAGGAGGAAATAAAGACTATAAATGTAAAATAGGTAGAAAGGGGGAGAATGCTTGTCTAAAAAACATTGCCGAAGTTTCATCCGAAGATCGGGTCGACACTTACATCAACTCATCGGCCTAGTCCGTGAAGAAGCAAAACACTAGCACAAACACCGGATGCACTATTTAATACTACGAAAGAAGATCGGGCATGATGCATGTATGATGCATGACATGGCAAAGATGCGATGCAATTAGGAAATATTAAACGGAACCGGGGTCCCGACATTTAATTAGATGGTTTATATTGTTTAGATACCCCGCAACTTAAATGTTGTCTTATCAAGGCAAAATATGTCACCAGTTCGCTACACAAATTTAAATGGGACCGATATTAGACTAGATTCGCCCGCATAAGGTCTCCATATTTAATTATGAGGAGAATCGACAAAATACCCACATACAAATAAATGTGTATGCGATCATGAACAATTTATATGCAACAAGTCATAATAATATATTATAAAAATAGGGATCTTGGATAGGGGTCACACATGCCGGATCAAAGATCTTGGGGGTTCGATGGGGTTCGGGTCTCAACGGGATCAGTCTTCGGATTCCAGGAAGACGACCTTGTCGTTCGGGCTTCAAGGATCGGTGAAGGAGTACTTGAGGATCCATGAAGAAGGTCTTGTCGAATCATGACGATGATCTTTGGGTTTTGGGGTCGGCTTCGGTGAAAGTTCTTGGTGTTCCATTTACATCGGACTCACTGTACACTTGATGATCTTGGCGAGATACTTGCCAAACTCGTTGAACTTATACGACGAGAGGTAGCCGGAACCGCAACAAACCGCAACATCGCCACCAATCCATCTTCACATGGTCACCACATCATTAGCACACATCCACCACCTACCAACACCACATCAGAGTAGGCAGCGACAACAACTTGGGTACACGCGGACAAGCTTGTTCCCACCTGTGCACACAGAAGCCCGTACTCGAGCAAAGCTTGCAGCGGCAGGGATGTGCGGCTACTGCCCTACTAGTGCTGAAGCCGGGGCACGCACGCGGTCGGGTATAGGGCCTGCAGCAGGAACGCCGCAAGAGATGCATTAGAGGCTCGGCCTCAGGGCGAGCTCTGGCGCATGGCGGCTGGGCGCTCGAGGTCGACAGCGGTGGAACGGGCGAGGCTGGCGTGGCTGGGGCCGCTCAGAGGCGGCCAAGGCGGCGACGAGAGAAAGCATGCGAGGTCGGGGCTCGCTGCGGGCGAGAGGGAGGCCAGGGCGGCGGCTGTACGGTGACGAGGAAGGAGGCGGCGGAGCGCTACGGGGTTGGTGTTGAAGCCAGACGGGGCGAGGGAAGTGCTCGGGGCCGTGGGCATGGTGTCAGGCAGCCGCAGTGGGGGCGCCGACCGTGAGGAAGAGGAGGGCACGGCGCTTGCTAGCGGAGGGAGGGGCGCCGGCGAAGAGGATGTGGCCTAGGCGAGGCGGCGGCCGGGCGTCGGGGAGAGGGGCTCGCAGGGGCGTCGCGGAGAGGATCCGGCGGGCAGAGGCGGACCGGCGGGTGACCAGGCTCTGCAGAAGGAAGGAGGAGAGCCACGGGGCACCGGCGGCGGTTACCAGGAGGGGCGTGGCGATGGCTTCGATCAGGAGGAGGCGGGTGAAGTGCGAGGAGAGGAATGGGCTTGGTGGGGATAGATTTGGGTGGGGCCAGGGGTTTGAGAACAAGGAGTGCGGCGTGGACGACGCGTCGCGAGAGAGAGCGAGGGAGGTGGGGCCAGGGAATTGTGGTCGGGGTTGGTGGGTTGTCGATCATGAGTATGTGTGCGTCGCGTGCGTTGTGTGGCCGGCGGCTGTAGGGAGGGAATAGGATTGTATTAGGGTTAGGCTAGGGTTTGGTTAGGGTTTAGCTGGCTGGGCCTTTGGGCCGGGCCGGTTTAGGTCTAGTTTTTAGGTTTATTATTTTAATAAAATATTATTTTTGTTTTGTTAAATCTTTTTATCAAATAGTTTTTAGGAAAATAGTGTCACAGATAAATATAAGATTTTGTTTTGAAACAAGAGGAGAGGTATTGCAGTAACCAAAAATAGCTTTAGCTAAACATTTTGAGAGACAAAATAAATGCATGATGCAATGATGGTGCACAAAATAGGTGACAACAAGCGATATTATAATTAGGTTTTATCCGGGGTGCTATAGGTAATAATTTGGGAACATAGATATGAACTGTGTAAACAGTTTTGGCGGGTATTTGATATATTGCCTATGCTTTACTAGATCTCTGTATTCAGATTTGTGTACAATATGACACTGTCAACATGATAATGGAAGATTTGAATGATTCCTGGTTATTTAAACTAGGGAGATGATTTAGAAACATCATTTATTTGGTTGCTGGTAGGGAACATGATGATTTATTTATTGGCATTTCATCTCATTCTAAACAATGGCTTCTGTTAAATGTCTTTGCTGTTGTGGTGCCTTGTTTCAGAGTGTGCACAGCAGCAGGGCTATCTATGCATCAACTGCTATGGTTGATCATTGATTCATGGACTTATAGGATCTGATTCATCTATTGTCAGTGTGGAGTACAAAGTGGAAATTTTATCTCTAAGACAGATCCAATGCTGAGTAATACTGTGATAAACACATATATTGTGCTTGTCATCTAATCTCAACCAATGATGCAGAGCTGAGGTTTAGAAGCATGTGCTAGTTTAAGATGGCCTTATAATGATTCCTAGGCTACCTGACTAGGAAGATGATTTATTAATTTTAGTGGATTCCTCTGCTATGAGATTAATACTATGGAACCCAATTGAAGGGTGCACAGTAACATATTCATAGTGAGTAGGATCTGCTGCTATGTTGATTAATATACATGGCCAAGGATTACTAGCCCTTGATGATTATTGTGTGCAATATGTTCCAGCCTATGATGCAAAGGTTGAGGCCTCATTTATATTGGTTTATAAGAATGAATACGCGAATGGTTTTCCTAGCTCAAGGATGATACTGGTATAGCACTTCTACCCAGTCTGAGAGCCCTCAATTTCCCCCTACTAAGAATTATGCTCTAAAATAAGTGAAAAGAGCATATGCTATTACTGTTATAAGTTGGCAACCTGATATGCAGAGTAGATCAGCTCGAATTGGTGAGGTTGTGAATAAGATATAGCTTCTCTTGATCTACTTCTATTGGATCTTGTGGTGGCAACCTATTGTGGTGTAAGAATTGTGGTTGCTTGGGTGGTTCTTGCTCCTCCTTGCTTGGCCTTTTGCTAATCTAGTTTAGTTCTTGATGGCACCTCTTCCTCCTGGTGCTATTAATTGTTCTTACTTAATCTGCTCTTGGATGGCTGGTCTAAGCAACTAGACCATATGATTTGTGTGGATAGATCAGGGATAAAACAGGGATGTCCCTGAATATGTAGTGGAAATTTGGTTGATGAGCTGAATGTAACTATGCAGATCTTGGTTGTGTTCTAACCAGAATAGTGGTGTTCTTATAAGGATCATTAGATGATGGATATGCTCTGGCTTTCCTTGTGGTTGTGTTGCGGCTGTTTTGCCTCAAATGGCAGGTGCCCTCTCTCTGATATGTTGACAACACATCATGGTGCATGTGATGTGTATGCTGCTTGCAAGTGGGACCTAGGGTCCAATTTTCAATTGTGTAGATATTTTCTGGTGGATATGATCAAGTGAAGATGTGGTTTTTTACCTCTTTTCCTCTTACCTTCCCTTGGTTAAACTTGCACCTGAATCAGCCTGTGATGCAATAGTCTGAGGCTACACATATGATAAGAACAGATACTTTTGATTTTGTGAAATTTTTCCCTTCTGATTTAAGCTCGATGATGAGTTAGACATAGCACTTCTATGTCAAATTTGAGAGAAAAAATTTAACCACTAACCCCTTTCTTTTTTGTTTTTTCTACTTATTTTATTTTTGTTTGTTTGCAGGTATAAGATCAGGAAGGGAATCTTCAGGACATGAAGATTTAGATTAGAACTACTTCTATTATTTTTGTAATTCTACTTCTTTTGTAAATTGTATTATATTATTTTTCCTTGTAATAAAATTTGCAACATTTTCTTATTGTTGTAATTTCCTTTTTTTATTTGAATATTGTAAAGACAATGTCATATATATTTTCTTGCAATAAAGAATTCTTTTACTTATTTCATTAATGTAATTCATTTTTCTGTTTATTTATACTTTATATCCATTACATGTTTATATCTTGTTTATAATTACTAATTCAATTCTTATTTGTTGTTGTAATTCTTTTCTTTGTATTAAAATTTTAATTATATTTCCTATTTGAATATCTGTGGATTTGTGGATTTTTCTAAATTCATAATTCAATTTGTGGATTTTTCTAAATTCATTTGAATTAAAATTTGATATTCAAATTTATATTTGAATATCTTCCCCCTTAATAAAGAATTCTACAAAGGTGATGTCAAAATCTATCGTAATTGTGCTAATGTTTCCATAAGAACAAAAGAGACCTCGATCACTCTGTAGTTTTTTAAATTTTGCGCGAAAATTCCCCGGATTTTCTATGCATGAATGCAAAGCACAAACATGTCTCCTGTCTATTTTGAGGTACTAATCCTGGGATGTTACATATGCCCACATTTTAATTTTTAAGTTGTAATTAGAACCATGATCATATCCACTAATAAGAATATGAAAAGCGCCCAACAACTATGGAAGGCGACAACTCGGATCAACACATGAGCAAGCAACTATGACTCACAAGGCCAATTATCTACCAAGCAACGGGTAATAGGAGGTATCTGAGGCAATATAGGCTTCAAGGGACAAAACGGGTATGAAAAACTAAAGCATCACGACACAGATATCAATAGGTCATCAGGAGGAAGTAAAGACTATAAATTTAAAATAGGTAGAAAGGGGGAGACTGCTCGCCTGGTAAACATAGTCGAAGATGCATTGGACGAAGGGCTTGTCGAACTTGCATCAACTCATCGACATAATCCGTGAAGAAACAAAGCACTAAAAGAAACACCGAATGCACTATTTAATACTACGATTGAAGATCAGACATGATGCGTGTATGATGCGTGACATAGCAAAGATGCGATGCAACTAGACAATATTAAGCAGAATGGGTGTCCCAACAACTAATTAGGTGGTTCATGTTGTTTATGTAGCCCACAATTTATATGTTGTCTTAACAAGGCAAAATATAACATCACTTTGCTACAAAAATTTAAATGGAGTCAATATAAGACTAGAATAGCCCGTTCATATAGTCTTCATATTTAATTATGAGGTGAATCAGCATAATGCCCCCAAACAAAATATGTATGCCACATGTACTATTTAAATGCAACAAGTCGATGGCTGGCTATTTATAAAATAGGGGTCTCGGAAAAAGGGTCACACATTAGGGGGTTCGGCGAACTTGGGTTCCAAGGGTGTTAGGGTCCGAATTTGAGAGGAGGTCAAATAACGCCAAGGTTCGGTCTTCGGGTTCCGAGATCAGAGATCTTAGGGGTTCCTTCTTGGAGGTCCCGGAGTCCGGGAGGGAGAACATAGCGTCCATGGCAAGTATCTACGACTCTCAAGGCTGACTATATACCACACAACAAGGAATATGAGGTGTCCATGGCAATATAGGGCTGCAAGGAATATAACGGGTATAGAATCTAAAGCATCGCAACACAAATAGCAATAGATCAACAGGAGGAAGTAAAGACTATAAAAACAAAATAGGTAGAAAGGGGGAGAATGCTCGCTTAAAAATATTGCCGAAGGTTCATCCGAAGATCGGGTCGACACTCGCATCAAATCATCGGTCTAATCCATAAAGAAGCAATGCACTAAAAGAAACATTAGATGCACTACTTAATACTACGGCAGAAGATCGGGCATGATGCATGTATGATGTATGACATGGCAAGGATGGGATGCAATTAGGCAATATTAAGAGGTACCGGGGTCCCGACAATTAATTAATAGGTTCATGTTGTTTAGATAGCCCACAATTTAAATGTTGTCTTAGCAAGGCAAAACTTATCATCCGTTCGCTACACAAATTTAAATGGAGCTAATATTAGACTAGATTCACCCGCATATGGTCTCCATATTTAATTATGAGGTGAATCGGCATAAGGCCCCCAAACCACATGATGATATGCAAGCATGAATAATTGAATATGCAACAAGTTGTATTATATTATGAAAATATGGTATCGGGAAGGGGTCACACATGGGGGGGTTCAGACCTGAGGGCTCGGGGTTCGGCGGGGTTCAGGTTCGGCGATATCGATCTTCGGGTCCGGGTCGTCCTTCGGATCCATGTTGCCGCACTCAGGGTCTTGGCGTCTTCGGGTTTCTAGGAAGGAGGCCTTGTCGTCCATGAAGAAGGACTTGGCGTACTTGAACAAGAGCTCGGACTACACATTGATGATGTTTGGTTTCAGTAAGGATGAACTTGGCGTTCCGGCCTCTCGCGTCGGTACCGGTCCATGGGCGATCTTCGCGTAGAAGATCTTGGCATCATTTTATTCGCCGGAGAGTAGGTGGCAGCATCACTATGAAGCAGCGTGGTCTGCAAAACCAAGGATGGACTGGCTCAAAAGCACGCTGCTGGCACACACAAAGGCAAACAATGCCAGGCAGCAGCGAAACGAACGAGAGCCCAGGGTCGTCGAGTTCCCTGGCAGCACTCAAAACGAGGAGGCGCGCCGGTCAACGGGGAGGGAATCCGGCGACGCAGGCTCGGGCATAGGCTAGAACAACGTGGACAAGCATGGGGCGGCACGACGCTAGGCAGACGCGTAGGCACGCGCGCCCTGGGATCCAACACAGCCGAAGCAGGACCGGTGGCCTACTTGCAGAAGACGTGCAACGACGAGGTGGCGCTCCGACTGGGATATTGCAGCAATGGGGATAAGCTTGGCGGTGAGTTCGGCGCAGGAGGCGCGGAGGGGTGCTCGGGCCGTGGATACGGGGACCCGTGAGGAGGGCGGCAAGGCAGGCGACATGGAGGAGGAGGTCCCACAACAACCCACGGGTGACGATGCAGGACGGACGGCTCCGGCGAGGCAGGGTGAAGGCGTGATGACCCATAATGTGGCATCCCGCAAAACCACTACTAGAAAATCGCGTTGTTTTTGGTGCATTGCATCATCATTATCGCATGGCTTGTCTCTGCGCATCATCATATCATCAGCATGCATCCATTCGTTAAAACCATTTTTGCTAAAAACCCTATTTTGGTTTTCTATATTACTCGCCCCGTCTTTATTCAAATCAATCCGGGTCTCTGGAATATTTTTTATTTCGTCTGGCAATATTTTGCAAACGCCCGGTTTTAATTAAATAAATTATTTAATTAATTAGTGGGGGCAGTCGAACGGGCCAACCCGACCCGAACGACCACCCCCGTATAACACAATCGGTCCATCCTGCCAGCCCCACCTAAATCCTATTCCACCTAAAACTCTACCCACACACCCCTCCACATCACCCCACCCAATCCCTGGACGCCACCTCATCTCTCCCCTCTTCCCTAACCATTCCTGACCCGCCACATGGCCCAACCCTCTCACACCAACCACGCCGGCCACACTCACCACCCACGTCCCCAGTCCACTCTCCGCCTGCGCCCCGCCATCCCTCGACCCACCAACGCCCCACCCTGCATCGAGCCACCCCGGCCCAAGGGACCCACCACCCCACCGCTGCGCTGTTCTCTCTTCCTCCCCTTCTCTCCTCGCCGCCTGCCTCCCCGACCCTCCTCTCGCCTCATGTCCTCGCCCCAGACGCCACCGCTCCCTCCTCTCCGTTCCGCCTCTTCTCCGTGGCGCTTCCGGCCGCCTCGCCTTGAGACGCGCTAGCCCCGGCCCGCCATTACCTACCCGCCCCATCCTGGCTGGCCAGGCTCCTCCTCCTCTCGCCACTCTGCCCGCCAACCGCCTCCGCCACAGACTGTGAAGCTCCGCCTCAAAGCGGCCTCCGCCAGGCGCGCCCAGATCCCCGCCGCCTCTCCGTGCCCGCCCGCCTCAGTAGCCGCCCGCCCAGTAGCAGACGCCGGCGCCGACCCCGCCTCTCTGCTCCGCCCCGCAGCCTCCGTCCGCCGGCGCCGCCTCGGTCTCCTTCGCCCCCGTCGCCAGACGTCCCCGACCCGATGCTGTCCGCCCTTCGCGCCTCTGCCGTGCCCGAGCCCCGTGCCTCGTCGTCATCCCTTTGTTGCTGCCGAGTTGTTTGGTACAAGTGCAGGATCTCTAGTACCAGTGGGTTGCCCCAGGTGCCGTGTTTTGGTGATGTTCAGGAGAAAGTGGGGCGAGAAGATGTTTGCTGTGGCGACCCCGTGGAGATGGATCAGTGGCGACCCTCGGGTTTCAGTGACCTCCACCCAACAAGTCCGACGAGTACCTCACCCAGAACCTCGGAAGCGACAAATCTACCGATGACCGAGGGCCCGGTTGCCAAGATCCGCGGCTCGGAGATACCGGAACACCAAGTACGTCGAGACCCTGAAGACCCGTTCCCGGGGGCGAAGTCTGGACCCGATGACCGCCAAGAACGCCACCGGTTCAACAAGCACTTCGCCGCGGAGCGCCAAGTTCTCCCTCCCGGATACCAAGACCGCCTCGATGGCGCGGACCCGACAAGACCCTCGCAACGGCAAGACCGACCCCGTGGACCCGACAAGACCTACGCGACGATAAGAACGGCTCCGACCCGGAAGAATCCGACGCGCCCCGACACCGACCCAAGCTCTGCTTCCCGGACGCGGCAAGACCTACCTCTATTATCCGAGAATGTTCCGTCGAGACCGATCCCGTCGAACCCCAGACCCTGGACCCCGAGACCAACCCAGGACCCCGGAACCCCAAGTTCGTTGAACCCTAACAAGATCTGCCGAACCCTAAAATGTGTGACCCTTTTCCTCGAACCCTATTTTATAACATAACAACCTGTTGCATGTTTAATTGTCATCTCGCATGCATATCTGTGGTTTGGGGGCCTTATGCCGATTCACCCTATAATTAAATATGGGGCCCATATGCGGGCAAATCTAGTCTCATATTGGCCTCATTTAAAACTTGTGTAGCGAACCGGTGATATATTCTGCCTTGTTAAACAACATTTAAATTGCGGGGTATCTAGACAACTTGAACCGCCTAATTAATTGTCGGAACCCCGGTTCCACTTAATATGACCTAATTGCATCGCACCTTTGCCATGCCATACATCATACATGCATCATGCCGATCTTCTGCCGTTGTATTAAATATCGCATCCGGTGTTTCTTCTAGTGCTTTGGTTCTTCGCGGATAAGGCCGTTGAGTTGATGTGAGCTTCGCCACGATCTTCGGTTGAACCTTCGACAATGTTTTCAGGCGAGCACCTCCCCCTTTCTACCTATCTTACTTTTCTAGTATTTATTCCCTCCTGTTGATCTTTGCTATCTGTGTTGCGATGCTCTAGTTTCGTACCCGTGATATCCCCTGCAGCCATATATAGCCTTGGACACATCCTATTACCTGTTGTTTGGTAGATAGTTGGACCCGCGTGTCGTAGTCGCTTGCTCTAGTGTTTTGCTTGTCGTCAAGTACCACCATTGTTGGAGGAAGTGCCGCATGTTGACGTTGGAGATGATCATGGCTTTAATTATTGTTCACTTTAATTCCTGTTTAACAACTAAAATTGAATTAAGCAGAGGCATCGGTGGGTGATAGGTAAGATTTGGTTTCCGACCGCCCACTTGTGTCCCGTAGGACCCGAGTTCTTGACACCTGTTCCGAGATCGAGCGCGCTAACCACAGGTGGGGAGATATGGGCCCCCCATTGATAATTACCTGATTTCAAAGTATTGTACTGGGGGCCACAACTAGTTTGAGGTTTTATTTACTATCCTGTACTTATGCCATGCTTACTGCTTTATTTAAATTGTGCGACAGATAGCAGCACGTATTTAGGATCGGGACACGATTCCATGTGCCGACAGTCCTGTTTGGGGATTTGCTATCGTACAGCCGCCCACCCAAACCACGAGTCCGTCTCGAGACCGGCCGACTCCGCTATGGTGTCGACTCGTGGGTGGCCCCATGTACTTGCTTTGTTGCGGGAACGTCGTGACTTAGGCCCCGACATACCGATGGGTGTATGTTAACCGATCCGCAAAAGGGTCAAGTGCTCGGATACTTTGGTGCACCGCAGGTTAAATCTTTCGAGAAGTCGTGTCCGCGGTTATGGACGACTTGGAGCACAGTGCTGGATCATAGACAACTATAACTAAAGTTTATTGTTTTAAATTGACTTGTTTCCGATATGACTAGTAATCAGCTTCATCACAACGGAATGGCTAAGTAAAAGTACCACCAACTGCTGGGTTTTGGGTTTATCTCATGCTAAGTGTATCTGACTAGTAAGTGTTGCCACTTTAACGGAATGATTAACTAAAAATGCCCACTGCTTACTTTATCAGGACGATTATCTAAATCTGACTAGTAATTGCTGCAACGACAACGGAATAAGTAAAACTGCCAACTGTGTGAGTTCCTCGGTTGACTTCCTCGAAGGTCTCGAGGGGGAAACGCCAGGATGGGTTTGTTTGATGCTAGTATCAGGTTGGATCCGAATAGGTCTTTCTTACCCCTCTCTGATAGCCGTCAATTGTATCGAGTCTCTATAGGTTGTTTAGCGCATGCTGCCGCTGCCGCTCAGTCCACCATACCTATGTAGGCGAGGACCGCCAATCTAGCCTCGCTGCATCGGCCTCGATCGACGCTCCTTCTTTTCCTTTGCCCTTTGTCGGCACCCCTTTGTTTAAGCAGGTTTTGAGATCGACGCCGTTAGGTGGGTTACCCTTCCGGCTTTGGGCAGGTTATGGACGCCATTGGTTATTCTTCGTGGCTCTTAGCCCCATTTGCATCTTGTCCGTAGCTGGACGCCTATCGCTTTCAAGGTGATTTGGATCTTGCATATTATATTTGTATTCTTGACTCTTTGAGTCATTGTATATATATCTGCTGTGGGTCCCATCGAGGACTGTGTAATGTTATTACTTTGCTTTCCACCCGCACGAAAGTGCTGGTGAGCACCTTCAATCGCTTTCTATGCGGGTTTGGCGAGTTTGGCTAAAACTTGCATAGGTCCGATTCGAGGGTGTTCTGAGTGGTATCGAGCTCAGCGGTTGCGATACCCACAAGTCCAAATTTCAGAGGATAACCTAGCTAACGTCAAGTAGAGTGTCAAAACTATTTTAAAATCGGTTGGATAGTTACGATTAGGTCTGATTTTACTCCTTACCCTCTGCTATTCCCTCTTATCTCGGCGTGTTTTGAATCGCTCTCCTTCCTCTTCGAGTCCGGATTTCTCGTGGCTGGGTTCCGTGCACCTTCGTGGTTTCGCCTTCTTTGTTAACGGTGCTCTCCCATCCGGTGTTCATGCTGCTTGAGGAATCCGTCTTCTGTGGTACCATTCTTTGCTCCTTGTTTGTGCCTTCCGGTGTTCTGACGCGACGACATCATCTACGTCAGATCCGATGCAGAGTCTGCATCACTCCTTGTTTCCGAACCTCGCTTGTCGAGATCTTCAGTCTGAATCCTGTGAGTTGGTTGCATAATCTGTCTATTCGTGTACAGGGTAATGCTTTGAGTGCGGGATGGAGTCGCGACCATACCACTACTCTTATCATTTGCTCGGTATATTGAATAGTGGATCGATGCAATTTTACTCCTTCCATGGAAGTTAGAGGTGGCCTTACCTTTAACTTCGTCCGTTGTTCATCCGGAGTGTTTTCTTGACGAACGGGATCAACGACCTCTTGTTGGTGGTGTCGCGAAGATCTACACGATGCGAGAGGATGCAGATCGCCGACCTTCTTCCGGTACCATGAGGCGGATCTCGAGGGCGAGATCCCTTGTTAGTGGTGTCGAATTGTGGCATCCCGCAAAACCACTACTAGAAAATCGCGTTGTTTCTGGTGCATTGCATCATCATTATCGCATGGCTTGTCTCTGCGCATCATCATATCATCAGCATGCATCCATTCGTTAAAACCATTTTTGCTAAAAACCCTATTTTGGTTTTCTATATTACTCGCCCCGTCTTTATTCAATTCAATCCGGGTCTCCGGAATATTTTTATTTAAATGCGGCAATATTTTGCAAACGCCCGGTTTTAATTAAATAAATTATTTAATTAATTAGTGGGGGCAGTCGAACGGGCCAACCCGACCCGAACGACCACCCCCGTATAACACAATCGGTCCATCCTGCCAGCCCCACCTAAAACTCTACCCACACACCCCTCCACATCACCCCACCCAATCCCTGGACGCCACCTCATCTCTCCCTCTTCCCTAACCATTCCTGACCCGCCACATGGCCCAACCCTCTCACACCAACCACGCCGGCCACACTCACCACCCACGTCCCCAGTCCACTCTCCACCTGCGCCTGGCCCCGCCTGTCCTGACCCACCGACGCCCCACCCTGCACCACTGGCCCCAGGACCCACCACCCCCCACCTGCCGTGCGCTGTTCCTTTTCTTCCTCCCCCTTCTCCCCTCGCTCGCTCGCCCTCTCCCGACCCCTCCTCTCGCCTCATGCTGTCCTCCGCCCAGACGCCACCGCTCCTCCCTCCGTTCCTCCTTGGCCTCCAGGCCGCCTCTTCTCCGCGCCCGGCCGCTCGCCTCGCTCGCCGGAGACGCTTAGCCCGCCTCGGTTACCTACCGCCCATCCGGCCAAGGCCGCTCCTCTCCTCTCGCTAGCTCGCCAACTGCTCTCCACAAGACCTCCGCTTCCGCCCCCGCAGCGCCTCCGCCTGCCTGCGCTCCATCCCCCGCTGCCGCCTCTCCCGTCGCCCGCCCAGACGCCCTGGCGCCTCGCCTCCAGCCTCCGGCTCACGGCGCCTCGGTCTCCTTCGCCCCCGTCGCCAGACGTCCCCGACCCGATGATGTCCGCCCTTCGCGCCTCTGCCGTGCCCGAGCCCCGTGCCTCGTCGTCATCCCTTTGTTGCTGCCGAGTTGTTTGGTACAAGTGCAGGATCTCTAGTACCAGTGGGTTGCCCCAGGTGCCGTGTTTTGGTGATGTTCAGGAGAAAGTGGGGCGAGAAGTTGTTTGCTGTGGCGACCCCGTGGAGATGGATCAGTGGCGACCCTCGGGTTTCAGTGACCTCCACCCAACAAGTCCGACGAGTACCTCACCCAGAACCTCGGAAGCGACAAATCTACCGATGACCGAGGGCCCGGTTGCCAAGATCCGCGGCTCGGAGATACCGGAACACCAAGTACGTCGAGACCCTGAAGACCCGTTCCCGGGGGCGAAGTCCGGACCCGATGACCGCCAAGAACGCCACCGGTTCAACAAGCACTTCGCCGCGGAGCGCCAAGTTCTCCCTCCCGGATACCAAGACCGCCTCGATGGCGCGGACCCGACAAGACCCTCGCAACGGCAAGACCGACCCCGTGGACCCGACAAGACCTACGCGACGATAAGAACGGCTCCGACCCGGAAGAATCCGACGCGCCCCGACACCGACCCAAGCTCTGCTTCCCGGACGCGGCAAGACCTACCTCTATTATCCGAGAATGTTCCGTCGAGACCGATCCGTCGAACCCTGACCGGACGGACGAGACCAACCCAGACCGGAACCCCAAGTTCGTCGAACCCTAACAAGATCTGCCGAACCCTAAAATGTGTGACCCTTTTCCTCGAACCCTATTTTATAACATAACAACCCGTTGCATGTTTAATTGTCATCTCGCATGCATATCTGTGGTTTGGGGGCCTTATGCCGATTCACCCTATAATTAAATATGGGGCCCATATGCGGGCAAATCTAGTCTCATATTGGCCTCATTTAAAACTTGTGTAGCGAACCGGTGATATATTCTGCCTTGTTAAACAACATTTAAATTGCGGGGTATCTAGACAACTTGAACCGCCTAATTAATTGTCGGAACCCCGGTTCCACTTAATATGACCTAATTGCATCGCACCTTTGCCATGCCATACATCATACATGCATCATGCCGATCTTCTGCCGTTGTATTAAATATCGCATCCGGTGTTTCTTCTAGTGCTTTGGTTCTTCGCGGATAAGGCCGTTGAGTTGATGTGAGCTTCGCCACGATCTTCGGTTGAACCTTCGACAATGTTTTCAAAGCACCTCCCCTTTCTACCTATCTTACTTTTCTAGTATTTATTCCTCCCTGATCTTTGCTATACGTGTTGCGATGCTCTAGTTTTGCACCGTGATATCCCCGCAGCCATATATAGCCTTGGACACATCCTATTACCGTTGTTTGGTAGATAGTTGGACCCAGTGTCGTAGTCGCTTGCTCTAGTGTTTTGCTTGTCAAGTACCACCATTGTTGGAGGAAGTGCCGCATGTTGACGTTGGAGATGATCATGGCTTTAATTATTGTTCACTTTAATTCCTGTTTAACAACTAAAATTGAATTAAGCAGAGGCATCGGTGGGTGATAGGTAAGATTTGGTTTCCGACCGCCCACTTGTGTCCCGTAGGACCCGAGTTCTTGACACCTGTTCCGAGATCGAGCGCTAACCACAGGTGGGGAGATATGGGCCCCCCATTGATAATTACCTGATTTCAAAGTATTGTACTGGGGGCCACAACTAGTTTGAGGTTTTATTTACTATCCTGTACTTATGCCATGCTTACTGCTTTATTTAAATTGTGCGACAGATAGCACGTGTACTGTTTAGGATCGGGACACGATTCCGCGGTGCCGACAGTCCCCGTTTGGGGATTTGCTGTCGTGCACAGCCGTCCACCCAAACCCTGAGTCCGTCTCGGAGACCGGCCGACTCCGTTGCGGGTGTCGACTCGGTGGGGTGGCCCCCATGTACTTGCTTTGTGTCTGGGAACGTCGTGACTTAGGCCCCGCCGACATACCGATGGGTGTATGTTAACCGATCCGCAAAAGGGAAGTGCCCGTGGATACTGGTGCACCTGCAGGTTAAATCTTTTCGAGAAGTCGTGTCCATGTTATGGACGACTTGGAGCACGAAGGTTGGATCATAGACAACTATAACTAAAGTTTATTGTTTTAAATTGACTTGTTTCCGATATGACTAGTAATCAGCTTCATCACAACGGAATGGCTAAGTAAAAGTACCAACAACTGCTGGGTTTTGGGTTTATCTCATGCTAAGTGTATCTGACTAGTAAGTGTTGCCACTTTAACGGAATGATTAACTAAAATGCCCACGCTTACTTTATCGTGACGATTATCTAAATCGACTAGTAATTGCTGCAACGACAACGGAATAAGTAAACCGCCAACCGTGTGAGTTCCTCGGTTGACTTCCTCAAGGTCTCGAGGGGAAACGCCAGATGGGTTTGTTTGATGCTAGTATCGGTTGGATCCGAATAGGTCTTTCTTACCCTCTCGATAGCCGCCAATTGTATCGAGTCTCTATAGGTTGTTTAGCGCATGCCGCCGCCGCCACCCACCATACCTATGTAGGCGAGGACCGCCAATTCTAGCCTCGCTGTAATCGCCTCAAGATCGACGCTCCTTCTTTTTTCCTTTGCCCTTTGTCGGCACCCTTTTGTTTAAGCAGGTTTTGAGATCGACGTTAGCAGGGTTACCTTCCGGCTTGGCCTGGCAGGGTTATGGACGCCATTGGTTATTCTTGGGCTCTTAGCCCCATTTGCATCTTGTCCGTAGCTGGACGCTCTATCGTTTTCAAGGTGATTTGGATCTTGCATATTATATTTGTATTCTTGACTCTTTGAGTCGCTGTTGTATATATATCTGTTCTCTGGGTCCCATCGAGGACTGTTGTGTAATGTTATTACTTTGCTTTCCACCCGCACGAAAGTGCCTGGTGGGCACCTTCGAATCGTTTCTATGCGGGTTTGGCGAGTTTGGCTAAAACTTGCATAGGGCCGATTCTGAGGGTGTTACACATAAGTATAGGGGGTGTATCATAGTACTTCCGATAAATAGGAGTGTCGATCCCAACGAGGAGCAGAAGGTGCTGAACAGTGGTATGGAGCAGGAAATCCCTGTGAATACTTAGCAAACGGATTTTTAGTGGTTTTCTAACAAGGCAACAAAAAAAGAGCAAGTAACAAGAGTAACGAACAAACGGAGCAAGTGGCCCAATCCTTTCTTAGCAAAGGACAAGCCGGTGGAAATACTTATAAGGACCAAACATTCTCGAGGACACATGGGAATTCTGTCAAGTGCTTTCCCTTCAAATATTTAAGTACTCTTCTTTGGTGTTTGTAAGTGTTGTGTGGGTGAACCTGTGCTAACATACCTCCCTTCCTAGGATTAATACATACTTGTGATTAAACCCCCTGCAAACATCCGTAACTACAGGAAAGTAATTAAGATATAAATCTAACCACATCCTTAAACTCTGAGATCCTACACTCCCTTGTGCAAAGGTGTCCTAACGGGGGTTCAGGTTTCTGTCACTCCGGCAACCCCACGATTAGTAGCCAAATAAACAATGCATTCCCCTAGGCCCATAAATGGTGAAGTATCATGTATTCGACGTTCACATGACACCATTAGAAGAATAGCACCACAACTTAAATACTAAACCATTAAATAATAACTCATCATAGATTCACTAATAACAACATGACTTCTCCCATGTCCTCGAGAACTAGACGAACTACTCACAAAACATCATATGGATCAAGATCAAAGATGATATGATAATGGATAACAATATGAATATAAACAATAATCCAATGGTTCCACTCACAAGCATCAACTACAATAGTAATTAACACCGGGAAAGTTTCCCCTAAGAACTAAAGCAATATCCAACACAATTGTTACATCGGGACGGAGTGGTGATGATGGTGCTGGTGGAGATGATGGTGTGGATGATGATGATGATCCCGATGAAGCCTAGATTGATGACGGTGTTGATGGCGACGGTCTCCCCTCTCCGGGAAGGAATTCCCCCGGCAGAAATCTGTCTGCTGGAGAGATCTTTCTCTCTCGGTGTTTTCCCCCAGTGGCGGTGGAAATCTATCTATGGTCGCTCCCTTGGCCTTAGGGTTTCGTAGGGAAGATATAGGCAAAGGGACGGAGTCGGAGGTTGGGCAGGTGGGCCACACCTACCCTAGGCGCGGGGTTAGGTAGGCCCGCGCCTAGGGGGTGTGGGCCCCCTGAGGCCCTTCTCCGTCCCTCCTTCTTGCTCCCTCATTCTTCTCGTAAAATAATATGTTTCCATATTTTTCTGGTATTTTTCTAATCTTTGCGAAACACCGAAACGCCTTCTTTTCCATCAGAATCCAGACTCCGGCAGTCCATCCTCCAAGAATCATCTAACATGCATAAACAGATGAAAAGCCATAAGTAATACCTCATAATAAGATAAACATCTATGAATAGAGGTAAATTATGCTATAGAAAGGTGATGCAGATTGGGCGTATCAACTCCCCCAATCTTAGACTTTGGTTATCCCCAAGTGAATACTTGAGCTCAGTAAACATGTCCATTGGTTTATGGAGTGAAGTGTCGATAAAAGAATACAAACAAGAAGCATCACACTTACCAATGCACAACTCATAGAAGAAAGCAACTCACCATTATATAACTTAGCTTGCAACCAAGTACAACAGTCACAATAGAGATGCATAAAGATAAATCATAATTGCAATTGGAGAACTTGTTCTTGGTTAGAGAACACCTGGCAAACAGTTTCATAAAAGCTTTTTGTAGAAGATTCAAAACAGGAGCACTCTTTGCTCAAAAGGTTTTTACAAGTGAAGCCCTTCAAAGTAATACTCAATAGATAAGAGTCTTGTGCAAACAAGGAAGATGAAGAACATGATTGAATAAATCACCATATGAATGCTTGTAACACAACAACTCAAATGCTTGCTGGAGATAGAGAGGAAGTAGGTTTACTGACTCAACGATAAACTAGGAGAAAGGTCCCTTCTTAGAGGGTAGCAGGGATTACAAGTCATAAAGAGCTTTCAAAAGATTATGGTACTTACTAGCTTTGAGGCCTCATTGCCCCTATCATAGGCATATTGAGATGATTAAGGTTAAAGTGAACAAATATGGAGTATATGCTTGACGAAATATAAGTTGGCAATCTCATTCCCCTTGAATATGAGGGCCACTCCTCATGCATACTCAACTTTGGGCCTAGGTAAGTTCTCTTCATTGTAAGTATTTGCATATCTTTGAGAACCGCCAACGGGGTACCCCTTGCACATGGTACAGGAGCTTTACCATAACCAAAATGATAAGGCAAGCAGACAATGAGCATCTCAGCAATCTTTTTATTTACCATATGCATAGCTTTTTATTGAGGATGCTTCATAGATAGCTCACTATGGTGATGCTGCAAGTTTCCACCATGATTAAGCATGGCTTAGGCTAGCGGCCCAGGCATTTCTCTAACACAGGATACAAAATCCATGGACTTACAAGTTCCCTATTTATTTCACACTGTTGACATCCATAGACAAAAGAGCACGATATCAACTGTGTACAGAGTACAAGTGCAATGTTGAAAATGTTCCGCGTGACAGCACGGTTCTGCTAATTCCAACGTATAGATGCAAGCATATACAACTTCGATGTTCACAATGGTTCAAGTCTATTAGGGCAAAGAAATAAAGTGTGCCATCAAGTTCGTGAGAGCCTTACTAACTAGTTTTCACATAACAAAATACTTTTTTAATTCGAAAGGTAGATGAAGCTTGAGAATTTGCTAGGAATAGAAAAAGCTACTAGGTAGATATGGTGGACACAAGTGGCAAAGGTTTTTGGTTCAAAGGGTTTTGGAAACATGAGAAGTATGCCTTCTCAAAACAGGTTTTTGGCTATCAAGGCTGGGTAGCAAGAAAGAGAGTTGAAAGAAACAAGCAAGCATACAAGTAATAAAGACAAACATGCAATCTTACTTGAAGACACAAAAGAATCTTAAATAAAGAATACTAAGCTTATGATCCAACAAGAAAGAAAACAAATGATACAAAATACCTGTAAGCTTTTTCTTTCTTTTTTCTCTTTCATAGTAATGCTACTAGCCAGAACTCGGTTTGCCAAAACTAATTTAGATCCACTTGATGATCCCAAAGTGGTGCCAATACTGATCAACAAGATCCATCATATAATAGAGATTGCAAACTAAAATAAGAACTGCAAAAAATAAAAGATGAGACTTCTCATTAATATTCCAATAAAGGCACTCACACCAAGGGATACATAGATAATCAACTAAAGGAGAGATACTTCCACATGCAAACCAAACTATAAGATAACCTCTCTACCACAGATATGAATCCACTAAAAAGGTAAAAGATAAAAGATAATGGTGATGATACCGCGGCACTCCCCCAAGCTTGTAACAAGACAAGGGGATGCCAAACCTGATGATGAATTACTCCCTTGGTGATGGTGATGTTGCCTTGTCATCATCAAAATTCCACGGCAATGGTTACCCATCCAAAAAGGATGTCCTTGTGTCCACAATACTGAAACTAGCAGTAGAGCTTATGCGATCAAATCTAGCCTCATACTCACAGTTTTGGTTCTGTATGTCATAGAGATGTTCTTGCAATTGGTTGGTGGTCTGTCGGAGTGAAAAGATCTCTTCTCGGAGCTCAGCTACTTCTCCCTCGTTCTTGGTGATGAGTTCTGAACTTATCTTGTGAATCACATCCACTTCGCGTTCTTCCATCTTCTTGTACCTGAAAACTTCATGTTCCAATGCTTCCATCATGTCTTCCAGACTGCCTTCTCCTTTAGGGCCTTGAACTTCTTTCATTTGTACCTTCCCTTCCTTGAGGATCAACTCTTTGGGATGAATCCTCAACTCATACATGTACGGGTTGAGGATGTCCACAGAGGAACCCTCCGTGGGTGATCCAGAGGAAGACATTGAGGCTCCAAATCTAAGAATTTTCCTGACAGAAACAGATCAAAACGAAAACACGACGAGAACACGGTGCAAGAACCTCGAGGAAACTGGGGGGTTATATATTATGAAGTTTCAATGCATAAGGAAGGTTTTGACACGGAAACGAGGCGGAGACGGAGTTTGAGGGGGAGACACCCCCTCAGGCGCGGCCAGGCTGGGCCTGCGCCTAGGGTGGGTTTGTCCACCCCGGGCTCCTTTTCCTCTTCAGTTTTGTCTCGTAACTTCCCTTATGTATTAAAAACATCAAAAATATAAAAAGCTTGGAGTTTCACGAACCTTCTGTTTTCACCACTTTTACCTATTTAAAGACGAACTCTGCAGTTTCTGGTGTTTGGTTCTTGATAAATTCTTCTGGAGTCACCATTTGAATGACATCCACATCTTCATTGTAAGAATCTCCAGAAATATAATGTTTTAGTCTTTGACCATTAACCACCTCTGTTGTGTCATCCTTTAGAGAAAATTTTTTGATGGCACCTGAACGGTATACTTCCTTGATAACAAAAGGTCCTTCCCATTTGGAGAGTAGTTTTCCTGCAAAAAATCTGAGACGAGACCTATACAAAAGAACTTTCTCACCAACATGGAACTCCCTTTTGAGAATTCTCCTATCATGCCATCTTTTTACTTTTTCCTTAAAGATCCTAGAATTTTCGTAAGCTTCCCCTCTCCACTCATCTATATTACTTAAATCAAGCAGTCTTTTCTCACCAGCAAGTCCAAAATCTCTATTCAACTCTTTCACTGCCCAATAAGCTTTGTGTTCTAATTCTAAAGTTAAGTGACGAGCTTTCCCATAGACCATTTTGTAAGGAGACATCCCCATAGGATTTTTATAAGCAGTTCTATAAGCCCACAAAGCGTAATTCAAATTTTTAGCCCAATTTTTCCTAGATCTATTGACAGTTTTCTGCAAGATAGATTTAATTTCCCTATTGGAAAGTTCTACTTGCCCACTAGTTTGGGGGTGACAAGCTGAAGCAATTCTGTGGTTTACATCATACTTAGCGAGAGTTTTTCTAAAACCCCCATGAATAAAATGAGAGCCTCCATTAGTCATGAGATATCTAGGTACACCAAACCTAGGAAAAATGACATCTTTAAGCATTTTCAAAGAGGTCTTACCATCAGGATTGTTTGTAGGTATGGCTTCCACCCATTTTGTAACATAGTCAATAGCAACAAGAATATGAGTATACCCTTTTGAAGGAGGAAAATGCCCCATAAAGTCAAATCCCCAACAATCAAAAGGTTCAATAACAAGAGAAGAATTCATAGGCATTTCATTGCATCTAGAGATGTTACCTACTCGTTTGCATTCATCACATGATAAGACAAACTTCCTTGCATCTTTAAAAAGAGTAGGCCAATAAAATCCAGATTGTAAAACCTTTTGTGTAGTCCTATCCCCAGCATGATGTCATCCATAAGCACTGCCATGACATTTTCTCAATATCTCTTGTTGTTCAAATTCTGGAACACATCTTCGCATAATACCATCTACTCCTTCTTTATATAAGTGTGGGTCATCCCAAAAATAATGCCTTAGATCATAAAAGAATTTCCTTATTCGCTGAGCTGTAAAGGTTGGAGGAAATACTTGGAAACAATAAAGTTAGCATAATCAGCATACCAAGGACTCTCATGTGGACTTACCCTTATTGTAGCTAACTGCTCATTTGGAAAACTATCATTAACAGGCAAAGGGTCAAAAGAAATGTTCTCCAAACGAGATAAATTATCAACAACAGGATTATTAGCACCTTTCCTATCCACAATATGCAGATCAAACTCTTGAAAAAGCAACACCCACCTTATAAGCCTAGGATTAACGTCCTTCTTTTTCATAAGGTACTTAATAGCTGCATGATCAGTATGAATAGTAACCTTAGAGTCAACAATATAAGGTCTAAACTTATCACAAGCAAAGATTACAACTAAGAACTCTTTTTCAGTAGCAGCATAATTCTTTTGAGCAGCATCCAAGGTTTTGCTAGCATAATGAATAACATTCAGCTTCTTGTCAACACGTTGTCCAAAGATAGCACCCACATCAAAGTTACTAGCATCACACATAATTTCAAAAGGTAAAATCCAATCAGGTGGTTGGACAATAGGAGCATTTGTCAAAGCTTTCTTCAAAGTTTCAAAAGCTTCCTTAGAATCATCATCAAAACAAAAGGTACATCTTTTTGAAGAATATTAGTAAGGAGCTTTGAATTTTGGAGAAATCTTTAATAAACCTCCTATAGAAACCAGCATGACCAAGAATACTATGAATACCTTCGATATCTCTAGGACAAGGCATCTTCTCAATTGCTTCAATTTTGGCTCTGTCAACTTCAATGCCTCTTTCAGAGATCTTGTGTCAAAGAACAATCCCTTCATTAACCATGAAATGGCATTTCTCCCAGTTAAGAACAAGGTTGGTTTCTTCACATCTCTGCAAAACTTTATCAAGGTTGTGCAAACAGTTATCGAAAGAAGTTCCATAGACGGAAAAATCGTCCATGAAAACCTCCACAATTTCTTCACAAAAACCATGAAAGATAGCAGACATACATCTCTGAAAGGTAGCAGGAGCATTACATAAACCAAAAGGCATAAACCTATAAGCATAAGTACCATAAGGACAAGTGAAAGTGGTTTTCTCTTGGTCCTGTGCTTTCACAGCAATTTGAGAAAACCCAGAATAACCATGAAGAAAGCAAAAGTGAGTCTTTTTGGACAACCTCTCAAGCATTTGATCAATAAAGGGCAAAGGATAATGATCTTTCTTAGTAACTTTATTAATCTTTCTAAAATCAATGCACATTATATACCCAACCACTAATCTTTGGGGTATAAGCTCATTATCCTCATTAGGCACAACAATTATTCCCCCTTTCTTGGAAACACAATGAACAGGGCTAACCCATTGACTATCAGCAATAGGATAAATAATACCAGCATCAAGGAGTTTTAATACCTCATTTCTTACCACATCCTTCATCTTAGGATTTAGACGGCGTTGGTGCTCAACAACTGGTTTTGCATAAAGCTCAATATTAATAGCATGCTGACATATAGTAGGAGAAATTCCTTTTAAATCATCAAGAGTATAACCCATAGCTCCTCGGTGCTTCTTCAATACTTCCAATAACCTTTCTTCTTCCTCCCCCAAAAGTTTAGAACTAATAATAACAGGATATATTTTCTTATCATCAAGATAAGCATATTTAAGATCACCAGGTAAAGGTTTTAATTCGAAAACAGGATCCCCTTTAAGTGGTAGTGTGGTACCCAAATCTTCCACAGGTAGATTATGCTTAAGATATTCCGGCTGATGAAGGAAAACTTCATCAATCTCATTTCTTTCCTTCATGAAGACATCACTTTCATGGTCTTCCATGAACAGCTGCAAAGCATTATTAGGAGCAAGAGAAATAGCAGACAGTTGTTCAACCCTGAAATCCTCATCAGGTAGTTCATTTTCATAAGGAGTTTTGGCAAATTTTGAAAAATTAAACTCATAAGATTCTCCAGCAAATTTAGTCAAAACTTTTTCCTTCCTACAATCTATGATAGCCCCACACGTATTAAGGAACGGTCTACCAAAGATGACATGATAGGTTTTACTAGCTTCTTTACCAAGTACTAGAAAATTAGCAGGATATTTAATGCTACCACAAAGGACCTCCGCATCTCTTACAATACCAATGGGGAAAACTTGCTATCTATTAGCAAGGTGAATAACCACATCAATGTCCTCAAGCTCACAAGGACCAATCTCATGCATAATTTCCCTCTAAAGCTCATAAGGAATAGTACTAGAACTAGCACCAATATCACATAAACCATAGTAGCTATGACTACCAATTTTAATAGAAAGCACAGGGACACTAGCTTTTCTAACTTTATTAGGATGATAATCAATATTAGTAGCGTCTTCACATAACACAATATGCTCATCCTCTATATTTCTAGTGACAAGATCTTTCACAATAGCTACCATAGGCTCAATATCAATAAGCTCATCGGACCCTACAGTTTTATTTGCGCTTCTGCTAACCACATTAGCCATAATAGAATTCTCCCTTACCTTGGAAGGAAAATGAGTTTTCTCAATATAAGGTTCAGGCAAAACAGGATCAACAGTACAAACCTCTGTACTAGCAGGAACATGGGTGACAGTGTCTTTATAAGGAGTGTGGTACTTGCCCACTATTTCTTGGGAAGTTCAATATAAGAGGCAAAGGCATTAAAACATTTTGCAAGAACTTGGGGATAAAGGCCAAACTCATTACTAATATCACGGAAGTCATCAGTTCCCATAAAATATTTAATGCATTCATAATCATAGTTTATACCTGACTTTCTTCCTTTGTCATTATCCCAAGCTTTAGTGTTATCTTGAATATGGTCTAAGAGATCCCATTTAGCTTCTTCCTTCATACGTGTGAATGATCCAGCACAAGAAGCATCTAGTAAATCTTTATCATGAAGAGGAAGCCTAGCGTAAAAGTTATTGAGAATAATATTGTTAGGGAGTTCATGAATAGGACATTTAAGCATTAGTAACTTCAATTTCCCCCAAGCTTGATATGTACTCTCTCCATCAAGAGGCCAAAGTTTATATATAAGATTTCTATCCTTATGAATTTCACTAGGAGGATAAAATTTAGAGTAAAAGAGAGATGCCATCTCCTCCCATTCCATGGATTGTCCATTCTTTAGCAGCTTATACCATTCTTCAGCTCTCCCTTTCAAGGATATGGAGAGTAACTTCTTCTTTACCTGTTCAGTTGTGATACCTGCACACTTAAACAACCCGCATAATTCATGGATAAAAAACAAGTGATCACCAGGATGGACAGTTCCATCCCCAAAACAATAATTATCCATAACACGATTAACAATACTTGTAGGTATCATAAAAGGATCTATCTCAACAGGAGGTGGTTCATCTACTAACCTAGCAGTGGTAGTAGTTTTCCCAAACATAAAACCAAGTGGGTTATCCATATTGGAAACAAAGTGACAAGCAGTAACAAAAGCAATACTCACAGTAAAAGTTTCCCTTACCAGTTCCACTCTTCAATAGCACTTCACTCCCCCACAACGGCGCTAGAAAATAGTCTTGATGACCCACAAGTATAGGGGGTGTATCGTAGTACTTTCTATAAATAGGAGTGTCAATCCCAACGAGGAGCAGAAGGTGCTGAACAGTGGTATGGAGCAGGAAATCCCTGTGAATACTTAGCAAACGGATTTTTAGTGGTTTTCTGACAAGGCAACAAAACAAAGAGAAAGTAACAAGAGTAACGAACAAACAGAGCAAGTGGCCCAATCCTTTCTTAGCAAAGGACAAGCCGGTGGAAATACTTATAAGGACCAAACGTTCTCGAGGACACATGGGAATTCTGTCAAGTGCTTTCGCTTCAAATATCTAAGTACTCTTCTTTGGTGTTTGTAAGTGTTGTGTGGGTGAACCTGTGCTAACATACCTCCCTTCCTAGGACTAATACATACTTGTGATTAAACCCCCTATAAACATCTGCAACTATAGAAAAGTAATTAAGATATAAATCTAACCACAGCCTTAAACTCTGAGATCCTACACTCCCTTGTGCAAAGGTGTCCTAACGGGGGTTCGGGTTTCTGTCACTCCGGCAACCCCAAGATTAGTAGCCAAATACATAATGCATTCCCCTAGGCCCATAAATGGTGAAGTGTCATGTAGTCGACGTTCACATGATACCACTAGAAGAATAGCATCACAACTTAAATACTAAACCATTGAAAAATAACTCGTCACAGATTCACTAATAACAACATGACTTCTCCCATGTCCTCAAGAACTAGACGAACTACTCACAAGACATCATATGGATCAAGATCAAAGATGATATGATAATGGATATCAATCTGAACATAAACAATAATCCAATGGTTCCACTCACAAGCATCAACTACAATAGTAATTAACACCGGGAAAGTTTCCCATATGAACTAAAGCAATATCCAACACAATTGTTACATCGGGACGGAGTGGTCATGATGGTGTTGGTGGAGATGATGGTGTGGATGATGATTATGATGATGATGATCCTGATGAAGCCTAGCTTGATGACGGTGATGATGGCGACGGTATCCCCTCTCCGGGAAGGAATTTCCCCGACAGAAATCTGTCTGCCGGAGAGATCTTTCTCTCTCGGTGTTTTCCGCCCCCCAGAGGCGGCAGAAATGTATCTGTGGTCGCTCTCCCTTGGCCTTAGGGTTTCGTAGGTAAGATATAGGCGAAGGGGCAGAGTCGGAGGCCGGGCAGGTGGGCCACACCTGCCCTAGGCGCGGGATCAGGTGGGCCTGCTCCTAGGGGGTGTGGACCCCCTGAGGCCCTTCTCCGTCCCTCCTTCTGGCTCCCTCATTCTTCTGGTAAAATAATATGTTTCCATATTTTTATGGTATTTTTCTGATCTTTGCGAAATTGCACCGAAACTCCTTCTTTTCCATCAGAATGCAGACTCCGGCAGTCCATCCTCCAAGAATCATCCAACATGCATAAACAGATGAAAAGCCATAAGTAATACCTCATAATAAGATAAATATCAATGAATATAGGTAAATTATTCTATAGAAAGGTGATGCGGATTGGGCGTATCAAGGCGGCGGTCAATGAGGTGGTCGAGGGAGGCAGGGCCCGGAGGCGCTGGCTGGAGAGGAGAGGGGATAGCGAGGGAGATGTCCCACTAGGCCGGTGGATGCAGGGGTAGCGAGGCGCTCCTGTGGCGGTTGCGGGGAGGAGGATCGAGCTGAGCGGGGGGAAAGGTGCGTGGGGGGTGAGGTGGAAGAGGAGCGTCAGGCGGGTGGGGCCCACGTGGGGTCGAGAAACATGGTAGGTGGGCGGGGTTGACCGTGATGGAGAGGCAGGGGAGCGGGATGGTGTTGCACGCTGTGGGGAGTGGGCCCAGGGTGCAGGCAGGTTTGGGGGTGGAGCATGCTCGGTTGGTTGTGTGCTGGTGTGGGTACCGCACGCGCCTGAGGTTGGCGGCGGCGGAGGGGTTTGGGTAGGGGAAATAGGTAGGGTTTGGGGTTAGAGGGATTAGGTTTTAGCTTAGTGAGTTGGGCCAGATAATGGGGTTGTAGGTGGCCGGCTGGGCCACTAGCCTGGTTGGCTGCCTCCCCCTAGAATATTTTTATTTTATTTATATATTTGTTTGATATATTTTATAAAATACTTTTATAAATAGTTTTGAGAAAAAACAAAATATCCGGACGAGCCCAAGTTTTATAATTTGAAATTAAGGCAAGGAATATTTAGAAAACAAAGACAATCTTTTGTGGAAAATAGTTTTAGAAAAACATGCATACTGATATCATGATGATGCACAGGGATAAGACATGCAATTTTCTAGTAGTGGTTTTACCCGGGGTGATATAGAGAGTCTGGGTTTTAATTTGAAATTAAAGGAGAGGGCAAATGTCAAAAACAAAATAGGCTTTAGGAAAACCATGCATGATGTCATGATGATGCTCAAATGCAAGGTGACATGATGACATGAGCATCCTGTCATGATGATGCACAAAACAAAAACAGCAAGCCATTTTGTAATAGTGGTTTTCCCGGGGTGCTACATGCCCTCACCAATGGGTCCTCACGCCGGCAGCATACTCGTCCCGCCCGTCCCCAATGGCCAGTCGCGCTCGGTGGAGATCTACCGGCACTACTGGGACATCCTCACGCTGGAGGAGCGAACGATCCCGCCTGGGAACCCAATAACGTCGTAGCGTGGGATGCATTTTTCGAGTAATAATGCCAGTCCTGCCTCGATGCCTACGATGGCAACGTCCCCCCACCAGAGGACAATAACATCGAAGGGCATATTTGTTGGTGGAGAGCCCCAGGCAGGACGCTCGCCAAGGTCCTGGACTACATTGTCGGCGGCAACAACCCGCCGCTGACAATGCCTCCACGGCAGAAACGTGCTACCTAGACCAGCGGTGGGTGCGGCGCCATGCCGCCCGCTCTTCTACGTCGAGCTCTTCCTTGCCATCAGCCTGTTACTCCCCGCATTGCATGTCGTTGCTGCGCTTCTCCGTGCTCCTTGCCCCGGTGAAGGACGAGAACGAGGATACCCCGCCTTCGCAGCATTTGCGCAGGTGCTCTGGTAGCATCATAATTAGGGTAAGGAGTGCGTCGTCCCCTCCTCCTAGACGCATCTACCTCACCAGACCCCAGCGCCAGGTGAGTAAGGTGTTGGGTTCCGCAGCAGAAAACAAAAAATTTCCTACGTTGGAACGCCCTAACTGCCCAAGATCTATCTAGAAGTAATGAAGTAACGGCTAAGGTTTTGGATACATACCCATGTAGTACAAAGCGGTTAACATTTTAAGGGGAACGTGGCTGATGTAGTCATGTTTGTAGCCGACCTCAAGGTCATGAAGCTCCTTGCATGTCACCTCCTACTCCATCGTGCAGCAGTCAGGCCTCATGATAGCCAAGATGGCGCAAGTATGGCCGTAACATCCCAAATTTTTAGAATGGGAAAGTTCATATATTTCATGTGCATTAAATCATTGCATATTGCAAAAATAATTCAAATTCAAAACCATTTGTGAAAAACCCTATTTGAAACCCTTCCATGCATCTATTAGGGTTCAATAAAAATATCCATGTTTGAATTTTAAAATGGACAGGAATATGTTTTCCTACTATTCCTAATTGATATTTTGAATTTTAGAAAAAATTACAAAAAGTTTGAGCTCATTTGGAGCTTTAATGCAAAAAATTACTAAACAAACAAGGAAATAGAAAAAAATAAAGTCAAAACAAATAAAGAGAAAACCTGCTCTAACCGGCTGAGCCAGCCCAACCGGCCAGCGCTCTACCGCCCCCTCGAGCGCGCAGTAGCCCAGCAGCGCCCAGCTCACCACCAGCAGTGCAGCCCGCTCCCCTTCCTCTCCCCTCTCTCTAGCTGACAGCTAGGCCCGCAACGTCTTCTTCCTCATGAACTGGACACCATCGTGGCCACGATTTCTTTCCCCTGATCGATCCTCCCCCGAATATGGTCGATTCAGTTTCGATTAGTTTCCCCTCCTCACGTAATCCACCCTATAAATACCCCACCATCGAGATTCCTGCGAGTTTTCGCGGTTTGGAAAAGCCCTAGAACCCAAATCAATCTTCACATAAATCAATCATCGTCGGCCGCAATCGAAGCTCTAGTACGAGCTCAAAATCGTCGACCCCGACCGCTCGCGCCCTTGTTTTCCCCTCTGTCTGATCCGCCTAGTTGTATCATGTCGTCTTGACCCGATCCCTCATACGCAGGAGCACCAGGGCACCCGCCCGAAGCCGCCGTAGACGTCGGAGTCTGAACTCCTCCAGCCGTGCCTCCTCGTTGTTCCAGGAAGCGAGTGGTGACACCGGCAACACGACTGAGTTCCCTTCGTCACGCTGCACCCATCAGCCATCCTCAACTCTGCCTGCGACCACCGGAGCACCGTCGACATCCACACCTGAGCCACAGCGCCGCCGTCCTCCAGGTCGCTCGCCGGTCAGCACCACACCCACGCGCCCGCCACCATCGGATCGGTTATGAGCGTTCTAGATCAATAGTTGACCGAGCCAGCACTCCTTGACCAGTCAAAGTCCACGTCAGAAGCATATTCCGGGAATATTCCCTCGGATTTCAGAAAAATAGAAAATAGTCACAAAATGTATTAATCTTATAAATTTCATATAAAATGTACCACAGCTGAGAAAAATACAAATAAGATATCTCTAGATTCAGAATAATGTGTAGAATTGTATTATGCAATAACATTTTCACTTTGTGCAATATATATTTTCTGGAATATTTAAATCCATTTAATGGTAATTAATTCATAGGAAAATATGTACAACTTCAAATTTGGCAAATTTGATGTCTATGGATTCATAAAATTGTAATATGCTCCACTGTACCATTAGTTGATTTTGTTAGTAAAAAATAATTATCTATAATTAAATCTCTTAAATGAGTATTTTGGCTATAACTTTTATTCTATAAATCATTTTAAGGTGAAACTAGTGGCAAATGAAAGCTATGGACATTACCTATCTAGTAGCATGGTTTACAAAACTATATAAAACAATTTAGTACTGAATGCTTTTAGATTCTAATAATGCCTATTTTAAGCCTATTTGTTTAATAGAAAAGTCTATGGAAAGCTTTTGGTCTCGTTTTATTTTCTAAAAATGCATGCATACTATTTTGTTGTGTTTGTGCTACTATTTGTTAATTGTATTTATTCTTTTCTATGATAGATTTTACAGAGTGCGATTGTGACGACTATGTGAACGAGAACTACAATTAAGGCAAGTGTCACTATCATAAATCTCCTATTCTTTCTTATGCATTTAGATTTCATTAGCTTTGCATGTCTAGGAAATGTTTTATATTATATGCTATGCTAGGTGTGAGTATCCAATAGAATTGTCATAGACCCTAGTTGATTCATTGATAGTTGACCCTAGTTGTAGATGCTTAGCCCTTCTATTAGTTGCGTTGGTGGTTTTCATGATACATATGTGTATGAGAAAGATTATGTTTTGCTGAAATGAAAACCACTTAATAAATGAATCACATGGGTGGAATGGCAAGTGATTGGGTCATCCGACTGTTGTTTATGGTGGGGATTGCCACCCAGGCTTCAAAGAGATATTAAACGGTCTTGATTAGTAACTTCCATGTACATCCACATATCATATGAGCTCTGACTTGACTGAATAAGTTATTGGATCATGTTCTACCATGACTAGTAGATGTAGGTGTGGATAGGATGGTACGGTCTAGGGTTAGGCTCATGATTCTGTTTCCCAAAGGTCTCATCCTAGTCTTCTCTAAAAAGGGGTTGATTGGGTCTTGTGGATAAAGTGTACTAGCCTCTGCAGATGGTTTAAGAACTAAGTGCTTAGCCGTGTCCCCGGCAATGGAAAATTATGAGTAACTTCTCTTGACGTAGTTGAAAAGTCTCATTCATTCCAATTTCTCTAATAAAACTTGATGGGTGAATTTAATGGGTTATAGGAGTACTTGAGTGACTCAATGTGTCCATAGTTTATTTTAGGATCTCTCGAGTGACTCGAGGTGTTCTTAATTATTTTGAAGAACTAAAACCTTATTTAAAAGGTAGGAGAAAATGTTGCTTTCCGCAAACAGCCTGAACTCCACCAGCCAGAGTGTGCATGTATATGTTAGGTTGCCAATTGTGTCCACATAGTTATGACATATTTCCAATACAATTCAAATGTATTTACCATTCGTGGCTGAAACTTTTGTTGCAGGTTACTTCGACGACGAGTAAGGTTATCGTTTAGGTTGTGAATCTCCACTCAGCGAGTTGCTTGTGGCGTGATGGAGCCTTTGTATATTGTTTACTTGTTGAACTATGTTATTTGAGCTAGTATGAGCTAAGAAACTTTGTAATATTTATATTCTTGGATCAATCGTTGTAATAATTTGATGCATTGATTCTCCTTTATTCATCAAAATTGTGTGTGCTAGCTAATCGATCCAAGAGACTAGAACTGTAAACACAGGATTCAATTCTTTAACGGGTTGGATCACTTCAGATGGTATCAGAGCATTGCGTTGATTGTAGGTTCGTGACCTTAGAAATAGATTAGCAATAGAAGACCTTTATTAGGAGAACTATCAAATTTTCTAGTTATTAGAGTTTTTATATTCCTTGTCTATCTTTTCTAGAACCTCTTCTTGTTCAAAATTTGTGGTTGTTCATTCTTTTGATACCTATATGAGAGTTGGCCTTCAAGTAAATAAGAAAGAGGATGACATGAATGAATATATCCCTAAATTAGAGTAGACCTTGACCACTATATTTTATCTTTTTAGGAGATCATCACTATCGTCTTAGCGTATTGATCTTACCAACTTATGTGGTATGACAATATTAGTTGCTTGCTTATTGAATTGAGCCATATTGTGTCATGCCTTGTTTAGGATCTGTTATTTTTGAAACTCTAAAGTCCTGGAGTTTTTGTGAGGTTTTTAAATTAGTTTAATGGAGTATTTTGATTAAAATTCATGAGATTATTGCTGCACTTTTCTAATGTATTTGTTGTATTGTGTGATTTTACATATTTTACTGGTAAATCACACTGATCTGAAAAAATAGGATATGGAGCGTAATTACCTATACTACCTACAAAAAAATTGACTAAAATTCCTGACGAGTTTAAGTCCATCAAAAAATTCGTGAAACCTTTTGTACCATTTTGATAGATTTTGTTTGTTGCTTCTATGTTGCTCTATTTTACTCTGGTATTGTTCCCAACATTTTTAAACTGTTTTGTGGTTATATATTTCGAAGTTTAGAGCCCTTGTAATGTTGTTATACGAGTGTTTGCTTGTGTGTAGGTTGCTTGGTTGACTGTTTGTATGATTGTTGTATGTGCTTTTGGCATGGGTAGGACTACTTATTTAGACCCTTCTATCTATAACTTACCTATGTTGTCCCAAACAGATGCCACCGAGACGTGCCGCTAAGATGCCACCTAGAATGCAGCAATTGATGGAGGCACAAACTAGTTGATGCAAGCCTTGACCCAGCAGATGAACAACAACAATGGGAACAATGGTAACAACAATCCACCCCCGCATGCCGATGCTCTCACCAGGTTTATAAAGCTGAGGCCAGCTAAGTTCTCCACTGCTCCTGAACCTATGATTTCTCTTAACTGGCTATGCTTGGTGAACAAGGATCTAGTGATTGTTGGATGCACCGATGCTGAGGAGGTGAGGTTCGTTGCTCACCTGTTGGAAGGACCAGCTGCTTCCTGGTGGGATGCTTTCCAGATCATCCACCCCATTTCTACTGTCACCTAGGATATGTTTGAGGAAGGTTTCAAGACTCACCATGTTTCAACTAGAGTTATGAGCTTGAAGCGAAGGGAGTTCCGCAACCTGCGGAAGAATCACCGCAATGTGTGTGAATACATAGAGGAGTTCTCCAACCTGTCCCGCTATGCGCCAGATGATGTGGATACTGATGCCAAAAGGAGGGAGAGATTCCTCGATGGCTTGAATGATGAACTTTCAGTTAAACTCTCTATTGTTCATGCCCTGATTTCTAGACTCTAATGGATAAAGCCAGAATTCTCGAAGGGAAACAAAGCCAAGCTAAAAGGTGCAAGAGGAAGCACAATGGCAATCACAACTCAGGATCATATCATAAGCGTATTTTCTGTGATGGTGGAAATTCTGAGCGCCACAACAATGCAGGCAATGGACACAACCACCATGGTGGAAATGGACATGAGCACCATGGAGGAGGAAATGGCCACAATTCTAGAGTCAATGGCCACTACCAAAATGGAAATCAAGATCTCAGCAATGTGGAATGCTACAAGTTCAGGAAGTTGGTACACTACTCCTATAGTTGTCCAGAAGATGGGACCAAGTCAAAATCAACCGAGAACGCAATTGTGAACCACGTGAGCATGAAGGGAGGACTCAATAAACCAGGTTTTGTGACTAGTAAGATTCTGGTTATTTTATGCATCGCACTCGTACCTTTTCAACACTAGTGCATCACATTCATTCATATCAAGGCATTCATGGATGTGAATAGTCACATATGGAGTTACTTAGAGGATCTATTAAAGTGAACTCACTAGAGAAGAGATTAATAACTGGTAAAAGATGCCACAATTAAGTATTAGATGTTTGGAGATGCCAAGTTCAGTTCTCTTAAAAGGGTTAGCTTGGTGAATGTACCCACAGTAAGGTGAAGCTATTTGGAAGCTAGAACAAGGATCCTGAGAACACCACAAGAACCTATTTGCTAGCATTTTCGGATCTCGAGGACGAGATTTATCTTAAGGGGGTTATTCTGTAACATCCTAGATTTTTAGAATGGGAAAGTTCATAGATTTCATGTGCATTGCATCATTGCATCTTGCAAAAATTCAAATTCAAAACCATTTGTGAAAAAACTCTATTTGAAAACCCTTCCATGCATCTATTAGGGTTCAACGGAAATATCCATGTTTGAATTTTTTAAATGGACAGGAAGATGTTTCCCTACTAGTCCTAATTGTTATTTTGAATTTTAGAAAAATTTAAAAAAAGTTTTGAGCTCATTTGGAGCTTTAATAAAAAAGTTGTTAAACAAACAAGGAAATAGAAAAAGAAAAAACAAACAAACAAACAAAAAAGAGCAAACCTACTCTACCGAGCCCCAATTTAATGGCTGTCTACCCCCCCTCGCAAGACAAGAGCCCAAAGGCTCACCACCAGCAGTGTAGCCCGCTCCCCTTCCTCTCTCCTCTCTGGATGATAGCCTGGGCCCGCAGCTTCATCTTCCTCACGAACTGGAGGCCTATAAATACCCCACATCGAGATTCCTACAAGTTTTCGCGTTTTGGAAAAGCCCCAGAACCCAAATCAATCTTCACAAAAATCAATTGTCATCGGCCGCAATCCAAGATCTAGTACAAGCTCGAAATCGTCGATACTGACCACCCGCGCCCTTGTTTTTCCCTCTGTCCGATCCACCTAGTTGTACCGTGTCACCCTGACCCGATCCCTCATACGCAGGAGCACCAGGGCACCCGACCGAAACCGTCATAGACGTTGGAGCCCGAGCTCCTCCAGCCGTCCCTCCTCGTTGTTCCAGGAAGTGAGCGGTGACACCGACAATGCCACCGACTTCCCCTCGTCGTGTTGCACCCAGTAGCCATCGTCGACGTCCACACCTGAGCCACATCGCCATCGTCCTCCACATCGCTCGGCGGTGAGCACCGCACACACGTGACCGCCACCATCATATCGGGTATGAGCAGTCCAGATCAATAGTTGACCGAGCCAACGCTCCTTTACCAGTCAAAGGCCACGTCTGAAGCATATTCCAGGAATATTACCTCGGATTTCAGAAAAATAGAAAATAGTCACAAAATGTATTAATATTGTAAATTTCATATAAAATGTTCTACAGCTCAGAAAAATACAAATAAGATATCCCTAGATTCATAATAATGTGTAGAATTGTATTATGTAATAACATTTGCACTTTGCGCAATATATATATTCTAGAATATTTAAATCTATTTAATGGTAATTAATTCATAGGAAAATATATACAACTCCAAATTTGGAAAATTTGATGTCTATGGATTCATAAAATTGTAATCTACTCCATTGTACCATTAGTTGATTTTTTCACTCCACAAAATAATTATCTATGATTAAATCTCTTAAATGAGTATTTTGGTTATAACTTTTATTCTATAAATCATTTTAAGATGAAACCAGTGGAAAACGAAAGCTATGAACATTACCTATCCAGTAGCATGGTTTACAAAAAAATGTGAAACAATTTTATACTAAATGCTTTCAGATTCTAATAATGCCTATGTTAAGCCTATTTGTTAAAAAGAAAAGTCTATGGAAAGCTTTTGATCTGGTTTTCTTTTCTAAAAAGTCATGCATACTGTTTTGTTGTGTTTGTGCTACTATTTGTTGATTGTATTTATTCTTTTCCACAATAGATTGTCCCGAGTGCGATTGTGATGACTGTGTGAACGAGATCTACAATTAAGGCAAATGCCACTATCATAAATATCCTTTTGTTTCTTATGCATTTAGATTTCAGTAGCTTTGCATGTGTAGGAAATGTTTTATCTTATATGCTATGCTATGGTGTGAGTACCCAATAGAATTGTCATAGACCCCAGTTGATTCGTTGATAGCTATAATATTGTAGATGCTTAGCCCTTCTATTAGTTGCGTTGGTGGTTTTCATGATACATATGTGTATGAGAAAGATTATGTTTTGCTGAAATGAAAACCACTTAATCAATGAATCACCTAGGTGGAATGGAAAGTGATTGGGTCATCTGACTGTTGTTTATGGTGGGGATTTCCACCCAGTCTTCAAAGAGATAATAACCGGTCTTTATTAGTAACTTCCATGTACAGCCACATGTCATATGGGCTCTGACTTGACTGAGTAAGTTATGGGATCTTTTCCTACTATGACTAGCAGATGTAGGTGTGGATAGGAAGGTACGGTCTAGGGTTAGGCTCATGATTATGTTTCCCAAAGGTCTCATCTCAGTATTCTCTAAAAAGGGGTTGTTTGAGTATTGTGGGTAAAGTGTACTAGCCTCTGCAGATGGTTTAAGAACTAAGTGCTTAGCCATGTCCCGGTAATGGACAATAGTGAGTAAATTCTCTTGACGTAGTTGAAAAGTCTCATTCATTCCAATTTCTCTAATAAAACTTAATGAGTTATAGGAGCACTTGAGTGACTAAATGTGTCCATAGTTTATTTTAGGAGCTCTTGAGTGACTCGAGGTGTTCTTAGTTATTTTGAAGAACTAAAACCTTATGTAAAAAGGTAGGAGAAAATGCTGCTTTCCGCAAATAGCCTGAACTCCACCAGCCAGAGTGTGCATGTATATGTTAAGTTGCCGATTGTGTCCACATATGAGTGACATATTGCCAATACAATGCAAATGTATGGACCATTCGTGGCTGCAACTTTTTATGTTGCAGGTTACTCCGACGAAGATTAAGGTTATCGTTTAGGTTGTGAATCTCCACTCAGCGAGTTGCCTATGGCATGATTGAGCCTTTGTATATTGTTTACTTATTGAACTATGTTATTTGATCTATCTATGAGCTAAGAAACTTTATAATATTTATATTCTTGGTACAATCATTGTAATAATGTGATGCATTGATACTCTTTTATTCATCGAAACTTTGTGTGCTAGCTAATCGATCCAATGGACTAGCACTATAAACACATGATCTAATTCTTTAACTGGTTAGATCACTTTAGAGGCTCCTTGTGGTTTCATACACATACGGTGTATGATGACGACCTTCGGCTCCCCGATCTTTTTCAGGAGTGCGGAAGTAGATCTCTAGCTTGGAATCTCCACAACGCAACAACATGCTGCTAGTGCATCGTCTAATGCGCAAACAGTCCATTCATGGGACCATACTAGCACATGGAGACAACTAGAGAGAGAGAGAGAGATGAGAGAATTCCTTGAGGAAAATGCCTTAGAAAACCTCCTTTATTGGTTTGTTTAATCTCACCAATGGGCAGCCCTTTATAAAGGTGGAGGGAGGTGTGCCCTCCCCTTTGGATTAGTCATATGGGACTAAATATTAAAGGAAATAGGAAAAAAGAGAAGTGTCAGCCGGCTGGGCCAAATAGGGTAGCCTGGTGGGCCACCCCGCCGGTGGCCTAACACATCTGGCAAGCAATAGCAACGGATCAGCAACAGCTGGCATCAGGTGGGCCGGTGTGCCCACCGCGGCCTAGTCTGCCAGGAGGTGGTGGTGGCAGCTGGTTGCCCGGGGTGGGATGGCGCTACCCCCCTCCCCCGCGGCCCACTGCACGTGCACAACTCGCCCAGCCGTGGCTAGGAACAACGGCAGCGGCGGCCCGGGATGGGCCAACTTGGAGACTGTGGCCCGCCAGCGTGCGGTGCGTCACCCGGCTCCCTTCCGTAATGAGCGGTGGCTATTATCTGCTGCCTATCCGCCTGGGCTGGTTGTCGTGGGAATGACCATGGCAGACGCTGCGATCGGCAGCGAGTAGTAGAACGAAGGTCAAGGGCGGCCAGCCATCTGCTGTGCGAGATGAGGGCAGAGACATAGGGTTTTACCCAGGTTCGGCCCCTCGAAGGGTAAAGACCAACTCCTGCTAGATTGTATTATGATGAAGGTACAATGGGGTGAGCTCGACGGCTAGGCGGCGAGTCGCTTGGGTGGATGGTGGAACGTGTCCTCTACACACCCTGTAGGGAGGTTTATATAGACTCACCCCCTAGGGTTTACATATCTCAACCGAATCAGTTAAGGTTTCGGTACTCGTTTAACCTAATCCGACTGGGCCTATCTACTCTCCTGGGCCTTCAGCTTCCAGTCGCTTGGATCCACGCCAGGTCTTGATCCAGTCGCCGTCTTGCAGGCCCACTCGCCAGTTCCTGGGCCAGTCGGAAACGTCCTGCTGGGTATACCCCGGTAGGCATATCCCCATCAGTAGTCCCCGAGGCCGTCGTCGATTGGGCGCAGGTGGTTGCTGGCAGTCGGAGCATACGGGTCCAATGCGGACACCCAGTCGAATCGGTGGCGGGCTCCTGAATAAAGGAAAAAACTAGTCATTCTGGTCGCAGCTCGGCGAACGGGTCGGCGAAATATTTAGTCACTGTTGTAGTGATAAGGTCGGCGAGTCGAATGGATGAAGTTGGACCGTCAGACGCAGTCAAAACTAGCCGTTGGAGTAATCCAACGGTAACTTTTGGCGTAATCACCGCGTAGTAACGGCTCCCTGATTTGGCGGGTAACAACTGCTATATAAAGGAAATGGTAGGCGATCGGAGAACCACCCTCTCGTCATTTCCTCCGATTTCGCGCATCTCCCTTTACCTCCGCATCGCGATCCAACCGATACAAAATCCTCCGACCTCCATGAACCTTTCCGCCAATGGCCCCCTCCGCTGAACCATGGGGCAGGTCCAAATGCACGAGAGCGCTACTGGCGTCTTTCGAGGAAGCCGGGATCCTGCGCGCCGGCAGGTGGCGCATCCCCGCGGCCGGAGAGGTGACTCCGGACCCGCGCGAGGGAGAATTCGTCTGCTTCACCAGCCACCTGGAGCGGGGGCTGGGGTTTCCCACATCTCTCTTCTTCCGGCGCTTCTGCGCCTTCTACGGGATTCAGCCATCGGACCTGGGCCCGCACAACATCGAGCAGCTCGCCATCTTCGCGGCGTTCTGCGAGTGCTACCTGGGCTGCAGGCCCTTATTCCCCTTGTGGCAAGATCTGTTCCACGGGAGGATTAGTCGTGAAGAATCAGGCCCAATCTTTGGCGGTGGCCCGACGCTCAAGTCAAAAGCCTCCTTCTTCGACCTGATGCTACCTGCCAAGGCGGTAAGAAAGTGGAAGAAGTCCTGGTTTTACGTCACCGAGGCGACTCCAGACGGCGAGGTGGCGATCCCAAGGTACTCCACTGACCGGACCGAACCACGCCGACTCCAAGTCGGCAAGCTCCCAACAGACCAGCGGATGGTCGTGGATGAGATGCTTCAAACCATCCGCGGCCTAAAGAAGAAGGGTCTTCAGACCATCAATTTGTACAACTGTTGGCGACTTCGTTCCCTGGCCCGTGACCATTACATGTACGAGTACATGGGCCGGGAAGACTCGACGAAATCCTGCCTCGCCGAGTGGAAACTCAAGGACTACGTCCCGGCATTGAAGAAGATCACCCAGGCGGTGTACCTGGACGCGAAGGCTGGGGTCTCCCACTACACCGTGAAGCATCCAACCCCAACGGTAAGTCACTTTCTACCATTCACAGTCGTAGTTGATGCTGTCGCGGTTATATTGACATTACTTCATGCTTGCTGCAATTATTTCAAGTGGTGGAAGGGTGGCTTCCGCCCGCGGACGACGAGAACTCGAGCTCGTCCGTCCAGGACAGGGGCGAGTTGCCTCCCACCAAGGGCGGCGCCGAGAGCGACAGGAGCGACGATGACGACGAGTCCGAGGAAGAGGCCGCCCCACTGGTTCGCAAAACTCGCGGGCAGCGTCAGCGCGAACTCGAGGCGAGTAGAAGTCTTGAACGTCATGACGATGACGACGACGAGATTCCCGAGCACACCTCGCGTCGCGAGGCCACTCCGTCGAAAAAGAAGAAGAAGAAGGAAGTGAAGGCCCCTCCTAAGAGGAAGACCAAGCCAGCGAGACAGGCATCTCCGCCACGTTCGGCGAGTAGTTCCGACGCGACCAGCCTGGCCAGGGATGAAGCGCCACAGACGACGGCAGCACCGAATGCCACCGCCGTCCTGAGTGAGGTACCTCTGGCCTCGATTCCTCCCCCATTCGCCCGATCCTCGGGTGGGCTGTCGCCCAGCGGCTTCGCCTTCCAGGAGAGCTCCTGCCGAAATCTTTTCGGAGGCTCCTATCGCGGCCACAGCGAAGAGGCCGCCGTGTCTTGGGCGCATGACGTTACGAGATGGGCCTCCGAAATCGGCCCCGAATCGAGAAGCCGCTAGCATCCGCACGGGCTGCGTTCATACCAGTCGCCAAGTGAGTTTTATTCTCCGCCTTACTTTTCGTTGTATTTGGACCACTTTGCTCATGTAACCAATTTGCAGGATCGAGTTAAAAGATAGGCCACCCGTCTGCGGGCCAAAGTGCCGCCGTCGCCGAGGAGGACCCCTCTCGGAAGAGGAAGGCTGATGAGGTCGCTGCCTACGCAGTGCCAAAGGCCAAGGGCGACGATGTCGTCACGGTGTCTGACGACACAACGATTGCTCCGAGTGATCCTACGGCGAAGGCGGCCTTGACGATCAAGGAGGGTGCTTCCTCGCCTGGGATGGCCGAGCCGGCCTCTTTTGGTGCTGGCGCATCCATTGCGACCTTCCCCCGCTTCATGGCCAAAGCGGCTACGGCGAGTGGTACCATGCCATCGAGCCGCGTACCTTGGGTCGCCGAAACGGAGGTCGAGCAGCGTCGCGGGCACACTCCGGCTCTTCTCGCATCCGTGGATGTGCTACAGCTTCATGGCATGCTTGGCGCAGCCATCCAGGTATGTCCAGTCCCCGAGGATCGGGCCACTGAATTGCAGTGGTCGGATTCTTTTGGTGTTTTGTTTTTATTTCTCGCGCCCAGTCTCCGAGTGCGCAATCGCTGAATTTCAGCGGGTGGGCGCTTAGTATTTTTGATCTCCAGTCCCCGAGTGTCTAGTCGCTGAATTTCAGTGGGTGGGCACTTAGGATTTTTGATCTCCAGTCCCCGAGTGTCCATTCGCTGAATTTCAGCGGGTGGGCACTTAGGATTTTTGATCTCCAGTCCCCGAGTGTCCATTCGCTGAATTTCAGTGGGTGGGCACTTAGGATTTCGTTTTTGTTAACTGTTTGACTTTTGCACAGGGTTTGCAACGTGAATCAGCCGACCGGCTTGCTGCGAAATGTCGCGTAGAGAAGGAACTTGTCGCCGTCCAAGAGGCGAACAAGGGACTCCAGGCGATTGCTGCGAAGGCAGAGGAGGTCCGCCAGGGCCTTGTCCCGGCGAGTGAATTGACGGCGGCTCAATCTGCGTTGAGCTCGGCTGAGAAGCAGACCGCCGACCTTGAGCGCGAGCTTAAAGAAGCGAAGGAGGAGGCGAGTTCAGCGGATGGGCGGGCCAAGGCTGCTGTTACGGCCGCCGCTGAGGAGCGTAAGGTCTCTGACGCCCTTGTTGCTAGGCTACAAGACAACTACTCCTCTCTTCAAAGCTTCATCACGGATCTCTCTCGTCCTTTGATTGGTAAGTGTGCCTGCCTCTGTCTGTAATATTTGCATTGTGTGATCTTTGATGTACTCACTGCCACCCTCTGTCCGCAGGTCGGATCATCGGCAGCGCGGAGGAGTCGCAGTCGTACGACGCGCGGCAGTGTGTGGCCACTCTGGTCGACTCGGCCACTTTGTCCGCGGCTTGCATTCGGGCGTATCTTCAGGAGATTTCGCCCACGGAAGTGATTCCCAGCGACCTCGTCGAAGTGTGGCGGTACTTGGAGAAGCCATCGTTCGTCGAGTTCATGACGCGGTCGGCGTTCCGGCGCGGGGCGGCGACGACGCTCAACCTTGGGCTCGCCCACTTCCCGGAGGATTTCGATCTGGACGACGTGACGAGTGGCTACCATCGTCGACGGGATCGGTGGAGATTGCCGAATTGCTGAAGCTGACGGACCTTGCCGCGGTTTACTCCGATCGTGTCTGGTCGATGGGAGATCTCCTTCCTTATCAGGAGACGATCGTCACGCCCAACGACCCCGAGCCGCCGCCGGGACTTCAAGATCGAGCAGCCCTTCCGTGCGGCGATGGCGAGTGAGCTGACGACGTACCCTTCGAACCCGTACACTCTCTCATTCGCAACCGCAAGGGTGGCGGCGAGTCGATGTCGAAGCCTGCGGAATAAAACGTTGTGCCCTGGGGCGTTAGTAGCAGTTCGGCCATTAGGCGCAACTTGTATTTTGTAACAACTTTGATCTGCTACAATGGGATATCGTATTATTTTGTGAATTGTCTTGCGTTTGAGATTGAGGGTTGAACGAGTCCCCGAGCGCATCCGCCCTTTTTATGGGGTTTACCTCGTTTGTTTATGTGTTTGCGGTTTTGAGCGTTTTGTTATTGAGGTCGACTCGCCCGAGCTTGGAAAGCCAGTAGCAGGGCGACTCCCATGAGTGCTCTTTACTTCACCGCTTTCCCTTGCGCGAACGTGGTCGGGTAGCCGAGTCCCCGAGCGTGGTACTTGGTGGTTCTAGTCGCGGCTCTAGGGTGGGTGAGGACTGGGCGCGTCAGAGTGAGCGCATCACTCCTGTCTGGCCCGTTGGGTCAGTCGCATGGCGAGTCCTGGGCATGCTCTCGTACTTGGCATTTTTCCCTAGTTGCTCGCGCTGAACTGGTCGTTAATCCCCGAGCGTGGTACTTGGCCGTTCGAGTCGCTGTGTCGAGGACGCGGAGGATCATGGTCGCTGTGAGGAGCGAAAGCAGTTGTCTTGGCTCGTTAAGCCAGTCGAGCTAGGCGACTCCAATGGGGCTCCGGGTAGGCGTTTTTCGTGGACGTTACGAGTCCTGGGGTAACCCAGTGCCCTCGTAGCGCACTACTTAGCCGTGCCGATCGCTGTACTAGAGATTGACTCCTGCAGTTAGCTTGGTGCTGTTACTACGAGTGAGAGTGGCACAAGACACGGAGAGTAGACACAATTTGCGGTAACCAATATGTTTTATTTCATAGCGACTGGAGGATACATATGTGGAGTTCTAGGAGTAGAACTTCCGTAGGAGGTTTACATTCCATGGTCGCTTGACGTCGAGTTTTCCGTCTCCGCGGACGTCGGTGAGGTAGTAGGCGTCGTTGCCGAGTACTCGCCCGATGGCGAATGGTCCCTCCCATGGGGGGGAGATCTTGTGCATGCCCTTCTTGTCCTGGATGAGGCGCATCACCAGGTTGCCTTCCTGGAAGGTGCGAGTTTTCACCCGCCGGCTGTGGTAGCGGCAGAGTCCTTGCTGGTAGATGGCAGTACGTGAGCAAGCTAGGTCGCGTGCCTTGTCGAGTTGATCGACTCCATCCTAACGTGCGAGTTCGTTCGCAGCCTCCGTGTAGTGGACAACCCTTGGCGAGTCATGCTCGAGGTCGGTGGGCATGACTGCCTCGACGCCTTACACCATGAAGAAGGGGGTGAACCCTGTTGACCGAGGTGCGGATACCCCAGATGACGGAGGGTAGCTCCTCGACCCAGCACCCGGCGGTGCGCTCGAGTGGTACTTGGAGCCGCGGCTTCAGGCCGTGGAGGATGCTCTGGTTGGCCCGTTCCGCCTGGCCATTGGACTCCGGGTGGGCGACTGACGCGAGGTCGAGTCAGATGTGATGTTCTTCGCAGAACTCGGCCATGGCTCCTTTGGCGAAGTTGGTGCCGTTGTCCATGATGATGCTGTTTGGGAACTCGTAGCGATATATGAGCTCGCGTAGGAATTTGGTGGCGGTCTTCCCGTCGCATTTCCGGACTGTCTTGGACTCCACCCACTTTGTGAATTTGTCGACCGCGACCAGGAGGTGGGTGAAGCCGGAGGGGGCCTTTTTTAAAGGGCCTACCATGTCCATGCCCCACACGGCGAATGGCCAGGTGATGGGGATTATCTTGAGCGCTGAGCTCGGCACGTGTGTCTGGTTGGCGTACTTCTGGCACCCGGCGCACCGCTGGACAATTTCGACAGCGTCGACGTGTGCGGTGGGCCAGTAGAAGCCGTGTCGCATAGCCTTTGCGACCAGAGAGCGGGCTCCAGCGTGGTGTCCGCAGTCGCCGGAGTGGATGTCGTGGAGGATCTTGCGTCCTTCGGCGGGTTGGACGCAGCGTTGGAACACGCCGGTCACGCTGCACTTGTGGAGCTCGCCGTCGATGATGACGAAGGATTTGCAGCGTCGCGTTATCATCCGGGCGTCTGTTTCGTCTGCCGGCAAGGTGCCTCCCTCCAGGTAGGCGATGTACGGCCTAGTCCAGTCTTCTGGCTCGGCGATGAGTGCAACCAAGGCTGCCTCGGGTTGCAGCGGGACTCCAATGTCGATCTCCCTTGGGGGAGAGACGGACGGCTTGGTGATTGTGTCGAGGGACGCCGGCGGGTGGTGCGAGTCGAGCCGACCCGATGTGAGAGAGTGCGTCGGCCTCCTCGTTCTTCCGCCTGTCGGTCCACTCGACGGAGTAGCATGCGAAGTGTCCGCCCAGCTTGTCCACTGCTTGGCGGTATGCCGCCATGGTGGGAGAGACGGCGTCGCAGATGCCAGCGACTTGCCCAGCGACGAGATCGGAGTCTCCGTAGCAGCGTAGGCGGTTGACATTCATCTCCTTGGCAGCTCGCATGCCGTGGAGTAGTGCCTCGTACTCGGCCATGTTGTTGGTGCAGGGGGTGAAGTCGAGGCAGAGGACGTAGAGGAGCTTGTCGCCCTTCGGGGAAGTCAACACGATCCCTGCTCCTGCGTCGTCTGTGTTCTTGGAGCCTTCGAAGTGCAGGCTCCAGTAGTGGAGGTACGGCAGCTTTTCCGGCTGCTGGGCCTCTTCCCAGTCAGCGATGAAGTCCACTAGAGCCTGCGACTTGATCGCTTTTCGTGGCTCATACTTGATGTTGTGGACGCCGATTTCGACGACCCACTTGGAGACTCGCCCGGTCGCCTCACGGTTGCGGATGATGTCCTGCAACGGTGCTGAGGAGACGACCGTGATCGGGTGCTCCTGGAAGTAGTGCGGTAGTCGCCGTTGTGCTCTGAAGACTGCGTACACCAGTTTCTGGTATTGCGGGTACCGCTGGCACGACTCGGTGAGGACCTCGCTGATATAGTACACCGGTCGTTGTACCGGGCGCTCATTTCCTTCCTCTGGCCGCTCGACGACCATGACGGCACTGACGACGCGCTCGGAAGCCGCGACGTAGACCAGCATGGGTTCTTTGTCGACGGGGGCGGCGAGTAGAGGTGCTGCGAGTAGCACCTTCTTGAGGTCGCGGAGTGCGTCGCCCGCCTCCTTGTCCCACTGGAAGGTGGGGTTCTTCCGCATCAGGCGGTATAGGGGCATCGCCGCCAATCGGGGATGAAGCGGCTGAGAGCCGCGACTCGCCCGGCCAGCTTCTGGACGTCGCGCAGGCACTCGGGTTTGCCGAGTCGAGCGATCGTGTCGATCTTGGTGGGGTTCGCCTCGATCCCGCGCAGAGACGGTACCCGATGGTTTCCTGCTGGTACACCGAAGGTGCATTTGCCTGGGTTTAGCTTTATCTTGTATTTCCGTAGGTTGGCGAATGTTTCCGCCAGGTCGGCGAGTAGATCGCCCTGGCGAGCGGACTTCACTACCACGTCGTCGATGTATACGTGGATATTGCGGCCAATTTGGCTCGCAAGGCATTCCTACATGCACCGCTGGTAGGTCTCCCCGGCGTTCTTGAGGCCGAAGGTCATGGCGGTGTAGCAGAAGGCTCCAAATGGCGTGATGAACGCCGTCTTTTCCTCGTCCTCGACAGCCATTTTGATCTGGTTGTACCCAGAATAGGCGTCGAGGAAACACAGCGACTCCGAGCCCGCGGTGGAGTCGATTATTTGGTCGATCCGCGGGAGGACGAATTGCTCCTTCGGCAAAGCGCTTAAGTTTGTGTAGTCGATACACATCCTCCAGGTCCCATTTTTCTTCTCGACCAGGACTGGGTTTGCCAGCCACTTGGAGTATTTGATTGGCCGGATGAAGACTGCAGTGAGTAGACGCTGCACCTCCTCGGCGATGTCTCGGCGGCGCTCTTCATTGAAGGGCCGCAACGACTGCTTGACGGGTTGCACTTTGGGGTCGGCGTTGAGTTTGTGCTCAGCGAGTTCCCTAGGGACACCAGGCATGTCAGAGGGCTTCCATGCGAAGATGTCCCTGTTCTCACAGAGGAATTCGATGAGCGCGCCTTCCTATGCTGGGCTCATGCCCGTCCCGATCGTCACCGTATGGCTGGAGTCACCTGGGACCAGCTCGACGGTGCGGGTGTGCGTCGTTGCCTCGAAGGCTGAGGTGTTGGCGCCCTCCGAATTGGGCTTCTTGAGTATGGTGGGGTCGTCGTTGTTGACCCCGCCCACGTACTTGGCGAGCTCGTCGGCGTGGTTCGCCTCTGCCGCGATGACGGCATCAGCGAGTTCGGCTCCTTTAGCCTCGCACTCGGCGGCCATGTCGGGGTCGCCGTTGATGGTGATGATGCCGCGCGCCCGGGGAGCTTCATCGCGTTGTACGCATAGTGGGGCGCTGCCATGAACTTGGCGAACGCCTGGCGCCCCAGGACACAGTGGTAGGGGCTGTCGAAGGGTACCAGCTCGAAGACGATCCGCTCGGTGTGGAAGTTTGCTGGTGTGCCGAAGGTGACTGGCAGCGTGACCTTGCCGATCGGGTACGCCTTCTGACCGGGGACGATGCCGTGGAACGTGGTGTAGGTCGTCTCGACCATCGACTGCGGGAGCCGCAGTCGCCTGAAGGTGTCCAGGTACAAGATGTTGATGGAGCTGCCGCCGTCCATCAATGTCTTGGGGAGCCAGTAATCTCCCACCTTGGGCTTGACCACTAGGGAAACTCAGCTTGGGTACTCGATGCGTGGCGAGTGGTCCTGGCGGCTCCAGGTGATGGGATGCTCCGACCAGTTGAGGAACTGGGGAACGTCCACCTGGGCCACCGCGTTGACGGCGACGGCGCGGGCGATGACCTTCTTCTCGCGCTTCGTGTTGAAGCCTGTGAAGGTGTGGAGCGAGCCGGCCACACTGCCGAATTTTCCAGCGTTTGGCGGGTTGTTGTCGGGGTCCTCCCGTGCTCGTCGTGCCTTCTCGATCTCCTTGAGAGAGTGGCAGTCGGCGGTCGTGTGCGTGGCGGGCTTCCCTTCCCTACTGTGAAACGCACAAGCCTGGTTAAGGAGGGCCGCGGGGTCGAACCTTCGTTTCGCCTTGTAGTTGCCGCCGTCGCGGTGTTGTCCTCCGTCACGGCGGAAGCTCTTGGGCTCGCGCTGCGTGTGCCCAGCATTGGCGACGAAGTCGACTCGCCCGTCACTGCGGCGCTTGCCGGTAAGGCGAGTGTTGCTGTAGCGTAGGTCGGAGCGTCATCCGTTGTCATTGCCGTTCGCGCGGCGTTGACCTCCCGACTCATCGTTGGTTTCCTGGTTGGGGTCTTCCTCCGCATATCTTTTGGCGATCTCGAGGAGGTCCGGTATGTTGTCGAGTGTGCGATATGCTCGTTTGAGCTTGGCGACCAAGGGCTCGTGGCGGCACGAGGTCTTGAAGCAGTGGATCGCGTTGTCCGGGTGGATGCCGGCCGCGTTGTACCATAGCTCTTGCCACCGTTAGACCCAGCTTTGGGTCGACTCGCGGGGTCCCTGGACGCATCGCCCCAGGTCCTCGATGGTGGTGGTGCGGGTGTAGGAACCCTCGAAGTGCCTCACAAAGGCATCACGCATCTCTTCCCAGGAGTCGATGCTATCCGGGGGGAGAGTGTTGATACACTGCCTGCACGCTCCCTCCATCATCAGGGGGAGGTAGCGAGCGGCTAGAAGGTAGGTGTGGCCTACGATCCCCATCGCCATGAGGTAGGTGTCCAGCCACACGGAGGGGTCGTACGAAGGGTCGTACTTTTCTATTTCCTTCGGCGCTTTGAAGTTCGCCGGGTATTTTTCGCCTCGGATCATCGGTCTGAAGCACCGGGGCCCGAGTCGGCTTAGCGACCCCATCGGCTCGCCGTCGCGGCGATTGGTTAGGGTGTGTCACAGGTCGTCGGGCTGGCGTGCGCGCCAGCTTTGGTTGTTGATGATGTGGGTGCGGGCGTCGACGGGCTGACCGTTGGCAGCGACGAAGTTGGTCGCTGGCCTGGGGTCGTTGGTGGAGAGTGCCGCGTTCGCGGGTCGGTGTTGGAGCTGCAGCGGTTCGGTGGCGGGCAGTTGAGGGTGTTTGCCGCCAATGGACGGCCGCTTGAGGCTGCCCTGCTGCCCGACGAACGCGAGTACATTCGGCCCTGTGAGTCGACGTCTGCGTTTTGTTGCTCGACCGCCTTTGCGAGCAGGGCCTTGACGTACTGGATCTGTAGGGAGCCGTCACCGGTGGCCGTGATGTTGTCGGCTGCTGCTCGGACCGCCACATGTTGTCCATCGGGGTGGAGAATAGTGGTAGGCCGTTTGCGTATCGCTCCCATGAGGAGACCACGATCCGCGGCTGGTCCCTGGGGGGTGCGCGGTTGGGTGGAGGTGGGGCGCCGTTCGCCGTCGACCCTGGCGGGGGCCGGGCGCTTCCTCCGGGTGGCGCGTTCTCGCAGATCGCGCGCTCGGCCATGCGGGCCGGGTCGTTCTCGTCGTCGAAGTTCAGGCGCCCGACGCGGGGTTCAAGCGCGACCGATTCGCTGGTGGTAACGTGACAGCTCTGCCCGCCACCGCCGAGGCGAATTTTTCGCTCGGCTTGCTCCTTGCGGACTGCCTCCGCTAGCTTCAGGCGGAGTTCCTCGACCTCCGTTGCCGTGGCGTTGGGAGGGATCGGGGTGGAGAAAGGATCCTCCGGCGCATCGGTGCCAGTCGCCATGTAGGTCGCGGCGTGGCGACCGGTCCCGTCGCGTAGATCGGCGGAGTTTTCCGACCCGGAGTCGAAGTCGAAGATCCCAAGAATGGAGGGATCCTCGAAGTCTCCCACGTTGGAGACCTGGGTGATGGAGCCCGCGGGCGAAGCCGCGGTGATGGACCCGGCGAGTGACGCCAGAGGCGCCGAGTCGGCGTCGTCGTTGAGGGCCGCGTCTTCCGCGGCCGCGGTGTTTTCGGCCACGTCGTTGTGGGCCGAGTTGTACTCAGAGGCGAGGCGATGGATCGTGCGGACCTGGCTCTCGGAGAGCCGGTCGCGTGGCAGCGACTCGCGGATGCGAGCCGAGTCCTCCGAGACGATGACGTTGGTGAGGCCGACGAAGAGGCTGATCGTGCCGACTGGCAAGATCATGCTGTGTGTGACGGGTCGCGCCGCCGGGACGTAGCTGCTCGGCAAGATCTGGAGCATCTCGCCGATCGCTATCATGCGGCCGGTGGCGACCGACTCGTTGATGGGCAGATTGGATCTCGCCGCAGGACACCGGCCAGACCGGCCAGGCCCCATGGTGGGCGCCATTGTCGTGGGAATGACCACGGCAGACGCTGCGATCGACAGCGAGTAGTAGAACAAAGGGCAAGGGCGGCCAGCCATCTGTGGTGCGAGATGAGGGCGGAGACACAGGGTTTTACCCAGGTTCGGCCCCCCGGAGGGTAAAGACCTACTCCTGCTAGATTGTATTATGATGAAGGTACAATGGGGAGAGCTCGACGGCTAGGCGGCGAGTCGCTTGGGTGGATGGTGGAACGTATCCTCTACACGCCCTGTAGGGAGGTTTATATAGACTCACCCCCCTGGGTTTACATATCTCAACCGAATCAGTTAAGGTTTCGGTACTCGTTTAACCTAATCCGACTGGGCCTATCTACTCTCCTGGGCCTTCAGCTTCCAGTCGCTTGGATCCACGCCAGTTCTTGATCCAGTTGCCGTCTTGCAGGCCCACTCGCCGGTTCCTGGGCCAGTCGGAAACGTCCTGCTGGGTATACCCCAGTAGGCATATCCCCATCACTGGTTCAAAACCAGCCCAGTAGAGGCTGTTTTGCTATTTCTTTCCCGGGTGACTTTCTTCTAGGGTAATTCCCTCCAGGTTTTTGGCCTAATGAGAAAGTTGCCCAATAAACTTTAATTTAAATAATTATTTAATACATATTAATTTACAATTAATATATAATAAATATATATTTTAAATTTCTATTTATCCGAAACATCTTTCGGTTCTTTCCTTTTATTCCTTCTCGTAACAACTTCAGATCTCTCCTCAGAACAATTCTGGCTTTCTCTTTCTCTATTGTGATTCCAACTTATAGATGATCTCTAGCTCATCATACGCTTAAGTGTATTTCCCCATGGCTCGGGAATAGCACAGACAAGATCTCCATGAATGATCAATAGCGGGACCTGGATTCCCATATTGATCCTTATACATTCCATGATGACAATGTCATTTGAACCATAAACATCGAGTCCAATTCCCTTTGTTTTTTCGATACGACTCGTTCAAGATCCGATTGTTTTGGTATCATATAACTTGTTCAATCTCGTTACCAACAAGTACTATTTCACTTATTACCACGATATTACATCTTGTGACCTAGTCACATGTTGCAATACTGTGGATGTAATTTCACCAAGTCGGCTTATGTATCTTACCCGTCACAGGGTGAACAAATCCCGGTCTTGATTCATAGGCCTCAACTATACCTCTGAAATACCCAACATACACCTTTATAATCACTCGGTCAAGGAAATGACGTTTGATGCAGTTTAGAGCAGCCTCGGGAGATAGTGATTAATATGATCTCACGGTCTAAGGAGGAGGAGACTATGTTTGTTACTATTGCAATGATGAACTTTGTGACTTGATCATGTTGCAATCTTTAGGTAATGTCCATCACATCATTCACCAATAATATGACCTCATTGTCAACTAACACTATCACCCATGATCAGGAAACCTTGTTCATCGATTGCCCAACTAACTAGTATGAATAAAGACTACTAGGGACTTATGTTTCATATCACACCTGTAGCAATGTTTCCACTTGATAAAGTTATAGAACAGTATGAAACTATTATGAACTTATTGAAATATGAAAATAATAACCATTTATTATTTGAATAAAGACTACTAGTGTCTCCCACTTGCACTAGAGTACAAATAATCCAGCTCGCATTTACTAATCATAAACCAAATCACATATGCATTTATTCATCATGCACGCTCATGAGAAATGTCATGTCCTTGTTCTGTTTTACTAGATCAGTATGTCTTTTGCAAATCATTAATGTCTTCCTAATTTTGACATTCACTCCATTATCTCATAATGGGTTGAAGTATTTGTTTAGAGACAGAGTGAAACTTTGTTTCTATTGTTTACAATGATGGACGATCATAGTGAAACACACTTAGCAGAAGTCGAACTTATTTAGCCAAAATATACTTGTTATCTCTATGTAGATCCTAGTGCATAACATGCAACTATGTGCCTAACTTTGCTTCTTTCCTTTTAAGAACAAAATTAACTCCGATTCAGTTCTTAACTCAGTAATCACCTTAATACATGTTCTTCCAACCAGATCCTTGGTTCACATTATGTCGAGTATACAACATGGTTGTATGGAAGAACCTATGACTGAGGCATAGGAGACGCAACGCATCTCTTTCTTTCTTTTAACCATAGTTGTAATACTAAGAGTAACTCAATGCTTCATACAAGTAAGAACGTCTTTCTTTACCTTGTTCCATTTTGAACTACTTCAAAAATCTTATCTAGGACATTATGAACATCTTTAGAATCAAGTCCAGGAAACATTCGACATTAATGTTTATTAACTTACCAATATATCTCAATAGATTTAATTGTTTAATAACTTGTTCAACTCCATCCATATTTACTAACTTAAATATTATAAATAATAGTCACATCATTCATATATGTTATCCACATATTTCAGAATGATGACACACTCCCACCCAAATATGGCATCCATATATGAGATCTAGGGATTTTTCTTGGCTCCCACTCAAAATATGTCTATTACATATTAATATTTAGCCAAGTCAATAAGCTCCCACTCAAATGTAAGTCCTCTCAATAATCTTGGACATTCCAAAATTCTTTGATCATCATCAAATTGAGAATTCCAGCTACGAGTTCAAAATATCCATATATTGCTGGTGTAAATCCAATAGACTCAAGCATCGCTACATTTGTAGTCAACTCCTTGAATTTGTCCAAACATAATTTATAACAAATCAATATTTATGTCTTTCATTAAGTTTCATTTCTTTCTTATCACTTTGCGGTTATTTAGAAATATCAAGTAAACATATTTACTTAATAAGAGCAAGTAACATATTACTTCTCAATCTTAAAAATGTAACTTAATACAGGATTTATGACTCCTAGTCATTTCTCGCACTTAGATCCATCACACTTCTTTGTATTTCGTAGGTATGTCTTGTTCAAATAACATGACAACTGAATCAATAATATAATTCTGCAAAGTTGTAGAATACATATTGTTGAATCCTGCTTTATTTTACTAAAAGTATTCGCTGAAACTTTATGATCATTATCATTAGTTTCTCCTCTATTGTGGCATCCCGCAAAACCACTACTAGAAAATCGCGTTGAATTTGTGCATTGCATCGTCATCATCATGCATTGTTTGCATAAAATTATTTTCGCAAGCCCGGTTTGTTTTCTAAACGCCCCGTCTCTTATTCAAACACCAAGACCGGGTCCCCGGAATATTTTGTTTGTTGCTATCGGTTTGCAAATGGTGTTATTAAAACAAATAAAATTTATATTTATTTTTAGTGGGGCAGTCGAACGGGCCGAGTAGACCCGAACGACCACCCCTGTTTTAAATCGGACCACCTAACCAGCCCCCCCTAATTCCTAAGCTACCCAACCTAGTTCTACCCAACCCCTTTCCACCTCACCCCCTCCAATCCCCTCCCTCCACCTCACCCCTCCACACCACTCCAGCCAACCACCTACTGCCACCTACCCTCTCCAACCACACCCCACACCTTCCTTCCTGGATCACCGCCACCTGCCCAAGACCCTCTCTCACCCCTGTCCCCGGTCCCACCACTCAAGACCCCCAGCCCCACGCCACTGGTCCCACCCCACCTCCTGCCCGGCCGCGCCTGCCCGTGCCCGTCCTCAACCTCGCGCCTCTCCCTCCACGAGCTCCTGCCGAGCCCGCCTCACCAGGCCCGCCCCGCATCTCCCCGCCCAGCCACCCCGAGCCAGCCGTCCCTTCTGCGGCAGCAGCCTCCCCCAACCCCGACCGCGCTCTGCCTCCCCGTGCTCCCATGACCAGTCCCGCCTCGCGGCTTCCTCCCTCTCCGGCCTCCTCCGCCCGCGACAAGCCCACGGCCGTCCACCTCCGGCCTCCCTCAAGCTACGTCTGCCGGCCGCTTCCGCCTCGACCTCTGCCTCGGCCCCCTCCGCGCAGACGCTCTCCCTCGCCTACCCTGCGACCACCGCCTCACCGGCCCCGACCCCGCCGCCGCCAGGGCCGGACCCGGCCTTCCCCGGCGCCCGCGCCTCCGCGCCTCCCCTCCCCAGCGTCCTCTGCCGCCGTTCTGCCTTCCCCCTCGCCGCGTCCTCCTCGGGCCGCCCCTGCTGCCAGAGCGTCCCCGGCGAGCCGCCGTGCCCGACTCCATCGACGCCCTCCCTGCATGCTCGTGCGCCCCGCGGAGCCATGGCCGAGCTCGCCTCACCGTTTTCCCCAAGGTCGACCCTGTCTTGTCGTTCTTGAGAATGTTGCTCAACGGGCCAAGCTGTTTTGTGTGAAACATACTAGCACTCAAGATTGGCCCATCGGCTCCAATGTCCGACAAGCTCGTCGCCTTGGAAAACCTAAGACCGAACCAGGCGCGCCAAGCTCTTCGACCGAGACCCCGTGCACTGGAGAGACAAGGCAGACCCTATAACAAGTGCCTGAGCGTCGCGGTTCGATGATCGACCCCGAGGATTTCCGGTGCTACAAGAACTCCATCACGGAAACCGAAGATCGTCTAAGGGGGAACATTAAGTAGTCCATCGACACCCGAACCCGAGTTCTTCGACGCGTCGACAAGATCTCCTACATGGGAGCCCGGAGAACCCGTGACCGAAGACCGCAGAGCGTCAAGGTCGCCTCATGGAAATGAAGCCCCGAATTCCAAGGTCGTCAACATGGAACTGAACAGGTCTACTACATGGATTAGAGAACCGAATCCGACGCACCAAGATCTTCCTCCCGGAGCCGAGGACGTCGAGCACTGCGCCCCTGACGCCAACCAAGCCCTGCTTCCCGGTTGCGACAAGACCTACCCCGATCCGAGACCCTAACCCCGGAGTTCGAGAACGACCCCGTCGAACCCTGGACCCGGAGACCGACCCCGAACCCCCCGGAACCCCAAGATCGTCGAACCCTAATGTGTGAACCCCTTTTTCCGAGCCCTATTTTATAAATGCTAAACATAAAACCTGTTGCACATTAATTGTCATCTCGCATGCATATCATGTGGTTTGGGGCCTTATGCCGATTCACCTCATAATTAAATATGGGGCCCATATGTGGGCAAATCTAGCCTTATATTGGCCTCATTTAAACTTGTGTAGCGAACCGGTGAAACTTTCTGCCTTGTTAAACAACATTTAAAATGCGGGGTTTCTAAACAACTTGAACCACCTAACTATTTGTCGGGACCCCGGTTCCACTTGACTTGACCTAATTGCATCGCATCTTTGCCATGTCATACATCATACATGCATCATGCCGATCTTCTGCCGTTGTATTAAATATTGCATCCGGTGTTTCTTCTAGTGTTTTGCTTCTTCGCGGATAAGGCCGTTGAGTTGATGTGAGCTTCTCCCCGATCTTCGGTTGAACCTTCGACAATGTTTTCAGGCGAGCATCTCCCCCTTTCTGCCTATCTTACTTTTATAGTTTTTACTTCCCTCCTGTTGACCTATTGCTATCTGTGTTGCGATGCTTTAGTTTCCGTACCTGTGATATCCCGTGCAGCCCTATATTGCCTTGGACACACCCTATTACCTGTTGTTTGGTAGATAGTTGGACTTGCGCGTCGTAGTTGCTTGCTCAAGTGCCGATGTGTGTCGTCATATGCCACAGTTGTTGATGTATTGCCGCATGTTGATGTTGGAGATGATTTCTAGTTTTACTTATCGTCACTTTAATTTCTGTTTAACAACTAAAATTGAAATAAGCAGAGGCATCGGTGGGTGATAGAAAATATTTGGTTTCCGAACGCCCACTTGTGTCCCGTAAGACCCCGAGTACTTGATATTTGTTCCTTAATTTATCGCGCTATCCACATCCGGGAGGTATATGGGACCCCCCTGAGCCAGAGCTTGATTCAGTCTTATTTCTTGGGGCCACAAACTAGTTTGAGGTTTTATTTACGATCCTGTACTTATGCCATGCTACTTATGTATTTAAATTGTGCGACAGATAGCACCTTTATCTTATTTAGGATAGTGGCACGATTCATGGTGTCGACAAGCCCAGTTTGGGTTCCCGATCGTTCTGACCGTCCCACAACCTTGAGTCCGTCTCAAGCTTGCTTGCCGTTCTTGGGTGTACTCAAGGGTGGCCCCTGAAATATTTGAATCTCGTGATTGTTCGGTCGTGAAAGCCTCGTTGGGTTTTGATTTGGTTTTCGAGGTTGATCGGCGTGTGTTGCTATTGGTGCACCCGGCGGGTAAAACTTTCAAAGCCGTGTCATGGATATGGATGACTTGGAGCACAGTATCTCGATCATAGACAAGCATAACTAAAGTTTACTGCTATAAATTTGACTTATAATGACTAGTAATCAGCTTCACTATAATGGAATGGCTAAATAATACTGCCCACAATTGCTTGTTTGGAGTGTCGCTTGCGACCATTGTACCTGACTAGTAAGTATTGCAACTACAACGGAATGGCTGATTAAAAGTACCAACAACTGCTGGGTTAAGGGTTATCTCATGTTATTCATATCTGATTAGTAAGAGTTACAACTATAACGGCATGGTTAATTAAAAGTGCCCACTGCTTACTTTATCAGGACGATTATCTAAACCTGCCTAGTAAAGTGCCGCAACTACAACCGAATAAATAAAACTGCCAACTGTGTGAGTTCCGCGGTTGACTTCCTCGATGGTCTCGAGGGGGAAACACCAGGATGGGTTTGTCTGGTGCTAGCTTCAGGTTGGTTCCGGTTAGGTCATTCTCATCCCTCTCTGATATCTGCCAGTTGTATCGAGTCTCTATAGGTTGTTTAGTGCATGCCGCCGCTGCCGCTCAGTCCACCATACCTATGTAGGCGAGGACCGCCGAATTCTAGCCTCGCTGCAGTGTCTTGGCCTCGATCTTGACGCTCCTTCTTTTTCCTTTGCCCTTTGTCGGCACCCCTTTTGTTTAAACAGGTTTGAGATCGACGTCGTTAGCAGGGTTACCCTTCCGGCTTGGCCTGGGCAGGGTTATGGACGCCATTGGTTATTCTTCAGGGCTCTTAGCCCCATTTGCATCTTGTCCGTAGCTGGACGCTCTATCGTTTTCAAGGTGATTTGGATCTTGGTATATTGTATCTGTATTCTTGACTCTTCGAGTCGTTGTTATATATATATATATGTTCTGTGGGTCCCATCGAGGACTGTTGTGTAATGTTATTACTTCGTTTTCCACCCGCACGAAAGTACCTGGTGGGCACCTTTGAATCGTTTCTATGCGGGTTTGGCGAGTTTTGCTAAAACTTGCATAGGTCCGATTCTGAGGGTGTTACATCTATTTGTAGAGTTCGGTTTCATGAAACAAATTTCGCTTCGCCACTCAACAATCAGGAGGTAAGGTCAAATACCTTGTTTTTATCCTTTACTTTCTTCCACCCAAATCTTCATCGATACACATCAACTTAGGACAACAATAGGTTTGCCCTTTGTGGAACATGTATTCATATTTGCCTAATAATACACTACAAATACTTGTTTATTTGCCATGATTTTGAATTATCGAAATCTCTAGAAACTCGAATGTGCCATAACTCTTATGGTGTTGTTTCCATGAATCTTTAGATGTTCCTATGTATTTTAAATGAGTGTTTTCTTATTTTGATCATTAACTCTAAATGATAACTATAACCCCGATGAGAGATAATATTGTACCATATGTATCTAATACAAATGATTATGATGTTTAGACATATCAACATCTTGAATTTGTCTAATTATCATAATATGTTAAACATCTTTCACAAGTCCTTTTATGCCAAAACTTAACTTAAATACTTTAGTCATGTTGATCAAATCTAAAATGAATTTGTATTCCTATTAATCCAATATCCCATTTTGTTGTGAAATCATTTGAACAATTAGAAATAGTTTCAACCTTATGTTCGTTAATTAAATACACCTATTCACTTAAGTCCATAATGAAATAATGATCTCCACTATTTGTTGAAAATATAATACATCACTATGTATAAATTTCAACATTTCTTCGCATATACCAGAATGCGGGGTTTTAGTCATTTTTCCAAATGAGGCATGGTTTTGCAAAGTCTATAGATCAAATATCTAAGACCCCGATTTTCATCTAGACTGAAAAACATGCAATAACCACCATGACTTAAACAATAGTGTCATGTAATTATTAAATTTTGGATATCTTTTAGCATTCTAATTATTTATAAATGCTTAAACTATTATCATTAACATGGAGATGAGAATAACTCATTTATAATCGTAATGTGCCCACAAAAGTATTATTCATAAGAAAAGACAACTGGCGTGTAACTTATTCATATGAATAATCGTCTTGCTAAAAGCAAGACACACAAACAAGGATTACAAAATGTCATTCAAGTTCACTAAACCAAATGATAAACTTTGAGTAAAGGAGTGATGTCGGCCATTGACTAGTTTTCTTGCCGTCATCAAGCCATATTGCCTCATTTCTAGCAATTCTCAAGTAGACCATCCTATTTTCACAAAATAGGATAAGTATCCAATACTTTGTAAACTACAACGAGTTCTGCAAGAACTACATTTATAATTGGTATATCTTACATATACCATTTTCTCCTATTAGTTATTGTATTAGGAAGAGAAGATCTTTTATTACGAGGATATCCCTTAGGCATGGGTATTAATCTATGAAGTTGGACCCTTCCGCTAAGTTCCACATCAAGAAAGAAATTTCCCATGGTCGCAAAGGACTTCAATGAGATAATCCAAGATCTAATAAGATATTTGCAAATAGACATCTAGACTAAGTTCATAATATGAGTTCAATTCATAATTGAAACTCCTACCAAAATTTTCATCCCCTGGACAATCTTAGTGATCATACGATCCCAATTCACTATGCCACCCCAAATCATCACGGCCGGCAACATAGCTTCAAAGGTAGACATTCTCTAATGTCAATCACATCATCAATGTGACTGATGCTCAAATTTTCGGTCTCTTGTGTTCCGAGGCCATGTCTGCACATGTCAGGCTCGCCAATTCTAAATTTTGTGTATTGCAGTGCAACATGGCTTACACCCACTGTATGCAAACGCTGATATGTTTAACACTCGATCGTCACAGCGTGGCTCATAACAGAGAACTTTCTTAGTGGTGCACACACAAGGGGAACACTATCATTGGAATTAGTATTAGGGATCATCTTATCTTTTATGCTGCCGTTGTGTAGCTCATACAAGCACACAATAAGATGTAAAACAGGTATCAACATCACATGTATATTTGTGATATTATATGGTCCTTCTTGCACCTTGATCTTCATCGAGCGCTTCGGCATGATCTCCATATTTCCACTAGTTTGATGCCAAGTCCACGACGCCACCAGCAAGTTGTCCATCGGAACGATAACTATTACTACACTACTTAGTAATAGAAAAGTAAACTACTTTACCTTCATAATGACCAAGACCATATCATAACACAAGCCCTCCTGCAAAATAAAGTTAGACGCCTCTACTTTATCTTTTGCAAGTTTTACGTGGCTGATAGGGCTTTCGCAATAGAACCATTTCTAATCTACAAACTTTCCAACCACAACATGTATCCAAATAGTTATCTCTACTACACCCATTTGTAGGCCCTCCGTTGTAATTGCTATGTGAACAATTGAATGAGAGACAGACACCCGCTAGCCACTTATACAAAAGAAGCCTTACGTTGAGCGTAGAACCAGTCTCGTGTATGGATACGCATAAGGTTGGTCTGGGTCACTAATGACCCACAAGTATAGGGGGCCGCAACAGTCTTCGAGGGAAGTAAAGCGCAATTTATTGATTCGACACAAGGGGAGCCAAAGAATATTAATAAGCCTTAACAACTGAGTTGTCAATTCGGTTGCACCTGGAAATAGTCTTGCTCATAGCAGTTTATCAGTAGCAACAGTTTCGTAGTAGCAACAACAAAGTACCAGCAGTAGTAAAATAAAGGCAGTAGTAACAATTGTAGTAAACAGCAGGATTTAAGTGCGGTAGGCATGGGGATGGATGGACGGGCGTTGCATGGAAAATACTACTCATGTAACATCAAGATCAAGGGCATTTGCAGATAAATAATATAAATTATCCAAGTACTAAATAATCATAGGCATGTGTTCCATATATAGTCATACGTGCTCGCAATGAGAACTTGCACAACATCTTTTGTCCTGCCAGCCCGTTCCAGCGGGGCCTCAAGGGAATCCACTAGCAATTAAGGTACTCCTTTTAATAGAGTACCAGAGCAAAGCATTAACACTCCGTGAACACACGTGATCCTCACATCACAGCCATCCCCTCCGGTTAATTTGATTTCTGTCACTTCGGGGCCTCGGTTCCGAACAATAATATGTGTAAACAACTTGCAGGTAAAATCACAAACAATAATATCGTCATGAATCAATAACATGTTCAGATCTGAGATCATGGCACTCGGGCCCTAGTGACAAGCATTAAGCATAACAAGTTGCAACAATGTCAAAAAGCACTAACAATAGATACTAGGCACATGCCCTAACAATATTATGAAACTACATGATAGATCTCATCCAATCCCTACCATCCCCAGCCTACTTTGGGGGATTACTCACTCATGGATGGGGGAATCATGGATGCTTGATACAGAGGAATTGGTGATGATGATGGCGATGATCTCCTCCAATTCCTCGTCCCGGAAGGGTGCCAGAACGGAGTTTCTTGTTCCCAATCGCGGTTTCTGGTGGTGGCGACACAGAGGAACTTTATCTAGAAAAACGTCGAACCCACCTATGTTTTTAGGTCAGAGGGCTTATGTAGGCGAAAGGAGAGGTCGAGGGGGTGCCCGAGGCAGCCACACCACCCCCTGGCGTGCCCTGTCCTGGCCGGCGCCACCAGGTGGTGTGGCCCCCTCGTGGCCCTTCTTCGTCTCGTCTTCTGGCTCCGTGAGTCTTTTGGTAAAATAGGAGTTTTGTGATATTTTCCGAAATTTTTCCTGAAAGTTGATTTCCTGCACAAGAACGAGACACCAAAGCAATTCTGCTGAAAACATCACAGTCCGTGTTAGTTATATCCAAACAACACAAATTAGAGGATAAACAATAGCAAAATTGTTCGGGAAAGTAGATACGTTTTGGACGTATCAACTCCCCCCAAGCTTAGCTTATTGCTTGTCCTCAAGCAATTCAGTTGAAAACTGAGTGCGATAAAAAGAAACTTTCATGAACACATTTGCTTCATAAGATGTATATATTCTTAGCATATGATCAAATACTTAGGAAATTCATAATAAGGAGTATGCAACTAAGTCTACCCAATAGTCATGCAAGCTATGAAGAGATTCCAAAACAATAATAAGCAACATGAAACATAAGCATAAGCAACATTGTAAGGAATGATAAGGTGGTATCTCGCTTGCCTTTGATTGTGGAGCAAAACATAAATGCCAAGGCACCTCTGAAGTTCAAGTGAAGACTAGAAATAAAAATATCAAATATACAAGCATCAAAGTTATGTCACATTTAACCGTGTTCTAGGACAAGCACATTACACTAAGAATGACAGTTATGCTATCGGGAAGGTGCTCATAGAATAAATGGTGACTCAACATAAAAGCGTAGGAAAAGATTAAAAAGTTTGAAAGGCTTCCAAATGCCTGAAAGTATGGTATTCATTAGCTTTGATCTCTCATTGCCCCTATCATAAGGATCTTTAAATGGTTAAGTTTAAAGTGAGGTAAACTATGAGTTATATGCTTGACAGATCATAAACTAGAAATCTCATGTCCAGTACGAGGGTCGTTCCTCATGCTGCTCAACTTTAGTCACCGGTAAGTTCTTGTCATTGTAAGTGTATGTGTATCACAGAGAACCTCCAACGGGGTACCCCTTGCCCCATGACACAGGAGCTATCCCATATCAAAATGACAAGGCAACAGACAATGAGCATCTCAGCGATCTTTTTATTTACTATTTTCATAGGTTTTTATTGAGGATGCTTCACGGATTGCTCAGTATGGTTATGCTGCAAGTTTCCACCATGATTAGGCATGGCTTAGGCTAGCCGCCCAATAATTTATCTAACACATATACATAACTCCATGGATATACAAGATCCCCTTTTATTTCACATTGCCGACATCCATAAACAAAAAAGCATGATATCAACTCGATAATATTTACAGGTGTTGAAAGCGTTCCCCATGACAGCATGGTTCTGCTAACTCCTAGCCTATAATTTGCAAGCATATAACTACATAGATCGTCACAATGGTTTGGGTTTATTAAGTGCAAGAAAATAAAGTGTGCCATCAAGTTGGTGAGAGATTTACTAACTAACTTTCTCATAAAAAACAAACATTTTATTTGGAAGAAAACAACTCATAATAAATATGCACGGAATAGCAATGATGCTAATAGGTAGATATGATGGACACTTTTTGGCAATTTTGGTTTTGGGGAATTGGATGCACGAGTAGAGCTCATACTCAGTGCAAGTGAAGGCTAGCAAGATAAAGGGAGTGACAAACGAGATAGAAGTAACTGTCATAATCATGCTTGCAACAAAATAAGATTAATTATGGCATAAAAGTGACACAAGAACTCTGAGAAAAAATAAATCATCGAGGCTTAACTGACTTTTGTTCAGTCATATGAATGCGTGAGCATGTGCCAAGTCGATTCAAATGAAACATTCAGAGGAGGATACCACAATGTCATACTAAGTTAAGAATCGAACAATGCAAGCAAATATTTATATGACATTCTAGAAACAATTAGCAAGTTGGAACTGAGCAAGAACTATTAATCATCCATTAAATAACATACACCCTACATGAACAGACTAAGTATGCCCACAATGATGAGTATATGTACAAAAATGAAAATAAATAGAGTTCATACCAGCCTCTTACCACACCTCGAGTTGTCATAAATCATCATTTCCTTTCACTTGTGTGGCTGGAATAATAATATAAAACCAAACTCCAAAGGAGTCACTGAGTACCGCTGAACCCTGCAACGAACTTTACAAAACCAGAGAAGAAGAACAAATATTTTTGGGTTTTCGATTTTTTAAAACAAGAACTGAAGGCAAAAGCAAACAATGCAAAATATCCTGAAATATCTTATTATTTCTCTTTTACAAAACCAGAATACTTATTGGAAACAGAGAGGGAAAATTAAATGGGTTAAGCTGGGGGATGAGAACACCAAATTATTTCACTCCAGAGCTACCATAAGTTTTAGACATAATTACATTTCCATGCTCAAGGATGATTCTGATCTTGAGGTCTATGATCATGATGGAAAAGAAAATCTTCTTTGGAATTCCTTTAGAAATAGAATGGGCTCTTCTGATAAGCCTGAAATGCATTTCAATCTTAATGACTTGGTTGGTGACTGCTTAAGCCAGGAGGAAAGGGAGGCTTTGGAAAAGCCTTTCTCTGATGAGGAGATTGATGAAGTCATCACAAATCTTCCTAATGATAAGTCCCCTCGCCCTGATGGTTTTAATAATGAATTCATGAAGCTTTGCTGGCCTATTATCAAGGATGATGTAAAGCATTTACTTGTTGAGTTCTATGAAGGGAATGCCTCTTTGGAAAGCATTAATTCTTCTTTTATCACCCTCATTCCAAAAATTGCTGCTCCTTTGACTCCTGCTGATTTTAGGCCTATTTCTTTGCTAAATAGTGTCCTTAAGATTATCACCAAGATTCTATCTAATAGACTGCAAAAAGTCATTCTTAAACTTGTTCACAAGAATCAATATGGTTTCCTCAAGCAAAGATCTATCCAAGACTGTTTAGGTTGGACATTTGAATTTCTTGATCAATGCCACAAGTCAAAGGAGGAAATTTTAATTCTTAAGTTGGATTTTGAGAAGTCTTTTGACAGAATTGAGCATTCTACAATCATCAATATCCTTAAAGCCAAAGGTTTTGGAGTTAAATGGATTTCCTGGATTCAGATGATCTTTGGGTCTGCTTCTTCCTCTGTGCTTTTAAATGGTGTGCCTGGGAAAAAAATTTACTGCAGAAGGGGTGTCAGGCAAGGAGATCCTTTGTCTCCTTTATTGTTTGTTCGTCACTGATCTCCTTCAAAGTATCCTCAATAAGGCAATGAACACGGGTCTTCTTTCTTTGCCCACCGAGAATGTATTCATCACGACTTCCCTGTGGTTCAGTATGCAGATGACACTTTAGTAATCCTTAAGGCTGATTCTGAGCAACTCTTGTGTCTTAAGGCAATCCTTCATACTTTTGCTCTTTCCACTAGACTCAAAGTCAATTATTCTAAGTGCAGCATGATGCCAATTAATATGGATTCAGAAAGGATTGGGCATTTTGCCAATACCCTTTCTTTCCTCACTGGTTCCTTGCCTTTTACCTATCTTGGTTTGCCCCTGAGCTTGAATAAACCTGCTGTGGAACACTTCTTGCCTATTGTTCAGAGAGTTGAAAGAAGGTTGTGTGGAATTGTTGACTTTCTGAATTATGGGGGGAAATTGCAGTTAGTTAAATCTGTGTTATCTTCCCTTCCCATATATTACATGAGTTGTTTTGATCTCCCTGTCACTATCAAGGAGCAGTTGATTAAATATATGAGGAAATGCTTGTGGAGAAAGAAAATTTCTGATGTTCAAGCTAGAGGTACTGCTCTTGTAGCATGGAAGAAAGTTTGTAGACCCAAAAACCAGGGAGGATTGGGAGTTCTTGATCTTAATGTTCAAAATTCTGCTCTTCTTTTGAAGAATTTGGATAAGTTTTATAATCATAAGGATATTCCTTGGGTTCACTTGATATGGAATACTTACTATTGTAATGATAAGCTACCTGGAAGAAGTGTTGAGGGATCCTTTTGGTGGAAAGATCATCTAAAACTGATTGACATTTTTAAAGGACTTGCAAAGTGCTTGATTGGAAATGGGAAATCCACACTATTCTGGACTGATATGTGGAATGATAGTTTCCTCCAACATAAGCCTCCTCACCTCCTTTCATATGCAAAAAACCCTCACATCTCTGTCAGTGAGTTCCTGCATACTGCAAATACTCAGGATCTCTTTTACCTTCCTTTGTCCCAACAAGCTTATCTGGAATATCAAAGTCTTGAACAAGTTCTCAATTCTAGCAGGGAAGGGGAATCTGATTGTTGGTCTTACATTTGGGGCAGTATTTTTTCGGTCAAAAAGGCTTACTGCTCTTTAATCGGTTACCAACCGGTTCAGCCACATTTCTCGTGGATATGGAAATCTTCTTGTCAACAAAAGCACAAATTCTTCTTCTGGCTCTTACTGCTTGATAGACTCAACACAAGAAATCTTCTGAAAAGGAAATATTTTCTCTGGCATCTTATGATTGTGTCTTCCAGGGCTGCAATAGTGAAGAAACAAGTTTATATTTGTTTTGGGAATGCCCCTTTGCAAGAGCCTGCTGGGCTGAAATTTCACAGGTCAATTCGGAACAAACCATCTTTGAAGTTTTAGCCAGTATTAAAAAAGACCTCAAGGTCCCTTTTGCAATGGAAATTCTGATTCTTGGAACTTGGAGCATCTGGATTTGCAGAAATAATGAAATTTTCAACAATCAGCATGCGTCGATAGAGACCTGGAAGGCTATTGTAGCCCAGGAATTAAGATGGGTCCTTTATAGAATTAAGAAGAAGTATTATCAGGGCCTTAAGATTTGGATTGAAACCAATTTAGACAGGAGATAGTTGATTAGCATGTTATCCCTCTTTTTTGAGGTGGAATATGTTTGTAAATATTCTTTTGTAACTCTCTATAATCTATAAAAGTTGCAGTGGGGTTTTTTGCCCTACTGTTTTACCCTAAAAAAAACAATGCAAAATATTTTTGGATTTTTCTTATAACAAAACAAAGCTAGGGCTAAGAAAACCAAGGCTATAAAACAAAGAAACAAAGAAAGAGAAACAACGAAAATATTTTTGGTCTTTTTGTGTTTTGGAAAGCAAAAACTAAAAAATAAAGTAAAACATGAATATGCAAAGTACCGACATAACATGATATGTAGATGAGTGTGATGTCGGTATACCTCCCCCCAAGCTTAGGCTTTTGGCCTAAGTGGAGATCAATCAAAACGCCGGTAGTAACTCCAAGCTGGTGGATCATCATAAGAATGATCATAATCAGGCTCTCGTTGACGAGGTTTAATCTCGTCAATGCCCATTGTTATGAACTTGGGTTTTGGAGAAGATGGGGGTGATGGAGATCGCGGAACGGTTAACATCGGGTATCCGTAGGGCATATCCATGTCAGTAGCCCTCGAGTGTCTATCTGAAACATAGATTCGGGTGGAGACTTAGTTGTTTTTAACCTTGCATTTAGATGTCAGAGTCGAAAGTTATGTCGAGTGTGAAGTACTTCACCCGAAATTCATCGGGTCAGCTGAATTTGTTCAGTTGTTGTAAAGGAATCGACATCGTGGACGTAGTCAAAACAGTGGACTATAGGGTGCGCGACCAGCGCTCCCTATGGGAGTAGCCCCCGAGTGTATGTTCGAGTCGTAGACTCGAGCAGAAACTTATAGTCGTCGGTTGCGCAATACGGAGACCTGGAAGTTCTTTGGATGAACTTGTAGATGCCCTGAATGCCTTCATTTTTTCGAATGTGTGACCAGCGCTCTCTATGGGAGTAGCCCCCGAGTCCTCAGTCGAATCGTTGATTCAAGTGAGGAATCTAAGCGTGCCACTCGAAGATCTTCGAATGAGCGACCAGCGATCCAATTTGGAGTAGCCCACGAGTGTCTGGCGGAGTCGTAGACTCGGACAGATACTCGAGTCTTGTATTGTGCAATTGGCAATATCGTGGGGTACCATTGACCCAAAAGTACATCGGGTGTGCGACCAGCGCTCCTGTTAGAAGTATCCCCCGAGTGTCTAGTTGAGTCGCAGACTCGACTGAAGACTCATGCGAGGAGAAACCATTGACCCGGAAGTGCATCGAGTCAGCGACTCACGCATAACGAGCCAGGAGTCAACGTAGCGGAGTCGTGCAGAGTTTAGCCGGAAGGACTCGATGTTCCGGATGAAGTCGACGCCATTTCTTACGCGGGTGCGGCCACATCGCTCGGGTCTTGTGACATCGCATCTTTGTAGGCTGCAAAAAACATGAAGAATTGTGAAGTACTTGTAGCTTGTAAAGAATAGTTGTTTGTCGGCATGTAAGGTAAAATTCAGGTGCCAATTGATTCGACACTTTTGCACTGTATGCTAGGCCTTTTCATTAGCCTGATTACCCTTAGTCTCAGTACCTTGCCGAGGCACTCGAAGTTCAAAGATTTGATGGTCAGGCAGAATCAGCTACTCGGGCTGTCGAGTTCGAGGTGCTCGAGTGCTTGGAGCCGATAGCACATTAGGTTACTTGAAGAGGGCGCAGCCCCCGAGTGTTTCGAGTGCGAGTTAAAAAAGAAATCAGCTCTAAGTAGAGAGAAACTTAGCTTTATTGGTAGTTGTCGTGGACAAAGTTGATGCGACCGCGGACATAGTAGAAGCGGTAGCTAGTCACGCAGCGGACACGGTCGACGTGGCGGACCACAGTCATAGCGGCGACGGGTTGCCAGAGACGATGATGGTAGCGAGATCCACGTCCGAAGATTACGGGCATCCGAAGGATGTATTGTGTCATCGAAGCCGAAAACTGCATCGGGTTACTGATGTCGAGGGAGCCCCCGAGTCGAAGATCACACCGGGTCACCACAGCCGAAAGCCGCGGCTGGTCGCTGAAGCGGAGGGAGCCCTCGAGCCCCCGAGTAATTAGAGCCGAAGATCATAGCGGGTCACCGGAGTCGAAAACATAGCGAGTTGTGGTCGCGGAAGCCGATGCGACCATTGGGTTGTTGATGTTGGAACCGATAAAGCGGACGTATTGATGTAGCCCGAGTAGAATCGATGGGTCGTGGGACTCGATATGACCGGCGATCATGGTGATACACGCCAATTACACTTCCGGACGCAAAATCCATTCGGTATACATAGTTTGGTATTCACGTGCAGCTTTAATTGATTTGATCACATGCATGCACTAGGTCGCTCGACACCCCTTAATTCTATTCAGCGGATAGCAAAGCTGCCTTGGGTCTTGATCTATCACAGGATCTGATTCCTTAAAAAAACAATTCTCTGCCTGAAATCACATGCGCGTGTTGGACCAGTATGCCACACGGTCTGGGATTCTGATTTGGATTCAGCTTTTGCTTTGATTGATACCTCTTTTTTATTTTTTATCAACAGCCACGATTAGATTAGGACCACCGTAAACCGATTGTGTAAAGCTGATCCTGTATGTTCCCACGTGATACATTTCAAGTTGGCATCTGTCGGTGTCCATGCCGCGTCGGGTTCCAGATTGCTTCTTGAAGTCATGAACTCGTAGATCCGATCAGCCGAGCATGAGGGTGGCGCTCATGTTGAGCCTACACGCCCATGTTGGTGAAGATAAATTCAGCCGTGGAAGAGACGCGGATGACGAAGCTGAGCACGCCCGCACAGATGAATCTATCGGACGTGATCCGACCCTATTTGATGATGAGGGATCTGAAGTAGATCTTCTTGCCGGAAGTCGATAAATTTGTAGATCGCTCCAGATGGGACCGTCACGATCGCACAATCAGCGCCCCCGATTCCCACAGACGGCGCCAATTGACGAGGTTTAATCTCGTCAATGCCCATTGTTATGAGCTTGGGTTTTGGAGAAGATGGGGGTGCTGGAGATAGCGGAACGGTTAACAGACAAGCAACCAGGGGACACGAGATTTACCCAGGCTCAGGCCTCCAGAAGGAAAACCCTACTCCTGCTTGTCTGCTCTTGATTACAGCGGAACCAAAAGTTACAGGGGTGTGCAGATGCAATCTGGCGTGGAGGTGTGTATGCGGTGAGGTGAGAGAGATCTATTGTGGTGTAGCCTATTGTATCGTGCGTCGTGCCCTCCTCGTTGGACCCTCCTAGCCTTTATATATGGGGAGGCTAGGTCTCGAATACCGATACGAGTAGGTCACAAGTTTTATTCAAACTCTAGTCTTGATATTTCCTTGTCTTGCGCACTTGGAGTCCGTGTCCATATGGGCTTCATACCATCCGAACCGTCATGGATGTCGTGGACCTTGGCAGGTCATCGAGTGGGCCTTCCATCGGGCTGGACCAGGTAGGTTAACATCGGGTACCCGTAGGGCATATCCATGTCAGTAGCCCCTGAGTGTCTATTCGAAACATAGATTCGGGTGGAGCTTAGTTGTTTTGAACCTTGCATTTGGATGTCGGAGTCGAAAGTTATGTCGAGTGTGAAGTACTTTACCCGAAAATTCATCGGGTCAGCTGAATTTGTTTGGTTGTTGTAAAGGAATCGACATCGTGGACGTAGTCAACACAATGGACTATAGGGTGCGCGACCAGCGCTCCCTATGGGAGTAGTCCCGAGTGTCTGTTCGAGTCATAGACTCGAGTAGAAACTTATAGTCGTCGGTTGCGTAACACGGAGACCCGGAAGTTCTTCGGATGAACTTGTAGGTGTCCTGAATGCCTTCATTTTTTTCGGACCAGCACTCCCTATGGGAGTATCCCCCGAGTCCTCAGTCGAATCATTGATTCAAGTGAGGAATCGAAGTGTGCCACTCGAAGATCTTCGAATGCGCGACCAGCGCTCCAATTTGGAGTAGCCCCCGAGTGTCTGGCGGAGTCGTAGACTCGGACAGAGACTCGAGTCTTGTATCGTGCAGTTGGCAATCTCGTGAAGTACCATTGACCCGGAAGTACATCGGGTGCGCGACCAGCGCTCCTGATAGGAGTAGCCCCCGAGTGTCTAGTCGAGTCGCAGACTCGACTGGAGACTCATGCGAGGAGAAACCACTGACCGGAAGTGCATCGAGTCAGCGACTCATGCATAAGGAGCCAGGAGTCAACGTAGCGGAGTCGTGCGACGTTTAGCCAGAAGGACTCGATGTTCCGGATGAAGTCGACGTCGTTTCTTCTATCGGGTGCATGGCCAGCATCGCGCCTGTCGGGGGCGCGGTCAGCATCGCATCTTTGTAGGCTGCAAAAAACATTAAGAATTGTGAAGTACTTGTAGCTTGTAAATAATAGTTGTTTGTCGGCCTGTAAGGTAAAATTCTGGTGCCAATCGATTCGACACTTTTGCACTGTATGCTAGGCCTTTTCGTTAGCCTGATTACCCTTAGTCTCAGTACCTTGCCGAGGCACTCGGAGTTCAAGGATTCGATGGTCAGACAGAATCAGCTACTCGGGCTATCGCATTCGAGGTGCTCGAGTGCGTGGAGCCGATGGCACATTAGGTTACTCGAAGAGGGCGTAGCCCCCGAGTGTTTTGAGTGTGAGTTAAAGAAAATCAGCTCTAAGTAGAGAGAAACTTAGCTTTATTGGTAGTTGTCATGGAAAAAGTTGATGTAACCGCGGAGATAGTCGACGCGGTAGCGTGTCACGCGGCGGACACGGTCGACGTGGCGGACCACAGTCATAGCGGTGACGGGTTGCCGGAGACGATGGTGGTAGCGAGATCCACATATGAAGATTGCCGGCATCCGAAGGATGTATCGTGTCATCGAAGCCGAAAACCGCATCGGATTACTGATGCCGAGGGAGCCCCCGAGTTGAAGATCACACCGGGTCACCGTAGCCGAAAGCCGCAGCTGGTCTCCGAAGCGTAGGGAGCCCTCGAGCCCCCGAGTAATTGGAGCCGAAGATCATAGCGGGTCACCGGAGTCGAAAACGTAGCGGGTTGTGGTCGCGGAAGCCGATACGACCATTGGGTTGCTAATGTTGGAACCGATAAGGCGAACGTGTTGATGTAGCCCGAGTAGAATTGATGGGTCGTGGGACTTGATACGACCGGCGATCATGGTGATATACGTCAATTACACTTCCGGACGCAAAATCCATTCTGTGTACATAGTTTGGTCTTCACGTGCAGCTTTAATTGATTTGATCACATGCATGCACTAGGTCGCTTGACGCTCCTTAATTATATTCAGCGGATAACAAACTTGCCTGATCTGATTCCTTAAAAAACAATTCTCTGCCTGAAGTCACACGTGCGTGTTGGACCAGTATGCCACGCGGTCTAGGATTCTGATTTGGATTCAGCTTTTGCTTCGATTGATACCTCTTTTTTTATTTTTGATCAACAACCGCGATCAGATTAGGACCACAGCAAACCGATCGTGTGAAGCTGATCGTGTATGTTCCCACGTGATACTTTTCAAGTTGGCATCTGTCGGTGTCCATGTCGCGTCGGGTTCCAGATTGCTTCTTGAAGTCATGAACTCGTAGATCCGATCGGCCGAGCGTGAGGGCGGCGCTCATGTTGAGCCTACACGCCCATGTTGGTGAAGATAAATTCAGCCGTGGCAGAGACGCTGATGACGAAGCTGAGCGCGCCCGCACAGATGAATCTATCGGACGTGATCCGTCCCTATTTGATGATGAGGGATCTAAAGTAGATCTTCTTGCCGGAAGTCGATAAATTTGTAGATCGCTCCAGATGGGACCATCATGATCGCACAATCAGCGCCCCCGATTCGCACAGACGGCGCCAATTGACAAGGTTTAACCTCGTCAATGCCCATTGTTATGAGCATGGGTTTTGGAGAAGATGGGGGTGCTGGAGATCGCGGAACGGTTAACAGACAAGCAACCAGGGGACACGAGATTTACCCAGGTTCAAGCCCCCAGAGGGAAAACTCTACTCCTGCTTGTCTGCTCTTGATTACGGCAGAACCGAAAGTTACAGGGGTGCGCAGATGCAATCTGGCGTGGAGGTGTTAATGCGGTGAGGTGAGAGAGATCTATTGTGGCATAGCCTATTGTATCGTGCGTCGTGCCCTCCTCGTTGGATCCTCCTAGCCTTTATATATGGGGAGGCTAGGTCTCGGGTACCGATACGAGTAGGTTACAAGTTGTATTCAAACTCTAGTCTTGATCTTTCCTTGTCTTGCGCACTTGGAGTCCATGTCCATATGGGTTTCATACCATCCGAGCCGCCATGGGTGCCGTGGACCTTGGCAGGTCATCGAGTGGGCCTTCCGTCGGACTGGACCAGGTAGGCTAACATCGGGTACCCATAGGGCATATCCATGTCACTCATGAAGAAGAAGAATAAGAATAAGAAGCGCTCCAATCATAAGTGGGCTGCTGGTATGAAGATTCCCGTGTGTTGGAGGGCTGGACCGAATTATCTTCGGCTTCCTCTCCAACATTATCCTCTTGCTGGGAGAGCTCCGCCATGTATGTGTCGAGTTCTTCCTCCGTGTGTGACCATCCTTTCCTAGTATCAAGGTTAAACAAAGAAGGTGCAGGCAAAGGGACTACTTGCTCAGACTTACCCCTTCTCCATCCACTCTTGAGAAAGGTTATTTCATAAGATAACTCGCTCAAACTATCCCAAGAAGAAACAAATTTATACTTTATCATGGAATTAAGATCAAGCCTCTCTATGGGAAACTGTAAGTCTGAATGATAAGGCGCTAAACCATGCAAAGCTAATAAGTGATGGGGAACTACTATAGGGACTTGCAAGAGGGATAAACATGCATCAAAATGAATTCTCTAAGCAAATAAAAAGCATGCAAACTCATATCACATGTCACCTACAGTAGAAAAATACTCAAGATATAGTCCACCAATCAAAAATATAATTGGACAAGCGAAGGAGGCATATATCGGAGAATAATCCCTCCAAAAATCAGCAGCTAAGATGGGCTGAGCAAGGATATCGAAAATCGCGAGCAAGAACTCGAGTTTTGAGAAATTTTCCGTTGTTTTCTCACGAGAGAGAAAGAAGTGGCAGGTGGGAGAGTAAGTAGAGGGCCAGGGGTGGCCACAACAGGGTCAGGCGCACCCCTGGTCTGGCCGCGCCACCAGGGTGTGCCTGCTTGGTGGGCCCCCTAGGTCACTCCAGATACCGCTTTTCCCCCTTTTTTGACGTAAAAAATTAATATGAATTTTCTAGAATTTTTTGGGAAACTTCATTTTTTGAGCAATTTTCAGGCATTGATAAATGATTTTCTCACAGAAAAAGATTTTGGAAAGATGCAATAGCAAACCAAAACTAAAACTACAGAAGTTATAAGACACTCTAAAATGCAAGCAACTAGCAATACTAAGATGAACAAGATGGAGAGCAAAGATTGGGATAGAGAAAATAAAAGTGAGCAAGGATAATCATGGTGAAAACATTGTTTTGTTCATTAAAATCCTTTTGTTAACAAGGTTGATCAAGTATTGTTACCAAAACAATTTTAAATGAAACAAAACTTTGCATTTCACTAAATGATTATGTTACCTCAATCTTGATAGCAATAGTCCCAATCATAATAGTTTAATAATTTTCTTGTGGTATGGAACAATATATTTCTCCAACTTTGATGCCCTCAATATTTTCAATTGAATTTAGGCCATAACTCTTATCGACCTTCTTGGGGAAATAAACAATATGATCCTTGTCATTAACATTAAAAGTTACCTTTCCTTGATTAAAATTAATGACATCACCTGCAGTATTAAGAAAAGGTCTCCCAAGAATAATAGACATATTATCATCTTCAGGCATTTCAAGCACAACAAAGTCAGTTAATATCAAACAATTATGAGCCACTTGAACAGGAACATCCTCACAAATACCAACAGGAATAGTAGTAGACTTATCAGCCATTTGCAAACATATATCAGTTGGTATCATTTTTTCTAGTTGAAGTCTCTTGTAGAGAGAAAAAGGCATAACACTAACTCCTACTCCCAAATCACACAAAGCAGTTCTAACATAATTATTTTTAATAGAGCAAGGAATAGTTGGAATCCCTAGATCCCCAAGTTTCTTTGGAACCTTACCATAGAAGTAATAATTAGCAAGCAAAGTGGAAATTTACTCATTAGGAATCTTCCTTTTATTAGAGACAATATCCTTCATATACTTTGAACAAGGAGGCAATTTAATAGCACCAGTTAAAGGAATTTGCAAAAAATAAAGGTTTCATCCACTCAAAAAACTTGTTATAGTGTTTTTCTTCCTTTAACTTGTGTTTCTTATCAGGAAAAAGGCATTGGTTTTTTCACCCAAGGCTCTCTTTCACTACCATGTTTGTTAGCAACAAAATCTTCCTTAGTGTACTTAGCATTCTTAGTGTGCCTTTCAGGTTCCTCTTCAATTTCTTCCTTATTAGGAGCATCATTTTTATCATTACCACTTTCAGTTTCAGCATCAGAGACAGATATACTATTAGGATCTATAGCAGTATCAGAAGATTCTACAACTGTTTTATGTTTATTTTTCTTTCTCTTAGAATAAGTACCACTATTTTCAACTTGTTGAGAATGCTCCTCAATTCTTTTAGTATGTCCCTCGTGATATAAAGGATCCTGAGTGGAAGCACCACTCCTAGTTCTAATTTTATAAGCATGTTTTTCTCCAGAAGCATTAACTAGCAAATCCTTTTATACTTTAGTAAGTTGATCAATTTGAGTTTGAACCATTTTTAAATGTTTAACAAGCATTTTAACATCATTGGAGGTTCTTTCCACAATATCTTTCAACTCATTAATAGCTCTAGAGTTTTCCATTAAATGATTATGCACTCTCTTATTAAAATTATCTTGCTTAACAATAAAGATATCAAATTCTTCTAAGCATTGATCATGAGGTTTAGAATAAGGAATATCACCTTCATCAAAATTTTAGAGAGAGTATACCTCAATAGTGGATGAGTGGTAGATTGGCTTACATAATTCTTCTATAGGAGGTAAATTCTTCACATCTTCAGATTTAATACCCTTCTCCTTAAGTCATTTCTTAGCTTCCTTCATCACTTCATCATTTAGTTCAATCACTCCTCTTGTCTTGGGTGTTGGTGTTGAGATTGTCTCATGCACAGTTGGTTCAGGTGTAGTTTGCTCAGGTGTAGTCCAATCATCATAATTCTTGCTTATTTTAGCCATTAATTCCTCAGCTTCTTTAGGAGTTCTTTTCCTGAAAACACAATCAGCACAACTATCCAGGTATGTCCTAGATTCATCAGTAGTCCATTATAGTATATATCAAGAAGCTCATTTTTAGGTAATGGACATCCAGGACGTGCATGAATCAAAGCACAAAACATTGCCCAAGATTCAGGAAATTTCTCCTTTTCTACCTATTTAAAATCAAAAAGTTCCTGCAGAATGGCATGTCGAGCACTAGGAGGGAAATATTTCTGAAAGAAGGTATCAATCAAGCAATCAGGGCTATCAATGGATCCAGTAGGTAAATTATTAAACCAAGCTTTAGCTTCTCCTTTCAAGGAAAAAAGGGAAAATTTTAGCAATAAAGTAGGTGTGAATCTTAATATCATCAGAAAATAAGCCACTCATAGTAGAGAGCTCAGTCATATGTGCCACAGCACTTTTATTTTCAATCCCACAAAAAGTTTCTTTCTCAACAATGGTTATATAGGATAAATCAAGAGAGAAATCATAATCTTTATGTTTAATGTTTATGGGAGATGTAGCAAACTTAGCATCAGGAAATAGTTTGGGTCTAATAGTACATCTCTCAATAAGACTTCTAATAGCACTTGCACATGTGTGTTTCGACATTCTTCAATAAATTCATCAGTTAATTCAATATAACCATCATTAATATCATAGCTAGTTCTCTCTCTATACTTAGGTGAGCTAACAGGTGTAGTGATATCTTCATTAGGAGTTTCAGTGTTTCCCATTATAGTTCTAGCAATTGTAGCATCTAGGAAAGGACATAATGAACCACTCTCATCAAGCATAGTAGAAGTAACATCATGAGTATCAAAAGCAATTTTAGAATCAGCAGAAGTAGTAGTATGTGTAACATGTGTATGTGGTGGTGGTGTAAGGAGCTTACTCATAACAGATGATGAATCAAGAGCAGCAGAGGTGTTCAGAACTATACCTCTACTTGTAGTGGATGGTAATATAGGAACTTTTACATCATGAGTTTTACCCATGATGAATGGATAGCAGCGAACAATAATAATTCCAAGTGAACTTTATAAATAAATCTATGATCCCTAGCAACGGCGCCAGAAAATAGTCTTGATAACCCACAAGTATAGGAGATCGCAACAGTCTTCGAGGGAAGTAAAGCCTAATTTATTGATTCGACACAAGGGGAGCCAAAGAATATTTATAAGACTTAACAACTGAGTTGTCAATTCAGCTGCACCTAGAAATAGTCTTTCTCACAACAGTTTATCAATAGCAATAGTTTCATAGTAGCAACATCAAAGTAACAACAGTAGTAAAATAAAGGCAGTCGTAACAAATGTAGTAAACAACAGGATTTAAGTGCGGTAGGCATAGGGATGGATGGATGGGCATTGCATGGACAAGACTACTCATGTAACATCAAGATCAAGGGCATTTGCAGTTAAATAAGATAAATTATCCAAGTATTAAATAATCATAGGCATGTGTTCCATATATAGTCATACGTGCTCGCAATGAGAACTTGCACAACATCTTTTGTCCTGTCAGCCCATTGCAGCGGGGCCTCAAGGGAATCCACTGGCAATTAAGGTACTCCTTTTAATAGAGTACCGGAGAAAGCATTAACACTCCATGAACACACGTGATCCTCACATCACAGCTATCACCTCCGATTATCCCGATTTCTGTCACTTCGGGGCCTCGGGTTCCGGACAATAATATGTGTAAACAACTTGCAGGTAAGATCACAAACAATAATATCATTATGAATCAATAACATGTTCAGATCTAAGATCATGGCACTCGGGCCCTAGTGACAATCATTGAGCATAACAAGTTGCAACAATGTCAAAAAGCACTAACAATAGATACTAGGCACCATGCCCTAACAATCTTATGCAATTACATGATAGATCTCATACAATACCTAGCAACCCCATAGCCTACTGCGGGGGATTACTCACTCATGGATGGGGGAATCATGGATGGTTGATGGAGAGGTGTTGGTGATGATGATGGCGATGATCTCCTCCAATTCCCCGTCCCGGCAGGGTGCCAGAACGAAGTTTCTGGTTCTGAATCGCGGTTTCTGGTGGTGGCGGCAGAGCAGAACTTTCTATGGAAAAATGTCAAACCCAGCTATGTTTTTAGGTCAGAGGGCTTATGTAGGCGGAAGGAGAGGTCAAGGGGGTGCCCGAGGCGGCCACACCACCCCCTGGCGCGGCCTGTCCTGGCCTGCTCCACCAGGTGGTGTGGGCCCCTCATGGCCCTTCTTCGTCTCGTCTTCTAGCTCCGTGAGTCTTCTGGTAAAATAGGAGTTTTGTGATATTTTCCGGAATTTTTTCTGAAAGTTGATTTCCTGCACTAGAACAAGACACCAAAGCAATTATGCTGAAAACAGCGTCAGTCCGTGTTAGTTATATCCAAATCACACAAATTAGAGGGGAAAGAATAGCAAAAGTGTTCGGGAAAGTAGATACATTTTGTACGTATCAGTCGCTTCATCAAACAATACCATGATATAAACAGGTACACATTATAGGGTAACAATTATAGGATCAATGACTGCACAATCCATGTGCATACTGGCCATACAACATTAATACACATAGATCAGCTCTGATACCACTATTGGGTTTTGCAGCAAAAAACAAAAAAAAAATCCTATGTTGGAATTCCCTAACTGCCCAATATCTATCTAGGAGTAATGCAGTAACGGCTGAGGTTTTGGATACCTACTCTTGTATTCCGAAAGTGGTTAATGTGGCTGATGTAGTCATGCTCGTAGCTGACCTCAAGGTCGTGAAGCTCCTCGCATGTCACCTCCTGCTCCATCATGTAGCAGTCCGGCTCACGACATCCGAGATGTCCAAAGTGTGGATCCTCATGGTTTCCTACACATACGTTGTACGATGATGACCTCCAGCTCCCCGATCCCTGTCGGGAGTGCGGAAGTAGATCTCCGGCTTGTAATCTCCGTAGTGCAACGGCTTGCTTCTAGTGTGTCGTATCATGCTCAAACAGTCCATTCATGGGACCATACTAGCGTTTGGAGACAACTAGGGAGAGAGGAGAGAATTCCCTAAGGGGAATTCCTTAGAAAACCTCTTTTATTGATGTGTTTAATCCCACCCACCCCTTTATATAGGTGGAGGGAGGTGTGCCCTCCCCTTTGGGTTAGCCATATGGGATTAAATATTAAAGGAAATAGGCAAAAAGAGAAGTGTCAGCCGGCTAGGATAAATGGGGCTGCCTGGTGGGCCACCCTGTCGGCGGCCTAGCGCAGCTAGCAACCAGCGGCAGCGGAATAGTAGCAGTTGGCGTTGGGTGGGCCGGCGTGCCCACCGCGGCCCAGTCTTCCAGGAGGAGGCAGCGACAGCTGGTCGCCCGGGGTGGGCCGGTGCTTCCCCCCTCCACCACCCCCCACCCCCACGGCCCATTGTGCGTGCGCACACGCGGCCCAGCTGCGGCTGGCAACAACGGCAACAGCGGCTCGGGTGGGCCGGCTTGGCGACCGCAGCCCGCTAGCACGTGGTGCATCGCCCGGCTCCCTGGCACACTAAGAAGCACCTAGTATCCGCTTCCTATCCTCCTGGGCTAGTTCAAAACCAGCCTAGCATAGGTTATTTTTTTATTTCTTTTTCGAGTGACTTTCTTCTAGGCTAATTCCCTCCAAGGTTTTGGCCTAATGAGAAAGTTTCCCAATAAAATTTAATTTAAATATTTATTTAATACATGTTAATTCACAATTAATATATAATAAATATATATTAGAAATTGCATTTATCTGAAACACCTTTTGGTCCTTTCCTTTTATTCTTTCTCCAAACAACTTTGGATCTTTCCTTGGAACAATTCTGGCTTTCTCTTTCTCTACTGTGATTCCAACTTACAAATGATCTCTAGCTTATCGTACCCTTAAGTGTATTTACCCATGGCTCAGAAATAGCACAGATATGATCTCCATTAATAATCAATAGAGGGACCAGGATGCCTATATTGATCCTTATACATTCCATGATGACAATTTCGTTTGAACCGTAAACATCGAGTCCAATTCCCTTTGTTTCTTCTATACGACTTGTCCAAGATTTGATTGTTTTGGTATCACATACCTTGTTCAATCTAATTGCGGACAAGTATTGTTTCATCTGTTACCGCGATATTACATCCACATGACATAGTCATATGTTGCAACATTATAGACGTAATTTTATCAAGTCAGCCTTATGTATCTTACCCGTCACAGGGTGAACAAATCCAAGTCTTGATTCATAGGCCTCAATTGTACCTCTGGAATATCCAACGTACACCTTTATAATCACTCTATCAAGGAAATGACGTTTGACATAGTTTAGATCAGCCTCGGGAGATAGTGAGTAATATGATCTCACGGTCTAAGGAGAAGGAGACTACATTTCTTACAATTGCAACGATGAACTTCATGACTTAATCGTGTTGCAATTTGGGTAATGTCCATCATATAATTCACCAATGATATGACCTTGTTGTCAACTGGCACTATCACCCATGATCGGGAAACCTTGATCATCTATTGCCCAACGAATTAGTATGAATAGAGTCTACTAGGGACTTTTGTTTCATATCACACGTGTAGCAATGTTTCCATTTGATATGAAACTATTATGAAATTGTTTAAAATTGACAATAATAACCATTTATTATTTGGCTCTAAGGCATATTCCCTTCAAAAGGAGTGACCGCCGTCGCTGGATTACAAGGCGGACGCCCTCCAGCTGAAGATCGAGGAGGACCCGGAGGTTTCTCTGGGTCAGCGCGTCACCGAGTGTGTCTCCTTCGCGGTTGTGTCACCACCGACAGACGCATTCACCGAATCTTGGTCCATGGCAGAGTACCGGCACGAGCACGCCGAGCATGTGCGCCGCCTCGGGATGCTCATCGACCTGGAGGGAAACAACGGGGCCGGCTACTCGGGTTAGGGCGAGGGTGGTGGCGATCCGGGCTAGGGCTATAGCACCATGTTGTCGCTGAAGAAGGAGCCTAGCAACGACAACTACGCGACGGTGATGTACCGTCACCTTGGACTGGGCGGGAGTGGACGGGTCCGCTACTAGATAAGGGGTTTTTTATAAATTTTGTATATACATGTTTGAACTGCTGTGAAATCTAGAGTATTTTGGTATTTGCATGAATTTCTAAATATTCATTTTTTTGTATGGGGCATGGCTGGGATCCATCGCCCCTAAATTCAAGCACTATACGGCGTCCGGCGCAGCTCGATTTTGGACTGTATGGGGGGCGCCGGATAATTTTACAATTTGGGGGGCTGGCTCCGGATCATACGCCCAATAATCCTCAAATTTATTTATTCAGCAATTTTTATTATATGCTCGGAAATAAAACTAGTTATAATCATGTCTAGTCCTATAGTAGACTGCTTCGGGGTCGTCGACGTCGCTTGCCGCGCGCGGCTGGATCCTGAGTCCTTCCGCGGTTTGATGCGGGTAGCAGAGACCGTCGATCAGCGCAGTGTGCGGTGACCGGCGGCTGCAGCTTCTCCAGAAAGCAACTGTGTTGTCCTTCGCATGGTACAAAGAGGCGAGCATGGCCGCGCGCTTCCCCGGGAACTCCTTCGGGTCACCGGTGCGCCTGAGCTAGCACGCGGCCATAGCATATTTCAAAGTCACCTGCCACTCCAGCCTTGAAGGAGGTGGGATGTCCCGTTTGGCGATGATGTCGCGCCCGCGGCCGCTGATGCCCTTGCTTGGGCTCCACGGTGGCTGAAAGTGTGGGTACCGCAGGTGAGGGTGATTTCCTTCGGAAATGTGGCGCATTACATTGGCGAGTGTCCGGTTCGCCTACCACAGCCACCGACCGTATTTTTTTGTTGTTTACAGGAGGAGATCCGTCGCCCCCGTACCTGGCCAACTCTCTTTCCCGTCGATTGGCGAAGAAGGCGCAGGCCCGTCGAAGAGGGTGTTCAAGGTGCTCGACCGAACAGGGCCCCCGAAAACTTGAGGCCCCCAGATCTCGAGTAAAATGTACCAGTTTATAGCAGGAAATAAAGGCACATTAGTCTATCCTTCCTAATTTCATCTGTTGGACTTCTAAATCGGTTGCCCTGAACCTGATTCCACGCGTCTATGCGCCGATCTGGATCACAGTAGGAAAGATCCCGCTGCCGGCCCCGATAGCAGCCATATTCTCCGGGAGTTCTACAAACTGTTGTCACCGATAACTTTGACCATAATCAGCTATGCCTTCGCCCCAGCGCAAGCTTGGCCCCATGCCCCGGACCCAGGCGACTCGATCGGCAGTCGGAGTGCAGCGAGGTGCCGGCCTACCCCTAACGGGAATTCTGCTATCTGTCGTTCCACGATGGCTCCATTCTGCAGGTTGGTACTCCTTTTCATCAGTCTGACGGGAGTAATTGGTAAATCGATATGAGTCAAATCAATCAACTTGTTCGTCAATCCACCAATTCACTGTTTTCTTTCTGTACCGTATCTAGATTCTCACGGTAATTCATAATTATAGTGTCCTGCTGGTGTTCTTAATCCAAGATTTGTGTTGTCCCTGACAATTCATTGTTCACCTACGACACTATTGTAGGTATGCTATTCTTCTGTATACTCTTGATAAACCAATACATTATTCATGTAGAGCTTGAATTCATTCAGATCTTTTTTGCTGGTTTATAAAACATGAAAATCATGAACTCTAGAAATAGGAAGTATGATTTAGTTTCATAATAAAGTGGTATTATTTGAGTGAAATTTGAAATTTTAGGACCGTATTGGAGTTGTAAATACTTTTGCACATTTGGTTTCTATTGAATGGTTCAGGTCGGCCATTTGGTCGCCATAGTTGTCCTAAAAAGACCCTAATTTGCATTTCGCACCGGGGCCCCCAAATCCTGGAGACAGCCCTGAGAAGGCGGTCCAGTTCGCGGTGTTGTCGGGGAACCAATTGGTATCCCTCCACTGCTCCGGCATGAGCTCGAGGTAGTAGTGGCTCGTGATGGTCGCCTGGAACAGGAGGGACAGGCACGCCTCCGGCTCTCAGCATCTAGTCGGGGGCAGCTGGTAGCCCGTCATACATGGGTAGCTGGAGGCGCACAACGCCTCCGTCTCCTCAAGGGTGAGATAGGACAAGTGTAGGGTGTCCATGGTGAGAGAGCGGTGTGGATCTGTGGATTGCAATGACGGGCGTCCTAGATATAGCGAGAAAGGGGATGGGCTGGACGCGATTTTCAGCGTCGGCGCCTCTGATAGCCTTTTAGGGGGGCTTTAGGGACTTTGAGTGGAGATTCTCTAAGAGATCAAAGTATACTTCTTAAGTTCTTGTATAGCGAAGCACCTACAGTATTCCCTCTGTCCAAAAGGAGGGGGTATCAAAAAAAACGGCGTGAAGAAAAAGAACACCAACATTCAGCACATAGTCACTTTCCTTTGACTCCCTCCATATAAAAATACATGTCTTTTTTTAATTAAAGAGTTGTGTTTATATTAATCCATAACCAGGTCTGATATAATACTGTTTACAATGCAATTAGGAGGAATCCTGAACCACACCCTGCACAATTTATTCTCGTGGCCTTCTTTCGCCATCTTATGAGCAGCATCATTTGTTGATCATCTTACCGCACGCACTGAGGACTTGTAGAAACCCTGAAGAAGAGCTTTTATTTCTGATACTAACAGACCATAGATAGAACGATCCTAAAGCTTCCTGCTGAGCTTCGCTGCAACCTCTACATTGTCCGTCTCCAAGATGATCTGTTGGCTCTGGACCTCTCCCGCAACCACAAGACCCCTCTTGCACACCATCAACTCGGCTCCCTCTGCATCCAACACATGGGAGAAAAAATGTCATGCTTCGGCTGCGCAGCTACCATGATGATCACAAATAACCACATCGCCCCCACCCACACCTTCTGCAGAGCGAAAAGCCCTGTCGATGTTCACTTTGTACCGACCATTGGTTGGAGGACACTAGTGCTCCATGACCTTTGTTGATGTCGAGGGAGGAGTGTCATTGATGGTAAACCATTCCTCCACCCCTTCCAGCATTTTCCGAACAAGAACCCTCGAATCTTCCACCAATCTAGAGTCCCTGGCATCATTACGGATCTGCCACAAATTATAAATCAGCATCATTGCCTTTGCAGCCAATTTTTCTGCCCATCTTGCCTATCCAATCCATCCAATCTAGAAGCCACCCCTTGAGCACCGAATGGCAGACTAGACGAACCAGAGATTTTTCCAGTAGCACACATAGCTCCTTTTCTAGCAGGTTCCATTACATCGCTAAATGAGGACAAGACCAAAATCGGTGATGCAAGCTCTCCTCTCTATCGCACACTAGATAGATGACCCCATCTTTTATACATCTGTGTTTGAGCTCCTTCCCCACCGCAAGTCCGTTCTCAATCAACCTCTAGAAATGCACCTTAACCTTGCCTGGCATGTTTGTACCCCACATTGCTAGCCACCCCTTTTGTTGATCGCAAGTACGTGATGTTTCCTGCCCACCCATTCTTTGATTCTTCCTTTGAATCGCCAAATGGTATGCCGATTTAACAGAGAACACACCATATTTGGTATGATTCCATGCAACAAAATCCTTCGAGCCCAGTCTGCCCACATGTGTTTGTAGGATAACATGAACATCAATATCATAGAAAAACCGCCGCAAATTTGGCTCGTCCCAAGCCCCTTCCCCGGGAAGCAGATAATCACCAACATATTCAGGAAAATTATATTCCTTACATCCCAGTGGATGTTGAACACTCATTCTTGGGATCCAACGATCCTCCATTACTTTCATCGATGCACCATCACCAATTCTTCACACTAAACCCTCTCACAGCAGCTCATGCATGTGTATGATACTACGCCATGTGTAAGAAGCTCTCTTAGGACATGGTGTTGAGATAAAATCACCATCTTTAAACTGCCTTTCCTTTAGAACCTTCACACACAGTGATTCTGGGTTAGAACCTGCTTTGCTAGGAACGCCTGGTTGAAACACTCATAATCCCTAAACCCCATCATGCCTTGATCCTTTCCTTTGCACATTCTTTCCCAGGCCACCTAGTGGACTTTGTGTTGCTCCTGAATGGCCCCCACCAAAAAATTTAAGACACCGAGCTAAGGTTTTTGCATTGTTTTTTTGTGAACCAAAAGCATCTCATCGGGTACGTCGGTACTTCCTGAAGGACAGGCTTGACGATGACCCCTTTCGCTTCTTTCGACATAACCTAGACCTTCAAGCCCTTAACCTTGGACCAAGACCGATCAGTAACATACTTGAAACATCCTTCCTTTGATCGGCCCACTACCGTAGGCAACCCTAGGTAGCGCTCAGACAATACCTCACGTGAAATGCCAATGCGAGACTTCAACTCATCTGAGCAACCAGGACCAAAGAAGATAGATGATTGTTTAATTTTACTCTCTGTCTCAAAATCACCTCATAATATTGAAGAACCTTCCTCAAGGTCAGCATGCTATTTGGAGTAGCTTCAAGAAAAACCACACTATCATCAGCAAACAATAAATGGGTTACATGAGGACCTTGGGTGCCAAACTGTACACCTCCAATGAGATTGCTCGCTTGGGATTCTTTTAAGAGAGTTAAGAAATCTTCCACGTAGAACAAGAATAATTATGGGGAGATTGGGTCCCCTATCACAACTCTCTAGATGGAAGGAAAGCATCTGACACATCTCCATTAAGATTGACCGAGAAACTGACCAAAGAAATGCAGCGCATCACCATTTGAACCCAAGATTGAGAAAAACCCAATTCAAGCAACATTTTCTCAAGGAATATCCATTAAACCCTCTCGTACGTCTTTATAATGTCTAACTTAATAGCACACAACGGAGTCTTCCTTTCCCTTGACCTTATAGCATGGGTACTCTCATAAGCAATAAAAACATTATCGGTAGTAAGTCTGCCTAGAACAAACGCACTATGTTCCTCCGAGATGAGAATGGGGAGGATCTGTTTCAACGATTAGCAATCACTTTAGAAGCCAACTTGTACAACACATTAGACAAACTAATCGGTATAAACTGAGTGAGATTAACCGGAGAATTCACTTTAGGAATAAGCACTAGGATGGTGTCGTTGAAATTGACCAGGCTGTCCCTTCCTTCCAAGAAATCCTTGACCGCTTTGCACATTTTAGTTTTAACCAAGGCCCAGTGGCTTGGTAAAATAGGGCAGGAAGCCCGTCCGGCTTGGGAGATTTTGTCGGACCCATTTGAAAGAGGGCCACCTCTATCTCCTTCTTTGTGACCTCAGAAATCAGGAATTCGTTCATCTCTAGTGAGACAAACTCCCCAATACGGTCCAGAATATAATCCACGTGTGAAGAGCCTTCATAGGTAAAGAGATTACCATAAAACTTCCTCGCCCACTGCCACGTCTCCTCATATCTCGAGCATCGACTACCATCCTCCCCGTGGAGGAACCAAATAGTGTTCTTACGCCTCCGGTGCGAAGCTCGATTTGGAAGTACCTTGTATTTTAGTTTCTTGCTTTGAGTCACTCCTCTCTTGATCTTTGTCTATACATCACCTCCTTGAAGGAAATGTGCCCTAGAGGCAAATAATAAAGAAGTTTATTATACAGATTCCATTAGTTCATAATAGTTTATGTCATGCTACAACTATATCAATAAGTAAACATTGATATAGGTGTGATATATAAACAAACCCAGTCCCTACTAGCCTCTATTCAACTAGTTCATTGGCCAACGGATGGTTAAAGGTTTCCTGACCATGAAGGTTCCTCGACACCTAATTGACAATAGAGCTATCTCATTAGAGAATGAGAAAGTGGACACTGTTCTGCAGATGATTGTTGCAACATGATCATATCACAAAGTTCACAGTTGCAATTGTCAGAAACATAGTGACTTGTTCCTCAGACTGTGAGACCATATAAAATCACTATTTCTCGAGGTTACTTTGATAAAACATCACTCAGTAATATGGTGGTCATAAAGGTGTTGTTGGGTATCCGGAGGATACAGTTGACGAGACCGCGTCAAGAGCAGGATTTGTACATCCATGTGATGGAAGATACTCTGGACCCACTCGGATAAGTTATATCAAATATGTTGCACAACATGTGATTAGATCATGGGATATCACTTATCGGTATGAGTTTAAAGTAGCATTTTCGGTAACAAGATCGAAATCCGCATGGAGATGTCGATGATGAAATCTCGGACAATGTAAGTATCGTAGAGACAAAAGGAACATAACACATAATGTTTCAAGTTCGAAACAATGGAGAATCGTGAGTGCATAGGGGCCATCATGGGCATCCCGGTAACACTGATTATCATTGATAGAGATCATGTCTATGACATTTCCGAATCATAGGTACACACGCGTAAGGGATTGCGACGCTTTAGAACTTCCTGTAAGAGGGAATCCTGAAAGATATAGGAAGAGAGAGAAACCTAAAGTGTTCTGGGAGATCCAAAGTTGTTTGGAGAAATAAAGAAATAAGGAAAAGGAGTGAAAGGAGTTTCAGATAAATGGGAATTTGAATATGAATTTATTATATGTTAAATATGAATTAATATATTATAAATAATATTTAAATTAAGATATATAAAGCAATTTTCTTATTAGGTCAAATCCCCGAAGTGAATTGATCTAGGAAAAATGTTGTAGAAAATAAGGAAATAAAAAAAAGGGCCCAAGTGGGCGACGAATATTAGCCACCACACCTAGGCAGATGTAGCACCCTGGGTAAAACCACTACTAGAAATCTCCTGTCTGTATCTCTGTGCATCATCATGACATCATCATGCATATTATTTTTCCTAAAACTATTTCGCAAAAGACTATATTTTCCAAATTAGATCTTCTTTAATTTCAAACCAAAACCCTAGGTACGTCTGGATCTTTTATCTGTCTAAAAACTAACTACAAAACATTTCGTCTAAAAAAATATATATTAAAACTAGTTTTATCAAGGGAGGTAGCCGCCGTCCAGGCCCAAAAGGCCCAGCCAGTAGCCAGCCTACCACCCCATCCTAACCAAACCCTAATTCTAACCCCTCCAAACCCCTAACCTGAACCCCACCCTACCTACTCCCCACTGCCGCCGCCATCCACCCCAGCCGCAGCGCACAACACACTGACCCTATCGCTACACACACACATACGCAACACGTTCCTAGTCAAACCCAACACACCTGGTCGCTCCCTTCTAGGCCGACCCCACCTCCCGACCCCGTCCCACCCCGATCCTCCTTGGCCCACCACTTCGACACGACACGAGGCGACCATCCCGACGCCCATCTCCCTCGTCCACGCTCCCCGCCTTGATTCCCCATCTCCCTGCTCCGCCGCCACCCCCGTGGTGCTCCGCTGCCACCACCACTCACCTCTGCGCCTCTCCTGCTCGGCCTCCTCTGCTTCTCCCCACCGCCAAGATTCTCCGTCCGTAGCCGTTCCATCCTCCTCCACCTTGTTGTGGCCCTACCCTCCTCCCTGGCCTCGCCCAGTTCGCGGGCCCCGCAGCCCATCGCCGTCGTCGACCGCCACCTCTCTGCGCCGGCCCCTGCAAGCCCTCGACCATCGCCAGCACCTCCCTCTTCCGGCCCTCTCCCTGCTGCAGGCGCTCGCCCTGCACGCCTCCTCTCCGCTCTGCGGGCTCCACGCCCGCGTTACTACCCTGCTGCCGCGCGAGCAGCGCCTCTGCGGCTGTCTCCCGCTGTCCCTCCTCCCAGCGGCGCCTTGGTCTGGTCTCCCCTGCAAGGCTCGCCAGCGCGACCCGCCTCCTCGACGCGCTCGGGCACCCCTGTCCTTGTCGCATCCTCCTCTGGACCGAGCTCCGCCCTTTGCGGCCTCCTCCCGTGCGTCATGTTCATCTTGCCTCAACGTCGGTGCGCGCGCGAGCGAGCCTGAAGTTTTGTGCTATTGTTTCCCAACTCATGTAGGTTCCTGGCCCTTTGTGTTTTTGGCTCAGCAGAGAGTGTTCCGTTTTTCTCCGGGACTCGCACTTTGGTGCTGTAGCATTCTAAAGATGATGGTTGAGTGTAGTTGTTGATGGTATGTACGTGGATACAATAAAGGATGAACATGACATCTGATTCGGTACCAACAAGATCTTCGACGCAAGAGGACACCGATGTGGAACCCAATCTTTGACGCCAAGATCTTCTTCACGGATGCCGAAAACCTCGACTTCCCGCTCCGAAGACCGTTCCGCCGAAGCCCGATCCCTGTCGAAACTCCGAACCCCAAGACCGCCGACCCCATGTGTGACCCCTTCTCGAGCCTTATTTTATAAATTGTCATATAATATATCTTGTGCATATAAATTGTCATGCTTGCATACATATTTTGTGGGTCCGGGTTGTATAGTCGATTCACCTCATAATTAAATATAGGGTTCATGTGTGGCCGAATCTAGTCTTAAATTGGTCCCCTTTAAATTTGTGTAGCGAATCAATGCCATGTTTTGCCTTGATAAGACAAAATTTAAATTGCGGGGTATCTAAACAACTAGAACCATATATTTAATTTTTGGGACCCTCGGTCTCGCTTAATATTGCCTAATTGCATCGCATCTTTGCCATGTCATGCATCATACATGCATCATGTCTGATCTTCTGCCGTAGTATTAAATAGTGCATCCGGTGTTTCTTCTAGTGTTTTGGTTCTTCGCGGATAAGGCCGTTGAGTTGATGCGAGTGTCGACCCGATCTTCGGATAAACATATTGCAATGTTTTCAGGCGAGCATTCTCCCCCTTTCTACCTATTTTACATTTCTAGTCTTTATTTCCTCCTATTGATCTATTGCTATCTGTGTTGCGATGCTCTAGTTTTCGTATCCGTGATATCCCTGCAGCCTCTATATTTCCATGGACACATCCTATTGCCTATTGATTGATAGACAGTCGGCCTTGCGAGTCGTAGTTGCTTGCTCAGGTGTTGCTTCGCGTCGTTGATGTTCCATCATTGTTGGGTGGTTAACACATGTTTAATGGTGGAGAGTATCCAGACTTTAATTATTGTTTAATAACTAAAATTGAAAGTAGGTAAATAATGCAGAGGCACCAGTGGGTAATAGACAATATTTGGTTTTTAACCGCTCACTGGTGTCCCGTAGGACCCCGAGTTCTTGACACCTGTTCTAGATCGAGCGCGCTAACCACAGGTGGGGTGTGTGGGCACCCCCATCGATTAGTACCTGATTTCAAAGTACTGTACCGGGGGACACAAAGTAGTTTGGGGCTTTACTACTATCCTATACTTATGCCATGCTTTACTGCTTTTATTTACGATTGCGCATGGAGCGCCTGTACTATTTTGGAACCAACGTGGAATGTTTTCGCGGTATCGACAAGCCCAGTCACACTTTTAGGTTCCAGTCATTTACAGCCATTATCACAAACCTCTGGGTCCATCTCGGAGAACGGCCGACTTCATTGCGGGTAGCTTAGTGGGGTGGCCCCCATGTGCTTGCTTTGGGTCTGGGAAACGTCGTGTCCGAAACCCCGTCGACATACCGTTGGGTGTATGTTTTGTGATCTTGTACCTACCTGATCTGACAACAAGGGTGTAGGTGCGTGTGGAAACTTTGGTGCACCCCTGCAGGGTTAAATCTTTTCGAGAAGCCGTGTCCGATGTTATGGACGACTTGGAGCACAGTTCTTGATCACCAACTATAACTAAAGTTCACTGTTATAATATGACTTGCATCTGATATGACTAGTAAGTTGGACAACCACCATGGAATGAATGAATAAAACGGCCAATTGTGTGAGTTTCCTCGGTTTGACTTCCTCGTTTGGTCTCGAGGGGGAAATACCAGGATGGGTATGTTTGGTGGTAGTATCAGGTTGGTTCCGAATAGGTCTTTATTATCCCTATCTGATAGCCGACGGTTGTATTGAGTCTCTATAGGTTGTTTAGTACATGTTGCGCTGCCGCTTCAGTCCACCATACCTATGTAGGCGAGGACCGCCGAATTCTAGTCTCGCTGTGTACTGGCCTCAGTTCTGACCGCTCTCTTTTTCCTTTGTCCTTTGTCGGCACCCCTTTTGTTTTTAGAAGGTTTTGAGATCGACGTCGTTAGCAGGGTTACCCTTCCGGCTTGGACTGGGCAGGGTTATGGACGCCATTGGTTATTCTTCACGGCTCTTAGCTCAATTTGCATCTTGTCCGTACTCGGACGCTGTATCGTTTTCAAGGTGATTTGGATCTTTGTACTGTATATCTGTATTCTTGACTCATGGAGTCATTGTTGTAAATATATATTCTGTGGGTTCCATCGTGGACTATTGTGTAATGATATTACTTCGTTTTCCACCCGCATGAAAGTGCCTGGTGGGCACCTTTGAATCGTTTCTATGCGGGTTTGGTGGGATTCGCTAAAACTTGCATAGGGCCGATTCCGAGGGTGTTACAGAGTGGTATCAGAGCTCAGCAGTTGCGATACCCCACTGGTCCAGCCTGTAGGATGACCTGCTAACGGACGTTGTAGAGTGTTAAAACTATTTTGGAAAATCGGTTGGATAGATATGATTAGGTCTGGTTTTACTCCTTACCCCTCTGCTATTCTTATCTTACCTTTGCAAGTTTTGAATTTATCTCTTATGTTTTCTTCGAGTCCAGGATTTCTCGTGGTTGGGTTTCCATCATACCTTCAGGGTTTCGCTTCCTTCCTTTATAACGGTGGTGCTACAAACATCTTATCTGCATCTCGTTTGGTGTACCCTTCATCCAATCTTTTTGTTCTTAAACTCTTAATCTATATGTGTACCTTGCTGGATATCCGTATCGTTGAAAAACATATGAGAAGGATGAGCATTGGTGAAGTTGGAGTATACCTTGAGCATGTGTTGTTCATGCCAATGGAACCATCGCGAAACCTAATAGTTATGTATTTTCATAAAATTTCTTTTGTATCTTCCGGTGTTTTCCAACGTGATGACCTCATCTATATCGGATCCGATGCAGAGCTTGCATCACCCCTTTATTCCGAATACCGCTTATGAAGATCTTCATTCTAAATTTCGAGAGTTGTGTTGCACGATTTTCCTATTCATGTATGGAGTTAATAGTTTGGGTATGGGATGGACTGATCACCCTACGCGACTCTGACCGTTCACTCTTGTACATTGAACTGGTGGATCAATGTAACTTTTCCTCTTCTCATGGAAGTTAGTGGTGGCCTTAACTTTTGATACCTCTACCTTCGTCCTTTGTTTCTCCGGAGTGTTCTCTCGGCGAACGTGCGCCACAACCCCTTGTTGGTGGTGTCGCCGATTTCAAGATGGGGCAGGAGTCTTTGTTAGTGGTGTCGCGAAGATCTACATGAAGCGAGAAGATTCAGAGCCTCGGCCTTCTTCCCCATACCAGGAGGCGGATATCGAGGGCGAGATCCATTGTTAGTGGTGTCGAATTGTAGCACCCCGGATAAAACCACTACTAGAAATCGACTGTCTATATCTCTGTGCATCAGCATGACATCATCATGCATATTATTTTTCCTAAAATTATTTTGCAAAAGACTATGTTGTTTTCCAAATTATCCCTTCTTTAATTTCAAACCAAAATCCTAGGTCCGTCTGGATCTTTTATCTGTCTAAAAACTAATTACAAAACATTTCGTTTAAAAAAATATATATTAAAACTCGTTTTATCGAGGGAGGCAGCCACCGGCCAGGCCCAAAAGGCCCAGCCAGCAGCCAGCCTACCACCCCATCCTAACCAAACCCTAATTCTAACCCCTACAAACCTTAACCTTAACCCCACCCTACCTACTCCCCATTGCCGCTGCCACCCTCCCCAGCCACAGCGCACAACACACCGACCCTATCGCTACACACGTACACACCCAACACGTTCCCAGTCAAACCCAACACACCTGGCCGCTCCCTGCCAGGCCGACCCCACCTCCCGACCCCGTCCCTCCCCGCTTCTCCTTGGCCCACCACTTAGACACGACACGAGGCGACCACCCGGACGCCCATATCCCTCGTCCACGCTCCCCGCCTCGATTCCCCAACTCCCTGCTCCGCCGCCACCCCTGTGGTGCTCCGCTGACACCACCACTCACCTCTGTGCCTCTCCTGCTCGGCGTCCTCTGCTTTTCCCCACCGCCGAGCGTCTCCAGCCGCAACTACCTCCGGCCGCAGCCGTGCCGTCCTCTTCCACCTCGTTGTGGCCCTGCCCTCCTCCCGCGAGCTCTCCCTCCTCCCTGGCCTCACCCAGTACGCTGGCCCCGTAGCCATTCGCCGTCGTCGACCGCCACCTCTCCGTGCTATCCCCTGCAAGCCCTCGACCGTCGCTAGCACCTCCCTCTTTCGGCCCTCTCCCTGCTGTAGGCGCTCGCCCCATCCGCCTCCTCTCCGCTCTGCGGGCTCCACGCCCAGCGTTCCTGCCCCGCCGCCACGCGAGCAGCGCCTCTACGGCCGTCTCCCGTTGTCCCTCCTCCCAGCGGCGCCTCCGGCCGGTCACCCTGCAAGGCTCGCCAGCGTGACCCGCCTCCTCGACGCGCTCAAGCACCCCTGTCCCCGTCGCCTCCTCCTCTGGACCAAGCTCTGCCCTCCGTGGCCTCCTCCCATGCGTCATGTTCGTCTTGCCTCAGTGTCGGTGTGCGCGCGAGCGAGCCTGAAGTTTTGTGTTGTTGTTTCCCAACTCATGTAGGTTCCTGGCCCTTTGTGTTTTTGGCTCAGCAGAGAGTTGTTCCGTTTTTCTCCGAGACTCGCACTTCGGTGCTGTAGCATTCTGAAGATGATGGTGGAGTGTAGCTGTTGATGGTATGTACGTGGATACAATAAAGGATGAACATGACATCCGATTCGGTACCGACAAGATCTTCGACGCAAGAGGACACCGACGTGGAACCCAATCTTCGATGCCAAGATCTTCTTCACGGATGCCGAAAACCTCGACTTCTCGCTCCGAAGATCGTTCCGCCGAAGCCCGATCCCTGTCGAACCTCCGAACCCCAAGACCGCCGACCCCATGTGTGACCCCTTCTCGAGCCTTATTGTATAACTTGTCATATAATATATCTTGTGCATATAAATTGTCATGCTTGCATACATATTTTGTGGGTCCGGGTTGTATAGTCGATTCACCTCATAATTAAATATGAGGTTCATATGTGGCCGAATCTAGTCTTAAATTGGCCCCCTTTAAATTTGTGTAGCGAACCAATGCCATGTTTTGCCTTGATAAGACAATATTTAAATTGCGGGGTATCTAGAACCATATATTTAATTGTCGGGACCCTCGGTCTCGCTTAATATTGCCTAATTGCATCGCATCTTTGCCATGTCATGCATCATATATGCATCATGTCCGATCTTCTGCCGTAGTATTAAATAGTGCATCCGGTGTTTCTTCTAGTGTTTTGGTTCTTCGCGGATAAGGTCGTTGAGTTGATGCGAGTGTCGACCCGATCTTCTGATGAACCTTCGGCAATGTTTTCAGGCGAGCATTCTCCCCCTTTCTACCTATTTTACATTTCTAGTCTTTATTTCCTCCTATTGATCTATTGCTATCTATGTTGTGATGCTCTAGTTTTCGTACCCGTGATATCCCCTGCAGCCTCTATATTGCCATGGACACATCCTATTGCCTGTTGATTGATAGACAGTCGGCCTTGCGAGTCATAGTTGCTTGCTCAGGTGTTGCTTCGCATCGTCGATGTTCCATCATTGTTGGGTGGTTAACACATGCTTAATGGTGGAGAGGATCAAGACTTTAATTATTGTTTAATAACTAAAATTGAAAGTAGGTAAATAATGCAGAGGCACCTGTGGGTAATAGACAATATTTCGTTTTTAACCGCTCACTGGTGTCCCGTAGGACCCCGAGTTCTTGACACCTGTTCCGAGATCGAGTGCGCTAACCACAGGTGGGGTGTGTGGGCACCCCCATCGATTAGTACCTGATTTCAAAGTACTATACCGGGGGCCACAAAGTAGTTTGTGGCTTTATTACTATCCTGTACTTATGCCATGCTTTTACTGCTTTATTAACGATTGCGCGTGGAGAGCCTGTACTGTTTTGGAACCAACGTGGAATGTTTTCGCGGTATCGACAAGCCCAGTCATACTTTCAGGTTCCCAGTCATTTACAGCCATTGTCACAAACCTCTGGGTCCGTCTCGGAGAACGGCCAACTTCGTTGCGGGTAGCTTAGTGGGGTGGCCCCCATGTGCTTGCTTTGGGTCTGGGAAACGTCGTGTTCGAAACCCCGTCGACATACCTTTGGGTGTATGTTTTTTGATCTTGTACCTACCTGATTTGACAACAAGGGTGTAGGTGCGTGTGGAAACTTTGGTGCACCCCTGCAGGGTTAAATCTTTTCGAGAAGCCGTGTCCGCAGTTATGGACGACTTGGAGCACAGTTCTCGATCATAGACAACTATAAATAAAGTTTACTGATATAATATGACTTGCATCTGATATGACTAGTAAGTTGGATAACCACCATGGAATGAATGAATAAAACTGCCAACTGTGTGAGTTTCCTCGGTTTGACTTCCTCGTTTGGTCTCGAGGGGGAAATACTAGGATGGGTATGTTTGGTGGTAGTATCAGGTTGGTTCCGAATAGGTCTTTCTTATCCCTATCTGATAGCCCACAGTTGTATTGAGACTCTATAGGTTGTTTAGTGCATGTTGCGCTGCCGCTTCAGTCCACCATACCTATATAGGCGAGGACCGCCGAATTCTAGTCTCGCCATGTACTGGCCTCAGTACTGACCGCTCTCTTTTTCCTTTGCCCTTTGTCGGCACCCCTTTTGTTTTTAGCAGGTTTTGAGATCGACGTCGTTAGCAGGGTTACCCTTGCGGCTTGTCCTGGGCAGGGTTATGGACACCATTGGTTATTCTTCAGGGCTCTTAGCTCAATTTGCATCTTGTTCGTACTCGGACGCTGTATCGTTTTCAAGGTGATTTGGATCTTTGTACTGTATATCTGTATTCTTGACTCATGGAGTCATTGTTGTATATATATATTCTGTGGGTTCCATCATGGACTATTGTGTAATGATATTACTTCGTTTTCCACCCGCACGAAAGTGCCTGGTGGGCACCTTTGAATCGTTTCTATGCGGGTTTGGCAGGATTCGCTAAAACTTGCATAGGGCCGATTCCGAGGGTGTTACAGCAGACGCCAGCTGCCAGCCGCCCTAGCGGGCCACAGCACCCCGGCCCATGCGGGGCTCATGGGGGCAGTGCGTCGCACGAGGGGCGTTGACTTGGCGGGCCGCGGGAAATGTGGCGGCCCACCCGGGCCAGCAACCGCGGGCTGCATGGTAGTCGCGCGCGCTGGGCCATGAGGTGGCTCCAGCCCACCCGGCCAGCTGCCGCTGCTGCCTCTCGTGGGCTTCGCGGTCAGGCTGTCCCACCCGGGCACAAGCAGGGCCATGTGGATGGCTGGGCTGGTCCTATTTTGGCTGAACGGTTGTGTTCCGAATTTTCTGATTTTTTCCTTTACCTTTAGTCCCACATGAGGCACCTAAGAGGGAGGGTACCCATCCCTTAGCATATATAAGGATGTTCCTATGGGTGGGATCAAACACACAACAATCTAAGATATTCCCTTTGGTTGGAATACTCCCCTCTCTCTTGTTTCCTTTGCTATTGCGTTGTCGGGATTCTAGACAGGGGGTCTACTTCCGCAACCTCGGCAGGGATCGGAGGCTAGGAGTCGCCATCTTGCACTATATGCCTGTGATAACTCGGTGGGGCTATTGAAGCTTCCGATCCATCGTACGAGGACTAGGACAAGGGGTGACTTGCGAGGATCTTAGCGACCTTGAGGTCGGACGGGTACAACTACATCATCCATGCTTATGCATGAGCGTAACACTCTTTCAGTATTCAAGGGTACGTTACCGCTGTCTCTCTGTGTTAATGTATTACTAGTAGGTAGATCTTGGGCATCCGGGATTTCTTCCTCTTAGCATAAAATTTTGATTTTCTGCACCGAACCCCAACAGTGGTATCAGAGCCAGATCTACACGTAGTATGCTAGTACGGAGTAGACACATGTCAAAGTGTGCGCATTGATACTCTAGTTGTTACCTTCCCACGTGTATTTGTTTATATCGCGGTACTGTGAGATGAAGTGGCCCGGACCGACCTTACGCGTAATCTTGCATGAGACTAGTTCCACGCTCAACATACGGTTGGTACCATATAAATGGCTCGCGGGTGTCCATCTCTCTCACAGTATTTGATATAGCATCTACAAAGGAAGGCCCCGCAAGGGATGTAGTATAAACAACTATTGTATCCATGTTGTGATTGGAAGTTCGTAGGTAGAAGCATTCTATTGCGAAAGCCTTAACAACCACGTCAAATCTGCAATAGATAAAGTAGAGGCGTCTAACTTTATGTTGTAGGGAGGGATTTGTGATGTGATATGGCTGAAGTCGTGAATGAAGGTAGTTTACTATTACTATTGCTAAGTATTATAGTAATAGTCATCGCGATGATAAATGACAAGACTGGTGGCGTCGTTGACTTGGTGCGAAGCTGGAGGCCTGATGGAGATCATGTCGGTGCACTGGATGGAGATCATGGAGCAAGAATACAACCATGTCATGTCACATTATGATTATATGATTTAATATTTGTGTGCATCCTGTTTTGAGTGTTGGTATTAGATACACAACGGTAGCATCCAAATAGGATGATCCCAAAAAGTAATTCCAATGAAAGTGTTCCCCTAGTGTGTGCACCACCAATAAAGTTCTTTGTTATGAAGCCGTCCATGACGATCGGGGGCTAGACATATCTACGTTCACATACAGTGGGTAAGAAAGGTTACACAGCAATACACACTAGTTAGAGTTGGCGAGCCTAGCATGTGAAGACATGGCCTCGGAACATAGAGATCGGAAGATCGAGCATGAGTCACATGGTTGATGTGATTGACATTGGAGAATGTCTACCTTGGCAGCTACATCAAAGGCCATGGCGATCAGGGATGATTTGGTGTAAAGGGATCGTGTGATCACTTAAATTGTTGTTAGGGATGACAATTTAAGTGGGAGTCCATTTGTTAATATGATTACAAATTTGACTCCTTCAATTTTGAACTTAAGTCTAAGTCTTTTTGCAAATATCTTATAGACTATGGACATCCCCTCATTTTGCAACTCCTTTGGTACGTTTCTGGACGGGGAGAAACTTAAGCTAGATGGGTCAAATTTCACCAACTGGTACCAACGCCTTAGAAGGGTCCTCATAGAAAACGATCTCCTCTATGTCCTTCGTGAACCCCTGGAATATTTCCCCGATGACTCCGACGGAAATGAAGATGCGACTCTTCGCGAACGCCGAGAGAAGTTTATGATAGTCGGGTACACCATGATTCATGCAATGGAACCTGGCTTGAGAGTACCCTTCCATGAAATCGACACATATGATATGCTCGATGGATTGAAGAGTATGTTCCCAACCGAGGAAAGGCGCATGAAGTATGAGTATGTACAAGAGTTTTTCTCCATAAGGATGGAGGAAAACTCAAGCTTAGATAGCCAACTGGACACCATGGAAAGGCTCCATGAATGTCTGACGGATGCTATAGGCGACGTGTTGACTGAATGCCTTGCAATTGACGGGGTGGTGCGTTCGCTCCCTCCCAGTTACAAGGACATCGTTAAGGACCAGATCATGACAGGGATTCTGAATACCTTCCGCGAGGTCATAGCCAAGCTAAGGACTATCAAGGTTGAACCCAAAGCTGGAACAATGTCAACGGAGAAGGTCTATGATGATATATAAGTTATAAATATTTTCATGAAACACGTATGTAGTTGCAAGTATTTGATACCTACCCCCTGGTTTATTTGAAATCAGGACCCTCTGCATGAGCTATGGATGGAACGAGGCCCTGATGGTGTGATGACAACAAGCAATCTGGTCGAAGGCCGAAAGCACTCCTGCTCTCGAAGTTTATCGTTAGGATTAGAGTATTTGAATAAAAAGCTTTGTGATCAAGTTTGTGAATCGTATAGGTGTGTCTTGCTTTTTGCGAGACGGTTATTCATATTAATGAGAAACAATCAGTTGTTCCTTTTTTCTATGAATAATTTCTTTTATGATTCGCATTGAAGTTGCAAATAAGTTATTCTAGTCCTTAATCTGCATGATAATAAAGCATTTATAAAGTATGAGAAATTGCCAAGAGATATCCAAGTATGAATCTGAAACGGTTTGAATCGTTCAAAGTTTTCGGAATCAAAGTAGACATAGAATTAACAAGAATGTCAAAGTCTTAGTGATTTGATCCAAGTGACTTCGAATTCGAGTTAATGGCAATATGTCATATAAAGACTTGTGAAAAACAGTTTCACAAATTATGGTGATCGGACTAATCAAATAGTTTTTGATATGTCTAATGCAACATAATCATGATGTATAAGATACATATGGCCTAAAATAAATTCCGCTAGGATTAACGTTAGATATTAAAATTATAGATTGAAATAGTAAACACTCAATGAAACATAAGGAACATCTAATGATTCGTGGAAACAACAGAATATGAGATATGCCAAGCCTGAGTTTCTAGAGATTTTGAAAGTTTAAAATCGTTGCGGATAGTAAGTATTAGTAGGATGTTCTTAGTAAGACTATGAACACAGATTCCAACTAATACCCAGGAAAGAAAAAGTTTGTTTGTCGCAGTGGGGTACTTATTTGAAAAGTGTTTTCTCATGGAAGTGTTAGTGGAAGGGCTTAAGTGTAAGCTAAGGTTTGACCTTACCTCCAAATGGTTAAGAATGAAAAAGTGAATATGTTCCGGAAACAAACTTTACAAATAGAGGGAAACCATAATGACGTGATCATAAATGTTCCAGCTAATACTTTATAAAGGTAGAATTCAAATTATATTCTGCTCCTTGTAGAATTTCATTCTTAATTCACTTGACTTATTATTGGGATAAGGCATACCTATGAACTACAAAGAAAGCATGATGGGCCTAAATACAAGAAATGACTAAGAGTCATGAAATCCCAAATTAAGTAATATTTGAGATTATGAAGTAAAGAGTTACTTGATCTAATTAAGTAATGAGGATTACTTAATCCTTTCCAATAAACTGTAAAGTTGAAAGGATGGAAATGAAACTTAAAAGGAAGATATAAAGGGTTAATTTGTCATAAAATTGTTTTGACAAATGCTTAATGTCTATTGGATTAAATCAGTAGATAAGTCCAATTTGGAAATTAGCTAAGGACTGTTCAAAACTGGAAAGTATTCAAAGAGTATGAAGAAAGGGTTATAACTGGTAGAACATGCAGGTTTTGATCAATCGGGAATTGCTGAAGTCTTGTAATAGAAAATTCTTGATTTGATACAAGATCAAAGAATTTTGGATTTGCCAAGATTATCGAGAGGGGTTCTAAATTGAGTGGGAACTAAGAAGCTTTCCCAAAGAAATATGTGTTCGACATATTTGAGTGGTAGATGAGTGACATCCTGAAACGTCAAATATTGTTGATATATTTGAGTGGGAGCATAAAAAATGTTCTTGAATATGTGGTTGACATATTGGTAAACAACGCACTGGGTACTGGAAATGATCGGATCATTTAGGTTAAATTAGACATTATATGACCCATGTTCTTAGTAGTGAAGAACAAATATTCTAGAATGATTTCTGAGCTAACCATTGAATCAGAGTTAAGTTTAGCGCAAAGCAAGCATGGACAGAATCAAAGTTGCAATGGTTGCACTTCGATTTAAACTATAAAGATTTAGAAGTATAAAGGATACTTCGTAATTAGAAAATATAATTTTGGTCTAGAGAAAGTTTGACATTCGACTAAGTGTGTTTATAGTTATACATGACATCTTGCAAAATCCAGATTAATTGGTAGATTGTCATTGTATATACTAGAAAATAGAAGTCTCATTTTAGTCACCAAAATTGCTAAAGATACATTATGTGATAATGGGGATTAATGTCAAATAGGTGATATTAATGATTTGCAAAACAAGACCTTATGAATCTTATATAACAGATTTAGGACAAGTAAGTCCTCCATGAGCAGCATGATCAAAAACACATATGAGATATGGTTTATGATTAGAAGTAATGCAACTAGATTATTTGGACTCTAGTGCAAGTGGGAGACTGAAGGAAATGTGCCCTGGAGGCAAATAATAAAGAAGTTTATTATACACATTACATTAGTTCATAATAGTTTATATCATGCTACAACTATATCAATAAGGAAACATTGATATAGGTGTGATATATAAACAAACCCAGTCCCTAGTGGCCTCTATTCAACTAGTTCGTTGGTCAATGGATGGTCAAAGGTTTCCTGACCATGAAGGTTCCTCGACACCTAATTAACAATGGAGCTATCTCATTAGAGAATGAGATAGTGGACACTGCTCCACAGATGATTATTGCAACACGATCATATCACAAAGTTCACAGTTGCAATTGTCAGAAACATAGTGACTTGTTTCTCAGACTGTGAGACCATATCAAATCACTGTTTCCCGAGGTTACTTTGATAATATTAAATATCACTCAGTAATATGGTGGTCATAAAGGTGTTGTTGGGTATCCAGAGGATAGAGTTGAGGAGACTGTGTCAAGAGAAGGATTTGTACATCCGTGTGATGTAATATACTCTAGGCCCACTCGGATAAGTTATATCAAATATGTTGCGCAACATGTGATTAGATCACGGGATATCACTTATCGATATGAGTTAAAGTAGCATTATCGGTAACGAGATTGAACTCGACATGGAGATGTCGATGATCAAATTTCGGACAATGTAAGTATCGCAGAGACAAAAGGAACATAGCACATAATGTTTTAGGTTCGAAACGATGGAGAATCGTGCGTGCATTGGGGTCATCATGGGCATCCCGGTCCCGCTGATGATCATTGATAGAGATCATGTATATGACATTCCTAAACTGTAGGGACACACGCTTAAGGGCTTACGACGCTTGAGATCTTCTTGTAAGAGGGAATCCTGAAAGAGAGAGGAAGAGAGAGAAACCAAGTGTTCTGAGAGATCCGAAGTTGTTCCGAGAAAGAAAGGAATAAGGAAAAGGAAAAGTTGACCCGAAGTTGTTCAGATAAATGGGATTTTGAATATGTATTTATTATATGTTAATTGTGAATTAATATATTCTAAATAATATTTAAATTAAGATTTATAAAGCAATTTTCTTATTACGTCAAATCCCCGGAGTGAATTGTTCTAGAAAAAATGTTGCAGAAAATAGCAAAGAGGAAACAGCAAAAGAGCCCAAGTGGGCGACAGATATTAGCCGCCGCACCTGGGCAGATGCCAGCTGCCAGATGCGGGGCTCGCGGGGGCAATGCTCCGCGCGAGGGGCGTCGGCTTGGCGGGCCGTGGGCAAGGTGCTAGCCCACCCGGGCCAGCAACCGCGGGCTGCCTAGCAGCCGCGCGAGGTGGTGCCAGCCCACCCGGCCAGTTGTCGCGGCTGCCTCTCGTGGGCTTCGCAGTTAGGCTGGCCCACCCAGGCACGAGTAGGGCCATGTGGATGGCTGGGTTGTGCCTCTTTTGGATGAACGGTTGTGTTCCGAATTTGCTAATTTTTTTCTTTACCTTTAGTCCCACATGGGGCAGCTAAGAGGGAGGACACCCCTCCCTTAGCCTATATAAGGAGGTGCCTATGGGTGGGATCAAACACACAACAATCTCAGATATTTTCTTTGGTTGGAATACTCCCCTCTCTCTTATTGCATTTGCTATTGTGCTGCCCCAAGTCTGGACTGTGTAGGCAAGATATTCTCTTCTGCGCCACGCTATTGTGCTGCCGGGATTCCAGCCAGGGGGTCTACTTCCGCAACCTCGGCAGGGATCGGAGGCCGGGAGTCGTCGTCTTGCACCTATGCCTGTGGTAACTCGGTGGGGCTATTGAAGCTCCCGGGCCATCGTACGAGGACCAGGACAAGGGATAACTTGCGAGGAGCTTCGTGACCTTGAGGTCGGACAGGTACGACTACACCATCCATACTTCTGCATGAGCGTAATGCTCTCTTGTCTTTAAGGGTACGTTGCCGCTGTCTCTCTCCGTTACCGTATCACTAGTATATAGATCTTGGATATTTGGGGTTTCTTCTGCTTAGCATAAAATTTTGATTTTCTGCACTGAACCCAAACACTCCTCTCTTCCATAAACCTCATGAAGTTGTTTTTCGATATCTCGAACCTCCCGTGAAGAGCCCAAGATGAGGGATTTCACTCTAGCCTCCTCCAGCGAGGCTCTGAGATTTTTTATTTGTTGTCGAACTGAACCAAAAACATCCATGCTCCAACGTCTCATATGGGAAGAGATGCCTCTCAGCCGCTCCCACAGTCTTTCTAGGTCGTTGTCGTGCCCCTGGCTGTCCTGCCAAGCATCCTTGATCATCTCATCATATTTCTCATGTTTTGTCCACATCTCCTCAAACATGAATCCTCGAGGTTTGGATCCTCTTCTGTCAGACTCTCCTGCCACATGAATGAGAAGAGCTAGATGATCTATCTCTTTGGTAGGGATGTGCTGAACATTAGTACACGGAAACAGCTGCAGAAAATCCTCAGAGCCAGTAGCTCGGTCAAGCCTAGCTTGAGCATTGGCTTCCCCTTCTCTTCTATTATTCCAAGTGAAAGAATATCTAGAGTACCCTAGCGGCAGTCCGCTAGATAGTCCCTAAAATCAGACATGTGGGCTTCATTTCTCTCATTACCATCGAGATGTTGGTCTTGGGACAAAACCTCATTGAAGTCCCCAGCACACATCCATGGTAAATGATCTTGATGCTAAGATATCTAAGGACCTCCCAAGTTTTAACGCGAAGATCAGAGCGAGGCTCTCCATAGATTCCACAAGTTATTTTAGCATCGATGTAAAACTGACACCAGGGTCCGCCGCTAGGTCCTCTAGCCGGTTGAAAACCGAATCATGCCTCTGCCCCATCTGCACTTCAGTTGGGTCTTCGATTCTTTCAAACACGGAACCTGTGTGCTGCTTTTTGGTTTTCTCCGTAATATCCTCTCCCAGAACTTGCACCTGGACAGGCATCCACACTTGCTTGGCCCCTCTCTTTCTGTTACTAGCGCCCGGTGGCAGGTTAATCTTCTCTTTTTGGTTGTGAGCAGGTGCAACTCTCTCCCTCCTAGAGTAGGTCCCTCCTTTCTTAGTCTTACCAGCCAAACCATCCATAGTCGGGGCCTTCCCTTCTCGCTGCATGCTCTCCCTCGCCCAATGGTGTTTGTCAGGGCTCATAACTTCCTCCACTCCCCTGCTTGTCTCGTACCCGCCAGCCCAAGACGAAGACAGAATACTCGAAGTCCCTCAAGAGGTTCACGCGAGGAGGAATATCACGGACGTAGGCTCCATTCCTTTCTCGCGAGTCCAAGCTCATCGTGCGCCCATTGAAGCTTTCCGTGGACACTGTTGGTCCAGCTGCGGGGGCTTTCTTTTCAGAGAAGCCCTGCTTCCTCCTCCTCCTCCCAAGAGCACACCTCATTGGCATGAACAAGACATCCAGTCAAAACAGAAATGAGGCATCTTCTACATACTCCCTTCGACTCATATTACTTGACTTGGATTTGTCAAAATTTGAATAAACCTATATCCCAAATAGTGTCTAGATCCATCTAAATTTAGATAAATTTGAAGTCAATTAATATGGATCAGAAGGAGTATTTCAGATCAAACCAAGAGCCTTCCTCATCATCTGAGCATATGATTTATAACTTCCCAATCTAAACATTTTATCTTTATTTTCCTCGTTATGAGTCTTTTGTACCAGAATTCCTTAAAGAGCAACTGGATCACCAATTCAACCTTGGAAACACAACATCACCTAACAAAACAGACGTCACTAAGAAGCATATATCAGCTTAATAATTGTTTTTCACCTTGGGAATACCAATTGTTTCCTTCCACGAGTGACCAAGATAAGATGCAAAAAAAGCTACTCTCCAATGCTCTATTGCTGAAGTAAAGGAAAATCCATTGATTTATTTTTATGGATCGCCCATTTGTTTATTAGTTACACTGTAACAATACAATTATGTGGAACACAATGTACAGCTTTGAGATCTCCTACGATTTCTTTCCATGATAATATGATACAGATCACATATACACACATGTTGGTAGGTGAAGGTTGTCAGTGCATACACTAGAGGGATGACATCTCCTATGGTTATACCGAGCTTCCAAGGAAATATTTCCTGAAAGCTTCCTCATCCTTGCAATGCACATACATGACCTTGTACACTTCAATAAGCAGCTTTGGAAACCGGCTTGAGAAATAGCGATCAAATCCCTCGGGCAGTGACCCAAGTAACTCCTGAAATTTGACCCAAAAAGTGTTAGCTTATGGGGGAACGTGTGCAAGGTAACACAAAGCTAGCTCACCCGGGAACAAAATCGTGATCAAGCATTATTATCTCAAAACTGCAATAGAACAATGAAAGTTATATATTCTCTGAAGAAATGAAAGAAGACAAGTGGAAACAAGAAATTTAGAGCTAAAATAATGGGAGCCAAATCTTCTCAATAGCATATAATCCTGGTAGCTGTAGCTAAAGTGAAGGTGCAATAAAACTGGGGGTCTTCTCACAGAATTTCCTGGTCTTTGGAGTTTTTTTTCGAGAAAACGCAAAAGAGTTTGCGTTTCACACACACATGCACGCACGCACACGCACGTTTGGGGGAGCGTACGTTTTGGATCTGATGTGACCGTCTTTGGAGTTTGATGGAAGACCAGATTGTTAACTATGTTGTTAGCAGTGGGGTTTTCTTCTCTTGCTCTTATGCTTCTCCTTTCTTACAGATTGCAAAACTTTCACTCGAATTCAGTTATTAGTGAACCTAGAGACTCATAGATGTAAATGATTAGGGTTATGCATGCAAAGTTTGATTTCCTTTAACAGTGCTAAAACTAGACAACTTGTGAAACTACAGGTTATGTCAGACTTTTCCAAGGATATCAAAAATCTTCAAGAATAACTCATGGTCAAAAGCGACAGACTGTCAATATTCAACCAGTTTTCGGTACTCTAGAGCATGTATTGTTGAAGCCCACCATACCAGTTTGACAGGACCACAATTTAGCCATATGTGTAAAGTAGACGAAAGCAAATGCGTCAAGAGGTGCAGAATAACGAACCTTTAGATCAGCTGGAAGCTCTCTGTAATGTCCTGATTTGTTTCTAATCAACCTGAGAAGGTCACGAGTTGACTCAAAATTATATTTCCTATAACGACCCACATCGGCAACCAGGCCATCATCCAACTTTTCTCGCCATTTTCCACCAAACGCTTCATGCCCTATGCTTTCTAGAGCATTAAGGAGGTCAGTTCCAGTGGTTTTCTCAACTCTGTCACTGGTATCTCTTAGAAACAACAGCCGCAACTCAGGGCTCCAAAAGATAGGATGATTTATCGCGTACACTGATGTTGGTCTGTTAACATTTTAAAAGTGAATTTCAGTAAAAATGATAAACCATAGATAACCTATGTGTTTAGCACAGCAAGAATGTATATGACCATAGTTCTTACCTGTCTTCTGGTTTTGGTTGTAACAACTGAGAAATAAGATGCACTGCTTCTGGTATGTGATCCACCACAAAGAGATCAAAGTTGCCTTTTATAATGTTCATGTCCCGTTCATAGTACTCACCAAACGGATGCTTGCCTTTAGTGATACAATAGAAAATAAGGCAGCCCAAACTAAATAAATCCATTGCACGAGTCTGACTTTCATGACGAAGCTGTTCCGGTGCTTGCCAACCAGAGCTTCCAAATCCTGCAATATAATACTAGTTAAAAAGCAAGTGATACTATAGAAAAAAAAAGCATGTAAGGTGGTGTGCCATTAACACCTTAGAAATAGCATGTGCAGTAATGCCATCTAAGCAAGGGACTTTGATCTTACTTACCAGTCCCATGATGGCTAAGAGAAGCCATATCCTCTTGCAAGCGCTTACTGATACCCATGTCTGAAAGCTTTGCACTGAGAGGTCCTTCCTTACTTATCAAAACATTCTGAGGCTTCAAATCGCGATGTATGATTCCTAAACTATGCAAATGCACAATACCAGCAACAACATCTCTGCATAAGAAAATTCATAAGATAAGAGCTATTCTACTGATACGGTAGCGGACGCACTGGTTGAAGCAGGTCCAAAATTACAGGTATTATCAAAATCTAAAGTAATAGTAGAAGCGTAGTGAGGAGGTGCATTTAAAAGTGGATGGCAGACAGTGGTGATATAGAAGGCATTATATGCTTAAATATGAATGTAAGTTAATAGATCTCAAAATAAACATCAAATAAGTAGTGAGTGTTGTTGTGCCAGTGCCACGACAACAAATGTGCACAGTTGCTACTGCAATGCCCTCTCCACTATATAAGCACTGTAGCATGCTACATATTTAAGTATTCAAGCCCCGGACTGAAGATGAAGTAACTCGGGTCAAATCCAAGGCACCTATTGAAATAGTTGTTGCTGACTCTTATCACCTTGTATTCCTTATCTTAAACACTGTTTCTTTAACATCTCCATTCAGTTAACAGTTTACTTGATTGATGAATATTGTTGTAACTTTGTTGCTCGGGAAGAATGTATCCGGTGCACCCACTCGTGTGGTGCAACCGTGCACCAAATGTCAGAAAAACACATCCTAAAAGTAGTAAAAAAATCTGAAAATACACAGATTCAATATATATTTATTGTTTATAAAATTTCAGATTAGAATTCAATATATAGCTCAGGAAACAAAAAGTCAAATCATATTATTAATAGCACTTATTTCAAATTGGGCCATGAAGTTGCTCCATTAACACAAATAATGTTGAATTTATTATTTTTGTTTCTCAGGATGTGTCAAACTTGGAACTGAGATTCCATGACATGCTAAATATATTGTATCCCCGTACTCAATTATTTTCAGATTTCTTAACTTACTCGATGTATTTTAGACACTGGTGCACCTGTTGCATTACAACTGTGAGTGCACCGTATATGTTCTCTTGCTCGAGGATATGCAAACTGTAACGTCCTTGAATGAGAAGTAACCTAGGGGTTCCTCTTTCTATACCCCATTTGCCCCAAAACGCACAGAAATGACCTCATGTTCTTCCTCAAATATGAACTGGATGTGCCAAGGTATTGACAAGTGTACTGATACATTCATATTTTAGCTTCTTTTGGGACTTGTATCTTTCACAATTGTGAAGTGGCCAATTTATGCACTGTCCGTCTAATTAGTTGATAACATCTATCATCTAACTAATTAGCAACATTTATTTAGAGTGAGAACAGAAGGGGCACAGTACAATTTATAAATCTACCATTGATGTAAAAAAAATGACAGCACAGTTTAGCAGAGCAGCGGCAGGCTGGACCATATTCCTCGGAAATCCAGTACTATTGTGATTTGTTTGGTAGAACCTGCGCTATCTTGAGAGTAGGGAACAAATTATCTTATGCAAAGAAGAGCAGACTCAACTCTCAAGGGCAGTTTGCAATCAAACTATTATGTGTGTTCACTTAAAATACCAATGTCATACACCTGCAAGAGTTTATATCTCTGAGCAAGTACGTTACCAGCAACCAGGTTGATTTCTAGAACTTTTAGAACTTGCCAATGTGGCCAATACACCTTGAAGGAAAAGGTGTTGAAATTCCACCATACCCAATCAACATTTCTAGCAGGTAATATAAAAGGACACGAGTTTAGTACCTCATTAGCTTTAGGAGTTGTACAGAAGGAAGTCCATCCTGCGTCCACAGTTCTACATCTATTCGGTCAACATCTGAAAGTGATGGATCTGTATGCTGTTGGATTAAATCAGCCAAGCTGCAGCGACACCTCTCCAGGGAGATATAAACAAAGTTGTCATCCTGGTCGCAGCCATACAGTCTGACAATATTAGGATCACGATCGGATGCAATAAGATTCTGAATCTCTTTTTGTGCTATATCAGTGTGTGAAAGTAGCAGCCTTTTGACTGCAACTTCACGACCATCATAGGAACCCTCAAAGACCACTGTGCCATTGCTCCCTTTACCGATTTCTTTTTTGTGAACACGAAGTTTACCAATCTGGCATCCATCAAGGCCATCAGGGAGTGCATATAGCGTCTCGGTTGACCCGCCAGTTCCACTGCTCTCTTTGTCAGATGCTGAACCGATCTCAGTGCTGTTGGAAGTTCCATCTTTCTTCCGTGTTTTTCTTCTCTTAGAAGCTCCCTCTGACTTTCCTCTAAGGTCCATCAATTTCTTTTCACGAACAAATGGCTTCATAAGTAGACTCATGAATTGCCTGCAAGACTTGCTTGAATAGGCCAATCTCACCAGCCAAGCGAGGACCACCAATAAGGGAAGCACCGGGAATAGAAATCCATAGGCATTATTAGTGAACCTGTTGGTTTGAGGATCTGCAGAGACAAGATGATCGAGAGCACCACCAACAGTTCGATTCTGAGTGCTGTCCAGGACTACATCAGACCTGCTACCAGTTTGTCGTGAATTCACCAAAGTACCAAGTAGTCTCAAAGCATCAGCATCGTCCCTAGTGGTAACTTTGTTCACATCTAGCAAGACAAGTGCATTTGCCGTACTCGAATCAGGTAAAGTAAGTTTGAGTGGTACACCATTGGTCCTAATGCATGGAATATTTCCTCGCAGACAGGATGATTGTTCAAGCATATCTGAGTGGCTGTGTTTCACGTAGTAGTTCGCAGAGAAAGAAGTTCGTGTCCAGTTAAATAAATGTACGCCAAGATCTGACGCACTTAGAGAATAATCAGTTCTCACAACCACAATGATATTAGGACTTCTACCAGCATCTAACTTGGATGGTGCTTCTTCAACCGGCGGTTCTCCTAATTCATTCAAGGGGGGTGGCAGGCTATGCGTGTAAATGATCTCACCACTATCCGCATCAACAGCAAAAATAGTTGAAGCTTTTGATCCAATAGTAACCACAGAATCCCGTATGTATGGAGTCCTAGCAATGAACTCTTCCAGCTCCCAGGGGAGTTTCTACAGGAATAAGCCACCATGAGAAACATGATTTTTTTGAAAAAAAAATATTTGGACAAGTAGCGAGCTTGTGCGAAGCATACCACACCGGTGCCATTATGAACTTCCACAAGATCAGACTCATCCAAAGGATATATGAGATAGCTCAAATCAGAGTTTGTTGTAGTAATGTGCTTAGAAATAGGCGGCCCCGTGGATAGCTGCCACAGAGGAGCTTGTGATAGACGGTCCACAAGTTGAATTGTGCCATTGTCATAAAACTGTAGCTCGGAGCTGTTCACAAACAAGAAAAGAACTCCAGTCAATCACAGGACAGGTCAATAATAAGTTGCTATAAAACTGAACCACATGGGACAGATCTGCAAGTCAGTCACAGGACAGGTCTAGAAGAGCAAAAACTGCTCCCGTCACTCCAGAACAACCTAAAATCCAGTAAGGCAGCATCCATGAACTTAACTAGGGATGCAAGAATTTATCTGAACACAGGGTAATAACCTAGGCAGCTAGACGGCCAGCTCTTTCCTCTTCCCCATTCAATTGCAGCACCAAACACAATTACAAGAAGAGCTGAAAAGATGCTAGCAGGTGAACAAAGAACGACCTCCAACTATAAGAAAGCTATTAACACCTAGCACAGTCCATTTCCCCATCACTACGGGCTTCACAGCAGTAGAGAGACAACACAATGCACGTGGCACTTAGGGGTGCGAGCGGCGACCTCACCTGACGACTGGTTCCGTCTCCTCCCTCACCGCTTTCGTCGGCACGGGTCGGTGGCGCGGCGGCCTGACCAGGAGCTCCCTGGGCGGCAGTGGCGCCGGCACCGCAACGATCTCCGTGGAATCCGCCTCATCCCCTCGTCCTGCGCCATCGGGGAGCGCGAGGGGCGGCGCCGGCTGCTGCGGCGGTGGGGGGAACGGGAGGAGGAGGGGGGCCGGGGCTGCGGCGGCGTCGTCGAAACGGACCCCGCGGAAGGCGAGGCCCGACAGGAGGACGAGCGGAAGGAGGACCCGGCGGAGCGCCCTCATCGTCGTCGTCAGCCGCGGGGAGGGTGCCGGGAGGGCATGGAGTGAGGTTAGGGTTCCGGGGTGGGATTTTGGGCGGGGGTTTGGTTTGGATCTGGCCAATTGGTTTGCTTCGCGGGGAAGGACCGAAGGAGGCTTCTGGAATCGTTCTATGTACCTGCTGATCAGGACGACGAAGGAGAAGGGAAAGCGCAGCTGGGAGAGATTGACTGCCGCGAACGGGATTTCCGAGCGTGCGGGCGCGGCTAGCCGGCGACAGCCTACAGACCCTAGAGTCAAAACAAAGGTTGGATGCCTAATACTACTCCTACCTACATTTTAAGGCTTAAAGACGTCCACGCTTTCTAAAACAAAGTTTGACCGAAAGAATTGAACAACAAAATCTTGATTATATTGTACATAATTAGTACCATTGGATTCGTATTGAAAAATATTTTCCAGTGGTACTAGTTTTATACCAAAACTCTTTACGTATTTAGAGTAATTCTTGGTCAAAGAAAAAACACGCAAAACGAGGACGCCTTAAGCCCTAAAACGGAGGGAGTATGTGTTTATCTCTACTATATAATTTGTCTAGATCGTGGGTTTCGTCGCTTCTTGGTCTGTCGTACGTCGTCCCCTCTCACGCTCGTTCGCTCGCGATCAGTCCGGCTCGTATATGGCTTCGGATCTAAACGCAGCCTGCTGACTCCTAATCGGATCTGCCTCGCCCATATCTGGAGCCTCCAGCCAATCCTCTTCTAGGTCTTCCGCCCTTGCTCGCTGCCCCGCCTCCCTCGGCTCCCCGACATCCCCTTTGTCCCCGTGGAAGCAGTCGAGTGCCACCCATTTGTGCCTTGCTCTTATCATTTTGGGGCGGGAAATGAAGCAGGCGGCAGGGTGGACAGAGGAGGGCCAGCAACAGGCTCGCGCGTCGGAAGCTCCGGTCGGACGACACGCTCCCTTGCCTCCACCAACCACCCCGCACGCCCTATACGAACCCCGCCGACGGGCGGGCCACCGGCCATAGGACGGACGCCGGCGACAGGGAGGTTGCAGAGGCTGCCTTGCCTCACGCGTCGGAAGCTCCGGTCGGACGACACGCTTTCTTGCCTCCACCAATCTCCCCGCACGCCCTGTACGAACCCCGCCGACGGACGGACCACTGGACAAAGGGGCGGACGCCAGCGACATGGAGGCTGCGGAGGCTGCCTTGCCTGCCCTGTTGCTGCTTTGGGAGACAGAGGAGGGCTTGATAGAGAAGGCTCCTCCCGCGCTGCTCGATCTGGACACGAACACGAGGGCTAGAAACAAACTTCACGCATGGGCAATTTTGTTCAGAATCGCCCAGGCCAGGCCGCTTCACCCGGCCACACCGGCGGCCAGCCGCTCGGCTTTCCGCAGCACGCCAGGGTAATTTTCGGCCCGTGCTGCAGAGACCTGGTACCACGCGTAGAGACAGTGTGGCTGAGAGAACATAGGTAGGGGAAAATCAGGTCATTGCCATGGTCGCCGTGATGAATTGCTATGGATGCGGTGGATGTCTTCTTCTAGCGTGGCGGAGGATACAGTTAAGCCGTTGAGTGCCGTGAATGTGGTCGACCGCCGACTGTGGACTCCGTGTTCGAGCTCTGCCCATGGACTGCTGGATGCCGTGGTCGAGCTTTGCCCATGGACTGTTGAATGGCGTGGTCGGACGCATCAACACTGTGGTCCACTGATCTGGCCACTAGACTAGCGTTGTTCGTCTAGGTTGGGACTTTGGGATTTCGACCTAGTTAGACCCGCCACGTTGCCTCCTGATGTTGAATTCACGTGATGCTGGAACTTTTTTTATGGACATGATCTGAATGTGGTGTACAGATTTGCAGTGATAAATATATATTTTCCCCATAGCTTCATTGCATATTTTTACTGGATAGCGATTTTGATGGTGAACTTGTATATGTCGTATGTTTGTCTTCTGCTTCAAAAACTCATCGCCATATATTGTCCCTTCTGTCGAGAACTCAATTTGTACATTTAGAGTCTAAAATATTTGATCGATGGTCTTTGTAGAATGATCATTTAAGACTCCAAATACACACTAAATCTGTTGGATTATTAGGCATAATTTTCACGATTAATCCAGAATATAAATCATGACAAAACAAGCTACTAGCTCATGTAACTCGAATATACTAGATGTACTAAACAATGATGATCGAAACAAACAAAGAATTTTAACATGATGAATAACCAAATGCACGTGTAGCATGCCTTCGGTTGTCGTAGTAGAAACTTTGGGAAGACCGATCAAGCATATGGCGATTTAAGACGGCGAGGAAAGACCACCGACTTGGATGGAAGACGACCGTGATGGAGAACTTCGAGGCGATGAGCGCTTCCCAAAATCTTATTCACCCTCTCCGACAGGATCACAAGGCGAGTGGTTCCGAGACTTCTCCCGTCTCACGGCACGCCAAAGCGGGATGGAGTAGTCTACGGTGACGGTGCAAGTAGAGAGGATGGCAAAGCCCTAGATTGGTTTTCGGTGGTATTGTGGCGGTAGCCGCGCAGGGCTTTATATAGAGCAGCTCAGGAAACCCTAATGGAGACGAACGTGGGAGTGACCCGAATAAGCTAACTGTTTGACACGTCTGTCAAAACCTCACAGTTTTTCCTGAGCAGCAAAATAAAGCTCGGCTCGGCGAGATTCCCGCAACCCGCGCGCGCGTCGTGAAGGACGGGCGGGCGGGCGGGCGAGCCGCGACGTCGCCGAAGGAGAAGCGCGCGCGTGTATCTCTCTTATTGTTACTCACTTACAAAGTGGTGCAACACTCCACCTTATAAGGTGGTGCAACTCTCCTCCAACTTTTCATGTGGGACTAAACTTGAGCTCCCACTCCACTTCCATGTGAGCTACCACAAACATGGGCCCAAACACATATGGGCTGCAACAAATTTGGGCTTTTGAGATTTAGGGAAAATCTAAAATACACATGGGCCTAAATGAATTGGTCCATTATTTCTAACAAAATCAGCGAGCTTGGCTTGATCTAATTTGAAAATATGACATGCTATATCTTCAGAAGAACTTTGTCGGCATATACAACTCTGCAGAGTAATGGAAACACTTTGCGGCACAAGTAGGTGAATGATCAGAATATCACTTCCTGGTTCTCTCAAGTTATAAATTGGTGTTCACGATCTCTTAGAGGATTCAACCTCTTAGGGAAACATTGTTCGAATCCAACTTAGTGTATACACATCAACAAAAATGCCTACATGAAGGCTGCTACTAGGTCATCAGAGCTGGTCGTGCGAGCTTGTGTTTGTCTTGTCTAGGTGTTCATGTGACATTATTATAGGCGAATGTTCTAAAACATCTGAGGATCCGAGGACCTAGACAGTGCCACTGTCTAGGAAAGGAGACATTTGTTCATGATCTATGACTGCTGACACAACTCGATAACCACGGATGATGTCGCCAACTTAATAAGCACAGGTCTAGGTCTGCTGACTGACGCAAGAATCACACTTTGCTAAGAAGAACATATGTCACCAACACAATAAAGGCCATCTACATTGAATTGTATTGAAAGGCCTCGCCAGAAATCCATTGGGTTTATTACGGTCCATATGCACCATCAATAACTTTGTCTTTCCGTGGCAACGCACAGGTATTCGGCTAGTCATCTAATAACACATGCTCATCTTAGATATACTGAGTTCAGATTTTGTGTCTTGTTTGGTACCCTTATTCGTTCAGAGATGCTTATTTAAGATGTTGTTTGGTGGGCTGTACGAGTACAAAAGTTGTTGAGTCTAAACTTTTACACAAAGGTCTAGACAGGAAAAAGAAAAAAACAATTGGCTCCTTGTTCATCCGACCACCGGCATCATGGAGGTGCTCCGGCCATGGCGGCGCATGGACGCAACTCGTTGAGGTGGCGCGTCTTGGCGGACGTCGGGGTGAGTCGTCGTGGCTGTAGGGGCTTATTCTGGCGGTGGGGATGGCGGCGTTGGCGGCACAAGGAGGCACTGCTTCCTGACGGCCATGGCGGTGCGATGAGGTGGCGTTACCTTGCTGCTTAGGTGGCGCTAGAAGGGGTGCTGGTGGCGACCAGGGCAGCGCTAGAAGGCGACATGGAGGCGCAGTATTGGGGCGGCGGGGTCGGGCAGAGAGATGGGGGCGTTGCAGGGATACGGGTCGTCGGGGAAATATTCGCTATGGAAGCGGTCGGGGCGCTGACCCCTGGCACAGAGAGGCAGGGCATGGGGATTTTTCGGGCTAGTCCGGCCCTGCCAAGAAGCGAAGCTCGGTTTTAGCTTCCCTATCGGGCAGGGCTGAGAGGCCTTTTTTATACGAGGTAGGGAGTGCCCAGAGATAAAACACGGGCTACCAAACACCTGAATTCCTAGAAATCTCAGTTAGAAGGGGAATTTCTAAGTTGCCCCAACCTACCAAACACACCCTATATAAAAGGTAAACAGATAAAAAAAACCAGTCTCAAAATTATTCAAGATTTACATCTTTTAGATTTTCCGAAAAAAATAAAAAAATGATGTTTATTTTTTTGTATGGTAATACGTGTCTCGTTTATTAAAAAAGTAAAACTTAACTACCTATGAGCTACCACAGCGATCTTCTTGTCGTCCCAATGAGTGTCCATGAGTCTTTTTGCGGCACGTGGACGCACGCCACGGCTTGCTCAACGTGATAGTGTTAGAGATATGCCCTAAAGGCAATAATAAAAGTGGTTATTATTATATCTTTGTGTCTATGATAAATGTTTACATTCATGCTATAACAGTATTAAACCGGAAACATTAATACTTGTGTGATTTGTAAACTAAATTAGAGTCCCTAGTAAAGCCTCTTTGTAATACTAGCTTGTTGGTTGATAGATGATCATGGTTTTCCTATCATGAACATTGAGATGTTGTTAACGACAAGATTATATCATTAGGAGAATGGTATGATGGACATACTCATATAGATAAGCGTAGCATTAAGATCAAGTCATTTCAATAGTTCATTTGATATAAGCTTTCTGATACACAGTAACCTAATTCCTTCGACCATGAGATCATGCTAATCACCATCACCGGAGGATTCTTTGATGACATCAAACACCACATCGTAACTGGGTGGCTATAAAGGTGGCATTAAGTGTTCGGAAAGTACATGTTGAGGCACATGGATCAGGAGTGGGATTTGTCCATCCATATGACGGATAGATATACTCTGGGCCCTCTCGGTGGAATGTCATCCAATTGGCTTGCAATCATGTGACTAGTTCACAAGGGATCACATATCACGGGAACGATAAAAGAGTACTTATCGGTAACGAGGTTGAACTAGGTATGCAGAGATACCGACGATCAAAACCTCGGATAAGTAAACTATCTGAGACAAAGGGAAATTGGTATCGTATGTAAGTGGTTCATTCGATCGCAAAATAATCGTAGAAATATGTGGGAGCCATATGAATTTCCATATTCCTCTATTGGTTATTGATCGGAGAAGTGTCTCGGTCATGTACGCATAATTCACGAACCGTAGGGAGACACACTTAAGGATTCGATGCTGTTTAGTAGATATGGAATGTTAATTGGGATACCGAATGTTGTTCGGAGTCTTGGATGGGATCCGGGATATCACGAGGAGATCCGGAATGGTCCAGAGAATAAGATTCATATAAGGAAAGTTCGATTCCGGAGTTCGGGAAAGATTCTGATGTTTTCATCGAAGAGGTTCTAGAAGGGTCTAGAAGGTTCACCGGTCCGAAAGGGGAATGGTCCATGAATGTTTCATGGGTAAGTGGAATGATTGGATCATATCCTAGGTCACTTGGTTTGGGCATTTGCAAGAGAGAATTAAATCTCTAAATTGAAAGTCAAATGGGAAGTTTGAAAAGTCAAACTGGAACAATGGTTTCCTAGTGCAAGAAGGAAAGAGTCCTTCTCTCAATCCAACTTGGGTTTGGGTTTGGATTCAAACCCACCCCTCCCAAGGATGCCCCCCTCTCATAAATAGAGGGGGAGGGCTGCCCCAAACACACAAGCCCTAGCCCTCCCACACCCGCGCCGCCGTTGCGCCACCGCCTTGCGCCGTCGCCGCCAACACCTCCTCCTCCTCCCGGTCTTCTAAACCCTAGATCACCGAGAAACCCTAGATCCACCATAACTCGCACCGGCTTAGGCGAAGCTCTGCGGGATCTTCCCTCTACTTCCGACACCACGCCGTCGTGCTGCCGGAATCGCGAGGGGAGAACTACAACCTCCGCTACCTGCTGGAACAAGGGAGAGGAAGGTCTTCATCGAAAATTTAACGTGTGACCGATCGGGAAGCGCTTAATGCAACACGGAAGGATCGCTCACGATCTTGAGATCGGCAAGTGTACCACTACATCACCCACGAGAATCTACTCTCGTTAACCGCTTTGGAATCTTCGAGGGTGAGTGTTTCTATCGACTCGTTGCTACAATCTAGTAGATAGATCTTGGCTTGTTTGTGTGCATGCGGTAGAAATTTTTTGTTTTCCATGCTACGAACCCCTATAGTGGTATCAGAGTCTTGTCTATATGTAGATCTGTTGCACGAGTAGAACACAATGGTCATTGTGGACGGTGGTGCTTTTATTATCAATTGCTTTTTGTGTACTTTGCATCTTGCGGTATGATGGGATGAAGCGGCCCGGGTTAACCTTACATGACATCGTTCATGAGACTTGCTCTACGCTTGACATGCAACTTGTATTGCATAAGTGGCTTTGCGGGTGTCTGTCTCTCCCATCATAGTATAGATTCAATTTACAACGGGCACTTGATAGTTCAAACATCAACGTTGTGGTTCTTGTTCGTAAGTTAGAACGACACTTATTGAAAGCCCCAAACCACGTAAAATATGCAAAGAAAATTAGAGGCGTCTAACTTTGTTTTGCAGGGGTGTGCTGTGATGTGATATGGCCATGATTGTGATTATATATGATGTATGCAATGTTCCTTATTGTAAGTCAGGAACCGGCAGGAGCCATATGGTTGTCTTTTAATTCCGTTAAGACCTGTGTGTCTATTCAAAGTAGTTGTAATAGTTGATGCTGGTGGACGACAACCATGAAGCGGCGCCATTGACCTTGACGCCATACCGGTGATGATGGCGATCATGATCGTGCTTGAAGATGGAGATCGGAAGCACAAGAAGAAAGGCCATATCATATCACATATTATGAATTGCATGTGATGTTAATCCTTTTATGCATCTTGTATTGCTTAGTTCGCGACGGTAGCATTATAAGATGATCCCTCAAGCACAAAAAATATCAAGTTATAAAGTGTTCATCCTTAGTAAGCATTGTTTCTAAAGCTCGTTGTTTCGAAGTACCACGTGATGATCGGGTGTGTTAGATTCTGTGAGTGTATACAACGTGAGCAAGCCAGATTTGCTCATGAGGAAGCTAAGGTTTGATCTTGACGAGCCTAGCATGTACAGACATGGTCTCGGAACACGGATCACCGAAAGGTAAAGCATGAGTCATATAGTACATATGATGAACATATTGATTGTTCGCCATTGAAGCTACATCAACTCTCGTGATGATCGGTTTTGATGTGGCGGATTTGGTTCATGTGATCACAAAAGCAATGTGAGGGATATTGTTTTGAGTGGGAGTTCACCTAGATTAATTTAACTATTAATTAGAACTCAATTTTTCATAAACTTAGTCTAAACTATTGCAAATATATTGTAGATCAATGGCGGCCCCTACCATCAATTTTAATGCGTTCCTAGAGAAAGAAAAGTTGAAAAACAATGGAAGCAACTTCGCAGATTGGTTCCGCAATTTGAGGATTGTCCTCAATGCTGGTAATTTGACCTATGTCTTTGGATGCACTTGGGTGACCCGCTGAGCTTGATGCTACCGATGAGGTAAAGAATGTTTTCCTCGCCTAAGAATCGACTCCTGCTCAGTGTGCTATCTTGTATGGTTTGGAATCGAGCTTTAAAAGGTTTGAGAACCATGACCCACATGATATTGTCCGTGAACTCAAAATGATATTTGAGGCTCACGCGGTAGTTGAGAGTTATGAGGATTCTGAAAAGTTCTTTAACTGCAAGATGGAAGAGGGCAGCTCCGTCAGTGAGCACGTGCTTAAGATGTCTGGGCACGCAAGCAAGCTTCAAAGCTTGGGTATAGTGATTCCTAATGCTTTGGGGATTCACCATGTCCTCCAATCACTACCACCAAGTTACAAGAACTTTGTGATGAACAACAATATGCAAAACATGGACAAGTCGTTGCCTGAACTCTTCTCCATGCTAAAGTCTGTGGAAGTGGAGATCAAGAAGGAGTACCAAGTGTTGATGGTCAATAAGACAACCAAATTCAAGAAGCAAGGCAAGTCTAAGAAAAAGGGAAACTTCAAGAAGGGTGGTAAGAAAGTTACCGCGCTGGCGAAGAAGACCAAGGCTGGGCCTAAGCCTGATACTGAGTGCTTTTACTGCAAGGGAGAAGGTCACTGGAAGCGGAATTGCCCTAAGTACTTGGCGGATTTGAAGAACGACAACATCAAGAAGAAAGGTATATCTGTTATACATGTTATTGATGTGTATCTCACTAGTATTCGTAGTAGTGCCTGGATATTTAATACTGGTTCGGTTGCTCATATTTGTAACTCGAAACATGTGCTGCAGAATAGACGGAAGCTAGCGAAGAACGAGGTGACGATGCGCGTTGGAAATAGATCAAAGGTTGATGTGATTACGGTCGGCACGCTACCTCTTCATCTACCATCGGGATTAGTTTTATACTTAAATAATAGTTATTTGGTGCCTGCGTTGAGGATGAACATTATATTTGTTGGAGATATGCCCTAGAGGCAATAATAAAAGTGGTTATTATTATATCTTTGTGTTTATGATAAATGTTTACATTCATGCTATAACAGTATTAACTGGAAACATTAATACTTGTGTGATTTGTAAACTAAATTAGAGTCCCTAGTAAATCCTATTTTTAATACTAGCTTGTTGGTTAATAGATGATCATGGTTTCCCGATCATGAACATTGAGATGTTGTTAACAACAAGATCATATCATTAGGAGAATGGTATGATGGACATACTCCTATAGATAAGCGTAGCATTAAGATCAAGTCATTTCAATAGTTCATTTGCTATAAGTTTTCTGATACATAGTAACCTAATTCCTTCGACCATGAGATCATGCTAATCACCATTACCAGAAGGATGCTTTGATGACATCAAATACCACACCGTAACTGGCTAACTATAAAGGTAGCATTAAGTGTTTGGAAAGTATGTGTTGAGGCACATGGATCAAGAGTGGGATTTGTCCATCCATATGACGGATAGATATACTTTGGGCCCTCTCGATGGAATGTCATCAAATTGGCTTGCAAGCATGTGACTGGCTCACAAGGGATCACATATCACGGGAACGAGAAAAGAGTACTTATCGGTAATGAGGTTGAACTAGGTATGCAGAGATACCGACAATCAAACATCGGATAAGTAAACTATCGCGAGACAAAGGGAAATTGGTATCGTATGTAAGTGGTTCATTCGATCGCAAAGTAATCGTAGAAATATGTGGGAGCCATATGAATTTCCAGATTCCTGTATTGGTTATTGATTGGAGAAGTGTCTCGGTCATGTCCACATAATTCACAAACCGTAGGGAGACACACTTAAGGATTCAATGTTGTTTAGTAGATATGGAATGTAAGTAGGGACACCGAATGTTGTTCGGAGTCTCGGATGGGATCCGGGATATCACGAGGAGATCCGGAATGGTCCGGAGAATAAGATTCATATAAGGAAAGTCCGATTCCGGAGTTCGGGAAAGATTCCGATGTTTTTATCGGAGAGGTTCTAGAAGGTTCTCCAGACCGGAAAGGGGATGGTCCATGAATGTGTCATGGGTAAGTGGAATGATTGGATCATATCCTAGGTCACTTGGTTTGGGCATTTGCGATAGAGTATTAAATCTCTAAATTGAAAGTCAAACGGGAGGTTTGAAAGTCAAACTGGAATAATGGTTTCCTAGTGGAAGAAGGAAAGAGTCCTTCCTTCTATCCAACTTGGGTTTGGGTTTGGATTCAAACTCTCCCCTCCCAAGGCTGCCCCTCCCTCTCATAAATACAGGGGGAGGGCTGCCCCAAACAACACAAGAGCTAGCCCTCCCACCTCGTGCGCCGCCGCACGCTACAGCCGCCTCGCACCGCCGCCGGCCCGTCGCCGTCCTCCTAGTCGTCGCCGACTCCTCCTCCTCCTCTCCGGCCTTCTAAACCTAGATCACCGGAAAACCCTAGATCCACCATAACTCGCATCAGCTTAGGCGAAGCCTTGCGGGATCTTCCCTCTACTTCCGACACCACGCTGTCGTGCTGCCGGAATCACGAGGGGATAACTACAACCTCCGCTGCCTGCTGGAACAAGGGAGAGGAAGGTCTTCATCGAATACCGAACGTGTGACCGATCAAGGAAGCGGCTTTAACGCAGCCGTGGAAGAATCGTCTACGCGATCTTGAGATCGGGAAGTGTACAACTACATCACCCATGAGAATCTGCTCTCATTAACCGCTTTGGAATCTTCGAGGGTGAGTACTCTAATCGACTCATTGCTACGATCTAGTAGATAGATCTTGGCTTGTTTGTGTGCATGCGGTAGAATTTTTTTTGTTTTCCATGCTACGAACCCCTACAGTGGTATCAGAGCCGTGTCTATATGTAGATCTGTTGCACGAGTAGAACACAACGGTCATTATGGGCGTTGATGCTTTTGTTGTCGATTGCTTCTTGTGTACTTTGCATCTTGCGGGATGGTGGGATAAAGCAGCCCGGGGTAACCTTACATGACATCGTTCATGAGACTTGCTCCACGCTTGACATGCAACTTGTATTGCATAAGTGGCTTTGCGGGTGCCTGTTTCTCCCAACATAGTTAAGATTCAATTTACAATGGGTGATTGACAATACTAGTAGTTGTGGTTCTTGTTCGTAAGTTAGAACGACACTTATTGAAAGCCCCAAACCACGTAAAACATGCAAAGAAAATTAGAGGCGTCTAACTTTGTTTTGCAGGCGTGTGATGTGATGTGATATGGCCATGATTGTGATTATATATGATGTATGCAATGTTCCTTATTGTAAGTCGGCAACCGGCAGGAGCCATATGGTTGTCTTTTAATTCCGTTAAGACCTGCGTGTCTATTCAAAGTAGTTGTAATAGTTTATGCTGGTGGACGACAACCATGAAGCGGTGCCATTGACCTTGACGTCATACTGGTGATGATGGAGATCATGTTCGTGCTTGAAGATGGAGATGGGAAGCACAAGAAGAAAGGCCATATCATATCACATATTATGAATTGCATGTGATGTTAATCCTTTTATGCATCTTGTATTGCTTAGTTCGCGACGGTAGCATTATAAGATGATCCCTCTAGCACAAAATATCAAGTTATAAAGTGTTCATCCTTAGTTAGCACCGTTGCTAAAGCTCGTTGTTTTGAAGCACCACGTGATGATTGGGCGTGTTAGATTCTACGAGTGTATACAACGTGAGCAAGCCAGATTTGCTCATGCGGAAGCTAAGGTTTGATCTTAACGAGCCTAACATGTACAAACATGGTTTCGGAACACGGATCACCGAAAGGTAAAGAATGAGTCATATAGGAGATATGATGAACATGTTGATTGTTCGCCATTGAAGCCACATAAATTCTCGTGATGATCGGTTTTGATGTGGTGGATTTGGTTCATGTGATCACTAAAACAATGCGAGGGATATTGTTTTAAGTGGGAGTTCACCTAGATTAATTTAACTATTAATTAGAACTCAATTTGTCATAAACTTAGTCTAAACTATTACAAATATGTTGTAGATCAATGGTGGCCCCTACCATCAATTTTAATGCGTTCCTAGAGAAAGAAAAGTTGAAAAACAATGGAAGCAACTTCGCGGATTGGTTCTGCAATTTGAGGATTGTTCTCATTGCTGGTAATTTGACCTATATGATGGATGCACCGCTGGGTGACCCACCTGCAGCTGATGCTACCGATGAGGTAAAAAGAATGTTTTCCTTGCTCATAAGAATCAGTACTCCACAGTTCAATGTGCAATCTTGTATGGTTTGGAATCGGAGCTTCAGAAAAGGTTTGAGAACCATGACCCACATGATATTGTCCGTGAACTCAAAATGATATTTGAGTCTCACGCGGCAGTTGAGAGTTATGAGGCTTCTGAAAAGTTCTTTAACTGCATGATGGAAGAGGGCAGCTCCATCAGTGAGAATGTGCTTAAGATGTCTGTGCACGCAAGCAAGCTTCAAAGCTTGGATATAGTGATTCCTAATGCTTTGGGGATTCACCGTGTCCTCCAATCACTACCACCAAGTTACAAGAACTTTGTGATGAACTACAATATGCAAAACATGGACAAATCGTTGCCCAAACTCTTCTCCATGTTAAAGTCAGCAGAAGTGGAGATCAAGAAAGAGCACCAAGTGTTGTTGGTCAATAAGACCACCAAATTCAAGAAGCAAGGCAAGTCTAAGAAAAAGGGAAACTTCAAGAAGGGCGGTAAGAAAGTTACCGTGCCGTCTAAGAAGACTAAGGCTAGGCCTAAGCCTGATACTGAGTGCTTTTACTGCAAAGGAGAAGGTCACTGGAAGCGGAATTGCCCTAAGTACTTGGCGGATTTGAAGAACGGCAACATCAAGAAGAAAGGTATATCCGATATACATGTTATTGATGTGTATCTCACTAGTACTAAATAGTAGTGCTCGGGTATTTGATCTTGGTTGGTTGCTCATATTTGTAACTCAAACAGTCTTTGCGAATAGACGGAAACTAGCGAAGAACAAGGTGACGATGCGCGTTGGAAATGGATCAAAGGTTGATGTGATCGCGGTCGGCATGCTACCTCTTCATCTACCATAGGGATTAGTTTTGTACTTAAATAATTGTTATTTGGTGCCTGCGTTGAGCATGAACATTATATGAGGATCATCTTTATTGCGAGATGGTTACTTGATTAAGTCCGAGAATAATGGTTGTTCGATTTATATGAGTAATATGTTTTATGCACATGTACCTTTGATAGATGGTCTATTCTTATTGAATCTCGATTGTGGAAATACACACATTAATAACATTGAAGCTAAACGTTTGAAATTGAGCGTTAATTCGACTATATGTGGCACTGTCGTCTTGGTCACATTGGAGTGAAGCGTATGAAGAAACTCCATTCCGATGGACTTCTTGAATCACTTGAAAGATGCGAAGCATGTCTGATGGGTAAAATGACTAAGACTCCATTTTCTGGTATGATGGAGCGAGCTACGGACTTATTGGAAATAATACTGTCGGGGGTGTACCCCCAGGTACCCCAGAGTTGATGAATTAAGTAATTTCTAGGTAGAAATTTCTATAAAAGAATATGGAGCTACAAAGAATAAATATAACAAGTTGTAAGATAGAGAAATAAAGCTTAAAGGAAAAAGGAAAGAAGGCAAACCAGGCCGAATTAAGCCTAATTCGGCCCAGCCTAGATCCCACCAAGGCGAAACATTCATCTCCTGGGCCGACTCACAGGATTCCCCAGCCTGGGCCGAGTTCCTTCATTCGGCCCACCTACCGAGCTCCACTGACCCACTTCACCTCACCGCTCCCGCCGGATGCCAGCACCCGCCAAGACTCCTCGCTCCCGCCAAGCCGCCTCCACGCTCCATCGCCACCGCGGGTGGGCCGAGGTGGGAAGGATCCGGCCCACCGCGGGACATCGACCCCGCCGACTCTCTCCGTCGCCAGCGTCCTCGCGTTTGCCATGGGTGGGCCACCGCGGGACTCCTGCCTAGCCGACCATCGCCCGCCCAAAGAACCGGTGGGCCAGCTCGGGGACATCGCTGTCCCCGGCTCCACTGCGGGGGCCGAATCGACCGAGCCTTTTGGACCCTAAGAATTAGTTAATTGGGCTGATCGTGATCCGCTTGGGCCTTGATTTCCAGCCGAAGTCAGCTTTTAGGCCAGGCCGAATTACCTCTTGCCTGGGAGCATCCAGGCCGAGTTATTTCGCCCTATGGCCCCTTTTATTTATCTCCAGATGTATTTCTAACCTTCATAGCTACCCTCCATCAGGCCAGACGGACTTCACAAGAGCGGTGTCAGTCTTGGGACACCCATGGCTCAGACTGACACATGCTATAAGGAATATGCCAATGGCATCCAAGGAGATGCTAGGGAATATGCCAAGTATCTTCAGAGATGCTAGGGAATATGCCGAGCATCTCCATAAGATGTTGGGAATATGCCAGGGAGATGCCAATCGTGATGAACAAGCCTTGTCCCCTGGACTCACCTTTATAAGGAGCACCAGGGGGATCGTTCACAAGGGAGGCCCCGAAGGGCTCCTCCCCTCTCGGCTCACTAGGAGCTCTCTTTCTTCTTCTTCCTCCACTCTCACAGAGAGATCTAGCTAGGAGTATAGAAGATACAGCTCAAGGAGCATGGTTGTAGCCACAAGTATGGCAAGATTATGAGAGATTAGATGTATGGGATGAGATGTTATCTCCACTTGAGAGCTTTAATCCAATATACATCGTATTTATCTTTGTTCATACGAGTGCGGTCTTCACCGCATCATCCCTCCCCGGATTCCTCCACGTCCATCGGCCCCAACTTTAGCCTACCCATGGCATATGCCGTGATACGACCACGACACATACATACCGATGTGTGTGGCGCAATGAGTGTAGCATCGCGAGGTCGTTATCGTTATGTTCTTACCTTCACGGATGATTTGAGTAGATATGGGTATATCTATTTCATGAAGCATAAGTCCGAGACTTTCGAGAAGTTTAAGGAATTTCAAAGTGAGGTAGAGAATCAATGTAACAAGAAGATTAAATTTCTACGATCTGATCGTGGAGGTGAATATCTAAGTTACGAGTTTGACGAGCATTTGAAGAAATGCGGAATACTTTCATAGTTGACACCATCAGGAACACCACAACGTAATGGTGTGTCCGAACATCGTAATCGAACTCTCTTAGATATGGTTCATTCTATGATGTCACTTACAGATTTACCGCTATTGTTTTGGGGTTATGCATTAGAAACAGCCGCATTCACTTTAAATAGGGAACCATATAAATTCGTTGAAATGACATTGTATGAATTATGGTTTGGGAAGAAACCTAAATTGTTGTTCCTTAAAGTTTGGGGTTGCGAAGCTTATGTAAAGAAGTTACAGCCCTACAAGCTTGAACCCAAAGAGGAAAAATGCGTCTTCATAGGATACCCGAAGGAAACTATTGGGTATACCTTCTATCATAGATCCGAGGGCAAAATCTTTGTTGCCAAGAATGGATCCTTTCTAGAGAAGGAGTTTCTCTCGAAAGAAGTGACTGGAAGGAAAGTAGAACTCGGCGAGGTTGTTGAACCTTCTCTCGAACTTGCGAGTAGCGCAGCACCGGAAGTAGTTCCTGTGGCACCTACAACAATAAGAGAGGAAGCTAATGATGTTGATCATGAAACTTCGGTTGAAGTTACTACGAAACCTTGCAGGTCAACGAGAACTCGTATCACTCCTGATTGGTATGATCCGTTGTGAATGTCATGTTGGTGGACAACAGCGGTCAAAAACATCCTTAAGTACTTGAGAAGAACTAAGGATATGGTTCTTTCTTATGGAGGTGATGAACAACTCGTTGTTAATGGTTACACCGATGCTAGTTGGAACACCGATCCGGATGATTCTAAATCTCAATCTGGATACGTATTTACTTTGAATGGTGCAGCAGTTAGCTGGAGGAGTGCAAAGCAAAGCATTGTGGCGAGATATTCAACTGAATCGGAATACATAGCTGCTTCGAAGGCTTCATAAGAGGCGATATGGATGAAGGAGTTCATTACAGAGCTCGGTATGGTTCCGAGTGCGCTGGACCCAATATCTATCTACTGTGATAACATGGGCGCCATAGCTAATGCGCAAGAACCAAGGTCACACAAGAAGCTGAAGCACATCAAGCTACGTTTTCATGCTATTCGAGAGCATGTCCAAGATCGTGACATAAAGATTTACAAAGTACACACATATCTGAATGTGGCAGATCCGTTGACTAAACCTCTCCCGAGGGCAAAACATGACCAGCACCAAACTGCCATGGGTGTTTGGTATATTACCATGTAATCTAGATTAGTTGACTATAGTGCAAGTGGGAGACTATTGGAGATATGCCCTAGAGGCAATAATAAAAGTGGTTATTATTATATCTTTGTGTTTATGATAAATGTTTACAATTCATGCTATAATGGTATTAACCGGAAACATTAATACTTGTGTGATTTGTAAACTAAATTAGAGTCCCTAGTAAAGCCTCTTTTTAATACTAGCTTGTTGGTTAATAGATGATCATGGTTTCCCGATCATGAACATTGAGATGTTGTTAACAACAAGATCATATCATTAGGAGAATGGTATGATGGACATACTCCTATAGATAAGCGTAGCATTAAGATCAAGTCATTTCAATAGTTCATTTGCTATAAGTTTTCTGATACATAGTAACCTAATTCCTTCGACCATGAGATCATGCTAATCACCATTACCAGAAGGATGCTTTGATGACATCAAACACCACACCGTAACTGGGTGGCTATAAAGGTGGCATTGAGTATTCGGAAAGTATGTGTTGATGCACATGGATCAAGAGTGGTATTTGTCCATCCATATGACGAATATATATACTCTGGGCCCTCTCGGTGGAATGTCGTCTAATTGGATTGCAAGCATGTGACTGGATCACAAGGGATCACATATCACGGGAACGAGAAAAGAGTACTTATCGGTAACTAGGTTGGACTAGGTATGCAGAGATACCGACGATCAAACATCGGAAAAGTAAACTATCGCGAGACAAAGGGAAATTGGTATCATATGCAAGTGGTTCATTCGATCACAAAGTAATCATAGAAATATGTGGGAGCCATATGAATTTCCAGATTCCTCTATTGGTTATTGATTGGAGAAGTGTCTCGGTCATGTCCGCATAATTCACGAACCGTAGGGAAACACACTTAAGGATTCAATGTTGTTTAGTAGATATGGAATGTAAGTAGGGATACCGAATGTTGTTCGGAGTCTCGGATGGGATCCGAGATATCACGAGGAGATCCGGAATGGTCCGGAGAATAAGATTCATATAAGGAAAGTCCGATTCCGGAGTTCGGGAAAGATTCCGATGTTTTCATCGGAGAGGTTCTAGAAGGTTCACCAGACCGGAAAGGGAATGGTCCATGAATGTGTCATGGGTAAGTGGAATGATTGGATCATATCCTAGGTCACTTGGTTTGGGCATTTGCGAGAGAGTATTAAAGCTCTAAATTGAAAGTCAAACGGGAGGTTTGAAAAGTCAAACTGGAATAATGGTTTCCTAGTGGAAGAAGGAAAGAGTCCTTCCTCCTATCCAACTTGGGTTTGGGTTTGGATTCAAACTCTCCCCTCCCAAGGCTACCCCTCCCTCTCATAAATAGAGGGGGAGGGCTGCCCTAAACAACACAAGAGCCAGCCCTCCCACCTCGTCATTGCTTAGCCGCAAGACGCCGCCGCCACCGCCGCCGCGATGTCACGTCGCCATCGCCTCTAGCCGACTCCTCCTCCTCACCGGCCTTCTAAACCTAGATCGCCGGAAAACCCTAGATCCACCATAACTCGCACCGGCTTAGGCGAAGCCTTGCGGGATATTCCCTCTACTTCCGACACCACGCCGTTGTGCTGCCGGAATCATGAGGGGATAATTACAACCTCCGCTGCCTGCTAGAACAAGGGAGAGGAAGGTCTTCATCAAGTACCGAACGTGTGACCGACTGCGGAAGCGCTGCCGGAATGCAACGCCAGAAGGATCGTCTACGCGATCTTGAGATCGACAAGTGTATAACTATATCACCCACGAGAATCTGCTCTCATTAACCGCTTTGGAATCTTCGAGGGTGAGTACTCTAATCGACTAGTTGCTACAATCTAGTAGATAGATCTTGGCTTGTTTGTGTGCATGCGGTAGAATTTTTTTTGTTTTCCATGCTACGAGCCCCTACAATATTCGGATCATGTTTATTGCGAGACGGTTACTTGTTTAAGTCCGAGAATAATGGTTGTTCGATTTATATGAGTAATATGTTTTATGCACATGCACCTTTGATAGATGGTCTATTCTTATTAAATCTCGATTGTAGTAATACACATATTAATAACATTGAAGCTAAACGTTTGAAATTAAGCGATAACTCGACCTATATGTGGCACTGTCATCTTGGTCATATTGGAGTGAAGCGTATGAAGAAACTCCATTCCGATGGACTTCTTGAATCACTTGAAAGATGTGAAGCATGTCCGATGGGTAAAATGACTAAGACTCCATTTTCTGGTATGATGGGGCGAGCTACAGACTTATTAGAAATCATACATACCGATGTGTGTGGTCCAATGAGTGTAGCATCGCGCAGTGGTTATCGCTATGTTCTTACCTTCACGGATGACTTGAGTAGATATGGGTATATCTATTTCATGAAACATAAGTCCAAAACTTTCGAGAAGTTTAAGGAATTTCAAAGTGAGGTAGAGAATCAACGTAACAAGAAGATTAAATTTTACGATCTGATCGTGGAGGTGAATATCTAAGTTACGAGTTTGGCGAGCATTTGAAGAAATACGGAATACTTTCACAATTGACACCGCCGGGAACACCACAACGTAATGGATTGTCTGAACGTCGTAATCGAACTCTCTTAGATATGGTTCGTTCTATGATGTCACTTACAGATTTACCGCTATCGTTTTGGGGTTATGCATTAGAAACAGCCGCATTCACTTTAAATAGGGCACCATCTAATCCGTTGAAACGACACTGTATGAATTATGCTTTGGGAAGAAACCTAAATTGTCGTTCCTTAAAGTTTGGGGTTGCGAAGCTTATGTAAAGAAGTTACAGCCCGACAAGCTTGAACCCAAAGCGGAAAAATGCATCTTCATAGGATACCCAAAGGAAACTATTGGGTATACCTTCTATCATAGATCCGAGGGCAAAATCTTCATTGCCAAGAATTGATCCTTTCTAGATAAGGAGTTTCTCTCGAAAGAAGTGACTAGAAGGAAAGTAGAACTCGACAAGGTTGTTGAACCTTCTCTCGAACTTGCGAGTAGCGCAACACTGGAAGTAGTTCCTGTGGCGCCTATACCAATAAGAGATGAAGCTAATGAAGTTGATCATGAAACTTCGGTTGAAGTTACTACGGAACCTCGCAGGTCAACGAGAACTCGTACCACTCCTAATTGGTATGATCCCGTTATGAGTGTCATGTTGGTGGACAACATCGATGATCCCGCGACATATGAGGAAGCGATGATGAGCCTAGATTCGAATAAATGACAAGAAGACATGAAATCTGAGATTGTATCCATGTACGAAAACCAAGTATGGACTTTGGTGGACTTACCGGATGGCCGGAAGGCTGTCGAGAACAAATGGATTTTCAAGAAGAAAATAGATGCTGATGGTAATGTTACTATCTATAAAGCTCAACTTGTCGCAAAAGGGTTTCGACAAATTCAAGGAGTTGACTACGATGAGACTTTCTAAATGCTAGCGAAGCTAAAGTCTGTGAGGATTTTGTTAGCAATCGCTGCATATTATGATTATGAGATATGGCAGATGGATGTCAAAACGGCGTTCCTCAATGGAGACATTGATGAAGAGTTGTATATGGTATAACCCAAAGGTTTTGTCGATCCTAAAGATGCTAACAAGGTATGCAAATTTCAACGGTCCATTTATGGATTGAAGCAAGCATCACGGAGTTGGAATCAACGTTTTGATAAGGCAATCAAAAGTTTTGGTTTTATACAAACTTATGGAGAAGCTTGTATTTACAAGAAAGTGAGTGGGAGCTCTGTAGCATTCTTAATACTATATGTATATGACATATTGTTGATTGGGAATGGTGTAGACCTTCTTAATAGTGTCAAGGATTATTTGAATAAAAAATTTTCAATGAAAGATCTTGGCGAAGCAGCTTACCTATTAGGCATAAAGATTTATAGAGATAGATCAAGACGCCTAATATCATTGTCACAAAGTACATATTTGGACAAAGTTCTAAAGAGGTTTGGAATGGAAGATAGCAAGAAAGGGTTCTTGCCCATGTTGCCCAATACGACGTTGAGTAAAACTCAAAGTCCAACAACGGCAGAAGATAGAGAAAGGATGAGTAAGACTCCCTATGCCTCAGCCATAGGATCTATAATGTATGCCATGCTATGTACTAGACCCGACATTGCATATGCTATTAGTTTGACTAGCAGATATCAAAGTGATCCAGGAGTGGATCATTGGACAGCGGTCAAAAACATCCTTAAGTACTTGAGAAGAACTAAGGATATGGTTCTTTCTTATGGAGGTGATGAACAACTCGTTGTTAATGGTTACACCGATGCTAGTTGGAACACCGATCCGGATGATTCTAAATCTCAATCTGGATACATATTTACTTTGAATGGTGCAGCAGTTAGCTGGAGGAGTGCAAAGAAAAGCATTGTGGCAAGATCTTCAACTGAAGAATACATAGCTGCTTCGGAGGCTTCACAAGAGGCGATATGGATGAAGGAATTCATTATAGAGCTCGGTGTGGTTCCAAGTGCGCTGGATCCAATGTCTATCTACTACGATAACATGGGCGCCATAGCTAATGCGCAAGAACCAAGGTCACACAAGAAGCTGAAGCACATCAAGCTACATTTTCATGCTATTTGAGAGCATGTCCAAGATGGTGACATAAATATTTACAAAGTACATACAGATCTGAATGTGGCGGATCCGTTGACTAAACCTCTCCCGAGGGCAAAACATGACCAGCACCAAACCGCCATGGGTGTTCGGTATATTACCATGTAATCCAGATTAGTTGACTCTAGTGCAAGTGGGAGACTGTTGGAGATATGCCCTAGAGGCAATAATAAAAGTGGTAATTATTATATCTTTGTGTTTATGATAAATTTTTACATTCATGCTATAACAGTATTAAACCAGAAACATTAATACTTGTGTGATTTGTAAACTAAATTAGATTCCCTAGTAAAGCCTCTTTGTAATACTAGCTTGTTGGTTGATAGATGATCGTGGTTTCCCGATCATGAACATTGAGATGCTGTTAACGACAAGATCATATCATTAGGAGAATGGTATGATGGACATACTCCTATAGATAAGCGTAGCATTAAGATCAAGTCATTTCAATAGTTCATTTGCTATAAGCTTTCTGATACATAGTAACCTAATTCCTTCGACCATGAGATCATGATAATCACCATCACCAGAAGGATGCTTTGATGACATAAAAAACCACACCATAACTGGGTGGCTATAAAGGTAGCATTGAGTGTTCGGAAAGTATGTGTTGAGGCACATGGATCAAGAGTGGGATTTATCCATCCATATGACAGATAGATATACTCTGGGCCCTCTCGGTGGAATGTCATCCAATTGGCTTGCAAGCATGTGACTAGCTCACAAGGGATCACATATCACGGGAACGAGAAAAGAGTACTTATCGGTAATGAGGTTGAACTAGGTATGCAGGGATACCGACGATCAAACATCAGATAAGTAAACTATCGCGAGACAAAGGGAAATTGGTATCGTGTGTAAGTGGTTCATTCGATCGCAAAGTAATCATAGAAATATGTGGGAGCCATATGAATTTCAAGATTCCTCTATTGGTTATTGATTGGAGAAGTGTCTCGTTCATGTCCGCATAATTCACGAACCGTAGGGAGACACACTTAAGGATTCAATGTTGTTTAGTAGATATGGAATGTAAGTAGGGACACCGAATGTTGTTCGGAGTCTTGGATGGGATCCGAGATATCACGAGGAGATCCGGAATGGTCCGAAGAATAAGATTCATATAAGGAAAGTCCGATTCCGGAGTTCGGGAAAGATTCCGATGTTTTCATCGGAAAGGTTCTAGAAGGGTCTAGAAGGTTCACCGGTCCGGAAGGGGAATGGTCCATGAATGTGTCATGGGTAAGTGGAATGATTGGATCATATCCTTGGGCACTTGGTTTGGGCATTTGCAAGAGATAATTAAAGCTCTAAATTGAAAGTCAAACGGGAAGTTTGAAAAGTCAAACTGGAACAATGGTTTCCTAGTGGAAGAAGGAAAGAGTCCTTCTGTCAATCCAACTTGGGTTTTGGTTTGGATTCAAACCCACCCCTCCCAAGGCTGCCCCCCTCTTATAAATAGATGGGGAGGGCTGCCCCAAACACAGAAGCCCTAGCCCTCCCACACCCACGCCGCCGCCGGGCCGCTGCCGCGCTGCCATCCGTCGCCGTCGCCAACACCTCCTCCTCCTCCCGGTCTTCTAAACCCTAGATCACCGGGAAACCCTATATCCACCTTAACTCGCACCGGCTTAGGCGAAGCCCTGCGGGGTCTTCCGTCTACTTCCGACACCACGCCGTCGTGCTGCCGAAATCGCGAGGGGAGAACTACAACCTCCGCTGCCTGCTGGAACAAGGTAGAGGAAGGTCTTCATCGAAAATTTAACGATGTGACCGATCGCGGAAGCACCGCTTAACGCAGCGCCAGAAGGATCGTCTACGCGATATTGAGATCAGCAAGTGTACGACTACATCACCCACGAGAATCTGCTCTCGTTAACCTCTTTGGAATCTTTGAGGCTGAGTGCTTCTATCGACTCGTTGCTACAATCTAGTAGATAGATCTTGGCTTGTTTGTGTGCATGCGGTAGAATTTTTTTGTTTTACATGCTATGAACTCCTACAGATAGGGCATCTACTCCGAAAACTGACCTAGGCATCTGGTGATCAATCGGGCCGAAATATGAAGTGTGTGGCCTCTTTGGGTTGGGCATCTGATATGTCCAAAACGTATCTACTTTTTCGAACACTTTGATATTGTTTCTCCTTTAAACTTGTGTGATTTGGATACAACTAACACGAACTGATGCTGTTTTCAGTAGAATTACCTTGGTGTCTAGTTTGTGTGCAGAAAATCAACTATCAGGAAAAATCCCAAAAAATATGCCAAAAATTATTTTTCGCCAGAAGATCCACGGAGCCAGAAGATGAAACAGAGTAGATGCCTAGGGGGCCCACACCCCTGCCAAGCGCGGGTGGGCCCTGCCCGTGCCTACGGGGGTGCGGACACCCCAGGCACCCCCTCGGGCTCCCTCTGCCCCTATAAGTTACCCCTTGACCTAAAAATCGAGGGGGGTTCGTCATTTTTCTAGAAGGAGCTCCGCTCCGCCGCCACCATCAGAAACCAAGATTCGGATCCAGAAACTCCGTCCTGGCACCATGCCGAGACGGGGAATTTGGAGAGGATCATCACCATCGTCATCACCAATGCCTCTCCATTAACCATCAATGTTTCCCTCATCCATGAGTGAGTAATCCCCCGCTGTAGGCTATGGGGATGGTAGGGATTGGATGAGTTCTATCATGTAATCGAATAAGATTGTTAGGGCATAGTGCATAGTATCTCTATTTGTGCTATTTCACTTTGTTGCAAGTTGTTGTGATTAATACTTGTCACTAGGGCCCGAGTGCCATGATCTCAGATCTGAACTTATTATTGAATCATTATGATAGTATGTTTGTGATCTTATCTGCAAGTTGTGTACACATATCATTGTCCGGATCCAAAGGCCCCGAAGTGACAGAAATTGGGACAACCGGAGGGGATGGATGTGGTGTGAGGATCACATGTGTTCATGGAGTGTTAATGCTTTGCTTCGGTGCTCTATTAAAAGGAGCACCTTAATTGCCAGTAGTTCCCTAGAGGCCACATTGCCGGATGTCGAGAAGATGTTGTGCAAGTTCTCATTGCGAGCACACGTGACTATATATGGATCACATGCCTAGGATTGTTTAGTACTTGGATGCTTATTCTTATTTATCTGCAATGCCCTAGATCTTGAAGTTACATGTTTAGACTCATCCATGCAATGCCCGTCCATCCATCCCTATGCCTATCGTGCTCGTATCCAACTGTTTACTGCTACTGTTATTATTGCTCCTATTTTGTTGCTGCTATTGCTTTGCTGTTGCTACTACAAACTGTTGCTACTGATAAACTTCTGTGGGCAAGAACTATTTACAGGTGCAGCTGAATTGACAACTCAGTTGTTAAGGCTTGCAAGTATTCTTTGGCTCCCCTTGTGTCGAATAAATAAATTGGGTAATACTACCTGCGAAGACTATTGCGATCCCCTATACTTGTGGGTCATCAAGACTATTTTCTGGCGCCGTTGCCGGGGAGCATGGCTTTATTTGTAAGTTCACTTGGATCTACTATTGTTCACTGCTACTCCTTTCATCATGGGGAAGTCTCATGATGGAAAGTTCTCTATTTTACCATCCACTACAAGAAGAGGTACAGTCCTAAACACCTCTGTTGCTCTTGATTCACCGTCTGTTATAAGTAAGCTTGTCACACCACCACCACATACTCATGCTACACACACTTCTACTACCTCTGAATCTGAAACTGCTTTTGATGCTCATGATGTTACTTCTACTGTGTTTGATGCGAGTGGTTCATTAGGTCCTTTCCTAGATGCTACTATGGCTAGTCTAGGAAATACTAAAACTCCTAGTGAAGACACTGTTACACCTGTTAGCTCAGGCGAGTCTAGAGAAAGTTATGATATTAATGATGGTTACATTGAGTTCACTGATGAATTTGTTGAAGAGTGCCGAAACACACACGGTACTAGTGCTATTAAGAGTCTCCTTGCTAGACATACTATTATTCCTAAACTGTCCGCTGATCCTAAGTTTGCCACCTCTCTCATAGATATTAAAGATAAAGATTATGATTTCTCTCTTGATTTATCCTATTTGGACACTGTTGAGAAAGAACCTTTTTGTGGGACTGAAAATGAGAGTGATGTGGCTCATATGAATGAGCTTTCTACTATGAGTGCTTTGTTCTCTGATGATTTTAAGATGCGCAAGTATTTTGTTACTAAGATCTTCCCTTTTTCACTAAAAGGATAAGCTAGGGCTTGGTTTAATAGATTACCTCCTGGTTCCATTGAAAGCCTTGATTGCTTGATTGCTTTTTTCTTCTAGAAATATTTTCCTCCCAGTGCTAGACATGCTGCTTTGCAGAGACTTTTTGATTTTAAACATGGAGAAGAAGAGAAATTGCCTGAGTCATGGACAAGGTTCTGTGCCTTGATTCATGCACATCCTGGATGTCCATTACTTAAGAATGAGCTTCTTGCTATTTATTATAATGGACTAACCAATGATTCTAGGACATACCTAGATAGCTTTGATGATTGTGTTTTCAGGAAAAGAACTCCTACAGATGCTGAAGAATTAATGGCTAAGATAAGCAAGAATTATGATGATTGGACTTCGATTGAGCTAACTACACCTGAGCCTATTACTCCTGAACCAGTTGTGCCTGAACCAGATCCAACACCAACACCAAAGAAGAGGGGAGTTATTGCATTAAATGATGAAGTAATGAAAGAATCTAAGAAGTGTCTAAAGGAGAAAGGTATTAGAGTTGAAGATGTGAAGAATCTACCTCCTATAGAAGAATTATGTAAGCCAATTCCCCACTCATCTACTATTGAGGTACACTCTCTTCACTTTAATGAAGGTGATATTCCCTATGGTAAGCCTCCTGCTCAATGCTTAGAGGAACTTGACACATTTATTGTTAAACAAGGTAATTTTAATAAACAAATTCAGAATCATTTATTGGAAAACTCTAGATCTATCAATGAGTTCAAAGATATTGTGGAAAGAACTTCTAATGATATTAAAATGCTTTGTAAACACTTTCAAATGGTTCAAACCCAACTTGATCAACTTGCTAAGGTAAAAAAATATATGCTAGTTAACGCCTCAGGAGATAAACATGCTTATGGAATTAGAACTAGGAGTGGTATAGCTACTCAAGATCCTTTATATCCTTAAGGACACCCTAAAAGAATTGAGCAGGATTCTCAACAAGGTGAAAGTAGTGGTAGTCCTCGTAAGAGAAAGAAAAAAACATAAGGTAGTTGAGGAACCACTTGAACCTGCTGTAGATCCTAATAGTATATCCGTCTCTGATGTTGAAACTGAGAGTGGTAATGATAACAATGATGCTCCTTATAAGGAGGAAGTTGAGGAAGAACCTGAGAAGCACACTAAGAACACCAGGTACACTAAGGAAGATTTTATTGCTAAGAAACATGGTAGTGAGAGAGAACCTTGGGTGCAGAAACCTATGCCTTTTGCAGGTAAGAAACACAAGTCTGGAGGAAGAACATTACAACAAGTTCTGTGAGTGGATGAAACCTTTATTTTTGCAAATTCTTTTGACTGATGTTATTAAGTTTCCTCCTTATTCAAAGTATATGAAGGATATTGTCTCTAATAAAAGGAAGATTCCTAATGAGGAGATTTCTACTTTGCTTGCTAATTATTCCTTCAATGGTAAGGTTTCAAAGAAACTTGGTGACCCAGGTATACCAACTATTCCTTGCTCTATTGCATGCAACATTAAAGGCTACAAACAAAGATCATGAATAACATGCATTGAAAAATGTTTGTTTGTTTCACATACAGAAAACATGGCATAGTGGCATTCAGCTTGTCCCTCATAGAGTAGCAAATAGATACATAGGACACCTTCAAAGTTCATAAGAGTGACTAGATACAAATAGCACAAGAACAAGAAATATCAACAATATGCATCAATCAATAAGTTTTGGGACACTGCACATAGAACTAAGAATGGCAACTATGCTCTCTTAACTGGTGCCTAAAGGTAGAAGGTGGAGACTCAATATAATAGTGGAAGAAAGGCCCTTCATAAAGGGAGGCAGGGATTTCAAGTTTCAAAAAGAGCTACCAAAAATTATGGTACTTGTTAGCTTTCAGCCCTCATTGCCCCTATCATAAGCATCTTGAAGTGATTAAGGTTAAAGTGAACAAACTATGGAGTATATGCTTGACAAAGTATAAGTTGGCAATCTCAAGTCCCTTGAATACGAGGGCCACACCTCATGCTACTCAACTTCAGTCACCTGTAAGTTATTGTCATAGTAAGTACATGTGTATCATAGAGAACCGCCAACGGGGTACCCTTTGCACATGGTACATGAGCTATCCCATAACCAAAATGACAAGGCAAGCAAACAATGAGCATCTCAGCGATCTTTTTATTTACTATGTGCATAGCTTTTTATTAAGGATGCTCACAGATAGCTCATTATGGTGATGCTGTAAGTTTCCACCATGATTAGGCATGGCTTAGGCTAGCGGCCCAGGCGTTTCTCTAACACAAAATACATAACTCCATGGACTTACAAGCCCCCTCTTTATTTCACACCGGTGACATCTATTGACAAAAGAGCATGATATCAACTGTGTACAAAGTACAAGTGCAATGTTGAAAACGTTCCCCATGACAACACGGTTCTGGTAATTCCAACGTATAAGTGCAAGCATATACAACATAGATGACACAATGGTTCAAGTTTATTAGGGGCAAAGAATATAAAGTGTGCCATCAAGTTCGTGAGGGCTTTAATCACTAAGTTTTCACATGACAAAATACTTTTTAATTGGAAGATAGATGAAAACAAGAATATACTTGGAATGGTGTAACACACCATGCATAGGAATTTATAGTGGACACTTTGGAATAACCTGGTTTCTTGGGAGTTGGATGCATGAGTAGAGCTTACTCATACAAGTGGAGGCTAGCAAGAGCCTGAGAGCGACCAACTAAGAGAGCAATAATGGCCATAATCATGTAGAGCGACAAAACATTACTAATCAAAACATAAAGTGGTACCACAAGTCAAGGACTAAGTGATCATAGAGGCTATGGTGACTTGTTCATAGTCATAACATGGTGTGAGCATTTGCCAAGTCAACCCAAACAAAGCATCAAAGGAGAATACCACAATACTATGCTTTTATATGCTAAAACAACGCATGATTCTTTCAAGGCACATTAAGAAATCCTAATTGTTTGGAATAAGTCATTCTACAACAATAATCACTAAGCATAAGTTCAAAACAACATCTAGCATGACATGATAAAGGTCTAAGCCACAATCAAAGCAAGCTCCCTTTTGTACCACTATAAGCATGAAACTTTCTACTCTTTTCCAACACCAATCGACTTATTTGAAACAACTCAAAAAGATAATCATCAATAAAGATCAGTGAGCATGTCTCACAAATCCACAAAGAAGAACTAAAAAGTTCTAAGCAAAAATCACATGAAAACTAAGGCTAAACACAGTGCTAGCAAAAGATAACACTCACAAAACAATAAGAATGAAAACTAGAGTGTTCTAGGCAATAAAAACAGAGTGTGTCTCTCTCCAAAAGAAGTGTGTTGTGATCAAACCAACTTACTCAAGCAAACTAAGCAAACAAAAACCAAAACAAAAACTAAGACGCTCCAAGAACAACACAACTGTGCATGAAACAATAAAAACAAAGTGTCTAGAAAGACCTAAACTTTTTATTGATGAAGAAGGGGAGGCCTTGGGCATCCCAAGCTTTGACGCTTGTACCTCTTGAATATTTGTTGGGGTGACACGGGGTGGCATCCCCAAGATTGATTTTTTGTCCATTTTTCATCTCATTACATCATTCTTTCTCTACACCTGAAAATTTTCCTTCATACAAAACTTCACACAATCTTCATTAGCAACATTAGTATATTCAAAAGATAATAGACCTTTGGGTTTAGCTTTAAAACAAAAAAACTTCCACTAAAAACACAAGCTACTGTAGCAATTCCCTCAAAAAGCTCAATTTCCCAAAAAGAACCCAAAAAGGAATCAATAAGAAGCAAATGCAAATAATGGCAGAAATCTGTCGAAACAGACCAGCAAGTAGAAACCGATTTGTTCGAAGACCTTCTGTTGATCAAATAAAAAATTATTGAACTAATGAAAGGTAGCTAACATACTGGGGGATTTATTCATAAATTGTCAGCTCAATCCGATTTGCAGAGACTCCTTACGAATTTTTATGGTGGAGGACAGAAATCTGTTTTGGGACAGCAACTCCTCAAATCTTACTTCCCTCTCATTAGAGGTCATTCTTGGCACAAAAAAGCAAATAAAAAGGATAAGGAGAGGTCATTACTGAAGTAATAACTTCCAAGACTCAAGAAAACTCTTGGATTATCTCCCAACAAGTACTTTTCTTTAACGCGTTTAAGTTAGGTATGATAGTTTGAGAAGATGCTCACATAAGAAATATGAATTGAAGTAAAAGAGAGCATAAAGAAGCAAATTCAAAACACATTTAAGTCTAACCCACTTCCTATGCATAGGAATCTTGTAAAGAAACAAGTCATGAAAGCATAAAGCAACAAGCATAGGGAAGCAAGACAAATGCAACTTCAAAATTTTCAACATAAAGAGGGGAAACTTAATATTTTTGAGTTGCATAAGACCATGTTTCCTTCTCTCATAGTAACTTTCAGTATCATCATGAATGAAATTAACAATATAACTATCACATAAAACATTCTTATCATGAGCCACATGCATAAAATGATTATTACTCTCCACATAAGCATAGTCATGCTTATTAATCATAGTGGGAGAAAATTCAACAAAATAGCTATCATTATCATTCTCATCACCATAATCATCAAATATAGGAGGCATATTGTAATCACCATAAATTTTCTCCTCAATAGTAGGTGGACTGAAAATATCATATTCATCATTATAATCATCATATATTGGAGGTTTGGTATCATGATAAGCAATAGAATATCTATCTTTCAAAGCCGGGGAACTAAAAAGATTATTTTCATAAAAACTAGCTTCCCCAAGCTTAGACGTTTCCATAGCATTAGCAACAATGGTGTCCAAATAATTCATACTAATATCATATCTATTAGCATGCAAATAAATCTCCATAGGTTTTTTAATTTTCTCTTCAAACACTTCATGTCCTAACTCAAGATAGATACTATAAAGCTCTCTAATTTTGTTGTTGTTTTCCATTAAGCCTAACTAGTGAAAACAAGAAATAAAAAGATAAAATTGCAGAATCTAAAGGAAATAACTTCGAGCACTCACACCGGAGGATGTGAGTATTTTTACCTTTTTCCTCGGCAATGCCGTAAAATAGCTTTACGCTTGTCGCTGCATGGGTAACGTGTGAGTGCCTTTTAACTTTCCTCCCCAGCAACGACACCAAAAAATAGCTTGATGTCTACGCACTTCTATTCTTGTAGACAGTTGTTGGGCCTCCAAGTGCAGAGGTTTGTAGAACAACAGCAAGTTTACCTTAAGTGGATTACCCAAGTTTTATCGAACTCAGGGAGGAAGTGGTAAAAGGTATTCCTCTCAAGCAACCCTGCAATCAAGATACAAGATGTCTCTTGTGTCCCCAACACACTCAATACACTTGTCAGGTGTATAGGTGCACTAGTTCAGCGAAGAGATAGTGAAATACAAGTGGTAACAGTGCCCAAAAATAGCTTGACGGTGAGGTAAAGACTAAAGGCAAAAAGATGGAAGCAAGCAAACATGTAACGGATCTAGATGCAAACGGTTCAATGTTTAGAAACAAGTCCTAGGGATCATACTTTCACTAGTGAACACTCTCTCATATAAATATCTTCTCTTAATGATACTACTCTTAACTACTCTCCGGTTGGACACTCTAATCCATGGTAGGGCTAAAATAGCACTCCTCAAAGTCTGCCTTTCCCAATCTAGATAACCCCACACTATCACCTTGAGCACTAGATGGTTCCAACAAACACCACAATTTTATAAAGACATCCAAATCCAAATATAACTCATAACAAATATATATGTAGTCTAGCCTAAGTTCCACACACGGCGTGCACGCTATCACTTTCACACACGTGGGGAAAAGCATAGATCTATTAAAGAACAATGAGTATTGATGTAGACTCAAGCCTAAGTGCCACCATGGTGTGCACGCGGTCACTTTCGCACACATGGGGAGATCAGAGATCTATTGAAGCACTTGAGTAGCAAGGTAGATTTACTAGATTACAAAGCTCATGACCACACCAAGATCATGCATAGAGAGAGATATGAACACATAGCTACCGGTAGAGACCTTAGCCTCGAGGAAGAATTACTCCCTCCTCATCATGGGAATCAGCAACGGTGATGAAGATGGTGGTGGAGATCAATGGAGATGGCTCCGGGGGCACTTCCCCGTCCCGGCAGGGTGCCGGAACAGAGACTTTCTGTCCCCTGAATCTCCTATTCGGTGGAGGCGGCGCTGCGAAACTTTTCTGGAAGTATGATGGATGATTTAGGGTTTTCTCCCCGGGTCTTCTTATAGGAGAAGGAGGCAAGGTCGGTGGAGGGCCAGGAGGCCCACACCCCCTTAGGTACCACCCGGGCTGGCCCGCGCCTAGGGGGTACGGCCACCCTGGTGTCCTCCTCCAACTCTGCTTCGTGGTTCCGTGTTGCTCCGGGAAAATAGGAAGATTGACTTTTGTCCCGTCCAATTTCGAGAATATTGATTTTCTGCCTTTTCTGGAACCAAAAACAGAAGAAAATAGGCAACTGGCACTGTGGCATCTTGTCAATAGGTTAGTTCCAGAAAGTGTATAAAAATACCTCAAAGTGTAGAAAAAAACATAGCAAAGTTGATACAAAACAAGCATGGAACATCAAAAATTATAGATACGTTTCTGACGTATCATAACTCATCGCGTTGCTTCACCATATCATCCTCAAATTAGTGGTCAAGTGGAACTCTCTAATAGAGAACTAAAAATCATACTCGAGAAGACGGTGAATAAATCAAAAAAGATTCGGCATACAAGCTAAATGACACTCTTTGGGCATACTGAACTGCATTTAAAAATCCAATGGGTGACACCATATAAGATGGTATATGGTAAGGCGTGCCATCTACCTTTAGAATTGGAACATAAAGCCTTTTGGGAAATCAAGAACTTAAACTATGATTTTAAACCAGCAGGAGAAAAACGTTTATTAGACATTCATGCTTTAGATCAGTTTAGGAGTGAGGCTTATGAAAGTGCCAGATTGTTTAAAGAAAAATTAAAAAGATGGCATGATAGAAAAATAGATAATAAGGTTTTTAAGAGCGGAGACAAGGTTTTTCTCTATAATTCTCGTCTTAAATCATTTCCAGGAAAGCTCAGATCAAAGTGGGAAGGCCCCTTATATAGTTGAAGAAGCTTATGCATCGGGAACAGTGAAGCTCCAAGGTAAAACACCCTCTCTTTCATGGGTGGTAAATGGACAATGCTTGAAGCATTATCGAGTAAACTAAGATATAAGTGCAATACCATACGAGTGATTACCCCAGAATAAATGATTGAGCAAAAGTATGAAAGGAACGACAACTGGAAGAAGGATAAAATCAAGACGAAGTGAGCAATACTATGGTCATTATATAGACCATAAAAGAGCGCTTCATGGGAGGCAACCCATATGAAATAAAGGGTCGAGTAAGTTTTAAATTTTCAAGTAAGTTCTAGTGAAATAGAAGAAATTTAGTTATGATAAAAATCTCGTTCAATGAATGTTTATGTTGGCCAAAAATTTAAGCTGTCATTTTTCTACCAAAACTTGGTATTTCATTAAGTTTCAGATTAATAAAAAATCCCAAAGAAACAAGTGATTTTTTTGATGAATACGGTATCTTTAACGACCAACTATACGGCGGGAATTAAGTTTCCAGCCGTATAGTTATTCACCCCATCTCCAAATTTTTATGCCATGGTACAGTACGTTTAACGACCAACTATCGGGAAGAAAATTCTCGGCCATATAGTTGCGGTCGTATAGTTGGTACCGCCGTAGATATAAAAAAACTGTAGTCAGTTCATAACTATATGGCAGGATCTATACTGGTCGCGCCCATTTAGTTGCTCGTTATGGATGATGGCTAAGGTTTTTAACCTCCCATTTTAAAGCTGATCGCATCTAACCTTTTTCATTAAGTTTTCGTAGAGCTATAACCTCCAGCCTTGAAAAACCATCACCATCTCCAAACAAGCCCCTTCTAACAACACCCGTGTAGCGAAGCCATGCAGCTATTCTATGTCAATAAGATTTGGAGCAAGAAATAAGAGAATCCCGTGAAGAGGATTGAGGGAGAAGTGCCAAAACAAGCATCATCGTCATCCATCTCAGAGATCAAGACTCTCCCAAATTGGGAGGACATGTTCCCGCAAAGGATGGAGATGATGAGGCAAGCAAATCAGAGAAGGAGCAACGATGAGTATCTTCCTAATCCTTACCGTCACAACATAGGATCTTATTATAAACCTCCTCTCGGTTTGTCACCTCTTAAACCTAAGAAAGTGCGGAAGGATGAGATTCATGATAAGATCTATCAATTGGAAAAAGCTTCAAAGGCATGTGTTGAAACTATTGGAGAAGGGATTGACTCTTATTGGATGATGAGCAAATACCTTGAGAAAAAGGTCAATGACATCGATGATAGAGTTGGTTTCTTAATTAAAACTATTTGTGAGTTGACAGATGAGAAGAAATTCCTCTAGAGGAAAATTTTGAAGCTCCAGTATGACATGGCCGAGCTCAGCATCTGCCTCGCAAGCATAGCTAAAGTTTGCAACACAGGAGAAGAAGGCAATACTCTTCCTACCCTGGAGGAGGAATATGTACCAGCAAGGAGTTATTTGATCCCTCCTAGCTTGATTCCAAGCTTGGGGAGATCTTTAAAACCTTGTAATCAATCTTATAAGTTTACTATTTTAGTTTCACATTAGTTCGAGTTTAGAAATAAAGATTGCATCATTAGAATTCCCTTCAATAATAGTCGATCCAATTTATGAAATTATGAGTTTATTATAATATACGGAGCATTGTTGAGTTTGAGTCTGTCTTATTTGATATAAGAATGGCTTGAGTATAATTTTACTTACACCTGATGATGGCAACAGGAGTCTTCCACACCATTGGTATAAATGGAACATATAAATATAATTTAGTCAAGATGTTGTAAGTTGATGGTTTGATTTACAATAATATAAATAATCTAATCAGTCAAGTTGAGAAAGAAATCTTGAACAAAGGAAAATAAAAGTGATATCAAATTAGAGTGAGAACAAGTCGAGGTAAAGTCTTCAAGCCATAAAGATGCTTCATATACAATTGGAATTTGGTAATTGAGATCGTTAAACTTTGAATCCCTACATGAAGTGGATTGTATGGCTAGATCCTTTGCACATCACTTAAACAAAGTGTGAGCATATATATATATATATATAAATAAAGGAGAGAAGAGGAGAAAGAAGAAAAAGAGTAAATGTGGAAAGAGCAAGTAGGCATACACCACTATCTTGTGGTAAGACAAATAAACGTTTGAGATTTTGAATCCCAAGTGAATATGTTAATCCTAAAATGCTTGGGACTACCTCGCTAACTCATTCGGTCGAACCGAAACACTTTACATCATATTGAAATTCATATTTTGTGAACTGTTGATCACTAAGGTGTGGAATCCTGCTAATATTATTTGGATGGTTCAAGTAAGGTACTATTCATGAACTTATTCCTATGAATCATATATGACAACCACATGCTGCAACTTCCTCATTTATTTTATCGACTCAGCTTCATAAATATGAGGATCACACGCATTAAAGATAAACTTGCTCGGGACGAGCAAGAGCCTAAGCTTGGGGAAGTTTATGAGTGCATATTTGCATCATGTTTTATATTATTATTTTACATTGTAGTGGTAGGATCTTGGTATTTTATGGCGTTCACACGCACCTTTTATGATTATTTTCACCAAGATCGGGACAGATGATGGATCCGATGGACACAATTCTTGGACCAGTTATATTGGAGTGAGAAGGATAAAAAAACAACATAAATCGCTTATTTGGAAAATATCAATAACACCAGAAGAAAACCAGAAGCGATTGGAGGACACATAAGGTTTAACGACCAACTATATAGCGGGAATAATTTTTCCGGCCGTATAGTTCCCGCCGTATAGTTGGCGCCGACACCGCCTCCTCAAATAGTTTCACCCCGTGCAACTGGATCAGGGAGGAGACATACAGAACACCTAGAAATCGTCGAAAACCTCACCTTCAGAAGGTATCTAGAGGGGGAACTTGCCCTAGGGATCCATATTTTCCCTAAGCAGATCTGGGAGGCCAAGGCATCGATCCCCATCTTCATCTATCGTTGCATCATCATCACCACCACCATATCCATCCATCCCATCTAGATCTTGTTGTAATTCTAGCACTAGTTGTGGATTTATACAAGAACTATTCCTCTATAATTGTTTCCATTACCATTGCCATGATGTTGTTTTCCTCCATGTTTAAGTAGATCATTAGTTCTTGGGGAGATACTATATAGTGTACGAATAACTTTGAATATTGACCGTTGGATCAAGACTCGCGAATCCCAACATTGCTAGCGATCAGATCTTATTTTTCATTCTATTAGCATCTAATGCTAGAAGATACTATTGATAGTCTTTAGCACAATAAACACTATGCACAAACCTCAAAACACACTTCTCCATCGTTCTAGAGTCTTCACCGTCATTTCTCTAGACCATGTTACCAAAATTGATATATTTTTAGTAAACTGCCATATTGTCAATTTATTGCAAAAATCTAGCTAGTAAGATTGATATGGTTTATCCATTAAACAAGGTACTTTGTGTGACAATTGGCACGATGTCATACTGAGACATAATATTTGAAGTTGCCTCACAACCAAAAACAACGTTGTCGCTTGGAAAAATAAAATTGGATTTTCCCTTTGTAAGCAAAGCTTGATTGGCCAAGATGCATCCAATGTATGGAGTACAAGACATGGACACGGTACGAGCAACTATGGCTGTGTATGTCAAAAAAGCAACTACGATTGTGACCTTGGTCATCTTGTTTGAAAGGCGGCAGGTGTCTATCAACTCATTAAATGCTCGAAAGCGTACATGTGTCTGGGTCTATCTGACGGGGACAGCATCCCCCAAGTGGGAGTGGGAGTAGCGTACCTTAGAAGCTTCAGCTTCAAAATTTCGAGAGAGCGTCAAAATATCCCGCCCATCCATTAAAACACCCATCCCCAAACACACTTCACCTTTTTTAGAATGAAAATTCCTCTTCTATCCCTGCTTCGGAAACAAGAACCCGATGGGCAATGCAATAATAGAGGGATATAGGTGGTAATTTTGCGTTCTCCCACGTGCATCACCCCATCGACCCTTCTTCAATAAGTGTATTTACCTGCCCGCCCCCTCCGGCCTTACACTGACTTTGTGGACCCACCATGCAAGTGACCAGCGTGTCAGTGACCCAGAATTATGGGAAGTAGAGATTCCTATCGTTTGCAGTTCAAAATTCGAACATTTTTCGCTAAACCGAGATAAACTCGTTAAACTCGGCGAAACTGGCTCGTGAACTTGAAAATTTTAAGAAACTTGGGCATTATTTGTCAAATAATTCATACTTTGTGATAAAATTGGTGTGGTGAGACTTTAAACCATATATAGTCTTTCAACCGTAAAATTGGTTTGGTAATAAAATTAGTTACGCCATTGTATTCCACGAATATAACCATAAATTTTGAACATTATTGGAAGTTCCCAAAACACTAAGACCCTGAACCCTATAACCCTAAACACTAATAAACCCCTATCCCTGACCAAGAAAGTATCATGCACTTGTATATCAAATTTGAGATACTTTTATTAAATTGGGCAACACTATTCTATTCGACGAATATATGCATAAAACTTGAACATTACTAAAAATACCTGAAACCCTAAACAACCCCTAAAACCTAAAGCCTCTACCCCAAAGTACTAAAATCATAAACCGTAAACCCCTTAACCCATAATCAAAACCTAACCAAGTAGGTACCATGCATTTATAGATCAAACTTTGAGATACATTCATTAAATTGCACTAACGCCTTTCTATCTCACGAATATCGGCATATAGCTGAAAATTCACTAAACCCTAACCCCTAAAACCTAAACACTAAGCCCTATACCCCTAAACCCTAAAAACCCTAAACCCTCAACCCCTAACCGTGACTAAGCAGGTATCATGCACTTATAGATAAAATTTGAGATACTTTTATTATTAAATTGTTGCTAATTCATTCTATTCCACGAATATAAGCATAAAGCTCGAACATCATTGAAAATTCCTGAAACCCTAAACAAACCTGAAAACCTAAACCCTCAACCCCTAAATTCCCTAAACCCCAAAGAACCCCACACCTAAACCCTCGACCCCTAAATACTAAAATCGTGAACCCTAAACCCCTCGACCCATAATGAAACCCTAACCAAGTAGATATCATGCACTTATAGATCCAAATTCGAGATACTTTCATTAAATTGCGTTAATGCCATTCCGTTCCACAAATATAAGCATAAAGCTTGAACATTACTAAAAATTCCCTAAACCATAAACCCCTAAACCCTAAGCCCCTAAACGACCCTGACTAATTAAGCAGGTATATTATCCAAATTCGAGATACTTTCATTAAATTGTTGTAAAAACATTATGTTCCACAAATATAAGCATAAAGCTTAAACATTATTCAAAATTCCCTAAACCCTAAACCCCTAACTAAACGACCCTGACTAATTAAGCACATATATTATCATCCACTTATATATCAACATTTGAGATATACTTTCATAAATTACGCTAACGCCATTCCAATCCATGAATCTAAGCATAAAGCTTGAACATTATTATTGAAAATTCCCTAAAACCTAAACCTTAAACCCTATAACCCTAAACCCATAAAAGACCCTGACCATACCGGTATACATCATCCACTTATAGATCAACATTTGAGATAGACTTTTATTAATTTATGCTAAAGCCATAAATTTCCACGAATCTAAGCATAAAGTCCCTAAACATTATTGAAAATGCCATAAAACCTAAACCTTAAACCCCTAGACCCTTTAACCCTAAACCCTCACAAAGCAGACTAGGTATTATGCATATATAGATCAAAATTTGATATACCTTCATTAAATTGCCCTAACACTTTCTATTTCATGAATATCGGCATATAGCTCGAACGTTATTGAAAATTCACTAAACCCTACCCTCCCAAAAACGTAAACACTAAGCCATATACCCCTAAACACTAAAAACCCTAAACCCTCATCCCTAACCCTGACTAAGCAGGTATAATGCACTACATATAGATAAAATTCGAGATACTTTTATTATTAAATTGTCGCTAAGTCATTCTATTCCACGAATATAAGCAAAGCTCGAACTTCATTGAAAATTCCCGAAACCCTAAAATAACCCCCAAAACCTAAACCCTCAACTCATAAATTCCCTAAACCCCAAACAACTCCCAACCTAAACCCTCGACCCCTAAATACTAAAACCCTAAATCCCAAACCCCTCAACCCATAATTAAACCCTAACCAAGTAGGTATATCATGCACTTATAGATCCAAATTCGAGGTACTTTCATTAAATTGCGGTAAAAACATCATGTTCCACAAATATAAGCATAAATCTTGAATATTATTCAAAATTCCCTAAACCCTAAACCCCTAATTAAACGACCCTGACTAATTAAGCCGGTATATCATCCATTTATATATCAACATTTGAGATATACTTTCATTAAATTACGCTAACACCATTTCGTTCCATGCTAAGCATAAATCTTGAACATTATTATTGAAAATGACCTAAAACCTAAACCTTAAACCCTACTAACCCTAATGAACCCTGACCAAGAAGGCATCATGCGCTTTAAGATCAAAATTTGAGATACCTTCATCAAATTGCGCTAACACCATTCTAATTCATGACATGTCGAACATTATTGAAAATTCCATAAACCCTAACCCCCTAAAGCCTAAACCCTAAGCCCTATATACCCCTAAAACCCCTAAACCCTAACCCTAAACTCAGACATAACCCTGAACGCTAAACTACCCCTAAAAAACGAGAACCCTAAACCCGCAATACTAAAAACCTAAACCCTCAACCCATAAACCCTAACCATCCACGTATCATGCACTTAAAGATCAAAAGTTTAGATACTTTAATTATTAAATTGTTGCTAACTCATTCTATTCCATGAATATATGCATAAAGCTCGAACTGTATTGAAAATTCCTGAAGCCCTAAACCCCTAAATACCTAAAACCCTAAAACCCTAAAACCCAAAATACTAAATCCCTAAACCCTAAAACCCGAAACCCTAAACAATCATGACCAGGCCGGGTATCATCATAAGCATAAAGCTTGAACAGTATTGAAAATTCCCTAAACCCTTAAACTCTAAACACCTAAACGACCCCGACCATGCATGGGTATCATCCACCACTTGTAGATAAACATTTGAGATATATTTTCATTAAATTATGATAACACCATTCTATTCCTCGAATATAATCCTAAAGCCTAAACATTATTGAAAATGCCCCAAAACCTAAACCCTAAACCCCTAAACCTTAGAACCGTAAACCCTAAACCCTCAACCCCTAAAAACTGACCAAGTAGGTATCGTGCAGTTATAGACATGTTATAATAAACTATGTCAGAGATATGGCCATGACCTTGGCCATCTTGTTTGAAAGCTTTTAAAATATAATGCTTATCGATTTTGGCAAATGTGTGGAAACTCATTTAAATGCCGGTAAGCATGTTGTCATTGCCGTGTGGGTCCAGATAGGGCCAGCACGTGAGGAGCGTCTAGGTCGGAGTAGTGTACGTCGGAAGCTTCAACCTCAAAATTTCCACCTAGCGCCAAAACATCCCGTGCATCTATTCAAAGATCCCACCCCGTTTTTCTCGATGCAAAATTCCTCTTCTATCCCTGGCCCGGAAACAAGGACTAGAGGAGAACTGCAATAATAGAGGGGTATAGGTGATAAATTTGCATCATCCCACCTATATCCCCCATCGTCTCTTTCCTGTGCACCCCCTCCGACCTCCACCTTCATCTAGCCCCTTAACCGCCAGCCCTCTCTTCCACACCGGAACTCCTTCACCGCCGGTGCTCTCTTCCGCATCGGAGCTCCTTCCCCGCCGACGCTCTCTTCCACTCGGGAACATCTTCATCGCCCAACGCACTAGATCCACCTCGAAATGCCCAGCCGATGCCCCCGCCGCTATCATGCGCGTCCACCCGCCCTCGCCGCACGACGGTAATTTCTCTTGCCCGTTTGATATTTCTTTGGTACTCGTAAGCTATGAAAGGGTTGGTAGTTCGTATAAACATCATAAGCTTGTCGCTATTATTTCCTTTCTTACATTCTCACACTATCGGTGTATTCCTGCAACACTAACTCGTAGATGCTATTCTTTCCGAGCGCTCATATGGGTCATTGAAACCAGAAACTCCGTTCTGGCACCCTGCCAAGACGGGGAATTTGGGGAGGATCATCGCCATCCTCATCACCAACGCCTCTCCATCAACCATCAATGTTTCCCTCATCCATGAGTGAGTAATCCCCCGCTGTAGGCTATGGGGATGGTAGGAATTGGATGTGTTCTATCTTGTAATCGAATAAGATTGTTAGGGCATGGTGCCTAGTATCTCTATTAGTGTTATTTGACTTTGTTGCAACTTGTTATGCTTAATGCTTGTCACTAGGGCCCGAGTGCCATGATATCATATCTGAACTTATTATTGAATCTTTATGATAATATTGTTTGTGATCTTATCTGCAAGTTGTGTACACATATCATTGTCCGGATCCAAAGGCCCCGAAGTGACAGAAATTGGGACATCTGGAGGGGATGGCTGTGATGTGAGGATCACATGTGTTCACAGAGTGTTAATTCTTTGCTTTGGTGCTCTATTAAAAGGAGCACCTTAATTGCCAGTAGTTCCCTTGAGGCCCCGCTGCAACGGGCTGGCAGGACAAAAGATGTTGTGCAAGTTCTCATTGCGAGCACGTACGACTATATATGGAGCATGCATATGATTGTTTAGTACTTGGATGCTTATTTTTATTTATCTGCAATTGCCCTATATCTTGAAGTTACATGTTTAGACTTGTCCATACAACGCCCGTCCATCCATCCCTATGCCTACCGCACTCATATCCTACTATTTGCTACTCACATTATCGCTCCTTCTTTGTTGTTGCTACTACAAACTGTTATCTTGATAAACTTCGTGAGCAAGAACTATTTCAGTGCAATTGAATTGACAACTCAGTTGTTAAGGCTTGCAAGTATTCTTTGGCTCCCTTGTGTCGAATCAATAAATTGGGTAATCCTACCCTCGAACACTGCTATGATCCCTATACTTGTGGGTCATCAAGACTATTTTCCAAGCGCTGCTGTGGAGCATAGCTTTATTTGTAAGTTCACTTGGATCTACTATTGTTCACTGCTACTCTTTTCATCATGGGTAAGTCTCGTGATGGAAAGTTTCCTATTTTACCATCCACTACAAGAAGAGGTACTGCCCTAAACACCTCTATTGCTCTTGATTCACCGTCTGTTATAAGTAAGCTTGTTACACCACCACCACATACTCATGATACACACACTGCTACTACTACGGAATCTGAAACTGCTTTTGATACTCATGATGTTACTTCTACTGTGCTTGATGCGAGTGGTTCATTAGGTCCTTTCCTAGATGCTACTATGGCTAGTCTAGGAAATACTGAAACTCCTAGTGAAGACACTGTTACACCTGTTAGCTCAACTGAGTCCAGAGAGATATGATATTAATGATGGTTACATTGAGTTTACTATTGAATTTGTTGAAGAGTGCAGAAACACACATGGTGCTAGTGCTATTAAGAGTCTCCTTGCGAGACGTACCATTATTCCTAGACTGTCCTCTGATCCTAAGTTTTCCACCTCTCTCATAGATATTAAAGATAAAGATTACAATTTCTCTCTTGATTTATCCTATTTGGACATTGTTGAGAAAGAACCTTTTTGTGGGACTGAAAATGAGAGTGTTGTAGCTCATATGAATGAGCTTTCTACTATGAGTGCTTTATTCTCTGATGATTTTAAGATGCGCAAGTACTTCATTACAAAGATCTGCCCTTTTTCACTAAAAGTAGAAGCTAAGGCTTGGTTTAATAGATTACCTCCTTGTTCCATTGATAGCCCTGATTACTTCTTTCTTCCAGAAATATTTTCCTCCCAGTGCTAGACATGCTGCTTTGCAGAGACTTTTTGATTTTAAACATGGAGAAGAAGAGAAATTGCCTAAGTCATGGACAAGGTTCTGTTCCTTGATTCATGCACATCCTGGATGTCCATTACCTAAAAATGAGCTTCTTGATATTCATTATAATGGACTAACTGATGATTCTAGGACATACCTAGATAGCTTTGCTGATTGTGTTTTCAGGAAAGAACTCCTATAGATGCTGAAGAATTAATGGCTAAAATAAGCAAGAATTATGATGATTGGACTTCAACTGAGCTAAATACACCTGAGCCTATTACTCCTGAACCAGTTGTTCCTAAACCAGTTCCAATACCAACACCAAAGAAGAGAGGAGTAATTGCATTAAATGATGATGTGATGAAGGAAGCTAAGAAATGTATAAAGGAGAAAGGTATTAGAGCTGAAGATGTGAAGAATCTACCTCCTATAGAAGAATTATGTAAGCCAATTCCCCACTCATCTACTATTGAGGTACACTCTCTACACTTTGATGAAGGTGATATTCCCTATTTTAAGCCTCCTGATCAATGCTTAGAGGAGCTTGACACATTTATTGTTAAACAAGGTAATTTTAATAAACAAGTTTAGAATCATTTATTGGAAAACTCTAGAGCTATTAATGAGTTGAAAGAACTTCTAATGATATTAAAATGCTTTGCAAACACTTTCAAATGGTTCAAACCCAAATTGACCAACTTTCTAAGGTACAAAAAGATATGCTAGTTAATGCCTCAGGAGGTAAACATGCTTATGGAATTAGAACTAGAAGTGGTATAGCTACTCAAGATCCTTTATATCCTGAAGGAAACGCTAAAAGAATTGAGCAGGATTCTCAACAAGGTGAAAGTAGTGGTAGTCCTCGTAAGATAAAGAAAAAGAAACATAAGATAGTTGAGGAAACACTTGAACCTGCTGTAGATCCTAATAGTATATCTGTCTCTGATGCTGAAACTGAGAGTGGTAGTGATAAAAATGATGCTCCTGATAAGGAGGAAGTTGAGGAAGAACCTAAGAAGCACATTAAGAATACTAGGTACACTAAGGAAGATTTTATTGCTAAGAAACATGGTAGTGAGAGAGAACCTTTGGTGCAGAAACATCTGCCTTTTCTAGGTAAGAAACACAAGTCAAAGGAGGAAGAATACTACAACAAGTTTTGTGAGTGGATGAAACCTTTATTATTGGAAATTTCTTTCACTGACGCTATTAAGTTGCCTCCTTATTCAAAGTATATGAAGGATATTGTCTCTAATAAAAGGAAGATTACTAATGAGGAAATTTCTACTTTGCTTGCCAATTATTCCTTCAATGGTAAGGTTCCAAAGAAACTTAGTGATCCAGGTATACCAACTATTCCTTGCTCCATTAAGAACAATTATGTTAGAACTGCTTTATGTGATTTGGGACATGGAGTTAGTGTTATGCCTTTTTCTCTCTACAAGAGACTCCAGCTAGAAAAGTTGATACCAACTGATATATCTTTGCAAATGGATGATAAGTCAACTACTATTCCTATTGGTATATGTGAGGATGTTCCTATTCAAGTAGCTCATAATTGCTTGGTTTTAACTGATTTTGTTGTGCTTGAAATGCCTGAAGATGATAATATGTCTATTATTCTTGGGAGACCTTTTCTTAATACTGTAGGTGCTGTCATCAATTGTAATCAAGGAAAAGTAACATTCAATATTAATGACAAAGAGCATACTGTCTATTTCCCCAAGAAGGTTGCTAAGATCTATTACCTGAATTCCATTGAGAATATTGAGAGCATCAAGGTTGGAGGAATATATTGTCCCATTCCACAAGAAAACTTTGAAACTATTATGATTGGGACCATTGCTATCAAGTTTGAGGTAACATAATCACCTTGTGGAATGCAAAGTTTTGTTTCATATTAGATTATTTTGGTAACAAGACTTGATCAACCTTGTTAACAAAAGGATTTTAATGAACAAAGCAATGTTTTCACTATGGTTATTCTTGCTTTCTTTTACTTTTCTCCTTCCTAGTCTTTGCCTTTTCTTTGGTTAGCTTTGGTTTTGCTAGTTGTTTGCTTGTTAGAGTGTCTTAGAACTTCTGTAGCTTTGGTTTTTGTTTGCTTTTGCTTCTTCTAAAAAAATCTTTTCTGCGAGAAAAATCAATTTTTATTCCTTGAAAATTGGCCAAAAATAAAGTTTCCCAAAAAATCCCAGAAAATTCATAATAAATTTTTCCTCGAAAAAAGGGGCAGAGGGACACCTAGAGTGACCTAGGGGGCCACCCCAAGCCAGCACACCCCTGGGTGGCACGTCCAGCCCCCAGGTGGCGCCTGGTAGGGGTGTGGCCCACCTGGGTCCCTCCAAGATGCCTCCTCCCAGCCATCTTCTTTATCTCTTCCGAAAAACACCAGAAAACTTTATCAAGATCGAGTTCCTGCTATTCTTGCTCGTGATTTTCGATATCCTTGCTCAGCCCATCTTTGCTGCTGATTTTTGGAGCGATTTCTCCTTGGTATGTGCCTCCCCCGCTTGTCCAATTAGATTTGTGATTGGTAGATTGTATCTTGAGTATTTTGTTGCTATAGGTGACAGGTTTTGTGAGCTTGCATGCTTGTTCTATGCTTAAAGATTACATTTTTATGCATGTGTAACCCTCTAGCAAGTTCCTATAGTAGTTTCTCATCAATTATCAACTTGGAAATCACTTGGTTTGATGTTTGTCTAAAAATTTCAGAAAGTAAGATGAGTTCATATCCACTGAATCAATATGATTTCATGGTACCTAAGCCAATGAAAGTTCATCGTGAGGAAGGATTCGTCCCTTCCATTTATCCATGCCCTGAATTTATGAGAGACGCGGGATCTTCCAAGGTTTCCAAACTATGATTACCAATGCAGGGTTGGAACACTTTGTTGAAGGGGAACCGTTTCAGTATGCCAAGCTAACCATGGCTGTGGTGCAGGACTTCCGGTTTACTTGGTCTTCATCTAATCCCATGGTCCATTATAAAATATACAATCTAGCTGTCGACCTGCCTTTTGCTGATTTTTGTGCAGCTATTAGAGTGCCCCATTGGGGATCTTGTGAGAAGATCAAGGAGAGGCCTAAGTCCCTTATGGATTTATATGCTGAAATTTGCCAAGGTTTTGACTTCTCAAAGGAAAGTGGTAAAATTCGAAACATTCAGTTCCCATCCATTAGATATTATGCCTATTTCATTACCAAATGTGTTCTTGCTAGAAAGATTGCTAGAAAGTTATCTTCTTTTGATCTAGCTTTTATCTCGGCGGCTTTGAATAGGAATAGAACTTATAACTTGGGTGCTTTGATAGCTTACCGTCTTACCACCAACTACGAGAAGGGTAGAATTTGTGGAGGTCTTATCACCTCTAGATTGCTAGCTTTTCATGGTTTAGAGCCTCACCATTCAGATTATCGGTTCCCCATAGAGAGGCTTGATTTTGATTCCATGGTTCAGCATAGCTTTGTTTCTCTAGGGGCTACTGTGATAAGTTTACCGTACGAATTATCCTTTGTCAAGCATGGTTGGAGAGGGGGTAGGACTGAGAAAGTCGTTTATTTGCCTACACCTGCTTTATTTAATTTTGATAATAGGCAAGAATGGTCGCTCACGGAGGAGGAGTTTGACACACACGTGGCGGAGCTCTCCCAGCAAGAGAATGTTGGAGAGGACGCCGAAGGTGATTCGGTTCAGCCCTCCAACTTGGGAGAGTCCTCATACCAGCAGACCTCATATGATTGGGGCGCGTCTTGTTCTTTATCGCAAGCGCCGGACTATGATCATTCCTATGATGACCCACCAGCTTGGGGTTACTACCCGCGCTATTGAGCCCCACTTAGGCCAAAAGCCTAATCTTGGGGGAAGGTATACCGACATCACACTCATCTATATATCATGTTCGTCGGTCCTTTGTATATCCATGTTTCGCTTTCTTTTTGGTTTTTGTTTCTGTTTTCTTAAAACAAAAAAATATTTTCGTTGTTTCTCTTGGTTTGTTTCTTTGCTTTTTAGCTTTGGTTTGCCTTAAATAAAAATCCAAAAATATTTTGCTTTGTTTGTTTTTGCTTGGTTTTTTTGCTTTGTTTTGCTTTCTTTAAAAAATTGAAAACACCAAAAATATTTGTTCTTCTTCTTTGGTTTTGTGAGTTCTTTGCAGGGTTCAGACGTCCTCAGTGGAGTTTGGTTTCATGTTATTATTCAAGCCACACAAGTGAAGAGCAATAATGAAGATTAAGACAACTTTAGGTGTGGTAAGAGGATGGTAACGAACTCTATTTGTTTTCATTTTTGTACATATACTCATAATTGTGAGCATGCTTAGTCTATTCATGTAAGGTGTATGTTATTGATGGATGCTTAGTAGTTCTTGCTTTCTTGTGATTAGCTCCAGCTTGCTAATAATTTGTAGCTTGTCATATGAATGTTTTCTTGCATTGTTTTATTAATAACTTGGTATGATATTATGGTATCCTCCTCTGAATGTTTCATGTGAATCGATTTGTCACATGCTCACGCATGCATATGACTAAAAAATAGTCAGTAAGCCTCGATGATTTATTTTACCCCAGAGTTCTTGTATCACTTTCATGCCATAATTAGTCCTGTTTTGTTGCAAGCATGGTTATGACAATTATTGCTCTCTCGTTTGTTGCTCCCTCTCTATTGCTAGCCTTCACTTGCACTGAGTATGATCTCTACTTGTGCATCCAACTCCCCAAAACCAATATTTCCAACAGTGTCCACCATACCTACCTATTAGCATCATTTGCTATTTCAGTGCATATTCATTATGCCTTGTTTTCTTCCAAATAAATTGTTTGTCTGTTTTGAGAAAGTTAGTTAGTAAAACTCTCACGAACTTGATGGCACACTTTATTCCTTGCACTTAATAAACCTGAACCATTGTGACTGTCCATGAAAGTATATGCTTGCAAATTATAGGCTGGGAGTTAGCAGAACCGTGATGTCACGGGGAATGCTTTCAACACTTATGGATACCATGCTCTTTTGTTTGCGGATGTCGTCGGTGTGAAATAAAAGGGGAGTTTGTGAGTTCATGGAGTTATATATATGTGTTAGAGAACGCCTGGGCCTCTAGCCTAAGCCATGCCTAATCATGGTGGAAAATTTTAGCATTACTATAGTGAGCATTCTGTGAAGCATCCTCAATAAAAAGCTATGCACATAGTAAATAAAAAGATCGCTGAGATGCTCATTGTTTGCTTGTCTTGTCATTTTGGTTATGGGATAGCTCATGTACCATGTGCAAAGGGTACCCCGTTCGATGGATGCTACAAGCGTTCGATCGAATGCGCCTCAGACGGCTCTAAGCTTGCCGAAGCAATGATCATCGCTGAAGAGAAGCGCGTCATAATGCAGAACCTGGCGGCTCTGCAAAAGGACATGCTGGCTGGAGATCCCAAACCGGCTAGAGAATCGCAGTTCAAGCCCTCGAAGATCCTGCTGAACGAGGAGGACCCAAGCAAGTTCGTCCTGGTCGGAGACGGCCTAGACAACAAATAGGAAAGCGCGGTCGTCGATTTACTCCGTGAGAATCAGGACATTTTCGCATGGTGCCCCAAAGACATGCCAGGTGTCCTGAGGGAACTCGCCGAGCACTCCCTTCATGTTCGACCGGATGTGAAGCCGGTCAAACAATCTTTACGCCGCTTCGCAGAAGAAAAAAGAAAAACCATTGGTGAGGAGATCACACGGCTGCTCGTGGCCGGCTTCATGATGGAAGTTTTCCACCAGGAATGGCTCTCCAACCCGGTGCTGGTTCTGAAGAAGAACAAGACATGGCGCATGTGCGTCGACTATAGCAGTCTCAACAAGGCTTGCCCCAAAGATCCTTTCGCCCTGTCGAAAATTGATCAGGTCATCGACTTCACCGCCGGGTGCGATTTGTTGTCTTTTCTGGATGCTTACTCGGGCTACCACCAGACCAAGATCAATGTAACCAATCAAATAAAGACATCGTTCATAACCCCATATGGAGCATACTGCTACACCACCATGCCCTTTGGATTGAAGAATGCAGGCGCAACCTATCAGCGTTGCATGCAGAAATGCCTGTAGACGCAGATTGGAAAGAACGTACATGCCTACGTCGATGACGTCGTCATCAAGACCAAAGAACGGCGCATGCTCCTTGAGGATCTGAAGGAAACGTTCGATAACCTCCGCCGTTTCCAGATCAAGCTGAACCCGGAAAAGTGCGTGTTTGGCGTCCCAGCCGGCAAGCTCCTAGGCTTTCTCGTCTCCGAGCATGGAATCGAGGCGAAACCGGAGAAGATCGGAGCCATCGAGCGCATGGATCTGCCACAGAACCTGCGCGACGTACACAAGTTCACCGGGTGCCTCGCTTCACTCAGCCGGTTCGTTGGCCGGCTGGGAGAGAAGGCTCTTCCCCTGTACTAGCTGATGAAGAAGACATACAAATTTGTCTGGAAAGCTCAGGCGGATGAAGCTTTTTGAGACCTCAAGCACATGCTCATATCGCCACCCGTCCTGGCGGCTCCAGCCGCAAAGGAGCCCATGCTGATGTACATCGCTGCCACAAACAGAGTGGTCAGTGTGGTACTGGTCGTGGAGCGACCAAAGGAAGGAAAGGCTCAGATGGTCCAACGCCGCGTATACTACCTGAGTGAGGTGCTCTCGCTATCCAAGCAGAACTACCCTCACTACCAGAAGCTGGTGTACGGTGTGTACATGGCCGCCAAGAAACTCAAGCACTACTTCTAGGAGCATTCCATCCGGGTGGTAGCATTGGCCCCACTTGCGGAGATCATCGGCAACAAAGACGCCACTAGCCGTGTGGCAAAATGGGCCATCGAGCTCGCTGCGCATAACATCTAGTACGAGCCACGCACATCAATCAAGTCGCAAGCATTGGCTAATTTCATCGTCGATTGGGCGGAGACACAATACATGCCCCCAGTGCCGGACTCAACTTACTAGAAGCTACACTTCAACGGATCGAAAATAAGGGGAGGACTCGGAGCCGGAATCGTGATAACCTCGCCCAAGGGCGACCGACTGGAGTACGTTCTCCAGATCCACTTCAAAGCTTCCAACAACGTCGCCGAGTATGAAGCACTCATCCATGGGCTCAAAATGGCCAAGCAGATAGGCATTCAGAGGGTGCTGTGCTTCGGAGATTCGGACTTGGTGGTTCAACAAGTATCTGGCGAATGGGACGCCAGGGACGTGAATATGGCCCTTTACCGCTTCTTCATCCAGCAGTTGTGCGCCTGTTTCGAAGGATGTGAGTTTCACCATGTACCCAGAGCCAACAATGAAGCCGCTGACGCTTTGGCCAGGGTCGGGTCAATGTGGCGCCCCGCAAAAACCACTAGTAGAAAATCGCGTTGTTTTTGTGCATTGCATCATCATGACCGCATGCTCATGTCATCATGCCACATTGCATTTGAGCATCGTCATGTCATCTTGCATTTGTTTGCATAAAACTATCTTCGAAAAATCTATTTTTGTCTTCTGAACGCCCCGTCTTTATTCAAACACAAAACTCGGGTCTCCGGAATATTTTGCTTTGTCTACCAACGGTTTTCAAAAGCCCCATTTTAAATATTAAAATATTTATTTTATTTTTAGGGGCAGCCGTACCGGGCCGATCCGACCCAGTCGGCCACCCCCAGTACAAAACCGGACTACCTAAACCCTTTTCCTACCTAATCCTAACCTACCCAGCCCCCTCCACCTCACTTCAGCCAACCACCACCCTCCACATCACATGGCCCAATCCCCCCACCCACTCACATCGTGCCACCTCACCCCACTCACCAATCCCAGCCGCCACCCCCTCACCTGACCCCGCCACCTGCTCCCGGGCCCACCCCATGTAGCCGCCTCAGCGCCTCCCCGCCTCCCCCACCTCGTTTTCCCCCGCATCCTCCCTCTTCCTCCTCCCGCCGCCAGGCACCGATGACGCCCTCTCGCGTCGCTGTGCCTGGCCGCCTCGAGCTTCCTTCCTTGCCGCTGCAACCTCCATCGTCATCAGCAACGCCGAGCGCCTCCCCACCTCCTCTGGATCCCGTGCATCGCCGCCGAGGGAAACCGCCGTTGCCCTCCGCCGCAGTGCCTCCGACCAGACCTATCCTTCCCCGGCCGCGAGCAGCCGCCGCGTCCTTTGCTGCGGCACCGACGCGGGTCGGCGCGCCCTGCCGCTCGACCTCCTTGCGAGCACCCTCTCCGGCATGGCCCGCCTCCTCCTCGGCCGGCCTAACCTCGTCGTCGCCTGGCCCGTGTGCCCTTCCCCGAGGCCTCCCCCTGCAGCCGCCCTCCCTCGTCCCGGACCACAGCATCTGGCCGACCGCCAGAGCCCCTCGCCGCCGCCCGCCTCCCCGCCATTCGCTCGTCCTCCCCCTGCTGCGACCTTGCTCCATGCCCGACGCCTCTCTCCTCTGTAGGTGTGGCCTGCTGCCACTGCAGCGCCGACAGGTCCCGCCTCCCTCTGACGCGTCTCGCACCGCCTCTGCCTCGACCTGGCGCTGCCGCTGAGTCCCCCTCTACTCGGTCGTTGCACCGTTTATCATGTTTGTTTTTGCCCTGCAGTGCTGGCCATCTATCGTCTTACACGCTTGCCGCCCCTCGTCATGTTCACCCCGTGCACGCAGATAGCAAAAGTCTACCTCGCTGCATGCCCGGCACATGAATCATCTTCAGGAGATCCATGTTAATTTGTCGGTGTGTTCTAGCAACTTCTTTGAGTCGCGACCCTCGCCAACCCGAGTCAGCTGGACAAGGCCTCTGTCAAGATCTTCCTCATGGGACACCAAGATCTACCGCATGGAGACCAAAGGCCCCGAAGCTTGATTCGAAGACCGATCCCGGCGAGACCGAACCCCGTCGAACCCCGAGACCCCGGATCCAAAGCCCGAACCCTGGAACCCCCAAGATCGTCGGACCGAGATGTGTGACCCCTTTTTCTCGAAGCCCTATTTTATTAAATGATATATATCTTGTTGCATAACTAAATTGTCATGCTTTCATATATAATGTGGTTTGGGGGGCATTATGCCAATTCATCTCATAATTAAATATGGAGTCTATATGCGGGATATCCTTGTCTTATTCCGGACTTCATTTAAATTGGCATAGCGAACCGAAGCCATGTTTGGTCTTGCTAATCCAACATTTAATTTGCGGGGTAGATAAATAACTTGAACCTTAATTAAATGTCGGACCTCGGTTCCGCTTAATATGATCTAATTGCATTGCACCTTTGCCATGTCATACATCATACATGCATCATGCCCGATCTTCGCCGTAGTATTAAATAGTGCATCCGTGTTTCTTCTAGTGCTTTGCTTCTTCACGGATTAGGCCGATGAGTTGATGTGAGTGTCGACCCGATCTTGGATGAACCTTCGCAATGTTTTCAAAGTAGCACCTCCCCCTTTCTACCTATCTTACTTTTATAGTATTTATTACCTCCTGTTGATCTATTGCTATCTGTGTTGCGTTGCTCTAGTTTTCGTACCCGTGATATCCCTTGCAGCCTTATATTGCCTTGGACACATCCTATTACCTGTTGTTTGGTAGATAGTTGGACTTGCACGTCGTAGTCGTTTGCTCAAGTGCTGTTGCGTGTCGTCAAGCACCACAGTTGTTGGAGTATTGCCGCATGTTTAATGTTGGAGATGATCATGGCTTTAATTACTGTTTAATAACTAAAATTGAAAGTAGGTAAATGCAGAGGCACCGGTGGGTAATAGACAATATTTGGATTTTAACCGCCATCGTGTCCGTAGGACCCCGAGTTCTTGACACCTGTTCCGAGATCGAGCGCGCTAACCACATGTGGGGTGTATGGGCACCCCCATCGATTAGTACCTGATTTCAAAGTATTGAACTGGGGGCCACAAGTAGTTTGGAGCTTTATTACTATTCTGTACTTATGCCATGCTTTACTACTTTATTTAAGATTGTGCGAGGAGTACCTGTACTGTTTAGGTAAGTGGAGTGTTTTCGCGGTATCGACAAGCCCAGTCACACTTTCGGGTTCCCAGTCGTTTCTGACCAGCGACGCAAACCACAGGTCCGTTCGAGCCGTCCAACTTCGCTATGGGGTAGCTTAGTGGGTGGCCCCATGTACTTGCTTTGGGTCCGGAAACGTCATGACTTAGGCCCGCCGACATACCGATGGGTGTATGTTAACGATCCGCAAAAGGGTCGAAGTGCGTGTGGATACTTTGGTGCACCCCTGCAGGGTTAAATCTTTTCGAAAAGCCGTGTCCGCGGTTATGGACGACTTGGAGCACAGTTCTCGATCATAGACAACTATAACTAAAGTTTTCTGCTATAATTTGACTTGTATCCGATATGACTAGTAATCAGCTTCACTGCAACGGAATGGCTAAATAAAAGTACCAACAACTGCTGACTTTGGGATGTCTCATGCTAATTGTATCTGACTAGTAAGTGTTGCAACTACAACAGAATGGTTAACTAAAAGTGCCCACTGCTTATTCTATCAAGATGACTATCTATACCTGACTAGTAATTGTTGCAACGATAACGGAATGAATAAAACTGCCAACTGTGTGAGTTCCTCGGTTGACTTCCTCGTTTGGTCTCGAGGGGGAAATACCAGGATGGGTATGTTTGGTGGTAGCATCAGGTTGGTTCCGAATAGGTCTTTCTTATCCCTCTCTGATAGCCGCCAGTTGTATCGAGTCTCTATAGGTTGTTTAGTGCATGCTGCCGCTGCCGCTTCAGTCCACCATACCTATGTAGGCGAGGACCGCCGAATTCTAGTCTCGCCGTGTACTGGCCTCAGTACTGACCGCTCTCTTTTTCCTTTGCCCTTTGTCGGCACCCCTTTTGTTTAAGCAGGTTTGAGATCGACGTCGTTAGCAGGGTTACCCTTCCGGCTTGGCCTGGGCAGGGTTATGGACGCCATTGGTTATTCTTCAGGGCTCTTAGCTTAATTTGCATCTTGTTCGTACTCGGACGCTGTATCGTTTTCAAGGTGATTTGGATCTTTGTACTGTATATCTGTATTCTTGACTCATTGAGTCGCCGTTGTATATATCTGTTCTGTGGGTTCCATCGTGGACTATTGTGTAATGATATTACTTCGTTTTCCACCCGCACGAAAGTGCCTGGTGGGCACCTTTGAATCGTTTCTATGCGGGTTTGGCGGGTTTCGCTAAAACTTGCATAGGGCCGATCTCGAGGGTGTTACAGAGTGGTATCAGAGCTCAGCAGTTGCGATACCCCACAAGTCCAGCCTGTAGGATAACCTAGCTAACGGCCGAAGTAGAGTGTCAAAACTATTTTTGAAAAATCGGTTGGATAGTTCTGATTAGGTCTAATTTTACTCCTTACCCCTCTGCTGCTCTCCTCTCACCTCTGCGTGTTTTGAATCCGCTCTCTTCTCTCTCTTCGAGTCTAGGATTTCTCGTGGTTGGGTTCCATCGTACCTTTAGGGTTTCGCTTCCTCCTTTGGTAACGGTGTTGCTACATCTGGTCTTCATGCTATCCGAGGAATCCTTCATCTGTTGGATTTCTCTCTGTTCCTTGTTGTGCCTTCCGGTGTTTTCCGACACGACGACATCCTCTACGCCAGGTCCGATGCAGAGTCTGCATCACTCCTTTGTTTCTGAACCTCGATTGTCGAGATCTTCAGTCTGATTCCGAGAATGGTTGCACGCTTTTCTACTAATTGTGCAGAGTAATAGTTTGGGTGCGTGATGTATTGGCCCCCATGCCGACTACTCACTCTATTCGCTTGTGTACATTGAAGTGGATGAGAATGCATCGGTTCCCTCTTTCCATCGAAGCTAGAGGTGGCTTAATTTGTTGATACCTCTGCCTTCGCCTTTTGTTAGTGGTGTCGCGACAATCTACACGATGCGAGAAGATTCAGATCGCCGCCCTTCTTCCCGGTACCATGAGGCGGATCTCGAGGGCGAGATCCATTGTTAGTGGTGTCGAATTGTGGCGCCCCGCAAAACAACTACTAGAAAATCGCATTGTTTTTGTGCATTGCATCATCATGACCGCATGCTCATGTCATCATGCCACATTGCATTTGAGCATCGTCATGTCATCTTGCATTTGTTTGCATAAAACTATCTTCGAAAAATCTATTTTTGTCTTCTGAACGCCCCGTCTTTATTCAAACACAAAACCCGGGTCTCCGGAATATTTTGCTTTGTCTACCAACGGTTTTCAAAAGCCCCATTTTAAATATTAAAATATTTATTTTATTTTTAGGGCAGCAGATCCGTGCGGGCCGATCCCAAGCCACCCCGATACAAACCGGACTACCTAAACCCTTTTCCTACCTAACCCTAACCTACCCAGCCCCCTCCACCTCACTTCAGCCAACCACCACCCTCCACATCACATGGCCCAATCCCCCCACCCACTCACATCGCGCCACCTCACCCCACTCACCAATCCCAGCCGCCACCCCCTCACCTGACCCCGCCAACTGCTCCCGGGCCCACCCCGCGGTAGCCCGCCCCCAGGCGCTCCTCCCCCGCTCCTCTCCCCCCACATCGTTTTCCCCCGCATCCTCCCTCTTCCTCCTCCCGCCGCTAGGCACCGACGGCGCCCTCTCGCGTCGCTGCGCCCGGCAGCCTCGAGCTTCCTTCCTTGCCGCTGCAACCTCCATCGTCATCAGCAACGCCGAGCGCCTCCCCACCTCCTCTGGATCCCGTGCATCGCCGCCGAGGGAAACCGCCGTTGCCCTCCGTCGCGGTGCCTCCCACCGGACCTCTCCTTCCCCGGCCGCGAGCAGCCGCCGCGTCCTCTGCTACGGCACCGACGCGGGTCGGCGCGCCCTGCCGCTCGACCTCCTTGCGAGCACCCTCTCCGGCATGGCCCGCCTCCTCCTCGGCCGGCCTAACCTCGTCGTCGCCTGGCCCGTGTGCCCTTCCCCGAGGCCTCCCCCTGCAGCCGCCCTCCCTCGTCCCGGACCACAGCATCTGGCCGACCGCCGCCAGAGCCCTGCTCGCCGTCCTTCGCTCCCTGCCGCCATTCGCTCGTCCTCCCCCTGCTGCGACCTCGCTCCATGCCCGACGCCTCTCTCCTCTGCAGGTGTGGCCTGCTGCTACTGCAGCGCCGACAGGTCCCGCCTCCCTCTGACGCGTCTTGCACCGCCTCTGCCTCGACCTGGCGCTGCCGCTGAGTCCCCCTCTACTCGGTCGTTGCACCGTGTATCATGTTTGTTTTTGCCCTGCAGTGCTGGCCATCTATCGTCTTGCACGTTTGCCGTCCCTCGTCATGTTCACCCCGTGCACGTAGATAGCAAAAGTCTACCTCGCTGCATGCCCGACACAGGAATCATCTTCAGGAGATCCATGTTAATTTGTCGGTGTGTTCTAGCAACTGCTTTGAGTCGCGACCCTCGCCAACCCGAGTCAGCTGGACAAGGCCTCTGTCAAGATCTTCCTCATGGGACACCAAGATCTACCGCATGGAGACCAAAGGCCCCGAAGCTTGATTCGAAGACCGATCCCGGCGAGACCGAACCCCGTTGAACCCCGAGACCCCGGATCCAAAGCCTGAACCCTGGAACCCCCAAGATCGTCGGACCGAGATGTGTGACCCCTTTTTCTCGAAGCCCTATTTTATTAAATGATATATATCTTGTTGCATAACTAAATTGTCATGCTTTCATATATAATGTGGTTTGGGGGGCATTATGCCAATTCATCTCATAATTAAATATGGAGTCTATATGCGGGATATCCTTGTCTTATTCCGGACTTCATTTAAATTGGCATAGCGAACCGAAGCCATGTTTGGTCTTGCTAATCCAACATTTAATTTGCGGGGTAGATAAATAACTTGAACCGTTTAATTAAATGTCGGGACCCCGGTTCCGCTTAATATGATCTAATTGCATTGCACCTTTGCCATGTCATACATCATACATGCATCATGCCCGATCTTCTGCCGTAGTATTAAATAGTGCATCCGGTGTTTCTTCTAGTGCTTTGCTTCTTCACGGATTAGGCCGATGAGTTGATGTGAGTGTCGACCCGATCTTCGGATGAACCTTCGGCAATGTTTTCAGGCGAGCACCTCCCCCTTTCTACCTATCTTACTTTTATAGTATTTATTCCCTCCTGTTGATCTATTGCTATCTGTGTTGCGTTGCTCTAGTTTTCGTACCCGTGATATCCCTTGCAGCCTTATATTGCCTTGGACACATCCTATTACCTGTTGTTTGGTAGATAGTTGGACTTGCGCATCGTAGTCGTTTGCTCAAGTGCTGTTGCGTGTCGTCAAGCACCACAGTTGTTGGAGTATTGCCGCATGTTTAATGTTGGAGATGATCATGGCTTTAATTACTGTTTAATAACTAAAATTGAAAGTAGGTAAATGCAGAGGCACCGGTGGGTAATAGACAATATTTGGATTTTAACCGCTCTTGGTGTCCGTGGGACCCGAGTTCTTGACACTGTTCCGAGATCGAGCGCTAACCACTGTGGGGTGTATGGGCACCCCATCGATTAGTACCGATTTCAAAGTATTGAACTGGGGCCACAAGTAGTTTGGAGCTTTATTACTATTCTGTACTTATGCCATGCTTCTTGCTTTATTTAAGATTGTGCGAGGAGCACCTGTCTCTTAGGTAAGCGGAGTGTTTTCGCGGTATCGACAAGCCCAGTCACACTTCGGGTTCCCGATCGTTTCTGACCAGCGCAAACCTGGTCCGTTCGAGCCGCCAAATTCGTTGCGGGTAGCTTAGTGGGGTGGCCCCATGTACTTGCTTTGGTCCGGAAGCGTCATGACTTAGGCCCCGCCGACATACCGATGGGTGTATGTTAACGATCCGCAAAAGGGTCGAAGTGCGTGTGGATACTTTGGTGCACCCCTGCAGGGTTAAATCTTTTCGAAAAGCCGTGTCCGCGGTTATGGACGACTTGGAGCACAGTTCTCGATCATAGACAACTATAACTAAAGTTTTCTGCTATAATTTGACTTGTATCTGATATGACTAGTAATCAGCTTCACTGCAACGGAATGGCTAAATAAAAGTACCAACAACTGCTGGGTTTGGGATGTCTCATGCTAATTGTATCTGACTAGTAAGTGTTGCAACTACAACGGAATGGTTAACTAAAAGTGGCCACTGCTTATTCTATCAGGATGACTATCTATACCTGACTAGTAATTGCTGCAACGATAACGGAATGAATAAAACTGCCAACTGTTTGAGTTCCTCGGTTGACTTCCTCGTTTGGTCTCGAGGGGGAAATACCAGGATGGGTATGTTTGGTGGTAGCATCAGGTTGGTTCCGAATAGGTCTTTCTTATCCCTCTCTGATAGCCGCCAGTTGTATCGAGTCTCTATAGGTTGTTTAGTGCATGCTGCTGCGCTTGATCCACCATACCTATGTAGGCGAGGACCGCCAATTCTAGTCTCACGTGTCTTGGCCTCAAGATCGACCGCTCTCTTTTCCTTTGCCCTTTGTCGGCACCCCTTTTGTTTAAGCAGGTTTGAGATCGACGTCGTTAGCAGGGTTACCCTTCCGGCTTGGCCTGGACAGGGTTATGGACGCCATTGGTTATTCTTCAGGGCTCTTAGCTCAATTTGCATCTTGTCCGTACTCGGACGCTGTATCGTTTTCAAGGTGATTTGGATCTTTGTACTGTATATCTGTATTCTTGACTCATTGAGTCGCCGTTGTATATATCTGTTCTGTGGGTTCCATCATGGACTATTGTGTAATGATATTACTTCGTTTTCCACCCGCACGAAAGTGCCTGGTGGGCACCTTTGAATCGTTTCTATGCGGGTTTGGCGGGTTTCGCTAAAACTTGCATAGGGCCGATCTCGAGGGTGTTACAGTCAACAAGAAAAGCCATATCGCCCGGAGTCTCCCTCGAGCACCTGCGCAAGCCCTCCATCACTCCCTCAGCAGAGTCCGACTCCATCGTGCATGCACAGACCAGAACAGCCGTGCCGTGGCGCATATGGGGCCTGCCGCACCAGGGACTACCTTGCACCGGGGCTGCCCGCGCCGCACCCGGGGAATGCTGCATCGCACCCAGGGACTGCTGTGCCGCACCCAGGGACTGCCTCGCCGCATCCGGAAGCTACCACAATGCAGCCCGCGGTGGACATCAGCACCCTTCCACCCGGCAGGCCTCCCGACGCTCTGGAGTCGGCTGTCCGCGAGGAGATCAAGTTCATAATACAGACGGTGCACTCCATATGGGAGGCGCCCGACTGGGCAAGGCCGTACATGGATTTTCTGGCAAAGGGTGAACTCCCAATAGAAGAGGTGGCAACACGACAAGTGCGACGAAGGGCAAGCGCCTACACCATCATCAACAACGAGCTGTACAAGCGAGGCATCTACCAGCGATGCGTCAGTCGGGAGGAAGGATCCAAGATTCTAATGGACATACACCAAGGAGAGTGTGGCCACCATGCCTCGTCAAGGGCAATAGCAGCCAAGGCCCTTCGGCATGGTTTCTATTGGCTGACGATGCTGAAGGACGCCGAAGAAATAGTCAAGACATGGAGCGGGTAGCCAGCGATTCAGCCAGTTGAAGCACACGCCGTCTGCGGTGCTCAAGACAATACCGATCACCTGGCCGTTCGCGGTCTGGGGCCTGGACATGGTTGGGCCATTCAAGACAGCTCGATCCGGTATGACGCACCTACTCGTAGCCGTGGACAAGTTCACCAAGTGGATCGAGGCAAAGCCAATCAAGAAGCTGGATGGAGCGACGGTGATCAAGTTCTTCATAGACATCATCATCCGATTCGGCTACCGCACAACATCATTGCTGACAATGGAACCAACTTTGCAAAAGGAGTCTTTGCTCATTTCTGCGGGGAAAAAGGGATCCGCCTGGATCTGGCATCGGTCGCACACCCACAGTCCAACGGACAATGCGAGTGCGCTAATGGTTTGGTGGTAGCCGAAATCAAGCCGAGGCTCATCAAACCGCTCGTCAGGTCACCCGAATGCTGGATAGAGGAGCTACCAGCAGTGCTGTAGAGCCTACGCACCACACCCAATCGCTCAACCGGCTTCACGCCGTTCTTCCTCGTCTATGGGGCAGAAGCTATTCTCCCCACAGACATCCAGTTCGACGCACCTCGCAAGCAGCTCTACACGGAGCAGGAAGCCACGGAGGCAAGGGAGGACAGCGTGGACTTGCTCGAGGAGGCACGCGAGTTCGCTCTGTCCATATCAGCAATTTACCAACAAGACTTGCGCCGATACCACGCCAGCTGGATCCGGCCCACCTCTTTCCGCGAGGGATACCTGGTGCTACGCCTGTTCCAGAGCACCAAAGGAATGCACAAGCTGTCCCCACCATGGGAGGGACCATTCATCGTCAGCCGAGCACTCCACAACAATTCATACTATCTGATCGACGCACAGCAGTCGACGAAGAACAAGGCATATCGCTCAGACGAGGAGACGGAGCGCCCATGGAATGCCAGCCTGCTCCGTCCATTTTACACTTATAAAAGTGTATGTATCTTCCCTTTTTATGTAACAAGTAAACAAGATTGAGAGCCTTGGCGCAGCGCTAAGGACTTGGTCCCAATTCCGCACATCATCTGCATTTTTGTACCGCCTGGCCTAGGCCCCACGATTCCTACAGACGGCATAATATTGCACGCGATGTCTAGAGTAACCTCTTCGGTTCCGGCTTCAGTACGCATGTCGGTTGTCGACCCGGCAAGAGAAAAAACTCAAAGCGCACGTGGCAAGAAGATGCTAGCATAGAAAGCAAGGGCGTCCAGGCGAACCGGTCGCGCCCTGCAAGAGTTAAGCCGACAACAGCGAGCCAAAGTATCGCGAGGCATGCCAACATAGCCAGTCCTCCGGTTCCGGCTGCAGACCGCAACCCGTCTGACAGCCGGCAAGGAAAAATGCTCGAAGGGCCAATACTCGCTGAGAAAAGGGGAGTTGCTAGCGGCCTAACTTGGAGGGGCGCATATCTATCTTCCTTCTACAATAATTACCAACTAACGCATGAGCATGTGCACAAGAAAACTAACCCAAAGCAACGCTTTGTCTTGCACGACCCGAGTCACAAGTTGGCAGGAAACAAGGTGGCAAAAGAGCTTCGCCCCGGCTGGCTACCCCAGCCGGCCTGAACCTCGGGGACTACACACAGTGGACGTGCTCCCGCGCACCCACAAACTCAAGTCAAGGTAGCCAAAAGAGCTTCGCCTCGGCTGGCTGCCCCAGCCAGCCTAAACCTCGGGGACTACACCCAGTGGACGCGCTTCGGCGCACCCACAAACTCAAGTCAAGGTAGCCAAAGGAGCTTCGCCCCGGCTGGCTACCCCAGCCGGCCCGAACCTTGGGGACTACACCCAGTGGATGCGCTCCCGCGCACCCACAAACTCAAGTCAAGGTAGCCAAAAGAGCTTCGCCCCGGCTGGCTACCCCAGCCGGCCCGAACCTCGGGGACTACACCCAGTGGACGCGCTCCTGCGCACCCACAAACTAAATTCAAGGTAGCCAAAAGAGCTTCGCCCCGGCTGGCTGCCCCAGCCGGCCTGAACCTCGGGGACTACACCCAGTGGACGCACTCCCGCGTACCCACAAAATCAAGTCAGGACGACATAAGATCTCGAACCTGGGTGGCTATCCCAGCCGGCGCGAGCATAAAAGACCGCAAATGACGGAGACACAAACAAAGCTAAGCAAAAGGCACCAAGCCATACAACGGAGCACAAAGGATCCGTGCTGATTCAAAATTCGGCAACAGAAGTCAGCCAAAGTGTAGCACAACAAGTAACAACTTTCACAAATACACCCGGCATCCCGGGGATCAAGAGTCCGGAGCTAGCGAAGTAGAAGGAGCAGGAGTAGGGGCTGGATCAACTGTGGCGGCACCGGCATCAGTGGAAGGAGGATGGCTGCTGGAGGCGACATCAAGGGGATTCCAAGGCACCGGGACCCAGTGGAACGGCCGTGGCTCTCCGGGGGGCGCTGAAGTCACGCTCCAAGTCCACGTAGGTGCCAATCTTCACCCCGCATGCCTGGAGCACAGGAATTCTGGCGCGAAGACCCTCGTAGGTCATCCCAAGGCGGAAGCCGCGGGTGAGCATGCTCAGGTCGACACCAGGGTACCACGACTTCACCAGAGCAAGCGCCATATCCACTCCGCCTCAAGCAACCCACTCTTTGTGCACGTCCAGCACGTCGATGCCCTTGGACAGAGCCACAGCTAGGCTGGCCATGTCGTGCACATCGCCCGCGTCCGGCCAGATGTAGTGGAAGAATAGTTGCCAACGGCGCGCAAGCCATTGCTCTCCTTCGCCACTACCTTGACCAAGTCGAGGGCAGTCAGATCACGGCCTACCTCTTCCATGGGCAGCTTCTCCATGGCCATCTCGGTCGCCTCAGGATAATGAGCTGCAGCCAGGCACAAAGCAGAATAAACGGACAAGATCGAGCAAGTCACAGCACAACGGAAGAAGGAAGCTGAAAAACTTACTGATGACCATCTCCGAGACGTTCTGGAGGTGCTGAGTAAGCTCCTACTCCCTACGACGAAGAACCTGGATTGTCTTCTCCTGTTGGGTGGAGATCATCTCAAAGTTCTTCAGCGCCTCCGCCGGATGTCAGCTGTCTTCTTGCCCCGCTCCATGCTAACCTCAAACTGGTGCTTGGCCACAGCAAGTTGATCGAACTGCGCTTGTCGCGCCTTGTTCGATTCCTCCAGTCGGGCAACCTAAGCTTTGAGGCGTTCCACCCCCCTCTCCTTGTCTTGGATCATGGCTATAGGAGGATACCCGATGGTCAACAAAAAAGGGAAAAGGGAGCCAATCGCCAAGAAAGCAAATGAGTGTTCTTCACAAACTCCACAAACACGTTTTGTAGCAAGAAAGCAAATGAGCAACAAAGAAGCAAACCGGATGAAAGAACGGAAAACGTGTGAAGGGCAACGACTTACCTCCATCAAAACAGACAATATTTTGGCCTCGCCAAGTCCCTTTTCCATTCCCTCAACCAGGTGGAGAACCTGGCTGAGTGCGACGGGCGCCGAGCCGGAGAGCTGGGCAAGGATCGCACCCGGTGTCAGCACAACCGGAGCTGGCCTCGAGCCGGTGATGATAACCTCGTCATCATCGGCAGCCACACCCGAAGGTGCAGCCACCACCAACTCCCTTCCAGCCGGTTGACCACCATCCAGCTGGCCGGCATCCGCCGCAGCCGCCTACGCGGCCCCAGATCCCTCCGTCACCTCCTTAATGACGGGTCTGGCGGAGCTGCTTGGAGCATCGCTCCAAGCCGGGTTCACGCCAGCCCCGGGACGAAGGAGGGGGGTCTCCGGGTCCTGTGCAACCGCAAATAGCTGGCCCAACCGCGAGGACGCAGGCGCCTGGTGCAGCAGCCCCGTGCTCGGAGAGCCCTCAGGCGCCCTAGGCGGAGATGGCACGGTTGATGCAGCCGGGCCAGCCGCAGCTAACGCGAGTGCAGCCGGCGACCTCGCCACCTCTTCAACCGGCGGAGGAGGCAGAGAAGGAATGACGGCGGCACCACCATCGCCAAGCACCATGGCCTCGCTACGCGGAACGAAGAGTCAAAGGAGAAACCAGCAAAAACGCAAAGCGGCAAGCAAGGGCAAGAGAGATACTAACCCAACGACGGACGGTGGAGCAACAACCTGGCGCCCTCGGTGCGTCTTTTTCGTCTCAACTGGAGCGGGAGCGGGAATAGGTGCCGCCCTCTTTCCCCGGGCTTTCGCTGCGGGTTTCTCTCGGCCACCCTCCTCGTCGGTGACATCGACTACGGCACAAGCAAAGAGTAAAAACCATAACCTCAAAAACAAAGGAGAAATAAAGAGCTACGGTCAGCAACCTACCAAGAGGATCCGAGGGCCCGTCGTCCGCCCGGACGAGAAACCCTTCAGTCTCCGTCTGGGGGTACTTCTTTGGTTTCCTGTCCTCCAAGAAGGACGGAAGCGGGAAGTCACCCATGCTATACTCAGCCAGCTGCACCGTGAACAACTAATCAAAAAGGGGGGCATAAGGCACCCAAGGAAAGCTAGCAATAACAAGAAGCGAGATGCAAAACAACCAGAGAAAAACTTACCTGAGGCGGCAGGCGGCCGCGATGGTACGGGGGGTAGGAGTATGCCTAGTTGGCCTCTATGCGGAACTTGGAGATCATGGAGATCCAGTTCCGCAGGTCCTGGTAGGGCACATCCTTCTGCATCGTCCTCGTCGGATCATTGGGGGTCGAAAGGTGGCTCATCTCGTGCGACCGCTTCTGCAGCGGAAGCACGCGATACACCATCCACGACAAGGTGATGTACCGGGCGGTGAGCCTCTCCGTCTCCACCATCGTCTCCAGCCGGGCGGCCATCCGATCGAGGTCCGCCACCGCGCCCATGCCCTTCGTCGTCCAGCCCTTCTGCTTCGAGGGCACGTCGGCGAAGGGTGGAAGGCAGATCCAGTCAATCTCCGTGGCATTGCTCACATAGAAATATGAGCGCTGGCACAACTTGACGGTGTCGGGGAGCTCGAACCGCGGCATCAGCGAGGAGGACCGCGGGTAGACGGCGCAGTAGCCCATCCACGTCCGCAAGCCACCCTTGGTGATGTTCTGGGCCTTGAAGTGGAAGAACTTGAGAAAGCTCGCCACCTCGGGCCACACCCCAAGATATGACTTGCAGCAGGCCGCATGATGTGACAGCTGCGCCATGGCGTTGGCGCCCAAGTGATGAAGCTGGAGGTCGAAGAAGAGAAAGAGCTGTAGGAGGAAAGGGCTGACGGGGAGGCCAAAGCCGAGGGCGAAATGCGTGAGGAAGACGATGCGCTCCCCCGACCGAGGGTTTGGCACCCGCTCCCCCTCCGGCACAAGCCGGTGCTTCACAAGCATCGACGAGGGAAGAAACCTCCCCCGTCGGTACTTGTTTATGAGCTCGTCGGTCACGAAGGACCCGCACCAGCCACCGCGTTGCTCCGGTAGCATCTCAAAAGAGGAGGAGGCCGTGTTGGGCGGAAAGAAAGTGGCCGGCGGCGATAAGGAGAGGGAGCGCAAGAACAAGGAACGCTGGGGCACGAGGGGAAGATGAGCCGGAGGATGGACAAGTGTGGGAACCGATCCCCCTCACAACTCTATTTATCCCCGCAAGCGGCATCGTCGCCCCTTTGGCTTCTGCGCGACGCGTGGTGTCACGGAACCACAGCCGCATGACGCTTCGGCTCCAGATCCTCTGTGCCGTCGTAACTGCCACAGAAGATCCCTAGGCATTAGCAGGAGATGAGGCGTGCGCACTTGCCCCGAGGAAACGCTGTGGCAAGTTTGCGTGCGCAGATGCCAAAAGCTGACGAGGCGACGCGGAAGTAAAACTGACGCGACATGCGCTAGAGCCACAGTCGTGGGTGACGACATCAACGATGTCATCTAGCCAAACGTTTCATCTTCAGCTCTGCCAGCCGGTACCTACCTTCGCTGTTTACACCCAGTGGACGACCATCGATTCTGCAGCCGGTTAATTCCAGCCGGAAAGCAAAAGCAAAAGCCGTAGCCGGAGGAAATAAAGCAACCCTCTCAGGACAGGAAGGAGCACGGAAGATCTTGCCCACCGGCCAAGCCCATACGTGCTCGGGGACTAGTATCGGGGGGATAACCCCCGGATGGGGAAAGCCAGGCATAAGTAGGCCGACTCTAGAAGATGCAGGCCGCCTGGCCCCCAGGAAAGACAACTCTAGCCGATTGGCAAGCAAGCCCGGCTGGGCTTATAACCTTCCCGGCTGGCCCGTCTAGCCGGTGGCCAGAAGAACCGGCCGGGTGGCCATTCCCACCCGGCTCACCTCAGATTCGATGGAGAGCACGGAAGGACTGACATTCCGTGCGGGGTAATCTTCTGGCTCTCCCTCGTCATCAAGGAAGCTGGCATGCCATCATGACCAGCGCTACCCGACAAAGATAAAGCGAGACGGTCGGCTGGACTGGCGAAAGCAGTCCGGGTGACCGTTAAAGAAGGGGTGACGCCCCAAAGGAAGCCCGGGTGACCGCTAAAGATAAGGATGATGCTAAAAGAAGGGATCGGGTCTGGCCCACCGGCAATGGCCCTGCCCTGTAAACCCATATCCAAACAGTAAACCCTAGGACCCGATCTGTAATATGCCCCCCAGACCAGTATATAAGGGAGGGCAGAGCCAGGGTTCTAGGTAAGGCAACAATAGAAGGATAGAAGTGTTAGCATCAAGTTTCCATCTTCCTCTAGCCTCCGATAGTAGCTAAGGAAACAGCTCAAGGAGCATCTGTACTGAGCACCAAGCTCCCATACATAGTTCATCTTGCAGGGTATTTCGCCGAGAGGGGCCCCTCAACGAGAGGGCCCCCCCCTTATGTTTGCAGTGCACCGTGCCCAACCCATTGCGTGAGCCACCGAATGCATCCGTGTGTCCCTTCTTTTCCATCCCCGATGGCTCTGCTGTGTTCCACACCACGACAATTGGCGGTTCTCTATGATACGCATGTACTTACTATGACAAGAACTTACAAGTGACTGAAGTTGAGTAGCATGAGGAGCGGCCCTCGTACTCAAGGGACTTGGGATTTCCAGTTTATGGTCTGTCAAGCATATAACTCATATTGGACCTTACTTTCACCATTAACCATATAAATATGCCTATGATAGGGGCAATGAGAGATAAAAGCTAATGAGTACCTTACTTTCAGCATTTGGAAGCCTTTTAAACTTTTCAAAACCTTTTTCACTTCCTTGTTGAGTCACAACTTATTCTATGAGCACCCTCTTGAGAGCATAGTTGTCATTCTTGTGTTTGTCTCAAACTTGGTTAATTATGTCATGACTTTGATGCTTGTATCTCTGATATCTTTACTTATAATCTTCACTTGAACTTTAGAGGTGCCTTGGAATTTATATTGTGCTCTACATGTTGGAGATATGCCCTAGAGGCAGTAATAAATATGGTTATTATTATATCTTTGTTTTTATGATAAATGTTTACATTCATGCTATAATAGTATTAACAAGGAAACATTAATACTTGTGTGATTTGTAAACTTAAATTGAAGTCCCTAGTAAAGCCTCTTCATATTACTAGCTTGTTGGTTAATAAATGATTGTGGTTTCCCTATCATGAACATTGAGATGTTATTAACAACAAGATCATATTGTTAGGAGAATGATATAATGGACATACTCCTATAGATAAGCGTAGCATAAAGATCAAGTCATTTTAATAGTTCAATTGCTATATGCTTTCTGATACATAGTAACCTAATTCCTTCGACCATGAGATCATGCTTATCACCATCACCGGAAGGATGATTTGATGACATCAAACACCACACAGTAACTGGGTGGCTATAAAGGTGGCATTGAGTGTTCGGAAAGTATGGGTTGAGACACATGGATCAAGAGTGGGATTTGTCCATCCATTAGACGGATAGATATACTCTAGGCCCTCTCGGTGGAATGTCATCCAATTGGCTTGCAAGCATGTGACTGGCTCACAAGGGATCACATATCACGGGAACGAGAAGAGAGTACTTATCAGTAACGAGGTTGAACTAGGTGTGCAGAGATACCGACGATCAAAACCTCGGATAAGTAAACTATCGTGAGACAAGGGAAATTGGTATCGTATGTAAGTGGTTCGTTCGATCGCAAAGTAATCGTTGAAATATGTGGGAGATATATGAATTTCCAGATTCCTCTATTGGTTATTGTTCGGAGAAGTGTCTCGATCATGTCCGCATAATTCACGAACCGTAGGGAGACACACTTAAGGATTCGATGATTGTTGAGTAGTTATGGAATGATGAGTAAGAGACCGAATGTTGTTCGGAGTCTCGGATGGGATCCGGGATATCACGAGGAGATCCGGAATGGTCCGGAGAATAAGATTCATATAAGGAAAGTCCTGTTTCGGGGTTGGAGAATGGTTCCTGTGTTTTCATCGAGAATATTCTAGAAGGTTCCGTAAGGTTCGACACTCCGGAGGGGAAGGGTACATGAATGTGTCATAACAAGTTGGAATGGTTGCATCATGTACTAGGTGTCATCGCTGAGCAAAATAAAGGGATAAATCAAATCCTAGTTTGAAAAGTCAAACGCCAATTTGAAAAGTCAAACGACAAGTTTGCTTGGTGGAGGGAGAGTAGGAAACCTACTTGGGGAGGAAGTCCCTCTCCCTCCACCGCCGGCCTTGGAAGCCGAGTTGGGGAGGGATTCCCCTCCCCTTGGCCGTGCCCTCCCACCTATATAAGGAGGGGCAGGGCTGCCCCTCCAAGACTACACCTTGCCCTCTCCAAACCCTGCCCCTCCAAGTCTGGAACCGCCTCCAAATTTTTTTTCTGGCTATACTATTTTTTGACCCCGGGGATCACTTTTCTCCATCGGCCGTTATAGCAATATTTTTTTGGCGTCTACGCGCTTTCCGGAGCAAAATAAAAAAATTCGAATTTTTTTTTGGGGCTAACCTATTTTTAGACCCCGTAGATCAGTTCTAGACACTCGCCATCATAGTGATTTTTCACCTCTCGGTTCGCTTTTCAGGGTGCCATATCATCATACATTTCTTGTTGTGTCGCGTCGTGACATTGTTGGTGATCTAGGCTCGCGTCTCTAGTACGGGCTAGGCTAGGACCAGCACAGTACCGTTGTTGAGCATTCTTTCAACTTCTATATTGCTGTTTTGATAATTGCTAACCCCCTTTGCTAAGCCTTCCCAGAGCTCCACAGATACTCTCCACGTGCGGTGTTTCGACTCCTGGTAATCGCTTGGTTCAATCTCTGGACCCACTGATCCTCGTGGTTGCACATCGCCTTTTCCTGCTGTTTGGTAAGAACTTGTAAGAGCTTCGTATATTGCTTGACGGATTATGCGTGACTTCCACCATATTTCCGTACTATATACCTGTGCTTTTTAAGGACTAACCATGACAGATACTTCGCGGAACCCTGCCACAATGACGAACGAAGAACTACATGCCCACTTCTCCGCGCTCTTGGTCAGTCGCGCTGAAGACGTGGATACGCGCCTCGGGGAGTTTGACACCAAGCTCACCAACGCCGTGGACAAGATCGATGGACTCGAGAAATCCTTCAACGCCAAGCTTGACGTTCGGTTCAAGGAGCTTTTGAACCGATTGCCCGCACCCGCACCGGCACCCACACATGGCGCACGGCGCATTCCGATCATGGGTCGGACTGCTGGTTCGGCTGCCGCCGCACCCCCGGCGGCTACCGCTGCGGCTGACGCTCCTCAGACTTCCGCCGCGGCTGCTGCGACATTGGGGACAGACGACGGGTACTACTACGACCCCGACGACGACGATCTGTTTGACGAGGAGGTTGAACAACCTCCACAGGTACCTGCTGGTCGTCCCTGACATTACTGCCGCAAAGCTCGCCCACCGGTACGTGATGATGATCATGTTGCAAAGCTTAAATTAAATATTCCATCTTTTGAGGGTAAATATAATCCTGATGCATATCTTACATGGGAGATGGAAGTAGAACAACGTTTTGCATGCTTAAAATATCCTGAGAATATGCGTGTTAGTGCTGCTACATGTGAATTTACTAAATTTGCTTCCCTTTGGTGGTCTGAGTATTGTCATTTAAATCCTACTACTATTCCTAGTACTTGGACTGCTTTAAAAACTGCTATGCGTGTTCGTTTTGTACCTCCCACTTATCAACGTGATTTACTAAAGAATCTGACACGTTTAGAGCAAGGGAAAAATTCTGTAGAAGAGTATTATCAGGAATTGCAAACGGGGATGGTTCGGTGTGGTCTTGTTGAATCTAATGAACAAATGCTTGCACGTTTCTTTGGTGGATTAAACAAGGACATTCAGCACATATTAGATTATAAGGAATATAATTCTATCACTCGTTTGTTTCATCTTGCTTGCAAAGCTGAACGTGAAGTGCAGGATCGCCAAACACCATGGAGGAGGACTAATAATTCTGCAGGTCGCACATCCTCTTGGACATCCCGACAATCAGCGCCTCCTCGTGATTCGCCACCAGCTACTACCACATCCAAGGCCACCACAAGATTTCCAGCTGCTCCTCCACCATCATCCAATGCTCCTGCTCGTAGTGCATCTTCTATGGCTTCCACGGGTAAGACAAAGGATATACAATGCCGCAAGTGCTGGGGTTTTGGTCATATTGAGAGACAGTGCACAACACAACATGTGATGATGGTGCGAGAAGATGGTCAATACGATTCAGCGAGTGACTTCGATGAAGATACACTAGCCCTTATTTCTGCTCGAGATGGAGACAATTCTGATGCTGATGAAGAGCCAGAGGTAATGGGAGCTGAAGCTGCTGATCAATACAAGAGCTTAATTACACAACGTGTGTTGAGTGTGCAATTGAGCAAATCTGAGCAAGATCAATGCCACAACCTGTTCCAAACACGTGGTGTTGTCAAGGAAAGAGCTATACAGATCATCATTAATGGAGGGAGTTGTAATAATCTGGCCAGTGTTGACATGGTAGAGAAGCTTGCGCTTCCAACAAGACAATGCCCACATTCATATTACATCCAATGGTTTGAGAGTTCTCGCAAGATCAAGGTAACAAGAACGGTACGCGTGCATTTTACTATTGGTACATATTCTGATTTTGTTGATTGTGATGTTGTACCTATGCAAGCTTGTTCTTTGTTACTTGGTAGACCATGGCAATTTGATAGAGAATCTGTTCATAATGGCAAAACTAATCACTATTCTCTTATGCATGATGGAAAGAAAATTGGTCTAAAACCTATGACTCCCGAACAGATTTTAAAAGATGATCTTCCTAGAGCTAGTAGAGCTAAAACTGAGGAGAAAAATAAAAGTGAGAATCAGATTGTTGCTGCAGATTTTATACCACCAAAGAACACTAAATCTGATTCTACACATGCTACTGAAATTCGTTTGAAGAGTGTTGGAGATATGCCCTAGAGGCAATAATAAATATAGTTATTATTATATCTTTGTGTTTATGATAAATGTTTACATTCATGCTAGAATAGTATTAACAAGGAAACATTAATACTTGTGTGATTTGTAAACTTAATTTGAAGTCCCTAGTATAGCCTCTATACTTCACTAGCTTGTTGGTTGATTAATGATTGTGGTTTCCCTATCATGAACATTGAGATGTTATCAACAACAAGATCATATCGTTAGGAGTATGATATGGTGGACATACTCCTGTAGATAAGCATAGCATAAAGATCAAGTCATTTCAATAGTTCAATTGCTATATGCTTTCTGATACATAGTAACCTAATTCCTTCGACCATGAGATCATGCATATCACCTTTACCGGATGGATGCTTTGATGACATCAAACACCACACCGTAACTGGGTGGCTATAAAGGTGGAATTGAGTGTTCGGAAAGTATTGGTTGAAACACATGGATCAAGAGTGGGATTTGTCCATCCATATGACGGATAGATATACTCTGGGCCCTCTCGGTGGAATGTCATCCAATTAGCTTGCAAGCATGTGACTGGGTCACAAGGGATCACATATCACGGGAACGAGAAAAGAGTACTTATCGGTAACGAGGTTGAACTAGGTATGCAGAGATACCGACGATCATAACCTCGGATAAGTAAACTATCGTGAGACAAAGGGAAATTGGTATCGTATGTAAGTGGTTCATTCGATCGCAAAGTAATCGTAGAAATATGTGGGAGCCATATGAATTTCCAGATTCCTCTATTGGTTATTGTTCGGAGAAGTGTCTCGATCATGTCCGCATAATTCACGAACCGTAGGGAGACACACTTAAGGATTCGACGTTGTTTGAGTAGTTATGGTATTATGAGAAAGAGACCGAATGTTGTTCGGAGTCTCGGATGGGATCTGGGATATCACGAGGTGATCCGGAATGGTCCGGAGACTAAGATTCATATAAGGAAAGTCCCGTTTCGGAGTTCGGGAATAATTCCGGTGTTTTCATCGGGAATGTTCTAGAAGGGTCTGGATTGTCCGGCACTCCGGGGGGGGAGGGTACATGAATGTGTCATTGAATGATTGCATCATGTACTAAGTGTTCTTGCTGTTCCAAAAACTTGAAAGTCAAACTGCCAGTTTGAAAGTCAAACGGCTAAAACAGGAAACTGTGGGAAACAAGCAAGAGGAGTTTGAAACCAACTTGGAGGAGGAGTTCCTCTCCTCCAAGCCGGCGCCCAGCCCTAGGACGAGTTGGGGAGGGACTCACCTCCCTCCCTGGCGCGCCTAGCCCCTCCACCTATAAAAGGAGGGGCAGGGCCTCCTCCTTGAGACACAAGTTTGTACCTCTAATCTCCGGTTTAGAGCCGTTTGGTTTAGAGCTTCTAATTGCTTTAGCCTGCGGTTTAGAGCCTTCTAATTGGTGTGTCTAATCTCTAGACCACTAATAGCCCTCTCTCATAATCCACCATACTCGCTCCGGCTTAAGGCGAAGCCCTGCGGGATTTCCCCTCTACTTCCGGTACCACGCCGTTGTGCTGCCGGAATCGCGAGGAGAGTGCTACAACCTCCGCTGCCTGCTGGAACAAGGGAGAGGAAGGTCTTCGACTGCGGAAGCGCTGCCGGAACGCAGCGCCGGAAGGATCGTCCACACGATCTTGAGATCGGAAAGAGTACGACTACATCACCCACGAGAATCCGCTCTCGTTAAACACTTTGGAATCTTCGAGGGTAAGTTATTCCATCGACTCGTTGCTACAATCTAGTAGATAGATCTTGGCTTGTTTGTTTGTATGCGATAGAAATTTTTGTTTTCCATGCTACGAACCCCTACAGTGGTATCAGAGCCGTGTCTATATGTAGATCTGTTGCACGAGTAGAACACAATGGTCATTGTGGGCGTTGATACTTTTATTGTCGATTGCTTTTTGTGTACTTTGCATCTTGCGGTATGTTGGGATGAAGCGGCCCGGGCTAACCTTACATGACATCATTCATGAGACTTGCTCCACGCTTAACATGCAACTTGTATTGCATAAGTGGCTTTGCGGGTGCCTGTTTCTCCTAGCATAGTTAAGATCCAATTTACAACGGGTGATCAACAATGCTAGTATCAATGTTGTGGTTCTTGTTCGTAAGTTAGAACGACACTTATTGAAAGCCCCAAACCACGTAAAATATGCAAAGAAAGTAGAGGCGTCTAACTTTGTTTTGCAGGGGTGTGCAGTGATGTGATATGGCCATGATTGTGATTATATTTGATGTATGCAATGTTCCTTATTGTAAGTTGGCAACCGGCAGGAGCCATATGGTTGTCTTTAATTTATGTTAAGACCCGCGTGTCTATTCAAAGTAGTTGTAATAGTTGAAGCCGGTGGACGACAACCATGGTGAAGCGTCATTGACCTTGATGCAATGCCGGTGATGATGGAGATCATGTTCGTGCTTGAAGATGGAGATCGGAAGCACAAAGAAGAAAGGCCATATCATATCACATATTATGAATTGCATGTGATGTTAATCCTTTATGCATCTTGTATTGCTTAGTAGACGACGGTAGCATTATAAGATGATCCCTCATGCACATGAATTTCAAATCATAAAGTGTTCACCCTTAGTTAGCACCGTTGCTAAAGCTTGTTGTTTCGAAGCACCACGTGATGATCGGATGTGTTAGATTCTGCAAGTGTATACAACGTGAGCAAGCCAGATTTGCTCATGCAGAAACTAAGGTTTGATCTTGACGAGCCTAGCATGTACAGACATGGTCTCGGAACACGGATCACCGAAAGGTAAAGAATGAATCATATAGTAGATATGATGAACATGACGATTGTTCGCCATTGAAACTATATCAACTCTCGTGATGATCGGTGTTGATGTAGTGGATTTGGTCTGTGATCACTAAAACAATGTGAGGGATGTTGTTTTGAGTGGGAGTTCACCTAGTTTAATTTCATTAATTAATTTGAACTCAATTTGTCATAAACTTAGTCTAAACTATTGCAAATATGTTGTAGATCAATGGCAGCCCCTACCATCAATTTTAATGCGTTCCTAGATAAAGAAAAGTTGAAAAACAATGGAAGCAACTTCGCGGATTGGTTCCAATTTGAGGATTGTCCTCACAATTGGTAATTTGACCTATGTCTTTGGATGCACCATTGGGTGACCCACTGCGGTGATGCTTCCGATGAAGTAAAGAATGTTTACCTCACTCGGAAGAATCGATACTCCATAGTTCGGTGCTATCTTGTATGGTTTAGAATCGGAGCTTGTAAAAGGTTTGAAGAGTCAGACCCATATGATATTGTCGAGGATCTCAAATTAATTTTTGAGACTCATGCGGCAATTGAAAGCTATGAGGCTTCTGAAAAGTTCTTTAACTGCAAGATGGAAGAGGGCAGCTCCGTTAGTGAGCATGTGCTTAAGATGTCTGGGCACGCAAACAAACTTCAAAGCTTGGGTATAGTGATTCCTAATGCTTTGGGGATTTACCGTCCTCCTCCATCGCCACCAAGTTACAGGAACTTTGTGATGAACTACAACATGCAGAACATGAACAAAGAGTTACCAGAACTGTTTGCTATGTTAAAATCTGCAGAAGTGGAGATCAAGAAAGAGCACCAAGTGTTGATGGTCAATAAGACCACCAAACTCAAGAAGGGCAAGTCTAAGCAAAAGGGACACTTCAAGAAGGCTGGTAAAAAGGTTACCACGCCGGCGAAGAAAACCAAGGCTGGACCCAAGCCTGAAACTGAGTGCTTTTACTGCAAGGGAGAAGGTCACTGGAAGCGGAATTGCCCAAAGTACTTGGCGGATCTGAAGAACGGCAACATCAAGAAGAAAGGTATATCTGATATACATGTTATTGATGTGTATCTCACTAGTACCGTAGTAGTGCTGGTATTTGATCTTGGTTCGGTTGCTCATATTTGTAACTCAAACAGTCTTTATCAAATAAGCGGAAGCTAGCGAAGAACGAGGTGACGATGCGTGGGAAGCGGATCAAAGGTTGATGTGATCGCGGTCGCACGCTACCCTTCATCTACCATCGGGATTAGTTTTATACTTAAATAATTGTTATTTAGTGCATGCGTTGAGCATGAACATTATATCGGGATCTTGTTTATTGCGAGACGGTTACTTGTTTAAGTCAGAGAATAATGGTTGTTCGATTTATATGAGTAATATGTTTTATGCACATGCACCTTTGATAGATGGTCTATTCTTATTGAATCTCGATAGTGGAAATACACATATCAACAACATTGAGGCTAAACGTTTGAAATCAAGCGATAATTTGACCTATATGTGGCACTGTCGTCTTGGTCACATTGGAGTGAAGCGTATGAAGAAACTCCATTCCGATGGACTTCTTGAATCACTTGATTTTGAATCACTTGAAAGATGCGAAGCATGTCTGATGGGAAAAATGACTAAGACTCCATTTTCTGGTATGATGGAGCGAGCTACGGACTTATTGGAAATCATACATACCGATGTGTGTGGTCCAATGAGTGTAGCATCGCGCGGTGGTTATCGTTATGTTCTTACCTTCACAGATGACTTGAGTAGATATGGGTATATCTATTTCATGAAACATAAGTCCGAAACTTTCGAGAAGTTTAAGGAGTTTCAAAGTGAGGTAGAGAATCAACGTAACAAGAAGATTAAATTTCTACGTTCTGATCGTGGAGGTGAATATCTAAGTTACGAGTTTGGCGAGCATTTAAAGAAGTGCGGAATACTTTCACAATTGACACCGCCGGGAACACCACAGCGTAATGGTGTGTCCGAACGTCGTAATCGAACTCTCTTAGATATGGTTCGTTCTATGATGTCACTTACAGATTTACCGCTATCATTTTGGGGTTATGCATTAGAAACATCCGCATTCACTTTAAATAGGGCACCGTCTAAATCCGTTGAAACGACACCGTATGAATTATGGTTTGGGAAGAAACCTAAATTGTCGTTCCTTAAAGTTTGGGGATGCGAAGCCTATGTAAAGAAGTTACAGCCGGACAAGCTTGAACCCAAAGCGGAAAAATGCGTCTTCATAGGATACCCAAAGGAAACTATTGGGTATACCTTCTATCATAGATCCAAGGCAAAATCTTCGTTAAGAATGGATCCTTTCTAGAGAAGGAATTTCTCTCGAAAGAAGTGACTGGAAGGAAAGTAGAACTCGACGAGGTTGTCGAACCTTCTCTCGAAATTACGAGTAGCGCAAAGACGGAAGAAGTTCTGTGGTGCCTGCACCAATTAGAGAGGAAGCTAATGATGATGATCATGAAACTTCGGTTGAAGTTGCTCTGAGCCTCGGAGGTCAACGATAACTCGTACCACTCCAGTTGGTATGATTCCGTTATGAGTGTCATGTTGGTGGACAACACCGATGACCCGAGACATATGAGGAAGCGATGATGAGCCCAGATTCCAATAAATGGCAAGATGCCATGAAATCTGAGATTGGATCCATGTACGAAAACCAAGTATGGACTTTGGTGGACTTCTGGGATGGCCGGAAGGCTGTCGAGAACAAATGGATTTTCAAGAAGAAAACAGATCTTGATGGTAATGTTATCGTCTATAAAGCTCGACTTGTCGCAAAGGGTTTCGACAAATTCAAGGAGTTGACTACGATGAGACTTTCTCACCGATGTGAAGCTAAAGTCTGTGAGGATTATGTTAGCAATCGCTGCATATTATGATTATGAGATATGGCAGATGGATGTCAAAACAGCATTCCTCAATGGAGATATTGATGAAGAGTTGTATATGATGCAACCCAAAGGTTTTGTTGATCCGAAAGATGCTAACAAGGTATGCAAACTTCAAAGGTCCATCTATGGATTGAAGCAAGCATCCCGAAGTTGGAATCAACGTTTTGATAAGGTAATCAAAAGTTTTGGTTTTATACAAACTTATGGAGAAGCTTGTATTTACAAGAAAGTGAGTGGGAGCTCTGTAGCATTCTTAATACTATATGTGGATGACATATTGTTGATTTGGAATGATGTAGATCTTCTTAATAGTGTCAAGGAATATTTGAATAATAGTTTTTCAATGAAGGATCTTGGCGAAGCAGCTTACATATTAGGCATAAAGATTTATAGAGATAGATCGAAACGCCAAATATCATTGTCACAGAGTACATATTTGGACAAAGTTCTAAAGAGGTTTGGAATGGAAGAAAGCAAGAAAGGGTTCTTGCCCATGTTGCCCAATACGACCTTGAGTAAAACTCAAAGTCCGACATCGCGAAGATAGAGAAAGGATGAGTAAGACTCCTATGCCTCAGCCATAGGATCTCTAATGTATGCCATGCTATGTACTAGACCCGACATTGCATATCTCGTTAGTTTAACTAGCAGATATCAAAGTGATCCAGAGTGGATCATTGGACAATGATCAAAAACATCCTTAAGTACTTGAGAAGAACTAAGGATATGGTTCTTTCTTATGGAGGTGATGAACAACTCGTTGTTAATGGTTACACCGATGCTAGTTGGAACACCGATCCGGATGATTCTAAATCACAACTGGATACGTATTTATTTTGAATGGTGCAGATTAATGGAGGAGTGCAAAGCAAAGCGTTGTGGCGAGATCTTCAACTGAATCGGAATACATGGCTGCTTCGGAGGCTTCACAAGAAGCGATATGGATGAAAGAGTTCATTACAGAGCTGGGTGTGGTTCCTGGTGCGCTGGACCCAATGTCTATCTACTGTGATAACATGGGCGCCATAGCCAATGCGCAAGAACCAAGGTCACACAAGAAGCTTAAGCATATCAAGCTACATTTTCACGCTATTCGAGAACATATCCAGGATGGGGATATAAAGATTTGCAAAGTACACACAGATCTGAATGTGGCGGATCCGTTGACTAAACCTCTCCCGAGGGCAAAACATGACCAACACCAAACTGCCATGGGTGTTCGGTATATTACCATGTAATCTAGATTAGATGATTCTAGTGCAAGTGGGAGACTGTTGGAGATATGCCCTAGAGGCAATAATAAATATAGTTATTATTATATCTTTGTGTTTATGATAAATGTTTACATTCATGCTAGAATAGTATTAACAAGGAAACATTAATACTTGTGTGATTTGTAAACTTAATTTGAAGTCCCTAGTATAGCCTCTATACTTCACTAGCTTGTTGGTTGATTAATGATTGTGGTTTCCCTATCATGAACATTGAGATGTTATCAACAACAAGATCATATCGTTAGGAGAATGATATGGTGGACATACTCCTGTAGATAAGCATAGCATAAAGATCAAGTCATTTCAATAGTTCAATTGCTATATGCTTTCTGATACATAGTAACCTAATTCCTTCGACCATGAGATCATGCATATCACCTTTACTGGATGGATGCTTTGATGACATCAAACACCACACCGTAACTGGGTGGCTATAAAGGTGGCATTGAGTGTTCGGAAAGTATTGGTTGAAACACATGGATCAAGAGTGGGATTTGTCCATCCATATGACGGATAGATATACTCTGGGCCCTCTCGGTGGAATGTCATCCATTTAGCTTGCAAGCATGTGACTGGCTCACAAGGGATCACATATCACGAGAACGAGAAAAGAGGACTTATCGTTAACGAGGTTGAACTAGGTATGCGGAGATACCGACGATCATAACCTCGGATAAGTAAACTATCGTGAGACAAAGGGAAATTGGTATCGTATGTAAGTGGTTCATTCGATCGCAAAGTAATCGTAGAAATATGTGGGAGCCATATGAATTTCCAGATTCCTCTATTGGTTATTGTTCGGAGAAGTGTCTCGATCATGTCCGCATAATTCACGAACCGTAGGGAGACACACTTAAGGATTCGACGTTGTTTGAGTAGTTATGGTATTATGAGAAAGAGACCGAATGTTGTTCGGAGTCTCGGATGGGATCCGGGATATCACGAGGTGATCCGGAATGGTCCGGAGAATAAGATTCATATAAGGAAAGTCCCGTTTCGGAGTTCGGGAATAATTCCGGTGTTTTCATCGGGAATGTTCTAGAAGGGTCCGGATTGTCCGGCACTCCGGGGGGGAGGGTACATGAATGTGTCATTGAATGATTGCATCATGTACTAAGTGTTCTTGCTGTTCCAAAACTTGAAAGTCAAACTGCCAGTTTGAAAGTCAAACGGCTAAAACAGGAAACTGTGGAAAACAGGAAACTGTGGGAAACAGGAAACTGTGGGAAACAAGCAAGAGGAGTTTGAAACCAACTTGGAGGAGGAGTTCCTCTCCTCCAAGCCGGCACCCAGCCCTAGGCCGAGTTGGGGAGGGACTCCCCTCCCTCCCTGGCGCGCCTAGCCCCTCCACCTATAAAAGGAGGGGCAAGGCCTCCTCCTTGAGACACACAAGTTTCTACCTCTAATCTCCGGTTTAGAGCCGTTTGGTTTAGAGCTTCTAATTGCTTTAGCCTGCGGTTTAGAGCCTTCTAATTGGTGTGTCTAATCTCTAGACCACTAATAGCCCTCTCTCATAATCCACCATACTCGCTTAAGGCGAAGCCTCATGGATTTCCCTCTACTTAGGTACCACGCCGTTGTCTAGGAATCGCGAGGAGAGTGCTACAACCTCCGCCCTCTTTGGAACAAGGGAGAGGAAGGTCTTCGTCAGTACCGAACGTGTGACCGATCATGGAAGCGCCACGAACGCAGCTTGGGAAGGATCGTCCACACGATCTTGAGATCGGAAAGAGTACGACTACATCACCCACGAGAATCCGCTCTCGTTAAACACTTTGGAATCTTCGAGGGTAAGTTATTCCATCGACTCGTTGCTACAATCTAGTAGATAGATCTTGGCTTGTTTGTTTGTATGCGATAGAAAATTTTTGTTTTCCATGCTACGAACCCCTACAAAGAGTCCATGTATGCTTGCAAATAAAATTGATATTGCTGAACTAGATGTAAACAATACTCAATGTTATGCAATTGTCTGCAAAGAGGTTTTGTTTTCATTTGAGGATATGCCTCCTTCTTTGCCACCCGCTGTTGCTAACCTTTTGCAGGAATATGAGGACGTCTTTCCCGCTGAGTTGCCACCAGGACTACCTCCTATTAGAGGAATTGAGCACCAAATTGATCTAATTCCTGGTGCCACGTTGCCCAACCGCGCGCCATATAGAACCAATCCAGAGGAGACAAAGGAGATACAACGCCAAATTCAGGAACTACTCGACAAAGATCATATTCGTGAGTCCCTTAGCCCCTGTGCTGTTCCTATTATTTTGGTACCTAAGAAAGATGGTTATTCGCGCATGTGTACTGATTGTAGAGCTATCAATAATATTACTATTCGATATCGTCATCCTATTCCACGTTTAGATGACATGCTTGATGAATTGAGTGGCTCTACCATGTTTTCTAAAGTTGATTTGCGTAGTGGTTACCACCAGATTCGTATGAAATTAGGAGATGAATGGAAAACAACATTTAAAACTAAGTTCGGTTTATATGAGTGGTTAGTAATGCCGTTTGGTTTAACTAATGCACCTAGCACTTTCATGAGATTAATGAACGAAGTTTTACGTGCTTTCATTGGATGTTTTGTGGTAGTCTACTTTGATGATATTCTGATTTATAGCAAATCTTTAGAGGATCATTTGGACCATTTACGTGCTGTTTTCAATGCTTTACGTGATGCACGTTTGTTTGGTAACCTTGAGAAGTGCACCTTTTGCACCAATCGAGTTGCGTTTCTTGGCTATGTTGTTACATCACAGGGTATTGAAGTGGATCCAGCCAAGATTGAAGCTATTGAGAACTGGCCGCAGCCCAAGACGGTCACACAAGTGAGGAGTTTTCTTGACCTCGCTGGTTTTTATAGGCGCTTTGTCAAAGACTTTGGATCAATTGCCGCGCCGCTGAATGAGCTTACCAAGAAGGATGTGACCTTTGTTTGGGGCGATGCACAACAACATGCCTTCGTCATATTGAAAGATAAGCTAACACATGCTCCCTTACTCCCACTTCCTGATTTTACTAAGACTTTTGAGCTTGAATGTGATGCTAGTGGAATTGGTTTGGGAGGGGTGTTATTACAAGAGGGAAAACCTGTTGCATATTTTAGCGAGAAATTGAGTGGGGCTAGTCTGAACTATTCTACTTATGATAAAGAATTATATGCGTTGGTTCGGACATTAGAAACTTGGCAACATTATCTATGGCCTAAGGAATTTGTTATTCATTCTGATCATGAATCTTTGAAGCATATTCGTAGTCAAGCTAAGTTGAATCGTCGTCATGCAAAGTGGGTTGAATTTATTGAGTCTTTTCCTTATGTTATCAAACACAAAAAGGGTAAAGATAATATTATTGTTGATGCTTTGTCGCGCCGTTATGCTTTGTTATCTCAACTTGACTTCAAAATATTTGGATTGGAAACTATTAAGGAACAATATGTGCATGATGCCGAATTTAAAGATGTGTTGCAGAATTGTAGAGATGGTAGAACTTGGAACAAGTTCGTCTTCAATGATGGATTTGTGTTCCGTGCTAACAAACTATGCATTCCAGATAGTTCTGTTCGTCTTTTGTTGTTACAGGAGGCGCATGGAGGAGGATTGATGGGACACTTTGGTGTCAAGAAGACGGAGGATGTTCTTGCTGCACACTTCTTTTGGCCACGTATGCGTCGAGATGTTGAGAGATTTGTGGCACGCTGCACTACTTGTCAAAAAGCTAAGTCTCGCCTTAATCCACATGGTTTATATATGCCTCTTCCTGTTCCTAGTGTTCCTTGGGAGGATATTTCTATGGACTTTGTTTTGGGATTGCCACAAACACAGAAGGGGAGGGATAGTATTTTTGTTGTTGTGGATCGGTTTTCTAAGATGGCACACTTTATTCCTTGTCATAAAACGGATGATGCTGCGCATATTGCTGATTTGTTCTTTCATGAAATTGTTCGTTTGCATGGTGTGCCAAATACTATTGTTTGTGATCGTGATACTAAATTTCTTAGCCAGTTTTGGAGATGTTTATGGGCTAAGTTGGGGACTAAATTGCTCTTTAGTACTACATGTCATCCCCAAACTGATGGTCAAACTGAAGTAGTAAATAGAACTTTGTCTACTATGTTACGGGCTGTTTTAAAGAAGAACTTAAAATTGTGGGAAGAGTATTTACCTCATATAGAATTTGCTTATAATCGGTCATTGCATTCTACCACAAAGATGTGCCCATTTGAGATTGTGTATGGTTTTGTTCCTCGTGCACCTATTGATTTATTGCCTTTATCTTCTTCGGTGCAACATAATTTGGATGCTACACAACGCGCTGAAATGATATTAAACTTGCATCAGACTACTAAAGATAACATTGAACACATGAATGCTAAGTATAAACTTGCTGGGGATAAAGGGAGGAAGCATGTTGTGTTTGATGTTGGAGATCTTGTTTGGTTACATTTGCGTAAAGATCGTTTTCCTGATTTACGCAAGTCTAAGTTAATGCCACGTGTTGCTGGTCCCTTTAAAGTGTTAGAGAAAATCAATGATAATGCATATAAACTTGAGTTGCCTGCAGACTTTGGTACGGTTAGTCCTACATTTAACATTGCAGATTTGAAGCCTTACTTTGGTGAGGAAGATGAGATTGCGTCGAGGACGACTTCAATTCAAGAAGGGGAGCATGATGTGGACATCCCTACTATTGATACAACCGTTGTACCTACAGCAACACACATACAAGGACCCATCACAAGATCTCGTGCCAAACAACTTAACTATCAGGTACTTTCGTTTCTTGGAACTATTCCTCACATACATGAGAATATGATGCTGCCTAAATCAGATATATTTCTTACTCTTAGGAATGATGGACCAAGCATGGATGAGAGGGACAAGCATTGGAGCATGGCCATGCATGGAGATGGCAGCAAGCATGTGATGATCCAAGAGAAGGCCACAGATGAAGATTTCAGAACTTTGAGGCCACCATAATGAAGAAAGAAGGCTTGGACGAAATATTCAAGATCAATACTTTACGAATTCGTCCATAGCTTAATATGGTGCTGCGACACCTTTATTTTGGGACAGGCCCATGTAATTTTCGCAGGATTTTAATTATCCACTTTTTAGAGTCCGTATTTGAGGGGAAAAGGACTTTTAGGGTTGGATTCGGCCACCACTTCCATGGCTGGCCGAAACCCCACCTTTTCGCCCTTAAATACTCCCCATAGCCGACCCCCTAGACTCGGTTTTTGTTTAGACATTAAGTTAGCCATAGTCGCAACTTTGCCAAGGATCGAGCGTCGCAGAGGCCTCTTGTACTTCACACCTATTCAGGATCCCACCTCTTCAATAAAGCTTTCCTCTTAATCCGCAATATCTTGATTGCAATATTGGTTCTTACTTGTTCTCGATTTCAGGTAGGAATGAAGACCCTCGCTGGTCAGGCTGATCGTGTTCCCGTAGGATCGGTAACCTCCAGGAGATTGGCCTAGCGATTGCATTGGCGCTCGTGCTCGCACGTGTAGTCGGATCGTCAAGCCCGAACTCCACCAAATCGACTATCATCATCTCATCGAAAGATCGGACACCTTTGCCCTATCAAAGCGGCCTGGGCTAACCTTACATGACATCGTTCATGAGACATTCTCCATGCTCAACATGCAACTTGTATTGCATAAGTGGCTTTGCGGGTGTGTGTCTCTCCCATTATAGTATAGACCCAGTTTACAACAGGCACTTGATAGTTCAAACATTAACGTTGTGGTTCTTGTTCGTAAGTTAGATCGACACTTATTGAAAGCCCCAAACCATGTAAAACATGCAAAGAAATTAGAGGCGTCTAACTTTGTTTTGCAGGGGTGTGCTGTGATGTGATATGGCCATGATTGTGATTATATTTGATGTATGCAATGTTCCTTATTGTAAGTTGGAAACCGGCAGGAGCCATATGGTTGTCTTTAATTTTTATTAAGACTCGCGTGTCTATTCAAAGTAGTTGTAATAGTTGAAGCTGGTGGACGACAACCATGGAGCAGCGTCATTGACCTTGATGCAATGCCGGTGATGATGGAGATCATGTTCGTGCTTGAATATGGATATCGGAAGCACAAAGAAGAAAGGCCATATCATATCACATATTATGAATTGCATGTGATGTTAATCCTTTATGCATCTTGTATTGCTTAGTTAATGACGATAGCATTATAAGATGATCCCTCATGCACATAAATTTCAAGTTCTAAAGTGTTCATACTTAGTAAGCACCGTTGCTAAAGCTTGTTGTTTCGAAGCACCATGTGATGATCGGTTGTGTTAGATTCTGCAAGTGTATACAACGTGAGCAAGCCAGATTTTCTCATGCGGAAGCTAAGGTTTGATCTGGACGAGCCTAGCCTGTACAGACATGGTCTCGGAACACAGATCACCGAAAGGTAAAGCATGAATCATATAGTAGATATGATGAACATGTCGATTGTTCGCCATTGAAGCTACATCAACTCTCGTGATGATCGGTTTTGATGTGGTGGATTTGGTTCGTGTGATCACTAAAACAATGTGAGGGATATTGTTTTGAGTGGGAGTTCACCTAGATTAATTTAACTATTAATTAGAACTCAATTTGTCATAAACTTAGTCTAAACTATTGCAAATATGTTGTAGATCAATGGCGAACCCTACCATCAATTTTAATGCGTTCCTAGAGAAAGAAAAGTTGAAAAACAATGGAAGCAACTTCGCAGATTGGTTCCGCAATTTGAGGATTGTCCTCAATGCTGGTAATTTGACCTATATCTTTGGATGCACATTTGGGTGACCGCTGCGGTGATGCAACCGATGAAGTAAAGAACGTTTACCTCGCTCGAAGAATCGTACTCCACGATTCTCTGCTATCTTGTATGGTTTGGAATCGGAGCTTGAAAGGTTTGAGAATTCAGACCCACATGATATTGTCCGTGAACTCAAATTGATTTTTGAGACTCACGCGGCAGTTGAGAGCTATGAGGCTTCTGAAAAGTTCTTTAACTGCAAGATGGAAGAGGGCAGCTCCGTTAGTGAGCATGTGCTTAAGATGTCTGGGCACGCAAACAAACTCCAAAGCTTGGGTATAGTGATTCCTAATGCTTTGAGGATTTACCGTGTCCTCCAATCACTACCACCAAGTTACAAGAACTTTGTGATGAACTACAATATGCAAAGCATGAGCAAGCAGTTGCCAGAACTGTTTGCTATGTTAAAATCTGCAGAAGTGGAGATCAAGAAAGAGCACCAAGTGTTGATGGTCAATAAGACCACCAAATTCAAGAAAGGCAAGTCTAAGTAAAAGGGACACTTCAAGAAGGGTGGTAAGAAAGTTACCGCACCGATGAAGAAGACCAAGGCTGGACCTAAGCCTGATACTGAGTGCTTTTACTGCAAGGGAGAAGGTCACTGGAAGCGGAATTGCCCAAAGTACTTGGAGGATTTGAAGAACGGCAACATCAAGAAGAAAGGTATATCCGATATACATGTTATTGATGTGTATCTCACTAGTACTCGTAGTAGTGCCTGGGTATTTGATACTGGTTCGGTTGCTCATATTTGTAACTCGAAACAGGTGCTGCAGAATAGACGGAAGCTAGCGAAGAACGAGGTGACGATGCGCATGGGAAATGGATCAAAGGTTGATGTGATCGCGGTCGGCACGCTACCTCTTCATCTAACATCGGGATTAGTTTTATACTTAAATAATTGTTATTTGGTTCCTGCGTTAAGCATGAACATTATATCGGGATCTTGTTTATTGCGAGACGGTTACTTGTTTAAGTCCGAGAATAATGGTTGTTCGATTTATATGAGTAATATGTTTTATGCACATGCACCTTTGATAGATGGTCTATTCTTATTGAATCTCAATAGTGGAAATACACATATTAATAACATTGAAGCTAAACGTTTGAAATCGAGCGATAACTCGACCTATATGTGGCACTGTCGTCTTGGTCACATTGGAGTGAAGTGTATGAAGAAACTCCATTCCGATGGACTTCTTGAATCACTTGATTTTGAATCACTTGAAATATGCGAAGCATGTCTGATGGGAAAAATGACTAAGACTCCATTTTCTGGTATGATGGAGCGAGCTACGGACTTATTGGAAATCATACATGCCGATGTGTGTGGTCCAGTGAGTGTAGCGTCGCGCGGTGGTTATCGTTATGTTCTTACCTTCACGGATGACTTGAGTAGATATGGGTATATCTATTTCATTAAACATAAGTCCGAAACTTTCAAGAAGTTTAAGGAATTTCAAAGTGAGGTTGAGAATCAACGTAACAAGAAGATTAAATTTCTACGTTCTAATCGTGGAGGTGAATATCTAAGTTACGAGTTTGGCGAGCATTTGAAGAAATGCGGAATACTTTCACAATTGACACCACCGGGAACACCACAGCGTAATGTGTATCCAAACGTCGTAATCGAACTCTCTTAGATATGGTTCGTTCTATGATGTCACTTACAGATATACCGCTATCATTTTGGGGTTATGCATTAGAAACAGCCGCATTCACTTTAAATAGGGCACCATATAAATCCGTTGAAACGACACCGTATGAATTATGGTTTGGGAAGAAACCTAAATTGTCGTTCCTTAAAGTTTGGGGTTGCGAAGCCTATGTAAAGAAGTTACAGCCGGACAAGCTTGAACCCAAAGCGGAAAAATGCGTCTTCATAGGATACCCAAAGGAAACTATTGGGTATACCTTCTATCATAGATCCGAAGGAAAAATCTTTGTTGCCAAGAATGGATCCTTTCTAGAGAAGGAATTTCTCTCGAAAGAAGTGACTGGAAGGAAAGTAGAACTCGACAAGGTTGTCGAACCTTCTCTCGAACTTGCGAGTAGCGCAGCACCGGAAGAAGTTCCTGTGGTGCCTGCACCAATAAGAGAGGAAGCTAATGATGATGATCATGAAACTTCGGTTGTAGTTGATACAGAGCCTCGCAGGTCAACGAGAACTCGTACCACTCCTGATTGGTATGATCCCGTTATAAGTGTCATTTTGGTGGACAACACCGATGACCCCGCGACGTATGAGGAAGCGATGATGAGCCCAGATTCCAATAAATGGCAAGAATCCATGCAATCCAAGATTGGATCCATGTACGAAAACCAAGTATGGACTTTGGTGGACTTACCGGATGGCCGGAAGGATGTTGAAAAAAAATGGATTTTCAAGAACAAAAGATATGCTGATGGTCATGTTACTGTCTATAAATCTCGACTTGTCGCAAAAGGGTTACGACAAATTCAAGGAGTTGACTACGATGAGACTTTCTCACCTATAGCGAAGCTAATGTCTATGAGGATTAAGTTAGCAATCGCTGCATATTATGATTATGAGATATGGAAGATGGATGTCAGAACAGCGTTTCTCAATGGAGACATTGATGAAGAGTTGTATATGATGCAACCCAAAGGTTTTTTCGATCCTAAAGATGCTAACAAGGTATGCAAACTTCAACCGTCCATATATGGATTGAAGCAAGCATCCCGAAGTTGGAATCAGCGTTTTGTAAAGGTGATCAAAAGTTTTGGTTTTATACAAACTTATGGAGAAGCTTGTATTTACAAGAAAGTGAGTGGGAGCTCTGTAGCATTCTTAATACTATATGTAGATGACATATTGTTGATTGGGAATGATGTAGACCTTCCTAATAGTGTCAAGGAATATTTGAATAACAGTTTTTCAATGAAAGATCTTGGCGAAGCAGCTTACATATTAGGCATAAAGATTTATAGAGATAGATCAAGACGCCTAATATCATTGTCACAAAGTACATATTTGGACAAAGTTCTAAAGAGGTTTGGAATGGAAGATAGAAAGAAAGGGTTCTTGCCCATGTTGCCCAATATGACGTTAAGTAAAACTCAAAGCCCAACAACGGCAGAAGATAGAGAAAGGATGAGTAAGACTCCCTATGCCTCAGCCATATGATCTATAATGTATGCCATGCTATGTACTAGACCCGACATTGCATATGCTATTAGTTTGACTAGCATATATCAAAGTGATCCAGGAGTGGATCATTGGACAGCGGTCAAAAACATCCTTAAGTACTTGAGAAGAACTAAGGATATGGTTCTTTCTTATGGAGGTGATGAACAGCTCGTTGTTAATGGTTACACCGATGCTAGTTGGAACACCGATCCAGATGATTCTAAATCTCAATCTGGATACGTATTTACTTTGAATGGTGCAGCAGATAGCTGGAGGAGTGCTAAGCAAAGCGTTGTGGCGAGATCTTCAACTGAATCGGAATACATGGCTGCTTCAGAGGCTTCACAAGAAGCGATATGGATGAAGGAGTTCATTACAGAGCTCGGTGTGGTTCCAAGTGCGCTGGACCCAATGTCTATCTACTGTGATAACATGGGTGCCATAGCCAATGTGCAAGAACCAAGGTCATACAAGAAGCTGAAGCACATCAAGCTACGTTTTCACGCTATTCGAGAACATGTCCAAGATGGTGACATAAAGATTTGCAAAGTACACACATATCTGAATGTGGCGGACCCGTTGACTAAACCTCTCCTGAGGGCAAAACATGACCAACACCAAACTGCCATGGGTGTTCGGTATATTACCATGTAATCTAGATTAGATGACTCTAGTGCAAGTGGGAGACTGTTGGAGATATGCCCTAGAGGCAGTAAGAAATATGGTTATTATTATATCTTTGTGTTTATGATAAATGTTTACATTCATGATATAATAGTATTAACAAGGAAACATTAATACTTGTCTGATTTGTAAACTTAAATTGAAGTCCCTAGTAAAGCCTCTTCATATTACTAGCTTGTTGGTTAATAAATGATTGTGGTTTCCCTATCATGAACATTGAGATGTTATTAACAACAATATCATATCGTTAGGAGAATGATATAATGGACATACTCCTATAGATAGGCGTAGCATAAAGATCAAGTCATTTTAATAGTTCAATTGCTATATGCTTTCTAATACATAGTAACCTAATTCTTTCGATCATGAGATCATGCTTATCACCATCACCGGAAGGATGCTTTGATGACATCAAACACCACACCGTAACTGGGTGGATATAAAGGTGGCATTGAGTGTTCGGAAAGTATGGGTTGAGACACATGGATCAAGAGTGGGATTTGTCCATCCATATGACGGATAGATATACTCTGGGCCCTCTCGGTGGAATGTCATCCAATTGGCTTGCAAGCATGTGACTGGCTCACAAGGGATCACATATCACGGGAACGAGAAAAGAGTACTTATCAGTAACGAGGTTGAACTAGGTATGTAGAGATACCAACGATCAAAACCTCGGATAAGTAAACTATCGTGAGACAAAGGGAAATTGGTATCGTATGTATGTGGTTCGTTCGATCGCAAAGTAATCGTTGAAATATGTGGGAGCCATATGAATTTCCAGATTCTTCTATTGGTTATTTTTCGGAGAAGTGTCTCGATCATGTCCGCATAATTCACGAACCGTAGGGATACACACTTAAGGATTCGATGATTGTTGAGTAGTTATGGAATGATGAGTAAGAGACCGAATGTTGTTCGGAGTCTTGGATGGGATCCGGGATATCACGAGGAGACCCGGAATGGTCCGGAGAATAAGATTCATATAAGGAAAGTCCTGTTTCGGGGTTGGAGAATGGTTCCGGTGTTTTCATCGGGAATATTCTAGAAGGTTCCGGAAGGTCCGACACTCCGGAGGGGACGGGTACATGAATGTGTCATAACAAGTTAGAATGGTTGCATCATGTACTAGGTGTCATCGCTGAGCAAAATAAAGGGATAAATCAAATCCTAGTTTGAAAAGTCAAAACAAATTTGAAAAGTCAAACGACAAGTTTGCTTGGTGGAGGGAGAGTAGGAAACCTACTTGGGGAGGAAGTCCCTCTCCCTCCACCGCCGGCCTTGGAAGCCGAGTTGGGGAGGGACTCCCCTCCCCTTGGCCGCGCCCTCCCACCTATATAAGGAGGGGCAGGGCTGCCCCTCCAAGACTACACCTTGCCCTCTCCAAACCCTAGCCCTAAGCCGCCGGCGCCACCACCTCCTACTGCCGACGCCTAGGGCAAACCCTAGCCGCCGACTTGGGCTTCCCCAAGCTCTAGCCGCCGGCCTATCCCTCTCTCCTTGGTGTGTCTAAACCCTAGATCACCGAGGCCTCTCTCATAGTCCACCATACTCGCTTCGGCTTAAGGCGAAGCCCTGCGAGATCTCCCCTCTACTTCTGGTACCACGCCGTCGTGCTGCCGAAATCGCGAGGAGAGTGCTACAACCTCCGCTGCCTGCTGGAAAAAGGGAGAGGAAGGTCTTCGTCGAGTACCGAACGTGTGATCGACTGCGGGAGCACTGCCGGAACGCAGCGCTGGAAGGATCGTCTACACGATCTTGAGATCGGCAAGAGTACGACTACATCACCCACGAGAATCCGCTCTCGTTAAACACTTTGGAATCTTGGAGGGTGAGTTATTCCATCGACTCGTTGCTACAATCTAGTAAATAGATCTTTGCTTGTTTGTTTGTATGCGGTAGAAATTTTTTGTTTTCCATGCTACGAACCCCTACACTACAAACAAAGGCAAGCGAGATACCACTCTATCAAACCTTATTATGAGCATTGCAATGTTGCTTATGTTTATGTTTCATGCTACTTATTATTTTTGAGTTGGTTTCTCTTCATAGCTTGCAATGACTATTGAGTAGACTTAGTTGCATACTTAATATTATGAATGGTTTAAGTATCTACTCCTATGAGAATATATACATCATATGAAGCAAATGTGTTCGTGAAAGTTCTTTTATCTCACTCAGTTTTCAACTGAATTGCTTGAGGACAAGCAATAAGCTAAGCTTGGGGGGGAGTTGATACGTCCAAAACGTATCTACTTTCCTGAACACTTTTGCTATTGTTTCTCCTCTAAAATTGTGTGATTTGGATACAACTAACACGGACTGACGCCGTCAGCAGAATTACCTTGGTGTCTAGTTTTTGTGCAGAAAATCAACTATTAGGAAAAATCCTGGAAAATATGCCAAAAATCCTATTTCACCAGAAGATCCAAGGAGCCAGGGTACGAGACGGAGGGGATCCCTGGGTGGCCCACACCCCCTGCCGCGTGGGTGGGCCCACCCCTCGCCTAGGAGGGATGTGGCCAGCCCAGGCACCCCCTCGGCCTCTCTCTTTGCCTATAAGATGCCTTCTGACCTTAAAACTCATGGGGGGGGGGGTTCGACGTTTTTCCAGAAAGAGTTCCGCTGCGCCGCCACCACCAGAAACCGTGATTCGGAACCAGAAACTCTGTTTTGGCACCCTGCCGGGACGGGGAATTTGGGGAAGATCATCGCCATCGTCATCACCAACGCCTCTCCATCAACCATCAATGTTTCCCTCATCCATGAGTGAGTAATCCCCCGCTGTAGGCTATGGGGATGGTAGGGATTGGATGCGTTCTATCTTGTAACCGAATAAGATTGTTAGGGCATGGTTCCTAGTATCTCTATTAGTGCTATTTGACTTTGTTGCAACTTGTTGTGCTTAATTCTTGTCACTAGGGCCCAAGTGCCATGATCTCAGATCTGAACTTATTATTGAATCTTTATGATAATATTGTTTATGATCTTAGCTGCAAATTGTGTACACATATCATTGTCCGGATCCAAAGGCCCCGAAGTGACAAAAATTAGGACAACCGAAGGGGATGGCTGTGATGTGAGGATCACATGTGTTCACGAAGTGTTATTCCTTTGCTCCGGTGCTCTATTAAAAGGAGTACCTTAATTGCCAGTAGTTCCCTTGAGGCCCCACTTCAACGGGCTGGCAGGACAAAAGATGTTGTGCAAGTTCTCATTGCGAGAACGTACGACTATATATGGAGCACATGCCTATGATTGTTTAGTACTTGGATGCTTATTTTTATTTATCTGCAATTTCCCTAGATCTTGAAGTTACATGTTTAGACTTGTCCATGCAACGCCCGTCCATCTATCCCTATGCCTACCGCACTCATATCCTACTATTTGCTACTACTATTACTATTTCTCCTATTTTACTGCTGCCGTTGCTACTACAAACTATTGCTACTGATAAAATTCTGTGAGCAAGAACTATTTCCAGGTGCAGCTGAATTGACAACTCAATTGTTAAAGCTTGCAAGTATTCTTTGGCTCCCCTTGTGTAGAATCAATAAATTGGGTAATACTACCCTCGAAGACTATTGCGATCCCCTATACTTGTGGGTCATCAGGTACTTAGGCCAGATTCTTGTCATGTTAATAAGTTATATTGCATGTATGCATATTGTGTTAATATGTCATTCTACCTGAAAACCTGCCATGACATTTCCATTCATGTTTGGTTGTGTTTCTATGTACGAATGCTTAATTCAGAAAATGTCCATCTTATCATTTTTAATAGTATCTTTTTGGTGTTTTCAACTGCTTTCATCCATCCAAACCAGCTAGCTAGTTTGAATGATACATCTGGTCATTTTTAATGTTATTTTTTTGGTGTTTTCCAAGTGCTTTCGTCGTTCCAAACCAGCTAACTCAGTTTAAATGTTATGACTTAATGCAGAGAAATGAGAATGGAGTATAAGGACCAGAGTTCCAGCTGTTGGACTCAGATACTACTGGCAGATTGACCAGGAGTCGAACCCGCTTGAGAAGAAGCAACTCTTAGCCTGAACGAGCTACTGTAAGTTCATACTTACTTAAAGTTTACACGTCATCCTTAAAGCTTTTTGGCTTGTGGACAAGGTCCACTATGTATATACATAGTAGATCTTAAGTTGCACTTTTTGGCTTATGGGGTGGTTTATTCATACATAGTGAATGTCTAGCACGTGCAGCGTTGGATATTTGTGGTGTCTATAGTCTTTTTCACTGGTGAGGGTGAGTCTAGCAAGTTTTTGTGGACCCTGGGTCTAGTACAAGACCCATGCCTTTATTGTTTTTTCTACTCGGATGAGTGGGTCCCCTATCTAGTGCAAATGGTGGAGAAGATTTTATTTTCTTAGACGCGAGCCTAGTAAATTTCTTACCCACGTCTAGTATGCTTGCTCTTAAATGATCTCTAATTTATACAATACTACTTTTCCCCTTGTTCTTTGTGTTAACCCCTTTCACCTTATTCTACATGCTGCAGTTAAAACGAAGCAGGAGTCCTCGAAAGGCAGGACTGAAAGTTGTGATCCCTCTTCTCATTCATCCTCCCATTGTATTTCTGAAGCAAACAACTTATTTACCACTTCACCTAGTACAACTCCTGCAGGAGATATATATATATATACGAAGGTTGTGTTACTTGCAGAAAGAAAGGGTCTAGCTGCCCTTAGACCTATAGCTGAATGTTGAAGAAGAGGACAAATGATACATTGAAGCGAATTTCCATGTACCGATCTCTTTTTGAGGATACCAACCCTTTGTAATTTTTATAATGTAGATCTTGTTTAATGATGTGTTGTAATAAACTTTTATTGTTGCAATAAGTAGTTTAAATTTACGCATGTGTATTAATTGTCGTCTTGGCAGTCGTGTGCTGTTCTGCAAAATAAGTCGTCGGTTCCAAAAAAGGCCAAAACAGTAACATGCTGGAATAGAATGATCCATGAAATGACGCATAGAGGTGAACATGAACAATAATGAAAGTAACAGTTAAAGGACGGAGCAGTGATCGGCCCGATCAGTACGGGACCAAAATCCTAATGGGATGCAAAAGTAACATGCCTGAATACTAATAGTACCAAACAGTAATGGGCTCGATTTTCAGCAGGCCTGAACAGTAAAAGGCTAGAAATGTAGCAGGCTAGAACAGTAACATGCTAGATTTCTAGCAGACTGGAACAATAGAATGCCATATTTATAGGAGGCCGGAACTAAAAGGACATTTACTGTCATAATCCCTTTTGGTGTTTATTAACAACAAGTAGATCATTTTATAGTATGCTATTGTCTACAGGCTGATATAATGCAAAGTGAAAAGGACCCATGCTCTCAGGAAAGTTCCCTACAAGATTTACATATTCCTGGGAATTCCAGACCGGAGTCTCCGGTCTGGATGGACCGGAGTCTCGGGTGTGGTCCGGAGTTTCCCCAGGAATCCCCGGAGGGGGCTCCAGATTTCTGCGTGGGACAGTCTGATAGGGGGTCCAGAGAAAGGTCCGGAGACTATTCGGAGTCTCTAGTCCAAGCCTCAGACCGGAGTCTCCGGTGTGGCTGGACTGGAGTCTCCGGTCCACTTGGCTCATAGGAGGGCTCGGACATTCTGTATGCTGGTCCGGTGGCTGGTCCGGAGTTGGTCCGGATTCTCCGGTGCAGACCAGAGTCTCCGGTCTGCACACCGGAGTCTCCGGTCTAACTTTTCTCCAACGGTCAGAAAACGGTTCAGTGGAGGGGGCTGCTTATAAATAGTGGACCTTATCCCCTTCCTCTAGCTGCTCGACTCACTCAAGAACACTACCCCCATTTGAGCCACCAAATCAACAAGATATCTTCATCCAACCATCCAAAGTCATTGATCTTTGGAGAATCGAAGGAGGAGGCCTTGATCTACAGCTTCACCAAGAGACATCTTCATTTCCCCCTCATTCACTTGAGGGCCCCCATGCTCGAGTGTTTCTTTGGAAACCCTAGCTTTTGATTTGGTTCTTACAAGCTTGTCTTTGATTGTTTGATAACTTGCTTGTATTTGGGAGTCTCCAATTAAGTTGTGGATGTGTGCCCCGAATTTTTTGTAAAGGTGCTGGCTTCCACCTTGAAGATTGCCGATATAGTGGAAGAGGTGAATAGAACCCTTTGGGGTGAGGTTCATCGGAGAACAAGGGAGGCCTCTCGTGGCTTTGGTGGTTTGAAACCACACCCTTTCCAAACATAGACGTACTTCCCCTCAAAAGGAAGGAACTACGGGAAACAAATCCTTGTGTCTCTGTGTCAACCACTTTGGTTACTTCAATCCTTTACCGCACTTTACTTACTTTTTCTTGCTTAGTGTTGTGATAGTTTGTGCTTGTTTGACATATAGGTAAATTCACCTTAGTTGCATAATCTAGAGAATTTACCTTTCTTGTCAAACCCTAATTTGAAAAAGAATAAAATTTGAAGTAGCACCTATTCACCCCCCTCTAGGTGCCCATACGATCCTTTCAATTGGTATCAGAGCCTCGGCTCTTTATTCGGGCTTTACCGCCTAAGAGTATATGGGTAGAAACTTAGGGGATGGTGATGGTGAGCCTACCACCTCGGTGACCATGGAGGATCTCAATAACTTGGAAACAAGATTGAGCTCCAACTTGGTCAACAAAATCAAACAATTGCACAAGTTACTTGACCAACTTTTAAAGATAAAGGTGACTCGTCATCCCCTTCTCCTCGAGAGGTAGCGCCATCATTATCTAAGGTGAATGCCCCAGTATCACCCGCGGGTATGGTGGTGGGGGATAATCAAGACAACACTAATTCCACCACAAAAAGGGATGGTGGGAAGGGAGAGCACCATGACTCTCAAGGATGGTACACTCCCGACCCTTCAATTTCTCACCCTCATATAAACAATAGAGGAGACCCACCAAAGCTAGCTGCATCTACCTTTGCTCAATGGCAATCTCTAATGAGATCTCATGTGCGCAGCTCTTCCATTGAGTTATGGAACATCATTGAAGAAGGACTCTATATTGGGGATCCATCCAACTTGACTAGAATAGAAGTTGTCAATAGCCAACTCAATGCCACTGCTTTGCACATGATACAACAAGGATTGGGTACAAAAGATTACCCTCACATTGAGCACCTCAACACCGCAAAGGAAGCTTGGGATGCTCTCACAGATTTGTATGTTGGAAATGAGAGCATGAGAAGAAACCAGTATGATGCACTAAGCAATGAAGCCAAAGTCTTCTATATGAAGGAAGGTGAAGATCATGAAGACATGTAACATAGGCTCAATACCACCTCTACCGCTTTTAGGAATGTAGGTGCCTCACATGTGGAGGATGCTTGGATAAAAAGGAAATATGTGAGTGCACTCATTCCCTTTGAGCCCACTGACTTGAAGAGCCTACAAGGAAGACACAACTACCACCTCATGACCTCCAATGAAGTTATGCAAGAGATGGCCTCTTTCAAGGTTGCCGCCAAGAATGCCAAAGATTCCCATGCTCGTGCACTTGGAATGAGCAATGTTATCAACCTTGCATTAAAGGCCAAAGTTGTGGGGCATGTGGATGAAGATGATAGTGATGAAGGTCTATCCTTGAGCCACCCTGATGATGTCAAGATTTCTCATGGTGAATATATGGCCTTCTATGCAAAGAACTTTTGGAAAAACCCAGCCAAGGCCAAGATAGAAATGCGACGAAGAAGCAACCCAAATGGAAGAAGAGACAATGTCACTAAATTGAGAACTTACTTCAATTATGGTGACTGCTATCACTTTGTGGCGGGTTGTCCCTATGAGAATAAAGAATATCATAGGGGTAAACTTGTGTTGAATAAAACTTCCAAAGATCCTTACAAGAAACCCTTCATCAAGAAGAATCCCATCAACAAGAAGTCGGGTGAAATTTTGTTGATCACTGATGAAGAATTCTCCTCCGACAATGAAAATGATGAATATGAAACATCAAGTGGTTTGCTACTCTTGCCACTAATTATACTCCCACATTCTCCCTCTTCGACTCTCCAAATGAGAATATCTCCAACAAGAACAACATTTGCCTTATGGCAAGAGGAATGGAGGTATCTTCATCTTCTCACCCCTCCCTCTTGAGTAATGATGAAATTGATGATGAGATGTCTCTTGAGGTCAAAAAGGAAATAATTGCTTTTGATGAGTTCATGAATAACTTGCAAGGGGAACACAAGAGACATTTTGTGGACCTCTTAGATCAACTTTCTCACACCCAAGAGCTTCTTGATGAGAGATGTAAATTAGGGAGAGAACACATGATTGAGGTAGAAGCCCTAAATAATGATCTAGAAGAAGAACAAGAGACTAGGATGTCCCTTGAACTAAAACTTGAAGGGATTGATGGGGCTAATGACTTAATTGTTAATAGACTCGTTAAGGAACGAGACCATGCTATTGCTAAATATAAAAGGGCTAAAAAGGACAAGATTGAGTTTGGTGTGGTTCATGAAAAACTTGCCGATGACTTTAGTTTGCTTGAAAAGGCTCACAAGGCTTTGGAAAGTGAACTCTTATCACTCACAAAGTCCCATGAAAATCTTAAAACTCAATTGACCAATATTCCTTCACCTAGTACTTTCATTCCCTCTAGTAGTACAACTATCCTTGAAGAAAATGCTAGGTTGAAGGGGGATCTAGATAAGGCCACCTTTCCAAAAGGAAACAAGTCCATTGATGACCTCTTGAGTAAGCAAAGGTCAAATGGTGAGAAATGGGGCATTGTTTTTGTCTCCAAAGCCAAGAAGAAGAATAACAAGAAGAAGAAGGCCAAGCACGCACAAGAAAAAGACAAGGCCATTGTGGGTAGTAAGACCACAAGTGGCAAAACTATGTCTCATGATGATTTTGCAGGAAGTGCTAACCCTCACTATGTTTTAATGCGTGATTATTATGGTGATGTGTATGCACAATATGTTGGACCATTTGAAGGTTCTATTGCTTGGTCTATTTGGGTCCCCAATACCCTTGTTGTTAACAAAAGAGGACCCATTAAAAAATGGGTACCTAAAAACTAGCTTGATCTTTTGTAGACCTATGCTTCCGGAGGGTCCAAATGGGTGCTTGATAGTGGATGCACAAGTCATATGACCGGAAGCACATCTATTGTCAAGGAGTTGAGACCAAATGATGATGAAATATCCGTGACATATGCCGACAAGTCTAAGTCTAAGGTAATGGGTCTTGCCAAAGTTGTGGTTGCCCATGACATTACACTCGTGGACGTCATGCTTGTTGAGACCCTTGGCTACAATTTACTTTTAGTTTGTGCTCTTGGAAAGATGGACTTTCCCGTCTTTATTGATAATGATATTGTGGTCCTCATGTGGAGCAAGTCTCTCAAGGTCGCTTTCATTGGGTACGTCGAAAATGACTTATATGTGGTGGAATTTTTGGGGCAAACCACTACAAGTGTGATGTGCTTATTCGGAAAGGTCGATGTGGGTTGGTTATGGCATCGCCGACAAGCCCATGTCAATATGAGAACTTTGCAAAGCCTCCACAAGGATGGCCATATTGTTGGACTAAAATAAAATGTTTCCTTTGCCAAAATCGTGTTTTCAGGGCGTGTGTTGAAGGAAAGATGCATGATGCTCCCCACAAGCCAAAGAACCGCATCAAGTCAAAGAGGATCTTGGAGCTCCTTCATGCAAATCTCTTTGGTACTCCATCTCATGCAAGTCTCGGTGGGAAGAAATATTGTTTGGTGATTGTTGATGACTATTCAAGATACTCATGGGTATATTTCTTCAAGTTGAAAAGTGAGACCCAAGAGACCTTCATCGACTTCATCAACATGGTTCAACGTCAATACAATGTCCCCATGTTGATAGTAAGAAGCAACAATGTCACCGAGTTCAAGAACTACACCTTGAATGGATTTATTAGTGATGAGGGGATAAAACACCAATATTACCTTACATATACCCCTCAACAAAATGGTGTAGCCGAGAGGAAGAACCGGACTCTTATTGAGATGGCAAGGACCATGTTGGTGGAGTTTAAATCTCCATACAACTTTTGGGCCGAAGCAATCTCCACCGCTTGTCATGCATCAAACCGGCTCTACCTCTGCAAAGAATTGATCAAGACTCCATATGAAATACTTACTGGTAACAAGCCCAATGTATCTTACTTCTGGGTGTTCGGTTGTAAGTGTTTTGTAACTACCTCGGTGAATTACGCTCCTAGATACAAGCCTGGATGAGCGGTAGTGGTTGAAATAGTACGATGGGGCCCCAAAAGCCACTCACGGGTAGACCTTTCGGCCGTCCCAACCACTTCCAACTCATCGGGATCTGTACGGGCGGCGTAATCGGCAGGCGAAGGGATCAACTACATACACAAATGAGTATGTATGCAAGCCACCATACAAAAGTACATCAGAGCCATTCCATCTAGAAAGAAAGGAAATATAGCAACGCCATACGGCAAGATTCAAATGACCTAGATAGATATAATATTTTAGGATAATTCCTCATACATCACACATCAGAGTATCAAGCGGAAGCGGCAAAACAAAGTCCGAGTACGGATAAGAAGCAAATCGGCATAAGATGCCATAGAAGTAAGCACATCCCGCCCACAGATCTCACGGATCCCCGTTCCCGGAATCTCTACACCGAACGATCGTTGCCCACATCATCAGCCTCTTCCACCCAGTATCCGTCCTGCGAATGTACCTGTTCATCTGAACCAATAATTTATCGTGTGAGACCCTAAGGGTACTCAGCAAGTCTTTATGCCTCTAAAGGGGACACAACCTGGGGTGACGCAATTGCAGCAAAAGATAAACCCTAACAGTTCTATAGATACTCGCTAACCATCCGCCTAACCAAAGATAGACGGATGTCCGTGAATTAATGACAACAGTTATAACGGTAATATCACCAGATCCATCCTCCTCCTCGCTTACCGACGAGGAAGCGGACGAACAACCCCCCCATCCGTTGGCAGTTTTATTAACCATTCCATGAGTGTTGCACTATTTACTAGTCAATTATTTAGTCAAGTTAAAAGCGGTACTTTAGTTATGCTTGTCTATGGTCGAGAAACTGTGCTCCAAGTCGTCCATAACATGACACGGCTTTGAAAGTTTTACCCAGGGTGCACAAATAGCAACACACACTCAATCAACCTCGGAAAAACCAAATCAAAACCAACGAGGCCTTCACGACAAAGCAATCACAAGATTCATAAATATTTCAGGCCACCCTTGAGTACACCATAGCGAAGTTAGTGACTCAGACGGACCCGAGGTTTGGGTGGACGGCTGTGAGCGACTAGGAACCCAAAACTGGGCTTGTCGACACCGCGAAAACGTGTCCCGATCCTAAACAGTACAGTGTGCTCCTCGCACAATCGTAAATACAGTAATAAAGCATGGCATAAGTACAGGATAGTAAACAAAACCTCAAACTAGTTTGTGGCCCCAAGAAATAAGACTGAATCAAGCTCTGGCTCAGGGGGGGTCCCATAAGCCTCCCGGATGTGGATAGCGCGAATATTCTTGGAAAACGAATCAAGTACTCGGGGTCTTACGGGACACAAGTGAGCAGGAAAAACCAAATAACAAATGTTGATCACCGGTGCCACTTTCATTAGTTATCCCATTACTACTCAGGTTAAGTTGTTTAGGTACCTCGTTATCCATCAGACTCTCACATACCCTACACATGCTGTTCTACGACTCGCATGGCTCAAACAACTCCTGTAGTAATGGCTCATGGGATGGAGGAACAAGCTTGGTGGGGTTTAAAAGTAAAGGCTATGCAATACTTGGGATTCAATTTAATGCAATCGCGACTCAATGATGCAAGAATAAGATAGAGGCAGTAGGTACTGTATGTATGCAAGCATGTGGTAGTGCTTGCCTGGCAACTCAGTTGAAGCGAGAGACGGATCTGGGTAGTGCTCCTGGTTCTCTTGATATATCCCCTGCTGTATACTATATATTTATATGATGCATGCTGCAATTGAAGCCATGGATAGCATAAACAGAAAGGTCTCGTCGAGCTGATCATTTTAGACATATCATTTGTTAAATTCGGAGTTATAAAACAAAAGTTATTAATTTATTAAGTTCTAGTGGCATTTTGTTGTAATTTACCCAACTTAGAAAATAACATGCTCAATTGAAAATGTGGATGGCATAATTGAATTCCTCACATTTTTCTGATTCAAAAACACATATTATATGCATTATTTGGATTTGTAATTGAAAAGTTATTTGAAATCAGATTGATATTTGAATTTGAATTAATTTGAATTTGATTTGAAATAAAACAGACAGGCTGCTGGACTTTTCTTACACGGGTTAGAGCTACCCGATCCACTGGTGGGGACACTGAGATGGTCTGCCCATTGTGTGGCAGCCACGCTGGCACAAGGGACCATGGGTTGGGAGCCAAAAGGAGGGGCTCTGCAGAAAACAACCAAGAGGCATCGGGTGGGGTCCGGGGACATGGTTGATAACAAGAAACCCTAGGGGCCTATGCAGAAAGCGTCTGGGGGTCGCGGACGAAACTGAATTTTATCGCTGCAGAAAACGTTAACTTGCAAACTTTGGCGGCGATGGCGAGAGCAAACTAAGGCAGATCTCGATGTCGCAAAAGAAAACTTGTAGAGGGACGAAAGGGATACAACTTTTGTCAAGGGGTCGCCGGATCTTGGCCGCAGCGGTGGGGAAACAGCGATGAACAGAGGCGGCATGGGGAGCAGCTGCAGGCACGTCCACTGTCGGAACTGACGGGCGACGGTGGCGGGGAAACTATGGCTGCGGCGGCGAGCTACCGTGCGGTAGGGAGGCATAGGGAGGAGGAAAGGGGCTTACCACGAGGCGGTGGTCTCGGAGGGCTCGGGGGGGGGGGACGAGTCGAGGTGGAGAAAGCGACGAACAGCGGCAGAGGGGCTCCTGTTTTCAGAGGGAAGGAGATGGTGGCTGCTCCTGGGCGCGTCGGGCTCCTGCTGGCGCTTCTTAGCGACGTCGGGGTTGCGGCCTTCCGCTCCTATTGCAGCCCCGGTCGAAGAGGTCCAACGGGCGGTGAGGACATGCTCGATCTCCCTCTGTCCAGGAGAGCTCGAAGAGAAGAGAGGGAGGCAGTATGCAAGGAGCTGGCGACGGAGAGGAGGGGAAAGGGAAGGCTAGGGTTCGAGGGGGAGGGGACTGCGCGGCTTGGATAAGAAGGGGGGCAGGGTTCACGTGCTGCTGACGCGGACGACGGAGCGGGACGGCCACCTGACACCCCGTCTGCTTTCCGTCTCATGCCGCGAGAGAGAGGGCGCTGAGGGACGGCGTCAGAGACAGGAAGAAGAGGAACAGGGCGAGCGACGGCGCTGAAGCGGTACTGGGCCAGGGGAGGTGAGTTGGGCCGGAGGAGAGGAGGTTTCCTGGGCTGCTGCGGCTGGTTGAGGCCCAGGTGTGCTGCCAGGTTGCTTCTCTCCTCTTTATCCCTCTTCTTTTTATTTTTATTTGTTTTGGTTTGTTTCATTCTATTTCAAATTTAAACCAGCTTCTACTTTCAAAAACTTTTGAACCTTTTTACCAGGAGGTTTTGAATAGGGGCTTGACTAAGAGGGAAAGCAAGGGCAAAAGAGATGGGGAAAAGGAGAAGCCCACATACATGGCTTATGAATGAGCCAAGTGGGGCATATTACAAGATTAAGAAGATATGGGGTTTTGCAATTAGAAGAAAACATTTGTAAAATTAGGGAACCTTCACATGGAACCAAGGCTTGAAGAAAACAAAACAGAGGGAAAAAGAAGAGGTGGTTCTTGCATGGCCCATGCAAATGCATTAAATGCTAGGTCTTATCCTGTGAAAACAAAACAATATCTCATGGCATTTATTTATTTGCATCCTCCAAAGTTGGAGTAAGGCCAAGAAAAAGATTATGAGTGGATTCCACCCAACCCACATGAGCTAGAAGTAAACTCAGTTAAAATGCCAAGCTCATATTAATTGGATGGTGGAATTATAAGGTGGTGAAGAAAAGGTGGTGGGGTCAATAAGAGATATGCCCCCAACTCAACTTGGGCACTTATCAATATATCAAGAACCAAATACAATATCAAGAGACAAATACAAATATTAATGCATATGAGATAAGAACCAAAACAAAAAGGTTTTTGTATGATGCTCAAATGCAAGGTGGCATGATGACATGAACATGACATGATGATGATGCAACAATTATTTGTAGGAAGTGGCTCTTTTATTATTAGATCAAGTAGCATTACAGATGTTAGACAACTGGGATGCTACAACTCTAGCCCACTAAACAGGAATCTCGCCCCGAGATTCTAGGAAGAAGAAGAAGACACAAAGAGGGTAGGATAGTTGGCACGGAGTTCATCTTCACGTTCCCAAGTGGCTTCATCAACAGAATGGTGTGACCACTGCACCTTGCAGAACTTGATGGACTTGTTGCGAGTCCTTCTTTCTGCGGTCTCAAGGAATTTTGTGGGGTGTTCTTGATAAGACAGGTCTTCTTGGAGATCGATTAGCTCATGATCCACGGTCCTGCCGGGATCTTTGAAACACTTCTTGAGCTGAGAGATGTGGAAAACATCATGGACTTTGATTTTTTCCGGAAGCTCAAGGGCATAAGCAACTTCTCCTCTTCTACCACGAATCTTGAAAGGACCGATGTATCTAGGAGCCAGCTTTCCTTTGATGCCAAAGCGGTGTGTGCCTCTCATGGGAGTGACACGAAGGTACACGAGATCACCAGGGGCATACACCATGTCCGTGTGCTTCCTGTCATAATTGCTCTTCTGGCGACTTTGAGCAATCTTCAGGTTCTCAAGAATGATATGCACCTTCTCCTCTGCTTGAGTTACAATGTCAGGGCCAAACCAAATTCTTTCTCCTGCACCTGACCAACCAATCAGAGTTCTGCACTTGCGACCATAGAGAGCCTCAAATGGTGCCATCTTCAGACTCTTTTGGAAGCTGTTGTTGTAGGAGAATTCAGCATAAGGAAGACATTCCTCCCACTTCATGCCAAAGGAGATGACGCAAGCACGAAGCATATCCTCCAGAATCTGATTGATCCTTTCAACCTGTCCTTGCGACTGAGGGTGGTAAGCAGTGCTGAAGTTCAACTTTGTTCCCAAAGCATTTTGGAAACTCTCCCAGAACTTGGACGTGAAGATGCTTCCACGGTCTGAACTGATCTCAAGCGGAACCCCATACAGAGAGACAATCCTATTGATATAGAGCTCAGCCAACTGAATTCCAGAAATTGTTTCCTTGACAGGTAAGAAATGAGCCACTTTAGAAAGCCTGTCGATGACAACAATGATTGCATTGTTGCCCTTCTGCGACCTTGGAAAACCAGTGATGAAGTCCATCTCTACTTTCTCCCATTTCCATTCCGGAGGTTTCAATGGCTGTAGAAGACCGAAAGGTTTCTGATGGACAGCTTTCACTCTGCGGCAGACATCACACTCCGAGACATACTTGGCACAATACTGTTTCAAACAAGGCCACCAATATTGTGTTTTCAAGTCCATGTACATCTTTGTGCTGCCAGGATGGATATAAAGAACCGAATCATGCGCCTCCTTGAGAACTTGCTCTCTCAAACCCGGGTAGTTTGGAACAAACATCCGGTGTTCAAAGAAAAGCGTGCCTTGATCATCGACGTGGAAGGACTCATACTTCGGAAGCTCAAGTTTAGAGATGATCTTTTTGGTGTGTGGATCACCAAGTCGCGAGGCGAATCTTTTCTTCCAAGAGAGGAGTAGCGAGAAGGTTCAGGATATGCCCTTGTTCCACAATTTCAGGTTGAGTTGACGAATTCCTCGCACAAGAGAGGTGTTGTTCTTCCATCATGAGGTTGTTGACATAAGCTTTATGCTAAGAGCATCGGCCATGACATTAGCTTTGCGGAGTGTAGTTGATGGTCAAATCAAAGTCATTGATTGCTTCAATCCATCTCCTCTGCGAAGGTTGAGATCGGCTGAGTGAAGATATACTTCAAACTCTTGTGGTCAGAAAAGATCTCACATCGGTTGCCAAGCAAGTAGTGCCTCCATAGCTTCAAAGCAAAGACAACTGCTACTAGCTCGAGGTCATGTGTGGGGTAGTTGATCTCATGCGTCTTCAAGCCGAGAGGCATAAGCAACCACTTGTTTCTCTTGCATAAGGACCGCACCCAATCCTTGCAAAGAGGCGTCACAGAATATCTGGAAAGGCTTAGATGTATCCGGAGGAACCAAGAATGGTGTGGAAGTGAGCTTCTCTTTGAGTGTCTCAAAGCTTGTTTGACATGCAGGAGTCCACAAGTATTTCTTGCCTTTCTTGAGGAGATCGGTAAGAGGCTTCGCTATCTTCGAGAAGTTACGAGCGAAGCGGCAATAACTCGCCAAACCGAGGAAACTCCGCACTTCTTTGACATTAACAGGAGGAAGCCATTCAACAATTGTCTTCATAGTTTCCGGGTTGACTGCAATGCCCTTGGCAGAGATGACATGACCAAGATAGGTTACTTGAAAGCCAAAACTCACACTTTGAGAACTTTGCGTACAAGCGGTTCTCACGAAGCTTGTTTAGGACACACGAAGGTGTTCTTCATGCTCTTCCTTGGACTTAGAATAGACCAGGATGTCATCCGGATAGACCACAACGAACTTATCAAGGTACTCCATGAAAACGAGTTCATAAGCCTCGAGAAGGTAGCAGTGCGTTGGTGAGACCGAAAGACATGACTGTACTCATACATGCCATAGCGGGTGGTGAAAGCTGTTTTAGGCACATCTTCCTTGCGAATCTTGATTTGGTGATAACCACTTCTCAAGTCCACTTAGAGAACACCACGCTCCGACTAGTGATCGAAGAGATCATTAATCCGCGGAAGGGATATTTGTTCTTGATGGTTTTAGCATTGAGAGCAGATAGTCAACACAAAGTCTATCGGTCATCACGCTTCTTCACAAAGATTGTTGGGCTACCCCAAGAAGAAGTACTATGTTGAATGAAACCCAACTTCTCTTGTTCATCAAGTTGTCGTTTGAGTTGACCAACTCATAAGGACCCATTTTATAAGGCCGCTTGGAGATAGGAGCCGTTCGAGTTCAAGCTCAATTACAAACTCAACCTCACGATCCGGAGGCATACGGCAACTCTTGGGAAAAACATCTGGAACTCACAGACCACCGGTACACTGAATAGCTTCCATAGCATCATCATTGAGAGCCAAAGAAAAATTTGGACAGCGGGGAGCGGACTTGGAGAAAAGACTATATGTCCTTCAGGAATCTTCAGAGAAACCGAGCGTTCAGCACAATCAATCAAGCTGCATTTGCTGTTAACCAATCCATGCCCAAGATGACATCAATGTCAGAATTGCCCAGAACAATTAAGGAAGCCGAGAAACAAGAGCCACCAATCTCAATTTGATTGCCATGGCTAATATGAACAGCCCTCATGTTTGAACCAGGAGATTGTACCACCAACCGCTTAAGGAGAGGGACCAAGACTAACTCATTCTCATTTGCAAACTTGTGAGAAACAAAAGAATGCGATGCACCAGAATCAAACAAAACTTCGCGAGGGGAGTTAACGGAAAGCATACCCATCACAACTCGGTGCATGCTCGGCTTGGCGGCGTTGACACGATTAGCACGAACAACCGCAGACCGGGCTTGGTGTTGATGTTGAGAGCCGAGGTGGTGGTGCACGAACCAAAGGAGAGCTTGCTGCAGATCTTGGCGGGGGTGGAGGAAGAGCTTTGTTCTTCAGCAGACGATTCGATTCAGATGTCAGGATCTCCACATGTGAAGCACCGGTGGGCGTGGAGCAACGTAGCGGGGACTCCGCCAGCGCTCGAGGTAGTGGTGGTTGTAGCCCACAGGAGCAGCGATGATGGAGTTTAGTGGCCTTGCCGTAACTGCGGTCTTGGTGGAGCCGGGAGGCGGCGGTGGGGTGTTAGGAACCCAGACACGCCGCTTAGAAGGAGCTGCCATAACTGAAGAGCTTGATGCATCCCGGTTGTGTTTCTTGGACTCCTCAAACACTTGCCGACTTGCTTCCTCTTGCAGAGTTGTGTGCTGTAGTTCCAGGAAAGATGCCGACCTTGCATGTGTGATCACATACTTGATTGATGCATTGAGCCCTTGCCTGAACCTCTTTTGCTTCTTCTTGTCATCAGATACCTCATCGCCACCATAACGAGAAAGATTCATGAAGTTCCTGATGTAGGTGTTGACGTTATCATTTCCTTGCTTAAGGTTGAGAAAAGCTTCCTTCATCCTCTCCATAACAATCTCTGACAGGAATTGCTCTTTGAAAACTGCAGTGAACCTTTCCCATGTAGGCTGAAAACCAATGCAGCTTGCCTTCAAGTAATTCTCCCACCGAGCTGCATCTCCCTTGAAGGTGAGTAGCACACTTGACCCACTTTCGGGAACATCAGGTCTCGAGCAACCTTGACATCTCACGTAACCAATCATCCGCGTCCGGTGGTCGATCGAAACATCAAGCTGGCGAGGTTGAATTTCAGGAAGCTTTTGATGTCTCCTCGCTTGGGAGGTGGAGGTAGTGGAGCAAACTCGTTCCTCGAACACTTTCCTCAAAGCGCTTGGTTCTGCATTCTTGCCAAAGCATTGGCGATGTTTGACAGTGAGCCCGATTCGGTGGTATGTCCTCATCGAGCAGGCGTGGTGGAGCCATCCTGTGATTGATATAAAACACAAGTCGATTACTATAATGGAGAATGATAATAATCCAAAATAGTACCAAGATGGAATTAACCAAGATTAAAGGATACAATTACTAAGATGATATTAAAATATCAACAAAGTTCAAAGCACCTAGAAGATATTAAGCATATCGCACATTTGAAAAGGAGTGTGGTACAAATATATCAAAGAAAATTTTCCACAAATTTCGGCATTAAAATACCAATAGATGTAAAATTACTTAACAAATCAAGATTAGTGACTCTACCAATTCAATATACAAAAGTGAATGATAAGAGTAGTGGTATGGTCGCGACTCCATCCCGCACTCAAATCATTACTCCGCACATGAATAAGTGGAACACGTATCCTAACCCCTTCTTCTCACGTTGAACCTAGAGATTAGTAACTACGGAAACGAACACCCCAAACAAGATAACGTCGGATACAAAGAGTAAGACAGATTGCGTCGGTATACAACGAATCAGATAGATCGCGTCGGTTTGCAAAAGCCTGTCGGTATGGAATGTACCAACAGTTGATAACCAAAGGCTGATTAGATAACAACTTGGATGCAACAGTTAGACAAGGAATTACACACACACACACAACCTATGGTACTACGAAAACCCAGAACACGTGAATCCTAGTTTGAATTTTAAGAAGAGGATTGAAAACGTTGCACTTCCTTACCAGAAAAGGGTGGGTGGGTAAGAAGAAAAATGGAAGCAGTCCTACTCTCGCGTTTTGTTTTTCCCTAGTATACATAACTACCAAAAATATTTGCTAGACTGACAACGACCGTTTGGCTGAGACCCTGAAGGTCGGGATGGCTCTAATACCAATTGTAACTACCTCGGTGAATTACGCTCCTAGATACAAGCCTGGATGAGCGGTAGTGGTTGAAATAGTACGATGGGGCCCCAAAAGCCACTCACGGGTAGACCTTTCGGCCGTTCCAACCACTTCCAACTCATCGGGATCTGTACGGGCGGCGTAATCGGCAGGCGAAGGGATCAACTACATATACAAATGAGTATGTATGCAAGCCACCATACAAAAGTACATCAGAGCCATTCCATCTAGAAAGAAAGGAAATATAGCAACGCCATACGGCAAGATTCAAATGACCTAGATAGATATAATATTTTAGGATAATTCCTCATACATCACATCAGTATCAATGAGCGGCAAAACAAAGTCCGAGTACGGATAAGAAGCAAATCGGCATAAGATGCCATAGAAGTAAGCACATCCATACAGATCTCACGGATCCCGTTCCGGAATCTCTACACCGAAAGATCGTTGCCCACATCATCGACCTCTTCCACCCGATCCATCCTGCGAATGTACTGTTCATACGAACCAATAATTTATCGTGTGAGACCCTAAAATTTTCGGCAAGTCTTTATGCCTCTAAAGGGGACACAACACAGGGTGGCCAATTGCAGCAAAATATAAACCCTAACAGTTCTATAGATACTACTAACCATCCGCCTAACCAAATATGAGCGGATGTCCGTGAATTAATGACAATGATTATAACGGTAATATCACGGATCCATCCTCCTCCTCTCTTACAAGCGAGGCGGACGAACAACCCCATCCGTTGGCGGTTTATTAACCATTCCATGAGTGTTGCACTATTTACTAGTCGTTATTTAGTCAAGTTAAAGAGGTACTTTAGTTATGCTTGTCTATGGTCGAAAGCATGCTCCAAGTCCATAACCGTGGACACGGCTTTGAAAGTTTTACCTGAGGTGCACAAATAACAACACACACTCAATCAACCTCGGAAAAACCAAATCAAAACCACGAGGCCTTCACGACAAAGCAATCACAAGATTCAGAAATATTTGAGGCCACCCTTGAGTACACCATAGCGAAGTTAGCTGACTCAGACGGACCCGAGGTTTGGGTGGGCATGTGAGCGTTGGGAACCCAAAAGCTGGGCTTGTCGACACAGCAAAACGTGTCGATCCTAAGCGATGCAGTGTGCTCTCGCATGTCGTAAATACTGATAATAAAGCATGGCATAAGTACAGGATAGTAAACAAAACCTCAAACTAGTTTGTGGCCCCAAGAAATAAATGAATCAAGCTCTAGCTCGGGGGTCCCATAAGCCTCCCGGATGTGGATAGCTGAATATTCTTGGAACAGGAATCAAGTACTCGGGGTCTTCTGGGACACAAGTGAGCGGGAAAAACCAAATAACAGATGTTGCTCACGGTGCCACTTTCATTAGTTATCCCATTACTACTCAGTTAAGTTGTTTAGGTACCTCGTTATCCATCAGGACTCTCACACCCTACACATCTTGTTCTCGACTCGCATGGCTCAAACAACTCTGTAGTAATGGCTCATGGGATGGAGGAACAAGCTTGGTGGGGTTTAAAAGTAAAGGCTATGCAATACTTGGGATTCAATTTAATGCAATGCGACTCAATGATGCAAGAATAAGATGAAGGCGATGGTCTTGTATGTATGCAAGCATGTGGTAGTGCTTTCACAGCAACTCGGTTGAAGCGAGGCGGATCTGGTAGTGCTCTGGTTCTCTTGATATATCCCACCTTCGTCTATTCGAAGAAGAACCAAACAAACAAGGGCCAACATAAATAAAGTGCACAAGCATATAAATAAAATGCGTCAAGCAAACAATCATGCCATGATGAATGATGCACAAGTTTCATGGCAATAACGTAGCATGGCATGGGTGAGGTGTGGTATACAAGAATAAGTCATTTTATTAAGGTTTGGCCACATTTTATTGTCATATTAGTTGCTGTATACTATATATTTATATGATGCATGCTGCAATTGAAGCCATGGATATCATAAACAGAAAGGTCTCGTCGAGCTGATCATTTTAGACATATCATTTGTTAAATTCGGAGTTATAAAACAAAAGTTATTAATTTATTAAGTTCTAGTGGCATTTTGTTGTAATTTACCCAACTTAGAAAATAACATGCTCAATTGAAAATGTGGATGGCATAATTGAATTCCTCACATTTTTCTGATTCAAAAACACATATTATATGCATTATTTGGATTTGTAATTGAAAAGTTATTTGAAATCAGATTGATATTTGAATTTGAATTAATTTGAATTTGATTTGAAATAAAACAGACAGGCTGCTGGACTTTTCTTACACGGGCTAGAGCTACGATCACTGGTGGGGACCTGGTGGCCCGACCTTCTGTGGCAGATACTGTGAACGCTGGGACCCATGGTTGGGAGCCCAAAAGGGGGAGGGGCTCTGCGCAAAACAACCAAGAGGCTGTCGGGTGGGGTCCGGGGACGGCGGTTGATAACAAGAAACCCTAGGGGCCTATGCAGGAAAGCGTCTGGGGGTCATGGGGGAGCGAAACTGAATTTTATCGCTGCAGAAACGTTAACTTGCGCAAACTTTGGGCGACGATGGCGAGCAAACTAAGGCAGATCTCCCGATGCCGCAAAAAGAAAACTTGTAGAGGGACGAAAGGGCTACAACTTTTGTCAAGGGGTCGTCGCCGGATCTTGGCCGCAGCGGTGGGGAGGCAGCGATGAGCAGGCGGCATGGGAGTAGCTGCGAGCACGTCCTTGTCAGGCCAGGCAGGCGGCAGTGGCGGAAACTATGGCTGCGGCGAGCTACCGTCTTGGTAGGAGGCATAGGGAGGAGGAATGGAAAGGGCTTACCACGAGGCGGTGGTCTCGGAGGGCTCGGGGGGCGATTCGAGGTGGAGAAAGCGGCGAGCAGCGGAGGGGCTCTGTTTTGAGAGGAAGGAGATGGTGGCTGCTCTGGGCGTCGGGCTCCTGGCGCGCTTCTTAGCGACGTCGGGTTCTGACCTTCTCCTATTGCAGCCCAGTCGAAGAGGGCCAACGGGCGGTGAGGACATGCTCGATCTCCCTCTGTCCAGGAGAGCTCGAAGAGAAGAGAGGGAGGCAGTAGGCAAGGAGCTGGCAACGGAGAGGAGGGGAAAGGGAAGGCTAGGGTTCGAGGGGGAGGGGACTGCGCGGCTTGGATAAGAAGGGGGGTTCACGTCTTCTTGCAGCAGACGGAGGCCAGGGCCACCTGCCACCCCGTCTGCTTTCCGTCTCATGCCGCGAGAGAGAGGCCGAGCGTCGAGAGGCAGAAGAAGAGGAGCAGGCGGCGGCAAGCGGTCTTGGGCCAGGGAGGTGAGTTGGGCCGGAGGAGAGGAGGTTTCCTGGGCTGCTGCGGCTGGTTGAGGCCAGTGTCTTTGCCAGTTGCTTGACCAGTGTCTTGCCAGCTTCTCTCTTTATCCCTCTTCTTTTTATTTTTATTTGTTTTGGTTTGTTTCATTCTATTTCAAATTTAAACCAGCTTCTACTTTCAAAAACTTTTGAACCTTTTTACCAGGAGGTTTTGAATAGGGGCTTGACTAAGAGGGAAAGCAAGTGCAAAAGAGATGGGGAAAAGGAGAAGCCCACATACATGGCTTATGAATGAGCCAAGTGGGGCATATTACAAGATTAAGAAGATATGGGGTTTTGCAATTAGAAGAAAACATTTGTAAAATTAGGGAACCTTCACATGGAACCAAGGCTTGAAGAAAACAAAACAGAGGGAAAAAGAAGAGGTGGTTCTTGCATGGCCCATGCAAATGCATTAAATGCTAGGTCTTATCCTGTGAAAACAAAACAATATCTCATGGCATTTATTTATTTGCATCCTCCAAAGTTGGAGTAAGGCCAAGCAAAAGATTATGAGTGGATTCCACCCAACCCAGATGAGGTAGAAGTAAACTCAGTTAAAATGCCAAGCTCATATTAATTGGATGGTGGAATTATAAGGTGGTGAAGAAAAGGTGGTGGAGTCAATAAGAGATATGCCCCCAACTCAACTTGGGCACTTATCAATATATCAAGAACCAAATACAATATCAAGAGACAAATACAAATATTAATGCATATGAGATAAGAACCAAAACAAAAAGGTTTTTGTATGATGCTCAAATGCAAGGTGGCATGATGACATGAACATGACATGATGATGATGCAACAATTATTTGTAGGAAGTGGCTCTTTTATTATTAGATCAAGTAGCATTACAGATGTTAGACAACTGGGATGCTACATGTTTCTATCTCATAAAGGGTGTTCGTTTTTCCAAATTCAATTCCGAAGCATTAGAGGGTATTTTTGTTGGCTATGGTATCAATCTCACACTTATAGAATCTATGATAAGCTCTCCAGAGCCATCATAGAATCTTGTAGTGTGACTTTTAAAGAATATGATGGTCCCCAAGGGGGGCATGTTGATGCTTGTGATGTAGATGATGAAATGCCTCAGGATGCCATAGGAATAATGGGTGTGGGATTTATCCGCCCCGTTGAGGAACCCCTTATGGCAGATCGAGAAGAACTATGCTCTACTCAAGTGGAGCCCTCATCTTCACAACATCAACAAGATCCATCTACTGAGGAGGACAATGACCCAAGCCAAAGTCAAGCTGTGGACCTTGAACAAGTTGATCAAGGAGATACCCCTAGTGAGGAGGATCTTGAGTCACCATTCTCTAGATTGTCAAGTGCTGCTCGGTCTATTTCACAAGGAAGATATATACAATCTGCCATGAGAGAAGATCAACTCCAATCTAGTAATGTACCTGATCAAGACCAAGGTCAATCTTTGCCTCTCAATGAAGAGAATGATTCCGATGATGATCAAAGTCAAGTTAATGGTCAAGACGAGGACCAGAATGATGAAGAGCTCCCCCCAAGAAACAACAAGGAGATCAAAACTTGTCACAAAGCTAGAATGGATAGGATGTTGGAATTAAGAGACCACTCTCTAGAGAATGTGGTTGGAGATGTAAGGGGAGGAATGTCCACAAGAGGACAATTGAAGAGGTTTAGTGAACACCAAGCACACATCTCCATGATTGAACCAAAGAAAGTGTGTGCAACTCTTGAAGATTCGGATTGTTTGGAAGCAATGCACAAAGATCTCAACAAATTTGCGAGAAATAAAGTATGGAAGTTAGTTGAGAAGCCAAAGGATTGACACAATGTTATAGGCACCAAGTGGATATTCAAGAACAAGCAATATGGGCATGGAATTTTAGTAAGGAACAAGGCAAGATTGGTTGCACAAGGGTTCTCTCAATTTGAAGGAATTGATTATGGAGAGGCATATGCACCCGTGGATCACCTTGAGTCCATCCGTATACTTCTTTCTTATGCGGCACATCATAACTTTAAGTTGCAACAAATGGATGTAGAAAGTGCATTTCTTAATGGTCCATTGAATGAGTTGGTATATGTAAAGCAACCCTTGAGATTTGAGGACCCCAACTTCCCAAACCATGTCTACAAACTTGATAAGGCGCTCTATGGACTCAAACAAGCCCCACACACGTGGTATGAGAACCTTAGAGAGTTGTTGTTTGACCGTGAGTTTGAGGTTGGGAAAATTGATCCCACTCTTTTACTAAGAAGGTCAATGGGGATATTTTTGTATGCCAAATATATGTTGATGATATTATATTTGGATCATCTAACAAAGCTTTTAATGATGAATTCTCAAAGCTTATGAATAATAGGTTCCGAATGTCTATGATGGGGGAGTTGAGAGTATTTCTTGGTTTTGAGATCAATCAAGTAAGAGGAAGAACATTCTTCAACCAAGCCAAGTATACTCAAGATATGCTCAAAAGATTCAACATGAAAGATTTAAATAGTGCTCCTACTCTCATGGCAACAAAGACTCATCTTGAACTAAATCCAAATGGTAAAGATGTGGATCAAAAGGTAGACCGGTTTATGATTGGTTCTTTGCTTTACCTTTGTGCATATAGACCCAATATTGTGTTGAATGTAGTTTTATGTGCAAGATATCAAGCGGCTCCTAAAGAAATCCATTTGATGGCGGTCAAGAGAATCTTTCAATATTTGGTTCATACCCCACACTATGGTCTTTGGTATCCTCGAGGGTCAATATTTGCTCTTTGTGGATACACAGACTCGGATTGGGCTGGTGATAAGGATGATAGAAAATCAACATCAGGGGTTTGCCAATTCCTTTGTAGGTCTTTGGTATGTTGGTATTCTAAGAAAACAAAATTGTATATATCTCTCCACCGCCGAAGCCGAGTATGTGGCAGCTGTTAGTGCTTTCACCCAATTGCTATGGATGAGGCAAACTTTAAAGGAATGCAGTGTCCATTGTGACAAAGTGCCTCTTCTATGTGACAATGAAAGTGCTATCAAGATTGCCTATAACCCGGTGGATCACACAAGGACAAAGCATATTGATATTCGTCATCACTTCATTGGAGATCATGTTGCTCGAGGTGATGTTGAGCTATCATATGTGTCAACCAAAGACCAACTTGCCGACATCTTCACGAAGCCATTTGATAAAGCAATGTTTTGTTATTTGAGGAATGAACTAAATATCATAGATTCAAGGAGCTTGACTTGATCACCTTGCATATTCACCTATGTCTTGAATCTTATTTGGTTTAGGTGCAGGCATGGAGATAGGGGTAGTGCGGTCCTAATACATTGGGCTATTCCTCCACCCATAATGCCAAAATTAAGAAATTCAATTTTCTTAATATCATTTAGTGATATGTGACCTTCATTGATGAGTAGTGTCTATGAACTCAAGGATAATTCTTCGCGATGTCATGCCTCAAACTCTTACATGGTGGCCTCGGCCACCACCCTCTTCTTATTAAAGAGTTGGTTCTTAGTTCGTGTCTATTTAGATCTTTCTTGAATATTTTGTGGATTTCTATGGTTCTTATTGATTCTTCACAGTATGTCATCTTAACCCAAGAACTACAAGGAATCTTCTAATACATGACCCTCCATTTTCGTCATGAAATCGTCATTGTCTATAATATATGACGATCTTATGACGAAAAACTGATCGTCAAAAACTGAGCGTCAGTAATTGCACACAACGACGTTTTTTATAAAATCGTCATAAACGTCTATGACGATAGTGGATCGTCATAACCGTTATGACGATCCAATATCGTCACGAGTCATCTAGCCAGGCCAGGTCAGATCCTACGTGTCCGATCCGACGTGGCAAAACTATGACAAAATGAGATCGTCATAATGCAAATTCAGCCCAATCCGGTTTGGTTGCTCATATGGGCCAAGCACATTAATTGAGCATTTATTCTTCTAGGCCTTGGGCTTTTTAGAATAAATTATTGGGCTTTTCACGTCCATTATTTTTCTACTTTCAACCTTTTTATCTAGAATTATATGGGCCATGGTCTTGTTACAAAACTATTATTTGGTCCAGCATAATACAGATGTGGCCTTTTGATAGTGCAATACTATTTGGGCCTTGGCTTCTTTAGGTTCAGTTGCCTAATTATATAGATCAAACACATATATTAAATATGGTAATTTTCCAATAAATATACAATGAAACAGTCGATAGAATCTAAATAACTAAATATATCTGGCTGTAATTTGAATTACAAAACACCATGACATACATCCAAGTTCACAGGTTCACACACAACAATATTATTACATAAAAAGTATCTCTCAGTAACAATTCTACATCGAGTAAAAGTATCTCCAGCGAGTCGACACCATGTAACTTCCTCTAAAGGACATTCTTCCTTGCAATGTTGTTGCATTTGTCTCGAACATCCTACAAATAAACAAACAAACATCAGGCAATACTTTAGTAATTGACATTGATAATGCACAAAGGAGGGACCAAAGATATCAAGGTCATGTCAATGTAAAAGAATGTATAATAGGATAAAAACAGTGCAGCCTATAATAGATATCTCTATACAAACCATAAAGAAGCAAAATACAGTCATACAATATAGTTCTATTCTCTACTGTCTGGAATAAAAACTCAACTAATATGCACGATCTCGACCTCTACTGCCCTAGATCCATGCAACTTTGGGCACATCAGCAATAACCTCTCAAACATGTACAGAAAGAAACAGGACAACAGATGATCTGAAATAAGGTCTTACGAGAAGGGGCACCACATGATGTTGTGGAAACCAACATTTACAGTATATTTCCAGTCATCCCAGAGTATAAGCTTCCTTTTGGTTACGGAAGCAGAACATTAAAAAGCTGTATCATCCAGAAGAATCAACTTTACCTATGACTACATCCAAATATGGTGGAATCATTAAGCCTGAATCACTAAAAACATAACACTTTACCAGCCTAGCTACCTCAACCTAAATATTCCTATTCTAGAAGCGACCCATCAACAATAGTTTAGCAGAATCTACAGAATATTCTTGCCCTGATGTAGAGACAGAGAACACTAACTTGCATTCGAAGCGTGCCGGGATTCGTCTCCAGCCCCAGAATTCCCTGCATAATATAAGTTGTAGACCTCTGTATCAACAACAGTGAGATTCACATCATAACAATAAAAGTAACTTGGCGTAAACAAAGAAAATCATGTGGTTCTTTATTGTTCTGAAATCAGTAAAACAATCAGCCAAACTTCGCATATCTTAAAAGAGAGGGAAGAAATTCAAACCAATCATGCCTAGGTACTAATCAAGCAGCTAGTAGCAATAAACTCCAATTTAGTATCCTAAACATGATCGAGAAGAAGGTCCTAGAACTAAAGCTAGCAATCATGCAGGATATATCAAAACGTAAATGTTTGCAGGATACAACTGAGATCTAGCATCCAACCTGATCGAACATGATGAGCCCAGACAGAGATCGCAAGATTTCTTCCTTATCAGAGTCTGAACAAACAAGCAAGCCTGGAACCTAGAGGAGAAAGTAAATTTTCAATGTCAATGAAATCAGTATATAACGTCTACACAAATGTTAATGCCAATGAAAGCATATACAGGGGTGTCCTTCATAGAGTGTAATCATATACAGGGGCAGTACAGGTCATATGGTAATTGAAAATCAGATGTTAATGGTCCATGATTATTCTGGTAGTAACCGGAAGTACCCTCCCTCCCAATCAGGAGCAGGAAGTGCTCTCCCTCCCACCTCACCCACTCCACAATTTTCATCAGAATTTACACTAGCCATTTACAAACAGCGGCTACCAATTCTGATAAGCCTACATGTAGCTCGAGCCGTCGAGCGATCCCCCATAACCTAGTAGACAAATAGGACCTAGACAGAGATTGCAAGATTTCTTCCTCGTCGATCTGAATCAAGAAAGACGGGAAGCTCGAGGAGGAACACTCACATTTGCAGCGCCTCGAGGAACTTGTCATGCTCCGGGTCCGTCCAGCTCTCGCGCAGCTTCGTGATGGTGTACGGCTTCCTGATCTGCGTCCCCTCCGCTTCCGCATCCCCTCTGCCTCCACGACACCTTGACTGAGCACAAAACTTTAGAAGGTCCTAGAACTAATCCCATCGACAACAATGAACAGATGTTGAAGCAAATAAACTGGTACATTTTTACAGAGATGATCTAGAACAGAGTGCACATATTTTTTAGTAAAGGCAACAAGTTTCATAAGAATGAAGCTCAAAACTTCCAAGCAGCTGAACTCAAGTTTGGAGGCAACTAAAGAAGGCTATACTTGTAGGCATAACAACAGTAATACTTTGGAAAGCACTTAACACTAATACTACCTCTGTTCCATATTATAGAGTCGGACTAAGCTAGTAGCTAGTAGCACAGCATAGCTAAAGACATTGACTGAGCACAACACCACGAGATAAAACTACCTAATCAACCAACGCCACTAATTGTATCAGCTTCTAGGAAGTAAACAACAGGAGCTACCAAACTTCAATGACTCATCTCGGATGCAAATCCTCTGGTTTGCATGAACAGATGGAGCTAGCACCCTTCCACAAGTTATCTGGAATGCACTTAACAGTAATAGCTTCTACGATTAAATAAGATTACTAGCCCAAACACCTGCCATACAATCCTAACAAGCCGAGATTATAACCCTAAGCACTAAACTATAGTTCCCATTTCATCTCTGATTCCTCCACAATAAAACCCTAAGGGCATGGGAAGATTGAGGCATATCAAGCAGAAATATGAATAAAAGGGGATCCGGTAGACGAGACAGACCTGCACCTTTTCTGGGAGGCGGAGCGCGATCACAGAGATGAGGCGTTGTAGCGAAGGTGTGGTGTCCGTGGTGCCATGGTGTGCGGGACGGCGATCTCGGAGAGGGAAAGCTCCACCCTATCTAAAACAGCTGCAAAGGCAGAGCAGCAAATCAGCTGGAAGGCGAGCAAATCATGGTGCCGGAGGCCAGCAGCAGGTCGGCCTTTGTGTCACCGGACCATGCCTTCGACGAGGCACCGCATAGGAGGTCTGGGAGGAGGAGTAGAAGCCGCGCGAGGGCGGCCGACAGTGGGGCGCTAGGGTAGTCCAAGACGTTGGATCCGTGCGGGGCTCCACCTCCCGTCCATCCCGTTCACGCTCACGACGAGGTCAGCAGAAGGAGCATGGCGACCTGGCAATATTGACAGCGCGGTAGAGTCTGGGAGAGAGGAGAGGGCCGCACACGAGGTTGGACTAGGAGGAGTGGCTCTACAGTGGCAGGAGGCGGCGACACCACAGGGGTGGGCGATGGGATTAGGGTTCGATGGGGAAGGAAGGGGAGGAGAGACAGAGCTGCGCGAGGGAGGGGAGAGGGAGGTGGTGGCGGCGGGTCTGAGCGAGAGGCATAAGGGGATTAGGGTTTGTTGTCCGCCTGTACACGCGGCAAAACTACCCCTGAACACGGGGCAAAATTGAACCTCTCCAGCGCCAAGGACCAAATTTTTGGTGGGTGAGGGACTAAGGATGAGTTCAACAACGTTGGATCGAGCGCTCATGGACGGTTAAGATCCTATTCTGTGGGGTGATCCGTGGGTACCCTCTTTTTCCATTCTGATTGGCTGGAGAAGTGTCCATGGTATGAAATCGACATAATAACTAGATAAAAAAATATAGGGAAAATCTTCGCATTGTGTCATTTTATATGACCTCGTATCCATGTAATATAGGGAAAATATAGGGAAAATCTTCGCATTGTGTCATTTTTTAAAAAAGTGCTTTCAAAAATAGCTACCGAGTATGAAATTTCATGTCTTACAACTCAAACGACCAATGTTATGGCTAGAATCGCGACATGGTTTGTGATAATGTGCCCGTATTGTGTATGCGTGTGCATATTGGGATGGATAAAAATGTTGCAGGACGAAGTTTTCCTTTTCGACACACGGAGAATCAATTTTCCATTTTCCAAGCGCAAAAACGGGTCGTTTTGTGAAGCAACCACCAAACGACAGTTTTAGAATGGTACCGTCACATTTTGTCAAAATATTAGACCACCTTACATGTACAATGTCCCAACCGGGGTATCTCAAACCTTTCCGTTCACCCCTGGCAAAAAAGACAAACTCCTGCCGAATCGGTAGGAAGTGGGTCTGATTTGAACTACAGGTACATGATCCGATGCTCATGATTTTTGGAAAAAATCATTTTTAGACTCACAATATGATGTTTCATCAGAGATCCAATGCGAGTTTAGCGAGACTCATCCCCTAGCTAAGAGCCTTCTTATCCGCTGTTTTGACCATAGTTTGAAACGGGCATAAAAAAATTCAAAAACGGTCCGATCAATGCAAATACTTCGCGTGGTGTCTTATTATGTGACATAGTTTCAATTAAAAATACCAAACTTGGTATATTGCAAGTGTCTCGAAAAAACCTTCTCAGAAATGACCTATCATGTATGAGGTTTCATGTCTTTCGGGCCAAACGACCAGTGTTATGGCTAGAATCGCGGCATAGTTTGTGATAATGTGCCTGTATTGTGCAGTGTGCATATTGGGATGGAGAACAATGTTGGGAGGAAGTTTTCCTTTTCGACACACGGAGAATCCATTTTCCATTTTCCGAAAAAAATTGCGTTTTGTGAAGCAGCCACCAAACAACAGTTTTAGAATGGTACCGTCACATTTTGTAAAAATATTAGACCACCTTACATGTAAAATGTCCCAACCGGGGTATCTCAAACCTTTCCGTTCACCCCTGGAAAAAAAGACAAATTCCTGCCGAATCGGTAGGAAGTGGGTCCGATTTGAACTATAGGTATATGATCCGATGCTCATGATTTTTGGTAAAAATCATTTTTAGACTCATAATATGATGTTTCATCAGAGATCCAATGCGAGTTTAGCGAGACTCATCCCCTAGCTCATCCAAAATGTTGAATTCGAAGCTCTAGTTTCAAAATCATATTTTTAAATATGATATTATCCCTACTATGGACTAATATGAGATTAGTAAATACACTATTTTAAAATAGTCAAAGTATTTGTAATTAACATCTTAAGATGATGTACAAAATTTTATAAAAAATTAGAGACAAAAATCAATTCTTTTGGAATAGTTATGAAAAAGATACCAAAGAATTAACAAAATGAAAAAAGAAGAAGAAAAAAACTGCCTAACTATACCAGCCGACATGTCCTAGTGCGTGCAAGGCCTAGTCCCTCCCACCGCGGGCCATATCGCTTCCTCCCGAGGCCCATTCTAGTGATAATTTAAGCCAGCCCAACAGATGAACAAAGAATATAAGGCCGCGACTTGTATGTACAACACGCACCGGTGCATGGACTAGTGGCAAAGGTGGCTTCCTATATGCTGTAGGTCGCAGGTTCGACCCCCGCGTGCCCCATTTTTGCAGCTTTTATTCACTAATTTGTAAAATCCCAACATCCAAGTAATATGTTAATATAAAACAACTTCAAAAATATAACATGAACGATTGTGTGATGCGGTGGTTTTGAACTCTGTCGGATTAGCTTGTCGCGTGGTTGCAGGTTCGACCCCGGCGTGCCTCCATTTCTGCACCTTTTATTGGTTATTTTGTGAAATACCAACATACTTTGGTCTAATTAAATAGTGGCAGCTCAATAGTTGGACATGAAAGAAACTTTAGTGCAGTGGTTACATCGATATGTAGTTAGGAGGTTGCGGGTTCGAACCTTCACCCCGACTTATTTTTGCATGTTATTACATGCATGCAACACTTGGTGCTGGGATGGTGCGCTGACACGTGGATAAAGGAAATATTGACACATAGACGTGACACGTAGGCGAAACTGCTGATGTGGTCTTCTAATCATTTAAATGCATTTCGATTCAGACATTACGACGATTTCAATTCGTCATAATATGCTATAAATAAGTTTCCCAGCTGTGTCATGTAAATTATGACGTTTTCGTATGAAAAATTTACGACTATTTTGCACAAATCGTCGTAATTTTATAGGGTTTTGACCTCTCCAAACGATCTACGACCATCTTGTGCGAAATCGTCATAGATCTATGACGATTTCATTCCCCGTCACTATGAGAAGGTCACAAGTAAACACATTTCTTGTAGTGAAGCCTATTCCTGTCCTAAAAACACACACTCTCTCATATATGTCCCCAAACACAAAACGTAGAGCTTTTGGTCGAGGAGGACCGAAGTCTCCGGTGCGCTCGCACTGGAGTCTCTGGTGTAGACCGGAGTCTCCGATCCAGACGGTTTTCAGCCACTTAAAGGGGTACGGGGTGAACTGAAATAGTCAGTTTCATTCATCCACCCCCGCCCCCACTCTCAAACCCGTCGCCCCTCCTCCAAAACTCCTTCCCGGAGGTCAAGAAACCCCAGGAATCCGCCGTGCCGCTGGCCAGCCTCCTCCTCTCCACCATTGGCTCATTCCCACTGGTGGAATCAATCCCATGGATAGATCTGGTACCTCTCCTCCTCTTTTCTCCTAGGGTTCATCCCTTGATTTGTTTTTGAGGATTGGTGATGTTTTGTCCATTGGAACCACTTGTATGCGTGCACACTGGTACATTAGCCTTGTTGCCTTGCCCGATATGTTAGAATCACCCCCTCTAGCAGCCTCCCGACCGGAGATTCTGGCCCCAGGGCCGGAGACTCCGGTTCATAGGACCGGAGACTTGATGCAGGCGGAGACTCGATGTGAGCTGCAGAGACTCGGTGTGGGGTGACTCAACCAGGTTCGATGCTTCAAGTCCCTTGTCTTTGCATCTTTGGGACATATATGCTTACCTCCATGCTATCTCCATCATTGCTTTTCACATGTCTGGTTCTCGTCGTCCTCCTCGCACTAAGAGCTCGACAAAGGCGGGCTAATCTGCGATTTGATGAGTCGGAAGGGTAGTATGTTGTGCCCCATCCAACCCGAGACAACAGGCCCGTGATGCAGCATACATGAGGAGGGGGCCGGAAAAGGCTGAGCAAGAGAACCGTGCCAAGAGGGCAAAGTATGACAATCTCTAGTCTTTGGCCCACATGTCAAAGAATGAGTACCGTGAGCTACGGAAGACTGATTTCTATGCATTGCCTCGCACTAGTGAAGATCCATGCTATTGGAGGAAGGATCAAGCAGTTTTCATGAGAGACGTTTATGGCGTGCTCAAGAAGTCACCTGTGTGCCCCCAGAAGTATATGAGTGTTGAGCAGATGAGGAAAATCTCCTACTTCTCTGATGCACTATGTATTAGTGAGAAGTTAGGGTTGTTCAACTTGATGGAGCTTCGTGAAGACTACAATGTCACCCTTGTGCGGTAGTTCTATGCCACAGTTGTGTTTGGGTCTGATCAAGCCAGGACCATGACTTGGATAACTGGAAACACCCGCTGCTCTGCAAATTTCTATGACTTTTCTGATCTCATCTTCGAGACCTTCCATGGTGTGTCCACTCATGTTGGGTTGCGCATGAACTCAGCGGCTCTTGGGGAGAACAAGATCAAGCTTTCCCCTTTGTATGGCAGCGAGGGTGTTGTGGGGGGGGGGGGTCCAAGGGACTCAAGCCCCTCTACAATCTGATATTGAGGATATTCCGACATAGCATTTCACCGAGTGCTGGAAATGATGATGCCATTAGATGTGGACTGGTCAACTTACTATATCATACATATAGGATTCACAATGCTGGCCCCGAGGCAGATGCAAATCCTATTGATGTGATGGATTTCATATTTGAGGAGATGTACCATGCCATTTTGTATAAGAAGTCTCCTCCATATGCGCCACTTTTCATGAGACTCATAAACTCCAATGATCATGGTTCCCCACTTGGCATGGCTCCCAACCTTACCGCGCACACTCTAGTATCACTGCAGCAGAAGGGGCGCATGGGGGCTCCTCCTAGACGCTCCTTTGGCAATGAGGAGGGTGAGATCACTAAGACTGAGAGGGCCGCCTCTCCTACTAGGGCTCGAAGGAAGAGTGCCTCCAATGCACCTCTACCTCCCATGACACGTGACTATGTACATGAGAGGGTCAAGAAGGTCTCATTCTGGGAGAGGACCCTGTGTTGCATGAACGTAGACATCCGCAAGCAACAACATCCCTCCCACAAGAGCAACCGCCGCATAGAGAAACTCCTCAAGGAGATTAAGGCTCAGGGAGAAGAGGATGAAGAGGAAGGAGAGGATGAGTACAATGACGAGCATGGCACTCAACAATCCACTGAGTCAAACTACACTCTTTCTTTTGGGGCATGGAATGCCCAACAAGACAGCTTGGTGGACTGTAAGACCTTTTCTGATGTCACCTCTCGATATGGGTACCAGGGTACCTCCTCTTCTAGCCCTCACGACAAAGGGCCTGCAGCTCCATATGGTGATGACTATGATGAGGGTGATGAGGACCAGGACATGGATGAGGAGGACGAGTGTGATGACGACGGGGACTACTGATTCCTTGGGGCACTAGCTTAGGTCTTTTCCCTTTTCGGCATTTCAATGCCAAAGGGGGAGAAGACATTCTCATCAGGATTTGCATGCGTTTGGGCTTGGATTTGATGTTTATTTGCTAACTCGAACTTCGTATTTTATTTGCCTTATGTTCTTGCAAGACTATTTGCTATTTGTGAGTGACTATGTGGTTGCACCTATATTAGTGTAACTCATGTGAGAACTATGTGATTTATCTATGTACCACCTATCATGCATGTTTTACTTGTTTACCTTAATGCACATCGTCAGGGGAGCATTATTATCTTAATGCAAATTATTCCATGCAAAATCACTTGTTGTCATCGAACACCAAAAATGGGGATATTGAAAGGACATTTACTTTCATAATCACTTTTAGTGTTTGTTAACAACAAGTAGATCTTTTTATAGTATGCTATTGTCTATAGGTTGATATAATGCAAAGTGAAAAGGACCCGTGCTCTCAAAGAAAGTTCCCTGTAAGATATACATATTCCTGGGAATTCCAGACCGGAGTCTCCGGTGTGGTCCGGAGTTTCCCCAGGAATCCCTAGAGGGGGCTCCATATTTCTGCCTGGGACAGTCTGATAGGGGGTCTGGAGACTGTCCGGATTCTCCGGTCCAAGCCTTAGACCGGAGTCTCCGGTGTGGCTGGATCGAAGTCTCCGGTCCACTTGGATCACAGGAGGGCTGGGACATTCTGTATGCTGGTCCGGAGGCTGGTCCGGAGTTGGGCCGGATTCTCCAGTGTAGACCGGAGTCTCCGGTCTACACACCAAAGTCTCCGGTCTTCACACCAAAGTCTCCGGTCTGACTTTTCTCCAACGTTCAGAAACGGTTCAGTGGAGGGGGCTGATTATAATAGTGGACCGTATCCTCTTCCTCTAGCTGCTCGACTCACTCAAGAACACTACCCCCATTTGAGCCACCAAATGAACAAGATATCTTCATCCATCCATCCAAAGTCATTGATCTTTGGAGAATCGAAGGAGGAGGTCTTGATCTACATCTTCACCAAGAGAGATCTTCATTTCCCCCTCATTCACTTGAGGGCCCCCATTCTCTAGTGTTCTTTGGAAATCCTAGCTTTTGATTTGGTCCTTACAAGCTTGTCTTTGATTGTTTGATAAGTTGCTTGTATTTGGAAGCCTCCAATTAAGTTGTGGATGTGTGCCCCGAACTTGTTGTAAAGGTGTCAGGTTCCACCTCGAAGGTTGCCGATATAGTGGAAGAGGTGAATCGAACCCTTTGGGGTGAGGTTCGTCGGAGAACAAGGGAGGCCTCCCGTGGCGTTGGTGGTTTGAAACCACCCCCTCTCCAAATGTAGACGTACTTACCCTCAAAAGGAAGGAACTACAGGAAACAAATCCTTGCGTCTCCGCGTCCATCACTTTGGTTACTTCTATCCTTTACCGCACTTTACTTACTTGTTCTTGCTTAGTGTTGTGCTAGTTGGTACTTGTTTGACATATGGGTAAATTCACCTTAGTTGCATAATCTAGAGAATTTACCTTTCTTGTCAAACCCTAATTTTAAAAAGAAGAAAATTTGAAGTAGCACCTATTCACCCCCCTCTAGGTTCCCATACGATCCTTTCAGAAACAGTTAATGGCCAGATACACAGCAGGCCAGAACAGTAAAAGGCTAGATTGTTAGCATGATGGAAGAGTAAAAGGCTAAATTTCTAGCAAGTCGGAACGATAAATGGCGGATTTATAGCGGTAGACGATGAAGTGACCAGATACAAAGCAGGCTAGCATAGTGAAAGGCTAGATTGTCGGGATCTTGAGCGATAAATGGCTAGATTGTCGGAAGGCGAAATAGTAAATGGCGATTCACGGAGCAGGACATTAATGAACTAGATTCATAGCAGACCATAACAGTAGATGGCTAAATTATCCCAGCGCTGGAGCGATAAATGGCTAGATATACGGTAGGAATAGTAAAGGCGGATGCATATCAGGCCGGAACAGTGGAAGGCCGAAACAACAGTGGGCTGAAATAGTACTATGCCTGAATATATGGCAGACCAACTTATGGGCCCATTTTAACAGTGCTGCTCTAAACAATAATGATTCGACTTACTATTGGGCTTTCATAATGGGCCGGCCCACTTAATGATTGTCAGGACTTGGATGGGTCTGGCTTTCTACCACGGTTTTCATGACAGTTAATGACGTTAACCGGTCGTTAACGGTGTTTGCCATGTGGCAGTCAACGCGGTTGGTGAATAGATCTACGACGGAACGACTTCTGGTGATTGAAGGGTGCGATCTGCCACGGTCAGAAAAAAATCGTGGTAGATTCATTTATGACGGGACTTTTACCACAAAGGGGATCCGTCATAGAAGACTCATCAGCCATGAAAAACGGGCCTTCAATCACAAAAATCATGCGTTGTAAAAGGACATTTTTCTTGTAGTGTTTGTTCCTTCTTTGCGTAGAAGGGTTACCTAGTATTTTGATGCATGAAGAAGTTGGTGGCATCGATGGGGTAAGGGTGTGCAGAAATGTACTGTCAGTCTCATATCTACTTTTTGCTGATGATTCCCTTATTCTCATGAAAGATGATATAACTAATGCAACTTCCTTGCAACAAGTTCTAGACACTTATTGTGCAAACTCGGGACAACCGGTGAGTTTGGCGAATTCAAGTATCTTCTTTTCTCCAAACACACATGTTTTGATTAAAGCATAAATTTGTGAAGCTTTACATATTAATACGGAGGCTGTATCGGATAAATATCTTGGCCTCACGACAATTGTGGGAGCCGATCGGTCAGACCGCCTTTTGCATTTTGTGGAGAGGATTATCCAATGTAATATGGGTTGGAAAGAGAAACACCTTTCTATTTATGGAAAATAAATATTGTTGAAGGCTATGGCTCAAGCAATTGCTATCTATGCAATGTCAGTGTTTCAAATTCCAATTGGGGTGTGTGAAAGGATGATGGACGCCATATCAAAGTTCTGGTGGGGCATGATGAGAATAGAAAAAATACATTGGCTTGTATGGTGGAAACTATGTTATCCCAAGAGTGAAGGGGTATGGGGTTTAGGGATTTCAACTCCTTCAACCTTGCTATGTTGGCAAAACAAATTTGGAGGCTTGTATAGGAACCAAATTCTTTTTGCGCCAAGTTTCTCAAGGCTAAGTACTACCCCCATGGAAATATTCAGTCTTTGGACCCAAGGCATGATCATCGTTCACATGGCAGATCTTGCTAGCCGGTTTAGATACTTTCAAGAGAGGTATGGTGTGGAGAGTTGGTAACAGGGAGTTAATTAATATTTCGACTAATCCATGGATTCCGTCCAGTGCTGACAGGAAAATTACAACTCCACGAGGTTAGGCGGTTGTTATAAAGGTTAGCGAACTTATTAATCCGTACGGGTTGTTGGGATGACGAGCTGATCCGGACTATTTTCTTTCGGTGATGTAGGCTGAATCCTCGTATCCCTATTAATCAGCATGGTTTTGATGACTTTGTTGCCTGGAAATACACTAAACATGGTCAATATACTATTGAGGCGAGTTATCATCGGTAGTGGAAGCATCAATTCGGACCTAGGGCGGTGCAACTGACTCTACCAGGAAGTTCTGCCACGAGTCCAGTTTGAAAGAATCTTTGGAAACTCAAAATTCCAGGAACAATTAAAATATTTATTTAATGTGCTTTGCATGGTATTGTTCCCTAAAAAGCATTCCGGCAAACCGGCATATCGGTTCTGATGGTGCTTGCCCAATATGCCATCAAGGAGCGGAGGATGTTTTACATCTTCTATTTCGCTGCCCGGTGGCGCATGATATGTGGGTATCCCTTGGGTTACATGAAATCATAAAGGAAGCTATGGCGGTTGACAGGGATGGTTCGGCTTTTCTAGAACATCTCTTGCGTATGAATGACTGCCCACTCCCGGGTATGGAGCAGATTAACCGGAAGGAAACAGTGGCTGTCACACATGTTGGTACCTTTGGTGGATTCATCGCCAAAGAACTCATGACAAGGCTGTCCCGCCGATGTACAAATGCAATATTTATATCCTGGCCATTACCTCAAATGCTACAAGAATAGCCTCCAAACATCAACGGGTGAATTTAGAGAGATGGTCAAAACCTGAGCCTCGATAGGTGCTGTTGGAGTGGTTATTTGGGATTATCATGAAAGTTTCATAGCAGCATCTACCCGCTTCTTAGCTCATGTGGCATCTTCTACTATGGCAGAAGCTATGGTGATGAAAGAGGGTTTAGCCATGGCGATTAATATGGGCTATAATAATGTACAAATGGAGTCGGACTCAATGGAGGAAGTTGAAGCTTGTATCGGCGAAGTAACATGGTGGAACAAGTCTTCTGCTAATTATGCTGATTGCGTGGACTTGGCTTCACTGATTGATAGAGTTGTTTTCAAATCTTGTCCAGGAGAAGAAAACTGAGTGGCTCATGAATTAGCTAAATTTAGTTTTCTTAATAATCAGTCTTGTAATTGGGGCGATGAATTTCCATTTTGCAAACTCTCCTAGATGATGTAACAATAGTTTGATGGGCTGCAAATTTCAAACAAACTCTTTTTCCTTATTAGAATATCTAAGGGGACTGAAATGTTTTAATAAGACGGGTTACATGCTTAATATATATGACATTTCAAAAGAAAGTTGCATGTGAGATAACTCGCATAGTTTTTTTCATCATCAGATGATGAGCCACCTAGGTTTTGATATACAAAACTTATAAACACGTAAGTGTACGTGTTTAATTATTAATAAAACTTGTTGAATGGCTTTCACCCAAAAAGATTACTAAGACCTTAATGGAGCAAGAGGAAAACTTTTGATGGCAGGCACATGCGAATTGACGGGGATTTAACAATTTGCCACACTTTTTTTTCACTTTGATAATTATGCCACTTCATGTGGAACTGACGAGTGATAGTTAACGTAGCAAACAATTTTTTTTTAAATGTGACAAATGATCAAAAGTATCTTGGATTGGCTGCGTCAAGGTGACAGGAACCCCTTCGTTTTTCACCATACCGCAACACAACTAGGGTTTCAAGCGGACCAGGTTTGCGGGCAACATATTTAGGCTCAACTTATGTAGGCGTTGTACAATTTGTAGATCGGTGACATGTGGGGCCTAGCCGCGCGATTAAACTGTAGATGCATCTAGCAGCGCTATCAAGTTCGGAACATGGTAGCGGGAGCAAAGAAAAAAATTCTATCATACGCACGATTCTTGTAATAAGAGGCTGGCATGTGGGACCAAGCATCATGATTTACGGCAGATAGATCGAGCAACATTATCGAGTTTATATCATGAGCTAAGGATTTTTTTATGATCCACACGAATTCCTCTAGTGTAAGGATGATACGTGGGACCCAGCAGCCTGATTAAACGGAAGATGCATCAAGCGACGCTATCAAGTTTGGAATATGAAAGGAATTTTTTTCATCATATACACGATTCCTCTAATGTTAGACATACATGCGGGACCCAGCAGCCTGACTAAACAAAAGAATCATCAAACAACGTTATCGATTTTAAATTAGGGAGGCGCGACCAAAAAATTGGTCTGCTATAGTCACTAACGTCTAGTACCCACACGCAAAAAAAAAATACTTCGGTGAGTCAACATCTCGCGAGGAAGCGAAAATCTTACTTCTGCCACGCGCCCGTCGAGCTTTATCCATGTTTTTAGCTGTTTCATCCTAGTAGAGGGGCACGAAACCGAAAAAAAAAGTTTTGCATCGGCCACGCTCGAGCCGAGATTTTCGTCATGAAAGAGGCGCCTTCTACGACGACCGACGGGCCCAGTCATTGCGAAAGGAAACATTTCTTGTAGTGAAATTTGGAGATAGCAAATCACCCTGTCTAAGCCCTCTCGAGGGTGTGAACATATATGTCTTATCAGAGTTAAACCTTACTTTATCTTACCGATATAACACAAGCCATCATTAAGGAAATCCATCTCTCATCAAACTCCAGTTTCCTCATCATATTTTCAAGAAACACCCAATCCACGATCATATGCTTTATGCATGTCTAACAATGACACATTATCCATTCTTCCGAACCTTCTATTTTTAATGGAGTGAACGCATTCATATACCACTAGGGCGTTATTAGTAATCAGCGTCCAGGACAAAAGCACTATGCATTGGTGAGATCACATCGGAAGAATATCCTTGATCTCGAGGATAACATATTTGATATAATTTATATATAACATTGCAAAGGCTAATTGGACAAAAGCTGGGTAATTAGCTCTGGATCATCTGTTTTGGGATGAGAACCAAAGTAGTATCGTTCAACCTTTGGGTATAACACTGTATTCATAGCTTGTAAAACTTCCTGAGTTATTTCGTGCCCAAAGACACTCCGAAACCTTTTATAGAAAACTGTGTAGACCATCTGGGCCATGGGCCTTAAAATCCCCAATAGTGAAAATAGCCTTCTTAACCTCCTAGGTAGTAAATGGGTTAAGCAATTTATCATTCATACCGGAAGTAACCTTCATTTGTATTTTTCAAGTACTGTTGGATTTGTAGGTTGAACCTCAGAGGTGAAAAGGTTAGCAAAATAATGAAAAACAATTGATTTAAGAGGCTCCATACCTTCTACCCACACACCATCAACCTTGAGTTTCTTGATAAAATTCTTCTTGCGACACATTGAGGCAAAAATATGGAAGAAAGCTGTATTTCGATCTCCAAGTTGTAGCCAATTTTCTCTAGATCTCTGTAGCCAGTAGACCTCCTCCTAGTAAACCTCCTCCTGTTCCAATAAGATTTCAATCAAATTTGACATTTCCTTGGCCTTTGCCTCACTCTCATCAGTAATGGGATCATTAAGAGCTTCATTAAGATCCCGCTAAGCCTTCCGCAATCGCTTCTTCGGTTTCTTTAATACTCTACCATGCCAATCATGAAATGCCTCATTCACGTGATTCGGTTTTGCAAGCACACCACCCGATGTCTCCTACCCAATGGCTTCCCATGCACGCTCAACTTCCCGTCTGAAGTCATCCTCTTTCAACCATTTAGCCTCGAAGTGCCTTGGTCGTGATTGGCCATGAACAGAGGGCACCTGGTAGTCTGTGTCCAACATGATCGGACAATGATCTGACTTGATGTACTCAATGTGTTGCAAAATAGGTCCAGGGTGCATGGCAGTCCACATACCATTGCAAACAACTCAATCTAGTCTTTCTCTAATATTACCTCGATTCCACGTAAAAGGTTCACCGACAAAACCCATGTCTTCAAGATCACAATCAACTAGAGCATCCCAAAAAGCTTGCATGAATGTCTCGGGGCTTGGATTACCCCCCCCTCTTTTTTATGAGAGAAAAGAATCTCATTAAAATCACCTATGATGACCCAAGGAAGATCAAATTGATTTTTAGCTCCTTTAATTTGTCCCATGACTTTTACTTATCTTCCCATCATGGTTCTCCATAGAAGCCCGTTAGTCTCCAAATCTTCCTAGGGTTTTCTATCACTCGAACATCAATATATTTTGGAGCCGAGAAGATTTGATCAATAGTAACTTCTCGTTTCCAGAGAAGCAGCACACCACCACTTCTACCATTTCTTGGATTAACAATTTTTAGGTCCATCTTCAACCTTATTCTCAAACACTCGGTCGGATAGATATCGAGATGTGTTTCTAACAAAAATAGTACCTCGATGTTAACTCTCCTTTGAACATCCAAAAGCGCCAGAACTGTCAGGACGTTACCCAAACCCTGACAGTTCTAACCTAATATCTTCATTGTGACCGTATAGACTCCGCCCGAGAGTCCGTCGATCCATGTGAAGTGGAGATAGCTCCGCCCTTCTTTAGTTTTCTATTACTTCCCGAATCGACATTATCGCCACATCATTTATTGATGGAGGGATGAGGCCATCCGTGAGCATGGCAGCTCTCCCTTCCTTAGAGCCCTCACCATCACCATCATCCGCCAGTCCATGCAGAGTAAAGTCTATTCCCCTCTTGACACCTAATGGCTCAAAAATTTGCCATCTTCCACCGCATTTAAACATTGCTTTTAGTCAAGTAACTGACAAGAAACTCTTAATCCTTGCCACTAATGACTAATAATTGCAAAGATATGCAAAACCCTCTTTTGAATTATGTTGTGTAGGAAATCACGACTTTTAATGCGAAATCACAAGTCATAATGAAGGACTTTGAGGAAGTCCACACGGCCAAGTAATTGGGAAGCAAATTCTAGGCGTAGGTGCATGTAGCGACCTTTAATGCAGTTGAGGTCCGCTGTATCGTCCGCCCATCTGGTGGCGTGGCCTTCTCGTCAAACCCTACGACTTTCGTGAAGACGCCTATATATTTTGCGGCTCCAGCCTCTAGCCATAGGGTCGCCATTGTCAGATTACATCACACCACCACCAAAGAAGATCCACGCCATCGTTCATCCATTCCATCATCCATCCCATCCATTAGCCATAGTCATTACTTTGTACTTTAGATCTCCTTGTGATTTGGCAACCATTGTAAGAATATTCGATTTCAATCTAAGTATTTTGCACAATCTTTTCTATCCTAGATCTATTCGTTATGAGGGAGTAGTCCTCACGGGCTGCGGGTTGGGGAGAAACCTCATAGCAACTATGTGCATCTAATCATGGGAGTTTTATATTTTGTTTGCAATTGAGAATTGTATCTTTTATTTCTTTGTCTCTTGTGTCGAGATATGGACTTATAGGTACCCAAGATCCCAAGATTGATAAAGGCTTGAGGTGAGATAGTTGGCTAGCGACAATCTCATAGGAACCTCAGTGACAGAAAGGGTAGTACGGTCTTTGCTTAGAAACTCATTGGGGATCACAACAACATCACCACTTAATGTTTTGATCTATGTTTTACACTTAATAATTGTTTGTAGCCCGTTGCTTTGGTGTGCACTGGATTAAAAGACTATTGCTATGCATTTGCATCATGTGGGCTCTAGTATATTAGGATGTGTTGCCCACAAGAGATTATCTCCATTCAAACATTACACTTGACTATGCTTATTATTATATTTTATCCCATATGATGTGCAGCTACAGGTGGATCTTCAACCCTGGCCTATCTCCATCCATTGATTCAATCCATTATAAAAGTAAACTAGATTGGTCCGATAAACTAAGGTAAAACAAAGAAACAAAGTCTTGTATACATGTCCTTTTCATTTCCTTTTAGCATTGCTTTACAAGGTTCGATTAAACCTAGTTCCACTACTAGGAAATAGCTAATTTATGGCGCACCTGTTTTGGCTATCCGTGGAGCACTAGGGGTGCGCCACAAGGCGCGCGCTATGGCTAAAAGTTAGCTACGGCGCACTAGGTGGTGCGCCACGCGTATGAAAAGTTAACCATGGCGCACGAGGTGCTGTGCACCACACGTATGAAAATTTAGCCGTGGCACACTGGGTGCTGTGTGCCACGGGTACAAATTTCAAAATTCAAAAAAGAGGGAGATTTGGATCTCGCCGCGCCTGCAGCCGTCAGTTCCTTCGCTCATCGGTGCGGGTCATCGCGGTCACTGTCGCCTCATCGGATTAGTCACCACGTCACCTCGTCGGAGTGTTCACCGCAGGCGGCGTTGCCTCGCCTCGTCGGAGAGGTCACCGTTGTCGTCACTGCAAGGAGGAGGAGGATAAGAAGAAGGAGCCCGCTGTTTCCGTCGTCACTACAAGGAGGAGGAGGAGAAGGAGGAGGCCGTCATCACCATCTTCACTGCAAGGAGGAGGAGGAGGATAAGGAGAAGGAGAAGGAGAAGCAGAAGAAGAAGGAGAAGGAGAAGGAGGAGGAGGAGGAGGAGAAGGAGAAGGAGAAGGAGAAGGAAAAAAGAAAAGGAGAAGGAGAAGGGAGGAAAATGAAAAGGAGAGAAGGGGGAGGGAAAAGTAGAGGGGTAGGTGGGCGGGGTGGTGATTCAAATTTCGAATCCCGCCCACTTACTCGTGGCACACTATGTGGTGGTGCGCTACGGGTAAGTTGCCCACTTTTTTTCTGCAGGAAAAAAGGTCTTTTGACTATAACTCTTTAATCTTTTCGAATTTTGAAAATCTAAAAAATTGCTAAACGACTAGAGTTCATTGCGAGTGGATGCAAAATCTCGTCATCGTCATTTTGGTATATTAAACGGTTTTTCGACATCATATGCAAAAGTTATGGCCGTTTTACCGTGGCATGACCTTTTTTGGCAGAAAAAGTCAAAATTCTTGTTTGTTAATTTTCCTACAAACTAGACCACATTACCTACCTACATGTGAAAGTATTTTATTTTTAAAGTTTTTTTCATTTTCTTTTATTTTTTGCAAGGCTAAAAAGGCGATCCAGGGGGTGTGGAGTTGGTGCAGGCCACTTAGCTGTAGGGCACCAAGGTAGGGTGCCCTACGGGTAACTTGATCCAGCTGCTGCGGCAGGCGGCAACACACATGCCCATAGCGCACTGGGTCACGGTGCGCTACTACTAAGTTTCACACCCATAGGGGCACCCTGACCTAGTGCGCTACGGGTATGTGGTCCGACCACCTGTGCCCTGGCCCACACATAGCCATGGTGCACCACCCCCATATGCGCCACGCTTGCGACAGTTAGTTGTAGGGCACCTGTGGGAAGTGCGCCACGCCTATTTTACCCGTGGGGCACCACTAGCACGTGCTCCACAGATGTGTGGATTACCTATAGCCGTTTTCCTAATAGTGGTCTTCTAGGGAAAAATATATTATACTGCATCCGTGAATCCGGATCAAAGGTATCAACCCTTTTTCTGGCGCCATTGCCGGGGAAGCAATTTCGCTATCCCGGTAAGGTCACTAGAGACCTTTATTTTAGTTTTATTATTAGTTTGTAGTTTATTTCTTGTTATTAGTATACTTTATTGTTATCTATTTGAAAACCCAAAAAAATTAGTTACTTGTTATTTGTTTTCATTACTTAAAAAATTACCAAAAATATAAGAGCCATGGATCAAAAGAGACTTGGGAGTATGCTACTCCCACTGATGATTTTATTCGTGCACCTATCACTCAGTCCGCTATTGATACAGAAACTTATGAAATTAAGCCTAACCTTTTAAGCTTGGTTCAACAGAACCAATTTGGGGGCTCATCTTTTGAGGATTTAGGTTTGCACTTAAACTTTATTTGTGACATTATGCGTATTAAGGATATAGATCCAAATGCTGTTAAATTAAGGTTTTTTCCTTTATATCTTAGATAAAAGGCTAAGGATTGGTTGCTAGCTCTACCAAAGGGCACTATTAAATCTTGGGAGGAATGTACTAATTTGTTTATGACTAAATTTCCCTCCCAGCTAAAACTATGCAGCTAAGATTCAACATTACAAGTTTTAGATAAGAATACCGTGAACCACTAGCGCTTGCATGGGAAAGGATGAAAGAAGCCGTAATGAACTGTCCTAGTCATGGGATGGAAGAATGAATTATATTACATTTGTTTTATAATGGTATTAACCTAATCTAGATACTGCAGCAGGAGGAACAATCATGAGAAAGCAAGTGAGTGTTGCAAAGAAACTACTTGATGATATGCCAAATAATCATGCCCAATGGCATGTGCAAAAACCTCGAAAAGAGTAAGTTCAATCACCAAGGTAAATAATGAAGAGCTTACATATAAGGTAGACGCGTTGCTTAGTATAGTAAATGGTAAAGAAGATACCCAAGTTAATGATATCACTACCATTGTTAATGATGTCAATTTTATAGCTCACACTCCTTTTAATCCTGCATGGAAAAATCATTATGCTTCTAATGCTCAAAAACATTAACTTAATCCTACAGGAGCTCCTTACAACAATTATGATAATAGTAATGGAGCAAATCATGGAAATCTCTTGTTTGAACAACTGTTAGAACCTTTATACAAGCTCAAACCGAGCAAAATAATATGCTTATTAAAATCACGGAGAACCATGAGAGTAGTATAGGGAAATTATCTAACCAGGCCGTTGCATTTATAAATTATGTACAAGCTTTACAGGAAAGCAAAAAGACCGTGGAGGCTCAAATGGGTAAGGTAGCTAAGAGCGAAGCTCTCATACTAGCAAAGTTTGCTGGAAAACCCGAGCCAAATCCGGTAGAAGACCTCAAGATGATGAGGGTGGTAACCGATGAAGAGAAACCTGAAGAGATGGTTACAACAACGCACCAACACCAGAATATATCATGGAAGATCTATTAAAGATGATCACCGTGAAGAATCCCGGTATAGAACAAGGTAATGATGCTATATAACAACAATTTATACAACAAGTAGCATCTAACGTTCGCGAGTTAGAGATGGACTATAAAAGACTAGCTGGTAAGATTCCTACTAAGCTAGATGATATATTTGAACTCACTATTAAAGTTAAGTTGGGATTCAATGAGATATCCACACTTTGTGATCTTGATGCGAGCATCTCAACAATTTTCAAAAGATTATTTGACAAATTGAACTTGGGGTCGTTTGTCACTACTGAATTAAGACTCCATCTAGCAGATTCAACTTATAAACAAGTTGTTGGGATAAAAAAATATAGTTGTTGACATTAAAGGTAGTCCCTCTCTTTATTGATCTTGTTATTTTGGATATGCCCGAAGATCCCATAGCACCTATAATTTAGGCAGGCCATTCCTAAAAACTATTAAGGCTTTAATTAATTTACATGAGGGGAACATGTGAATAGGGCTACCATCTACAGATCCTTTTATAGTCCACTTCCCTAGGAAAAAGAAGGCCAAGCTTAACGATGATGATGGTATAATTATTTTGAAAGCCAACTATTTTGGAGTGTGTATCCCACTCCTTAAACCTAAATGTTGCCATTGGGGTCAAGCTAATTGACCGTAACTAGAAGCGTTTCATGGGAGGCAACCCATGTTAAATAAAATTTTGCATTTGCTTTTGCTTTTGTTTTAGTTTTGTTAGTTTTATTTTGTTTTTATTTTAATAAAAAATGTGTTCAAGAATACCTTTGGAGAGAGGAGAAGAAATAAGGTAATCCTTTATCTTTTATTTTGCTAACACATAGCCTAAGAAATATTGCTGAAATTTTTATGAAGTATGTTTACTATTATTTTGTATTGTGATAAGATGTGCAAAGGCGCATGAAGCTACTAAGCAATTTTTTTGAGTTTTTCAGCTCACAGTGCTCTTAACGATTAGTGGTATAGCCAGGAAGGCCCATACCATGTGCCCGTACCACCTCAAACCATAAGAAGATAGAAATTCTGATTTTTTCCATAGGAAACAGTGTTTTTAACGACCACTGGTATGATCGGATGCGCCCATACCGCACATATGTATCGTACTGTGGCATCCCGCAAAACCACTACTAGAAAATCGCGTTGTTTTTGTGCATTGCATCATCATGACCGCATGCTCATGTCATCATGCCACATTGCATTTGAGCATCGTCATCATCTTGCAGTTGCTTGCATAAAACTATTTGCAGATAAACCCAGTTTTGTTTTCTAAAACGCCCCATCTTCATTCAAACACGCAAACCCCGGGCCTCCGGATTATTTTTTGTTTGTCTACTATCGGGTTGCAAACGGTGTTATTAAAACAAATAAAATTTATATTATTTTTGGTGGGGCAGTCGAACGGGCCGAATGACCCGAACGACCGCCCCAGGATTTAAATCGGACCACCTAAACAGCCCCCCTAATTCCTAAGTTCACCAAACTACCTACCCACACACCCCCTCCACCTCACCCCCTCCTATCACGAGACGCCACCTCATCCTCTCCCCTCCCCCTGGCCAATCAAACTCTGCCACCTCAGCAACCCCCCTCTCTCTCTTCCCACCCCCACACACACACCACACCCACCTCACCACTTTGGACCTGGCGTCCCCACACCCCACGTCCCTGCCACCTGGCCCCACCCCTCTAGACCCGGTCCACCCCGCCACGCTACCCACTCCCTACTCCCTCACAGCCTGGGCCGCGCCCACCTCCCATGGGACCCACCCAGCAGCCCCGATCCTCACCCGCCTTCTCCTCTCTCCTCCCCACCCTTGCCCTGCCCCGCCACCGCCTCTCACCGCCCGCTCTCCCTCCGGCCCCAGCGCCCTCGCCACACTCTCCCTCCTCTTGCTGCACCTCCTGCGCGCCGCTTCTGGCGCCCTTGACAGCCCCGTCAGCCTCTCTCCGCTTAGCCGCTCCCCGCCGCCCTTCTCCCTCCTCCGGCGCCCATGCGTCCTCCGCCGCCCGCTCCTACCCGGCCCTGCTCGACCTCTCCTCTCCGTCAAGATCTGCCCGACGCCGCCTTGAGTCGCCCTCTCCTCCGCCGGCCGCCTCGCCCGTCCGCCCCGTGCCGCGACCCCGAGCCGCGTCGCCCCGCTCGAGCCCGTCGGCGTCCTCTTCTGTTGCTCGCCAAGCCTACCTCTGCTTCCCGTCTTCCGTCGCCGCCTCAGCGCCAAGTAGAGCCCGAGCCGCCTCTGCTCCCCGACCTCGGCCTGCCGCAGCCCGCCGCGCCAGCGCCGACCTCGTCGCCGGTCGCCTCCCCGGCCTCCCCGCGAGCCCCGCCCTCGCCGTTGCGGCAATCCGCGACGTCGCCGCCTTCTTGACACCGCTGGACGCCTCGAGCTCTTCCGGTTCATGGCCGTCCCGAGCCTCCTCCGCAGCGTGGTGTACCTGCCGTCCGCGCCGCACGTCGTCGGGTTCCGTTCCTCCAGGAGGCGCCCCTGTTGTTTTGGGTCAGCAGTTGCGACGATGGTGATGTTTGATGTACGTCTGTACGAGACATGCCCTTGTAGAGTTGTCCTGTTGCCCGTGCTATGTTGTCGCTGCTGCCTAGTATGCCAATATGTATGTTCTCCCGCCGACAAGATCTTCGTGGACGTCAAGACCTTCATGTGTCGTCGAGTTCGTCAACCATCGGTGCCACTCGAAAACGCCACCAACGGGTAACCCAAGTTCTCCATCGACCACCGAAGTCCGGAACGTCGAGGCCCCCTCCGCGGATCCGAAGCCCCGAACCCGAAGGTACTCTACATTGAACGACAAGAACTCCTACTGGACCCGGAGAAGCGAGCGCCTCAGGATCTCCCACACGGACTCGAGTACCCTAGTACCCGATCCACTCAAGTTCGTCATCGACGCCAAGGACGACAGCAACCAGGGCGAGTCCGATGCCCCGACGCCAGACCAAGTACCTCCTCTCGGGACGCCAAGATCTACCCCGTTACCCGAGAACGACCCCGTCGAACCCTGGACCCTGAGACCGACCCCGAACCCGGAAACCCAAGTTCGTCGAGACCCCCCTAAAGTGTGAACCCCTTATCCGAGAACCCTATTTTATAAATGTCACCTATATAATTGTTGCATATTTAATTGTCGTCTCGCATGCATATCTTGGGTTGGGGGCCTTATGCCGATTCACCTCTAATTAAATATGGGGCCCATATGCGGGCAAATCTAGTCTCATATTGGCGTCATTTAAATTTGAGTAGCGAACCCGGTGCTATCTTTTGCCATGCTAATACAACATTTAAATTGCGGGGTTTCTAAATAACTCGAACCATCTAATTAAATGTCGGGACCCCGGTTCTGCTTAATATGACCTAATTGAATCGCACCTTTGCCATGCCATACATCATACATGCATCATGCCCGATCTTCTGACGTTGTATTAAATATTGCATCCGGTGTTTCTTCTAGTGTTTTGCTTCTTCGCGGATAAGGCCGTTGAGTTGATGTGAGCTTCGCCCGATCTTCGGTTGTACCTTCGGCAATGTTTTCAGGCGAGCATCTCCCCCTTTCTACCTATCTTACTTTTATAGTATTTACTTCCCTCCTGTTGATCTATTGCTATCTGTGTTGCGATGCTTTAGTTTCCGTACCTGTGATATACCGTGCAGCCCTATATTGCCTTGGACACATCCTATTACCTGTTGTTTGGTTGATAGTTGGACTTGCGCGTCGTAGTCGCTTGCTCAAGTGTTGTTGCGTGTCGTCCAGTGCCACAGTTGTTGATGTATTGCCGCATGTTGATGTTGGAGATGATCCTAGTTTTACTTATCGTTCACTTTCATTTCCTGTTTAACAACTAAAATTGAAGTAAGCAGAGGCATCGGTGGGTGATAGATAATATTTGGTTTCCGAACGCCCACTTGTGTCCCGTAGGACCCCGAGTACTTGATACCTGTTCCTTGATTTATCGCGCTATCCACATCCAGGAGGTATATGGGACCCCCAGGCGAGCTTGATTCAGTCTTATTTCTTGGGGACACAAACTAGTTTGAGGTTTTATTTACTATCCTACTTATGCCATGCTATACGTATTTAAATTGTGCGACGGATAGCACACTTTGTACTGTTTAGGATCGTGGCACGATTCATGGTGTCGACAAGCCCAGTTTTGGGTTCCCTCGTTCCACCGTCCCCACAACCTTGAGTCCGTCTCGGAGATTGCTTACTTAGTTGAGGGTCTACTTTAAGGGGTGGCCCCCTGAAATATTTCTGAATCCTGTGATTGTTCAGTCGTGAAAGCCTCGTTGGGTTTTGATTTGGTTTTCCGAGGTTGATCGGCGTGTGTTGCTATTGGTGCACCCGCCGGGTAAAACTTTCAAAGCCGTGTCCATGGATATGGACGACTTGGAGCATAGTATCTCGATCATAGACAAGCATAACTAAAGTTTATTGCTGTAAATTTGACTTTATAATGACTAGTAATCATCTTCACTATAATGGAATGGCTAATTAATACCGCCTGGCTTGTTTGGAGTGTCGCTTGCGACCATTGTACCTGACTAGTAAGTATTGCAACTACAACGGAATGGCTGAATAAAAGTACCAACAACTGCTGGGTTTTGGGATTATATCATGCTATCTGTATCTGACTAGTAATTGCTGCAACTATAACGGAATGGTCAACTAAAAGTGCCTACTGCTTACTTTATCAGGATGAATATCTAAACCTGACTAGTAATTCCTGCAACGATAACGGAATAAGTCAAACTGCCAACTGTGTGAGTTCCTCGGTTGACTTCCTCGTATGGTCTCGAGGGGGAAACACCAGGATGGGTTTGTTTGGTGTTAGCTTCAGGTTGGATCCGGATAGGTCATTCTCATCCCTCTCTGATAACCGCCTGTTGTATCGAGTCTCTATAGGTTGTTTAGTGCATGCTGCCGCTGCCGATCCACCATACCTATGTGGCGAGGACCGCGATTCTAGCCTCGTCGTGTCTTGGCCTCGATCGACGCTCCTCTTTTCCTTTTCCTTTGTCGGCACCCTTTTGTTTAAGCAGGTTTTGAGATCGGCGTCGTTAGCGGTTACCCTTGGCTTGGCACGGCAGTTATGGGCCATTGGTTATTCTTCAGGGCTCTTAGCCCCATTTGCATCTTGTCCGTAGTCGGACGCTCTATCATTTTCAAGGTGATTTGGATCTTTGTATATTATATCTGTATTCTTGACTCATTGAGTCGCGGTTATATATATCTGTTCTGTGGGTCCCATCGAGGACTGTTGTGTAATGTTATTACTTCGTTTTCCACCCGCACGAAAGTGCTTGGTGGGCACCTTTGAATCGTTTCTATGCGGGTTTGGCGGGTTTCGCTAAAACTTGCATAGGTCCGATTCTGAGGGTGTTACACGTACCCTCGAGCAAACCATCAAATTCTAGCAAACAATACAACATCGATAACAACCAGAAGTATGGGCGCGCGACCGTATTGCACCCGTACCGAGTGCACCGCCAGAAGGGAATCGTTGCCCCCAAGGTATGTCACCCGGTATGGGTGGGCTCTGGCCGTACCGCTCGCTCGCCCGCACCACGTACGTGGCCATCATAATCTACCCGAGGAGGTAACCTAAAAATCCTCAAAAACAAATCTCTCTTTCTTCTTCGTCCAAACTCTAAACCACCTCCATTGGATTTTCAAATTTACTCAATCTTTCTTTGATTTCTCGCACTCAATAGATTTATGGTATGATTCTCCTTCGATCCTCAACTTATTTATACAGAATCTTCACTCAACCTTTCACCATTGTCAATCTAGACTTAGATCTTGTTCTTAATTCAATTTTGATATTGAGCATGCTTAGTAATTGTTTTAGAGGAGTTTATTTTATAACTAGTGTAGAGGATCATATATGCTATGTTTCTATTATACTAAAAATTTCATTTAGAAATTATTATTATTTATTTATTTTATCTTGTTATTTTTAGATGAACACGAGGAGCTGTACATGTACGATGGCTGCGGAGTCCTCTGCACCACCCACTGATACGTTGACCCCCATGGGTTTGCCAACAACAACACCAATATAGGCACAACTGTTTTCGTTTTAGATCCAGCACCTTAGGAGTACTTTAATTTAATGAGAATTCATGGACACACACCAAAGGGAAATCAAATTGATCATTCAACTATTCGCTATCTATTTTATATAATTGCTAACACCTTGCAGGCACATGGTAAGTTCACTAGAGTTAATGAGGAGGATATGTTGATCCTTGCAAAGGATGCTATTATTAATTGTAACTTAATGCCAAATTTAGGTGCTCTTCTTGTGTTTTACATTAAACATCAGTCTCTCCAATCTCGAGGAGCCATATGCGGAGGAGGAGTTTTGACCGTTTTTGCACATGCACTTCATATCAACTTAGGTAATATCCAACCATTGACAAGAAGTCATCGTGTCGGTCTCCCCACTCTAAGAGCATTTGTTATGGTTTCTAAAACTCATGGTAGATACTTCCTTGACATACCTAGAGCGGATCACTTGATCCCTGCTCCTTTGCCTAATGGTCTATTCTCTATCAAGGATGGACATTTGCGTTTTGACGCGCAGATTGAGGCTAATCTACCCCAATAAGAAATACCCATGGGAGGAGGAGGAGAAGATGAATAAGTAGAATAAGAAGGACCCGAACAAGATGAGCAACCAACAAACTACTACACCAACTTTTAAGACATATATGCACTCGAAGGAAATATTCAAAACATGAACAACCTCTCCATCAACCTTCGAGATGCTACTGCAAGCCTCTCCACCCAATTCCGTGATTGGAGTAGCCAATGGAACATGGGAAACTATCCACCACCTCCACAATGAGCAACAAAAGGGCTTAAAAAATCCTGAGCTTGGGGATGTGTTCCCCCGGCAAATTTATTTGTGTAATAATGAGGTTGTACTCCAGCTCCTTGGGAGCTTTGAAACATCCATGTTGGTTCATCCAACACTTCGCTTTTTTCCTTTGCTTTTTAGTTTGCTTTTGTTTTCGTTTGTTTTTATTTTCTTAAAACCCTTGCTTGGTTGCAAGATATTTTCTATTCTTTAATCCATATCCTCAAAAAGTACAAAAAGATTTTCTTGTTTTTCCTTTTTTCGTAAATGTGGATTCACACTTTGCCTCTTTGCTTTAATATTATTATGAGAGTAATCGTGTTCGAGTTTTGAAGGAACACATCCCTATAAGGAAAGGAATCATGAAATCGCTTTTGAGAGGTATTTCCTATGTCTCCCACTTTTGGAGTTTGAGTTGTTTATCTTGTTGGGGGTTCGGTGTAGAAAATCAAAACATTTATGCTAAGCGAAAGAAACCCCGAATGCCCAAGATATATCTACTAGTAATGTAGTAATAGAGAGAGACATCAGTAACATACTGAAAGAGCATGTGGTCCCCCATGTGTGGTTTTGGTAATTAATGACAATGTTTATGAACTAATGTTTGTATTAAGTTGCATTTGTAGGAATTGTCCTGTGACACCCCCGGGATTATGGCTAAACAAATCCCAGACCTCCGTCTGACATAAGCTTAACCTTGAGCTCGAGAATATCCAGTGAGGAATCGGTAACACGGCAGTGATCCTACGACACAAAATTTATTACAGCAAGCTCATAACTGAGCAAAGAACCAAATTATTACAAGTAGAGGTCACTGACCACAAACATCAAACAATGGAAGGAAAATTGTGCTATTAAGTATAGCAAACTTAACAAATGGCCTAAGAGGCCTGAAGCATAATGATGACGTCCCAGCCCATAGATTCCAGGCTGCCGGCTAGGAACCCCAAGCTACTCGTCGCTCTCGATGTAGTACCAAACTGATCTTCAGGGGAACACTTACTCTGCCAAAAGTATCAACAAAGAAAGGGTGAGTACAGGGTGTCTCCGCAAGACTTATGGCTGGTGGAGTTGTTTTGCATAAAGCCATATTTGTTTTGTACGACCAAAGGGAGAAGAAGCTCGTCTAATCAGAGTATTTTAAAAAGGGGATAAGAGAGAGACATCTCTGAAGTATTGATCATCATATTTTGATATACACCAATTCATCATCATCACCTGAACTAAGATCACCTCCTCGTACCCATGAGGAAGCATCCTTAAACACACGTTGATCAACAAGTTTTATAGATTAAAGTTATCTATGATCTTGAGTCCGGTCGCCAAGTCATTCATAACCGTGAACACGACTTTTCGAATAGATTATTACCCTGCAGGGGTGTACAACTTTACCCACACGTACTAACCTTCTCTTAATGCCACAATGATTAGCCCTCTTCCTTGGAAGGCCGGCAGAGGGTGGTTAGACACGACCTTTACCTTGCTTTCACCGAGACCAGGAGTCACGCAATAAGTATGGTTCCACTATAACGGGTCAAATCCCGAAGCCGGTACTTAAATATGTGAGGCGATGTTGGTTTACCAGGGGCGCTATTAACCCCAAGCAACCCGGTCCACGCTTCCCTACCTGTTATGAATGCTCCTCCTTCACCACCTTCGAGAAGATCCAGAATGCATGTGGAATGGAACGCCCGAACTATGTGACTCATGGAATCTACTAGGAAAGTTAGTTGCTCATGAGGTTGTCCATGCCCCGTGTGGTTGTACGCTCGTCTTGGTTCCAAAGGCAAGAACTCAGGTCCTACTGGTGGCGAGCATGGGACTAGAAAAACCACATCCCACTGTGGCCTCCCATACAAGACTTAGCATGTTTAATATCATATCACCTCTTATCTCACCTCATCATGTTCTCCTGACATACTAGATTCTTTGCATCTGATACATCATCTGGATGAACCAGACTCAACAGCTATGCATGGCTAAGCAGGACACATATATAAGATCTAGCAGTGCACACAAGCCAAACCTAGTTATGCTAGGAGAAGTGGATCAGGTAATATAAGCTCAAAGGGAGTAATACAACCGACAGGACACTCTATCTATCGATAAAACACCACAGTAGAATCGTATGCATCATGGCAAGAATTGAAATGCTTTCGAAATCATAGGCTTATATCATGGTGGGGCTATGCTTGCCTTTGCCGGTTGATAACCCATAAGAAGATCTTCGGAAGCCTTGTACTTGACTTGGTTATAGTTGGTCAAGTATTGTTCGTCGATCTTCGAACTTCGACGGTGTTGATCTCGGGCGTCGATCTCGATATCGTATTCTACCGGGAAGAACCAAACACCCGAAAGAGAGGGAAACAATCAACACATGGCATTGATGCAATGCTCAAGCAAGGATGATGACATGGCAAGTTAAATTGTATTGAATTAAAACCCTAAAGCATGCTTGACAACTTAATCGGGGTTCCCAGAGTTGAAAACCCTAACTCGGGGAAACTCCGGAATCACCTATGAGGGGTTACTAGGTTGTTCTAATTAAACTTGCTATGACAGTTGTTGAACAATGCATGATTATAGCTTAAAGAGATAGAGCTCATTTTTTCTGAACATTTTCATATATTATACATATTTTTCTGACGTATGAATAATTAGTTATGTATTTTACAAGTTTTATTCAATTTCTGGAATTATTTAAAACCTTTAATTAGCTTTACTGCATCATTATGACGTCATTACTGTGGCCGGGTACTTTTCTACTACACCTAAACCTACCCACAAACACTTACAGAATGGGCCCAGGGCCACGTCACTACGACCTACATGGTCAACGGTCAGCAGGCCCCACGGGCCACGTCAGCCTGTCATCATGGTGGTGTCACCACCGTCTCCATGTCGGACGGTGGTCGACGACGATGCCACGACGCACTCCAGCAAGCGCGGATGGTCGGGTTTGAACGAGCGCATCGCGAGGGACCTAACTATGGTGGCGCCTCTGGTTTTGGGTCACCGGAAACGTGGCTACGGTGAGCGGCGTGCTTGCAGATGAACAACGAGTGGCGGCCGAGAGTGCTAGCGGCGGCGAAGGGTTCTGGGCACGAAGCTCATCGAGCGCGATGGTGGTGTCGGCAAGGCGAGGCCTTGAACGACGTCAATGGCGACGGCGGGCGACGTCGGACTCGAGGAAGACGTGCCGATTTGGGCAGCTCTCGAGCTCCCCGTCTTGCGTGCTTCGGCAGGAAGAACAAGGAAGGCAAGGTGGAGCTCATGGCGTGCTCGGCTGGCCTCGGGGCGGTGTAGAACGACGACGGACCGGAGCTAGGGTTTTGTCCAGAGAGAAAATCGAGTGAGGAAGGTAGCGAGAGAGAGGGAGGGAGGGGATAAGGACGGGGCAGGGGGCCGCGTGGCTCTTATCCTCTCCCCGGAGAGCGACGAATGGAGGCAGGCGAGCGGCACGAATCAACGGCGATAGGCAGGTGCTTTCCGTCTTGAGGAAGGCAGGCGTCGAAGAAGTCTTGGCCGAGATGGGCCAAGGTGGGCCACGGCTGGGCTGCGAGAAGCTGCGCTGGCTGTTGCGCGTGCACAGGAAAGAGGGAGAGGGAGAGATGGGCCGGCCTGGGACGGCTGCTGGCTGCTGTTTTCTTTTTTATTTGCAAACTCTTTTCCTTTTTCTATTTTCCTATTTTTCTCTTTTGTAATTCATTTTGAAATCTGTTTTGAATACTTTCAAGATACCAGAAGCTTTCATAAAATATACAAACTATTGTGGGGCCCTTTTAGTCCATTGGGGCTCCATGCATTTTTGTCATTTCAAAATTCAAAACTATTTTGAATTGATTTGCAAATAGAGGAGGAAGATTAGGGTTTAGGATTTGCATTTTATTTCTTAATGCATGCAAATTGATGTGATGCTCATGAATGCACAATCAAGCCCTAATATATATTATCTAAAATTGGGGTGTTACAGCTCTATCCCCCTTACGGGAATCTCGACCCTAGATTCCAAAGGTAGGAAAAGAGACAGAGAGAGAAAGAAACAGGGCCACTCTAAAAACAAGAGGGAAATACACTAAACAACACATGGAGTATCTCATGGCCAACTTATGGATGGAGTGTTCAAAAAAACTCTGAGATGACATACATGAAACACTTCAAGGTAACAGAGGAAACAAGAGGAGATGATTTCAAATTGTTAGACAACTGGTCTTCATAAGGATTTAGACCATGGAACTTACAGAAGAGTTTAAGCTTCTGAGAAGGAAGGTTTCAACAGAAAGAATATAACCAAAGACTTCGACAAGGAACCTCTACTAAATGTCTTAAGTATATATTTCAAGTTGTAGAGATACGGATTAACAAAACCAAGCTATCGAACTATTTTTGAAAAAGAGTCACTTTTTTGATTCAACAGGGGATTAGACAGAAAGGTGTTTTGTGGTGAGGGCTCATAAGAGTCACATGGAACATGTAGTAAAAGAAACTATAGATTGCCAAAATCATAGTCACTCTTAAAGCATGGTTGATAAAACGAAGGAAACTCTTTATTCATCTAGATATAACGAAATCTCTGCCAAAGATCATGATATCACTTTACACTACTGAGATGAATAGTTTAAGAAGATTCATGATGACATGAGAAGAAAGAAACTTCATCCTCAGACTTCAATTAGTTGACACAACAAAATGATTGCCAACATAAAATGGTCTGGAGGATCGACTGAGAGACATTTAGCAACACTGCTTTAAATGTTCTCCTTGATGTTCGAGATACGAAGCATCAGTAAAGGTCAGACTTTGATACAAAGGAAACCATAAGAACAACTCCTACAACAAATCGTAGAAGATGCCTCATGAAGAGTGGTTGTTACTGCTGAATCAAGGGATATGACAAAGGGTCTTTCTGGCTAAGTGTGTCAACCATTACATCAATCTTGCCGGATTTACCAAGAGACCTATGTCAAAATCTTGAGGAACACCAACCATCATTGCTGCTTGAGATTCAGCTTTGGTTAAGTGGAGTGACACTTCAGACTCAACATGTCCGAATAGAAGTTCACAACCTTTACCACAAAGGTAAAGTTACTAGATTCTCAATACATGAGACGATGTAAAGCTCCAAAGGATGAGCAGATTGCTATACCCATGTATTTTGCAACTTGTCGAAAGACAACCGCATACATATAAAGTTCTAACAATAAGACACACATGTATCCTTAAGGAACAAATATAACTCTTCTCGAATCCATGGTGACATCTTTCAACATTTGCACATGAATCGGGAAGGTCACTTAACATCCGAGCACAAACTTGAGATGACATGAGGATGGTTCTCAAAAGTTTCCAACATTGATGCCAATTATTCCATATGAATCTTGTCTAGCATGGAGAAGATAAGGATGTCATTGATGGGATACAATAAACTTATCGAGACACTCCAAGAAGATGGACTCATATGTCGTATGAACAAAGCATATCATTGGTTAGACCAAAGACATAAAGATGTACTCAAGTGAAACATCACAAGAATAAACATCATCAAGATAATCCTTGGAAATGAGTTTGATTTGACAATAACCCAAATCAAATCAAAGGTAGGGAAGATAACATATCCAGAGAGGAGGTACTACCTTTCTTCAACGCGAACAAAAATAGACATCCCTTTGAGATGGGCTGAGTCGGATAGAACATTTGTCTTACAACTATCCAAGTTGTTGTTTAAGCTCAACCAACTAGTTCGGGGGTATCCAATACGGATCCTTGGAGAAAGGTGTAGTTCAGAGAACTGACTTGCTCAAGAACTTGACATCACGGTCATGAGGCAACAAGGCGATACTTCTATAAAGACGTCCAGAATATCACGAACCACCGATATATCGCTTAGTTCCAGAGGAAACTTGCTTCGTAAGGCAAGAAGACACAATCTCAGAGTTTTAACACAAGCCTAACTCTTTGACCGAGGAGAGTGCACCAGAATGGCGAACTTGGTAGCACGACCATTCGTCGCTTGGTGATAGGGTTAACCAATCACGCTAAGAATGACACAAATGTACTTAGAGTTCAAAACAATAATAATTGCTAAGAATCTCAAATAACCACATAATTACGCACATGCATCACTTATGAGCGCGAAGGCTCGAGGAAGGGTGGGTAAACATGTGTAAGATCATCACTTCATTAAGGGGTCATGTAACTCAGCACGACCTCTTAGTATAAAAGAGTGTGATACTTTAAGATAGAATAGATAGAAGCTAATCATTGCCTCTTGATCTGCGGATTACAACACTTTGACCTAGTCCTAGGAATGAAGAGGTACTGGAGTTTGTTTCTCCTGACATCCCGAACTGGTTTGTTATGATGGACCACAAGAGTATCTTGGATCATAAGACACCAATGAAGGTTTACTCCTTGGCTACCAACTGGTAGACAAGGGTCGAAAAAAACAGTGGAGAAATAACATACTCAGGTTAGAATCCCTAGATGTGGGTGCATGGATTATCAATCTTCTGAAAACCAATACAAAGAAGGGAAAGGTGTGGCAGAGTCACGAGTATAGATGTGAGACTCATGATAGTACTCTTGTCGTGATCTTTTTGGTTCCATTAAAGAACATCTGCCATAGCATGTGGTAGGGGAAGTCCTTCATTGTCACAATTCAAATCAAAGTCATTGATTGCTTCAATCCATCTCCTCTGCCGAAGGTTGAGATCAGGCTGAGTGAAGATATACTTCAAACTCTTGTGGTCAGAAAAGATCTCACATCGGTTGCCAAGCAAGTAGTGCCTCCATAGCTTCAAAGCAAAGACAACTGCTGCTAGCTCGAGGTCATGTGTGGGGTAGTTGATCTCATGCGTCTTCAACTGTCGAGAGGCATAAGCAACCACTTGTTTCTCTTGCATAAGGACCGCACCCAATCCTTGCAAAGAGGCGTCACAGAATATCTGGAAAGGCTTAGATGTATCCGGAGGAACCAAGACTGGTGTGGAAGTGAGCTTCTCTTTGAGTGTCTCAAAGCTTGTTTGACATGCAGGAGTCCACAAGTATTTCTTGCCTTTCTTGAGGAGATCGGTGAGGCTTCTCTATCTTGAGAAGTTCTGAGCGAAGCGGCAATAACTAGCCAAACCGAGGAAACTCCGCACTTCTTTGACATTAACGAGGAAGCCATTCAACAATTGTCTTCACAGTTTCGGGTTGACGCAATGCCCTTGGCAGAGATGACATGACCAAGATAGGTTACTTGTGCAGCCAAAACTCACACTTTGAGAACTTTGCTGCAAGCGGTTCTCACGAAGCTTGTTTAGGACACACAAGGTGTTCTTCATGCTCTTCCTTGGACTTAGAATAGACCGATGTCATCCAGATAGACCACAACGAACTTATCAAGGTACTCCATGAAAACCGAGTTCATAAGCCTCGAGAAGGTAGCAGGTGCGTTGGTGAGACCGAAAGACATGACCGTGTACTCATACAGGCCATAGCGGGTGGTGAAAGCTGTTTTAGGCACATCTTCCTTGCGAATCTTGATTTGTTGATAACCACTTCTCAAGTCCAGCTTAGAGAACACCTCGCTCGACTAGGCGATCGAAGAGATCATTAATCCATGAAGGGATATTTGTTCTTGATGGTTTTAGCATTGAGAGCCCGATAGTCAACACAAAGTCTATCAGTCCTGTCACGCTTCTTCACAAAGATTGTTGGGCTACCCCATGAAGAAGTACTATGTTGAATGAAACCCAACTTCTCTTGTTCATCAAGTTGTCGTTTGAGTTCAGCCAACTCAGAAGGACCCATTTTATAAGTCCGCTTGGAGATAGGAGCCGTTCCAGGTTCAAGCTCAATTACAAACTCAACCTCACGATCCGGAGGCATACCCGACAACTCTTCAGGAAAAACATCTGGGAACTCACAGACCACCGGTACACTCTGAATAGCTTCCATAGCATCATCATTCAGAGCCGCCAAAGAGAAAAATGGACAGCAGGAGCAGACTTGGAGAAAAGACTATATGTCCTTGAATCTTGAGAGAAACCGAGCGTTCAAAGACAATCAATCACAACTGCATTTGATGTTAACCAATCCATGCCCAAGATGACATCAATGTCAGAATTGCCCAGAACAATTAAGGAAGCCGAGAACAAAGAGCCACCAATCTCAATTTGATTGCCATGGCTTATATGAACAGCCCTCATGTTTGAACCAGAGGAGATTGTACCACCTCGCTTAAGGAGAGGGACCAAGACTAACTCATTCTCATTTGCAAACTTGTGAGAAACAAAAGAATGCGATGCACGAATCAAACAAAACTCGTGCAGGGACCGAGTTAACGAAGCATACCCATCACAACTCGGTGCATGCTCGCTTGAGCGGCGTTGACACGATTAGCACGAATAACCGCAGACCGGGCTTGGTGTTGATGTTGAGAGCCCGAGGTGGTGGTGCACGAACCAAAGGAGAGCTTGCTGCAGATCTTGGCGGGGTGGAGGAAGAGCTTTGTTCTTCAGGACAGTTCGATTCAGATGTCCGGGATCTCCACATGTGAAGCGAGCACGGTGGACGTGGAGCAACGTAGCTGAGGACTCCTTGAGCGCTCGGTAGTGGTGGTTGTAGCCCCAGGAGCAGCGGTGATGGAGTTTAGTGGCCTTGACGTGTAACTTGCAGGTCTTGGTGGAGCCGGAGCGACGGTGGGGTGTTAGGAACCTGGACACGCTTAGAAGGAGCTGCCATAACTGAAGAGCTTGATGCATCCCGGTTGTGTTTCTTGGACTCCTCAAACACTTGCCGACTTGCTTCCTCTTGCGAGTTGTGTCTGTAGTTCAGAAAGATGTCGGCCTTGCATGTGTGATCACATACTTGATCGATGCATTGAGCCCTTGCCTGAACCTCTTTTGCTTCTTCTTGTCATCAGATACCTCATCGCCACCATAACGAGAAAGATTCATGAAGTTCCTGATGTAGGTGTTGACGTTATCATTTCCTTGCTTAAGGTTGAGAAAAGCTTCCTTCATCCTCTCCATAACAATCTCTGACAGGAATTGCTCTTTGAAAACTGCAGTGAACCTTTCCCAAGTAGGCTGAAAACCAATGCAGCTTGCCTTCAAGTAATTCTCCCACCAGAGAGCTGCATCTCCCTTCAGAAGGTGAGTAGCACACTTGACCCTCCTGCCAGGGAACATCAGTCTCGAGCAACCTTGACATCTCACGTAACCAATCATCGCGTCGGTGGTCGATCGAAACATCAAATGGCGAGGTTGAATTTGAGGAAGCTTTTGATGTCTCCTCGCTTGGGAGGTGGAGGTAGTGGAGCAAACTCGTTCCTCGAACACTTTCCTCAAAGCGCTGTTGGTTCTGCTGCATTGCTGCCAAAGCATTGGCGATGTTTGATGTGAGCCAGTTCAGGTGGTATGTCCTCATCAGAACGGCGTGGTGGAGCCATCCTGTGATTGATATAAAACAAAAGTCAGTACTATAATGGAGAATGATAATAATCCAAAATAGTACCAAGCTGGAATTAACCAAGATTAAAGGATACAATTACTAAGATGATATTAAAATATCAACAAAGTTCAAAGCACCTAGAAGATATTAAGCATATCGCACACGACTGAAAAGGAGTGTGGTACACAAATATATCAAAGAAAATTTTTCCACAAATTTCGGCATTAAAATACCAATAGATGCGCAAAATTACTTAACAAATCAAGATTAGTGACTCTACCAATTCAATATACAAAAGCGAATGATAAGAGTAGTGGTATGGTCGCGACTCCATCCCGCACTCAAATCATTACTCCGCACATGAATAAGTGGAACACGTATCCTAACCCCTTCTTCTCACGTTGAACCTAGAGATTAGTAACTACGGAAACGAACACCCCAAACAAGATAACGTCGGATACAAAGAGTAAGACAGATTGCGTCGGTATACAACGAATCAGATAGATCGCGTCGGTTTGCAAAAGCCTGTCGGTATGGAATGTACCAACAGTTGATAACCAAAGGCTGATTAGATAACAACTTGGATGCAACAGTTAGACAAGGAATTACACACACACACACACACACACACACACACACACAACCTATGGTACTACGAAAACCCAGAACACGTGAATCCTAGTTTGAATTTTAAGAAGAGGATTGAAAACGTTGCACTTCCTTACCAGAAAAGGGTGGGTGGGTGTGTAAGAAGAAAAATGGAAGCAGTCCTACTCTCGCGTTTTGTTTTTCCCTAGTATACATAATTACCAAAAATATTTGCTAGACTGACAACGACCGTTTGGCTGAGACCCTGAAGGTCGGGATGGCTCTAATACCAATTGTAACTACCTCGGTGAATTACGCTCCTAGATACAAGCCTGGATGAGCGGTAGTGGTTGAAATAGTACGATGGGGCCCCAAAAGCCACTCACGGGTAGACCTTTCGGCCGTCCCAACCACTTCGAACTCATCGGGATCTGTACGGGCGGCGTGTCGGCGAAGGATCAACTACATACACAAATGAGTATGTATGCAAGCCACCATACAAAAGTACATCAGAGCCATTCCATCTAGAAAGAAAGGAAATATAGCAACGCCATACGGCAAGATTCAAATGACCTAGATAGATATAATATTTTAGGATAATTCCTCATACATCACACATCAGAGTATCAAGCGGAAGCGGCAAAACAAAGTCCGAGTATGGATAAGAAGCAAATCGGCATAAGATGCCATAGAAGTAAGCACATCCGGCCCACAGATCTCACGGATCCCCGTTCCCGGAATCTCTACACCGAACGATCGTTGCCCACATCATCATCCTCTTCCACCCAGTATCCGTCCTGCGAATGTACCTGTTCATCTGAACCAATAATTTATCGTGTGAGACCCTAAAATTTTCGGCAAGTCTTTATGCCTCTAAAGGGGACACAACCTGGGGTGGCAATTGCAGCAAAAGATAAACCCTAACAGTTCTATAGATACTGCTAACCATCCGCCTAACCAAAGATAGACGGATGTCCATGAATGACAATGATTATAACGGTAATATCACGGATCCATCTTCCTCCTCGCTACAAGAGGAAGCGGTTAACAACCCCATCCGTTGGCAGTTTATTAACCATTCCATGAGTGTTGCACTATTTACTAGTCGTTATTTAGTCAAGTTAAAAGCGGTACTTTAGTTATGCTTGTCTATGGTCGAACCGTGCTCCAAGTCGTCCATAACCGCGGACACGGCCAGAAAGTTTTACCTGCGGGGTGCACAAATAGCAACACACACTCGATCAACCTCGGAAAAACCAAATCAAAACCAACGAGGCCTTCACGACAAAGCAATCACAAGATTCAGAAATATTTGAGGCCACCTTGGAGTACACCATAGCGAAGTTAGTGACTCGAGACGGACCCGAGGTTTGGGTGGACGGTCAGAGCGATCGGGAACCCAAAAGCGGGCTTGTCGACACCGCAAACGTGTCCCGATCCTAACAGATGCAGTGTGCTCCTCGCACAATCGTAAATCTGATAATAAAGCATGGCATAAGTACAGGATAGTAAACAAAACCTCAAACTAGTTTGTGGCCCCAAGAAATAAGAATGAATCAAGCTCGCTCGGGGTCCCATAAGCCTCCGGATGTGGATAGCGAATATTCTTGGAACAGGAATCAAGTACTCGGGGTCTTACGGGACACAAGTGAGCATGAAAACCAAATAGCAGATGTTGCTCACGGTGCCACTTTCATTAGTTATCCCATTACTACTCGGGTTAAGTTGTTTAGGTACCTCGTTATCCATCGACTCTCACATATCCTACACATGTTCTACGACTCGCATGGCTCAAACAACTCCTGTAGTAATGGCTCATGGGATGGAGGAACAAGCTTGGTGGGGTTTAAAAGTAAAGGCTATGCAATACTTGGGATTCAATTTAATGCAATCGCGACTCAATGATGCAAGAATAAGATAGAGGCGAGGGATGCTGATGTATGCAAGCATGTGGTAGTGCTTGCCTGGCAACTCAGTTGAAGCGAGAGACGAATCTGGGTAGTGCTCCTGGTTCTCTTGATATATCCCCTACTCAGCGTCTATTCGAAGAAGAACCAAACAAACAAGGGCCAACATAAATAAAGTGCACAGTCATAGAAATAAAATGCGTCAAGCAAACAATCATGCCATGATGAATGATGCACAAGTTGCATGGCAATAACGTAGCACGGCATGGGTGAGGTGTGGTATACAAGAATAAGTCATTTTATTAAGGTTTGGCCACATTTTATTGTCATATTAGTTTCTGTATACTATATATTTATATGATGCATGCTGCAATTGAAGCCATGGATAGCATAAACAGAAAGGTCTCGTCGAGCTGATCATTTTAGACATATCATTTGTTAAATTCGGAGTTATAAAACAAAAGTTATTAATTTATTAAGTTCAAGTGGCATTTTGTTGTAATTTACCCAACTTAGAAAATAACATGCTCAATTGAAAATGTGGATGGCATAATTGAATTCCTCACATTTTTCTGATTCAAAAACACATATTATATGCATTATTTGGATTTGTAATTGAAAAGTTATTTGAAATCAGATTGATATTTGAATTTGAATTAATTTGAATTTGATTTGAAATAAAACAGACAGGCTGCTGGACTTTTCTTACACGGGCTAGAGCTACCCGATCCTTGACTGGTGGGACACCTGATGGCCCGGCCCATCTTGATGGCAGCCACGCGGGCATAGCGGGACCGCGGGTTGGGAGCCCAAAAGGGGGAGGGGCTCTGCGCAAAACAACCAAGAGGCTGTCGGGTGGGGTCCGGGGATGGAGGTTGATAACAAGAAACCCTAGGGGCCTATGCAGGAAAGCGTCTGGGGGGTCGCGGGACTGACGAAACTGAATTTTATCGCTGCAGAAAACTGTTAACTTGCGCAAACTTTGGGCGACGATGGCGAGCAAACTAAGGCAGATCTCCCGATGCCGCAAAAAGAAAACTTGTAGAGGGACGAAAGGGCTACAACTTTTGTCAAGGGGTCGTCGCCGGATCTTGGCCGCAGCGGTGGGGAGACGGCGATGAACAGAGGCGGAATGGGGAGCAGCTGCGAGCACGTCCTTGTCGGAGCGGGCGGCGGGGAAACTATGGCTCTTGGCGAGCTACCGTGCGGTAGGGAGGCATAGGAGGAGGAATGGAAAGGGGCTTACCACGAGGCGGCGGTGGTCTCGGAGGGCTCGGGGGGCAGTCGAGGTGGAGAAAGCGGAACAGTGGCGGAGGGCTCCTGTTTTGAGGGAAGGAGATGGTGGCTGCTCTGGCGCGTCGGGCTCTCTGGCGCTTCTTAGCGACATCGGGGTTCTGACCTTCGCTCCTATTGCAGCCCCGGTCGAAGAGGTCCAACGGGCGGTGAGGACATGCTCGATCTCCCTCTGTCCACGAGAGCTCGAAGAGAAGAGAGGGAGGCAGTATGCAAGGAGCTGGCGACGGAGAGGAGGGGAAAGGGAAGGCTAGGGTTCGAGGGGGAGGGGACTGCGCGGCTTGGATAAGAAGGGGGGCAGGGTTCACGTGCTGCTGACGCTGACGCGGACGACGGAGAGGAGGGGAAAGGGAAGGCTAGGGTTCGTTTTTCCAAATTCAATTCCGAAGCATTAGAGGGTATTTTTGTTGGCTATGGTATCAATCTCACACTTATAGAATCTATGATAAGCTCTCCAGAGCCATCATAGAATCTTGTAGTGTGACTTTTAAAGAATATGATGGTCCCCAAGGGGGGCATGTTGATGCTTGTGATGTAGATGATGAAATGCCTCAGGATGCCATAGGAAGAATGGGTGTGGGATTTATCCGCCCCGTTGAGGAACCCCTTATGGCAGATCGAGAAGAACTATGCTCTACTCAAGTGGAGCCCTCATCTTCACAACATCAACAAGATCCATCTACTGAGGAGGACAATGACCCAAGCCAAAGTCAAGCTGTGGACCCTCAACAAGTTGATCAAGGAGATACCCCTAGTGAGGAGGAGCTTGAGTCACCATTCTCTAGATTGTCAAGTGCTGCTCGGTCTATTTCACAAGGAAGATATATACAATCTGCCATGAGATAAGCTCAACTCCAATCTAGTAATGTACCTGATCAAGACCAAGGTCAATCTTTGCCTCTCAATGAAGAGAATGATTCCGATGATTATCAAAGTCAAGTTAATGGTCAAGACGAGGACCAGAATGATGAAGAGCCCCCCCCCAAGAAACAACAAGGAGATCAAAACTTGTCACAAAGCTAGAATGGATAGGATGTTGGAATTAAGAGACCACTCTCTAGAGAATGTGGTTGGAGATGTAAGGGGAGGAATGTCCACAAGAGGACAATTGAAGAGGTTTAGTGAACACCAAGCACACATCTCCATGATTGAACCAAAGAAAGTGTGTGCAACTCTTGAAGATTCGGATTGTTTGGAAGAAATGCACAAAGATCTCAACAAATTTGCGAGAAATAAAGTATGGAAGTTAGTTGAGAAGCCAAAGGATTGACACAATGTTGTAGGCACCAAGTGGATATTCAAGAACAAGCAATATGGGCATGGAATTTTAGTAAGTAACAAGGCAATATTGGTTGCACAAGGGTTCTCTCAAATTGAAGGAATTGATTATGGAGAGGCATATGCACCCGTGGATCGCCTTGAGTCCATTCGTATCCTTCTTGCTTATGCGGCACATCATAACTTTAAGTTGCAACAAATGGATGTAGAAAGTGCATTTCTTAATGGTCCATTGAATGAGTAGTACATGTAAAGCGACCCTTGAGATTTGAGGATCCCAACTTCCCAAACCATGTCTACAAACTTGATAAGGCGCTCTATGGACTCAAACAAGCCCCACACACGTGGTATGAGAACCTTAGAGAGTTGTTGTTTGACCGTGAGTTTGAGGTTGGGAAAATTGATCCCACTCTTTTACTAAGAAGGTCAATGGGGATATTTTTGTATGCCAAATATATGTTGATGATATTATATTTGGATCATCTAACAAAGCTTTTAATGATGAATTCTCAAAGCTTATGAATAATAGGTTCCGAATGTCTATGATGGGGGAGTTGAGAGTATTTCTTGGTTTTGATATCAATCAAGTAAGAGGAAGAACATTCTTCAACCAAGCCAAGTATACTCAAGATATGCTCAAAAGATTCAACATGAAAGATTTAAACAGTGCTCCTACTCTCATGGCAACAAAGACTCATCTTGAACTAAATCCAAATGGTAAAGATGTGGATCAAAAGGTAGACCGGTCTATGATTGGTTCTTTGCTTTACCTTTGTGCATATAGACCCAATATTGTGTTGAGTGTAGTTTTATGTGCAAGATATCAAGCGGCTCCTAAAGAAATCCATTTGATGGCGGTCAAGAGAATCTTTCAATATTTGGTTCATACCCCACACTATGGTCTTTGGTATCCTCGAGGGTCAATATTTGCTCTTTGCGGATACACAGACTCGGATTGGGCTGGTGATAAGAATGATAGAAAATCAACATCAGGGGTTTGCCAATTCCTTTGTAGGTCTTTGGTATGTTGGTATTCTAAGAAACAAAATTGTATATATCTCTCCACCGCTGAAGCCGAGTATGTGGCAGCTGTTAGTGCTTTCACCCAATTGCTATGGATGAGGCAAACTTTAAAGGAATGCAGTGTCCATTGTGACAAAGTGCCTCTTCTATGTGACAATGAAAGTGCTATCAAGATTGCCTACAACCCGGTGGATCACACAAGGACAAAGCATATTGATATTCGTCATCACTTCATTGGAGATCATGTTGCTCGAGGTGATGTTGAGCTATCATATGTGTCAACCAAAGACCAACTTGCCGACATCTTCACGAAGCCATTTGATAAAGCAATGTTTTGTTATTTGAGGAATGAACTAAATATCATAGATTCAAGGAGCTTGACTTGATCACCTTGCATATTCACCTATGTCTTGACTCTTATTTGGTTTAGGTGCAGGCATGGAGATAGTGGTAGTGCGGTCCTAATACATTGGGCTATTCCTCCCCCCATAATGCCAAAATTAAGAAATTCAATTCTCTTAATATCATTTAGTGATATGTGACCTTCATTGATGAGTAGTGGCTATGAACTCAAGGATAATTCTTCGCGATGTCATGCCTCAAACTCTTACATGGTGGCCTCGGCCACCACCCTCTTCTTATTAAAGAGTTGGTTCTTAGTTCGTGTCTATTTAGATCTTTCTTGAATATTTTGTGGATTTCTATGGTTCTTATTGATTCTTCACAGTATGTCATCTTAACCCAAGAACTACAAGGAATCTTCTAATACATGACCCTCCATTTTCGTCATGAAATCGTCATTGTCTATAATATATGACGATCTTATGACGAAAAATTGATCGTCAAAAACTGAGCGTCAGTAATTGCACACAACGACGTTTTTTATAAAATCGTCATAAACGTCTATGGCAATAGTGGATCGTCATAACCGTTATGACGATCCAATATCGTCACGAGTCATCTAGCTAGGCCAGGTCAGATCCTACGTGTCCGATCCGACGTGGCAAAACTATGACAAAATGAGATCGTTATAATGCAAATTCAGCCCAATCTGGTTTGGTTGCTCATATGGGCCAAGCACATTAATTGAGCATTTATTCTTCTAGTCCTTGGGCTTTTTAGAATAAATTATTGGGCTTTTCACGTCCATTATTTTTCTACTTTCAACCTTTTTATCTAGAATTATATGGGCCATGGTCTTGTTACAAAACTATTATTTGGTCCAGCATAATACATATGTGGCCTTTTGATAGTGCAATACTATTTGGGCCTTGGCTTCTTTAGGTTCAGTTGCCTAATTATATAGATCAAACACATATATTAAATATGGTAATTTTCCAATAAATATACAATGAAACAGTCGATAGAATCTAAATAACTAAATATATCTGGCTGTAATTTGAATTACAAAACACCATGACATACATCCAAGTTCACAGGTTCACACACAACAATATTATTACATAAAAAGTATCTCTCAGTAACAATTCTACATCGAGTAAAAGTATCTCCAGCGAGTCGACACCATGTAACTTCCTCTAAAGGACATTCTTCCTTGCAATGTTGTTGCATTTGTCTCGAACATCCTACAAATAAACAAACAAACATCAGGCAATACTTTAGTAATTGACATTGATAATGCACAAAGGAGGGACCAAAGATATCAAGGTCATGTCAATGTAAAAGAATGTATAATAGGATAAAAACAGTGCAGCCTATAATAGATATCTCTATACAAACCATAAAGAAGCAAAATGGTCATACAATATAGTTCTATTCTCTCATGCGGAATAAAACTCAACTAATATACGATCTAGACCTCTCTTGCCCTAGATCCATGCAACTTTGGGCACATCGGCAATAACCTCTCAAACATGTACAGAAAAGCAGGACAAGATGATCTGAAATAAGGTCTTACGAGAAGGGGCACCACATGATGTTGTGGAAACCAACATTTACAGTATATTTCCAGTCATCCCAGAGTATAAGCTTCCTTTTGGTTACGGAAGCAGAACATTAAAAAGCTGTATCATCCAGCAGAATCAACTTTACCTATGACTACATCCAAATATGGTGGAATCATTAAGCCTGAATCACTAAAAACATAACACTTTACCAGCCTAGCTACCTCAACCTAAATATTCCTATTCTAGAAACGACCCATCAACAATAGTTTAGCAGAATCTACAGAATATTCTTGCCCTGATGTAGAGACAGAGAACACTAACTTGCATTCGAAGCGTGCCGGGATTCGTCTCCAGCCCCAGAATTCCCTGCATAATATAAGTTGTAGACCTCTGTATCAACAACAGTGAGATTCACATCATAACAATAAAAGTAACTTGGCGTAAACAAAGAAAATAATGTGGTTCTTTATTGTTCTGAAATCAGTAAAACAATCAGCCAAACTTCGCATATCTTAAAAGAGAGGGATTAAATTCAAACCAATCATGCCTAGGTACTAATCAAGCAGCTAGTAGCAATAAACTCCAATTTAGTATCCTAAACATGATCGAGAAGAAGGTCCTAGAACTAAAGCTAGCAATCATGCAGGATATATCAAAACGTAAATGTTTGCAGGATACAACTGAGATCTAGCATCCAACCTGATCGAACATGATGAGCCCAGACAGAGATCGCAAGATTTCTTCCTTATCAGAGTCTGAACAAACAAGCAAGCCTGGAACCTAGAGGAGAAAGTAAATTTTCAATGTCAATGAAATCAGTATATAACGTCTACACAAATGTTAATGCCAATGAAAGCATATCTGAGTGTCCTTCATAGAGTGTAATCATATCGAGGATCAGGTCATATGGTAATTGAAAATCAGATGTTAATGGTCCATGATTATTCTGGTAGTAACCGGAAGTACCCTCCCTCCCAATCAGGAGCAGGAAGCGCTCTCCCTCCCACCTCACCCACTCCACAATTTTCATCAGAATTTAGACTAGCCATTTACAAACAGCGGCTACCAATTCTGATAAGCCTACACGTAGCTCGAGCCGTCGAGCGATCCCCCATAACCTAGTAGACAAATAGGACCTAGACAGAGATTGCAAGATTTCTTCCTCGTCGATCTGAATCAAGAAAGACGGGAAGCTCGAGGAGGAACACTCACATTTGCAGCGCCTCGAGGAACTTGTCATGCTCCGGGTCCGTCCAGCTCTCAGTGACTTCGTGATGGTGTCTGACTACGATCTGCGTCCCCTACGCCAAGATCCCCTCAGCCTCCACGACACCTTGACTGAGCACAAAACTTTAGAAGGTCCTAGAACTAATCCCATCGACAACAATGAACAGATGTTGAAGCAAATAAACTGGTACATTTTTACAGAGATGATCTGGAACAGAGTGCACATATTTTTTAGTAAAGGCAACAAGTTTCATAAGAATGAAGCTCAAAACTTCCAAGCAGCTGAACTCAAGTTTGGAGGCAACTAAAGAAGGCTATACTTGTAGGCATAACAACAGTAATACTTTGGAAAGCACTTAACACTAATACTACCTCTGTTCCATATTATAGAGTCGGACTAAGCTAGTAGCTAGTAGCACAGCATAGCTAAAGACATTGACTGAGCACAACACCACGAGATAAAACTACCTAATCAACCAACGCCAATAATTGTATCAGCTTCTAGGAAGTAAACAACAGATGCTACCAAACTTCAATGACTCATCTCGGATGCAAATCCTCTGGTTTGCATGAACAGATGGAGCTAGCACCCTTCCACAAGTTATCTGGAATGCACTTAACAGTAATAGCTTCTACGATTAAATAAGATTACTAGCCCAAACACCTGCCATACAATCCTAACAAGCCGAGATTATAACCCTAAGCACTAAACTATAGTTCCCATTTCATCTCTGATTCCTCCACAATAAAACCCTAAGGGCATGGGAAGATTGAGGCATATCAAGCAGAAATATGAATAAAAGGGGATCCGTGACAGGCAGACACTGCACCTTTTCGGGAGGCGGAGCGATCCACGGAGATGAGGCGTTGTAGGCGAAGGTGTGGTGTCAGTAATTGCCATGGTGTGCAGGGCGATCTCCGGAGAGAGGGAAAGCTCCACCCCATCTAAAACAGCTGCAAAGGCAGAGCAGCAAATCAGCTGGAAGGCGAGCAAATCATGGTGGCGGAGGCCAGCAGCAGGTCGGCCTTTGTGTCACCGGACCATGCCTTCGACGAGGCACCGCATAGGAGGTCTGGGAGGAGGAGTAGAAGCCGCGCGAGGGCGGCCGACAGTGGGGCGCTAGGGTATTCCAAGACGTTGGATCCGTGCGGGGCTCCACCTCCCGTCCATCCCGTTCACGCTCGCGGCGAGGTCAGCAGAAGGAGCATGGCGACCTGGCAATATTGACAGCACGGTAGAGTCTGGGAGAGAGGAGAGGGCCGCACACGAGGTTGGACTAGGAGGAGTGGCTCTGCAGTGGCAGGAGGCGGCGACACCACAGGGGTGGGCGATGGGATTAGGGTTCGATGGGGAAGGAAGGGGAGGAGGGACAGAGCTGCGCGAGGGAGGGGAGAGGGAGGTGGTGGCGGCGGGTCTGAGCGAGAGGCATAAGGGGATTAGGGTTTGTTGTCCGCCTGTACACGCGACAAAACTACCCCTGAACATGGGGCAAAATTGAACCTCTCCAGCGCCAAGGAACAAATTTTTGGTGGGTGAGGGACTAAGGATGAGTTCAACAACGTTGGATCGAGCGCTCATGGACGGTTAAGATCCTATTCTGTGGGGTGATCCGTGGGTACCCTCTTTTCCATTCTGATTGGCTGGAGAAGTGTCCATGGTATGAAATCGGCATAATAACTAGATAAAAAAATATAGGGAAAATATTCGCATTGTGTCATTTTATATGACCTCGTATCCATGTAAAATAACAAACTTGCAATATTTTCCAATTTTTTAAAAAAGTGCTTTCAAAAATAGCTACCGAGTATGAAATTTCATGTCTTACAACTCAAACGACCAATGTTATGGCTAGAATCGCGACATGGTTTGTGATAATGTGCCCGTATTGTGTATGCGTGTGCATATTGGGATGGAGAAAAATGTTGCAGGACGAAGTTTTCCTTTTCGACACACGGAGAATCAATTTTCCATTTTCCAAGCGCAAAAACGGGTTGTTTTGTGAAGCAACCACCAAACGACAGTTTTAGAATGGTACCGTCACATTTTGTCAAAATATTAGACCACCTTACATGTACAATGTCCCAACTGGGGTATCTCAAACCTTTCCGTTCACCCTTGGCAAAAAAGACAAACTCCTGCCGAATCGGTAGGAAGTGGGTCTGATTTGAACTACAGGTACATGATCCGATGCTCATGATTTTTGGAAAAAATCATTTTTAGACTCACAATATGATGTTTCATCAGAGATCCAATGCGAGTTTAGCGAGACTCATCCCCTAGCTAAGAGCCTTCTTATCCGCCGTTTTGACCATAGTTTGAAACGGGCATAAAAAAATTCAAAAACGGTCCGATCAATGCAAATACTTCGCGTGGTGTCTTATTATGTGACATAGTTTCAATTAAAAATACCAAACTTGGTATATTGCAAGTGTCTCGAAAAAACCTTCTCAGAAATGACCTATCATGTATGAGGTTTCATGTCTTTCGGGCCAAACGACCAGTGTTATGGCTAGAATCGCGGCATAGTTTGTGATAATGTGCCTGTATTGTGCACGAGTGTGCATATTGGGATGGAGAACAATGTTGCAGGAGGAAGTTTTCCTTTTCGACACACGGAGAATCCATTTTCCATTTTCCGAGCGCAAAAACGGGTCGTTTTGTGAAGCAGCCACCAAACAACAGTTTTAGAATGGTACCGTCACATTTTGTAAAAATATTAGACCACCTTACATGGAAAATGTCCCAACCGGGGTATCTCAAACCTTTCCGTTCACCCCTGGAAAAAAGACAAATTCCTGCCGAATCGGTAGGAAGTGGGTCCGATTTGAACTATAGGTATATGATCCGATGCTCATGATTTTTGGTAAAAATCATTTTTAGGCTCATCCAAAATGTTGAAATGGCTCTAGTTACAAAATCGGAATAGTAAAAGGCCAGATGCATATCAGGCGAACGATGGAAGGCGAACATGAGATGGGTGAAATAGTACTATGCCTGAATATATGGCAGACCAACTTATGGGCCCATTTTAACAGTGCTGCTCTAAACAATAACGATTCGACTTACTATTGGGCTTTCATAATGGGCCGGCCCACTTAATGATTGTCAGGACTTGGATGGGTCTGGCTTTCTACCACGGTTTTCATGACAGTTAATGACGTTAACCGGTCGTTAACGGTGTTTGCCATGTGGCAGTCAACGCGGTTGGTGAATAGATCTACGACGGAACGACTTCTGGTGATTGAAGGGTGCGATCTGCCACGGTCAGAAAAAAATCGTGGTAGATTCATTTATGACGGGACTTTTACCACAAAGGGGATCCGTCATAGAAGACTCATCAACCATGAAAAACGGGCCTTCAATCACAAAAATCATGCGTTGTAAAAGGACATTTTTCTTGTAGTGTTTTTTCCTTCTTTGCGTAGAAGGGTTACCTAGTATTTTGATGCATGAAGAAGTTGGTGGCATCGATGGGGTAAGGGTGTGCGAAATGTACCGGTCTCATATCTACTTTTTGCTGATGATTCCCTTATTCTCATGAAAGATGATATAACTAATGCAACTTCCTTGCAACAAGTTCTAGACACTTATTGTGCAAACTCGGGCCAACCGGTGAGTTTGGCGAATTCAAGTATCTTCTTTTCTCCAAACACACATGTTTTGATTAAAGCATAAATTTGTGAAGCTTTACATATTAATACGGAGGCTATATCGGATAAATATCTTGGCCTCACGACAATTGTGGGAGCCGATCGGTCAGACCGCCTTTTGCATTTTGTGGAGAGGATTATCCAATGTAATATGGGTTGGCAAGAGAAACACCTTTCTATTTATGGAAAAGAAATATTGTTGAAGGCTATGGCTCAAGAAATTGCTATCTATGCAATGTCAGTGTTTCAAATTCCAATTGGGGTGTGTGAAAGGATGATGGACGCCATATCAAAGTTCTGGTGGGGCATGATGAGAATAGAAAAAATGCATTGGCTTGTATGGTGGAAACTATGTTATCCCAAGAGTGAAGGGGTATGGGGTTTAGGGATTTCAACTCCTTCAACCTTGCTATGTTGGCAAAACAAATTTGGAGGCTTGTATAGGAACCAAATTCTTTTTGCGCCAAGTTTCTCAAGGCTAAGTACTACCCCCATGGAAATATTCCGAGTGCTGGACCCAAGGCATGATCATCGTTCACATGGCAGATCTTGCTAGCCGGTTTAGATACTTTCAAGAGAGGTATGGTGTGGAGAGTTGGTAACAGGGAGTTAATTAATATTTCGACTAATCCATGGATTCCGTCCAGTGCTGACAGGAAAATTACAACTCCACAGGGTTAGACGGTTGTTATAAAGGTTAGCGAACTTATTAATCCGTACACGGGTTGTTGGGATGACGAGCTGATCCAGACTATTTTCTGCTCGGCTGATGTAGGCTGAATCCTACGTATCCCTATTAATCAGCATGGTTTTGATGACTTTGTTGCCTGGCAATACACTAAACATGGTCAATATACTATTCAGTCTAGTTATCATCTGTAGTGGAAGCATCAATTCGGACCTAGGGCGGTGCAACTGACTCTACCAGGAAGTTCTGCCACGAGTCCAGTTTGAAAGAATCTTTGGAAACTCAAAATTCCAGGAACAATTAAAATATTTATTTAATGTGCTTTGCATGGTATTGTTCCCTAAAAAGCATTCCGGCAAACCGGCATATCGGTTCTGATGGTGCTTGCCCAATATGCCATCAAGGAGCGGAGGATGTTTTACATCTTCTATTTCGCTGCCCGGTGGCGCATGATATGTGGGTATCCCTTGGGTTACATGAAATCATAGAGGAAGCTATGGCGGTTGACAGGGATGGTTCGGCTTTTCTAGAACATCTCTTGTGTATGAATGACTGCCCACTCCCGGGTATGGAGCAGATTAACCGGAAGGAAACAGTGGCTGTCACACATGTTGGTACCTTTGGTGGATTCATCGCCAAAGAACTCATGACAAGGCTGTCCCGCCGATGTACAAATGCAAGATTTCTATCCTGGCCATTACCTCAAATGCTACAAGAATAGCCTCCAAACATCAACGGGTGAATTTAGAGAGATGGTCAAAACCTGAGCCTCGATAGGTGCTGTTGGAGTGGTTATTTGGGATTATCATGAAAGTTTCATAGCAGCATCTACCCGCTTCTTATCTCATGTGGCATCTTCTACTATGGCAGAACCTATGGTGATGAAAGAGGGTTTAGCCATGGCGATTAATATGGGCTATAATAATGTACAAATGGAGTCGGACTCAATGGAGGAAGTTGAAGCTTGTATCGGCGAAGTAACATGGTGGAACAAGTCTTCTGCTAATTATGCTGATTGCGTGGACTTGGCTTCACTGATTGATAGAGTTGTTTTCAAATCTTGTCCAAGAGAAGAAAACTGAGTGGCTCATGAATTAGCTAAATTTAGTTTTCTTAATAATCAGTCTTGTAATTGGGGCGATGAATTTCCATTTTGCAAACTCTCCTAGATGATGTAACAATAGTTTGATGGGCTGCAAATTTCAAACAAACTCTTTTTCCTTATTAGAATATCTAAGGGGACTGAAATGTTTTAATAAGACGGGTTACATGCTTAATATATATGACATTTCAAAAGAAAGTTGCATGTGAGATAACTCGCATAGTTTTTTTCATCATCAGATGATGAGCCACCTAGGTTTTGATATACAAAACTTATAAACACGTAAGTTTACGTGTTTAATTATTAATAAAACTTGTTGAATGGCTTTCACCCAAAAATATTACTAAGACCTTAATGGAGCAAGAGGAAAACTTTTGATGGCAGGCACATGCGAATTGACAGGGATTTAACAATTTGCCACACTTTTTTTGCACTTTGATAATTATGCCACTTCATGTGGAACTGACGAGTGATAGTTAATGTAGCAAACAATTTTTTTTTAAATGTGACAAATGATCAAAAGTATCTTGGATTGGCTGCGTCAAGGTGACAGGAACCCCTTCGTTTTTCACCATACCGCAACACAACTAGGGTTTCAAGCGGACCAGGTTTGCGGGCAACATATTTAGGCTCAACTTATGTAGGCGTTGTACAATTTGTAGATCGGTGACATGTGGGGCCTAGCCTTGATTAAACTGTAGATGCATCTAGCAGCGCTATCAAGTTCGGAACATGGTAGCGGGAGCAAAGAAAAAAATTCTATCATACGCACGATTCTTGTAATAAGAGGCTGGCATGTGGGACCAAGCATCATGATTTACGGCAGATAGATCGAGCAACGTTATCGAGTTTATATCATGAGCTAAGGATTTTTTTATGATCCACACGAATTCCTCTAGTGTAAGGATGATACGTGGGACCCAGCAGCCTGATTAAACGGAAGATGCATCAAGCGACGCTATCAAGTTTGGAATAGGAAAGGAATTTTTTTTCATCATATACACGATTCCTCTAATGTTAGACATACATGCGGGACCCAGCAGCCTGACTAAACGAAAGAAGCATCAAACAACGTTATCGATTTTAAATTAGGGAGGCGCGACCAAAAAATTGGTCTGCTATAGTCACTAACGTCTAGTACCCACACGCAAAAAAAAATACTTCGGTGAGTCAACATCTCGCGAGGAAGCGAAAATCTTACTTCTGCCACGCGCCCGTCGAGCTTTATCAACGTTTTTAGCTGTTTCATCCTAGTAGAGGGGCACGAAACCGAAAAAAAAAGTTTTGCATCGGCCACGGTCGAGCCGAGATTTTCGTCATGAAAGAGGCGCCTTCTACGACGACCAACGGGCCCAGTCATTGCGAAAGGAAACATTTCTTGTAGTGAAATTTGGAAATAGCAAATCACCTTGTCTAAGCCCTCTCGAGGGTGTGAACATATATGTCTTATCAGAGTTAAACCTTACTTTATCTTACCGATATAACACAAGCCATCATTAAGGAAATCCATCTCTCATCAAACTCCAGTTTCCTCATCATATTTTCAAGAAACACCCAATCCACACGATCATATGCTTTATGCATGTCTAACTTGACAGCACATTATCCATTCTTCCCGAACCTTCTATTTTTAATGGAGTGAACGCATTCATATACCACTAGGACGTTATCAGTAATCAGGCGTCCAGGGACAAAAGCACTATGCATTGGTGAGAGCACATCAGGAAGAATATCCTTCAGTCTCAGGGATAACATATTTGATATAATTTATATATAACATTACAAAGGCTAATTGGACAAAACTGGGTAATTAGCTCTGGATCATCTGTTTTTGGGATGAGAACCAAAGTAGTATCGTTCCAACCTTTGGGTATAACACTGTATTCACTTTGTAAAACTTCTGAGTTATTTCGTGCCCAAAGACACTCCGAAACCTTTTATAGAAAACTGTAGACCATCTGGGCCATGGGCCTTAAAATCCCCAATAGTGAAAATAGCCTTCTTAACGTCCTAGGTAGTAAATGGGTTAAGCAATTTATCATTCATACCGGAAGTAACCTTCATTTGTATTTTTCAAGTACTGCTGGATTTGTAGGTTGAACCTCAGAGGTGAAAAGGTTAGCAAAATAATGAAAAACAATTGATTTAAGAGGCTCCATACCTTCTACCCACACACCATCAACCTTGAGTTTCTTGATAAAATTCTTCTTGCGACACATTGAGGCAAAAATATGGAAGAAAGCTGTATTTCGATCTCCAAGTTGTAGCCAATTTTCTCTAGATCTCTGTAGCCAGTAGACCTCCTCCTAGTAAACCTCCTCCTGTTCCAATAAGATTTCAATCAAATTTGACATTTCCTTGGCCTTTGCCTCACTCTCATCAGTAATGGGACCATTAAGAGCTTCATTAAGCTCCCGCTAAGCCTTCCGCAATCGCTTCTTCGGTTTCTTTAATACTCTACCATGCCAATCATGAAATACCTCATTCACGTGATTCGGTTTTGCAAGCACACCACCCGATGTCTCCTACCCAATGGATTCCCATGCACACTCAACTTCCCGTCTGAAGTCATCCTCTTTCAACCATTTATCCTCGAAGTGCCTTGGTCGTGATTGGCCATGAACAGAGGGCACCTGGTAGTCTGTGTCCAACATGATCGGACAATGATCTGACTTGATGTACTCAATGTGTTGCAAAATAGCTCCAGGGTGCATGGCAGTCCACATACCATTGCAAACAACTCAATCTAGTCTTTCTCTAATATTACCTCGATTCCACGTAAAAGGTTCACCGACAAAACCCATGTCTTCAAGATCACAATCAACTAGAGCATCCCAAAAAGCTTGCATGAATGTCTCGGGGCATGGATTACCCCCCCCCCCTCTTTTTTATGAGAGAAAAGAATCTCATTAAAATCACCTATGATGACCCAAGGAAGATCAAATTCATTTTTAGCTCCTTTAATTTGTCCCATGACTTTTACTTATCTTCCCATCATGGTTCTCCATAGAAGCCCGTTAGTCTCCAAATCTTCCTAGGGTTTTCTATCACTCGAACATCAATATATTTTGGAGCCGAGAAGATTTGATCAATAGTAACTTCTCGTTTCCAGAGAAGCAGCACACCACCACTTCTACCATTTCTTGGATTAACAATTTTTAGGTCCATCTTCAACCTTATTCTCAAACACTCGGTCGGATAGATATCGAGATGTGTTTCTGACAAAAATAGTACCTTGATGTTAACTCTCCTTTGAACATCCAAAAGCGCCAGAACTGTCAGGACGTTACCCAAACCCTGACAGTTCTAACCTAATATCTTCATTGTGACCGTATAGACTCCGCCCGAGAGTCCGTCGATCCATGTGAAGTGGAGATAGCTCCGCCCTTCTTTAGTTTTCTATTACTTCCCGAATCGACATTATCGCCACATCATTTATTGATGGAGGGATGAGGCCATCCGTGAGCATGGCAGCTCTCCCTTCCTTAGAGCCCTCACCATCACCATCATCCGCCAGTCCATGCAGAGTAAAGTCTATTCCCCTCTTGACACCTAATGGCTCAAAAATTTGCCATCTTCCACCGCATTTAAACATTGCTTTTAGTCAAGTAACTGACAAGAAACTCTTAATCCTTGCCACTAATGACTAATAATTGCAAAGATATGCAAAACCCTCTTTTGAATTATGTTGTGTAGGAAATCACGACTTTTAATGCGAAATCACAAGTCATAATGAAGGACTTTGAGGAAGTCCACACGGCCAAGTAATTGGGAAGCAAATTCTAGGCGTAGGTGCATGTAGCGACCACTGGTACGGTTGAGGTCCGCCTGTATCGTCCGCCCATACTGGGTGGCAGTGGCCTCGTCTCGTCAAACCCTACGACTTTCGTGAAGACGCCTATATATTTTGCGGCTCCAGCCTCTAGCCATAGGGTCGCCATTCTCAGATTACATCACACCACCACCAAAGAAGATCCACGCCATCGTTCATCCATTCCATCATCCATCCCATCCATTAGCCATAGCCATTACTTTGTACTTTAGATCTCCTTGTGATTTGGCAACCATTGTAAGAATATTCGATTTCAATCTAAGTATTTTGCACAATGTTTTCTATCCTAGATCTATTCGTTATGAGGGAGTAGTCCTCACGGGCTGCGGGTTGGGGAGAAACCTCATAGCAACTATGTGCATCTAATCATGGGAGTTTTATATTTTGTTTGCAATTGAGAATTGTATCTTTTATTTCTTTGTCTCTTGTGTCGAGCTGTGGACTTATAGGTACCCAAGATCCCAAGATTGATAAAGGCTTGAGGTGAGATAGTTGGCTAGCGACAATCTCATAGGAACCTCAGTGACAGAAAGGGTAGTACGGTCTTTGCTTAGAAACTCATTGGGGATCACAACAACATCACCACTTAATGTTTTGATCTATGTTTTACACTTAATAATTGTTTGTAGCCCGTTGCTTTGGTGTGCACTGGATTAAAAGACTATTGCTATGCCCGCTGCATCATGTGGGCTCTAGTATATTAGGATGTGTTGCCCACAAGAGATTATCTCCATTCAAACATTACACTTGACTATGCTTATTATTATATTTTATCCCATATGATGTGCAGCTGCAGGTGGATCTTCAACCCTGGCCTATCTCCATCCATTGATTCAATCCATTATAAAAGTAAACTAGATTGGTCCGATAAACTAAGGTAAAACAAAGAAACAAAGTCTTGTATACATGTCCTTTTCATTTCCTTTTAGCATTGCTTTCCAAGGTTCGATTAAACCTAGTTCCACTACTAGGAAATAGCTAATTTATGGCGCACCTGTTTTGGCTATCCGTGGAGCACTAGGGGTGCGCCACAAGGCGCGCGCTATGGCTAAAAGTTAGCTACGGCGCACTAGGTGGTGCGCCACGCGTATGAAAAGTTAACCATGGCGCACGAGGTGCTGTGCACCACACGTATGAAATTTAGCCGTGGCACACCGGTGCTGTGTGCCACGGGTACAAATTTCAAAATTCAAAAAAGCGGGAGATTTGGATCTCGCCGCGCCTGCAGCCGTCAGTTCCTTCGCTCATCGGTGCGGGTCATCGCGGTCACTATCGCCTCATCGGATTAGTCACCACGTCACCTCGTCGGAGTGTTCACCGCAGGCGGCGTTGCCTCGCCTCGTCGGAGAGGTCACCGTTGTCGTCACTGCAAGGAGGAGGAGGATAAAAAGAAGGAGCCCGCTGTTTCCGTCGTCACTACAAGGAGGAGGAGGAGAAGGAGGAGGCCGTCATCACCATCTTCACTGCAAGGAGGAGGAGGAGGATAAGGAGAAGGAGAAGGAGAATCAGAAGAAGAAGGAGAAGGAGAAGGAGGAGGAGGAGGAGGAGAAGGAGAAGGAGAAGGAGAAGGAAAAAAGAAAAGGAGAAGGAGAAGAAGGAAATGGAGAAGGGAGGAAAATGAAAAGGAGAGAAGGGGGAGGGAAAAGTAGAGGGGTAGGTGGGCGGGGTGGTGATTCAAATTTCGAATCCCGCCCACTTACTCGTGGCACACTATGTGGTGGTGCGCTACGGGTAAGTTGCCCACTTTTTTTCTGCAGGAAAAAAGGTCTTTTGACTATAACTCTTTAATCTTTTCGAATTTTGAAAATCTAAAAAATTGCTAAACGACTAGAGTTCATTGCGAGTGGATGCAAAATCTCGTCATCGTCATTTTGGTATATTAAACGTTTTTTCGACATCGTATGCAAAAGTTATGGCCGTTTTACCGTGGCATGACCTTTTTTGGCAGAAAAAGTCAAAATTCTTGTTTGTTAATTTTCCTACAAACTAGAACACATTACCTACCTACATGTGAAAGGATTTTATTTTTAAAGTTTTTTTCATTTTCTTTTATTTTTTGCAAGGCTAAAAAGGCGATCCAGGGGGGTGTGGAGTTGGTGCAGGCCACTTAGCTGTAGGGCACCAAGGTTGGGTGCCCTACGGGTAACTTGATCCAGCTGCTGCGGCAGGCGGCAACACACATGCCCATAGCGCACTGGGTCACGGTGCGCTACTACTAAGTTTCACACCCATAGCGCACCCTGACCTAGTGCGCTACGGGTATGTGGTCTGACCACCTGTGCCCTGGCCCACACATAGCCATGGTGCACCACCCCCATGTGCGTCATGCTTGCGACAGTTAGTTGTAGGGCACCTGTGGGAAGTGCGCCACGCCTATTTTACCCGTGGGGCACCACTAGCACGTGCTCCACAGATGTGTGGATTACCTATAGCCGTTTTCCTAATAGTGGTCTTCTAGGGAAAAATCTATTATACTGCATCCATGAATCCGGATCAAAGGTATCAACCCTTTTTCTGGCGCCATTGCCGGGGAAGCAATTTCGCTATCCCGGTAAGGTCACTAGAGACCTTTATTTTAGTTTTATTATTAGTTTGTAGTTTATTTCTTGTTATTAGTATACTTTCTTGTTATCTATTTGAAAACCCAAAAAAATTAGTTACTTGTTTTTTGTTTTCATTACTTAAAAAATTACCAAAAATATAAGAGCCATGTATCAAAAGAGACTTGGGAGTATGCTACTCCCACTGATGATTTTATTCGTGCACCTATCACTCAGTCCGCTATTGATACAGAAACTTATGAAATTAAGCCTAACCTTTTAAGCTTGGTTCAACAGAACCAATTTGGGGGCTCATCTTTTGAGGATTTAGGTTTGCACTTAAACTTTATTTGTGACATTATGCGTATTAAGGATATAGATCCAAATGCTGTTAAATTAAGGTTTTTTCCTTTATATCTTAGATAAAAGGCTAAGGATTGGTTGCTAGCTCTACCAAAGGGCACTATTAAATCTTGGGAGGAATGTACTAATTTGTTTATGACTAAATTTCCCTCCCAGCTAAAACTATGCAGCTAAGATTCAACATTACAAGTTTTAGACAAGAATACCGTGAACCACTAGCGCTTGCATGGGAAAGGATGAAAGAAGCCGTAATGAACTGTTCTAGTCATGGGATGGAAGAATGAATTATATTACATTTGTTTTATAATGGTCTTAACCTAATCTAGATACTGCAGCAGGAGGAACAATCATGAGAAAGCAAGTGAGTGTTGCAAAGAAACTACTTGATGATATGCAAAATAATCATGCCCAATGGCATGTGAAAAAACCTCGAAAAGAGTAAGTTCAATCACCAAGGTAAATAATGAAGAGCTTACATATAAGGTAGACGCGTTGCTTAGTATAGTAAATGGTAAAGAAGATACCCAAGTTAATGATATCACTACCATTGTTAATGATGTCAATTTTATAGCTCACACTCCTTTTAATCCTGCATGGAAAAATCATTATGCTTCTAATGCAAAAAAAATTATCTTAATCCTACAGGAGCTCCTTACAACAATTATGATAATAGTAATGGAGCAAATCATGAAAATCTCTTGTTTGAACAACTGTTAGAACCTTTATACAAGCTCAAACCGAGCAAAATAATATGCTTATTAAAATCACGGAGAACCATGAGAGTAGTATAGGGAAATTATCTAACCAGGCCGTTGCATTTATAAATTATGTACAAGCTTTACAGGAAAGCAAAAAGACCGTGGAGGCTCAACTGGGTAAGGTAGCTAAGAGCGAAGCTCTCATACTAGCAAAGTTTGCTGGAAAACCCGAGCCAAATCCGGTAGAAGACCTCAAGATGATGAGGGTGGTAACCGATGAAGAGAAACCTGAAGAGATGGTTACAACAACGCACCAACACCAGAATATATCATGGAAGATCTATTAAAGATGATCACCGTGAAGAATCCCGGTATAGAACAAGGTAATGATGCTATATAACAACAATTTATACAACAAGTAGCATCTAACGTTCGCGAGTTAGAGATGGACTATAAAAGACTAGCTGGTAAGATTCCTACTAAGCTAGATGATATATTTGAACTCACTATTAAAGTTAAGTTGGGATTCAATGAGATATCCACACTTTGTGATCTTGATGCGAGCATCTCAACAATTTTCAAAAGATTATTTGACAAATTGAACTTGGGGTCGTTTGTCACTACTGAATTAAGACTCCATCTAGCAGATTCAACTTATAAACAAGTTGTTGGGATAAAAAAATATAGTTATTGACATTAAAGGTAGTCCCTCTCTTTATTGATCTTGTTATTTTGGATATGCCCGAAGATCCCATAGCACCTATAATTTAGGCAGGCCATTCCTAAAAACTATTAAGGCTTTAATTAATTTACATGAGGGGAACATGTGAATAGGGCTACCATCTACAGATCCTTTTATAGTCCACTTCCCTAGGAAAAAGAAGGCCAAGCTTAACGATGATGATGGTATAATTATTTTGAAAGCCAACTATTTTGGAGTGTGTATCCCACTCCTTAAACCTAAATGTTGCCATTGGGGTCAAGCTAATTGACCGTAACTAGAAGCGTTTCATGGGAGGCAACCCATGTTAAATAAAATTTTGCATTTGCTTTTGCTTTTGTTTTAGTTTTGTTAGTTTTATTTTGTTTTTATTTTAATAAAAAATGTGTTCAAGAATACCTTTGGAGAGAGGAGAAGAAATAAGGTAATCCTTTATCTTTTATTTTGCTAACACATAGCCTAAGAAATATTGCTGAAATTTTTATGAAGTATGTTTACTATTATTTTGTATTGTGATAAGATGTGCAAAGGCGCATGAAGCTACTAAGCAATTTTTTTGAGTTTTCAGCTCACAGTGCTCTTAACGATTAGTGGTATAGCCAGGAAGGCCCATACCATGTGCCCGTACCACCTCAAACCATAAGAAGATAGAAATTCTGATTTTTTCCGTAGGAAACAGTGTTTTTAACGACCACTGGTATGATCGGATGCGCCCATACCGCACATATGTATCGTACCCTCGAGCAAACCATCAAATTCTAGCAAACAATACAACATCGATAACAACCAGAAGTATGGGCGCGCGACCGTATTGGGTGGGCTCTGGCCGTACCGCTCGCTCGCCCGCACCACGTACGTGGCCATCATAATCCACCCGAGGAGGTAACCTAAAAATCCTCAAAAACAAATCTCTCTTTCTTCTTCGTCCAAACTCTAAACCACCTCCATTGGATTTTCAAATTTACTCAATCTTTCTTTGATTTCTCGCACTCAATAGATTTATGGTATGATTCTCCTTCGATCCTCAACTTATTTATACAGAATCTTCACTCAACCTTTCACCATTGTCAATCTAGACTTAGATCTTGTTCTTAATTCAATTTTGATATTGAGCATGCTTAGTAATTGTTTTAGAGGAGTTTATTTTATAACTAGTGTAGAGGATCATATATGCTATGTTTCTATTAGACTAAAAATTTCATTTAGCAATTATTATTATTTATTTAGTTTATCTTGTTATTTTTAGATGAACACGAGGAGCTGTACATGTACGATGGCTGCGGAGTCCTCTGCACCACCCACTGATACGTTGACCCCCTTGGGTTTGCCAACAACAACACCAATATAGGCACAACTGTTTTCGTTTTAGATCCAGCACCTTAGGAGTACTTTAATTTAATGAGAATTCGTGGACACACTGATGGGGATATGCCTACTGGGGTATCCTCAGCGGGACGTTTCCGACTGGCCCAAAGGCTGACGAGTGGGCCTGCAGAACGGCGAGTGGATCAAAGCCCATCAGGGTACCAGCATCGGAGGTCAAGGCCCAAAGTAGTAGATAGGCCCGGTCGGTGAAAGTTAAACGATTGACAAAGTTGTAACCGAATCGGTTGAGATATGTAAACCCTAGGGAGGTAAGCCTATATAAACCTCCCTAAGGGGTGAGTAGAGATACGCCTCATACACCCAAGCAACTCGCCGCCTAGCCGAGTTCGCCCATTGTAAACACCTCCATAATACAATCTAGCAGAGTAGGTCTTTACCCTCCGGGGCCAACCTGGGTAAAACCTGAGTCTCCGCCTCATCTCGCACCGCAGATGGCTGGCCGCCTTGCCCTTCGTTTCTACTACCGCCGATCGCAGCATCTGCCGTGGTCATTCCCACGACAGTTGGCGCCCACCGTGGGGCCTGGCCGGTCTGGCCGGTGTTCTGCGGCGAGATCCAATCTGCCCATCAACGAGACGGTCGCCACCGGCCGCATGATAGCGATTGGCGAGATGCTCCAGATCTTGCCAAGCAGCTACGTCCCGGCGGCGACCCCGACAACGGCGTGATCCCGCCACCGGCACGATCAGCTCTTCGCCGCTTCACCGACGTCATCACCGGAGGACTCGGCTCGCATCCGCGAAGTCGCCACCACGCGATCGGCTCTCCGAGAGCCAGATCCGCACGATCCACCGCCCGCCTCGAGTACGACTCGCCCACGAACGCGGGCGAATTCAGCGCCGCGGAAGACGCGTGACTCACCGACGACGCCGACGACCCGGCGCCACTCGCCGGATCCATCACCGCCTCGTCCGCGGGCTCCATCGCCAGGTCTCCAACGCGGAGATTTCGAGGACCCTCCATCCTGGATCTTCGACTTCGACCGGTCGGAGAACTCCGCCGACCTCCACGACGGTGCCGGGCCGCCACGCCGCGACCTACATGGCCACCGCACCGATCCGCCGAGGACCCTTTCTCCACCGATCCCTCCTAACGCCACGGCGACGGAGGTCGAGGATCTCCGCTCAAACTGGCGGAGGCAAGACGAAGCGAGCAGGCCGAGCGCGAAATTTCGCCTCGAGCAGTGACAGCAGAACTGCACGCTACCACCAGCGGATCAGGTCACGCTGAACCCCACCGCTCGTGGGCGCCTGAACTTCGACGACGAAACGACCGGCTCAGATAGCCGAGCGCGATCTGCGAGAACGCGCCACCAGAGGAAGCAACCGCCCGCCAGATCAACGGCGATGGGTGCCCCACCACCACCGAACCGCACCTCCTGTGGACCAGCCGGATAGTCGTCTCCTCACGGGAGATGCGAAACGGCCTTCCACGTTTCTCCACCCGATGGACAACCTCGTGGCAGGCCGAGCCGCCGCCGACATCACGGCGACCGCGACGGCGCGCTTACAGATCCAGATGTCGTGGCCCTACTCGCGAAGGCCGTGGAACAGAAAGCGCAGCGCCGACTGCAGGCGAGTGTACTCGCGCTCTCGGGAAGCGGGCGGCCTCAAGCGCCGCCCGGTGGCAAACACCCTCAATTGCCCGCCGTAGCCACCGCAGCTCAACGACGACGCGAATGCGGCACTCCACCAACGATCCCAGGCGGCGACCAACCTCGCCGCCAATGGAGAGCCGATCGACGCCGCACTCACATCATCAACAACCAAACTGGCGCAAGACGCCAGCCCGACGACTGCGGCACACCTAACTACTCGCCGCGATGGCGAGCCTATGGGGTCGCCATCGACTAGGGCCCAAGTGCCGGACCAATGATCCGAGGCGAAAAGTACCCACCAACTTCAAGGCGCCAAGGAGATCGAAAAATACGACTCCACGACCCAGCAGTCCGCTTGACACATACCTCATGGCAATGGGGATCGCGGTCACCGACCTACTCGCCGCCTTACCTCCCACGATGATGGAGGGACGTGCAATGGATCAACACGCCCCCGTGACAAGATCGACTCCTGGGAGGAAATGCGACGCCTTTGTCAGGCACTTCGAGTGCTCCTACACCCGCGCCACCACTATCGAGGACATGGAACGGTGCGTACAGGGACCCCGCGAGTCGACCCGCACCGGGTCCAACGGTGGCAAGAGCTCGCATAACGCGGTCGGCATCCACCCGACACCGCTATCCATTGCTTCAAGACCTCGTGCCGCCACGAGCCTCTAGTCGCCAAGCTCAGCGACACGCCCGCACACTCGACAACATCCCGACCTCCTCGAGATCGCCAAACGACGCCGAGGAAGATCCCAATCAAGACGTCGACGACGAGTCCGGCGGACAACGACGACGGGCGGCAACGACGGCGCCGCCGAGCAGACCTCGCTACAGCGCACTCGCCACGTGCAAGCGCCGCAACGATGGGCGAAGTCGACTTCGCCGCCAATGCTGAGCACGCATAACGCGACCCAAGAGCTACCGCCGACGGAGGGCAACGACGCGACGGCGGGAACTACAAGAACAAGCCAAGGTTCGATCCGCGCCCTCCTTAACCAACCATGTGCGTTTCACAGCAGGGAAGGAAAGCCCGCCACGCACACCACCGCCGACCGCCACACCTCGTGGAGATCGAGAAGGCACGACGCAGCGGAGGACACCGACAACGACCCGCAAAATGGCGGAAGATTCGCAAAGTAGCGGCTCGCTCCACACCTTCACCGCTTCAACACGAAGCGAGAAGAAGGTCATCGCCCGCTGTCGCCGTCAACGCGGTGGCCCAGACAGACGTCCCCCAGTTCCTGAACTGGTCGGAGCAGCCTATCACCTGGAGCCGGCAAGACCACTCGCCACGCATCGAGTACCCAGGACGAGTCGCCCTGGTGGTCAAGCCCAAGGTCGGCGACTACTGGCTCCCCAAGACTCTGATGGACGGCGGCAGCTCCATCAACATCCTCTACCTCGACACCTTCAGGCGACTGCGGCTCCCGCAATCGATGATCGAGACAACCCACACCACGTTCCACGGCATCGTCCCCGGTCGGAAGGCGTACCCGATCGGCAAGGTCACGCTACCCGTCACCTTCGGCACTCCGGCGAACTTCCGCACCGAGCGGATCGTCTTCGAGCTGGTGCCCTTCGACAGCCCTTACCATTGCGTCCTGGGGCGCCAGGCGTTCGCCAAATTCATGGCGGCACCCCACTACGCGTACAACGCGATGAAGCTCCCCGGGCCGTGCGGCGTCATCACCATCAACGGCGACCCTGACATGGCCGCCGAATGCGAGGCCAAAGGAGCCGAACTTCGCCGACGCCCGTGATCGCGGCGGAAGCTAGTCACGCCGATGAGCTCGCCAAATACGCGAGCGGGGTCAACAACGACGACCCCACAATTCTCAAGAAGCCGAACTCAGAGGGCACAAACACCTCAACCTTTGAGGCCACGACGCACACCCGCACCGTCGAGCTGGTCCTGCGACCCCAGCGACGGTGACGATCGACAGGCATGAGCCCAGCATAGGAAGGCGCGCCATCGAAGTTCCTCCGTGAGAACAGGGACATCTTCGCATGGAAACCCTCCGACATGCCCGGTGTCCCTAGGGAGCTCGCGAGCACAAATTAAACGCCGACCCCAAAGTGCGACCAGTCAAGCAGTCGCTACGCCATTCAACGAAGAACGCCGGGCAATCGCCGAGGAAGTGCAGCGTCTCGCTGCCAGCTTCATCCGCCAATTAAATACTCCAAGTGGCTGGCAAACCCACCTGGTCGAGAAGAAGAACGGGACATGGAGAATGTGTATCGACTACACAAACCTGAACAGCGCCCAAAGGAGCAGTTCGTCCCCGCGGATCGATCAGATAATCGACTCCACCGCTGGCTCGAGTCGCTGTGTTTCGACGCCTACTCGGTATAACCAGATCAAAATGGCTGTCGAGGATGAGGAGAAGACGGCGTTCATCACGCCATTCGAGCCTCGCTACACCGCCATGACCTTCGGCCTCAAGAACGCCGGAGCAACGTATCAGCGGTGCATGCAAGAATGCCTCGCGAGCCAAATTGGCCGCAACATCCACGTCTACATCGACGACGTGGTCAAAATCCGCCGCCAAGGCGACCTACTCGCCGACCTCGCAGACCTTCGCCAACCCGGAGGTACAAGATAAAGCTCAACCCAGGCAAGTGCACCTTCGTACCCGCCGGCAATTACTAGGTACGCTGCGTCGTCTCCAAACGAGGGATCGAGGCAAACCCAACGAAGATCGACACGATCGCCCGGCTCGGCAAACCCGAGTGCTGCGCGACGCCCGTGCTGGCAGGCGGTAGCGGCTCTCCGCTTCATCCCCGCTGGGCGAAAAGGCGATGCCCCTATACCGCTCGATGCGCAAGAATCCCACCTTCCATTGGGACAAGGAGGCGGACGACGCGCCGCGACCTCAAAAGGTGCTACTTGCGACCACTACCGCCGCACCCGTCGACAAGGAGCCCATGCTGGTTTACGTCGCGGCCCGAGCGTCGTCCGCATTGTAATGGTCGTCGAACGACTGAGGAAGGAAAAGCGCCCATCCAGCGGCGGTATACTACATCAGCGAGGTCCTAACCGAGTCGCCAGCCGATACCCACGATACCAAAAGCTGGTATACGCGGTCTTGAGCTCAGCGCCGCCGCACTACTTCCGTGAGCACCCCATCACGGTCGTCTCCTCCGCTCCACTACAAGACATCATCCGCAATCGCGAGGCGACCGGGAGTCGCCAAGTGGCCGAGATCGGCGTCCACAACATTAAGTACGACACGCAGGCGATTAAGTCATGCACCGCCGATTTCGCCGACCGGGAGGAGGCCCAAGAGCAGAGAAGCCGCCGTACCTCCATTATCGAGCTCACTTGACGGGTCCAAGAACGCGACGCAGAGCGGGATAGTGCTGACCTCACCAAAAGGCGACAAGCTCCGCTACATCCTCCGCCTCGAATTCACGCCCTGCACCAACAACATGGCCGAATACGAGGCCCTACTCCACGACATGCGAGCCGCAAAGGAGATGAGCGTAATCGCCTTCGATGCTACGGAGACTCGACCAGGGTCAAGTCGCCGCACCGCGACGCCGTCTCTACCATGGCGGCATACCGCCAAGAGGTGGACAAGGTGGGCGCCACTTCATCGCTACTCGCCGAGTGGATCGACAGGAGGAAAACGAGGAGGCCGACGCCTCTCGCATCGGGTCGGCTCGACTCGCACCACCCGCAGCGTGTTCCTCGACACCATCTTCACACCGCCGCCTCCCCGAAGGAGATCGAAATTGAGTCCCGCCCAACCGAGGCAACCTTGGTCGCACTCACCGAGCACGATCGACCAAGCCCTACATCGCCTACCGAGACAGAAACCTGCCCGCAGACGAGACAAGCGCCGTAATGATCGCCGCCGATGTAAGTCCTACACCATCATCGACGGCGAGCTACACAAGCGCAGCGTCACCGGCGTGTTCCAACGATGCGTCCAACCGTCAAGGACGCAAAATCTTACATGACATCCACTCAGCGATCGCGCCACCACGCCGCCGCTCCTCGGTCGCCAAAGCCATGCGACACGGCTTCATGGCCCATCACGCATGCCGACGCTGTCGATATCGTCCAGCGCGCCGGTGCCGGCACGCCAACCAGACGCACGCTCCAAGTTCGGCGCTCAAAACAATCCCCATCACTTGGCCATTCGCCGTGGGGCATGGACATGGTAGGCCCTTCAAGAAGGCCCCTCCGGCTACACCCACCGCTGGTCGCCGTCGACAAATTCACAAAGTGGGTAGAAGCCAAGCCAGTCCGAAATGCGACGGGAAGACTGCCACTAAGTTCCTACGCGAGCTCATATACCGCTACGGTTTCCCCAACAGCATCATCACGGACAACGGCACAAACTTCGCCAAGGGAGCAATGGCCGAGTTCTGCGAGGAGCACCACATCCGGCTCGACCTTGCGTCAGTCGCACACCCGGAATCCAACGGCCAGGCGGAACGAGCCAACCAAAGCATCCTCCACGGCCTGAAGCCGCGACTCCAAGTACCACTCGAGCGCACCGCTGGATGCTGGGTCGAAGAGCTCCCCTCCGTCATCTGGGGAATCCGCACCTCGGTCAACAGGTCGACGGGATTCACCCCCTTCTTCATGGTCTACGGCGCCGAAGCTGTCATGCCGACCGACCTCGAACACGACTCGCCGCGGATCGTCCACTATACGGAGGCCGCAAACGAACGGGCCCGCCAAGATGGGCTCGACCAACTCGACGAAGCGCGCGACCTCGCCCGATCGCGCACCGCTATCTATCAGCAAGGGCTCCGTCGCTACCACAGCCGACGGGTGAAAACCCGCACCTTCCGTGAAGGCGACTTGGTGTTACGCCTCATCCAGACAAGAAGGGCACGCACAAGCTCTCCTCCGTGGAAGGCCTGCTCGCTATCGAGCGCAGACTGCAACGACGCCTACTACCTCGCCGACGTCCATGGGACGGTGAACTCGACGCTGCGCCGTGGAATGTAAATCTCCTCCGGAAGTTCTATACCTAGAACCCCACATATGTACTCTCCAACCGCTATGAATAAAAGAAACAGTTCTTGCAAAATTGCCTACTCTCCATTCCTTGTGCCACTACTTTTCGTAATTAACAGCGTCATGCTAAAATACAGAAGTCAACCCTTGGTACAGCGAATCGCACGGCTAAGTAAAGTGTAAGAGCACCGAGTCATTTCAGTCTTGCATCGTCCACTAAAACGCCAATCCGAGCCCCATCGAGTCGCTAGCTCTACTGGTTTCTGAACCAAGACATCTGTCCTCGCTTCACAATGACCCTGGTCCTCCGCATCCTGGCGTAGCGACTCGAACGGCTAAGTACCACGCCGGGACTGGATACCAGCCTCGATCGGACAGTGGAAAACGCCAAGTAAGAGAGCGTGCCTGGACTCGCCACGCGATCGACCCACCGGGCGCAGAGCGACGCGCTAACACAAACGCTCGATCCTCAACCACCCTCGAGTCGCGCCTTGAACTACCAAGTACCACGCCGGGGACTCGGCCACCCGGCACCGTCACAGACGGAAAACGGTAGCACTGAGCACTCGAGGAGTCGCCTTGATCGGCTCTCCGAGCTCGGCGAGTCGACTCAAACAACAACACACATGATAAACAACAAAACATCATATCTAAGGTGAACCCCGCAAAAGGGCGGACGCGCTCGGGGACTCACCCAAAATCAATCCAAAACACGCAAACAAATAGCAAAATGAACACAACGTTCCATTCAATCGCATATCGCATTGTCTTACATTACAAAATATGCCTACCGCGTAATCATTACTAACACTATTCCGCAGGCTTCGATGATGCACCAGCGTCCCGGCGCTTCCGGATGAATGCAGTGTACGGGTTCGATGGATAAGTCGTCAGCTCGCCCGCCATCGCCGCGCGGAAGGGCTGCTCGACCTTGAAGTCGCGATGCGGCGGCTCGGGGTCGTTCGGCGCGACGACCGCTTCCTGCACGGAAGAAGGTCGCCCATCGCCCAAACACGCTCCGAGTACGCGGCACGCTCCTGCAGCTTAAGAACTTCAGACAGATCCACCGCGCCAGACGATGAAGGATAACCACTCGTCACGTCGTCGAGGTCGAAATCTTCGGGGAAGTGGGCGAGTCCTGTGCTCGAGCCGCCGACGCCCACGCCGAAAAGCCGACCGCCATGAACTCCACGACAGCGGGCGCCTTCTCCAAGTACTCCCACACCTCAACGAGGTCACCGAATAACCTCCGTGGCGACATCTCTTGAAGGTAGGCGCGGATGCAAGCCGGCAGCCGAAGTCGACGAGCATGCTCACGCACCTCACATCAAGAGAACTCGCTTCTTCATGGCTACCAATCACATGGCCTGCTAGATGGAAACAGTTGTGAGCACCACGGAAACCACAAACAATACAACCACAAGACTGGGAAGACGCACTCACCGAGCAACGGGCGGGCGAGCCCCGTGATGAAGCTTTGAAGCGATGTCTTATCGTCCTGAAGCCCAACGATGAGGGCTTCCGACACCTTCCGGTCTTCCTCCGCGGCAGCAACGGCGGCCTTAGCTCGCCCGTTCGCCAAGCTCGCTTCTTCTTTCGCCTCCCGCAGTCAAGGCCGAGGTCGGCGATCCTTTGCTCGCAGTTGCTTAACGCAGATTTCGCCGCACCGCCACAGGGACAAGCTCTGGCGAGCCACCTGTCACAGCAATTGCCTCAAGCTCCTTGTTTACTTCTTGGAGAGCGCCTAACTCCTTCAAAGACGCTGCGCAGCCAATCGCTCGCCGACTCGCTTGTAAACCCCGCAAAGTTTCAAAGTCGAGTTCACGAAAACAACTCGGTGCCCACCGCTACAATTTAGCGGTGCGCACTGGGACCGGGCGGCTCGAAAATTACTAAGTGCCCACCAGCTACAATCTAGCGAAAAGCGCACTGGGACCGGCGGCTCGAAATTACTAAGTGCCCACCAGCTACAATCTAGCGAAAAGCATCGGGACCGGGCGGCTCGAATATTTCGTGCCCACCGCAACAATTTAGGTGCGCACTTTCGGGACCGGCTCGAAATTACTAAGTGCCCACCCGCTACAATCTAGCGAGTACGCACTCGGGGACTGGACTCGAACAAACAAAACAAGTAACTAGAGAATCAGGCCGCTGCAAAACACCGACCCGATCCTCGGGACCGAGGTACCGGATGGCCGCGCCAAGCATGCCGCGGCAGTGCTGGCCCACGGACGCAGCAGCGCCGGTGTGCCCGTGACGTTGGTCAATCTCAGCGTCGGCGGTCTCTCGGAGCGGGGTTCGAGTCGCAGCCTCACCGCCGTGGCCGCCTTGGTCATGAAGCGGGGGAAGGTAGCACCCCAAAGGAGCTCGCTTCTTCTGGTCTAGGCAACGAAATGCCTCCCTTCGTGGACGCGGTAGCTTCCACAGCGGGCCCAGCCGGCGCGACTGCCGTGTCGTCAGAGACAGTGACGATGTCATCGCCCTTGGCCTTCTTGCTGCCTTCCGTGGAAGCGGCGACCTCATCCACCTTCCTCTTACGGGAAGGATCTTCCTCGCTAGTGGCGGAGGGCACCTTGGCCACTGTCGGGTGGCTCATCTTCTTCACTCCGTCCCACGACGAGACAATTCAGGAAAAACATTCAAAATACTAAGAGAGAAAGCGAAAGCCGAGTACACTCACTTGGCGACGGAATGAAACGCAGCCTGTGCGAAGCGGCCGGTTTCTCCAGCTCGGGCCAAGCCGCGATCGAGCCCAGCCTGGGCGCCAGGCCTGTGATACGGACGGTTTCTTTGATGTTGAGGTAGCGGTTGGCGCCCAGGCGCTTCGGGCGGAGGTTTCCTTGCTAGGAGCTGCCGCCGGAGCCTCCTTGCAGGCGAGACCGCCACGCTCGGGACCCTTTGCGAGGCGGTCGCCACCGGAGCCTTCCTAGCCCGGATATCAGCTGGCGGGCGGGCATCGAGGCCAGCGGTGCCTCCATGGATGGTGCATCTAGCGTGGTTGCCGGCCGCCCCGTCACCGGCCGAGCTATGGGCATCGGAGCTGCTCGCTGAGCGCGGTGAGGCCATCTTCGGCGGCTTCGCCCTCCTCCTTAGGGGGGCCCTCGCCTCTTTCTCCTTCTTCTTCTTCGCGGGAGTGGCCTGACGGAGCGAGGTGGTCTCCGGGAGTTCCTCGTCATCGTCATGACGCTCGAGGCTCCTGCTCGCCTCGAGTTCGCGCTGACGTTGCCCGCGGGTCTTTCGGACCAGTGGGGCGATCTCCTCTTCGGATTCGTCCTCATTGCCCTTGGCGGGAGGCGACTTCGCTTGTCCCGGGCGGATGGCCCGAGCTCGTCATCGGCGGGTGGGAGCCACCCTTCCACCACTTGGAATAGCTGCGTTAAACATGGAACAAAGTTATAATTACCGAGACTGCATATGCTGCGACTGCGAACAAGATCAGGTTATTACCGTTGGAGCCGGACGCTTCGTGGTGTATGGAGGAGCCCGGCGCATGATCCGCAGGTATGCCGCTGGGTGATCCTCTTCGCCAGAGGTAGTCCTCCAGCTTCCACTCGGCGAGGGCCTTCGTCGAGTCTTCTCGGCATCGGTACATGTAGTGCTCAGTAGGCGGAACGAGTCGCCGCCCAAGCCAGCTTGTACAGGTTCACCCGAGCCCTTCTTCTTCGCATCGCGAATGGTCCGGAGCATCTCGTCGACGACCATCCGCTGATCGCCGGAAGCTTGGCGACTGGAGATTGCGCTGCTCGAGCGGTCGGCCGAGTACCGTGGGATCGCCGCCTCGTCCTCCGGGGTCGCCTCGGTCACATAAAACCAAGACTTTTTCCCGCCGCTGCTTTGGCCGGCATCAAGTCAAGAAGGAGGCTTTGGATTTCAGCTGAAGGTTAAGCCGCGGCTAGCATTGTCGCCGCCTCCTCGCTGATCCGTCCATGGAACAGATCTTGCCACAAGGGAAAATAGGGCCGGCAGCCAGTAGCACTCGCAGAACGCCACAAAGATGGCGAGCTGCTCGATACTATGGGGGCCTGATCCGAGGCTGGATCCGTAGTAGGCGCAGGCGCCCGAAGAACAGAAGTGGAAACCCTAAACCCCACTCGAGGTGACTAGTGAAGCAGATGAACTCTCTCGCGCGCGGGTTCGGGGTCGTTTCTCCGGCTGCGGGGATTCGCCAGCAGCCGGCCCGCAGGATTCCGGCCTCCTCGACGGAGGCCGGGCCATGCCGGTGCACTTGGATCTACCCAAGGTTCGTGGAGAGGGCCATGGCTGAGGATTTGCTTGGAGGTCGGAGGATTGCGGGTCGGTCGGATTGCGAGATCAACGGGCGAAAGATGTGCATACTCGGAAGAAATGGTGGGCGGTTGGCTTTCCGATGGCCAACCATTCCTCTTATATAGCGAAAGCTGCCCGCCAAATTAGGGGGTCGTTACCGCGCGATGATTACGCCGAAAGTTACCGTTAAGTTACCTTAACGGCTAGTTTGACCACGACGGTCCGCCTCCCGCCACTCGTCTCGCTGAGTTATTCCGAGGTCGCGACCGTTGGTTCGGTTCACCCAAACGCGACTCGTTCGCCGGATTTTTTCCTTCACAGAGCCCGCCGACGATTCGATCGATGCCAACTTGAAGTCAGATACCGATCCGCCAGCCCACCGCGCCTAATCAACGACGGCCTCGGGGACTACTGATGGGGATATGCCTCTTGGGGTATCCTCACGGACGCTTCCGATCGCCCAAAGGTCGACGAGTGGGCCCGCAAATCGGCGAGTGGATCAAAGCCCATCAGGTACCAGCATCGGAGGTCAAGGCCCAGCGAGTAGATAGGCCCGGTCGGTCGAAAGTTAAACGATTGACAAAGTTGTAAATCAATCGGTTGAGATATGTAAACCCTAGGGAGGTAAGCCTATATAAACCTCCCTAAGGGGGTGAGTAGAGATCGCCCTCATACACCCAAGCAACTCGCCGCCTAGCCGCCGAGTTCGCCCATTGTAAACACCTCCATAATACAATCTAGCAGGAGTAGGTCTTTACCCTCCGGGGGGCCGAACCTGGGTAAAACCCTGAGTCTCCGCCCTCATCTCGCACCGCAGATGGCTGGCCGCCCTTGCCCTTCGTTCTACTACTCGCTGCCGATCGCAGCATCTGCCGTGGTCATTCCCACGACACACACACCAAAGGGAAATCAAATTGATCATTCAGCTATTCGCTATCTATTTTATATAATTGCTAACACCTTGCAGGCACATGGTAAGTTCACTAGAGTTAATGAGGAGGATATGTTAATCCTCGCAAAGGCTGCTATTATTAATTGTAACTTAATGCCAAATTTAGGTGCTCTTCTTGTGTTTTACATTAAACATCAGTCTCTCCAATCTCGAGGAGCCATATGCGGAGGAGGAGTTTTGACCGTTTTTGCACATGCACTTCATATCAACTTAGGTAATATCCAACCATTGACAAGAAGTCATCGTGTCGGTCTCCCCACTCTAAGAGCATTTCTTATGGTTTCTAAAACTCATGGTAGATACTTCCTTGACATACCTAGAGCGGATCACTTGATCCCTGCTCCTTTGCCTAATGGTCTATTCTCTATCAAGGATGGACATTTGCGTTTTGACGCGCAGATTGAGGCTAATCTACCCCAATAAGAAATACCCATGGGAGGAGGAGGAGAAGATGAATAAGTAGAATAAGAAGGACCCGAACAAGATGAGCAACCACCAAACTACTACACCAACTTTGAAGACATATATGCACTCGAAGGAAATATTCAAAACATGAACAACCTCTCCATCAACCTTCGAGATGCTACTGCAAGCCTGTCCATCCAATTCCGTGATTGGAGTAGCCAATGGAACATGGCAAACTATCCACCACCTCCACAATGAGCAACAAAAGGTCTTAAAAAATCCTGAGCTTGGGGATGTGTTCCCCCGGCAAATTTATTTGTGTAATAATGAGGTTGTACTCCAGCTCCTTGGGATCTTTGAAACATCCACGTTGGTTCATCCAACACTTCGCTTTTTTCCTTTGCTTTTTAGTTTGCTTTTGTTTTCGTTTGTTTTTATTTTCTTAAAACCCTTGCTTGGTTGCAAGATCTTTTCTATTCTTTAATCCATATCCTCAAAAAGTACAAAAAGATTTTCTTGTTTTTCCTTTTTTCGTAAATGTGGATTCACACTTTGCCTCTTTGCTTTAATATTATTATGAGACTAATCGTGTTCGAGTTTTGAAGGAACACATCCCTATAAGGAAAGGAATCATGAAATCGCTTATGAGAGGTATGTCCTATGTCTCCCACTTTTGGAGTTTGAGTTGTTTATCTTGTTGGGGGTTCGGTGTAGAAAATCAAAACATTTATGCTAAGCGAAAGAAACCCCGAATGCCCAAGATATATCTACTAGTAATGTAGTAATAGAGAGAGACATCAGTAACATACTGAAAGAGCATGTGGTCCCCCATGTGTGGTTTTGGTAATTAATGACAATGTTTATGAACTAATGTTTGTATTAAGTTGCATTTGTAGGAATTGTCCTGTGACACCCCCGGGATTATGGCTAAACAAATCCCAGACCTCCGTCTGACATAAGCTTAACCTTGAGCTCGAGAATATCCAGTGAGGAATCGGTAACACGGCAGTGATCCTACGACACAAAATTTATTACAGCAAGCTCATAACTGAGCAAAGAACCAAATTATTACAAGTAGAGGTCACTGACCACAAACATCAAACAATGGAAGGCAAATTATGCTATTAAGTATAGCAAACTTAACAAATGGCCTAAGAGGCCTGAAGCATAATGATGACGTCCCAGCCCATAGATTCCAGGCTGCCGGCTAGGAACCCCAAGCTACTCGTCGCTGTCGATGTAGTACCAAACTGATCTTCAGGGGAACACTTACTCTACCAAAAGTATCAACAAAGCAAGGGTGAGTACAGGGTGTCTCCGCAAGACTTATGGCTGGTGGAGTTGTTTTGCATAAAGCCATCTTTGTTTTGTACGACCAAAGGGAGAAGAAGCTCGTCTAATCAGAGTATTTTAAAAAGGGGATAAGAGAGAGACATCTCTGAAGTATTGATCATCATATTTTGATATACACCAATTCATCATCATCACCTGAACTAAGATCACCTCCTCGTACCCATGAGGAAGCATCCTTAAACACACGTTGATCAACAAGTTTTATAGATTAAAGTTATCTATGATCTTGAGTCCGGTCGCCAAGTCATTCATAACCGTGAACACGACTTTTCGAATAGATTATTACCCTGCAGGGGTGTACAACTTTACCCACACGTACTAACCTTCTCTTAATGCCACAATGATTAGCCCTCTTCCTTGGAAGGCCGGACGAGGGTGGTTAGACACGACCTTTACCTTGCTTTCACCGAGACCAGGAGTCACGCAATAAGTATGGTTCCACTATAACGGGTCAAATCCCAAAGCCGGTACTTAAATATGTGAGGTGATGTTGGTTTACCAGGGGCGCTATTAACCCCAAGCAACCCGGTCCACGCTTCCCTACCTGTTATGAATGCTCCTCCTTCACCACCTTCGAGAAGATCCAGAATGCATGTGGAATGGAACGCCCGAACTATGTGACTCGTGGAATCTACTAGGAAAGTTAGTTGCTCATGAGGTTGTCCATGCCCCATGTGGTTGTACGCTCGTCTTGGTTCCAAAGGCAAGAACTCAGGTCCTACTGGTGGCGAGCATGGGACTAGAAAAACCACATCCCACTGTGGCCTCCCATACAAGACTTAGCATGTTTAATATCATATCACCTCTTATCTCACCTGATATACTAGATTCTTTGCATCTGATACATCATCTGGATGAACCAGACTCAACAGCTATGCATGGCTAAGCAGGACACATATATAAGATCTAGCAGTGCACACAAGCCAAACCTAGTTATGCTAGGAGAAGTGGATCTGGTAATATAAGCTCAAAGGGAGTAATAGAACAGACAGGACACTCTATCTATCGATAAAACACCACAGTAGAATGCATCATGGCAAGAATTGAAATGCTTTCAAAATCATAGGCTTATATCATGGTGGGGCTATGCTTGCCTTTGCCGGTTGATAACCCATAAGAAGATCTTCGGAAGCCTTGTACTTGACTTGGTTATAGTTGGTCAAGTATTGTTCGTCGATCTTCGAACTTCGACGGTGTTGATCTCGGGCGTCGATCTCGATCTCGATATCGTATTCTACCGGGAAGAACCAAACACCCGAAAGAGAGGGAAACAATCAACACATGGCATTGATGCAATGCTCAAGCAAGGATGATGACATGACAAGTTAAATTGTATTGAATTAAAACCCTAAAGCATGCTTGACAACTTAATCGGGGTTCCCAGAGTTGAAAACCCTAACTCGGGGAAACTCCGGAATCACCTATGACGGGTTACTAGGTTGTTCTAATTAAACTTGCTATGAAAGTTGTTGAACAATGCATGATTATAGCTTAAATAGATAGAGCTCATTTTTCTGAACATTTTCATATATTATACATATTTTTCTGACGTATGAATAATTAGTTATGTATTTTACAAGTTTTATTCAATTTCTGGAATTATTTAAAACCTTTAATTAGCTTTACTGCATCATTATGACGTCATTACCGTGGCCGGGTACTTTTCTACTACACCTAAACCTACCCACAAACACTTACAGAATGGGCCCAGGGCCACGTCACTACGACCTACATGGTCAACGGTCAGCAGGCCCCACGGGCCACGTCAGCCTGTCGTCATGGTGGTGTCAGACGGTGGTCGACGACGATGCCACGATGCACTCCAGCAAGCGCGGATGGTCGGTTTTGAACGAGCGCATCGCGAGGGACCTAACTATGGCGGCGCCTCTGGTTTTGGGTCACCGGAAACGTGGCTACGGTGAGCGGCGGCGGCTGTGCTTGCAGATGAACAACGAGTGGCGGCTGTAGAGTGCTAGCGAGCGAGCGAAGGGTTCCTGGGGCACCAGAAGCTCATCAGGAGCGCGATGGTGGTGTCGGCAAGGCGAGGGGAGGCCTTGAACGGCGTCAATGGCGACGGCGGGCGACGTCGGACTCGAGGAAGACGTGCCGATTTGGGCAGCTCTCGAGCTCCCCGTCTTGCGTGCTTCGGCAGGAAGAACAAGGAAGGCAAGGTGGAGCTCATGGCGTGCTCGGCTGGCCTCGGGGCGGTGTAGAACGACGACGGACCGGAGCTAGGGTTTTGTCCAGAGAGAAAATCGAGTGAGGAAGGTAGCGAGAGAGAGGGAGGGAGGGGATAAGGACGGGGCAGGGGGCCGCGTGGCTCTTATCCTCTCCCCGGAGAGCGACGAATGGAGGCAGGCGAGCGGCACGAATCAATGGCGATAGGCAGGTGCTTTCCGTGCGCGAGGAAGACGACAGGGGCGTCGCCGAAGGGGTACTGGGCCGAGATGGGCCAAGGTGGGCCACGATCAAGAGAAGTCACCTGGGTCGCGCTGCAGGTGAAAGAGGGAGAGGGAGATGGGCCGGCTGGATGTGGCCAGGTTGCTGTTTTCTTTTTTATTTGCAAACTCTTTTTCTTTTTCTATTTTCCTATTTTTCTCTTTTGTAATTCATTTTGAAATCTGTTTTGAATACTTTCAAGATACCAGAAGCTTTCATAAAATATACAAACTATTGTGGGGCCCTTTAGTCCATTGGGGCTCCATGCATTTTTGTCATTTCAAAATTCAAAACTATTTTGAATTGATTTGCAAATAGAGGAGGAAGATTAGGGTTTAGGATTTGCATTTTATTTCTTAATGCATGCAAATTGATGTGATGCTCATGAATGCACAATCAAGCCCTAATATATATTATCTAAAATTGGGGTGTTATAGCTCTATCCCCCTTACGGGAATCTCGACCCTAGATTCCAAAGGTAGGAAAGAGCAGAGAGAAAGAAACAGGCCACTCTAAAACAAGAGAAATACACTAAACAACACATGGAGTATTCAGAACACCTCGAATCGGACCTATGCAAGTTTGAGCAAAATTCGCCAAACCCGCAGAAACGATTCAAAGGTGCTCACCAGCACTTTCAATGGGTGGAAAAACAAAGTAATAACATTACACAGGTCCTCGATGGGACCCACAGAACAGATATATCTATAAGCGACTCGAAGAGTCAAGAATACAGATATAAGATACAAGACCCAAATCACCTTGAAAATGGTAGAGCGTCCGACTACGGACAAGAAGCAAATGGGGCTAAGAGCCCTGAAGAATAACCAATGGCCCATAACCCTGCCCCAAGCCGGAAGGGTAACCACGCTAACGGCGTCGATCTCAAAACCTGCTTAACAAAAGGTGCCGACAAAGGGCAAAGGAAAAAAGAAGGAGCGCCAAGATCGAGGCCAAGACACATGAGGCTAGAATTCGGTCCTCGCCACATAGGTATGGTGGATCAAGCGCAGGCAAAGATGCACTAAACAACCTATAGAGACTCGATACAACTGGCGGCAATCAGAGAGGGGTAAGAAAGACCTATTCGGATCCAACCTGAAGCTAACACCAAACAAACCCATCCTGGTGTTTCCCCCTCGAGACCAAACGAGGAAGTCAACCGAGGAACTCACACAGTTGGCAGTTTTATTTATTCCGTTATAGTTGCGGCACTTTACTAGTCAGGTTTAGATAATCGTCCTGATAAAGTAAGCAGTGGGCACTTTTAGTTAACCATTTCGTTATAGTGGCAGCACTTACTAGTCAGATGCAGTTAACATGAGATAACCCATAAACCCAAAGTTGTTGGTACTTTTATTCAACCATTCCGCTAGTTGCAAGATTTACTAGTCGTACAATTGTCGCAAGTGACAACCAAACAAGCAATTGTGGGCAGTATTAATTAGCCATTCCATTATAGTGAAGATGATTACTAGTCATTATAAGTCAAATTTATAGCAAGAACTTTAGTTATGCTTGTCTATGATCGAGATATCAGGCTCCAAGTCGTCCATATCCGCGACACGGCTTTAGAAAGTTTTACCCGCCGGTGCACCAATAGCAACACACACTCGATCAACCTCGAAAACCAAATCAAAACCCAACGAGGCTTTCACGATCGAACAATCACAGGATTCATAAATATTTCAGGGGCCACCCTTTACAGAATCCGCAACGTAAGCAAGCTCGAGGCGGCCTCAAGGTGTCGGGTGGACGGTCCGTGAACGATCGGGAACCCCAAACGGGGCTTGTCGACACCATGAATCGTGTCCCGATCCTAAATAAAGACAGGTGCTATCCGTCGCACAATCGTAAATAAAGCAGAAGCATGGCATAAGCAGATCGTAATAAAACCTCAAACTAGTTTGTGGCCCCAAGAAATAAGAATGAATCAAGCTCGCCTGGGGTCCCATATACCTCCCGGATGTGGATAGCGCATAAAATCAAGGAACAGTATCAAGTACTCGGGGTCTTACGACACAAGTGGGCTCGAAACCAAATATTATCTATCACCCACCGATGCCTCTGCTTATTCAATTTTAGTTGTTAAACAGAAAGTAAAGTGACGATAAGTAAAACTAGAATCATCTCCAACAACAACATGCGGCAATACATCAGCAACTGTGGCATATGACGACACACATCCGCACTTGAGCAAGCAACTACGACACGCAAGTCCAACTATCTACCAAACAACAGGTAATAGGGTGTGTCCAAGGCAATATAGGGCTGCACGGTATATCAAGGGTACGGAAACTAAAGCATCGCAACACAGATAGCAATAGATCAACAGGAGGGAAGTAAATACTATAAAAGTAAGATAGGTAGAAAGGGGGAGATGCTCGCCTGAAAACATTGTCGAAAGGTTCCACCGAAGATCGGGGCGAAGCTCACATCAACTCAACGGCCTTATCCGCGAAGAAGCAAAACACTAGAAGGAACACCGGATGCGATATTTAATAAAACGGCAGAAGATCGGCATGATGCATGTATGATGCATGGCATGCCAAGGTGCGATGCAATTAGGTCAAGATTAAGCGGAACCGGGGTCCCGGCAATTAATTAGATGGTTCAAGTTATTTGTCTACCCCGCAAATTATGTTGTTTAGCAATGCAACAGATGGAACCGGTTCGCTACACATGTTTAAATGAGGCCAATATGAGACTAGATTTGCCCGCATATGGGCCCCATATTTAATTATTAGGTGAATCGGCATAAGGCCCCCAAACCACAGATATGCATGCGAGATGAAATGATTAATATGCAACAGTTGTTATTATGTTATGAAATAGGGTTTCGGGAAGGGGTTCACACATAAGAGGGGACTCGACGATCTTGGGGTTCCGGGGTTCGGGGTTCGGGGTCGGTCTCGGGGTTCAGGGTTCGACGGAGCGGTCTCGCGGGAACGTTCTTGGAGTTCCGGGGTCGTTCTTGTCGCATTCGCGGTCTTCGGGTCATGGTGTCGGGTTTGGCGTCCTTGATGGAGAACTCAGGGTTCCGGGAAGAAGACCTTGGCATCGGATGGTCCTTGTCGGAGTTCTTGTCGCGCCGGGGTCTTGTCGGTTTCCACGGGGCCGGTCTCACTGTCGCGAGGATCTTGTCGGGTCCCACAGGGTCGATCTTGAGGTTTTCCGTGACGGAGGTCTTGGTGTCTTCGATGGTTAACTTGGTGTATCCGTGTTGGGGAGCATGTCGAACCGGTGGCGATCTCGGGAACGGCGCCAGGGTCCTCGGGGTCCGGGGGTGAGGTGCTTGTCGCTCATGTGGCCTTCGGGTTCTATGACGATGACCTTGTCGCTTGGTATCCATGTGGGAGAACTCGAGGTCGATGGCGAACTCGCCCGGCACCGGGGTGTTCGGAGTTCCTGACGCGGTACCGGGTACGGGGTCGGTCTCGTGTGGACTTGGTCCTCATCCCGTGTCGGCTTGGCATCTTGAACGGCGCCACGTGACCGAAGGGGCGATGGCGTGCGTGGGGCGGCAGCGGACCCGGGGGACGCGGGCTCGGGCGGAACTTGGCACCAAGGCGACCGGGCGGCGCGTGACGCCGGGCAGATCGGTCCCGCTTACGCACGGCGAGGCGAGGGGCGACGGGCCGACGGCGCAGAGGACGGAGAGCTGGGCGACGGGACCGGGGACGAGGCTGAGGCGGCCGTCGATGGCGAGACCGGCCGGGCAGCGGGCGTGGAGGTTCTCTGCGGCAGGTCGGCGGGTAGACGCGGGCGGAGAGGGGTCTCGCTGGGCGAGCTCGGCTGGGCGGTTGTCGGACGGGACGGGCTCGGGAGGGCGCTGGCCGGACTCCGTGACGGGCGGAGATCACGCGGCCGCGGGAGCTGCTGTAGACGACGGAGAGGGAGGAGACGACGGCGGGTATCGCGCGCGGAGGTCCACGGTCGGCGCGACGCTGGGCGGCAAGCTCGGTTCGGCCGGCGGAGGAGGTGCCGGCGGCGGCGGCGGGGCCGGGAGGAGGCGAGAAGGCGGTCGAGCGACGCTGGCGAGGAGGTGGCGCGCGGGCGGGCGGCGCGCAGGAGGCGAGGCGGGCAGGCGGGCGGGCGCGGCGAGCAGCGGAGGGGACGGCCGCGGGTGGTGGTAGGTGGCGAGGAGGTGGAACGGCGAGCCTGGGCGGCAGTGCTCGCTGGGGGGCGCCCGAGGCGGCAAGGGCGGCGCTGGGGCAGCGAGCCGACCGAGAGGAAGGCGCGCTGGATGGGGTTGCCGGAGCGCGCGAGGTGGGAGAAGAGCGACGGGGTCCGGGCGGGGGCGTGGAGAAGGAGGAGCTGCCAGGCGGGGCCATGGGGTCGGGGCGAGTGCGGGACCCAGGGGCAGGGACCAGGGCTGGGGCCGGGGTTGGTGGGGAGAGTGGCCAGGCGTGCGTGCGTGTGTGAGCCTGGAGGATTTGTGGTGGGGAGGGAAAGAGAGATGGAGAGAGGGGAGGGAGGCTAGGCCACGTGTCAGGAAGTGATTGGGGATGGGGGTGGCTCCGCTGAGGTGGCGTGATGTGATTGGGGAGAGTGAGGTGGAGGCTGGGGTGGGTAGGACTTTAGGTGGGTTTAGGAATAAAGGGTGGCTGGATGGGTGAGGTGGCAAGTGGGTAGGAAAAGGGTGAGTGGTTGAGGTGGCGGTCTGCGGTTGGTGGGTAGAATAGAATTTGGTGGGACTAGGATTTAGGTGGGGGCTGATTGGGGTGGACCGATCTGTTTAATACGGGGTGGTCGTTCGGTCGGTTCGGACCGTTCGACTGCCCCACCAGAAATAATTAAATATTTTATTTAATTGAATTGGGCCGTTTGAAACCCGATAGCAGCAAAACAAAATACTCCGGAGCCCCGGGGTTTTGGCGTTTGAATAAGATGGGGCGTTTAGAAAACAAAGACGGGTTTTGCAACCATAGTTTTATGCAAACAATGCATGATGATGACGATGCAATGCACAAATTCAACGCGATTTTCTAGTAGTGGTTTTGCGGGATGCCACAGTATCTCATGGCCAACTTATGGATGGAGTGTTCAAAAAAACTCTGAGATGACATACATGAAACACTTCAAGGTAACAGAGGAAACAAGAGGAGATGATTTCAAATTGTTAGACAACTGGTCTTCATAAGGATTTAGACCATGGAACTTACAGAAGAGTTTAAGCTTCTGAGAAGGAAGGTTTCAACAGAAAGAATATAACCAAAGACTTCGACAAGGAACCTCTACTAAATGTCTTAAGTATAGATTTCAAGTTGTAGAGATACGGATTAACAAAACCAAGCTATCGAACTATTTTTGAAAAAGAGTCACTTTTTTGATTCAACAGGGGATTAGACAGAAAGGTGTTTTGTGGTGAGGACTCATAAGAGTCACATGGAACATGTAGTAAAAGAAACTATAGATTGCCAAAATCATAGTCACTCTTAAAGCATGGTTGATAAATCGAAGGAAACTCTTTATTCATCTAGATATAACGAAATCTCTGCCAAAGATCATGATATCACTTACCATCGAGATGAATAGTTTAAGAAGATTCATGATGACATGAGAAGAAATAAACTTCATCCTCAGACTTCAATTACTTGACACAACAAAATGATTGCCAACATAAAATGGTCTGGAGGATCGACCGAGAGACATTTAGCAACACTGCTTTAAATGTTCTCCTTGATGTTCGAGATACGAAGCATCAGTAGAGGTCAGACTTTGATACAAAGGAAACCGTAAGAACTACTCCTACAACAAATCATAGAAGATGCCTCATGAAGAGTGGTTGTTACTGCTGAATCAAGGGATATGACAAAGGGTCTTTCTGGCTAAGTGTGTCAACCATTACATCAATCTTGCCGCATTTACCAAGAGACCTATGTCAAAATCTTGAGGAACACCAACCATCATTGCTGCTTGAGATTCAGCTTTGGTTAAGTGGAGTGACACTTCAGACTCAACATGTCCGAATAGAAGTTCGCAACCTTTACCAAAAAGGTAAAGTTACTAGATTCTCAATACGCAGACTACAGTGTAAAGCTCCAAAGGATGATCCAGATTGCTATACCCATGTATTTTGCAACTTGTCGAAAGACAACTTCATACATATAAAGTTCTAACAATAAGACACACATGTATCCTTAAGGAACAAATATAACTCTTCTCGAATCCATGGTGACATCTTTCAACATTTGCACATGAATCGGGGAAGGTCACTTCTAACATCCAGAGCACAAACTTCGAGATGACATGAGGATGGTTCTCAAAAGTTTCCAACATTGATGCCAATTATTCCATATGAATCTTGTCTAGCATGGAGAAGATAAGGATGTCATTGATGGGATACAATAAACTTATCGAGACACTCCAAGAAGATGGACTCATATGTCGTATGAACAAAGCATATCTGTTGGTTAGACCAAAGACATAAAGATGTACTCAAGTGAAACATCACAAGAATAAACATCATCAAGATAATCCTTGGAAATGAGTTTGATTTGACAATAACCCAAATCAAATCAAAGGTAGGGAAGATAACATATCCAGAGAGGAGGTACTACCTTTCTTCAACGCGAACAAAAATAGACATCCCTTTGAGATGGAACTGAGTCAGATAGAACATTTGTCTTACAACTATCCAAGTTGTTGTTTAAGCTCAACCAACTAGTTCGGGGGTATCCAATACGGATCCTTGGAGAAAGGTGTAGTTCAGAGAACTGACTTGCTCAAGAACTTGACATCACGGTCATGAGGCAACAAGGCGATACTTCTAGAAAGACGTCCAGAATATCACGAACCACCGATATATCGCTTAGTTCCAGAGGAAACTTGCTTCGTAAGGCAAGAAGACACAATCTCAGAGTTTTAACACAAGCCTAACTCTTTGACCGAGGAGAGTGCACCAGAATGGCGAACTTGGTAGCACGACCATTCGTCGCTTGGTGATAGGGTTAACCAATCACGCTAAGAATGACACAAATGTACTTAGAGTTCAAAACAATAATAATTGCTAAGAATCTCAAATAACCACATAATTACGCACATGCATCACTTATGAGCGCGAAGGCTCGAGGAAGGGTGGGTAAACATGTGTAAGATCATCACTTCATTAAGGGGTCATGTAACTCAGCACGACCTCTTAGTATAAAAGAGTGTGATACTTTAAGATAGAATAGATAGAAGCTAATCATTGCCTCTTGATCTGCGGATTACAACACTTTGACCTAGTCCTAGGAATGAAGAGGTACTGGAGTTTGTTTCTCCTGACATCCCGAACTGGTTTGTCATGATGGACCACAAGAGTATCTTGGATCATAAGACACCAATGAAGGTTTACTCCTTGGCTACCAACTGGTAGACAAGGGTCGAAAAAAACAGTGGAGAAATAACATACTCAGGTTAGAATCCCTAGATGTGGGTGCATAGATTATCAATCTTCCGAAAACCAATGCAAAGAAGGGAAAGGTGTGGCAGAGTCACGAGTATAGATGTGAGACTCATGATAAGTACTCTTGTCGTGATCTTTTTGGTTCCATTAAAGAACATCTGCCATAGCATGTGGTAGGGGAAGTCCTTCATTGTCACAATTCAAATCAAAGTCATTGATTGCTTCAATCCATATCCTCTGCCGAAGGTTGAGATCAGGATGAGTGAAGATATACTTCAAACTCTTGTGGTCAGAAAAGATCTCACATCGTTTGCCAAGCAAGTAGTGCCTCCATAGCTTCAAAGCAAAGACAACTGCTGCTAGCTCGAGGTCATGTGTGGGGTAGTTGATCTCATGCGTCTTCAACTGTCGAGAGGCATAAGCAACCACTTGTTTCTCTTGCATAAGGACCGCACCCAATCCTTGCAAAGAGGCATCACAGAATATCTGGAAAGGCTTAGATGTATCCGGAGGAACCAAGACTGGTGTGGAAGTGAGCTTCTCTTTGAGTGTCTCAAAGCTTGTTTGACATGCAGGAGTCCACAAGTATTTCTTGCCTTTCTTGAGGAGATCGGTAAGAGGTTTCGCTATCTTCGAGAAGTTCTGAACGAAGCGACGGCAATAACTAGACAAACCGAGGAAACTCCGCACTTCTTTGACATTAACAGGAGGAAGCCATTCAACAATTGTCTTCACAGTTTCCGGGTTGACTGCAATGCCCTTGGCAGAGATGACATGACCAAGATAGGTTACTTCAGGCAGCCAAAACTCACACTTTGAGAACTTTGCGTACAAGCGGTTCTCACGAAGCTTGTTTAGGACACACCGAAGGTGTTCTTCATGCTCTTCCTTGGACTTAGAATAGACCAGGATGTCATCCAGATAGACCACAACGAACTTATCAAGGTACTCCATGAAAACCGAGTTCATAAGCCTCGAGAAGGTAGCAGGTGCGTTGGTGAGACCGAAAGACATGACCGTGTACTCATACAGGCCATAGCGGGTGGTGAAATCTGTTTTAGGCACATCTTCCTTGCGAATCTTGATTTAGTGATAACCACTTCTCAAGTCCAGCTTAGAGAACACCACTGCTCCAGCTAGCTGATCGAAGAGATCATTAATCCGCGGAAGGGGATATTTGTTCTTGATGGTTTTAGCATTGAGAGCCCGATAGTCAACACAAAGTCTATTAGTCCTGTCACGCTTCTTCACAAAGATTGTTGGGCTACCCCAAGAAGAAGTACTGTGTTGAATGAAACCCAACTTCTCTTGTTCATCAAGTTGTCGTTTGAGTTCAGCCAACTCAGAAGGACCCATTTTATAAGGCCGCTTGGAGATAGGAGCCGTTCCAGGTTCAAGCTCAATTACAAACTCAACCTCACGATCCGGAGGCATACCCGACAACTCTTCAGGAAAAACATCTGGGAACTCACAGACCACCGGTACACTCTGAATAGCTTCCATAGCATCATCATTCAGAGCCGCCAAAGAGAAAAGCTGGACAGCAGGAGCCAGACTTGGAGAAAAGACTATATGTCCTTCAGGAATCTTCAGAGAAACCGAGCGTTCAGCACAATCAATCACAGCTGCATTTGCTGTTAACCAATCCATGCCCAAGATGACATCAATGTCAGAATTGCCCAGAACAATTAAGGAAGCCGAGAACAAAGAGCCACCAATCTCAATTTGATTGCCATGGCTGATATGAACAGCCCTCATGTTTGAACCAGGAGATTGTACCACCAACCGCTTAAGGAGAGGGACCAAGACTAACTCATTCTCATTTGCAAACTTGTGAGAAACAAAAGAATGCGATGCACCAGAATCAAACAAAACTCGTGCAGGGACTGAGTTAACGGAAAGCATACCCATCACAACTCCAGGTGCATGCTCAGCTTGAGCGGCGTTGACACAGTTGGCACGAACAACCGCAGACCCGGGCTTGGTGTTGATGTTGAGAGCCCGAGGTGGTGGTGCACGAACCAAAGGAGAGCTTGCTGCAGATCTTGGCGGGGGTGGAGGAAGAGCTTTGTTCTTCAACGGACAGTTCCAGTTCAGATGTCCAGGATCTCCACATGTGAAGCAGGCACCAGGTGGACGTGGAGCAACGTAGCCAGGGACTCCGCCAGGCGCTCCAGGGTAGTGGTGGTTGTAGCCCCTGGGAGCAGCAGTGATGGAGTTTAGTGGCCTTGACGTGTAACTTGCAGGTCTTGGTGGAGCCGGGAGCGACGGTGGGGTGTTAGGAACCCAGACACGCCGCTTAGAAGGAGCTGCCATAACTGAAGAGCTTGATGCATCCCGGTTGTGTTTCTTGGACTCCTCAAACACTTGCCGACTTGCTTCCTCTTGCAGAGCTGTGTGCTGTAGTTCCAGGAAAGATGTCGGCCTTGCATGTGTGATCACATACTTGATCGATGCATTGAGCCCTTGCCTGAACCTCTTTTGCTTCTTCTTGTCATCAGATACCTCATCGCCACCATAACGAGAAAGATTCATGAAGTTCCTGATGTAGGTGTTGACGTTATCATTTCCTTGCTTAAGGTTGAGAAAAGCTTCCTTCATCCTCTCCATAACAATCTCTGACAGGAATTGCTCTTTGAAAACTGCAGTGAACCTTTCCCAAGTAGGCTGAAAACCAATGCAGCTTGCCTTCAAGTAATTCTCCCACCAGAGAGCTGCATCTCCCTTCAGAAGGTGAGTAGCACACTTGACCCACTCCTGCCAGAACATCGCCAGCCTCGAGCAACCTTGACATCTCACGTAACCAATCATCCGCGTCAAAGGGTCGATCGTAAACATCAAACCGGGCGAGGGTTGAATTTCGTGAAGCTTTTGATGTCTCCTCGCTTGGGAGGTGGAGGTAGTGGAGCAAACTCGTTCCTCCGAACACTTTCCTCAAAGCGCTGTTGGTTCTGCTGCATTGCTGCCAAAGCATTGGCGATGTTTGACAGCGCGGAGCCCAGTTCAGGTGGTATGTCCTCATCAGAACGGCGTGGTGGAGCCATCCTGTGATTTATATAAAACACAAGTCAGTACTATAATGGAGAATGATAATAATCCAAAATAGTACCAAGATGGAATTAACCAAGATTAAAGGATACAATTACTAAGATGATATTAAAATATCAACAAAGTTCAAAGCACCTAGAAGATATTAAGCATATCGCACACGACTGAAAAGGAGTGTGGTACACAAATATATCAAAGAAATTTTTTCCACAAATTTCGGCATTAAAATACCAATAGATGCGCAAAATTACTTAACAAATCAAGATTAGTGACTCTACCAATTCAATATACAAAAGCGAATGATAAGAGTAGTGGTATGGTCGCTACTCCATCCCGCACTCAAATCATTACTCCACACATGAATAAGTGGAACACGTATCCTAACCCCTTCTTCTCACGTTGAACCTAGAGATTAGTAACTACGGAAACGAACACCCCAAACAAGATAACGTCGGATACAAAGAGTAAGACAGATTGCGTCGGTATACAACGAATCAGATAGATCGCGTCGGTTTGCAAAAGCCTGTCGGTATGGAATGTACCAACAGTTGATAACCAAAGGCTGATTAGATAATAACTTGGATGCAACAGTTAGACAAGGAATTACACACACACACACACACAACCTATGGTACTACGAAAACCCAGAACACGTGAATCCTAGTTTGAATTTTAAGAAGAGGATTGAAAACGTTGCACTTCCTTACCAGAAAAGGGTGGGTGGGTGGGTAAGAAGAAAAATGGAAGCAGTCCTACTCTCGCGTTTTGTTTTTCCCTAGTATACATAACTACCAAAAATATTTGCTAGACTGACAACGACCGTTTGGCTGAGACCTGAAGGTCGGGATGGCTCTAATACCAATTGTAACTACCTCGGTGAATTATGCTCCTAGATACAAGCCTGGATGAGCGGTAGTGGTTGAAATAGTACGATGGGGCCCCAAAAGCCACTCACGGGTAGACCTTTCGGCCGTCCCAACCACTTCCAACTCATCGGGATCTCAGACGGCGAATCGGCGAAGGATCAACTACATACACAAATGAGTATGTATGCAAGCCACCATACAAAAGTACATCAGAGCCATTCCATCTAGAAAGAAAGGAAATATAGCAACGCCATACAGCAAGATTCAAATGACCTAGATAGATATAATATTTTAGGATAATTCCTCATACATCACACATCAGAGTATCAAGCGGAAGCGGCAAAACAAAGTCCGAGTACAGATAAGAAGCAAATCGGCATAAGATGCCATAGAAGTAAGCACATCCCGCCCACAGATCTCACGGATCCCCGTTCCCGGAATCTCTACACCGAATGATCGTTGCCCACATCATCAGCCTCTTCCACCCAGTATCCGTCCTGCGAATGTACATGTTCATCTGAACCAATAATTTATCGTGTGAGACCTTAAGGGTACTCAGCAAGTCTTTATGCCTCTAAAGGGGACACAACCTGGGGTGATGCAATTGCAGCAAAAGATAAACCCTAACAGTTCTATAGATACTCGCTAACCATCCGCCTAACCAAAGATAGACGGATGTCCGTGAATTAATGACAACAGTTATAACGGTAATATCACCAGATCCATCCTCCTCCTCGCTTACCGATGAGGAAGAGGACGAACAACCCCCCCCCATCCGTTGGCAGTTTTATTAACCATTCCATGAGTGTTGCACTATTTACTAGTCAGTTATTTAGTCAAGTTAAAAGCGGTACTTTAGTTATGCTTGTCTATGGTCGAGAAACTGTGCTCCAAGTCGTCCATAACCGCGGACACGGCTTTCAGAAAGTTTTACCCTGCAGGGGTGCACAAATAGCAACACACACTCGATCAACCTCGGAAAAACCAAATCAAAACCCAACGAGGCCTTCACGACAAAGCAATCACAAGATTCAGAAATATTTCAGGGGGCCACCCTTGAGTACACCAACGAAGTTAATGACTCGAGACGGACCCGAGGTTTGGGTGGACGGCTGTGAGCGACTGGGAACCCAAAACTGGGCTTGTCGACACCGCGAAAACGTGTCCCGATCCTAAACAGTACACTGTGCTCCTCGCACAATCGTAAATACAGTAATAAAGCATGGCATAAGTACAGGATAGTAAACAAAACCTCAAACTAGTTTGTGGCCCCAAGAAATAAGAGTGAATCAAGCTCGCCTGGGGTCCCATAAGCCTCCTGGATGTGGATAGCGTGAATATTCTTGGAACATGAATCAAGTACTCGGGGTCTTACGGGACACAAGTGAGCAGGAAAAACCAAATAGCAGATGTTGCTCACCGGTGCCACTTTCATTAGTTATCCCATTACTACTCAGGTTAAGTTGTTTAGGTACCTCGTTATCCATCAGACTCTCACATACCCTACACATGCTGTTCTACGACTCGCATGGCTCAAACAACTCCTGTAGTAATGGCTCATGGGATGGAGGAACAAGCTTGGTGGGGTTTAAAAGTAAAGGCTATGCAATACTTGGGATTCAATTTAATGCAATCGCGACTCAATGATGCAAGAATAAGATAGAGGCAGTAGGTACTGTATGTATGCAAGCATGTGGTAGTGCTTGCTTGGCAACTTAGTTGAAGCGAGAGACGGATCTGGGTAGTGCTCCTGGTTCTCTTGATATATCCCCTGCTCAGCGTCTATTCGAAGAAGAACCAAACAAACAAGGGCCAACATAAATAAAGTGCACAAGCATAGAAATAAAATGCGTCAAGCAAACAATCATGCCATGATGAATGATGCACAAGTTGCATGGCAATATCGTAGCATGGCATGGGTGAGGTGTGGTATACAAGAATAAGTCATTTTATTAAGGTTTGGCCACATTTTATTGTCATATTAGTTGCTGTATACTATATATTTATATGATGCATGCTGCAATTGAAGCCATGGATAGCATAAACAGAAAGGTCTCGTCGAGCTGATCATTTTAGACATATCATTTGTTAAATTCGGAGTTATAAAACAAAAGTTATTAATTTATTAAGTTCCAGTGGCATTTTGTTGTAATTTACCCAACTTAGAAAATAACATGCTCAATTGAAAATGTGGATGGCATAATTGAATTCCTCACATTTTTCTGATTCAAAAACACATATTATATGCATTATTTGGATTTGTAATTGAAAAGTTATTTGAAATCAGATTGATATTTGAATTTGAATTAATTTGAATTTGATTTGAAATAAAACAGACAGGCTGCTGGACTTTTCTTACACGGGCTAGAGCTACCCCACCACCGGTGGGGACCTGGTGGCCCGCCCATCACAGCGGCAGCCACGCGGGCACAGCGGGACCGCGGGTTGGGAGCCCAAAAGGGGGAGGGGCTCTGCGCAAAACAACCAAGAGGCTGTCGGGTGGGGTCCGGGGACGGCGGTTGATAACAAGAAACCCTAGGGGCCTATGAAGGAAAGCGTCTGGGGGGTCGCGGGACTGACGAAACTGAATTTTATCGCTGCAGAAAACTGTTAACTTGCGCAAACTTTGGGCGACGCTGGCGAGCAAACTAAGGCAGATCTCCCGATGCCGCAAAAAGAAAACTTGTAGAGGGACGAAAGGGCTACAACTTTTGTCAAGGGGTCGTCGCCGTATCTTTGCCGCAGCAGTGGGGAAACGGCGATGAACAGAGGCGGCATGGGGAGCAGCTGCAGGCACGTCCACTGTCGGAACTGACGGGCGACGGTGGCGGGGAAACTATGGCTGCGGCGGCGAGCTACCGTGCGGTAGGGAGGCATAGGGAGGAGGGGAATGGAAAGGGGGGCTTACCACGAGGCCGGCGGTGGTCTCGGAGGGCTCGGGGGGGGGGGACGAGTCGAGGTGGAGAAAGCGACGAACAGCGGCAGAGGGGCTCCTGTTTTCAGAGGGAAGGAGATGGTGGCTCCCGGGCGCTGCCGGGCTCTTGGCGCTTCTTAGCGACGTCGGGGTTGCGGCCTTCCGCTCCTATTGCAGCCCCGGTCGAAGAGGTCCAACGGGCGGTGAGGACATGCTCGATCTCCCTCTTTCCAGGAGAGCTCGAAGAGAAGAGAGGGAGGCAGTATGCAAGGAGCTGGCGACGGAGAGGAGGGGAAAGGGAAGGCTAGGGTTCGAGGGGGAGGGGACTGCGCGGCTTGGATAAGAAGGGGGGCAGGGTTCACGTGCTGCTGACGCAGACGACGGAGCGGGACGGCCACCTGCCACCCCGTCTGCTTTCCGTCTCATGCCGCGAGAGAGAGGGTGCTGAGGGACGGCGTTAGAGACAGGAAGAAGAGGAACAGGACGAGCGACGGCGCTGAAGCGGTACTGGGCCAGGGGAGGTGAGTTGGGCCGGAGGAGAGGAGGTTTCCTGGGCTGCTGCGGCTGGTTGAGGGCCAGGTGTGCTTCCAGGTTGCTTCTCTCCTCTTTATCCCTATTCTTTTTATTTTTATTTGTTTTGGTTTGTTTCATTCTATTTCAAATTTAAACCAGCTTCTACTTTCAAAAACTTTTGAACCTTTTTACCAGGAGGTTTTAAATAGGGGCTTGACTAAGAGGGAAAGCAAGGGCAAAAGAGATGGGGAAAAGGAGAAGCCCACATACATGGCTTATGAATGAGCCAAGTGGGGCATATTACAAGATTAAGAAGATATGGGGTTTTGCAATTAGAAGAAAACATTTGTAAAATTAGGGAACCTTCACATGGAACCAAGGCTTGAAGAAAACAAAACAGAGGGAAAAAGAAGAGGTGGTTCTTGCATGGCCCATGCAAATGCATTAAATGCTAGGTCTTATCCTGTGAAAACAGAACAATATCTCATGGCATTTATTTATTTGCATCCTCCAAAGTTGGAGTAAGGCCAAGCAAAAGATTATGAGTGGATTCCACCCAACCCACATGAGCTAGAAGTAAACTCAGTTAAAATGCCAAGCTCATATTAATTGGATGGTGGAATTATAAGGTGGTGAAGAAAAGGTGGTGGAGTCAATAAGAGATATGCCCCCAACTCAACTTGGGCACTTATCAATATATCAAGAACCAAATACAATATCAAGAGACAAATACAAATATTAATGCATATGAGATAAGAACCAAAACAAAAAGGTTTTTGTATGATGCTCAAATGCAAGGTGGCATGATGACATGAACATGACATGATGATGATGCAACAATTATTTGTAGGAAGTGGCTCTTTTATTATTAGATCAAGTAGCATTACAGATGTTAGACAACTGGGATGCTACATGTTTCTATCTCATAAAGGGTGTTCGTTTTTCCAAATTCAATTCCGAAGCATTAGAGGGTATTTTTGTTGGCTATGGTATCAATCTCACACTTATAGAATCTATGATAAGCTCTCCAGAGCCATCATAGAATCTTGTAGTGTGACTTTTAAAGAATATGATGGTCCCCAAGGGGGGCATGTTGATGCTTGTGATGTAGATGATGAAATGCCTCAGGATGCCATAGGAAGAATGGGTGTGGGATTTATCCGCCCCGTTGAGGAACCCCTTATGGCAGATCGAGAAGAACTATGCTCTACTCAAGTGGGGCCCTCATCTTCACAACATCAACAAGATCCATCTACCGAGGAGGACAATGACCCAAGCCAAAGTCAAGCTGTGGACCCTCAACAAGTTGATCAAGGAGATACCCCTAGTGAGGAGGAGCTTGAGTCACCATTCTCTAGATTGTCAAGTGCTGCTCGGTCTATTTTACAAGGAAGATATATACAATCTGCCATGAGAGAAGCTCAACTCCAATCTAGTAATGTACCTGATCAAGACCAAGGTCAATCTTTGCCTCTCAATGAAGAGAATGATTCCGATGATGATCAAAGTCAAGTTAATGGTCAAGACGAGGACCAGAATGATGAAGAGGCCCCCCCCCCAAGAAACAACAAGGAGATCAAAACTTGTCACAAAGCTAGAATGGATAGGATGTTGGAATTAAGAGACCACTCTCTAGAGAATGTGGTTGGAGATGTAAGGGGAGGAATGTCCACAAGAGGACAATTGAAGAGGTTTAGTGAACACCAAGCACACATCTCCATGATTGAACCAAAGAAAGTGTGTGCAACTCTTGAAGATTCGGATTGTTTGGAAGCAATGCACAAAGATCTCAACAAATTTGCGAGAAATAAAGTATGGAAGTTAGTTGAGAAGCCAAAGGATTGACACAATGTTATAGGCACCAAGTGGATATTCAAGAACAAGCAATATGGGCATGGAATTTTAGTAAGGAACAAGGCAAGATTGGTTGCACAAGGGTTCTCTCAAATTGAAGGAATTGATTGTGGAGAGGCATATGCACCCGTGGATCGCCTTGAGTCCATCCGTATCCTTCTTGCTTATGCGGCACATCATAACTTTAAGTTGCAACAAATGGATGTACAAAGTGCATTTCTTAATGGTCCATTGAATGAGTTGGTATATGTAAAGCAACCCTTGAGATTTGAGGATCCCAACTTCCCAAACCATGTCTACAAACTTGATAAGGCGCTCTATGGACTCAAACAAGCCCCACACACGTGGTATGAGAACCTTAGAGAGTTGTTGTTTGACCGTGAGTTTGAGGTTGGGAAAATTGATCCCACTCTTTTACTAAGAAGGTCAATGGGGATATTTTTGTATGCCAAATATATGTTGATGATATTATATTTGGATCATCTAACAAAGCTTTTAATGATGAATTCTCAAAGCTTATGAATAATAGGTTCCGAATGTCTATGATGGGGGAGTTGAGAGTATTTCTTGGTTTTGAGATCAATCAAGTAAGAGGAAGAACATTCTTCAACCAAGCCAAGTATACTCAAGATATGCTCAAAAGATTCAACATGAAAGATTTAAACAGTGCTCCTACTCTCATGGCAACAAAGACTCATCTTGAACTAAATCCAAATGGTAAAGATGTGGATCAAAAGGTAGACCAGTCTATGATTGGTTCTTTGCTTTACCTTTGTGCATATAGACCCAATATTGTGTTGAGTGTAGTTTTATGTGCAAGATATCAAGCGGCTCCTAAAGAAATCCATTTGATGGCGGTCAAGAGAATCTTTCAATATTTGGTTCATACCCCACACTATGGTCTTTGGTATCCTCGAGGGTCAATATTTGCTCTTTGTGGATACACAGACTCGGATTGGGCTGGTGATAAGGATGATAGAAAATCAACATCAGGGGTTTGCCAATTCCTTTGTAGGTCTTTGGTATGTTGGTATTCTAAGAAACAAAATTGTATATATCTCTCCACCGCCGAAGCCGAGTATGTGGCAGCTGTTAGTGCTTTCACCCAATTGCTATGGATGAGGCAAACTTTAAAGGAATGCAGTGTCCATTGTGACAAAGTGCCTCTTCTATGTGACAATGAAAGTGCTATCAAGATTGCCTACAACCCGGTGGATCACACAAGGACAAAGCATATTGATATTCGTCATCACTTCATTGGAGATCATGTTGCTCGAGGTGATGTTGAGCTATCATATGTGTCAACCAAAGACCAACTTGCCGACATCTTCACGAAGCCATTTGATAAAGCAATGTTTTGTTATTTGAGGAATGAACTAAATATCATAGATTCAAGGAGCTTGACTTGATCACCTTGCATATTCACCTATGTCTTGACTCTTATTTGGTTTAGGTGCAGGCATGGAGATAGGGGTAGTGCGGTCCTAATACATTGGGCTATTCCTCCCCCCATAATGCCAAAATTAAGAAATTCAATTCTCTTAATATCATTTAGTGATATGTGACCTTCATTGATGAGTAGTGGCTATGAACTCAAGGATAATTCTTCGCGATTTCATGCCTCAAACTCTTACATGGTGGCCTCGGCCACCACCCTCTTCTTATTAAAGAGTTGGTTCTTAGTTCGTGTCTATTTAGATGTTTCTTGAATATTTTGTGGATTTCTATGGTTCTTATTGATTTTTCACAGTATGTCATCTTAACCCAAGAACTACAAGGAATCTTATAATACATGACCCTCCATTTTCGTCATGAAATCGTCATTGTCTATAATATATGACGATCTTATGACGAAAAACCGATCGTCAAAAACTGAGCGTCAGTAATTGCACACAACGACGTTTTTTATAAAATCGTCATAAACGTCTATGACGATAGTGGATCGTCATAACCGTTATGACGATCCAATATCGTCACGAGTCATCTAGCCAGGCCAGGTCAGATCCTACGTGTCCGATCCGACGTGGCAAAACTATGACAAAATGAGATCGTCATAATGCAAATTCAGCCCAATCCGGTTTGGTTGCTCATATGGGCCAAGCACATTAATTGAGCATTTATTATTCTAGGCCTTGGGCTTTTTAGAATAAATTATTGGGCTTTTCACGTCCATTATTTTTCTACTTTCAACCTTTTTATCTAGAATTATATGGGCCATGGTCTTGTTACAAAACTATTATTTGGTCCAGCATAATACAGATGTGGCCTTTTGATAGTGCAATACTATTTGGGCCTTGGCTTCTTTAGGTTCAGTTGCCTAATTATATAGATCAAACACATATATTAAATATGGTAATTTTCCAATAAATATACAATGAAACAGTCGATAGAATCTAAATAACTAAATATATGTGGCTGTAATTTGAATTACAAAACACCATGACATACATCCAAGTTCACAGGTTCACACACAACAATATTATTACATAAAAAGTATCTCTCAGTAACAATTCTACATCGAGTAAAAGTATCTCCAGCGAGTCGACACCATGTAACTTCCTCTAAAGGACATTCTTCCTTGCAATGTTGTTGCATTTGTCTCGAACATCCTACAAATAAACAAACAAACATCAGGCAATACTTTAGTAATTGACATTGATAATGCACAAAGGAGGGACCAAAGATATCAAGGTCATGTCAATGTAAAAGAATGTATAATAGGATAAAAACAGTGCAGCCTATAATAGATATCTCTATACAAACCATAAAGAAGCAAAATACAGTCATACAATATAGTTCTATTCTCTACTGTCTGGAATAAAAACTCAACTAATATGCACGATCTCGACCTCTACTGCCCTAGATCCATGCAACTTTGGGCACATCAGCAATAACCTCTCAAACATGTACAGAAAGAAACAGGACAACAGATGATCTGAAATAAGGTCTTACGAGAAGGGGCACCACATGATGTTGTGGAAACCAACATTTACAGTATATTTCCAGTCATCCCAGAGTATAAGCTTCCTTTTGGTTACGGAAGCAGAACATTAAAAAGCTGTATCATCCAGCAGAATCAACTTTACCTATGACTACATCCAAATATGGTGGAATCATTAAGCCTGAATCACTAAAAACATAACACTTTACCAGCCTAGCTACCTCAACCTAAATATTCCTATTCTAGAAACGACCCATCAACAATAGTTTAGCAGAATCTACAGAATATTCTTGCCCTGATGTACAGACAGAGAACACTAACTTGCATTCGAAGCGTCCCGGGATTCGTCTCCAGCCCCAGAATTCCCTGCATAATATAAGTTGTAGACCTCTGTATCAACAACAGTGAGATTCACATCATAACAATAAAAGTAACTTGGCTTAAACAAAGAAAATCATGTGGTTCTTTATTGTTCTGAAATCAGTAAAACAATCAGCCAAACTTCGCATATCTTAAAAGATAGGGAAGAAATTCAAACCAATCATGCCTAGGTACTAATCAAGCAGCTAGTAGCAATAAACTCCAATTTAGTATCCTAAACATGATCGAGAAGAAGGTCCTAGAACTAAAGCTAGAAATCATGCAGGATATATAAAAACGTAAATGTTTGCAGGATACAACTGAGATCTAGCATCCAACCTGATCGAACATGATGAGCCCAGACAGAGATCGCAAGATTTCTTCCTTATCAGAGTCTGAACAAACAAGCAAGCCTAGAACCTAGAGGAGAAAGTAAATTTTCAATGTCAATGAAATCAGTATATAACGTCTACACAAATGTTAATGCCAATGAAAGCATATACAGGGGTGTCCTTCATAGAGTGTAATCATATACAGGGGCAGTACAGGTCATATGGTAATTGAAAATCAGATGTTAATGGTCCATGATTATTCTGGTAGTAACCGGAAGTACCCTCCCTCCCAATCAGGAGCAGGAAGCGCTCTCCCTCCCACCTCACCCACTCCACAATTTTCATCAGAATTTAGACTAGCCATTTACAAACAGCGGCTACCAATTATGATAAGCCTACACGTAGCTCGAGCCGTCGAGCGATCCCCCATAACCTAGTAGACAAATAGGACCTAGACAGAGATTGCAAGATTTCTTCCTCGTCGATCTGAATCATGAAAGACGGGAAGCTCGAGGAGGAACACTCACATTTGCAGCGCCTCGAGGAACTTGTCATGCTCCGGGTCCGTCCAGCTCTCGCGCAGCTTCGTGATGGTGTACGGCTTCCTGATCTGCGTCCCCTCCGCTTCCGCATCCCCTCTACCTCCACGACACCTTGACTGAGCACAAAACTTTAGAAGGTCCTAGAACTAATCCCATCGACAACAATGAACAGATGTTGAAGCAAATAAACTGGTACATTTTTACAGAGATGATCTGGAACAGAGTGCACATATTTTTTAGTAAAGGCAACAAGTTTCATAAGAATGAAGCTCAAAACTTCCAAGCAGCTGAACTCAAGTTTGGAGGCAACTAAAGAAGGCTATACTTGTAGGCATAACAACAGTAATACTTTGGAAAGCACTTAACACTAATACTACCTCTGTTCCATATTATAGAGTCGGACTAAGCTAGTAGCTAGTAGCACAGCATAGATAAAGACATTGACTGAGCACAACACCACGAGATAAAACTACCTAATCAACCAACGCCACTAATTGTATCAGCTTCTAGGAAGTAAACAACAGGAGCTACCAAACTTCAATGACTCATCTCGGAAGCAAATCCTCTGGTTTGCATGAACAGATGGAGCTAGCACCCTTCCACAAGTTATCTGGAATGCACTTAACAGTAATAGCTTCTACGATTAAATAAGATTACTAGCCCAAACACCTGCCATACAATCCTAACAAGCCGAGATTATAACCCTAAGCACTAAACTATAGTTCCCATTTCATCTCTGATTCCTCCACAATAAAACCCTAAGGGCATGGGAAGATTGAGGCATATCAAGCAGAAATATGAATAAAAGGGGATCCGGTAGACGAGACAGACCTGCACCTTTTCTGGGAGGCGGAGCACGATCCTGGAGATGAGAGCGTTGTAGACGAAGGTGTGGTGTCCGGTAATTGCCATGGTGTGCAGGACGGCGATCTCCGGAGAGAGGGAAAGCTCCACCCCATCTAAAACAGCTGCAAAGGCAGAGCAGCAAATCAGCTGGAAGGCGAGCAAATCATGGTGGCGGAGGCCAGCAGCAGGTCGGCCTTTGTGTCACCGGACCATGCCTTCGACGAGGCACCGCATAGGAGGTCTGGGAGGAGGAGTAGAAGCCGCGCGAGGGCGGCCGACAGTGGGGCGCTAGGGTAGTCCAAGACGTTGGATCCGTGCGGGGCTCCACCTCCCGTCCATCCCGTCCACGCTCGCGATGAGGTCAGCAGAAGGAGCATGGCGACCTGGCAATATTGACAGCGCGGTAGAGTCTGGGAGAGAGGAGAGGGCCGCACACGAGGTTGGACTAGGAGGAGTGGCTCTGCAGTGGCAGGAGGCGGCGACACCACAGGGGTGGGCGATGGGATTAGGGTTCGATGGGGAAGGAAGGGGAGGAGGGACAGAGCTGCGCGAGGGAGGGGAGAGGGAGGTGGTGGCGGCGGGTCTGAGCGAGAGGCATAAGGGGATTAGGGTTTGTTTTCCGCCTATACACGCGGCAAAACTACCCCTGAACACGGGGCAAAATTGAACCTCTCCAGCGCTAAGGACCAAATTTTTGGTGGGTGAGGGTCTAAGGATGAGTTCAACAACGTTGGATCGAGCGCTCATGGACGGTTAAGATCCTATTCTGTGGGGTGATCCGTGGGTACCCTCTTTTTCCATTCTGATTGGCTGGAGAAGTGTCCATGGTATGAAATCGGCATAATAACTAGATAAAAAAATATAGGGAAAATCTTCGCATTGTGTCATTTTATATGACCTCGTATCCATGTAAAATAACAAACTTGCAATATTTCAAATTTTTTAAAAAAGTGCTTTCAAAAATAGCTACCGAGTATGAAATTTCATGTCTTACAACTCAAACGACCAATGTTATGGCTAGAATCGCGACATGGTTTGTGATAATGTGCCCGTATTGTGTATGCGTGTGCATATTGGGATGGAGAAAAATGTTGCAGGACGAAGTTTTCCTTTTCGACACACGGAGAATCAATTTTCCATTTTCCAAGCGCAAAAACGGGTCGTTTTGTGAAGCAACCACCAAACGACAGTTTTAGAATGGTACCGTCACATTTTGTCAAAATATTAGACCACCTTACATGTACAATGTCCCAACCGGGGTATCTCAAACCTTTCCGTTCACCACTGGCAAAAAAGACAAACTCCTGCCGAATCGGTAGGAAGTGGGTCTGATTTGAACTACAGGTACATGATCCGATGCTCATGATTTTTGAAAAAAATCATTTTTAGACTCACAATATGATGTTTCATCAGAGATCCAATGCGAGTTTAGCGAGACTCATCCCCTAGCTAAGAGCCTTCTTATCCGCCGTTTTGACCATAGTTTGAAACGAGCATAAAAAGATTCAAAAAACGGTCCGATCAATGCAAATACTTCGCGTGGTGTCTTATTATGTGACATAGTTTCAATTAAAAATACCAAACTTGGTATATTGCAAGTGTCTCGAAAAAACCTTCTCAGAAATGACCTATCATGTATGAGGTTTCATGTCTTTCGGGCCAAACGACCAGTGTTATGGCTAGAATCATGCATAGTTTGTGATAATGTGCCAGTATTGTACGCAGTGTGCATATTGGGATGGAGAACAATGTTGCAGGAGGAAGTTTTCCTTTTCGACACACGGAGAATCCATTTTCCATTTTCCGAGCGCAAAAACGGGTCGTTTTGTGAAGCAGCCACCAAACAACAGTTTTAGAATGGTACCGTCACATTTTGTAAAAATATTAGACCACCTTACATGGAAAATGTCCCAACCGGGGTATCTCAAACCTTTCCGTTCACCCCTGGAAAAAAAGACAAATTCCTGCCGAATCGGTAGGAAGTGGGTCCGATTTGAACTATAGGTATATGATCCGATGCTCATGATTTTTGGTAAAAATCATTTTTAGACTCATAATATGATGTTTCATCAGAGATCCAATGCGAGTTTAGTGAGACTCATCCCCTAGCTCATCCAAAATGTTGAATTTGAAGCTCTAGTTTCAAAATCATATTTTTAAATATGATATTATCCCTACTATGGACTAATATGAGATTAGTAAATACACTATTTTAAAATAGTCAAAGTATTTGTAATTAACATCTTAAGATGATGTACAAAATTTTATAAAAAATTAGAGACAAAAATCAATTCTTTTGGAATAGTTATGAAAAAGATACCAAAGAATTAACAAAATGAAAAAAGAAGAAGAAAAAAACTGCCTAACTATACCAGCCGACATGTCCTAGTGCGTGCAAGGCCTAGTCCCTCCCACCGCGGCCCATATCGCTTCCGCCCGAGGCCCATTCTAGTGATAATTTAAGCCAGCCCAACAGATGAACAAAGAATATAAGGGCGCGACTTGTATGTACAACACCCACCGGTGCATGGACTAGTGGCAAAGGTGGCTTCCTATATGCTGTAGGTCGCGGGTTCGACCCTCGTGTGCCCCATTTTTGCAGCTTTTATTCACTAATTTGTAAAAGCCCAACATCCAAGTAATATGTTAATATAAAACAACTTCAAAAATATAACATGAACGATTGTGTGATGCGGTGGTTTTGAACTCTGTCGGATTAGCTTGTCGCGTGGTCGCAGGTTCGACCCCGGCGTGCCTCTATTTATGCACCTTTTATTGGTTATTTTGTGAAATACCAACATACTTTGGTATAATTAAATAGTGGCAGCTCAATAGTTGGACATGAAAGAAACTTTGGTGCAGTGGTTTACAGCGATAGGTAGTTAGGAGGTTGCGGGTTCGAACCTTCACCCCGACTTATTTTTGCATGTTATTACATGCATGCAACACTTGGTGCTGGGATGGTGCGCTGACACGTGGATAAAGGAAATATTGACACATAGACGTGACACGTAGGCGAAACTGCTGATGTGGTCTTCTAATTATTTAAATGCATTTCGATTCAGACATTACGACGATTTCAATTCGTCATAATATGCTATAAATAAGTTTCCCAGCTGTGTCATGTAAATTATGACGTTTTCGTATGAAAAATTTACGATGATTTTGCACAAATCGTCGTAATTTTATAGGGTTTTGACCTCTCCAAACGATCTACGACCATCTTGTGCGAAATCGTCATAGAGCTATGACGATTTCATTCCCCGTCACTATGAGAAGGTCACAAGTAAACACATTTCTTGTAGTGAAGCCTATTCCTGTCCTAAAAACACACACTCTCTCATATATGTCCCCAAACACAAAACGTAGAGCTTTTGGTCGAGGAGGACCGAAGTCTCCAAGGCCAGACTGAGTCTCAGTGTAGACCGGAGTCTCCGATCCAGACGGTTTTCAGCCACTTAAAGGGGTACGGGGTGAACTGAAATAGTCAGTTTCATTCATCCACCCCCGCCCCCACTCTCAAACCCGTCGCCCCTCCTCCAAAACTCCTTCCCGGAGGTCAAGAAACCCCAGGAATCCGCCGTGCCGCTGGCCAGCCTCCTCCTCTCCACCATTGGCTCATTCCCACTGGTGGAATCAATCCCATGGATAGATCTGGTACCTCTCCTCCTCTTTTTATCCTAGGGTTCATCCCTTGATTTGTTTTTGAGGATTGGTGATGTTTTGTCCATTGGAACCACTTGTATGCGTGCACACTGGTACATTAGCCTTGTTGCCTTGCCCGATATGTTAGAATCACCCCCTCTAGCAGCCTCCCGACCGGAGATTCTGGCCCCAGGGCCGGAGACTCCGGTTCATAGGACCGGAGACTTCGGTCTGAGCCGGAGACTCTGATGTGAGCTGCAGAGACTCCGGTGTGGGGTGACTCAACCAGGTTCAGTAATGCTTCAAGTCCCTTGTGCTGCATCTTTGGGACATATATGCTTACCTCCATGCTATCTCCATCATTGCTTTTCACATGTGCTGGTTCTCGTCGTCCTCCTCGCACTAAGAGCTCGACAAGGCGGGCTAATCTGCGATTTGATGAGTCAGAAGGGTAGTATGTTGTGCCCCCATCCAACCAGAGACAACAGGCCCGTGATGCAGCATACATGAGGAGGGGGCCGGAAAAGGCTGAGCAAGAGAACCGTGCCAAGAGGGCAAAGTATGACAATCTCTAGTCTTTGGCCCACATGTCAAAGAATGAGTACCGTGAGCTACGGAAGACTGATTTCTATGCATTGCCTCGCACTAGTGAAGATCCATGCTATTGGAGGAAGGATCAAGCAGTTTTCATGAGAGACGTTTATGGCGTGCTCAAGAAGTCACCTGTGTGCCCCCAGAAGTATATGAGTGTTGAGCAGATGAGGAAAATCTCCTACTTCTCTGATGCACTATGTATTAGTGAGAAGTTAGGGTTGTTCAACTTGATGGAGCTTCGTGAAGACTACAACGTCACCCTTGTGCGGCAGTTCTATGCCACAGTTGTGTTTGGGTCTGATCAAGCCAGGACCATGACTTGGATGACTGGAAACACCCGCTGCTCTGCAAATTTCTATGACTTTTCTGATCTCATCTTCGAGACCTTCCATGGTGTGTCCACTCATGTTGGGTTGCGCATGAACTCAGCGGCTCTTGGGGAGAACAAGATCAAGCTTTCCCCTTTGTATGGCAGCGAGGGTGTTGTGGGGGGGGGGGTCCAAGGGACTCAAGCCCCTCTACAATCTGATATTGAGGATATTCTGACATAGCATTTCACCGAGTGCTGGAAATGATGATGCCATTAGATGTGGATTGGTCAACTTACTATATCATACTCATAGGATTCACAATGCTGGCCCCGAGGCAGATGCAAATCCTATTGATGTGATGGATTTCATATTTGAGGAGATGTACCATGCCATTTTGTATAAGAAGTCTCCTCCATATGCGCCACTTTTCATGAGACTCATAAACTCCAATGATCATGGTTCCCCACTTGGCATGGCTCCCAACCTTACCGCGCACACTCTAGTATCACTGCAGCAGAAGGGGCGCATGGGGGCTCCTCCTAGATGCTCCTTTGGAAATGAGGAGGGTGAGATCACTAAGACTGAGAGGGCCGCCTCTCCTACTAGGGCTCGAAGGAAGAGTGCCTCCAATGCACCTCTACCTCCCATGACACGTGACTATGTACATGAGAGGGTCAAGAAGGTCTCATTCTGGGAGAGGACCCTGTGTTGCATGAACGTAGACATCCACAAGCAACAACATCCCTCCTACAAGAGCAACCGCCGCATAGAGAAACTCCTCAAGGAGATTAAGGCTCAGGGAGAAGAGGATGAAGAGGAAGGAGAGGATGAGTACAATGATGAGCATGGCACTCCACAATCCACTGAGTCAGACTACACTCTTTCTTTTGGGGCATGGAATGCCCAACAGGACAGCTTGGTGGACTGTAAGACCTTTTCTGATGTCACCTCTCGATATGGGTACCAGGGTACCTCCTCTTCTAGCCCTCACGACAAAGGGCCTGCAGCTCCATATGGTGATGACTATGATGAGGGTGATGAGGACCAGGACATGGATGAGGAGGACGAGGGTGATGACGACGGGGACTACTGATTCCTTGGGGCACTAGCTTAGGTCTTTTCCGTTTTCGGCATTTCAATGACAAAGGGGGAGAAGACATTCTCATCAGGATTTGCATGCGTTTGGGCTTGGATTTGATGTTTATTTGCTAACTCGAACTTCGTATTTTATTTGCCTTATGTTCTTGCGAGACTATTTTCTATTTGTGAGTGACTATGTGGTTGCACCTATATTAGTGTAACTCATGTGAGAACTATGTGATTTATCTATGTACCACCTATCATGCATGTTTTACTTGTTTACCTTAATGCACATCGTCAGGGGAGCATTATTATCTTAATGCAAATTATTCCATGCAAAATCACTTGTTGTCATCGAACACCAAAAATGGGGATATTGAAAGGACATTTACTTTCATAATCACTTTTAGTGTTTGTTAACAACAAGTAGATCATTTTATAGTATGCTATTGTCTATAGGTTGATATAATGCAAAGTGAAAAGGACCCGTGCTCTCAAAGAAAGTTCCCTGTAAGATATACATATTCCTGGGAATTCCAGACCGGAGTCTCCGGTCTGGATGGACCGGAGTCTCCGGTGTGGTCCGGAGTTTCCCCAGGAATCCCTAGAGGGGGCTCCATATTTCTGCCTGGGACAGTCTGATAGGGGGTCTGGAGACTGTCCGGATTCTCCGGTCCAAGCCTTAGACTGGAGTCTCCGGTGTGGCTGGATCGAAGTCTCCGGTCCACTTGGATCACAGGAGGGCTGGGACATTCTGTATGCTGGTCTGGAGGCTGGTCCGGAGTTGGGCCGGATTCTCCAGTGTAGACCGGAGTCTCCGGTCTACACACCAAAGTCTCCGGTCTGCACACCAAAGTCTCCGGTCTGACTTTTCTCCAACGTTCAGAAACGGTTCAGTGGAGGGGGCTGCTTATAATAGTGGACCGTATCCTCTTCCTCTAGCTGCTCGACTCACTCAAGAACACTACCCCCATTTGAGCCACCAAATCAACAAGATATCTTCATCCATCCATCCAAAGTCATTGATCTTTGGAGAATCGAAGGAGGAGGTCTTGATCTACATCTTCACCAAGAGAGATCTTCATTTCCCCCTCATTCACTTGAGGGCCCCCATTCTCTAGTGTTCTTTAGAAATCCTAGCTTTTGATTTGGTCCTTACAAGCTTGTCTTTGATTGTTTGACAAGTTGCTTGTATTTGGAAGCCTCCAATTAAGTTGTGGATGTGTGCCCCGAACTTGTTGTAAAGGTGTCAGGTTCCACCTCGAAGGTTGCCGATATAGTGGAAGAGGTGAATCGAACCCTTTGGGGTGAGGTTCGTCGGAGAACAAGGGAGGCCTCCCGTGGCGTTGGTGGTTTGAAACCACCCCCTCTCCAAATGTAGACGTACTTACCCTCAAAAGGAAGGAACTACAGGAAACAAATCCTTGCGTCTCCGCGTCCATCACTTTGGTTACTTCTATCCTTTACCGCACTTTACTTACTTGTTCTTGCTTAGTGTTGTGCTAGTTGGTGCTTGTTTGACATATGGGTAAATTCACCTTAGTTGCATAATCTAGAGAATTTACCTTTCTTGTCAAACCCTAATTTTAAAAAGAAGAAAATTTGAAGTAGCACCTATTCACCCCCCTCTAGGTTCCCATACGATCCTTTCAGAAACAGTTAATGGCCAGATACACAGCAGGCCAGAACATTAAAAGGCTAGATTGTTAGCATGATGGAAGAGTAAAAGGCTAAATTTCTAGCAAGTCGGAACAGTAAATGGCCAGATTTATAGCAGGCCGGGACAGTAAGTGACCAGATACAAAGCAGGCTAGCATAGTGAAAGGCTAGATTGTCAGGATGCCGGAACAGTAAATGGCTAGATTGTCAGAAGGCCGAAATAGTAAATGGCCAGATTCACAGCAGGCCAGGACATTAATGAACTAGATTCATAGCAGACCATAACAGTAGATGGCTAAATTATCAGCAGGCTGGAACAGTAAATGGCCAGATATACAGCAGGCCGGAATAGTAAAAGGCCAGATGCATATCAGGCCGGAACAGTGGAAGGCCGAAACAACAGTGGGCTGAAATAGTACTATGCCTGAATATATGGCAGACCAACTTATGGGCCCATTTTAACAGTGCTGCTCTAAACAATAATGATTCGACTTACTATTGGGCTTTCATAATGGGCCGGCCCACTTAATGATTGTCAGGACTTGGATGGGTCTGGCTTTCTACCACGGTTTTCATGACAGTTAATGACGTTAACCGGTCGTTAACGGTGTTTGCCATGTGGCAGTCAACGCGGTTGGTGAATAGATCTACGACGGAACGACTTCTGGTGATTGAAGGGTGCGATCTGCCACGGTCAGAAAAAAATCGTGGTAGATTCATTTATGACGGGACTTTTACCACAAAGGGGATCCGTCATAGAAGACTCATCAGCCATGAAAAACGGGCCTTCAATCACAAAAATCATGCGTTGTAAAAGGACATTTTTCTTGTAGTGTTTGTTCCTTCTTTGCGTAGAAGGGTTACCTAGTATTTTGATGCATGAAGAAGTTGGTGGCATCGATGGGGTAAGGGTGTGCAGAAATGTACTGTCAGTCTCATATCTACTTTTTGCTGATGATTCCCTTATTCTCATGAAAGATGATATAACTAATGCAACTTCCTTGCAACAAGTTCTAGACACTTATTGTGCAAACTCGGGCCAACCGGTGAGTTTGGCGAATTCAAGTATCTTCTTTTCTCCAAACACACATGTTTTGATTAAAGCATAAATTTGTGAAGCTTTACATATTAATACGGAGGCTATATCGGATAAATATCTTGGCCTCACGACAATTGTGGGAGCCGATCGGTCAGACCGCCTTTTGCATTTTGTGGAGAGGATTATCCAATGTAATATGGGTTGGAAAGAGAAACACCTTTCTATTTATGGAAAAGAAATATTGTTGAAGGCTATGGCTCAAGCAATTGCTATCTATGCAATGTTAGTGTTTCAAATTCCAATTGGGGTGTGTGAAAGGATGATGGACGCCATATCAAAGTTCTGGTGGGGCATGATGAGAATAGAAAAAATGCATTGGCTTGTATGGTGGAAACTATGTTATCCCAAGAGTGAAGGGGTATGGGGTTTAGGGATTTCAACTCCTTCAACCTTGCTATGTTGGCAAAACAAATTTGGAGGCTTGTATAGGAACCAAATTCTTTTTGGGCCAAGTTTCTCAAGGCTAAGTACTACCCCCATGGAAATATTCCGAGTGCTGGACCCAAGGCATGATCATCGTTCACATGGCAGATCTTGCTAGCCGGTTTAGATACTTTCAAGCGAGGTATGGTGTGGAGAGTTGGTAACAGGGAGTTAATTAATATTTCGACTAATCCATGGATTCCGTCCAGTGCTGACAGGAAAATTACAACTCCACAGGGTTAGACGGTTGTTATAAAGGTTATTGAACTTATTAATCCGTACACGGGTTGTTGGGATGACGAGCTGATCCAGACTATTTTCTGCTCGGCTGATGTAGGCTGAATCCTACGTTTCCCAATTAATCAGCATGGTTTTGATGACTTTGTTGCCTGGAAATACACTAAACATGGTCAATATACTATTCAGTCTAGTTATCATCTGTAGTGGAAGCATCAATTCGGACCTAGGGCGGTGCAACTGACTCTACCAGGAAGTTCTGCCACGAGTCCAGTTTGAAAGAATCTTTGGAAACTCAAAATTCCAGGAACAATTAAAATATTTATTTAATGTGCTTTGCATGGTATTGTTCCCTAAAAAGCATTCCGGCAAACCGGCATATCGGTTCTGATGGTGCTTGCCCAATATGCCATCAAGGAGCGGAGGATGTTTTACATCTTCTATTTCGCTGCCCGGTGGCGCATGATATGTGGGTATCCCTTGGGTTACATGAAATCATAGAGGAAGCTATGGCGGTTGACAGGGATGGTTCGGCTTTTCTAGAACATCTCTTGCGTATGAATGACTGCCCACTCCCGGGTATGGAGCAGATTAACCGGAAGGAAACAATGGCTGGTACACATGTTGGTACCTTTGGTGGATTCATCGGCAAAGAACTCATGACAAGGCTGTCCCGCCGATGTACAAATGCAAGATTTCTATCCTGGCCATTACCTCAAATGCTACAAGAATAGCGTCCAAACATCAACGGGTGAATTTAGAGAGATGGTCAAAACCTGAGCCTCGATAGGTGTTGTTGGAGTGGTTATTTGGGATTATCATGAAAGTTTCATAGCAGCATCTACCCGCTTCTTAGCTCATGTGGCATCTTCTACTATGGCATAAGCTATGGTGATGAAAGAGGGTTTAGCCATGGCGATTAATATGGACTCAATGGAGGAAGTTGAAGCTTGTATCGGCGAAGTAACATGGTGGAACAAGTCTTCTGCTAATTATGCTGATTGCGTGGACTTGGCTTCACTGATTGATAGAGTTGTTTTCAAATCTTGTCCAAGAGAAGAAAACTGAGTGGCTCATGAATTAGCTAAATTTAGTTTTCTTAATAATCAGTCTTGTAATTGGGGCGATGAATTTCCATTTTGCAAACTCTCCTAGATGATGTAACAATAGTTTGATGGGCTGCAAATTTCAAACAAACTCTTTTTCCTTATTAGAATATCTAAGGGGACTGAAATGTTTTAATAAGACGGGTTACATGCTTAATATATATGACATTTCAAAAGAAAGTTGCATGTGAGATAACTCGCATAGTTTTTTTCATCATCAGATGATGAGCCACCTAGGTTTTGATATACAAAACTTATAAACACGTAAGTGTACGTGTTTAATTATTAATAAAACTTGTTGAATGGCTTTCACCCAAAAAGATTACTAAGACCTTAATGGAGCAAGAGGAAAACTTTTGATGGCAGGCACATGCGAATTGACGGGGATTTAACAATTTGCCACACTTTTTTTGCATTTTGATAATTATGCCACTTCATGTGGAACTGACGAGTGATAGTTAATGTAGCAAACAATTTTTTTTTAAATGTGACAAATGATCAAAAGTATCTTGGATTGGCTGCGTCAAGGTGACAGGAACCCCTTCGTTTTTCACCATACCGCAACACAACTAGGGTTTCAAGCGGACCAGGTTTGCGGGCAACATATTTAGGCTCAACTTATGTAGGCGTTGTACAATTTGTAGATCGGTGACATGTGGGGCCTAGCCGCGCGATTAAACTGTAGATGCATCTAGCAGCGCTATCAAGTTCGGAACATGGTAGCGGGAGCAAAGAAAAAAATTCTATCATACGCACGATTCTTGTAATAAGAGGCTGGCATGTGGGACCAAGCATCATGATTTACGGCAGATAGATCGAGCAACGTTATCGAGTTTATATCATGAGCTAAGGATTTTTTTATGATCCACACGAATTCCTCTAGTATAAGGATGATACGTGGGACCCAGCAGCCTGATTAAACGGAAGATGCATCAAGCGACCCTATCAAGTTTGGAATAGGAAAGGAATTTTTTTTCATCATATACACGATTCCTCTAATGTTAGACATACATGCGGGACCCAGCAGCCTGACTAAACGAAAGAAGCATCAAACAACGTTATCGATTTTAAATTAGGGAGGCGCGACCAAAAAATTGGTCTGCTATAGTCACTAACGTCTAGTACCCACACGCAAAAAAAAATACTTCGGTGAGTCAACATCTCGCGAGGAAGCGAAAATCTTACTTCTGCCACGCGCCCGTCGAGCTTTATGCACGTTTTTAGCTGTTTCATCCTAGTAGAGGGGCACGAAACCGAAAAAAAAAGTTTTGCATCGGCCACGGTCGAGCCGAGATTTTCGTCATGAAAGAGGCGCCTTCTACGACGACCGACGGGCCCAGTCATTGCGAAAGGAAACATTTCTTGTAGTGAAATTTGGAGATAGCAAATCACCCTGTCTAAGCCCTCTCGAGGGTGTGAACATATATGTCTTATCAGAGTTAAACCTTACTTTATCTTACCGATATAACACAAGCCATCATTAAGGAAATCCATCTCTCATCAAACTCCAGTTTCCTCATCATATTTTCAAGAAACACCCAATCCACACGATCATATGCTTTATGCATGTCTAACTTGACAGCACATTATCCATTCTTCCCGAACCTTCTATTTTTAATGGAGTGAACGCATTCATATACCACTAGGACGTTATCAGTAATCAGGCGTCCAGGGACAAAAGCACTATGCATTGGTGAGATCACATCAGGAAGAATATCCTTCAGTCTCAGGGATAACATATTTGATATAATTTATATATAACATTGCAAAGGCTAATTGGACAAAACTGGGTAATTAGCTCTGGATCATCTGTTTTTGGGATGAGAACCAAAGTAGTATCGTTCCAACCTTTGGGTATAACACCTGTATTCACAGCTTGTAAAACTTCCTGAGTTATTTCGTGCCCAAAGACACTCCGAAACCTTTTATAGAAAACTGTGTAGACCATCTGGGCCATGGGCCTTAAAATCCCCAATAGTGAAAATAGCCTTCTTAACGTCCTAGGTAGTAAATGGGTTAAGCAATTTATCATTCATACCGGAAGTAACCTTCATTTGTATTTTTCAAGTACTGCTGGATTTGTAGGTTGAACCTCAGAGGTGAAAAGGTTAGCAAAATAATGAAAAACAATTGATTTAAGAGGCTCCATACCTTCTACCCACACACCATCAACCTTGAGTTTCTTGATAAAATTCTTCTTGCGACACATTGAGGCAAAAATATGGAAGAAAGCTGTATTTCGATCTCCAAGTTGTAGCCAATTTTCTCTAGATCTCTGTAGCCAGTAGACCTCCTCCTAGTAAACCTCCTCCTGTTCCAATAAGATTTCAATCAAATTTGACATTTCCTTGGCCTTTGCCTCACTCTCATCAGTAATGGGACCATTAAGAGCTTCATTAAGCTCCCGCTAAGCCTTCCGCAATCGCTTCTTCGGTTTCTTTAATACTCTACCATGCCAATCATGAAATGCCTCATTCACGTGATTCGGTTTTGCAAGCACACCACCCGATGTCTCCTACCCAATGGCTTCCCATGCACGCTCAACTTCCCGTCTGAAGTCATCCTCTTTCAACCATTTAGCCTCGAAGTGCCTTGGTCGTGATTGGCCATGAACAGAGGGCACCTGGTAGTCTGTGTCCAACATGATCGGACAATGATCTGACTTGATGTACTCAATGTGTTGCAAAATAGGTCCAGGGTGCATGGCAGTCCACATACCATTGCAAACAACTCAATCTAGTCTTTCTCTAATATTACCTCGATTCCACGTAAAAGGTTCACCGACAAAACCCATGTCTTCAAGATCACAATCAACTAGAGCATCCCAAAAAGCTTGCATGAATGTCTCGGGGCATGGATTACCCCCCCTCTTTTTTATGAGAGAAAAGAATCTCATTAAAACCACCTATGATGACCCAAGGAAGATCAAATTCATTTTTAGCTCCTTTAATTTGTCCCATGACTTTTACTTATCTTCCCATCATGGTTCTCCATAGAAGCCCGTTAGTCTCCAAATCTTCCTAGGGTTTTCTATCACTCGAACATCAATATATTTTGGAGCCGAGAAGATTTGATCAATAGTAACTTCTCGTTTCCAGAGAAGCAGCACACCACCACTTCTACCATTTCTTGGATTAACAATTTTTAGGTCCATCTTCAACCTTATTCTCAAACACTCGGTCGGATAGATATCGAGATGTGTTTTTGACAAAAATAGTACCTCGATGTTAACTCTCCTTTGAACATCCAAAAGCGCCAGAACTGTCAGGACGTTACCCAAACCCTGACAGTTCTAACCTAATATCTTCATTGTGACCGTATAGACTCCGCCCGAGAGTCCGTCGATCCATGTGAAGTGGAGATAGCTCCGCCCTTCTTTAGTTTTCTATTACTTCCCGAATCGACATTATCGCCACATCATTTATTGATGGAGGGATGAGGCCATCCGTGAGCATGGCAGCTCTCCCTTCCTTAGAGCCCTCACCATCACCATCATCCGCCAGTCCATGCAGAGTAAAGTCTATTCCCCTCTTGACACCTAATGGCTCAAAAATTTGCCATCTTCCACCGCATTTAAACATTGCTTTTAGTCAAGTAACTGACAAGAAACTCTTAATCCTTGCCACTAATGACTAATAATTGCAAAGATATGCAAAACCCTCTTTTGAATTATGTTGTGTAGGAAATCACGACTTTTAATGCGAAATCACAAGTCATAATGAAGGACTTTGAGGAAGTCCACACGGCCAAGTAATTGGGAAGCAAATTCTAGGCGTAGGTGCATGTAGCGACCACTGGTACGGTTGAGGTCCGCCTGTATCGTCCGCCCATACTGGGTGGCAGTGGCCTCGTCTCGTCAAACCCTACGACTTTCGTGAAGACGCCTATATATTTTGCGGCTCCAGCCTCTAGCCATAGGGTCGCCATTCTAAGATTACATCACACCACCACCAAAGAAGATCCACGCCATCATTCATCCATTCCATCATCAATCCCATCCATTAGCCATAGCCATTACTTTGTACTTTAGATCTCCTTGTGATTTGGCAACCATTGTAAGAATATTCGATTTCAATCTAAGTATTTTGCACAATGTTTTCTATCCTAGATCTATTCGTTATGAGGGAGTAGTCCTCACGGTCTGCGGGTTGGGGAGAAACCTCATAGCAACTATGTGCATCTAATCATGGGAGTTTTATATTTTTTTTGCAATTGAGAATTGTATCTTTTATTTCTTTGTCTCTTGTGTCGAGCTGTGGACTTATAGGTACCCAAGATCCCAAGATTGATAAAGGCTTGAGGTGAGATAGTTGGCTAGCGACAATCTCATAGGAACCTCAGTGACAGAAAGGGTAGTACGGTCTTTGCTTAGAAACTCATTGGGGATCACAACAACATCACCACTTAATGTTTTGATCTATGTTTTACACTTAATAATTGTTTGTAGCCCATTGCTTTGGTGTGCACTGGATTAAAAGACTATTGCTATGCCCGCTGCATCATGTGGGCTCTAGTATATTAGGATGTGTTGCCCACAAATGATTATCTCCATTCAAACATTACATTTGACTATGCTTATTATTATATTTTATCCCATATGATGTGCAGCTGCAGGTGGATCTTCAACCCTGGCCTATCTCCATCCATTGATTCAATCCATTATAAAAGTAAACTAGATTGGTCCGATAAACTAAGGTAAAACAAAGAAACAAAGTCTTGTATACATGTCCTTTTCATTTCCTTTTAGCATTGCTTTCCAAGGTTCGATTAAACCTAGTTCCACTACTAGGAAATAGCTAATTTATGGCGCACCTGTTTTGGCTATCCGTGGAGCACTAGGGGTGCGCCACAAGGCGCGCGCTATGGCTAAAAGTTAGCTACGGCGCACTAGGTGGTGCGCCACGCGTATGAAAAGTTAACCATGGCGCACGAGGTGCTGTGCACCACACGTATGAAAATTTAGCCGTGGCACACTGGGTGCTGTGTGCCACGGGTACAAATTTCAAAATTCAAAAAAGCGGGAGATTTGGATCTCGCCGCGCCTGCAGCCGTCAGTTCCTTCGCTCATCGGTGCGGGTCATCGCGGTCACTATCGCCTCATCGGATTAGTCACCACGTCACCTCGTCGGAGTGTTCACCGCAGGCGGCGTTGCCTCGCCTCGTCGGAGAGGTCACCGTTGTCGTCACTGCAAGGAGGAGGAGGATAAGAAGAAGGAGCCCGCTGTTTCCGTCGTCACTACAAGGAGGAGGAGGAGAAGAAGGAGGCCATCATCACCATCTTTACTGCAAGGAGGAGGAGGAGGAGGATAAGGAGAAGGAGAAGGAGAAGCAGAAGAAGAAGGAGAAGGAGAAGGAGGAGGAGGAGGAGAAGGAGAAGGAGAAGGAGAAGGAGAAGGAGAAGGAGAAGGAGAAGGAGAAGGAAAAAAGAAAAGGAGAAGGAGAAGAAGGAAATGGAGAAGGGAGGAAAATGAAAAGGAGAGAAGGGGGAGGGAAAAGTAGAGGGGTAGGTGGGCGGGGTGGTGATTCAAATTTCGAATCCCGCCCACTTACTCGTGGCACACTATGTGGTGGTGCGCTACGGGTAAGTTGCCCACTTTTTTTCTGCAGGAAAAAAGGTCTTTTGACTATAACTCTTTAATCTTTTCGAATTTTGAAAATCTAAAAAATTGCTAAACGACTAGAGTTCATTGCGAGTGGATGCAAAATCTCGTCATCGTCATTTTGGTATATTAAACGTTTTTTCGACATCGTATGCAAAAGTTATGGCCGTTTTACCGTGGCATGACCTTTTTTGGCAGAAAAAGTCAAAATTCTTGTTTGTTAATTTTCCTACAAACTAGACCACATTACCTACCTACATGTGAAAGGATTTTATTTTTAAAGTTTTTTTCATTTTCTTTTATTTTTTGCAAGGCTAAAAAGGCGATCCAGGGGGTGTGGAGTTGGTGCAGGCCACTTAGCTGTAGGGCACCAAGGTAGGGTGCCCTACGGGTAACTTGATCCAGCTGCTGCGGTAGGCGGCAACACACATGCCCATAGCGCACTGGGTCACGGTTCGCTACTACTAAGTTTCACACCCATAGCGCACCCTGACCTAGTGCGCTATGGGTATGTGGTCCGACCACCTGTGCCCTGGCCCACACATAGCCATGGTGCACCACCCCCATGTGCGCCACGCTTGCGATAGTTAGTTGTAGGGCACCTGTGGGAAGTGCGCCACGCCTATTTTACCCGTGGGGCACCACTAGCACGTGCTGCACAGATGTGTGGATTACCTATAGCCGTTTTCCTAATAGTGGTCTTCTAGGGAAAAATCTATTATACTGCATCCGTGAATCCGGATCAAAGGTATCAACCCTTTTTCTGGCGCCATTGCCGGGGAAGCAATTTCGCTATCCCGGTAAGGTCACTAGAGACCTTTATTTTAGTTTTATTATTAGTTTGTAGTTTATTTCTTGTTATTAGTATACTTTCTTGTTATCTATTTGAAAACCCAAAAAAATTAGTTACTTGTTATTTGTTTTCATTACTTAAAAAATTACCAAAAATATAAGAGCCATGGATCAAAAGAGACTTGGGAGTATGCTACTCCCACTGATGATTTTATTCGTGCACCTATCACTCAGTCCGCTATTGATACAGAAACTTATGAAATTAAGCCTAACCTTTTAAGCTTGGTTCAACAGAACCAATTTGGGGGCTCATCTTTTGAGGATTTAGGTTTGCACTTAAACTTTATTTGTGACATTATGCGTATTAAGGATATAGATCCAAATGCTGTTAAATTAAGGTTTTTTCCTTTATATCTTAGATAAAAGGCTAAGGATTAGTTGCTAGCTCTACCAAAGGGCACTATTAAATCTTGGGAGGAATGTACTAATTTGTTTATGACTAAATTTCCCTCCCAGCTAAAACTATGCAGCTAAGATTCAACATTACAAGTTTTAGACAAGAATACCGTGAACCACTAGCGCTTGCATGGGAAAGGATGAAAGAAGCCGTAATAAACTATCCTAGTCATGGGATGGAAGAATGAATTATATTACATTTGTTTTATAATGGTCTTAACCTAATCTAGATACTACAGCAGGAGGAACAATCATGAGAAAGCAAGTGAGTGTTGCAAAGAAACTACTTGATGATATGCAAAATAATCATGCCCAATGGCATGTGAAAAAACCTCGAAAAGAGTAAGTTCAATCACCAAGGTAAATAATGAAGAGCTTACATATAAGGTAGACGCGTTGCTTAGTATAGTAAATGGTAAAGAAGATACCCAAGTTAATGATATCACTACCATTGTTAATGATGTCAATTTTATAGCTCACACTCCTTTTAATCCTGCATGGAAAAATCATTATGCTTCTAATGCTCAAAAACATTATCTTAATCCTACAGGAGCTCCTTACAACAATTATGATAATAGTAATGGAGCAAATCATGGAAATCTCTTGTTTGAAAAACTGTTAGAACCTTTATACAAGCTCAAACCGAGCAAAATAATATGCTTATTAAAATCACGGAGAACCATGAGAGTAGTATAGGGAAATTATCTAACCAGGCCGTTGCATTTATAAATTATGTACAAGCTTTACAGGAAAGCAAAAAGACCGTGGAGGCTCAACTGGGTAAGGTAGCTAAGAGCGAAGCTCTCATACTAGCAAAGTTTGCTGGAAAACCCGAGCCAAATCCGGTAGAAGACCTCAAGATGATGAGGGTGGTAACCGATGAAGAGAAACCTGAAGAGATGGTTACAACAACGCACCAACACCAGAATATATCATGGAAGATCTATTAAAGATGATCACCGTGAAGAATCCCGGTATAGAACAAGGTAATGATGCTATATAACAACAATTTATACAACAAGTAGCATCTAACGTTCGCGAGTTAGAGATGGACTATAAAAGACTAGCTGGTAAGATTCCTACTAAGCTAGATGATATATTTGAACTCACTATTAAAGTTAAGTTGGGATTCAATGAGATATCCACACTTTGTGATCTTGATGCGAGCATCTCAACAATTTGCAAAAGATTATTTGACAAATTGAACTTGGGGTCGTTTGTCACTACTGAATTAAGACTCCATCTAGCAGATTCAACTTATAAACAAGTTGTTGGGATAAAAAAATATAGTTGTTGACATTAAAGGTAGTCCCTCTCTTTATTGATCTTGTTATTTTGGATATGCCCGAAGATCCCATAGCACCTATAATTTAGGCAGGCCATTCCTAAAAACTATTAAGGCTTTAATTAATTTACATGAGGGGAACATGTGAATAGGGCTACCATCTACAGATCCTTTTATAGTCCACTTCCCTAGGAAAAAGAAGGCCAAGCTTAACGATGATGATGGTATAATTATTTTGAAAGCCAACTATTTTGGAGTGTGTATCCCACTCCTTAAACCTAAATGTTGCCATTGGGGTCAAGCTAATTGACCGTAACTAGAAGCGTTTCATGGGAGGCAACCCATGTTAAATAAAATTTTGCATTTGCTTTTGCTTTTGTTTTAGTTTTGTTAGTTTTATTTTGTTTTTATTTTAATAAAAAATGTGTTCAAGAATACCTTTGGAGAGAGGAGAAGAAATAAGGTAATCCTTTATCTTTTATTTTGCTAACACATAGCCTAAGAAATATTGCTGAAATTTTTATGAAGTATGTTTACTATTATTTTGTATTGTGATAAGATGTGCAAAGGCGCATGAAGCTACTAAGCAATTTTTTTGAGTTTTTCAGCTCACAGTGCTCTTAACGATTAGTGGTATAGCCAGGAAGGCCCATACCATGTGCCCGTACCACCTCAAACCATAAGAAGATAGAAATTCTGATTTTTTCCGTAGGAAACAGTGTTTTTAACGACCACTGGTATGATCGGATGCGCCCATACCGCACATATGTATCGTACCCTCGAGCAAACCATCAAATTCTAGCAAACAATACAACATCGATAACAACCAGAAGTATGGGCGCGCGACCGTATTGCACCCGTACCGAGTGCACCGCCAGAAGGGAATCGTTGCCCCCAAGGTATGTCACCCGGTATGGGTGGGCTCTGGCCGTACCGCTCGCTCTCCCGCACCACGTACGTGGCCATCATAATCCACCCGAGGAGGTAACCTAAAAATCCTCAAAAACAAATCTCTCTTTCTTCTTCGTCCAAACTCTAAACCACCTCCATTGGATTTTCAAATTTACTCAATTTTTCTTTGATTTCTCGCACTCAATAGATTTATGGTATGATTCTCCTTTGATCCTCAACTTATTTATACATAATCTTCACTCAACCTTTCACCATTGTCAATCTAGACTTAGATCTTGTTCTTAATTCAATTTTGATATTGAGCATGCTTAGTAATTGTTTTAGAGGAGTTTATTTTATAACTAGTGTAGAGGATCATATATGCTATGTTTCTATTAGACTAAAAATTTCATTTAGCAATTATTATTATTTATTTATTTTATCTTGTTATTTTTAGATGAACACGAGGAGTTGTACATGTACGATGGCTGCGGAGTCCTCTGCACCACCCACTGATACGTTGACCCCCTTGGGTTTGCCAACAACAACACCAATATAGGCACAACTATTTTCGTTTTAGATCCAACACCTTAGGAGTACTTTAATTTAATGAGAATTCGTGGACACACACCAAAGGGAAATCAAATTGATCATTCAGCTATTTGCTATCTATTTTATATAATTGCTAACACCTTGCAGGCACATGGTAAGTTCACTAGAGTTAATGAGGAGGATATGTTGATCCTCGCAAAGGCTGCTATTATTAATTGCAACTTAATGCCAAATTTAGGTGCTCTTCTTGTTTTTTACATTAAACATCAGTCTCTCCAATCTCGAGGAGCCATATGCGGAGGAGGAGTTTTGACCGTTTTTGCACATGCACTTCATATCAACTTAGGTAATATCCAACCATTGACAAGAAGTCATCGTGTCGGTCTCCCCACTCTAAGAGCATTTGTTATGGTTTCTAAAACTCATGGTAGATACTTCCTTGACATACCTAGAGCGGATCACTTGATCCCTGCTCCTTTGCCTAATGGTCTATTCTCTATCAAGGATGGACATTTGCGTTTTGACGCGCAGATTGAGGCTAATCTACCCCAATAAGAAATACCCATGGGAGGAGGAGGAGAAGATGAATAAGTAGAATAAGAAGGACCCGAACAAGATGAGCAACCACCAAACTACTACACCAACTTTGAAGACATATATGCACTCGAAGGAAATATTCAAAACATGAACAACCTCTCCATCAACCTTCGAGATGCTACTGCAAGCCTCTCCACCCAATTCCGTGATTGGAGTAGCCAATGGAACATGGGAAACTATCCACCACCTCCACAATGAGCAACAAAAGGGCTTAAAAAATCCTGAGCTTGGGGATGTGTTCCCCCGGCAAATTTATTTGTGTAATAATGAGGTTGTACTCCAGCTCCTTGGGAGCTTTGAAACATCCATGTTGGTTCATCCAACACTTCGCTTTTTTCCTTTGCTTTTTAGTTTGCTTTTGTTTTCGTTTGTTTTTATTTTCTTAAAACCCTTGCTTGGTTGCAAGATCTTTTCTATTCTTTAATCCCTATCCTCAAAAAGTACAAAAAGATTTTCTTGTTTTTCCTTTTTTCGTAAATGTGGATTCACACTTTTCCTCTTTGCTTTAATATTATTATGAGAGTAATCGTGTTCGAGTTTTGAAGGAACACATCCCTATAAGGAAAGGAATCATGAAATCGCTTATGAGAGGTATGTCCTATGTCTCCCACTTTTGGAGTTTGAGTTGTTTATCTTGTTGGGGGTTCGGTGTAGAAAATCAAAACATTTATGCTAAGCGAAAGAAACCCCGAATGCCCAAGATATATCTACTAGTAATGTAGTAATAGAGAGAGACATCAGTAACATACTGAAAGAGCATGTGGTCCCCCATGTGTGGTTTTGGTAATTAATGACAATGTTTATGAACTAATGTTTGTATTAAGTTGCATTTGTAGGAATTGTCCTGTGACACCCCCGGGATTATGGCTAAACAAATCCCAGACCTCCGTCTGACATAAGCTTAACCTTGAGCTCGAGAATATCCAAAGGAGGAATCGGTAACACGGCGGTGATCCCACGACACAAAATTTATTACAGCAAGCTCATAACTGAGCAAAGAACCAAATTATTACAAGTAGAGGTCACTGACCACAAACATCAAACAATGGAAGGCAAATTATGCTATTAAGTATAGCAAACTTAACAAATGGCCTAAGAGGCCTGAAGCATAATGATGACGTCCCAGCCCATAGATTCCTGTGCATTAGGAACCCCAAGCTACTCGTCGCTGTCGATGTAGTACCAAACTGATCTTCAGGGGAACACTTACTCTACCAAAAGTATCAACAAAGCAAGGGTGAGTACAGGGTGTCTCCGCAAGACTTATGGCTGGTGGAGTTGTTTTGCATAAAGCCATCTTTGTTTGTACGACCAAAGGGAGAAGAAGCTCGTCTAATCAGAGTATTTTAAAAAGGGGATAAGAGAGAGACATCTCTGAAGTATTGATCATCATATTTTGATATACACCAATTCATCATCATCACCTGAACTAAGATCACCTCCTCGTACCCATGAGGAAGCATCCTTAAACACACGTTGATCAACAAGTTTTATAGATTAAAGTTATCTATGATCTTGAGTCCGGTCGCCAAGTCATTCATAACCGTGAACACGACTTTTCGAATAGATTATTACCCTGCAGGGGTGTACAACTTTACCCACACGTACTAACCTTCTCTTAATGCCACAATGATTAGCCCTCTTCCTTGGAAGGCCGGCAGAGGGTGGTTAGACACGACCTTTACCTTGCTTTCACCGAGACCAGGAGTCACGCAATAAGTATGGTTCCACTATAACGGGTCAAATCCCGAAGCCGGTACTTAAATATGTGAGGCGATGTTGGTTTACCAGGGGCGCTATTAACCCCAAGCAACCCGGTCCACGCTTCCCTACCTGTTATGAATGCTCCTCCTTCACCACCTTCGAGAAGATCCAGAATGCATGTGGAATGGAACGCCCGAACTATGTGACTCATGGAATCTACTAGGAAAGTTAGTTGCTCATGAGGTTGTCCATGCCCCGTGTGGTTGTACGCTCGTCTTGGTTCCAAAGTCAAGAACTCAGGTCCTACTGGTGGCGAGCATGGTACTAGAAAAACCACATCCCACTGTGGCCTCCCATACAAGACTTAGCATGTTTAATATCATATCACCTCTTATCTCACCTCATCATGTTCTCCTGACATACTAGATTCTTTGCATCTGATACATCATCTGGATGAACCAGACTCAACAGCTATGCATGGTTAAGCAGGACACATATATAAGATCTAGCAGTGCACACAAGCCAAACCTAGTTATGCTAGGAGAAGTGGATCAGGTAATATAAGCTCAAAGGGAGTAATACAACAGACAGGACACTCTATCTATCGATAAAACACCACAGTAGAATCGTATGCATCATGGCAAGAATTGAAATGCTTTCGAAATCATAGGCTTATATCATGGTGGGGCTATGCTTGCCTTTGCCGGTTGATAACCCATAAGAAGATCTTCGGAAGCCTTGTACTTGACTTGGTTATAGTTGGTCAAGTATTGTTCGTTGATCTTCGAACTTCGACGGTGTTGATCTCGGGCGTCGATCTCGATCTCGATAACGTATTCTACCGGGAAGAACCAAACACCCGAAAGAGAGGGAAACAATCAACACATGGCATTGATGCAATGCTCAAGCAAGGATGATGACATGACAAGTTAAATTGTATTGAATTAAAACCCTAAAGCATGCTTGACAACTTAATCGGGGTTCCCAGAGTTGAAAACCCTAACTCGGGGAAACTCCGGAATCACCTATGAGGGGTTACTAGGTTGTTCTAATTAAACTTGCTATGAAAGTTGTTGAACAATGCATGATTATATATTAAAGAGATAGAGCTCATTTTTCTGAACATTTTCATATATTATACATATTTTTCTGACGTATGAATAATTAGTTATGTATTTTACAAGTTTTATTCAATTTCTGGAATTATTTAAAACCTTTAATTAGCTTTACTGCATCATTATGACGTCATTACTGTGGCCGGGTACTTTTCTACTACACCTAAACCTACCCACAAACACTTACAGAATGGGCCCAGGGCCACGTCACTACGACCTACATGGTCAACGGTCAGCAGGCCCCACGGGCCACATCAGCCTGTCGTCATGGTGGTGTCACCACCGTCTCCATGTCGGACGGTGGTCGACGACGATGCCACGACGCACTCCAGCAAGCGCGGATGGTCGGGTTTGAACGAGCGCATCGCGAGGGACCTAACTATGGCGGCGCCTCTGGTTTTGGGTCACCGGAAACGTGGCTACGGTGAGCGGCGGCGGCTGTGCTTGCAGATGAACAACGAGTGGCGGCTGTAGAGTGCTAGCGAGCGAGCGAAGGGTTCCTGGGGCACCAGAAGCTCATCAGGAGCGCGATGGTGGTGTCGGCAAGGCGAGGGGAGGCCTTGAACGGCGTCAATGGCGACGGCGGGCGACGTCGTACTCGAGGAAGACGTGCCGATTTGGGCAGCTCTCGAGCTCCCCGTCTTGCGTGCTTCGGCAGGAAGAACAAGGAAGGCAAGGTGGAGCTCATGGCGTGCTCGGCTGGCCTCGGGGCGGTGCAGAACGACGACGGACCGGAGCTAGGGTTTTGTCCAGAGAGAAAATCGAGTGAGGAAGGTAGCGAGAGAGAGGAAGGGAGGGGATAAGGACGGGGCAGGGGGCCGCGTGGCTCTTATCCTCTCCCCGGAGAGCGACGAATGGAGGCAGGCGAGCGGCACGAATCAACGGCGATAGGCAGGTGCTTGCCGTGCGCGAGGAAGACGACAGGGGCGTCTCCGAAGGGGTACTGGGCCGATATGGGCCAAGGTGGGCCACGGCTGGGCTGCGAGAAGTCATACTTGGCGATGCTGCATGTGAAAGAGGGAGAGGGAGAGATGGGCCGACTGGGGCAGTCATTGCTTTTTATTTGCAAACTCTTTTTCTTTTTCTATTTTCCCATTTTTCTCTTTTGTAATTCATTTTGAAATCTGTTTTGAATACTTTCAAGATACCAGAAGCTTTCATAAAATATACAAACTATTGTGGGGCCCTTTTAGTCCATTGGGGCTCCATGCATTTTTGTCATTTCAAAATTCAAAACTATTTTGAATTGATTTGCAAATAGAGGAGGAAGATTAGGGTTTAGGATTTGCATTTTATTTCTTAATGCATGCAAATTGATGTGATGCTCATGAATGCACAATCAAGCCCTAATATATATTATCTAAAATTGGGGTGTTACAGCTCTATCCCCCTTACGGGAATCTCGACCCTAGATTCCAAAGGTAGGAAAAGAGACAGAGAGAGAAAGAAACAGGGCCACTCTAAAAACAAGAGGGAAATACACTAAACAACACATGGAGTATCTCATGGCCAACTTATGGATGGAGTGTTCAAAAAAACTCTGAGATGACATACATGAAACACTTCAAGGTAACAGAGGAAACAAGAGGAGATGATTTCAAATTGTTAGACAACTGGTCTTCATAAGGATTTAGACCATGGAACTTACAGAAGAGTTTAAGCTTCTGAGAAGGAAGGTTTCAACAGAAAGAATATAACCAAAGACTTCGACAAGGAACCTCTACTAAATGTCTTAAGTATAGATTTCAAGTTGTAGAGATACGGATTAACAAAACCAAGCTATCGAACTATTTTTGAAAAAGAGTCACTTTTTTGATTCAACAGGGGATTAGACAGAAAGGTGTTTTGTGGTGAGGACTCATAAGAGTCACATGGAACATGTAGTAAAAGAAACTATAGATTGCCAAAATCATAGTCACTCTTAAAGCATGGTTGATAAAACGAAGGAAACTCTTTATTCATCTAGATATAACGAAATCTCTGCCAAAGATCATGATATCACTTTACACTACTGAGATGAATAGTTTAAGAAGATTCATGATGACATGAGAAGAAATAAACTTCATCCTCAGACTTCAATTACTTGACACAACAAAATGATTGCCAACATAAAATGGTCTGGAGGATCGACCGAGAGACATTTAGCAACAATGCTTTAAATGTTCTCCTTGATGTTCGAGATACGAAGCATCAGTAAAGGTCAGACTTTGATACAAAGGAAACCATAAGAACAACTCCTACAACAAATCGTAGAAGATGCCTCATGAAGAGTGGTTGTTACTGCTGAATCAAGGGATATGACAAAGGGTCTTTCTGGCTAAGTGTGTTAACCATTACATCAATCTTGCCGGATTTACCAAGAGACCTATGTCAAAATCTTGAGGAACACCAACCATCATTGCTGCTTGAGATTCAGCTTTGGTTAAGTGGAGTGACACTTCAGACTCAACATGTCCGAATAGAAGTTCACAACCTTTACCACAAAGGTAAAGTTACTAGATTCTCAATACGCAGACTACAGTGTAAAGCTCCAAAGGATGAGCCAGATTGCTATACCCATGTATTTTGCAACTTGTCGAAAGACAACTGCATACATATAAAGTTCTAACAATAAGACACACATGTATCCTTAAGGAACAAATATAACTCTTCTCGAATCTATGGTGACATCTTTCAACATTTGCACATGAATCGGGGAAGGTCACTTCTAACATCCAGAGCACAAACTTCGAGATGACATGAGGATGGTTCTCAAAAGTTTCCAACATTGATGCCAATTATTCCATATGAATCTTGTCTAGCATGGAGAAGATAAGGATGTCATTGATGGGATACAATAAACTTATCGAGACACTCCAAGAAGATGGACTCATATGTCGTATGAACAAAGCATATCTGTTGGTTAGACCAAAGACATAAAGATGTACTCAAGTGAAACATCACAAGAATAAACATCATCAAGATAATCCTTGGAAATGAGTTTGATTTGACAATAACCCAAATCAAATCAAAGGTAGGGAAGATAACATATCCAGAGAGGAGGTACTACCTTTCTTCAACGCGAACAAAAATAGACATCCCTTTGAGATGGAACTGAGTCAGATAGAACATTTGTCTTACAACTATCCAAGTTGTTGTTTAAGCTCAACCAACTAGTTCGGGGGTATCCAATACGGATCCTTGGAGAAAGGTGTAGTTCAGAACCGACTTGCTCAAGAACTTGACATCACGGTCATGAGGCAACAAGGCGATACTTCTAGAAAGACGTCCAGAATATCACGAACCACCGATATATCGCTTAGTTCCAGAGGAAACTTGCTTCGTAAGGCAAGAAGACACAATCTCAGAGTTTTAACACAAGCCTAACTCTTTGACCGAGGAGAGTGCACCAGAATGGCGAACTTGGTAGCACGACCATTCGTCGCTTGGTGATAGGGTTAACCAATCACGCTAAGAATGACACAAATGTACTTAGAGTTCAAAACAATAATAATTGCTAAGAATCTCAAATAACCACATAATTACGCACATGCATCACTTATGAGCGCGAAGGCTCGAGGAAGGGTGGGTAAACATGTGTAAGATCATCACTTCATTAAGGGGTCATGTAACTCAGCACGACCTCTTAGTATAAAAGAGTGTGATACTTTAAGATAGAATAGCTAGAAGCTAATCATTGCCTCTTGATCTGCGGATTACAACACTTTGACCTAGTCCTAGGAATGAAGAGGTACTGGAGTTTGTTTCTCCTGACATCCCGAACTGGTTTGTCATGATGGACCACAAGAGTATCTTGGATCATAAGACACCAATGAAGGTTTACTCCTTGGCTACCAACTGGTAGACAAGGGTCGAAAAAAACAGTGGAGAAATAACATACTCAGGTTAGAATCCCTAGATGTGGGTGCATAGATTATCAATCTTCCGAAAACCAATGCAAAGAAGGGAAAGGTGTGGCAGAGTCACGAGTATAGATGTGAGACTCATGATAAGTACTCTTGTCGTGATCTTTTTGGTTCCATTAAAGAACATCTGCCATAGCATGTGGTAGGGGAAGTCCTTCATTGTCACAATTCAATCGCGACAAAGACCACAAGATTGAAGGCTAGAATTGTAATACAAGCCATCCTGAGGTAATGTATGAACATTAATGACTGGGGTCAACAAAAGGGATCTTGGGTTAAAGGTCAGCTTCATGTACAAGATTCACAACACTAGAATCCGGCACAATCAGGGATCTTCGGTTCAAGTCCAAGGGGTAAAACCCAAAGAAAGGAGTAACTACTACTTGAGTGACATAGCGTACACTACAAGATAATAATCACAAGGTAGCTTACAAAAGAAGAAACGACTTCTGAAGTACCCAAACAAACAAAAAGGAGGCACAAGAGGCGAAAGGAAACCTCGAAGCCTAGAACAGAACACTGTGGAACCAACAATATAATATTGTGGACCCAAAAGATAGAGAGATCATGATAAAAAGGAATCTCTCAGATGAAGAAGAGCAAGGGGAACAAGGAATTCACAACACACACAACTCTATAGAACTCAAAACTAGGTCAACTGGTTGGGAAACGACATGCCCAAAAGGCACCTAGGATTTGAAATACTAGAAGAGGTATCAAAACTTTTCCAAAATCAACACCAGATAAGATGACCCAGAGTTAGAGCGACACTGGATAAGGAGTAAAAGGAGCATACTAGAGTTTTTGCAAATACTTTTCACCTTTAAAGTAGTTTTCACAAACACTAGACTCAACATCTACCAGTAGCAAGGTTTTCCTATGGTCAGTACTGCTCTGATACCAAAACCTGTGACACCCCCAGGATTAGGGATAAACAAATCCCAGACCTCCTTCTGACATAAGCTTAACCTTGAGATCGAGAATATCTAGTGAGGAATCGGTAACACGGCAGTGACCCTACGACACAAAATTTATTACAGCAAGCTCATAACTGAGCAAAGAACCAAATTATTACAAGCAAAGGTCATTGACCACAAACATCAAACAAAAGAAGGCAAATTATGCTATTAAGTATAGCAAACTTAACAAATGGCCTAAGAGGCCTGAAGCATAACGATGACGTCCCAGTCCATAGATTCCAGGCTGCCGGTCGGGAAACCCAAGCTACTCGTCAGTGTCGATGTAGTACCAAACTGATCTTCAGGGGAACACTTACTCTGCCAAAAGTATCAACAAAGCAAGGGTGAGTACAGGGTGTACTCCGCAAAACTTATGGCTAGTGGATTTGTTTTGCATAAAGTCATCTTTGTTTTATACGACCAAAGGGAGAAGAAGCTCGTCTAATCAGAGTATTTTAAAAAGGGGATAAGAGAGAGACATCTCTGAAGTATTGATCATCACCTTTTGATACCCACCAATTCATCATCATCACCTGAACTAGGATCACCCCCTTGTACCCATGAGGAAGCATCCTTAAACACACGTTGATCAACAAGTTTTATAGATTAAAGTTATCTATGATCTTGAGTCCGGTCGCCAAGTCGTTCATAACCGTGAAAACGACTTTTCGAAAATATTATTACCCTGCAGGGTTTTACAACTTTACCCACACGTACTAAACTTGTCTTAATGCCACACTGATTAGCCCTCTTCCTTGGAAGGCCACCAGAGGGTGGTTAGACAAGACCTTTACCTTGCTTTCGTCGAGACCATGAGTCACGCAATAAGTATGGTTCCGCCGTAACGGGTCAAATCCCGAAGCCGGTACTTAAAGATGTGAGGTGAGGTTCGTTTACCAGGGGCGCTATCAACCCCAAGTAACCCGGTCCATGCTTCCCTACCTGTTATGAATGCACCTCCTTCATCGCCTTCGATAAGATCTAGAATGCATGTCGAATGGAACGCCCGAACTATGTGACTCATGGAATCTACTAGTAAAGTTAGTTGCTCATGAGGTTGTCCAGGCCCCGTGTGGTTCTATGCTCGTCTTGGTTCCAAAGGCAAGAACTCAGGTCCTAGTGGTGGCAAGCATGGGACTAGAAAAAACACATCCCACCGTGGCCTCCCATACAAGCCTTAGCATGTTTAATATCATATCACCTCTGATCTCACCTCATCACGTTCTCCTGACATACTAGATTCTTTGCATCTGATACATCATCTGGATGAACCAGACTCAACATCTATGCATGGCTAAGCAGGACACAGATATAAGATCTAGCAGTGCACACTAGCCAAACCTAGTTATGCTAGGAGTAGTGGATCAGGTAATATAAGCTCAAAGGGAGTAATGCAACAGATAGGACACTCTATCTATCAATAAAATACCACAGTAGAATCATATGCACCATGGCAAGAATTGAAATGCTTTCGAAATTATATGATTATATCATGGTGGGGCTATGCTTGCCTTTGACAGTTGATGACCCATAAGCAGATCTTTGGAAGCCTTGTACTTGACTTGGTTATAGTTGGTCAGGTATTGTTCGTAGATCTTCGAACTTCGACGGTGTTGATCTCGGGCTTCGATCTCAATCTCGATATCGTATTCTACCGGGAAGAAGCAAACACCGGAAAGAGAGGGAAACAATCAACACATGGCATCGATGCAATGCTCAAGCAAGGATGATGATATGAAAAGTTAAATTGAATTGAATGAAAACCCTAAAGAATGCTTGACAACTTAATCAGGGTTCCGAGGGTTGAAAACCCTAACTTGGTGTAACACCCTCAGAATCGACCCTATGCAAGTTTCAGCGATTCCCGCCAAACCCGCATAGAAACGATTCAAAGGTGCCCACCAGGCACTTTCGTGCGGGTGGAAAACGAAGTAATAACATTACACAACAGTCCTCGATGGGACCCACAGAACAGATATATATACAACACGACTCCATGAGTCAAGAATACAGATATACGGTACAAAGATCCAAATCACCTTGAAAATGATACAGCGTCCGACTACGGACAAGATGCAAATGGGGCTAAGAGCCCTGAAGAATAACCAATGGCGTCCATAACCCTGCCAAGCGGAAGGGTAACCCCGCTAACGACGCCGATCTCAAAACCTGCTTAAACAAAAGGGTGCCGACAAAGGGCAAAGGAAAAAGAGGAGCGCCAAGATCGAGGCCAAGACAGCGAGGCTAGAATCGCGTCTCGCCTACATAGGTATGGTGGACTGAAGCGGCAGCGCAGCATGCACTATACAACCTATAGAGACTCGATATAACTGGCGGCTATCAGAGAGGGGTAAGAAAGACCTATTCGGAACCAACCTGATTCTAACGCCAAACAAACCCATCCTGGTATTTCCCCCTCGAGACCGAACGAGGAAGTCAACCGAGGAACTCACACCGTTGGCAGTTTTATTTATGCGGTTGTCGTTGCAGTAATTACTAGTCAGGTATAGATAATCGTCCTGATAAAAATAAGCAGTGGGCACTTTTAATTAACCATTCCGTTATAGTAGTAACACTTACTAATCAGATACAATTAGCATGAGATAACCCAAAACCCAGCAGTTGTTGGTACTTTTATTTAGCCATTCCGTTGTAGTTGCAATACTTACTAGTCAGATCCAATTGTCGCAAGCGACAAACCAAACAAGCAATTGTGGGCAGTTTTATGTAGCCATTCCATTATAGTGAAGCTGATTACTAGTCATTATAAAGTCAAATTCATAGCACTACTTTAGTTATAGTTGTCTATGATCGAGATACTGTGCTCCAAGTCGTCCATAACCGCGGACAAGACTTTCAGAAAGTTTTACCCGGCCGGGGTGCACCAATAGCAACACACACTCGATCAACCTCGGAAAAACCAAATCAAAACCCAACGAGGCTTTCACGACAAAGCAATCACAGGATTCAGAAATATTTCAGGGGGCCACCCCTTGGAGTACACCCGCAACAAAGTTAGCTGACTTCGAGACGGACCCGAGGTTTGTGGGGCCGGCTGTAATCGGGAACCCAAACTGGCTTGTCGATACCGTAAAACGGGTCACAATTCCTAACAAGACAAAGGTGCTCCTCGCACAATCGTAAATAAGGCAAGAGCATGGCATAAGTACAGGATAGTAAATAAAACCTCAAACTAGTTTGTGGCCCCAAGAAATAAGATCGAATCAAGCTCGCTTAGGGGGTCCCATAATCCTCCCGGATGTGGATAGCGCGATAAATCCAGAACAGTATCAAGTACTCGGGGTCCCACGGGACACAAGTGGGAGGTCGGAAACCAAATATTATCTATCACCCACGATGCCTCTCGCTACTTACTTCAATTTTAGTTGTTAAAGTAATTAAAGTGAACGATAAGTAAAGCCATGATCATCTCGAACATCAACTTGCGGCAATACACCAACAATCGTGGCACTTGACGACACGCAACAAAGCACTTGAGCAAGCATCACGACGCCATAAGTCCATCTATCTACCAAACAATAGGTAATAGGATGTGTCCAAGGCAATATAAGGCTATGGGGATATCACGGTACGAAGCTAGAGCATCGCAACACGTATAGCAATAGAACAATAGGAGGAATAAATACTATAAAAGTAAGATAGGTAGAAAGGGGAGATGCTCACCGAAAACATTGCCGAAGGTTCAACCAAGATCGGGTCGACACTCGCATCAACTCAACGGCCTTATCCGCGAAGAACCAAAACACTAGAAGAAACACCGGATGTACTATTTAATACTACGGCAAAAGATCGGGCATGATGCATGTATGATGTATGGCATGGCAAAGATGCGATGCAATTAGGTCATATTATCGGAACCGAGGTCCCGACAATTAGTTAGATGGTTCAAGTTGTTTATCTACCCCGCAAATTAAATGTTGTTTTAGCATGGCAAAAGATAGCACCGGTTCGCTACACAAATTTTAATGAGGCCAATATGAGACTAGATTTGCCCGCATATGGGCCCCATATTTAATTATATGGTGAATCGCATAAGGCCCCAAACCAATGATATGCATGCAGTATGACAATTAATAAGGACAAGTTGTATTATGTTATAAAATAGGGTTTCGGAAGGTTCACATTAGGGTTCGACGATCTTGGGGATCCGGGGTTCGGGTTCGACAGGTCCGTGGTTCACGGAAAGGCGGGGTTCAATGCAGGGTTCGACGGGATCGTTCTCGGAAAACGGAAGTCGATCTTGTCGCACGAGCGTCAAAGCTTCCGGGAAGGAGAACTTGTCGTCCGGGGTGAAGCACTCGACGTCCTCAAGGAAATACTCGTCGCATCCGTGTCGGCGAACTTGGCGTTCAGGGGGAAGTTCTCGGGGTTCCGTGAGGTAGACCTTGTCGCGTCCGTGGTCTTCGGGCCCGCAGGATTGAGGCGTCAAATTCCGGGGAGGCGATCTTGGGGTATCATCCTGATCATCGGTGGTGAACTTGGGACTCAACAACGGGGTCTCTAGGGTTCCAGGAGGAAGAGCTTGACGTCCGAGAGGTTCGGCCGGCCACGGCCATCGGAGTCCATGACGAAGATCTTGACAAACCAAGGCGTTCCGGTGGTAGGTCTTGTCGTACCGGGTCGACGACCCTGGGCATCCGGGTTCTCGGCGTCGGTAGATCTTGGCGGTCTTCTGGTCCGGGCCTTGGCGTCTCACATCCTCGTGATGGTCTCGGGGCGTCGAATCCCGGTAGGAGGACTTGGCGCGGCGTCGGGTTCAGGATAGGTCCCGGTTTCCATGCGGTAGATCTTGTACAACGGCGGTTCTCGCAGGTGGTCCTTCGGGTGTCTCTCAGGGCGATGTAGAACCTGGCAGCCCACCGAGAGCTCGGCGGTGAACCCCGACGCTACAGTGCCTTGAGGCTCATGGAGGCTCGCGGGCGACTAGCAGATCGGGCCCACGGGTCGGGTCGAGCGGGAGGCAGTGGTCGGCGCTGGCGCGCAGCGGCGCGAGGGTCGACGGTGGGAGTGGCCGGAGGCGGGCTTCGGGCGGCGGCACGGCCCGCGGAGAGGCGGCAGAGGGGAGGTGAACGGGGACGGCTGAGCGAGGCTCATGGCAGCAAGGAGGCAGGGGGGTGCGGAGCGCCATGAGGAGGGAGGAGAGAGGAGAAGAGCGGGCAGCGAGGGAGGAGCGGACCGGGAAGAGCCGGCAAGGAGGAGGCGGCCGGGCGATGGCGGTGGAGGCGGACGCGAAGGGGTGGTGAGGGGCGGCTGGGAGGGGCGGGCGGGGTCTGGTGGCCGCCAAGAGGCAGAGGGAGGAGAGCGCCGAGAGGAGGGCGAGGGCGAGCTCGGAGCGGGCGAGGCTGCTGTGGCGGCCTGGGTGGAGGGGGGAAGGCACGGGGAAGGAGTAGGCCACGAGGGAGGCGCCGGGAGGCCGAGAGGGCGGCCGCCGAGGGGAGAAGGCGGAGGCAAGGGCGTGAGGAGGAAGGGGGGTGCGGAAGAGACGAAGGCCGGGCGGGCTGATCTCATGTGGCGCGCGCTCGGGAGGTGGAGACGAGGCCAGCCAGGTGCGGTAGAGGCGGGGGCGAAGAGGGCTCCGGCGGAGGAGCTGGGCGGGCGCCTGTGGCAAGCGGACCGCGGAAGGGACGGGAGGCGCCGGAGAGAGGGAGGGAGAGGCGGAGAGGAGAGGGAGCACGCGAGGGAGGAGGTGCACTGGGTCGGGTTGGGGAGAAGGGAGACGGGGCGCTGGGGAGAGAGAGAACGGAAGAGGGGGGGGGTAGGTAGGTGGGGCCGGGGGCGGGGCCCGCGGACATGGGAGAGGTGGGAGCGGAGGGGGGGTCGGGGGGGGGGGGCGGGCCCAGGGGTCAGCGTGAGTGCGGTTGTGTGAGTGTGGCTGAGGAGTGGGGTGGGTTGACCAGGGGAAAAAGAGAGAGAGAGGGGCTGCGGGTGGGCCAGCGCGCGAGTGGGGCCCAGGTGCAAGGGAGAGAGGGTAGGATGGGCTAGGTGAGAAAGAGAGAGAGGGGGGAAAAAGTGAGGGATTGGTGAGGTGGCAGGGTGGGTAGGAAATGGGTGAGAGGATGAGGTGGCGAGCTGTGAGTGGTGGGTAGGTTTGGTTTGGGTAGGAATAGGAATTTGAGGGGGCTGATTTAGATGGACCGTTTTAATACCGGGGGTGGTCGACTGGGTCGATTCGTCCCGTTCAACTGCCCCCACAAAAATAATTAAATATTTTATTTGTTTCAAACAGACTTTTGCAAACTGATAGCAAACAAAACAAAATATTCCGGTGACCCGGGTTTTGCGTTTGAACAAAGACGAGGCGTTTAGAAAACACAAACAGGTTTTTCCGAAATAGTTTTATGCAAGCAAATGCAAGATGATGACGATGCTCAAATGCAATGTGGCATGATGACATGAGCATGCGGTCATGATGATGCAATGCACGAAATCAACGCGATTTTCTAGTAGTGGTTTTTGCGGGATGCCACAATTCGACACCACTAACAATGGATCTCGCCCTCAAGATCCGCCTCATGGTACCGGAAGGAAGGTCGGCGATCTGATCCTTCGCGCCTCGTGTAGATCCTTGCGACACCACTAACAAGTCGTTGTCCGTGATCGTCGAGGGAAACACTCCGGGAACAAAAGGTCGAAGGTAGAGGTATCAACAAATAAAGCCACCCCAAACTTCCGTGGATGGAGTAAAACTGCTGGATCCACTGATTCGATGTACAAGAGCGAATGATAAAAGTAGTCGGATGGTGATCAGTCCATCGCGCACCCAAACCATTACTCTGCACACGAATAAGCAAATTATGCAACCAACTCTCGGAATTAGACTGAAGATCTCGACAAACGAGGTTCAGAAGCAAAGGAGTGATGCATACTCTGCATCGGATCTGCGTAGATGATGTCGTCATGTCGGAAAACACCGGGAGGCACAAGAAGGAACAAAGAGAAGTCCACCAGACGAAGGATTCCTCGGATAGCATGAAGACCAGAGGTAGCAACACCGTTATCAAAGGAGGAAGCGAAACCCGGAAGGTACGACGGAACCCAACCACGAGAAATCCTAGACTCGAAGAAAGATAAGAGAGTAGATTCAAATCACGCAGAGTAAAGAAGAGAATAGCAGAGGGGTAAGGAGTAAAACCAGAGCTAATCAGAACTATCCAACCGATTTTTCCAAAAATAGTTTTGACACTCTACTTCGGCCGTTAGCTAGGTTATCCTACAGGCTGGACTTGTGGGGTATCGCAACTGCTGGGCTCTGATACCACTCTGTAACACCCTCAGAATCGACCCTATGCAAGTTTCAGCGATTCCCGCCAAACCCGCATAGAAACGATTCAAAGGTGCCCACCAGGCACTTTCGTGCGGGTGGAAAATGAAGTAATAACATTACACAACAGTCCTCGATGGGACCCATGTAATATATATACAACACGACTCCATGAGTCAAGAATACAGATATACGGTACAAAGATCCAAATCACCTTGAAAATGATACAGTCCGACTACGGACAAGATGCAAATGGGGCTAAGAGCCTCAAGAATAACCAATGGCGCCCATAACCCCCAAGCCAAAGGAAGGGTAACCCGCTAACGACGCCGATCTCAAAACCTGCTTAAACAAAAGGGTGCCGACAAAGGGCAAAGGAAAAGAGGAGCGTCCAAGATCGAGGCCAAGACACATGAGGCTAGAATTGCCGGTCCTCGCCTACATAGGTATGGTGGATCAAGCGCAACAAAGATGCACTATACAACCTATAGAGACTCGATAATCAAGGCTATCGAGAGGGGTAAGAAAGACCTATTCGAACCAACCTGATTCTAACGCCAAACAAACCCATCCCGGTATTTCCTCGAGACCGAACGAGGAAGTCAACCGAGGAACTCACACCGCTGGCAGTTTTATTTATGCGGTTGTCGTAAAGTAATTACTAGTCGTATAGATAATCGTCCCGATAAAAATAAGCGATGGCACTTTTAATTAACCATTCCGTTATAGTAGTAACACTTACTAATCAGATACAATTAGCATGAGATAACCCAAAACCCAGCAGTTGTTGGTACTTTTATTTAGCCATTCCGTTGTAGTTGCAATACTTACTAGTCAGATCCAATTGTCGCAAGCGACAAACCAAACAAGCAATTGTGGGCAGTTTTATGTAGCCATTCCATTATAGTGAAGCTGATTACTAGTCATTATAAAGTCAAATTCATAGCACTACTTTAGTTATAGTTGTCTATGATCGAGATACTGTGCTCCAAGTCGTCCATAACCGCGGACAAGACTTTCAGAAAGTTTTACCCGGCCGGGGTGCACCAATAGCAACACACACTCGATCAACCTCGGAAAAACCAAATCAAAACCCAACGAGGCCTTCACGACAAAGCAATCACAGGATTCAGAAATATTTCAGGGGGCCACCCCTTGGAGTACACCCGCAACAAAGTTAGCTGACTTCGAGACGGACCCGAGGTTTGTGGGGCCGGATGTAAGCGACTGGGAACCCAAAACTGGGCTTGTCGATACCGCGTAAACGGGTCACAATTCCTAAACAGTACAGTGTGCTCCTCGCACAATCGTAAATAAGGCAGTAGCATGGCATAAGTACAGGATAGTAAATAAAACCTCAAACTAGTTTGTGGCCCCAAGAAATAAGACTGAATCAAGCTCTGGCTTAGGGGGGTCCCATAATCCTCCCGGATGTGGATAGCGCGATAAATCCAGGAACAGGTATCAAGTACTCGGGGTCCTACGGGACACAAGTGGGAGGTCGGAAACCAAATATTATCTATCACCCACCGATGCCTCTGCTTACTTACTTCAATTTTAGTTGTTAAGCAGTAATTAAAGTGAACGATAAGTAAAGCCATGATCATCTCGAACATCAACTTGCGGCAATACACCAACAACTGTGGCACTTGACGACACGCAACAGCACTTGAGCAAGCGACTACGACGCGCAAGTCCATCTATCTACCAAACAATAGGTAATAGGATGTGTCCAAGGCAATATAAGGCTGCGGGGGATATCACGGGTACGAAAGCTAGAGCATCGCAACACAGATAGCAATAGAACAATAGGAGGGAATAAATACTATAAAAGTAAGATAGGTAGAAAGGGGGAGATGCTCGCCTGAAAACATTGCCGAAGGTTCAACCGAAGATCGGGTCGACACTCGCATCAACTCAACGGCCTTATCCGCGAAGAACCAAAACACTAGAAGAAACACCGGATGTACTATTTAATACTACGGCAAAAGATCGGGCATGATGCATGTATGATGTATGGCATGGCAAAGATGCGATGCAATTAGGTCATATTAAGCGGAACCGAGGTCCCGACAATTAGTTAGATGGTTCAAGTTGTTTATCTACCCCGCAAATTAAATGTTGTTTTAGCATGGCAAAAGATAGCACCGGTTCGCTACACAAATTTTAATGAGGCCAATATGAGACTAGATTTGCCCGCATATGGGCCCCATATTTAATTATATGGTGAATCGGCATAAGGCCCCCAAACCAATGATATGCATGCGAGTATGACAATTAATAAGGGACAAGTTGTATTATGTTATAAAATAGGGTTTCGGGAAGGGGTTCACACATTAGGGTTCGACGATCTTGGGGGATCCGGGGGTTCGGGGTTCGACAGGGTCCAGGGTTCGACGGAAAGGCATGGTTCGGGTCTGGGGTTCGACGGGATCGTTCTCGGACAACGGAAGTCGATCTTGTCGCACGAGCGTCAAAGCTTCCGGGAAGGAGAACTTGTCGTCCGGGGTGAAGCACTCGGCGTCCTCGAGGAAATACTCGTCGCATCCGTGTCGGCGAACTTGGCGTTCAGGGGGAAGTTCTCGGGGTTCCGTGAGGTAGACCTTGTCGCGTCCGTGGTAGAACTCAACAACGGGGTCTCCAGGGTTCCAGGAGGAAGAGCTTGACGTCCGAGAGGTTCGGCCGGCCACGGCCATCGGAGTCCATGACGAAGATCTTGACAAACCAAGGCGTTCCGGTGGTAGGTCTTGTCGTACCTGATCGACGACCCTGGGCATCCGGGTTCTCGGCGTCGGTAGATCTTGGCGGTCTTCTGGTCCGGGCCTTGGCGTCTCACATCCTCGTGATGGTCTCGGGGCGTCGAATCCCGGTAGGAGGACTTGGCGCGGCGTCGGGTTCAGGATAGGTCCCGTTTTCCAGGCGGTAGATCTTGTACAACGGCGGTTCTCGCAGGTGGTCCTTCGGGTGTCTCTCAAGGCGATGTAGAACCTGGCAGCCCACCGAGAGCTCGGCGGTGAACCCCGACGCTACAGGCAGACCTTGAGGCTCGCGAGGCCCGGGGCGACTAGCAGCTGGGCCCACGGTCGGGTCGAACGGCGGAGAGGCAGGGTCGGCGCCCGGCCAGCGGCAAGGCGAGGGGTCGACGGGAGCGGCCGAGGCGGGCTTCGGGCAGCGACGACGAGCCCGCGGAGAGGCGGCCAGAGGGGGAGGTGAAACGGGGGACGCGCCGGAGCGAGGCTCGCGGCCGCGGCGGCGGAGCGAGGCAGGGGGTGCGGGGAGCGCCGCGGGAGGAGGGAGGAGAGAGGAGAAGAGCGGGCAGCATGGATTGAGCGGACCGCGGAAGAGCTCGGGCGAGGAGAGGGAGGCGGCCGCGATGGGCGCGTGGCGCCGCCGGGCGGTGGAGGCGGACGCGAAGGGGTGTGGTCGGGAGGTGCGGCGGGGAGGGGGCTGCGGTGGCCGGGCCAAGAGGCAGAGGGGAGGGAGAGCGCCGGAGAGGAGGGGCGGAGGGCGAGCTCAAGGAGCGCGGAGGCTGGCCAGGGCCACTGGGTGGAGGGAAGGACGGGGAAGGAGGAGGGCGGCCGCCGGAGGGAGGCGCTCGGGAGGGGCCGGAGAGGAGGGCGGTCGCCGGAGGGGAAGGGCGGATGCAGGCGTGAGGAGGAAGGGGGTGGAAGAGACGGGCCACGCCAGGGCGGCGGTCTCAAGAAGCGCACGACGCCGTCGGGAGGTGGAGACGAGGCCAGCCAGGTGCGGTAGAGGCGGGGGCGAAGAGGGCTCGGGCGGAGAGGGAGCGGCGCATGGCCAGGGTGAAGCAGGACAGCGGAAGGGGACGGAGGGAGGCGCCGGATAGAGGGAGGGAGAGGAGAGGGAGCACGCCGGAGAGGAGGAGGGTGCACGCTGGGTCGGGTTGGGGAGAAGGGAGACGGGGCGCTGGGGAGAGAGAGAACGGAAGAGGGGAGGGTTAGGTAGGTGGGGCCGGGGGCGGGTCCCGCGGACAGGGGAGAGGTGGGAGCTGAGGTGGGGTCGGGGAGTGGGGACGGGCCCAGGGGTCAGCGTGAGAGGGTTAAAAGGGTTGTGGGAGTGTGGCTGAGGAGTGGGGTGGGTTGACCAGGGGGAAAAGAGAGAGAGAGGTCATGGTGGGCCAGCATGAGGGGGCCAGGTGCAAGGGAGAGAGGGTAGGATGGGCTAGGTGAGAAAGAGAGAGAGGGGGGGAAAAAGTGAGGGATTGGTGAGGTGGCAGGGTGGGTAGGAAATGGGTGAGAGGATGAGGTGGCGAGCTGTGAGTGGTGGGTAGGTTTGGTTTGGGTAGGAATAGGAATTTGAGGGGGCTGATTTAGATGGACCGTTTTAATACCGGGGGTGGTCGACTGGGTCGATTCGGCCCGTTCGACTGCCCCCACAAAAATAATTAAATATTTTATTTGTTTCAAACGGACTTTTGCAAACCGATAGCAAACAAAACAAAATATTCCGGTGACCCGGGTTTTGCGTTTGAACAAAGACGGGGCGTTTAGAAAACACAAACAGGTTTTTCCGAAATAGTTTTATGCAAGCAAATGCAATATGATGACGATTCTCAAATGCAATGTGGCATGATGACATGAGCATGCGGTCATGATGATGCAATGCACAAAATCAACGCGATTTTCTAGTAGTGGTTTTTACGGGATGCCACACTTGGGGAAACTCCGGAATCACCTATGAGAGGTTACTAGGTTGTTATAATTAAACTTGCTATGAAAGTTGTTGAACAATGCATGATTATATCTTAAAGAGATATAGCTCATTTTTCTGAAAATTTTGATATATTATACATATTTTTCTGACTTATGAATAATTAGTTATGAATTTTACAAGTTTTATTCAATTTCTGGAATTATTTAAAACCTTTTATTAGCTTTACTGCATCATTATGACGTCATTACTGTGGTCAGGTACTTTGTTACTTCACCTAAACCTACCCACAGACACTTACAGAACAGGCCCATGGCCACGCCACTGCCACCTACATGGTCAACAGTCAGCAGGCCCCACAGGCCACATCAGCCTGACGTCATGGTGGTGTCACCACCGTGTCCACGTCGGACGGTGGTCGCCGGCGATGCCATGGTGCACTCCAGCAAGCGTGGATGGTCGGGTTTGAACGAGCGCATCACGAGGGACCTAACTACGGTGGCGCCTCTGGTTTTGGGTCACCGGAGACATGGCTACAGCGAGCGGCGGCAGCAGTGCTTGCAGATGAACAACGAGCGGCGGCTGCAGAGTGCTAGCGAGAGAGCGAAGGGTTCCTGGGGCACCAGAAGCTCACCAGGAGCGCGATGGTGGTGTCGGCGACGCGAGGGGAGGCCTTGAATGATGTCAATGGCGACGGCAGGCGGTGTTGGACTCGGGGAAGACGCGCCGATTTGGGCAGCTCTCGAGCTCCCCGGCTTGCGTGCTTCGATAGGAAGAACAAGGAAGGCAAGGTGGAGCTCGTGGCGTGCTTAGCTGGCATCGGGGCGGTGCAGAACGACGATGGACCAGAGATGGGGTTTCTTCCAGAGAGAAAATCGAGTGAGGGAGTTTGCGAGAGAGAGAGAGAGAGGGGATAAGGACGGGGCAGGGGGTCGTGTGGCTCTTATCCTCTCCCCGGAGAGTGACGGACGGCGGTAGGCGAGCGACGTGAATCAATGGCGACGACGGGGACAAGCAGGTGCTTTCCGTGCGCGAGGAAGACGACATGGGCGTCGCCAAAGCGGTACTGGGCCGAGATGGGCCAAGGTGGGCCGCGGCTGGGCTACGGGAAGTTGCGCTGGCTGCTACGCATGCACATGAAAGAGGGATAGGGAGAGATGGGCCGGCATGGGACGGCTGCTGGCTGTTGTTTTCTTTTTTATTTGCAAATATTTTTATTTTTCTATTTTCCTGTTTTTCTCTTTTGTAATTCATTTTGAAATTTGTTTTGAATACTTTCAAGATACCAGAAGCTTTCATAAAATATACAAACTATTGTCGGGCCCTTTTAGTACATTGGGGCTCCATGCATTTTTGTCATTTCAAAATTCAAAACTATTTTGAATTGATTTGCAAATAGAGGAGGAATATTAGGGTTTAGGGTTTGCATTTTATTTCTTAATGCATGCAAATTGATGTGATGCTCATGAATGCACAATCAATCCCTAATATAGATTATCTAAAACTGGGGTGTTACATGTCCATTAGCATCGCTTGGATCATGTGTGGCTTCAAGGTATACAAAATGAAGAAGAAGCATTGTTTAAGGGCTTTGGTACTATTCGAATCCTATAGAAGAAGAATAAATAAAATAAGATCAAGTATGTCTTGAAGAAGTAGACGGAGTTCCTCATGTTTATCTTCAAGACATCAGCCAATTGGAGTTAGAAGAAATGTTGTGCAAGCTAAAGATGCGCCATCTCTAGAAGATCTCATGCTTGAATCTTGCCATCCTCGGTGATCATGGATCGATGAAGACAAGGTCAAAGAAGAGGTTTCCCCATGGTGTATCGGGAAGCATGTTTCAAGTCTTCATCATTCGAGCTCAGGAAGAGCAATCAAGAAAGGTGTCCATCTTGAGAAGGACAAGATTGTATACATCGAGCGCAAGTGGTTTGCTCAAGGCAAAGGTATTATCTTTATAGGTTTTCCCTTTTTCCGGTCTCATTTTGTTGTTGGGAGATCGGGTTTAGGATAGATAACGGCTCTCGAGTGAGTAACTTGATCATATCCCTCAAAGAGAGCTCAAAAATTGCATACATGGTATCATCTTTCTTGGTTCTTATTTGGTTCTTATCCATGAGAGTATTTAGATCTTATGTTAATCTCCATGACAAGCTCAAGTTCATCGAAAATGGATTTCATATGCATTCTCTATTGCGTTTTCGATGTTGGAGGTTTTACCGATTTGTCTTTTATAGATAGGTTAACATTTCATCATTTGCATAATCTTGTGTTATATCCTACCTTGCTGGAATATTATGGTTCTCTGCATAATCTTGTATATCTTATTGTCCTCTTCGAAACGAGCCCAAGATCATCAAAATTGTAGTCCGGATGCAAACGTTATGGTTGTTTTGGTCTTGGTATTTCTGCCAGTTTTGTGAGGGCCGGAGACTCTGGGGGGGGGGGGTGGAGAGACTCCGGCCCAAATTCTGGACCAGACTTCGGGGGTGTACAAAGAGCATCTAGAGGCTGCTCGGAGTCCTGGCCAGAGTCTAGACCCCGGAGACTCCAGTCCAGAAGGCCGGAAACTCCAGGATCAGTGATCTGCAAGGGCTAGTTGACATGGGAGGACCTATAAAAGGGCCCCTTCTTCCCCAAGGGGCTGGCTGCTTGCTCTCTCTCCTCCATTGTTTATACCTTCAAGAGATTTCAAATACTCTCAATCCCTCCCATATTTCTTGAATCTTGTTGGGGAATTTGAAAGAGGATATCTAGATCTACAACTCCACCAATCCATCTCTCCTCTATGTGAGGGGAACATCTTGGGATCTAGATCTTGGGATTTATTTTGTGGATTTCCTCTTGTGTTCTTCCTTTATTACTCTGCTAATAGCTTTTGTAGCTTTGGTGGAATTTGAGAGTAAACGACTTTCCATTTGCATTAGTTGCATCGGTTTGAGTTCTCCTCAGAGGATTTGGTTGGTGAAATCAAGAAGCTTGTCCCTCTTGGGTTCTTGGAACCCTAGACGGTGGGTGCCCTTTGTGGTGTGTTCTTGGGGCCTCTAATTAAGTTATGGAGCTATCCTCAAGCTCATGGCCTTGGTGGTTATTATTGGGAGCCTCCAATTAAGTTCCTAGTTATCCCTCTCTTATAAACTAGCTCGTTGATTAACAAGATGATCAAGGTATCCTCATCATGGACATTATATGTTGTTAATGACGAGGTCATAACATTATTGGAATGGTGTGATGAACAATCATCTGAAGTATAGCATTACGATCAAGGTCATTGTGTTTATATTTTCTATAACATCATACAAAGTAATCCTAATCCTTAAACCATGAGATCATGTCAATTACTAACACTAGAAGAGTATCTTGATAACATCAAACGTCACACCGTAATAGGGTGACTATAAAGATGGGTTCAATTATGTAGAGGCTCATGGATCAAGAGTGTAATTTTTCCATCCCGATGATAGAGAGATATACTCTGGACCCTCTCGGTGATATCACATTAGTTAGCTTGCAAGCAAGTGATTTGATCACTAGAATCTTATATCACGGGAATGAGAAAAGAGTACATGTCGGTAACGAGATCAAACTAGGTATGGAGATATCGACGATTGAATCTCGGACATGTAATATATCGCGAGACAAAGGGATTAAGTTACTAGCGTAAAAGGTTTTCACGATCACAAGAAGTCATCATTGAATGTGTGGGAGTCAGTATGGATCTCCAGGTCCCGCTTCTTATTATTGATCCAAGAGGGGTCTCGATCATGTCCGCATTATTCGCGAACCGTAGGGTGACACACTTCAGAGACACCGACACCATTTGGAACAAATAGTTTCTAGACAAAAAGATTTACAGAGCGTAGGAATTTATTTCACTAGACACCGGAATTGTTTTTGGGTGAATTTTTCTGCATGTGAAATAGAATTCTAGCAAGGGGTTTTATGTGATTGTTTGTTGATTAATGTAATTGAAAAAATTCTGAATAAATAAATTAAAATATTTTTATTTAAAGAGAGATTAAATTTGGTGGAAATTTAATGGGAATATGAGAGGGTTTTTGAGTGGAGAAATGAAGGGGCAAATTGTGAGTGGGAGATCCACCCACATAATGGAGGAAGGGGTGGGGGCAGCCTCCTTGGATGCCGACCACACCCCTTGGGGTTCCCCCTCCTCCTATATAAATCTTCCTCTCCCTCTCTGACACTCACACCTCCTCGTGAAGTATCTCTCTCCCCCTCTAGTTTATCCCCCATGGTCCCAGACTTGCGAGATACATGTTCCTAGTGGATTTTCGTTTGGAAAGAGTTGTTGCTTCCGCTGCATCACTCGAGCGAGGAGGCGAAGGTTGCTCGGTGGCTTGAACGTGTGTGCGAACACGGATGCGCCGCTTTTTTGCGGCGCTAGGACTTCTTATCGATCTTGAGATCGGCAAGCATTCGTCTACATCTGTCAATACCCGGATTTTTAATCACAGATGCCCATTATGCCATACATCGCAATCCCAGGATTACCATTTTTGCGAGACATAACAGATTGGATATCATAGTACATCATCCATTACAAACCATACATAAGGTCTTACATAAATAAGGATCTCATGATCCAGTTCTTAATACAACTCAAGCAGCGGAATAACGTAATAGTAACGATAGCATAGGCGAAGCTCCATCTTCATGGTCACATGCAATGCTGACGATGGGAGATGATCCTAGTTGTCGTAACCTTCCTGCGGTCTGTCATCCTGATACTCCTCTTCATAGTCTGGCCACGGGAATAGCCAGGGACAAAGCCATGAGTACTCTTTAAGTACTCGCAAACTAATACTAATAAGTGAAGGGGTTTTTTGTAGTAGGATACTAAGCTCTAGATTTGTTTTGCAAAATGCCAGATTTACTCTACTAAGTTAAAAAGCAAAGAAAGCTAGTTGAAAATTTTATAACACCTAAGTGGGAACTTGAGTTTCATATCACAACTCTGTTGTGGTCAAGTCCAGGTCACAAATCATTTCACAAGTCATTTTGAAAACATTTGACGGGGGAACAGTATGGCCACTCCAACTTTCCATAACCGCGGACGCGGCTATTCGAATAGTTTGACACTCTGCAGAGATTGTACACTTTCACCACAACATTTGATATATCTGTCAGGAAAAAATCCTGAATTCACCATACTGAGTATGCGGATAATCAATCCTAACCTTTCAATTACACGCCCTAGTATAGGCACCTATCCTGTGAGTTTGGCCTCCCTACCATGACCAACTGTCATCTTGGATACTGCACAGGTGGACAATCTTCACTACGTAGCCTCAGCTCAGACCTTGACTGCAAGGGAACCCATACTAAGGTATATAAATTTCCAGTCAAGCCCTACCCAAATTTCGGGTATTGTGGTTGTACGATAAAATTGTAATGGTATCTCATCCAGACAACCATCAGTTTTATAATGGGCTAAGGCTCATGCATCAACATTTTCATCATCAAAATCATATGGTGCTCAAGAACACATGTCAAAACATTTCAGTAGAATGACTCATCATTCTAAGGTTTTCATAACCATTTTCACCAAGTATTCCCATGTACAGTTGATCAAGTTTTATGCTTAGCACTAGCATCTACAAGTGGAGGTAAATACTAATGAGGGGTACTAAACAAGTGGGTATTAACTATGTTCAATCTCATGCCTTAGGATGACATCATGATTATCTAACTTAGGCCAAATTTTATGCTCTTTATGCTACCTTCAATTTTCTTTCTAGAATCTACAAGTCACTAAGTAAACTCTAAGAGAAAGCTTGATAAAGAAAAATAAAGTATTAACCTTTGCAAATAAAACTAGGATTAGGTATCATCAAATGGGTATAAGCGTGCAAGTAGAGCTTGCAAGTGGTAGCTTGCTTAAGGAGTATCTTGCAAGTATTGGCTTGCTAGGATATTAGTTTAAGCTTTCCTTGTGAAGAGTAGTGGTTGAAGTTCTCCTCGGCTTCTTCCTTGTAGTATCCTCCTTCCTCCTCGTATCCTTGGTCGGTACTAGAATCTATAAATAAATACGAGGTACACAATCACCAAACAATACTTAACTATTTCTAATCATCACACAAAGGTTCACACTAGATGATCTATCATCATCACTAGCATTACAAGAATTAAAACACTTGTCTTATTTATTTGATTTAAGAAAAGTAATTTATACTCATTGAAAAACTACTTAAGATTTAATATTCTCCAACTCAAACATGGTATCATGTTGACACATGTCATCACCACATATTTCAGTACATGGAAATGTGATTTAAAGTGGTGTCACAATTTAATAAGGTTTAACCTTTTTATTTTAATTAATTAAAGTGCTTAGAATTGCCTATGTGGCATTATTTTATTAATTGATCATTATTTCGGTAAGTAAACCTATATATTTTTATATATTCTGAAAGGTATGGTTAAATGTGATTTTTGAGAGTTGGAATCAACTCAAAATCTCTTATGGTTAAATTTTGAAAAATGTTTGAATGCAGAAAAGCTTCTGCCTTGTTATTTTAATCATGGGTGATCTATAAATCTAGATGGTTTGAATCCAACGGGCTTGGATTAAGAATTCTAGTACCTTTCCAACAAAATTGGTTTAATGCATTTTGGTTTAGTGAATCGAGCTGGGTTGATTTTTGAATCTAGGTACATAACTGGGTTTGAAATTAAATGAATAAAACTAAATTTGAATTGTTGGGTCACGCGGGATGTTTATCTGGGCCGGCCCACTACGCACAGCGTACGCGCGGGCTGGTTAAGTGGCTGTCCCCACACGTCAGTGAGACAGTGAGGGGCGAAGCGGTACGGGGTGATCTAGGACGCACAATCTAACTCTGATTGATCGGCTTTGGTTCATCATCCATGTCGGGCAGCGCTGGCGAGACAGAACCCTAGCGTGGTAGGTGGGGATCGTGGGAGGCTCACCGAGGCTCAGGCGATGGTCGGCGACAGGGGCGAACGACGAAGTCGACGATAGCGGTTCTCCTTGTACCGACAGCTTCTCCTAGGGCGGCTCCAATCGATGGCGCCTCTCCTCCTCTGCAGCGGCGAACTCCAGTGAAATTTCGGCCACCTGGTGCTCGCCTTGCTCTGGGAGTGAGTGGGTTTGATTAGTGAGAGGTGGGGAGTGAACTGGTGTGAAGAAAACGAGCGTGGGAGGCCTCCTTTTATAGTGGCTGAAGGGGACCGACGGGCGCGGGCTGAGCTCGTCGTGGTCGACGGAACAGAAGGCTAATGGCATGGGCGACGATCAGGGCGGTGTTGTGCTCCCTGGCGAAGCTCAACGGTTTGGTGGCAAGGCGTGGGGTGGTGCTGATCGGTCGGAACGCGTCGGCGCACTGGGCGGGTCCGACGGTGATTTTAATGGTGCACAACATGCGTGGTCCGCGCTGCGGCGAACGAGGTTGTCTGGCGGGGTGCTAGAGTGTTGGCGATCACATCTGCAAGCGGCAAGGGCGGCGCGTGGTCTGTGGGCGCTGGTCGAGTGTGGCGCACTGGCGCGCTCTCGGCTTGCACACAGAGAGGCTTGTCATGCTCGGGCAGTGTGGTCTAGGGGCTGGCAGTGCTCGAGGCTTAGACAGGGAGTGGAGGTGGATGGTGCTACGTGTCCCAGACATGCTTGCTAGGCTTGGTGCTTCTCCTAGCTTGCTGTCAACATGAGGGTGTCAAGTTAGGCTCGGCATGGTCACCATTAATGGCTCTGCCAAACTCACAGTGGTGCTAAGGCTTTGTTAATTGGGCTAGATCATCTACTGAGAGTATAGAGTGAGCTAGAGAGGGAACAAGGTTGTCCAAAATCACTGCTCACTATTGTGTTTGTTGTTTGTTTGTTTGACGCCAGCAAGGTGTTTAATGAAATGGCCGAAAGAAATTTAAATTTAAATTTTGGATTCAAACTTGGTGGGTTTGCTAGGCACATACTAGGTAGTATCTGGTTAGTTGGATTGGTCAAGTAGCACTGGTTTGGTTGGGTTTTGAAAATGTGTGATCTTCACATATGATGAAGATCCAATTTTTACTTGTGATTTGAATGAGGTTGCCAAATGTTTCTGCAAGTTTGAAATGTGGGCTTTGCTTCACTTTTACTTGGTCTTGCAAGGGGTGAAAAGAATTGGAGAAGTTTATGTTTGAAATCTTGGACTAGAAACACTCAAAGTGACCTAGTGAGCAAGATTGGCAAAAATTACCATTTGCTTTAATTGATTTGTTTTTGATTTTCTCTTTATTTGTTTCTGCTTGGAAAAGTTTTAGATGATGTTATATTCATATTAGAACCATTCCTTACTATTTAGTTCAATCACACAAGTCCATTCATGCATTTATCATATCATCACATACACAAATGCATTCATATGATTTTAAATTAATCAAAGTTTTTGTTAACCCTAATTTTAGTGATTAGAGTTTGATGATCATTGTTTTATATTTTTGGGATGTTACAAACCTTCCCTCCTTAAACAAAATCTCGTCCCGAGATTTGAAAAAGAAGAAAAAATATTACCTAGGATTTAAAGAGATCAGGAAACTCCGTCCTAATGTGATCTTCTCTCTCCCATGTAGCTTCTTATTCAGTGTGGTTGCTCCACTGAATCTTGAGAAACTTGATGCTTCGGATCCTGGTGGTTCTGAAATATTCTTCCAAAATACGGATGGGTACTTCGGCATACGTCAGGTCATTGTTGATCTCTATGGTCCGGTGATCAATGTTCTTGAAAACTTCGGTCTTCTCCGGAACTTCAAGGCATTTGCGAAGTAACGATATATGGAACACATTGTGCACTGCTGACATTTCCTCGGGAAGTTCCAATTGATATGATACTTCTCCTCGACGATTCAGAATCTTGAAAGGTCTGATATATATGGGGGATAACTTTCCTTCGAGCTGGAAACGCTGCATTCCCTTCAAAGGCAACACTTTGAGATACACAAAATCTCCGATATTGAAAGCAAGTTCTCGGCGTCTCTTGTCGGCGTAACTCTTCTGTTTTGACTGGGCGGTCTTGAGGTGCTCACGAATCTTGTGAACTTCTCTTCTGCCTCTCGTAGGATGTCGAGTCTGAAAATCTGACTCTCTCCTACTCCCAACCAATTCAAAGGGGTGCGACACTTCCTTCCATACATGAACTCAAATGGGGCCATTTGCAGACTAGCTTGATAACTGTTGTTGTATGAAAATTCTACGAAAGGCAGACAGTCTTCCCATTTAGATCCATACTCTAGCACACATGCTCTCAACAAATCTTCGAGTATTTGATTTACTCGCTCCGTTTGTCCATCATTCTGAGGGTGATACGCTGTGCTGAAATCTAGTCGGGTTCCTAAACCTTCTTGGACTTTCTTCCAGAATCTCGAGGTAAACTGAGTTCCTCGATCTGATACAATGTTTTGGGGACTCTGTGCAAAATGATGATTCTAGAGATGTATAACTCTGCTAGCTTCGAACTCTGGTATGTGGTCTTGACTGGTAAGAAATGGGCGACTTTGGACAATCTGTCAACTATGACCCAAATAGAGTCATTTCCCCTACTAGAAGTAGGCAATCCGGTGATAAAGTCCATTCCAACTGAATCCCATTTCCATTCCAGAATCTGTAATGGTTTCAACAGTCCTGCGGGTCTGTCCCGCCTTGACTCTCTGGCATATATCACACTTGGCGATATAGCTTCCGATTTCTCTCTTCATCTTATGCCACCAAAATTGCTCCTTCAAATCCTGATACATCTTCGTTCCTCTGGGGTGGATAGAATAAAGAGTATCATGGGCCTACTTCAAAATAACTTCTTTCAACTCTGAATCTGCTGGTACACAGAGACGTCCTTTGTACCACAAAACTCCTTCTTCGTCTTCGATGAATCCGGGTACTTTGCCTGTACCGATACGACATTTGATTCCGTCAATACTAGCATTTCCTTTCTACGCCTCTTTGATCTGACTGATCAAAGTGGGTTGAAGTTCTATGCTAGCCAAAAATCCTTCACTCACTAATTCCATTCGTAAATCTTCCATCTCTTTGTGCAAACTTGGTTGCTCCTTCAAAATCATGGAGTTCAAACAACACGGCAATCTGCTAAGGGCATCTGCTACCACATTGGCTTTACCGGGGTGATAGTGAATGTCCAGATCATAGTCCTTGATTAGCTCAATCCATCTTCTCTGCCTAATATTCAACTCTTTCTGAGTGAATATATACTTCAGGCTCTTGTGATCCAAATAAATCTCACAATGGTTTCCCATGAGATAATGCCTCCATGTCGTCAGGACTAGAACTACGGCTGCGAGTTCAAGGTCATGGGTTGGATAATTTTGTTCATGCTGCTTCAGTTGCCGGGATAGATAAGATATAACTTTGACTTCTTGCATTAGCACACATCCGAGAATGATCTTGGATGCGTAACAATACACATCAAAGGGCTTCATGATATCCGGCATGATCAAGATTGGGGCTGAAATCAATTTCCTCTTGAGTTCTTGAAAACTTGCTTCACATTTGTCAGTCCATTCAAACTTCTTGTCCTTCTTCAACAATTGGGTCATGGGTCTTGCAATACTTGAAAATCCTTATACAAACTTGCGGTAGTATCCCGCTAATCCAAGAAACGCACGAACATGGGTTTGAGTGGTTGGAGCTTGCCAATCTTCGACATCCTTCACCTTCGTAGGTTCAACGGCAATTCCTCCGGCCGATATAATATGTCCGAGGAATCCTACCTACTGTAACCAGAATTCACATTTGCTAAACTTGGCTTATAGCTGATGCTTTTTAAGGGTTCCAAGAATGGTCCTTAAGTGTAGCTCATGTTCTTCTTCTGATTTGGAATAAATCAGAATGTCATCGATAAAAACAACGACAAACTTATCCAGGAAGTCCATAAAAATCTTATTCATGAGGTTTATGAAATAAGTGGGTGCATTGGTTAATCCAAAATACATGACAATATACTCATATAATCCATATCGGGTGGTAAAGGCAGTCTTTGGTATATCCTCTGCGCGAATCTTGATTTGATGATAGCCAGTTCTTAGATCAATCTTAGAAAACACTTTGGCACCAGTCAACTGGTCAAGCAGGTCTTCTATCTTTGGCAACGGGTACTTGTTCTTAATAGTGACATCATTCAACTTATGATAATCCGTACATAAACGGTTACCTCCATCTTTCTTGTCCACAAACAAGACAGGGGATCTCCATGGTGACGCACTTTGTTGAATTAATCCAATTTTCATCATAGCATCCAGTTGCTTCTTCAGTTCCACTAGTTCAGATGGGTTCATACTATATGGTCTCTGGGCTATGGGTTCGGTTCTAGGGATTAGTTCAATGATAAACTCGATATCCCGATCTGGGGGCATACCAGGCAAACTAGTTAGAAATACATCGGGGTATTCACAGACTATCCGGACTTGGTCAATGGTTGGCTGGGATATACTCTGGTTGCACTTGAATTGATGGGGCAAGGTTTCAGATATATGCTCGACTTATATTCCGGCTGTACTGGTCATGGTTATGCCTTTCTTGGCACAGTCAATTAATCCTTTGTGTTTGGACATCCAATCCATTCCTAGTACTACTTCCAAACCTTTAGTTCCGAGTACTATTAGATTAGCATAAAAATCTATGCCATGGATTCGGATAGGGACGGCTTTGCAAATTTTCCTAGCTTTGGTGGTCGAACCAGGTATTTGAACAATCATAACATGCTTCAATTTGGTTGGTTGAATCTTACTAGTGCATGCAAATCCTTCAGCAACAAATGAGTGCGATGCTCCAGAATCAAACAACACTCTTGCTAGTACTGATTTAACATAAAACATACCCAGCACGACATCTGGCGCTTCTTGGGCTTCTTCAGCGTGCATGAGAAAGAGATGGCCGTTGCGGTTGAGCGAATTCCCCGAGGCAAACCTTCTTCCAGGCTGAACACGACGTTGCTGCTGAGCTGGGGCATTTGCATTGGGGCTGCGGCAATCTTCTTGGGGCACTCAATGGAATAGTGACCCTTTGCTGCAACAGGCATAACATTGCTTCCAGTCCTTGGGGCAGTGTTGGTGTTGGTGGCAACATTGTTGTTGTTGAACTTGGGTGGTGCACGGTTGAAATTGCTGGAGTTGCCGGGGTTGTTGTGGTTTCCTCCGGCCCTTGGGTTTCCACGGTTGGGATACGTGTGACGGTTCATCGCGGGTCTATTTTTTCTTGGAGAAAATCCTGGAGATGGGTTGGGGCGATACTTTGGTGTATGTTGGGTTCCTGGTTGATGCATCATGTGACTCTTGCGGTTCTAATTAGCTTGGTTGATCTTTCCTTCCATCTGAATGGCAAAGTCAACTAAGGCTTCAATATCTGCGAAGGGGATATTGACTAACACTGTCTGCATCTCATCGTGGAGACCATTCATGAATCTCTCTCTTTCTTCTTGGCTTCAGTGTCGATCTCATCTAGTGCATACCTAGCCAATGACAAGATTTTGTCACGGTATTCCACTACTATCATCCTCCCTTGCTTCTGTTACCTGAATTCATCTCTCATCCTCTTGATCAAACCCGGTGGCACATGGGTTCTGCTGAACTTGACTTTGAACTCCTCCCAAGTCATCAGCTGACCTCCTGTGTCACGACCCGGGATCAGGGCTAGACAAATACCAGATCCTCATCTGATATAAATCTAACCTAAATTCCGAAACACGCAAGGAAGATCGGTATCATTACAGAACATACAAACCATACATAAATAAGGTAAACTCTTAAGAAAGTTACCAACTAGTCATACAAGACAGGGGTCACATACCCATCATTACATCAAACAATGGAAGCAAACAAGTTGTTCTAAACAAAAAACTTAGCAAAGGGCCTAAGAGGCCATAACAAAAGTAGCGACCCTTCCATAGATCCTAGGCTGCTGCCCGGGAACCCCAATTACTCATCGACTTCGACGTAGAAACCACCTTCAGTTGAAGTAGCGTCATCTGTAGAAAACATCAACGAAGCAAAGGCTGAGTACAGGGTGTACTCCGCAAGACTTATGGCTAGTGGAGTTGTTTTGCATAAAGCCATCTTTTGTTTTCAAAACAAGAGGGAGAAGAAACTCGTCTAGTCAGATCATTTTCAAAAGGGGATAAGAAGACTTCAACTCTAGATCTTAAATTCATCCTTGATATCCACCAAGCATCATCATCAACTGAACCACTCTCCCCGGACTACCCCCTCAACAACCCCGAGGAAGTATTCCGGATCTCACTTTAGTTGACAAGTTTTAACATTCGGTTATAGTTCTCTATGATCTTCACGTCCGTTCCCAAGTCGTCCATAACCGTGGACACAGCTTTTCAAAAAGATTAATAACCCCGCAGGGGTGCACAACATTACCCACACGTACCAATCGATTCTTAATGCCAAATTATTAGCCCTCTTCCTTGGAAGGCCGATAGAGAGTGGTTGACCACGACCTTTACCTTGCTTTCGCCGAGACCATGAGTCACGCACTAGGGAGATGCCACCATAACGGGTCAAGTCCCGAAGCCGGTCCCTAATGATGTGCGTAGGGTTCAAGATTACGGATGTCGGGCATCTCTTGTTCCCGACCACGCTTACCTACCTGTTATGAATGCACCTCCTTCACCTCCATTCAAGAACAACCAAGATGCGTATGTCGAATGGAAAGCCCAAACTATGTGACTCATGGAATCTACTAGGCAAGTTAGTTGGTCGAGGGGGTTTCCAGGCCCCCGTGTGGTTGTACGCTCGTCTTGGTTCAAGAGGCAAGAACATCGGGTCCTAGGGTTGGCAAGTATGGGACTATAAAAACCACAACCCACGTGGCCTCCCATACAAGCCTGAGCATGTTCATCATCCATCTCTGGTCACATCGTCACATCCTACCATACTAGAATCATTCGCATATCCGGTGCATCACCTGAATGATCAACATTTGACCACTAATCATGGCTAAGCTTGACCAAATTGTGGCACTAGTGACGCTCATAAGCCAAACCCTAGTTATGCTAGGAGCGATGGATCAGGTAATATAGGTCACAAAGGGAAACATGCATCAGATAGGATTACTCTAACTACTGATAAAAGACTGTTGAACCGAATGCATATGTCAAGAATTAAATACTTTGTAAACATAGGATTCATATGTATGAGTGGTGCTTCGCTTGCCTTGTCCGTTGTTGGACTGGTACCGCTCTTCGGTGGCGTTGACTTCAGCTTCGGGTTTGGTTCCTATTCGCGAAAACCAATCACCGGAAAAGAGAAAGCAACACTCAACACATGGCATGTGCAATGCTCATACAATATGGATGATATGACAAGTTAAACGGTGTTGAATTGAACCCTAAAACATGCTTGATCACTTTAAAGGGGGTTCCGAAAGTCCAAACCCTAAAACAGGGGGATCATCGGAATCACCTATGGGGTTCAATTAGTTCTTCTAATTAGACTTGATATCAAAGTTGATTAACAATGAATGATTATAGATTAGTTGGATAGGTTTCATTTTTCTGAACATTTTGGTATATTATTTGTATATTTCTGATTTAAAATGAATTAGTTATGAATTTCCCAAATTTTAATTCATTTTAGACATTTTTGGAATATTTAAATTAATTTCCAAACTTGGGCCCACATGTTAGACTTTTATTCATTTCAGAAAATATTTATAGAAATGATTAAAATCCTGACAAGTATGGCCCACCTGTCATATATTTTCTATTTACAGAAATAATTACAGAAAACATTAAAAGAAATAAAAAGAAATATGACCCACCGCCACCTCCGCCTTCGTCGCCCCCTAGCAGCCATCATGGCGGAGGAGGCCCGCATCATCCACGCAGCCCTTCCGTGGCGGCAAGAACAAAAAGAGAAAGCCCGGAGCCATACGACGCACGTTCACGCATGGACAAGATTCACGAGGCCCGGGAAGGACAATACCTAGGACCATGTTGCTTTGGACCTGTAATACGGACCACAAGTTAACCCAAGGGTTTCCGGATTGACAAGACCATCAAGCCCTATGACGGCACCGCCAAACCAGCTACGTGGTTGCAGGATTACGGCAACGCGGTGGAGATCGCCGGGGGTAACCCCAACGTCGCCGTCAAATACCTTCCACTGATGCTAGCGGGCACGGCCCGACAATGGATTGATGACTTGCCGGAGAAGTCCATCTGCAACTGGTTGGACATGTAAGAAGCGTTCACAAATAACTTTGAGGGTACGTATAAGCGTCCCTGCACTGTTGGCGATCTACATCGGTGCGTGCAGGAGAAAGACGAGCCATCTCGCGCCTACCTCTCTCGCTGGCTGGATATGAAGAATTCCTGCACAGGAGTGCATGCTCAAACCGCCATGGACGCCTTCATAGATGGGTTGGAGAAAGGTATGTTGCTCCGACATAAGTTGAAGCGCTTGTTGGATAATCACTGACTAGATCTCAACCAGATGATCCAGCTGGCAAGTGAGTTCGCGGCTGCCGACGACGATGCTCGCGGCTCCCTGCCGGCAATGGACGTTCCAACTCAAGCTAGGCGGAACATCAACACAAAGCAAAAGAGCCCGCTAGAAGAAAAGCAAACCTCCTACATGGTCACCATGACATTTGCAGGACGAGGTGATGGCGGACAGCGTGGCTGAGGACAGGTGGCTGGTCGTGGGCAGCATCACGGTAGTGAAACTACCCCAGCAGCACTTCGCGTTTCCCAAACATACGAGGAGTACCGTGATATGCCATGACTTGTACACCTCGACCCCAACGGCAAAGCCACTCACACCAATCGCCATTGCAAGTTTGTCAACAATCTCAAGGAGGACCCGGAGTCCGGCTACAAGCAAAGTCAGAAGAATAGACCGCGAGGCAACGACAAGGGGAAGAAGAAGGATGAGGAGGCCAAGGATTCCAGTGACATGGATGAGCATGTTGACCCCAAGCATGCCGCCAAGAGCGACGGGAAGGGCAAGAAACCCTTTGATAAGAAGGCCCCCGTCTACCACACTTTCCTTGGCACCACAACTGTCCGACAATAGAAAACCTCGCTAAGCATACTGATGGCCACTCTACCCCCAGTCCCCTAGTACCTGCTTTGGTCGGAGATTCCAATCACTAGGGACATGAAGGATCACCCAGACCTCATCCCTATGGAGAACCAGTACGCCATGGTCATCAACCCCCTGATTGACAGCAATGAGTTCACCAAATGTATGGTGGATAGTGAAAGCAGCATCAACATCATGTACCTAGATACGCTGCACAAGATGAACTTGACGGAGGCCAACCTAAGGCGGACCAGCATCGTGTTCCATGGCGTAGTTCCTAGCCGGGAGGCTCGGTCCCTTGGGTGCATCACGCTTCAGGTCGCTTTAGGCGATGTTAATAATTATCGCCAAGAACGCATGACCTTCGAGGTGGTCCCCTTCAAAAGCATGTACCATGTCATCTTAGGACGCGACATATTCCACACCTTCATGGCCAAGCCATGCTTCGTCTACAACAAGCTCAAGATACCCGGACCAAACAATATCATCACCGTATCCGGAAGTTTTACCAAGGCAAGGGACTACGAGATTGGAGAAGCAGCCTTTGCAGAAGCTGTCCTCTACAGTGAAGAATTCAAGGAGATCCATAGCAAGGTCGATGCCACGGAGATGTCGGCGTCGAAGAAGCAGATTTATGACTCCGCCCTAGCTTTCAAGGCCGCCATCGAAACCAAGACGGTAGAACTTTTGGTAGGCGATGCCTCCAAGACCACCACCATTGGGACGAACCTGGATCCCAAATAGGAAAGCGCGCTCGTCGAGTTCCTCCATGATAATAGGGACATCTTTTCTTGGCAACCTGCAGACATGAAAGGTGTACCTAGGGAACTTGCCGAGCACAGCTTGAATATTGATCCAAAATGCAAACCGGTGAAACATCTCTACGACTCTTCAGAGACGAGAAGAGATAGCTAGGTTACTTAAGGCTAGTTTTATATCCGAGAAGTCCTTCACACCCGATGGGTGGCCAATCCTATACTTGTAGCCAAAAAGGGAACCAAAGAATTAAGAATTTGTGTTTATTACACCGGCTTGAACAAAGCATGTCCCAAAGATCCGTTTTCTTTGCCTCGCATTGACCAAATCGTTGACTCGACGGCTAGCTCGGAACTTTTGTGGTTTCTCGATGCATACTCAGGATACCACCAGATAAAGATGAGGAAGTCGGACCAATTGGCCACCTCGTTCACCACACCTTACAGCACATTTTGCTATGTCACGATGCACTTTTGGGTGAAAAACGCAGGTGCTACGTACCAGCGGACCATGCAACGTTGCCTCCACGATCTAATTGGTCGGAACGTTCACGCCTATATGGACGACATAGCGGTAATGTCTAAAAAGTCAAATGACTTAATCTCTGACTTAAAAGAAACCTTTGATAATCTCCGGAAATACAACATGATTCTTAACCCAAAGAAGTGCGTCTTCGGGGTTCCACCCGGCAAATTGTTGGGGTTCATCGTTTCCCAGCGTGGAATCGAGGTCAACCCGGAGAAAATCAAGGCCATCCTAAACATAAACCATCTGACATGCCTGAAGGACATACAACGGCTCACATGCTGCATTGCAACAGTAAGCCGGTTCGTCAGCCGACTTGGAGAGAAGACTCTGCCCCTATACAAGTTGTTGAAGAAGGCAGACAAATTTACCTAGACGAACAAAGAAGATGTAGCATTGAAGTAGCTAAAGGAGATACTCTCTTCGGCGCCTATCCTTGTAACACCCGAGCCTATGGAGCCTATGTTAATTTACATGGCGGACACTAACCGGGTGTTGCCTGTCGAAACTCACCGGCGGGCAGCGACGAGCAACACGAAGAGCCGGGAAGCTCCCAGAGCGGCTGGTGGGCCCTGGTCCCTCGGTCGACGGCCCGCAAATCTTCCGCACGACGTCTGTCTTGGTTCGAGATGCCACCTGACCTATACCTGGTCGAAGGTGATGGATTGTTCGATTGGTTTCCTGCACGGTAAACAAGTATACGTAAAATTCGAGCCGTGATCGGCTCCTGTTTCCTCAGTAAATCGGCTTCGAGCCGATTACCCCATGGCTTTGCATTGGATCTTATGATGACATGGGGTTTTGCTTAATTACTACAAGCTAAATCGATCTACGATAGTTTGGTGTTTTCACCACGCAACCGAACGTCCCCACGTAGTTGAGCCTAATAGATACGAAAAGTAGTAGAAAACCGATCCTAGAGAAGGCCTAAAACCAACATAACGTCAATTCCGGAACATCCCTCTAAGATCAATAAACCGTACCTTACGACACGGATCGTTCAACCCGTTTGTGAGGCCAAACCACGTAGATATTAAACTAAACCTTGATGAACAAGGCACAACTATAACAGATCAAATCGACTTAAGCAGGAATCAAGCAAGATGCCACCTTTACACCCGGGAGAAGGTGCAAAGACGGCGAGATAGCTAGAGGCAGCATAAATAAGCAATCATAGTAAAAGTACCGATGCTAGCTCTAACAAATCTGTGGTAAAGGTGTCACTCGCCATCAACAAGGCTTCAGTACGAGTAACACCGGATAACGCATAAGTAAATACTGCCTAGATCGCAAGATGCGATCTAGGCAGCATGGCACTTACCCGAGAAAAACCCTAGAAACAAGGGGTGGCGATGCGCCGAGATTGTGTTGGTTGTGAACGTGATTGTCCTCCTTTTCTCAATAACCCTAGGTACATATTTATAGTCCGGAGACTCTCTACTTTTGGAATAACTCTACAACTCTATCTTTATCTAAACATAAACGGAACCTAAACAAATACGAATCCTACTAAGATACAAGATACACGGGCAATTCAGCCCAAATCTTCGCACTAGGCCGATCCAACAACACGTTGAATATATGTATCTTCTAAGCCCATCTTGATCACGGCCCATCCCCTTCATAGGCCAGAATATGGCGATAACACATGCCCCCCTGGTTTTGGCAATGATAATTCCAAAACCACTCTGTGTGTTTTTTCCTCTCCTGGGTTTTCCTCCCCCCTTTTTTTTCTATCGGGTTACGCGTACGTCAGAACGCGTGGCAAAACAGGATCGTCACGCCACCCCTTCATCATGATGCCCTGTCTTCTCAACTCCTCCGCAGTGCATGATTTGACGATTTTGGCAGCGCAATCTGGGAAACTGCTATGGCATTGAACCGTTTCTTCACTATTCCTCTTTATTTAAATCCGCCTGAACAGTTCACAGTCCCCATCTTCCTCCCGTAGCCAGAAAACCCTCTTTCTCCACCGGAAAAAACCCTCTTTCTCGCCATGGCCTCCTCTGCTTCCTCCGATCTCTCCTCCCACGCCTCCAATAGCCTCAGTGACCGCGAGCCAACTCCAGAGCACCCGCCGACAGCGGCGTACAACACTCTCGCCCCACAATGGTGGGACGAGAAGGGTTGGGACTTTGCCGTCTGGTCAGAGGACGATGCGTCCCTGACAGACGGCGAAGAGAACCTTCAGTTCCTCGCCGACGGGGAGCTGGAGGCGGACAGCAGCGACGACGCCATGTCCTGGGATGGCGTCGACTCCTCTGAAGAAGAGGAAGAAGAAGAGGAGGAGGAGGACCCCTCCTCCGAGGAGTACCAGCCGGTGAGGTACTTCCGTGCCGGGTCAGAAGACGACGACGACGAAGACGAGAACGAGGAGGCCCCTACCGGCTTCCTCAGTAGCAGCAGCGAAGACGACGCTGGTAGCAGCGCCGAAGACAGCGAGGAAGACGGCGGCGGCAGCAGCGACGACGACCTCGGCTTCGATTAGGATTTAGTAGTAATGGCCGTAGCAGTAGCAGGCCCCTTTTGTAATCGATCATCCTGTAAGCAATGATCTTTTGAATGAATGAAACGCTGTTTCCCAAATGTTGCTTCCGTTTGCTTCAATTTTGCCGATGACCGAAACAAGTCGATGTTCCATAAGCCGATGACACTGTATCATGTTGCACGCATATAGTCAAACAAGTTAAATTGCACAAAGCCGATGACCACCCATCGGCTCCTTCTGAAAAACGTTTGACAGGGTCAACCTTCAGTTGAATCACAACGGCCATTTCTTGGTCTGAAACGGTAACCTGCAATCCCTTTTCAAAATAGGCGACCTGTGTCCTTCTTTTTTTTTAAAGCAGGCGATCCAAACCTCCATTGCCCATCGAAAATGTGCCTGAGCGAACAACTATCGACCAGCCAGATGATGATGACGGCTGAAATAATCGAGTTCGCGGCGACGCTCCATGCCCTCAAGGCATTTCCTTAGTAGCTTGTTGTTTTTTTTATTCGCCGATTTTCAACGTCGGCCCCATATTTTACTGCCAATCGACTTAGCCGATCTCACGTATCGGCCCTCAAGTTTTATTGTCCCATATCCCACATGCTTGGAAAATACTTCTTGAGATGTCGCCATTGATCACATCGAAATTTCTCACCGTCCAACCGCTCAAGCTCAGACGCATTCCCTCTTAAAACTTGGTCGACCTTGTACGGCCCATGCCAATTTGGAGACCATTTACCATATGTTGCGTCCTTAGTACCCAAGGGCAACACAGACTTCCCATACCAGATCTCCAACGTGGAACTCCTTTGGCTTCACCTTCTTGTTGTAGGCACGAGCTACTTTCGCCTTGTTCTCTTTTATTTTCTCAAGCGACCACAGCCTAAGCTCACACATCTTCCACGCTGTCACTCATCAAAGTTGCATATTCTTCAGCCGTTAGCTCATTCTGAAAAGTAACACGTCTCGATCCAGCCGTAATTTCCCAAGGCAATACGGCTTCTTGCCCATAGACCAGATGGTACGGAGAGGTTTTGATCGCCCCATGGCACGACATGCGATAAGCCCATAACGCCTCTGATAAAACCTCATGCCAACGCCTAGGGTGCTCATCGATTTTCCTCTTGATCAGCTTGATAAGACTCTGGTTGGACGCCTCAGCTTGCCCATTTGCTTGAGCGTAGTACGGAGATGACCGTATCAGTTTAATCCCTGTGTCCTCACAGAACTTTCTGAACTCGTGAGAAACAAAAACCGAACCTCCATCGGTTGTGATAGTCTGGGGAATCCCAAACCTATGAATGACGTGCTCTTTCACGAAATTGATGACATCTTTTGAACTTACTGACTTCATAGGGACGGCTTCCACCCACTTGGTAAAATAATCTGTGATGGCCAAGATCCACATGTGGCCCTTGCTTGACGGAGGATTGATCTTGCCGATCATGTCCATGCCCCAACCTCGGAATGGCCAAGGCTTGATGATGGGATTCATTGTCGATGCGGTACCATCCGGATTTTTCCAAAAATCGACATGCTTGACACCCTTTGTAGTACTTAAAACAGTCCTCGAGCATGGTAGGCCAATAAAACCCTGATCTCTGATCAACCACTTCATCTTATGAGCCGATCGGTGAGTCCCACAGCGCCGTGTACCTCGTAGGAGCTGATTGGCCTCGGTGTCCCTGCACTTGAGCAATAGCTCTTCCAGAGTCTGTAAACATGTCATCCCCAATAAGCACGTACTTCATGGCTTTGTACCTTATCTTTAGGTGCCCCGGCGAATCTTTCAAGTAATTGAAGATATCGGCTCTCGATCGTCTGCTTCTAGGAACTGCACGACATCGGCTCCTTCTACCATATCCTTGTACCACAAGCTATCTCGGCAAGATCGCTCGCCTCGTGATTCTGCGTGGGATCCAAGTGAAGTTGATGTACCGGAATTGCGTCATCAGCTCAAAGGCAGCCATAATGGGAAGAGGGACTCGCCCGCACTTGTAGTCCTCCGTGAGCTTGGAAATCACCAACTTGAGTCTCCAAAATTTCCACTGCTCCGCCCGGCCGAGGAGTAACTCCATCCCCTTGCGTATTGCCTCGTACTCGGCTACATTGTTAGTGGGAGAGGTAGACAATCTGATGGAGAAGGAAAATGTTGCCCCCCGGGGCGACACGAGAAAAATGCCGATGCCGCAGCCACCGTCACAAACTGATCCGTCGAAAAACATAGCCCATGCTTTTATGGACAGTGCCGCTATGTTAGTGTTGATCCTCTCGGCAATAAGATCAGCCAGCGCCTGTCCCTTAACAGCTTTCGCAGGCTGATACCGGATGTCAAACTCTGATAATGCAAACATCCATTTGCCCAATCGGCCTTTTAACATAGGAGCCGATAGCATGTGCTTTATGACGTCCGATTTGCATATGATGATGACCTCTGCTGATAGCAAAATGTGGCGCAGCTTGGTGCATGTAAAAAACAAACAGAGGCACAACTTGTCGATATCTGGATACCGTCAAGGCGTCCAAAGATCCTTCCGCTTATGTAGAATACGACTCGCTCTAGCCCATCATGCACTTGTACCACCACCGAGGCGATGGACGTGTACCATCGACAAGTAAATGTAGAACGGTTTGTCCGGGGTGGAACTAACATCTGGCGGCTTTGTCGATATTCTTTGATCTCGTCAAGGCCCGTTGTTGTTCGCCCCCGGAATTCCTCGTCGACTTTAATTTTCACGAGCCCCATGAACGGCTCTATCCTTCCCGATGTGTTAGAGATGAATCGTCTGACGAAGTTGATCTTGCCAATGAGAGACTGTAGCTCTTTCTTTGTAGTGGGTGGCTTCATCGTTCGTACTGCCTCCTGACTCTTCAGGCCGATCTCAATTCCGCGTTCATGGACCAAAAAACCCAAGAACTGACCGTCCGTCACTCCGAAGGCACACTTCTTTGGATTCATCCTCAGGCCAAACTTTCTTGTTCGGTCCAGACGTTGCAGATCGCCCAAGTGCCCTTGCGCCGAAGCGACTTGACCACCACGCCATCGATGTAGATTTCCACCGGTTGCCGATCGATCGTGGAAGATATAATTCATGGCCCTTTGATACATGGCGCGCATTTTCAGTCCAAACGTCATGACTACATATTCAAATAACCCCACGGACCTGGGACTCAATGCGCCTTGTGTATGTCTTCCGGAGCCATGAAGATCTGGTTGTACCCGCATTGCCGTCCATGAAGCTCAAAATTTTATGACCAGTTCTGCATTGATCAATGTTTCGCCACCGCATCGGATATTCATCCTTTGGGGTAGCTCGTTGAGATCTCGAAAATCTATAGCAACACGCCATTGGCGCCTTCTTCTCTACAGCACGATGCTAGAAATCCATTCGGCATACCGCATGGTCCGATCAACTTGGTCACAAGATTTTCTCGACCTCTTTCTTGACTTCTTCCAAAATTTCGCCTTCATTTGTCGTGCTCGCTGTTGAAATGGCGAAATCCTTTTTGAGGGAGCCGATGCTCGATGATGCTCCTGTCCAACCCAGGCATCTCTGTAGTCCCATGCGAAGCAGTCTGGATATTGTTTCAACAGGGCTATCATCGGTTCCCGCAGACTTGGTTCTAACTTTCTGCTGATAAATGTTGGTCGTGGCTTATCCCCAGGACCAATGTCGATCTCTTCTAGCTCATCAGCTGATGTAAACCCATACCCTAGCTTTCCGTCACCTGTCAAATCGACGCTAAACACAGGGCAAACGATGGGTGAGGACAACAAGAATAATTTGGGCCGATCGCCTGAATCGGCCCCCTTCTTGCTTGCATCTGTCAAGAACGGTTTACACCTTATTATTTTACAGTGGCAGAGTATCCCTCTGCTACGACTACATGAACTGCTTGTCGTATGATCGCTGCTTTTTATTTTTTGTGGCCGATCGCAGGGATCGGCCGTACCACGGATGATCGTGGGCTTTTCTACTCTGTAAGGCCAGTGGATAAGACCAGCCTCACCCCGTTTTTGTAGCTTCAATACGTTCGCAGCCGTCTAGATTGATTCCTGAGATCGGCTCTTGGTCTTCAGCTTCCCAAATGTTCATGCCAGCAGTGGAAACCTCGATAGAATCGTCTGCATGGACGACCTCCACTTCATCCCCGTCCCACTGTATTAGGCACTGGTGCATCGTGGATGGAATGCAGCAGTTAGCGTGGATCCAATCCCTTCCTAGCAAGACGGCGTAGGTACTTTTGCTGTTCACGAAAAATGACGTGGGTATGGTTTTCGCCCACGCCGATCCACGCTCGTAACGCCTTGCGTTCAAGACCGGCCGTTGAAGTCGCTTAACGTGACGTTGGTTTTGATCAGGTCCGCAGAGCGCCCCAAACGCCGTAGCATGGAGTATGGCATGATATTGATCGCCTCGGTGTCCACCAACATCTTGCTGACGGGTTGTCCATTGATGTAGCCCCGCAGGTACAGAGCTTTCAGATGTTTGTAACCCTTCTCACGTGGCTTCTCAAAGATAACCGGTCGTGGGCCGCAGTCAAGTTGTGCCACGAGTAACTCATCGGTTCTTGGCGCGCAGAATTCTGACGGGAGCACGAACACCATGTTTGTGCCAGCCGATGCCTGTGCATCGGCTTTTATTGGCTTGGGGCGCCACTCTTTCCTTGTCGTGCGGCCCTCCGCCTCCGTAGTCTGCCTTACTTTGCCGGCCAGATCAGGCCGTGCTTTCTTTAGCGTGGAGATACTGCGCTTCAGCTTCTTCTAAGTTACGCAGCCGCTGTACTCTACGCTTCTGGGTGTGTCTGAGTCCATCGGGGCACCACCTTGGACGGTGAAACCTGTCTTCTTCTTTGTCATCCCTGGGCCTCTCAAGGCCCTTCGCTCGAGCGGACTCCTTAGGACGGCTCTGAGGTTGGAGAGGTCCTAGACGTTCGAACACTGATACTGGCCTCGTGCCCTTCTTTTGTTGTCCACATTCTGGGCAGTTGTCGGCTGTAGGCAATCGGTTCATTCCCACGTCCCAGCAATGCTTGAAAAAGGGGCAATCCCAATGTTTGTCTGCGCCTTCCTTCTCTTTCGACGGTCCCCTAGCAAGGTGCTCATATCTTCCGTCGTCTCTGTCGTGCTGGCGACGTTGGTCATACTGGCGCTCATACTTATTAAGGAGATGCGTGGAATGTGGCTTCTGGTATCGCACTCTCCTCACTTGTTCCTCTGTTAAGTATCGCCTGTTATCGTGGCTGGGCCGGTCGCGTGGACCAGCCTTCTCTCTTTCTTTGCCCCGAGAGTGATCGCCTCCTACCTTGTACGTGTCATGGTGGTACCCAGACCCAGCCATGTTGACACCGAACGAAAAGTCCAGTTGACGTCTCGCGGAGCGACTGAGTTCTATCATGTTGACACCGGGGAACGGGTTCGTGTCCACTTTCATGGCGAACTGGCCGAGGATCAGACGGCCTTGCTCTATAGCCATCTGGATTTGGCGAAGCTCCTTGCACTCACAGGGGTGAGTGAACGAATGATGCCACTTGCGATGGTCTCCTGCTCATCTCCTAGCCGTAGGGATTTTGTGGCCTTCGGCAACCTCACCGCTTCTCCTTCAAAGAGATCGAATATCTGCTCAGCTTTGCCCACATCAAGTCGAACCATCTCGCAAGCCCTTGCTGTTTCACCCATTTACAGCCACAGTGATCCCCCGAGCCCATTCAGCCACGGCCACCTCCTCGGTCTGCGTAGGATCTTCCTCTTCTGCATCGACCGTGCTTATCGGACGTCTGAATTTGTCTTGGTACAACTCGGTGGCGCTGCTCATACATCGCCGGTTCGAGCCATGCGCCAATGAGTTGTATTCTACCGAAGGCCACGTCCTTGATGGGTGCCGAGAGGCCCGACATCGCCAGCTCGATTGCTTCCTTCTCGGTTAAACGAGCCGAGTAACATCTGTTCTTGATGGTCCCGGTTACCGGATGTATTCGCTACGCTTTCCCCGCTTCGCCGATTTGCGCCAGTCCGCAATGCCAGCCTCGGTAGCCTCCGAATGGTATTGGATGTGGAACTGTTCTTCTAGTTGCTTCCAGTGCACGAATTGAATCAGGTGGCGAGGTGTACCACCCAAAGGCTGGTCTGTTAGAGATTGTGCAAAAAATCTTACGCCAAGATTTGATCCGATGTCGAAATCATACCTAGCTGTGCTGTATCGGCTACGTGCTCGATCGAGCTTGACCCCTCGACCACCGAACCTTGAGAACTCGGGAGCTTATATTTGGGCGGTAGTGGAATCAGGTCAAACTCGTTGGGGTACGGCTTTGAGTAGCCGACAGCGCCTTTTCGCACGGCGAATCGATCTCTCAAGATGGCGTGATTTGGTCCACTGCTTGAGCTGCAGGGCTAGACTCTCATGGCTTGTTCGGTGGCATACTTGGCTAGCCACGCTTGTTAGCGTCCATCCTGCATATCGTTGCTCTGTGAACGCCTGCTCTCAAGATCCTGCAGAGGAACCCCGCCGGACACTCCTGCGTTGCGATCTGGTGCGCCAAGTTGTTGCAGTCCGGCACGTAGGCACATATGTACCCATGCGGGATCTCCTTGGGTGGCTCGAACAGGAATTGGCAATCCCCTGGATCGCCTCCGGCCTTGTAGACAATGTATGCCGGCGATCCTGGCGGCTCTGGAGCCGCGAGTGTGAATGGCAGTTGCGGCCTGGTGTGGAGCGGTCTTTCTCCTTGGTGGGTTCCTAAAGTGGGGCCCGACGGAGAGTACTGATGTTTCATGATTTCCTGGACCACGCGACCCGCTCGAAAGCGTTCACCAGGCTCTCAGAGTGGCGGTGTAGAGAATGAGCCACCATGTAGTTGACCTCCTGTCGTAGAGCCCTGGAGCGTTCCTCCGAAGGAACAGACAGATCCACTTCATCGAGAGCACCCTCGGGGGAGAATCCCTTCCACCTGATGCCACGCGTACGGGTCCTCTCGAAAGAGCCGATGAGGTCGGCTTCGAAGAGCTCTTTGATCTCGTCATACTTCGCTTTGTGCTCAGCAGGAAGCTCGTCGTACGTGACCGGCCTGTTCTCCATCGCAGCGTCGGACATTGATGTAGACGTTGTTGAAGGTCCCACCGGGCGTGCCAGAATGTGTTGCCTGTCGAAACTCACCGGCGGGCAGCGACGAGCAACACGAAGAGCCGGGAAGCTCCCAGAGCGGCTGGTGGGCCCTGGTCCCTCGGTCGACGGCCCGCAAATCTTCCGGCACGCACGCGTCCTGTCTTGGTTCGAGATACACCTGACCTATACCTGGTCAGGAAGGTGATGGATTGTTCCGATTGGTTTCCTGCACGGTAAACAAGTATACGTAAAATTCGAGCCGTGATCGGCTCCCAGGTTTCCCTGTAAATCGGCTTTCAGAGCCGATTACCCCCATGGCTTTGCATTGGATCTTATGATGACATGGGGTTTTGCTTAATTACTACAAGCTAAATCGATCTACGATAGTTTGGTGTTTTCACCACGCAACGGAACGTCCCACGTAGTTGAGCCTAATAGATACGAAAAGTAGTAGAAAACCGATCCTAGAGAAGGCCTAAAACCAACATAACGTCAATTCCGGAACATCCCTCTAAGATCAATAAACCGTACCTTTACGACATCGGATCGTTCAACCCGTTTGTGAGGCCAAACCACGTAGATATTAAACTAAACCTTGATGAACAAGGCACAACTATAACAGATCAAATCGACTTAAGCAGAATCAAGCAAGATGCCACCTTTACACCGGAGAAGGTGCAAAGACGCGAGATAGCTAGAGGCAGCATAAATAAGCAATCATAGTAAAAGTACCGATGCTAGCTCTAACAAATTGTGGTAAAGGTGTCACCGCCATCAACAAGGCTTCAGACGAGTAACACCGGATAACGATAAGTAATACGCCTAGATCGCAAGATGCAATCTAGGCAGATGGCACTTACCCGAGAAAACCCTAGAAACAAGGGTATGGCGATGCCGAGATTGTTTTGTGAACGTGATTGTCCTCCTTTTCTCAATAACCCTAGGTACATATTTATAGTCCGGAGACTCTCTACTTTTGGAATAACTCTACAACTCTATCTTTATCTAAACATAAACGGAACCTAAACAAATACGAATCCTACTAAGATACAAGATACACGGGCAATTCAGCCCAAATCTTCGCACTAGGCCGATCCAACAACACGTTGAATATATGTATCTTCTAAGCCCATCTTGATCACGGCCCATCCCCTTCATAGGCCAGAATATGGCGATAACACCGGGTAATCAACATCTTTGTCGTGGTAGAGAGGAAAGAAACAGGGCATGAGTACGGAGTTCAACGACCAGTTTACTATGTAAGAGAGGTCTTGACAGAGTCCAAGCAGCGTTACCCTCACTACCAGAAGCTAGCTTATGGAGTGCTCCTTGCTTCTCAGAAGCTAAGGCACTACTTCCAGGAGCACCCTATCACAGTTGTGAGCAAAGCTCCACTGTCTGAAATCATCAACAACAGCGACGCTACAGGAAGGGTCCCGAAGTGGGGCATTGAACTTGCCACCTTCGAGATCACCTACAAGAGATGCGACGCTATCAAATCATATATCTTGGTGGACTTTATTGCAGATTGGACGGAGATGCTAGATGCTACCCCTATGCCGGAGCCAGAATACTGGGTGATGCACTTTGACGGATCAAAGCTACTCAATGGTTTGGCGGCTAGTGTAGTTCTATAGTCACCAACTGGGGAGAAGCTACACTATGTTCTATAGATCCACTTCGAGGCTATGAACAACATGGCGAAGTATGAAGCACTCATTCACGGACTACGCGTAGCCAAGGATATTGGCATCAAGTGCATAGTTTGCTGTGGAGATTCTGACTTGGTTTCCCAGCAGGTGGCTGGCACCTGGAACGCGCGGAACCCTATGACGGCGGCATATCGGGATGAAGTGGACGAGATATCTAAGAGCTTCTTGGGCTACAAAGTCAAGTATGTCCCCAGGGAGGAGAACGAGGCGGCTGATCTACTGTCAAAGCTTGGATCAGGGCGCAAACAAATTCCACCTGGCATTTTTCTGGAGCATCTACGGACGCCATCCGTGAAGGGATCAGACCCCGAGAACCCAGATAGAGTTGACTCTTTCGTTCACATAGTGACAAAGGTCCCCTAGGCTTGGACAAAACCGTTCATGGAGTATCTCGTAGACGGAACTTTGCCCATCGATGAGGTCGAAATACAGAAAATAGTACGTCGAGCAAAGGGCTATACCATAATCAATGGACAACTCTACAAAATAAGCACTACTCGTGTATACCTTAAGTGTGTTTCGCATCAAGAAGGTATTGGCATCCTTCGTGAGATCCATCTCGGAGATTGCGGGCATCATGCCGCTCCTCGATCGTTGGTCTCCAAAGCCTTCCAGCAAGGATTCTACTAGCTGACCGTGAAGGCGGACGCTGACAATATGGTTGAGACATGCATGGGAAGCCAGTATTATGCCCGACAACCCCATGTTTCAGCTGAAGAATTGCGAACAATACCAATAACTTGTCCGTTTGCAGTCTAGGGGCTAGACATGGTTAGTCCATTACAAATGGCACCATGTGGGTTTATGCATCTGCTAGTAGCAGTTGATAAACACCAAATGGATAGAAGCTAAATCCATTAGAAAGCATGATGGGGCAACTACCCTTAGGTTTGTCCGGGATCTAGTGGTGATATTTGGTCTCCCACATAGCATTATCACCGACAACGGCAGCAACTTGTCACTCGGAGAAGTGGAAGCTTATTGTTGGGAGAAGGGCATCCAACTTGACCTAGCATCTGTGGCACACCCACAGTCTAACAGCCAAGTTGAGGGAGCCAATGGACTAATTCTGCAGGGAATTAAGCCACGTCTCGAGGCACCGCTACATAGAGAAGCTGGAGCCTGGGCAGAGGAATTACCATATGTTCTTTGGAGTTTGCACACTACACCCAATAGATCTACCGGCTACACCCCTTATTTCATGGTATATGGAGCAGAAGCCATCCTGCCTTCCGACATCCTTCACGATTCACCAAGAGTTGCCGCTTACGACGAACATGATGCTGAAGAATCCAGGCGCCTAGATGTCGACCTTCTCGAGGAAGAGCTCGTATTGGCATGCCAAAGATCCGCCATCTACTAGCAGAAGCTACGCAGCTACCATAATCATCGCGTTCGGCATCACTCGTTTAAAGAGGGGGATCTGGTGCTCCGACTTAAGTAGAAGAAGTCGCACAAACTATCCCCACCATGGGAAGGACCGTTCATCATAAGCAAGGTGCTGCTCAATGGGTCTTACTACCTCGTTGACAATCGTGAACTTGAGGACAAACCAAATGAGGATCATAAGCGTAAGCGACGTGACCCGGATGATGACTACCCGAAGCTTGATCGGCCATGGAATATAGCACAACTACGTCCTTTTTACACTTAGCATATTTTTTTTCTACTGTGTACCTCTTATATGATCAATGAAATAAATCTCTCTGGTTCACTCATGTTCTTGAGTCTTTTACCTCCTTTAGTGTTCATTTTTGGATCATATAAAACCTTTATGTGCAAGATTTGCATTTGCACTTGTGAAAATTTCCGCCTATGGGCGTTAGCTTAAGTTTTCTGGTCTACACGTTCTTTATTGTTTTATGTGGATTCTGGAGTAGTGACTTTCGACACTTGTTGTCGGCGATTTTGTGCTTAGGTTTTTGACGGTGCCATTGGGCATCATCACTTGAGCGCATGGTTCCGACTACGAGTCTTTCGACTCATGAAAGGCCAAGCATAAGAACCAAAGTAATGGATAAGCCATCACTTGCTTAAAAAATATTTAGATGCTGGAACTAGTACTTGAGTAGCAGGAAATTACAACTATTGTTTTTCCGCCTTAAGTTAACATAGTAGTTTTTCCGCATACACCAATCCAGAGGAAACAAATATTACAACGTGTTTTTTCATTCCTCTAGCGCAGGAGACTTTGATGCATCATCGTCGACACCAGGAGAGCCATCCTCTTCAAAGTCCGTGGTCTTGAGGGACTCGGAGGAGCTCAGATGGTCGTCGTCAATGATCTCAAGAGGCATGAAGACGTTGTGATCAACCAACTCAGCAACCTTGGTGTCATACCCGCGAGCGATGCCCAGATAGCCTTGTGGTCAATCTTCTGGCCTTCATCGTCTACGTCAGGAAGACCCGAGGTCACTGTGTAGATGTCGGCGTTCTCGTAGTGGGCCTTTACCATTGCCGGTGACATTCTTGCACCAGCCGGGGTACATGAAGCTTTCCAGCTTATGATATGCTCAGGGGCTTGGCGCAAGATCTCCGAGTACTTCATCACAGAGTCCACCGCCTTGATGTTGATGTTGAGGGGCTTGGCAATCTCCTTAGATTGCTTGACGGCGGTGCTGATGAAGTTGTCGGCGAGAACCATCCATTCCTTTGGCAGAGGAGGCGAATTGGTCAAACCAATAGGAGCTGCATTTCCGACAAAGAAATAAGCGCATGAGTTCAATAACACAAACAGTTCAGAGTACCTGACTTACAGAGACATAAGACGGAGATCACTTACCAAAGATGCTCGCCTCCGCTTGCTAGAGTGTCTCCGCCATGGATTCTCACTCTTGCCGGAGAATCTTGTAAGCCTCAAGGTTCTGTTGATTCTGCTCATCGGCAGCTTTCTTCCGCTCATTGAGGATCGCAATTTCCTCCTTCAGGCGGTTCATCTCCGTGTTGGCGGAATCCTGCAAGACTTTCATGGATTCCTCATGCATCTTTAGAGTGTCAGTTCTCTCCTGCTTAAGGATCTTGTTCTCGTTATCCAGCAGCTCAATGTGCTTGGATTGCTCGACAATATCCTTGGCCTTGGAGATGGTTTCTGCAAGTCGGAGAAAGAACAGCACACAATGAGTAGTCGGAGAGTGATGGCACAAGACCAAGTTTGATTGCAAAATTGAAAGGAAAAACAGACTCTTGCTGATAGTGATTTGTTCCTTCAAGAAGTCAGTTTTACCCTTTTCAGTTTCCAACTCAGTGCGCATATTGTGGAACTTCTCGTTGGCGACGCCTCTTCGAGCATTCTCATTTTGTGGAAACAATTTCAAAGTTACTTAGTCTCTTGGAGCATCTAGCCGGATAAATATCCATCTAGAGGCTTGGGGGATATAGTGAGAGTTTTTAACTCGGCAAAATACTTAGTCTTTCTTTAAGCATCTAGTCGGAACTAATCCTGTTTAAACTAGAGGCTTGGGGGCTACAATATTGAAAATTACAAACAATGCGTATGCTACTCTAAAAGTCAGAAGAACTCATTCAAACTACATACTTGGGGGCTATAGTGAGAAGTTTTCTAGCTTAGTCACTCTTAGATAATTCAGATGCAAGGACCTATGGTTTTCCATCTAAATCCTCGGGGGCTATAGTGGGATACTCATATGAAATGCAAAAGGCAAGTAAAACTTACAAGTGCGATGATCTTGAGGTTGGTGGCTCTCTCGGAAAATATCTTGCTGAAGGAAAGACTATTTCCTTGCATGATATCAGCTCCTGAGAAGCTCCTCAAGGCCGCAAGTCGGAGAAGTTGGTGCTGCACCAGGAGCCAGAGTTGAGCTACTCGGCGTAAGCGCCAGGTAGACAATCTTTGGAAGCTCTGTTGATGTCCTGGGTGCAGAAGTGCCGCCTTCGGCGGACGTTTCTCCTACGACCATCGCCTTACCGCTACCGATGGCATCCTTAGCCGGAGATTCATCCATTTTGGTCATGGTGCTTTCTTGTGTCGCCTACTCGTCGACAAGGACAAGATGTGCGGTGACACCTAGATCCACCTCCATGGCAGAGGGGCCAGATACCACCTTAGCTGGAGAGCTTGTCGATGTAGCAATAGACTTGACTCTGGGAGTGGTAGGGGCGATAGCGGGAGACGCTTGGTGCAACATATCTCTGATATTTTTAGAAGCCCCCAATGTTATGGAGGACTTCTTCAAACTTAAACTGGCCTTCTTCGTGAAACGTGCAAAAGTATAAGTACAGGAATAAGACGAGCAATGGACAATGTCGGAAGATAAGAAACTTACACAATGGTGGGTGCCTTGGTGAAAGGGATGCCAGTAATCTTTCTTTTCTCCGCCTCTAGGGCGGTAGTGGACTTCTTAGAGGCTCCACCCTCTATCTTCTTCTTCTTTCTTCCGTCGGCAACATCAGAGGTGGAGCTTTTCCGCTTTCGTGCCAACGACACATCATCGTCGGACACGACGGTGACTTCCTTCATATTGGGGTCATAGATTTGGACAGCCATGCTATCCTCCTCTAGACTTTTAAGCTGTTAAGTGAAATCCCAAAGTATTAGATGAGATAGTAATGGCAAGAAGGAAAAATCTGGAGTAAATGCCATACATGGAAAATAAACAGGTACCTATAGGCACTTGCCCTTTATGAACATGTTGTAGGTGATGGCGAAGCCACTCTTTCTGTCCTTCACCTTGACGATGTCCTTGAGGCGGAGCTTGATGGAGTCACTCGAGAAGTTGTTCTCGGAGATGCGGAGGCTATCCTTCCTCTCCTTGGTATACTGGTGCATCAGCTTCGTGCGGTGCTGCAGAGGCTGGATCCGCCTGACGAACCAGCACATGGCTAGGTCCAATCCGGTCAAACCCGTCTCTACAAACCACTCGATCCGCCTTATGGCTCGGGAAGCATGGTTGTCAGAGGGAACGGTGGCCTGGGATCTCCATCTCAGCGCTTCAGTGGCGGCCCCGTCGACGAAGTCCGGGTACGTTAATTTTCGGCTAGCCAGAGGGATATCTGGGCCATAGAAGTATGTAGGCTGCCAGTTCTTGCAGGACTCGTGACCAACAATGTCGGGGAACCGCCAGCCAGGACGGATCTTGAAGCTAATTGTTCTGCAATTCCTGAGCTCATCCTTGCTAGCCCGGGCTTCCCTCTTAACAGTGAAGAAATAGATAAGCAGGTCTAACATAGGCCTAATCCCTAGGTATCCCTCGCAAAGCGCTACATAGTTGCTAAGCGCTAGGATGCTATTGGGGGAGAGGTTCTGAGGTTGAACCCAGTAATGGTTGAGGACAACAAGGAAGAAGTCGGAGATCGGGAGGGAGACGTCGCGTACCAGTTGTGCTTTTAGGTACACCTTCTCTCCGGCTTGGGGAGAAGGAGTGACTTTGCGGGCTGGCGCCGCCCACCCGACGAGCCCCTCCGTCGCGGGGAGGTAACCTTCAGTGAGCAGTTCCTTGATATCACCATCGATGATATCGGAGCCGCGCCAATCTCCCTTGTGGGAGTCACTTTCCTCCTCTAGCGATTCCAGCCCCACTGGAATATGGTCGTCGCCGGTGGTCTCCACCACCGCGGACCGTGGCACCACAACGCCCTCTGGGGCACATGGACGGAGCTTGCCGGCTTGGCCGCGCTCTTGTTCGTCGCCTCCATGAACGGAGTAGAGCTGTTGCTCGCCATTGGAGTAGAGGAGAGGTGGTTGGGAGATTGGGGGAGAAGTTAGGGTTTTTTGAGTACGCGCGGAGAGCTCGAGGAGGTGTTCACAGGAGGAAGAAGATGACACGGGGGAGAATGCGGTGAAAAAAGGAAATCTACCTCAGTTATAATTGGTAACCCCCAGCATCAAGATTCGTGCAAGTCGATCGAATGGTTGCTGCGTGGACCACCGCCGCCAACGGTTCATATCCTTCGCGCATGAAAAACATACATCATTGTGTTCTCTACATGGGTGAGTTACGAGGCATCGCTGACCTATGGTCTATGTTGCTCTAGCTGATGCGAGCAGGTGAACCATCCCATCAGAAGATTCTGGCATGGACGGATCCAGTCCGGCTACGAGAAGAGTACGATGGAAGATTCAACGTTTCTCCGACTTACAAGTTGAAGACGGAGAGGATTGCAGGGTTCTTGGGAGGACTACACGATATTGCTTGCTGATTTGCCGACATTTATTTAGATGGAGCATTCAACCTGAAGAGGCAATATGGCGCAAGATCTCGGAGTTCTCCAGGGGATACTGTTGGGGATATGTTATATGGGTATCCTCATAGCATGTCTCTAATCCGGATAACCCGGGTGGCCCACAGTTGGTAGCAAGGCCCATGGACTGCTGGGTGGCCCAGTTAGATGGATCCAGAAGGGAGGCCCATGTCGGATAAAGGAAGGCTACGGAGGAGTCACTGACGTACCCGGAGCCTTGGAGTGCAAGACACGTTAGACTAGTTCTGTATTGCGTAGGACTCTATAACCTGTCCGGCTAGGACTTTCCCTTTAACCCTAGGACTTGGCGACTATATAAGCCAGACCTATGGGAGCCTTTAGGGCACCAATTAACTCATACCGCGCACAGCGAACCAATCCCTGTAACTCGACGTATTGCCATTATAATGATTTATAGCAGGATTAGGATTACGCCACCATCGTGGGATCTAAAACTGGGTAAGCTGTGTTACCTCATACCCGTCAACCGTCCGCCTTACCCAACTTCTCTAAACACGCACTATGAGGACCCCTCCATGGCGTACTCGTCGACAATACCACGACAATAAAGTAAATGCCTCCATCCTTTCAAGGCAAAGACTACTACTAATTCCAAATCATGGGTTGGATAATTGACTTCATGTGGTTTCAGTTGTCTTGATCCGTAAGCAATTAGTTTATGATCTTGCATTAACACACAATCCAAACCTTCTTTATATGCATCACAGTATATTGTAAAGTCCTTCCCCGTTTCATGAACTGCTAAAATTGGAGCGGTAGTTAATCTAGTTTTTAACTCCTGAAAGCTTGCTTCACACTTCTTATCCCAGATGAATGGTGTATTCTTTCTTAACAATTTGGTCATTGGTCCAGCTATCTTGGAGAAACCTTAAATGAACCTCCGATAATAACCAGCCATACCCAAGAAACCTTGAATTTGTTTCACATTAGTTGGTACAGTCCACTCTAGTACTGATTGAAATTTGTATGGACTTACAGCAATCCCATCCTTAATGATCACATGAACAAGGAATTCTACCTCATCTAGCCAAAATTCACACTTCCTAAACTTAGCATAAAGCTTATGTTCTCTTAAGATCTGCAATGCTATTCTTAAATGACCAGCATGCTCTTCCTTATCCTTGGAATATATCAGAATATCATCAATAAATACCATGACAAACTTGTCCAAATACGGCATGAAGATTTTTTCATCAGATTCATGAATATTTCTGGTGCATTGGTCAAACAAAATGGTACGACAAGATACTCATGGTGTCCATACCTTGAGACAAATGTTGTCTTTGGAACATCTTCTGGTTTGATATTTATCTGGTGGTATCCTGATCTTAGGTCAATCTTGGAAAATACTCCATCTCACTTAACTTGATCAAACAGATCTTGAATTCTTGGCAATGGGTACTTATTCTTTATGGTAACATTATTGAGATTTCTATAGTCCCCACACATCCTTCTACCTCCATCTCTTTTATCTACAAAGATCACCGGAGTTCCCCATGGAGATACACTTTCTTGAATGAATCCCTTCCTGGCTAACTCATAAATTTGCTCTTTAAGTTCTTTTAATTCTTTCGGACCCATCTTGTATAATGCTTGAGAAATTGGTGATGTACCTGGAATTAGATCAATAGTGAACTCTATTTCCCGATCTAGTGGCATTCCTGGTAACTCTGCTGGAAAAACATCATGAAACTCATTTACTACAGGAATATCCTCCAACTTGACCTCCTTCATTGAATTCAACTGAAGATCCACCATGATATGACTGTTCTTATCATCTTGATAAACTATCCTTGCTCCACTTGGAGTCTTGATTGAGATAGTTTTATCCTCACAATTAATCTGAGCCTCATGTTTGGTCATCCAGTCCATACCCAGCACTACTGCAATTCCCTTCAAAGGAATCACATAAAGGTCCGCAAAGTATGTACAACCACATATCGAGATAACCTGATCTTGTTTAATGTGGCGTACAACTAAATTTCCCCTATCGTCACCACGGTCATAGGGTTTTCTAACGTTGCCCTTCTAATCCCGAATTTATCGCAGAATTCTTTAGAAATGAATGAAGTAGTTGCATCGGTATCAAAAAGAACTTTTCCGGGATTGGTAAGGATATTGAGCGTACCTATCACTGCATGCTCGGAGTTACCCACCTCCTCCAAGGTTGCACAATTTAGCTTCCCGGTAGGCTTTCCTCTTGCCATTGTTGTTCTTGACATAATTTCCTCCTCTATTGTGTTTTCCATTGTTTCCACTGGTTTGTCCCCCACCTTTAACATGCCAACCACCTTGTGGTTTGCTCAGAAAGTTTGGCTTTACATGACCCCTTTGACCACAAACATGGCAAATTATCACTGGTTTCTGGCAATCCCTACTCATATGCCCTGGAAGTTTGCAATTATGGCATATAATATTCCTTCCGGTTGGATTTGCATTTTGATTGGAATTGTTGTTTTTATAGGGTCTATTACTTGGCTTGAAATCCAAATTGGGCTTGGGTTCACTTACCTGAATCCTCTTAGTTTCTTTCTTGGCTCTCTTCCTTTCGTCTTCTTGGACATTCTTATAATCATCTTCAAAAGTGATGGTTGCATCCAATAACTGCTGAAAAGTTTGTTTATTGGCCAACCTCAACTACATCTTCATGAATGGGTTTAATCCCCACAGAAAATGCTTCTTTCTCATTTCCTCAGGGCTCACTTCATCCTCGGCATAACGAGACAATTGGCTAAAATCCCGGATGTACTTCATGACACTGGTATAACCTTGTTGAAGCTCCTCAAACTCCCTACGCTTCAACTCCATAACACTTTCAGGAACATGATACTCACGGAACCTTTGCTTGAACACTTCCCAGGTATACTCTCTTCCTGGCGGTTGCATTGCTAACTGATTTTCCCATCATGATGCTGTAGGTCCAGTCAGAAGATGAGTTGCACACCTCAACTTTTCCTCATTATTGCAACCTACAATTTTCAACTTTCTCTCAGTATCTCCTAGCCAATCTTTTGCATCCATTGGTTCTAGAGCTGATGCAAACGGTAACGGCCTTGCATTCTGGAAGTCAGAAAGACTTACTCCTCCGCCTTCAGGTGCTCTCTGGTTTCCTGCTCGCCCCAACAGCTCTTCCATGAACTTGTTTTGGTTTTCCTGCATCATTTGCATGTACTGCATAAAATTCTGCTCCATTAACGGCCTCATTGGTGGTGGTAATGTTCCCTGATTTCTACCATCTGCATCTGCCTTCTCCTTAGCCTCGCGCTCCATGTGCTGCTGTTCAGATTCGGTTTCTACAACCGATTCCATGAATCCCTAGTCCTGCAACATAAAGAGAATACTCATAATTACATCATGCACATGTGTTCCGAGCTCAATTTTACTCACAGAACTAGTCACACAATGGAAATCAAAACCCAAATAAAATACAAATATGCGTTTCACCTATTATACAATACAAACCACTTAGTAAATACAAAGTCATTACAACCTGTACCATACAGGTACTATAACAGATTAAAACACTACCTCACTTATATAGCTACATCCTGCTCTCGGATTAAAATACGCAATACCACTTACTCATAATAAGTAACCTTTGTATTTAGTAACCGCGACGCTCATCATACACGCCTAAAGTCCAACTGTGATGACGTAATGTCCGTCGCACAGTTTGTGGAACAAGTGGCCTTCCAGAAGTAACATACTTAGTATCTGAAGTATCAGGACTTGAGTCATTACTCAGCCTGAGTGCATTGACTCCATCCATCTCAGCTGAAAAGTCTTCAGAAACCTGTTCAACATTATCACCCACTTGCATCTCTTGAGCTTCATTCCTAGAGTTGTCAACAGAATACGCAGATTCTACTGCTCCCCAGGTGCTCTGTTGGGCAAGATAATTAAACACTGCATAATGTATATTTCCTGGGTTTTGAGAATGTGTTGATGATTCAAACACTCTCTCCTCAAGATCTTCTTCCTCATCCTGACTTCCTATGAATATGGTAGTTCCACTACTATCATTAGGATTGATTCTCATACCCATCCAGCTGGATTGTCCAACATCTCTGTCAGACCCATCCACTGACATTTGATTCCCTCGGGATCCCTCAGGTGATCCCACTCTCCAACCATCAGAATTCTCGATAGGAAGTTCTGACTCAGACCCTTCCTCAGAACCCTGTGGTAGAGGATACCTCATATCTAAAGTAGGATCATAGGTAGGTTCTGGTATGGGTGAATAAGGATATGGTGTAAAAGATTCGGGATCTATGGGTATATCCTTAAAGATTGATTTTGCACTACTCCTTGCTTCTTTCTCCAACTGGAATTCTAATTGTTTCCTTCTTTCTGGATCAGTTAGATCCTCTAACATATCATTTTTATCTTCAACTATAACTTGATGTGTCTTATAAAAAGACGCAACAAGTGTTCGATATCGATCCATAAACTTGGAAGCTAACTTAGGATGCTTCTTTACCAAGGTAAGATGATCCAGTACTGGCTCCGAGTCTATAGAATCATGAGGAATCACAGAAAAGGTGGTCCCTTCTATCTCCTGGGCTTTATGCTCCCGGATATTGGTTATCGCCTCCACAATAGCAACATGGTATGCTGCTAAATGACTCCTACCTTCACCTATAGGTAGATCGTGATATAATCCAAGCTCCTCTGGAAGTTGGATACTCACATGATACTTGGATAACATTCGAACATCATAATAGGTTATGGTATTCATTGGGATTTTAGTTGGACAACTAAAAATCCTTAAAAATTGGCGAAGCTGATCAGTGAATGATCCTTGGTAATCATCGAGAGTCTCCTCTTTCCTCACCAAAGTTTGTTTTGGAAACTTTGGTGCCATAACTCTGTATAACAAAAATATTTTTATTAGTAATCAATAATATATTGAATCATAACAAAGAATTATCGCACTAAAATACATAACGGAATATTCTCGTTTGAATACCCATTATGCCCTTTTAGAGAATCCTTTATAATTTCTATACACTCCTACAGGTAATACCCTTTACTAGGTTTCCAACCTAAGGTCAAAGCAATTTTCTCTGATACCAACTATGGTGACCCAGCATAATGAACTTGCTGGGTAACGTTGTTACTCACCTTTTCCTTTGATCCCCTGCTTAGACTCTGAGGATCCAGAAGATACCCCAATATACGCAGCTGAAAGCCAAGATGAGGTCTTCTATGAAGATCTCGATCTGTACGGTGTCGTAGAAGGGGTGGACTACGACGTCATCTATGGAGGAGACCACCATGAGTCAGAATAGTTACCTTAGTACTAGTAACCAATTGAGCCGAGCAACATGAACAATATATATAATAATAAGTTGTTGAGCTCAATTTGGAGATGAAGTTGTCACTTTAAAACTTCCACTGAAACAATTTATATTTGGTTTCTAAGCCGAATATTTTGAAGTCTTGAACTTCTGGTATTGTAATAATAATAATAATGTGTGTATGTTTGTAATATGGACCCGCAATGTTTTTGTTGTACCACTCCGAGGGATGTGATATTTACGAAAAGGGTGTTCTGTGAATGTCATGTCAACGACTATAGTGTACTACACATGCATTGGTATGCTGGGTCACCGCATATACCACTTGTTAGATATGGGTCTTCCTCAAGTTGTTGCTTCACCCAACAAGAAAGATGGCAAGAGAAGAACTTGCTATATTTGCATCGAGAAAGGGCATATTTCTTCCTCATGCACCATTGGTAACTCCTCATCCAACCCTATCATGATTGATGATGCTTATTCTCTTCATAAGGATGAGGTTGGCAATGTTTTTGCCAATTTTTTTTGTGCCCAATGTGGTGTCAAGAAAATAACCATTTGGGTTGCCAAGCCTATTGTGACTAACTTCTTAGGACCCGACTTGGTTGATGAATAGGTGTTGTTGGAGAGAATTGGAGACTTGGCTACATCATGAAGAATTGAGGGATCTTCATATACTATATTCGTCAAGTCAAGTCTTGTGGATTATATTGCCTCATATTTCCAACGTTACTCCTAGCGGTAACATATGCTTAAATCATTACATTGAAAGTTACTCGCCCCCTTGTGCATGTGTTAGTTTTGTATCTTCCATGTTCTTGTATATTTTATGCTTTCCACTTAATTACCTTGAGTTATCAAGTATATTTGTGTATGGTGGCACACCATGTAAATGTGTGTTTCTTGTGTTGGAGCCTTTCTTGATTATATTTGGTATCTTATTTGGATTTTGTGATAGATTAATGGACTATCCCATTTTGGGTTGATGTTATTCTTGGGAATTCCACAATCCTCAAAATGTGTGTACATGAGAAATACCACCTAGTATTGATATTGAAATATTATCTAGTCTCCATGTGGTATGATTTTCATGAGAATTTTAAGTTCTATAATGTCCATTAATTATCTCTGTTTGGATCCTTTTGCCTCATGTTGAGATTTATGTTTGTATCACATTATGGGGGATTCATATGCTTATTTCATATTACAATCCAAGAGAATGTGAGCATTCAAGGTTGTGTCACTTAGAATTTATATTAAGAATTATTTAGCTCCTATGTACACATTTTCTCTAACAAGTTCAAATTTTCTTGAATGCCTTTATTGCTCATCTTTTGGATCTTGTTTATCAGAGTGTTTATTGGTATGTGTTTCCTCATATTTGGATCTCTATATCTTCATGGAAACCATTTTCTTCTACTCTAATCACTAGTGATTGTGTGACTATTGGAAGCTACCAAAAATCTCTTTTGAAGCATCAAGCTTAATTCTTGTACTTTGTTATATGCTTATGAGTGTGATTATGATCTTGGATATCCTTTTAAACTACCTCATGAAGATTATTCCCAATACTTCTTGTCCTTGGACAATTAGTACTTGATTTATGGTAGAATTTATTGATCATCTTCACTTTGGCCTTTGCTTAATTTTTTACTATCTATTGCCACGAAAATGTCTTGTGTTGTGTCCCAAGCTTTCCTTGCCTCTTATGGATATTCTTATTTTATTGGTATACTCTCGTGTTTTATTTAATTTAGGTAGTATTGATGATCTCATTTGTATGCATTTTGCATTCAAAAGAAAAATTCTATATAATGTACTACTTATGATGATCTCTCCTATATTATCTAGAACACTCTTTTTATGCTTCATTGTTCGATCCATATCATGTTGTATGTGCTTAGAAGTTCGATCTTTTCGTTTTGGTATTTTGTACCATCATGAAAAGTGTGGAGAGTTTGGTTTATTTGTTGGAACCTTACTCTCTTTGGGAGTTGGTTTTGTCTCATTACATGTTTCTTGATTTGATCTTTTATAATGAGATAAATCCTTAAGAATTTGTGTTCGTTTCTAACTTTTGCTCTTTGTACATTGTCTAGTTCATTTGTTGAACTTATGATCTTTCATGTGTTGAATTTGTTCTTTGATACAATTTGGACACCTTTTGTCGTGTCACACTCTTGTGTGTTCCATCTCGGTCTACTTGGTGTTTTTGTTCAAATTATATCTCCTTTTTGGTTCTTAAAAGCCTTGTGCATGCATATTTAATACATGTTTATGTCATGGCATGATTTCTTTCTTTGATCCAATATATAGGGGAACTCCACCAAATCATATTGGCTAAGATGTGCATGAAATTCAATTTCATATCAATATGCACATATTTATGTGGATTCTCTCCTATGTATTGTATTTGCACTAACTACTTTGGACCCAATATGTTCAGGGACCATTTTGTACTTAAATGTGTTTTAGGTACATTGGAGATATATTGGATGCTTGTTTCTCAATTTTGAAGAAATGGTCCATACATAAAAATTGGAGGCAAGTTATAGGATGATCAAAGAATTCATATCCTCTACATCCTACCAATTATATCTCGGTAACAAGTATCTCTTTCTCATGCTCATATATCTTGTTTCCAACCGTTTGTGGGTTGCCTTCGAGCATGAATTTTTGTATTTGTATTTTTGGTGGTTCTAGCTTTGGTTTTAATAGAAACTCTTATTGCAAATGTGAGTAAGTTGAGATGAGTGCATATTAGAGGTACTATACAAATCATACATATGATTCACCAATCTCTAATATGTAAACCTAGCAATTTTATTGCCTATCTTTTCCTCAACTTCTCTCATGTGAAATAGTGAGTTTTTGCTAGTTCAGTTTTTCTTTGTGATACTTGTTGCCTTTATCCATATATCCCGACTATCTCCTTTTTCCCTTCGTGATAGTTTAATGTATGTGGTGTGTTGGTTTTTGAAGCTCATCTATGAACAATAAGATAAAATTGTGCCTTTGGCCATGCTTTTAAGCAAAAATCTTATTGGTATATGCTATGACTTCATTTTGCTTTTCATGTGCCTTCTTGTATATCTTCTTTGTGTGTGCTTGTTTCCTTGTGGGCATATGTATTTGTGATAGTTTAATGTATGTGGTGTGTTGGTTTTTGAAGCTCATCTATGAACAATAAGATAAAATTGTGCCTTTGGCCATGCTTTTAAGCAAAAATCTTATTGGTATATGCTATAACTTCATTTTGCTTTTCATGTGCCTTCTTGTATATCTTCTTTGTGTGTGCTTGTTTCCTTGTGGGCATATGTATTTGTGATGTTTTCCACTTAGAAACTTATACACATAAGAGAAGATAATTTTAGTTGAGATTTTATTCCTTGGAGACCACCTTTCTATTTCTTTTTGATGCTTCGGTGGCTTCCAAATTTATTTGCCAATGAGTGCTTATCTCTTGTGTTTGCATCTTCAGGCACTCATATTTGTTCTCTCATGTCTTGTATTGTTGAATGAATTTGGATGAGTGATGATTCCATGATTATTTACATTGTTCCCAAATGCAATTATCATAATTGGTGCATTATCTTTGGGGAGCTCCTCTAATTCATTTAATAATGCTCATTTTTCTTCTTTCTCGCCTTCTGTGTCTTAAATGTTCATGGGGGGAGCGAGGATTCCATGTTTGTGCATTGTGTATTGTAATGCAATTATTATAAATTGTGCACAGATCTTGGGGAGCTTCTCTATTTTTATTTAAAACACTCTTTTACTCGTATCATAATATCTTATTGTTTATATTTGGTATCATTTGTTGTTTTCAAGTGGTTTGTCGGATCTTGTGATTGCTCGCATCATTTGTTGATGCTTCTTTCATTTTATTTTTTTGGTAATATTTGGGTCCTCAATATAGTTCTACTTCCTCCCAAGTATTCATCATTGGATATGTGTGAATGCACACCTTAAGAGGAATTATCACTATCTTGGCCTTCTAGAACTTGTCACCCATTTCGGCAATCGATGCCAATGGGAGAGAAGTTTTAATTTAGAGGGTTTAAGGTAAGTTCATTTATGCCTTGAGTTTGTTCTTAAGCATTTTCCTTTCATGCTCTTGCATCTTTGTTGTTGCTTATCATGTGGTATATATAGAGGAAACTCCACCAATGATAATGGGTGGAAATATGAAATTCAAATTCATCACACATGCATAGTATTGTGGGGGGAGTTTTCTCTATATATGGTGGTGGTAACAATATCACATACTTGTGTAGTATTTGATATTGGTTTTACCATTTTATTCATTAAAATTCCTTATATAAACCCTCTCTAAGGTATTGTCATCAATTACTAAAATGGGGGAGATTAAAAGAGCATCTGGGACCCCATGTGTGGTTTTGGTAATTAATGACAATTTTTATGGACTAATGTTTGTATTAAGTTGCACTTGTAGGAATTGTCCATTGGCATCGCTTGGAGTATGTGTGGCTTCAGGTAGAAGCAGGGATGTAGACGGACAATTAAACAGACAATACAGACAGTCCACCTACTTCCCGATTCGAATTGTACTAGAAGAAAAACTCATACATGTAGTATAGCCAGTGCAAACAGAGAAGATATACGGAATGTCCGTATTGTCCGTTTACTTGTCCGTCTACATCCCTAGGTAGAAGAAATGAGGAAGAAGAATTGTCTAATGGATTTGGGCCTATTGGAATCCTATAGAATAAGAAGAATAAAGAAAATAAGATCAATATGTCTTGAGTAAGTAGATGGAGTTCCTCATGTGTATCTTCAAGACATCATCCAATTGGAGTTAGAAGAAATATTGTGCAAGCTCAAGATGCGCCATCTCTAGAATACCCCATGCTTGAATCTTGCCATCCTCGGTGATCATGGATCGATGAAGACAAGGTGTAGCACCCCGGGTAAAACCACTACCAGAAAATCGCATGTCCTATCTCTGTGCATCATCATGACATTAGCATGAATCTGTTTGCCTAAAATTATTTTTATAAAAGTCCTATTTTGTTTTCTACATTAGCTCCGCCTTGTTATTCAAAGTGCAACATCATGTCTTCCTGAATATTTTGTATGCCTAAAAAAAGTTTACAAAAGTATTCTAGAATAATAACGAAACTTTTGTATTATTTTTGGGAGGCAGCCAGCCAGGCCCAAAGCCCAGCCGGCCACCTCCAAACCCTAATCCCCACCTAATCCTACCCTAGCCGCCACTCAACTTCCCTCTGCGGCTGCCACCCACACCACCCATTCCCGCAGCCCCATCCACCTGCCTACGCCCATGACCCACCCAGGCCGCCAACCAACACACCACGCCACCCTCTGCCGCCAGGACCTCAACCAGAACCGACCCGACGTGCCCTCTCTCCCCTACCGCACTCGACGCATGCACCCGCCCCGCACGGGATCCTCATGATCCCCACGTAGTCACCAACTCCCTCCCCGATCTGGTCAACCAGCCAGCGGCCCCATCCCGCGTCCCTGTTCGCTCACGATTCCCGTCCCTAACCCTCGTCCGCTCCTATCGATCCCCACCTCATCTGCCCTCCTTCCTCCTTGCCAACCGCTGCCACCAGCCAACTCCCCTCTGCCGTTCCCCCGCCACCGCGCTGTCGCCACCGCTCGTCCGCCCTTTGCCCGAGCCGCCCCTTTCTCGCGTCGTCGTTGTCGGGCTCCCCCTGCGAGCTCGCCCCAAGTACCTATGCTCGAGCTCCGCGTCGCCCATGGCCCCCTCTCCACTGGGCAAGGCCCAAGCTTCCCTGCCGCCACCGTCCTCTGCTTCCTAGCCCATGCCCGGCCATGAGATCGCCTTGCCCTGAGCCGCCTCAGCTCCTTCCCTGGTAGGCCGAACCTGCAGCGCCTGTCGTGATATTGCCGACGAGTACGCTGTGGAGGGGTCCTCACAGAGCGTGTTTAGAGACGTGGGGTAAGGCGGAAGTTTGGCGGGTACGAGTTAACACAGCTTACCCAGGTTTAGATCGCACAACGGTGGCGGGATCCTACTTCTGCTATAAATCACTATAATGGCAATACGCCGAGTTACAGGGATCGGTTCGTTGTGTGCGATATGAGTTGTGTTATGCCCTAAAAGCTCCCATAGGTCCGGCTAATATAGTCGCCAGATCCTAGGGTTACAGGCAAAGTCCTAGCCGGACAGGTTACAGAGTCCTACACGGTACACTACTAGTCTAACGTGTCTTGCACTCTATGGCTCCGGGTACGTCGGTGACTCCTCCGTAGCCTTCCTTTACCCGGCATGGGCCTCCCTTACGGATCCATCTAACTGGGCCGCCCAGCAGACCATGGGCCTTGTTACCAACTATGGGCCACCCGGGTTATCCGGATTAGAGACACTAGTCATTGACCCGTGCACCTACACGGGCTAGCTATGTTGAGGAGTACATAGATCTTGCAATTTATTGGATGTGAAGCTTTCCATGTTTGAAGATGCAAATAGAATCGATAAATATATATTTTAAATATTACCATTTAGAACATATACTACATCATAACTGAAATATTTTTTATAATCAGAACAATATTGTTTTTGTGCACTGCAACGGTTACAAAAAGATTGTGTGTTTTTTGGAGTGTTATTGTTTGCAGCTTACGATTTTTGAGGGTCTTTGCATGTTTACATATGGGTCCTACATCTTCTACTTCAAACAAATTTCAATCTTCAACTCCTGGGTACAAAAATTATGTCTTTCTGCAAAATATATATCATTTTATATTAAATATTGAGGAGGGAAAGAACCGAAGGTGAAGTATCCACTTACTGATCACATTATCCGCTCCACCATATTGATGAAAGAGGAAGGGGCAATCTGCAACAAAGATGAACCGACTGTGCAAAAGTAACAAAAAATCAAAATAAATGCGTAAAATAATGAAAAATGATGAAAGAATACGGTGTTAATTATCTGATGAAGTAGTTTAACATTAAAAATGAACCATCATATATTGTATAAAGATGCCAAGAAGACAACCTCAATTGCTACTCGAGTTAAATGTGGTAAAAATGAAAATACTATCAAGTGTACATTACAGACTGTCTAAGGAAGTAAGAGTGCATGTAACATAACCGACTACTACATGTGATAGTACCTAGAGCATACGTGCTGGATTGCATCATAAAATCCATGAACTTATATATCACATCACATGTGATACAGTGATAGTATCTAGAGCATCCAGGAAGTAGATGAATGAGCTTCGATCTCCATCGGCAGCATGCGTCCATATCACAAATGCATAACTAAAAGTGCATAGCTATCTTAATTAAAACATAAAATTATATATAATTATTTGGAGCACTGTCAGTTTTTCAGCTGGTGATTTATCAATTCAAACAAATGTACAAAGAGTTCGCCCCAGAAAAATTACATGTAGCTTAATATCACATCGGGCCATCAGGTAAATCATTCAGTCTATATAATAACAGAATAAAAAAAAGGCACAGAAAATGCTCGAGTAGCTACTACCTGTAAATATCAACCGACAGATTTTCATTCTGCACAAAATCTTCTTTATTAGTCTAAAAAGGTGCCATACAAAAGATCTGTCTAACATGAGAAGCTGGATTGTAGACTGTTAAAGATTTGGAAGCAGATACGGTTTAGGCTACTCGTGAGAGGTTAATTGGATCATGAATTTTTTAGATAAGTTACAACAACGTTGGAACTTTCTACAATCTCCGTCCTAAAAAGAGTGTCTTGGATTTTTCAAAATTTGAGCGTATCTATATACTAAAACATGTCTAAATTTATCAAATTTTGTCAAATCTGCGATATCCTGACCTTTTTAGGACGGAGGGAGTACTTGAGAACGTCGTGGAGCATGAAGTTGCCGCGATGCCGAGTATGAGTAACAATGGCGTTAGGAATCAGCCGACGACGCAGCTCTTCTGTGAGACAGTTCCAGTGAAGAGAAAGAGGCTCGGCGGAGATGCCATGGGGATGCAGATCAGTGAGGCCTGCATGGTTCGAAATAGAGTCAGATCAGCAGAGTCAACTACAGGGTACATAGACGTCCGCAGGCCCGCTCCATCCGCGCCCGCCCTAGCGGGCTTTCCAGATGAACTGTAGTTTCTTGCCTATCCGCAGGCCGCAGGATGCGACGCCTCTGGCTGCTTGTCACCACCAGCTTCGTGCTGCCGTTCGTCCTAGACCAAATTATTTTGGATTGAGAGCAACCTGCAAGAGGTAGTCGTTCCTATATAACGGAAGTGGCTTGATAGCTTCTGATGGGAACTTGATCGTAACCAATTTAGCCGTGCAAAGCTATCTTGATTGATCCAAAATTCTTTGTCTACTTGCATCCCAAGTCAACTCCTTGTCGCCGAATCATGAAGACGACAGAGTATAGTTTCTATTCTTTTTGAGGGAGACGTGGGGAGGCAGATCAGTGGGGTCAAATTCGTTTTGAGTTGTGGCTTAATCAAGGGGAGATTCTATTTTTGTTTTTTATTGATGCAAACGGCTGAGAGACCAAGGAGAGAACGGTTGGGTCGGGGTGGATCAAGTCCCGCGCGCATATAACCATCGAACGGCTGCACAGACATTATATGTTAATCGGATGGATTAAAAGTCTTAACTTCTATGATTAACATGGTGTCTTTATGGTGTCTCCAATTAGTAAATATAAGATAAGGTGCTATGATGACACCCATATAGCATATCACTAACAGTAGCCTCCGGAGAACTCCGAAATCTTGCGTCGTCTTGCCTCTTCAGATTGAATGCTCCGTCTATATATATGTCGGCAAATCGTCAAGCAATACCTTGTAGTCCTCCCAAGAACTCTGCAATGTTCTCGGTCTTCAACTTGTAAGTCAGAGGAATACTGAATCCTCCATCGTACTCTTCTCGTAGCCAGACCGGATCCATCCATGCCGGAATTTTTCAATGGGATGGTTCACCTGTCCGTGTCAGCTAGAGCAACGTAGACCATAGGTCCACTAGTGCAGACCCCCCCTTTAACTCTGGTTGGGAGGGCCCTCTAACAGCGGTTTTACAACCGTTGTTGAGGGTTCGGTGTTAGAGGGGGGCCCCCTTTAACACCGGTTCTTATACGAACCGGTGTTAAAGGGTGGCGTACGTGGGGCTGTCGCAGGCCTTAGCCCCTCCTCCCCCTCCCCCCCCCCCTTAACACCGGTTCGGGGCTGGAACCGGTGTTAAAGGTTCTTCTGCCGCGGCAGAGATTTAGGCCGTTTTCCTGCCGCGGCAGAGCTCTGCCGCGGCAGGAAAATGGCCTAAATCTCTGCCATGACAGAGTTCTGCCTCTGTCCCGTTCTGGGCGTATTTCTGCGGGAGGGGGGAGGAGAAATCGATCGGGAGCGGTATACACATACATCGTCATCGGTACATACGAGTACATGAATAATTAAGCAACTATTATTATACACAAACATCGTCATCGGCATATACATCGTCATCGGCACATACATCGTCATCGTTTATTTTGGTGGATATCTAAAGTGTTCTTCGCCAGGCGTGACGACCTCATCAAGTATGAACCCCGCCAATTCCTCTTGAATGGCTCGTATGCGTTCAAATGGTAGGAGTTGGTCCCGCATCCGTTCGATCTAAATATATATGAAGAATGGGCCGTCAATATATATATATAAGAATAAAACTCAACACAATTGATGGTAATAAAATAATGTTGTGGACTTTGTTTACTTACTCTAAGTTGTTCTAGTGCGGCTTGGCCCATCGCACATATCGTGTTGCGAATGAACTCGCAAACATAGTACCCACATAAGTTATTGTCGTGTCCCTGATGCGCGCACTTTACGAGAATAGAGAGTTCAATCAAAATAATAATCAATAAAGCATGATATAATGGAATTGGAAGCAGAATCAAAGAGATACGCAGACCTAGCTAGCTAGTGTTACCTACATTTTGGTCTACAAATTTTAGTTCTTCTGACCATTCACCCGCGGCCCTGCCCGTGAACCTTTTCCAAACCCTGTCCGGCAAAGAAAATGGATAAAGGAGTAATTAATTACTTGTTGTCACGAACGTTGCCGATCTAGTGCGATAATATGATTAAAATTACCTCTGGAGCATCTCTCTAAAGTCTGCCCATATCTCTTTTTCTTTTCGTAACGAGTCCATGACAAGGACTTTTCCTGAGTCGGGTTGAATGACTAGCAGAATAAAGTGGAACCTACGCACGCATAACTCATCATCAGTTACACTTAACATCGAGTAAGACGAAATAGAATGTGTACAAGAGAGAGAGTAACAGTACTCACGAGAAGTTGTAAGGCAATAGTATTTCCCTTTTGGTTTGTTGTCTCAGTAAAGACCTTAGCAAGTAATCTTCTGTTTGCCCGGGTTTGGTTCTTACCACTTCTTCATGAACTCTATTCGGGTCAACGAACCCAATGTCAAAAGGGCCTCCTTTTCTGCATTCCATAACCTTTTTCCTGCATAATAGTATATACATATATGGTGAGCATATATATACATGCAATTAATAAAGTGAATGAGATGAGATATAAATTACAGAAATAGTACTTACACACAATAAAGGCTGATGGCAGCTTTGTCGAGTTCCTTCTGATTGAATAGAAAATGCAAGTCTTGAATGTTGAAGTCGATCCCGTCGTCTCCGCAGAAGAAAATCTCATCTCTTATATGCGCCGTGATCCATTCTTCCTTTCTCTTCTTGCAGAAATCAAGGTACCACTTGTGCAATTTTCGCATCTTTGTTGGTAGATTCTTGAGCTCCTCTTTCTTGACGAGATTCTTCCCATACTTCCATGGCTATATGGTGTTGGCATCGCATTTGGGCAAGTTGTCTCCCATGATGTTCAAGTATGCAATGTAACTCATCCCCATCTCATTAGCCTTTCTTTGTAGCTCTGCCTCGTAATCATTTACGGGAGGAGCGTCCCGTGTGTCAAACATTTGGAGCGGAGCGCATGATTGGTTTTCCTGCTCTCCGAGCATGGGAACTGTTTTCTGGGGTGCCTCGCGACTGCTACTTTCAGTCTCCCTACGGCGCCTTGCATCCGCCTTCAAAATCTGGCGCTCGTAGTCCGGCACAAGTGGGGTTTCAGGTTTCAAAAGATTTTTGTAAAACTTCTCCACCACCGCCGGATCTATTTTCTCCTTTGGCTCGGCCCGTCTAGGTGCAAAGAATTTCTTGACCTCTCATTCCGAGATCCTATTGGTCTCCTCGTCGCTGCGATTCCATGGTAAAACCGGCAATGGCTTGGCGGAAGGCTGCGGGACGTAGTTTTTTGAACTCTTTGGCGTACGGTTTCCTGCGGATTTCTTTATGGCAGTGCTAGTGATGCTCTTTGTGGCAGTGCTCTTCCGCTTACGCTGAGGAGATGGCTGAAGCACCGGAGATGGCTGACGGGCCGGAGATAGCTGGCCGGGAGAGATGGTCAAGCCGGAGATGGCTGCCGCGCAGGAGATAGTTGAAGCGGCTCAGACTGCTGACGCTGCGGAGACGGCGGGGGTTCCAGTGGCCTCCAATTTGGAAGCAAGATGTGTTCCTTCTTCCAAAGAATGGTTGTTTTCACTGCAAATTTGAGTTGAGTTTCCCCTTCACCTGTAGCATGGTCAAGCTGTGCTTCCTCATATTCCTTCACAATCTCATCCACCCCGACAATAGCATAGCCATCTAGAATCTGTCGGCAGTGGTAAGTTCCACCAGCTACAGGATGTAAGGCATAGCCGACAGCCACCTTAATGGATAAGCCCATTAATCTCACATGCAGCTCAGCGTGTTCTCTCTCCGTGATCTCATCCACGGGGTATCGAGGACCCGCCATTTCAAGCGTGGGCTGCACGTTCTCCGTGGAAGCCACGCTGCTTTTCTGCGCAGAGTCTCGACCGCCGGCAGCTTCCAATGCAGGCTCTTCGTGCCGCTGAGATGGGCCGGTAGCTTGATGGCTCTGTTGTGCATTCACTTGCGCCTGCAGCGCCACAAGTGCATGTTCTATCTGTGGCATCCGCTCTGTACGTGTGGCATCCCGCAAAACCACTACTACAAAATCGCGTTGATTTTGTGCATTGCATCATCATGACCGCATGCTCATGTCATCATGCCACATTGCATTTGAGCATCGTCATCATCTTGCATTTGCTTGCATAAAACTATTTGCGGAAAAATCTGTTCTTGTTTTCTAAGCGCTCCGTCTATGTTCCAAACGCAAAACCCGGGTCTCCGGATTATTTTGTTTTGTCTGCTATCGGTTTGCAAAAGCCCTGTTTTAAACAAATAAAATATTTAATTATTTTAGTGGGGGCAGCCAAACCGGGCCGATCCGACCCAGTCGGCCACCCCCAGAATAAAACCAGCCCACCCGAATTCCTAAAACTACCTAGTCCTAATCTACCCACCAATCACAGCTCGCCACCTCACCCCTGGACCCAATCCCCAGCCACCTTGCCACCTCATCAATCCACCCTGCAGCACCCCACTCCTTCTCTCACCGTAATCGACCCCACCCGCCTGCTCCCCTCTCCCTTACACCCCGGCCCCACCTCCTGGATCGACCCCACCCGCAGCCCCCACTCCCCACCCCACACAGCAAACACACACCCTGGGCCCCTCTCCCGCCACGGGCCCCACCCGCATGGACCCGCACCCGGCCCCACCCAGCCCCACTCTCTTCCTCTTCCCACCTCGTCCCGCGTCTCCTCTCCTCTCTCCCACTCCAGCGACCTCACCCCCGGCCTCGCGTCCCCGTCGCCAGCCTCACCGCCTCCATGCGGCACCCCTCGTCCGCATCTCCTCGCCTTCCTCCCAGCGTCCCCGGCGAGTCGCCTCGGCCCCTCCGCCTCGACGGCCTGCGCCACCCAGCGCCTCCCTCTCGCCGGACCCGACCTGCCTCGCCCGCCTCGCTCTTAGTCGCCTCCGCCTGAGCCCCGCCGCCTTCGCCGGAGGGTCCTTCGCGAGCACCCCTCCCCGCACCCTCCTCCCGTCCGTAGCATCGGTCCACCTCCACGCCTCTGCCTCCCGCGGCCGGCCGTCGATCCCGGCCGTCACCTACGCAGCTGCGCCCGCATCTCCTCCGCCGTCGACCCGAGCTCCGCCGGCCCGTCCGTCTCCGTCGAGCCGCCTCATGCCCTGCGAGGCCGGCCTCAGTCCTCGGCCCCGGCCGCCCATGCGCCTGCGAGCCGTCCCCATCTCCCCGCCTCGCCTCAACCAGCAGAACCCGGCCGCCGCCTGGAGCCGCCGCTCGGCTCCTCCCCGTCGGCTTAGTCGCTGGCCTGCAACCTCGCTTGTCGCCCTGGCGCCAGGAGCTACCTCGAGCCGGCCTCATCTGCGAGCGCTTGTCGCGGCTGCGTCCTCTGTTGAGCCCCACGTCGTACAACGAGGACCCGAGCCTGTCCCCGATGCCTTCTACCGCGGATGGTGTTGCGACCGCAGGATCCCTGCTTCCTGTTTGCAGCCTGGACCTGACAGGTTCGGGTGGCATCGTACCCGTCAAGATCTACTACACGGAGCATTTGTCCGAGGCCGCGAACCCGCAAGAACTTCATCATAGAAAGCGAAGACCGTACCGAACCGATGACACTCGACGAACCTCCGGCAAGATCTTCGACATAGCCAAGATCTACCGCAACCGAGTCCGGCACCGACAAGTGAAGTCAGAACCACCAAGACCTTCGCCGCGGAACCCCCAAGGCCTTCGATGTGGGACCACAAGGTATACTATGTGGCCCCGAAGACCGGTCAGAAACGCCAAGTTCGCCTCATGAACCCCGAAGACCCGAACCCGAAGACGCCAAGGTCGCCGACGCAGCATGCCAAGTACTTCACCCCAGATGAGACAAGTACTACTTCCCGGTACGCGGACCGACAAGATCTTCGCAACGACAAGATCGACACCGACCAGGACGGACCCGATGCGCCCCCGACGCCAACCAAGTCCTTATTTCCTGATGCGACTAGGTCTACCTCAGTTATCCGAGAACGCTCCCGCCGAGACCGAACCCTGAGACCCGACCCCGAACCCCTCGGAGCCCAAGATCCTCCGAACCCAGATGTGTGAACCTTTTCCCGAGCCCCTATTTTAGAAATGCTATATATAAACTTGTTGCATTCAACCATACATGTTTGGCATACATATTTATGTGGTTTGGGGGCCTTATGCCGATTCACCTAATAATTAAACATGGGGCCCATATGCAGGCAATCTAGTCTTATATTGGACCCATTTAAATTTGTGCAGCAAACCGATACTATATTTGCCTTGCTAATACAACATTTAATTTGCGGGGTAGATAAATAACTTGAACCGTTTAATTAATTGTCGGGACCCCGGTTCCGCTTAATAAGACCTAACTGCATCGCACCTTTGCCATGTCATACATCATACATGCATCATGCCCGATCTTTTGCCGTAGTATTAAATAGTGCATCCGGTGTTTATTCTAGCGTTTTGCTTCTTTGCGGATAAGGCCGTTGAGTTGATGCGAGTGTCGACCCGATCTGCGGTTGAACCTTCGGCAATGTTTTCAGGCGAGCATCTCCCCCTTTCTACCTATCTTACTTTTATAGTATTTATTCCCTCCTGTTGATCTATTGCTATCTGTGTTGCGATGCTCTAGTTTTCGTACCGTGTTATCCCTTGCAGCCTTATATTGCCTTGGACACCTCCTATTACCTGTTGTTTGGTAGATAGTTGGACCTGCGCGTCGTAGTCGCTTGCTCAAGTGCTGTTGCGTGTCGTCCAGTACCACAGTTGTTGGAGTATTGCCGCATGTTTGATGTTGGAGATGATCATGGCTTTACTTATCGTTCACTTTAATTACTGTTTAACAACTAAAATTGAAGTAGGTAAGCAGAGGCACAGGTGGGCAATAGATGTTATTTGGTTGTTAACCGTCCACTTGTGTCCCGTAGGACCCCGAGTACTTGATACCTGTTCCTTGAATTTTCGCGCTATCCACATCCGGGAGGATTATGGGACCCCCCTGAGCCAGAGCTTGATTCAGTCTTATTTCTTGGGGCCACAAACTAGTTTGAGGTTTTATTTACTATCCTGTACTTATGCCATGCTTTACTGCTTTATTACGATTGTGCGAGGAGCACCTGTACTGTTTAGGTAAGCGGAGTGTTTTCGCGGTATCGACAAGCCCAGTTTTGGGTTCCCAGTCGTTTACAGCCACTGGCGCAAACCTTGAGTCCGTCTCGGAGTCAGCTAACTTCGTTGCGGGTAGCTTAATGGGGTGGCCCCCTGAAATATTTCTGAATCCTGTGATTGCTTTGTCGTGAAGGCCTCGTTGGGTTTTGATTTGGTTTTTCCGAGGTTGATCGAGTGTGTGTTGCTATTTGTGCACCCCTGCAGGGTAAAACTTTCTGAAAGCCGTGTCCGCAGTTATGGACGACTTGGAGCACAGTATCTCGATCATAGACAACTATAACTAAAGTAGTGCTATAAATTTGACTATATAATGACTAGTAATCAGCTTCACTATAATAGAATGGCTAAATAAAACTGCCAACAATTGCTTGCTTGGGTTGTCGCTTGCGACCATTGTATATGACTAGTAAGTATTGCAACTACAACGGAATGGCTAAATAAAAGTACCAACAACTGCTGGGTTTTGGGGTTATCTGATGTTAATTGTAACTGACTAGTAATTGATGCAACTACAATGAAATGGTTAAATAAAACTGCCCACTGCTTATTTTATCAGGATGAATATCTACACCTGACTAGTAAGTGCTGTAACGATAACTGAATAAATAAAACTGCCAACTGTGTGAGTTTCCTCGGTTGACTTCCTCGTTTGGTCTCGAGGGGGAAACACCAGGATGGGTTTGTTTGATGGGAGTACCAGGTTGGTTCCGGATAGGTCTTTCTTACCCCTCTCTGATAGCCGCCTGTTTTAGCGAGTCTCTATAGGTTGTTTAGTGCATTCGCTGCCGCTGCAGTCCACCATACCTATGTAGGCGAGGACCGCCGAATTCTAGCCTCGCCGTGTACTGGCCTCAGTACTGACCACTCCTATTTTTCCTTTGCCCTTTGTCAGCACCCCTTTTTTTTAAGCAGGTTTTGAGATCGACGTCGTTAGCAGGGTTACCCTTCCGGCTTGGCCTGGGCAGGGTTATGGACGCCATTGGTTACTCTTCAGGGCTCTTAGCCCCATTTGCACCTTGTCCGTAGTCGGACGCTGTATCATTTTTAAGGTGATTTGGATCTTTGTATCGTATATCTGTATTCTTGACTCATGGAGTCGTGTTGTATATATATATCTGTTCTGTGGGTCCCATCGAGGACTGTTGTGTAATGTTATTACTTCGTTTTCCACCCGCACGAAAGTGCCTGGTGGGCACCTTTGAATCGTTTCTATGCGGGTTTGGCGGGTTTCGCTAAAACTTGCATAGGGCCGATTCTAAGGGTGTTACAGTACGCTCTTTTTCTTTTCTGCCGCACCATCTGTAAGAGTCGCTCCACTCGGCAAACCCATCCTTCCACGTCATACCCCCTGTGCCTCGTGCATGTCCAGGGTGTTCTTTTTTACCGATGGCGCGTGTGATCTGGTCATTCTCTCTGTCGGGATGGAAGGTCCTGGCGGATGTTTCCTCGTATGTCGTGATGAGTTCAGTGACGGGTTTGGCAAGGAGGGTTGGGAAGATACACAATCCTGTTTCTGGGTCCAACCTTGCCCCGATTTCATAGAACCAAGTATTTGCACGTAGGTCCCACCCATCTGTCTGGGGTGTGATCCCTCTAGCGCGCAGGGCCTTCTCAACTTCCTCCCACTTAGGCCTCTGAGATATGTAGCCACCTGACCCCGTCCTCTGGTGATATTCCTTCTTCTGGGCATTAAGCGTATTGGTTTCTGACCTCTTTTTAGCTATAGCACTTTTTTTATATGTCACAAATTCGGGCCAGTGAGGTCTTTTCTTCGCATAATATGCGTCTTCGAAATCTGGAGTCTCGCCAGCTTTGACAAATTTGTTCAATTTTGTCTTCCAGTTGCGGAAAGCGTCAGCCATCTTCTTTAGAGTCCACTCTTTGACCTTTTCCTTTATAACCGGGTTGTTTTCATCCTCCTCTAGCGGAAGGGTGAAATTTACCAACAAAGAATTCCAAAGCGTTTCTTTGGATCTTTCATCGACAAAGGTACCGTCGCCCTTCTTTGGCTTATTCCAATTTTCAATTATGATTGGAATTTGGTCCCTAACAAGAACTACAGCCTGACGTACAAATTTGTCTGCGGCCTTCTTGGGCTCCATCGGCCTGCCATTAACACAGACTGCTTCGATCGTGAACTTTGCACGATCTTTCAACCGATGGCTCGCGCCTCGCTTGCTCTTTTTCGTAGAAGAAGATGGTTGCTGGCTGGTCGATCCAGAGGGATAAAAGAAGAAAGAAGCATTAATTAATACATGTACAAGAAGATTATTGGTGGAAGTCAGCAGAGGCTTAATCAATGCATATACCTCGCCGGACTTTGTAATCACTAAATTGCGTTCACCGGAGTCTTCATCTTCTCCATGACTACTTGAGCTGTCATCATGTCCCTCCAAGTTCAGATATTGTGAGGTGTCCTCATCAATAATGTTCTCCATTATTTCTTCTTCTTCAAGGTTTCTACTAAGTGGATCCATAGTTTCTAAAACAATAATATTATCTAGAGTAAGAGTGTAAACATTCAAGTAGACTTGGATTCATACACAAATATACATATTATTCATACAAAAATACACAAATAAATACACAAATGAAATTAAAACCCTAAGGATGCTTGATCATTTTAAACGAGTTCCGAGGGGTCCAAACCCTAATCAGGATGAGTTAGAGCTCCACAACGACACCCCCAAGAGGGTAACGTTGGCAGGATGCAAGTTCGTATACAAGTGGGGCGGGTTTGCGGACAATTATCTAGTCTCAGACAGCTACACCTACACGCAGTCCAATTTGTATACAAGTTTTAATCTATGCATGTAGTACAATTTATATTATCCGGTGAAACTATGTTGCCCGCGAACCTGCCCCGCTTGACACCCTATCTATACTACTACTCCCTCCATAATTACATGCCATCTTAGTTTCGAGTTTCCCGATTTTGACCATCAAGTTCACCACCAACACTAAGTAAACAATATTATCGATGTTACAACATCAGAAACTTTACTCAAATATGAATACACGACTATATCTTTGTCACATCCCAAATTTTAGATTTGGTCTTGCATATCATTCATATCATTGCATCATATCTTTCCATGCAAAACCGTCGAGTAGAAAGGTTAGGCGAAACGCTATCTTCAAAACCCTATTTTGTTTCGATACGAGGTTCCTGCGGGGAGCTTTAGAGGAACTTGAAACAACCACCCCTGTAGGTTCGTGTTTTCGCTCAAACTTCGACAGAAGGTTGTTCCCCTTGACGATACGAACCCGTAGGCGCGAGAATCGCTCAAATCGGAGTTCGTATGCAAAAGACACGGACTTTTTAGTAAACCGCCGGAAAACGGTCCGAAAATCCGGACCGATTTCGAAGTTGTAGTTAGTTTCTGGACCGAATTAGAGTAGGACCCGCGCAGGGGGCCCACTTAAAGGGCAGCCGCCGCCTGCCCGCCTCGTACCCGCTACCCACCACCTCGATCGCGCCCTCACGAGACCGTCGCCCGCCTGCCACCGCCGCCGCCCGGTGCGCCTCGCCGCCTCTCATTCCGCCGCCGCCGCCCGCGCCATCATCGCCCGCCGCCGCTGCAGCCTCGCCGCCGCCCGCCGCCTCCGCCTCACGCTGCCGTCGCCCTTCCGCGCGCCGCGCCTCGCCGCGCGCCCGCCGCCCGCGAGCTTCGCCGCCGCCGCCTACGCCTCCGCCCGCCGTCGCCGCTGCCGCCGCGCCATGCCGCTTCGCCGCTGCTGCCGCCCGCTGCCGCGCAGCCGCTGCCGCCCGCGCCACGCCACGCGCATCTCGCTGCGCCGCAGTGCGTGCGCGTCATCGCATGCGCACATGCATACATGCACACACACGCACGTACGCGCCGCCTCGCGCGCGATGTTATTTTTCTCGGACCCGTAGTTGACCGTGTGTACCCGCGCAGGAAGGATCTCGTCGCCGGAACCGATCGCCACCGCCGTCCGGAGCTCGCCGCACCGTCCGGAGTCCGTTTCGCCATCCGTTCCCGGTAAGACAGCAGCCACCGTCAGATCTCAGATCAGCGGCCTAGATCGTTAGTTGACCGGTCAGACTCAGGCGTTGACTAGTCAGACGCCCAGTCAGCAGACGCCTTGACCAGTCAACAGACACAATTGACTGGTCAATTTCGTTAATCCCTTTAGTTGGCAGATTTCGGTAGAATCTTGTAAATTGCGTAGAAATTCAAACGCTTGGCCAAAAATTGCAAATAATATATGTACGAGTTTAGTGAGTCGTGTATAATCTTGCTGTAGCTTTGGTTCAGACTTTTACTGTCAGGTTTAGTACAGTTTAATCAAACTAGTTAGTGGCATTTTCGGAGTAATAAATTCGTAGAAAAAGATCCGTAGCTCCAAAAATTGCGTATGATATGTCCCTGAACTCGTATGAACGAGGGGAATCTCATCGTGAATTAAAAAGGTAGGCTTACAGTAAAAACTTCTGCAGTATTTGTCTAATGGCTTTCTGCAGTGTTTTAATTACTCGGGAAGTTTTATAACTCCTTTTTGAGTAATTCCAGTTGGTACTGTTTCTAATGAGCGATGCCTATGCTGTAGAATTTTTCCAAGATTTTACAAACAGTATACTACCGGTAGTGAATTATTTAAGATCTAGCTCTAGTGGTGAGCTTTACTTTTGTCTAATAGTTTTCCTAGCGCTAAAACTATTTTCCATGCATGCAATCGGTAGTGTTATGTTATAGGATGTTGTGGTGAAGCTGTAGAACCAATTCACTTGTCGTTCTTGCATTCATGCATCATATTTGTTGCATATGCTCGGGCATTGTTTGTTTATGATTGCAATTGTATCGTGTAGATTGTGTTGAGTGCAACGCTTGCTCGTGTGAGGATTGTGCTCCAGACCGCTACAACCAAGGCAAGTAGATGCTACTTTGTTCATGATATCGTCCTACTATTTTCAATACATTGTCGTGTATTTTTGTAGATGCATGTGTAGGATGATACTATCGCTATGCTATGTCCTATTATGTGGTAGGACCCTCTTCGTAGATGAACCACCGTTGGTAGATGTGCTTAGCCATGCTTGTTGAACGAGGGCTGGGTTACATCAATGATACTTGTTTTCTCAAAGTATTGGTTTGTGAAAACTAAAACAACTTAATCAATGAACCCCCTGGGTGTGATGGTATTGATAATTTTTGGTGCTTTCATTGCGGAAAGGCACCCAGGTATCAAGAGAGAATGATTGGCTTCTTTATTGTGTAGCTTACGTGTACAACCATGTGCCAATAATGAAATAGGCGGTTGGTTGGACTTAGTAGGTTGTGGTAACTCGAACCCGCGTATCCAGAGATGTAGAATTTTGGTAGGTTGGACCGGTGCGCGTCGTGATTGAGGAGCTACTTCTCGAACAGTCTCTTCTTGGTCTTCTCCCTATCATCGCCCAAAATGAGAGCGATGGTACGAGCTGGGCTGGCCAAGTCACATGGGTAAAGTGTACTAACCTCTGCAGAGTGTATAATCTAATAGATTAGCCGTGTCCCCGGTTATGGACATCTGAGTTGATAGATATTGATTCCATGACATGTTTCTCGCTCATTCTAACTTCATAATTGTTTTAATCTTGATGGGTTAACTTAATTGGGATCTTTTCAAAGAAAATTGAAAACTGTTTATGAAAGTAGGATAAATATATTTGCAAATGCAAGCCAGACACAGCTCCACTTGCCAAATATGCATGTAGATGTTAGTACTATTGTCTCCATTACTAACTCTACTTGCCATACATTCCATGTATTGACCCTTCGGGGCTGCTACGTTTCATGTTGTACGTTATTCCGATTCTGATTGATCGTTATAGGCCACGGTACTCCACTCGGCACTTGTTCACTTGTGGGCAATTTGAAGAATGGAGGATTTATTTGTTTATGTTGCTACCTAAATAATTTGAGCTAGCTTTATGCTAAGCTTTTATTGTAATAACGGTACTCTGGATCTTTGTAGATCATGATACACGGAATATTTTGCTATGTTATCTATCTTACTCTATTGTGGGCCAATGAACCGATCCAGGGATTGGCATGTCACATAGAGGCCACGGTCTTTTCAGAACCGGGGTGTTACAGGATGGTATCAGAGCCCGTGTGTCGACTGTAGGATCGTGACCTAGGATTGAATTAGGAAGCCATAGAATTATTAAAGCCTATATTAACTTTGTCTTTCATCTTATGCCTTTCACCCTCGTAAATTCTTACCATATGCTATTCTCACACTTTCCTCTTTTACTTGATAGATGGGAGATGTCAGGACTGAGTATGTCACCATGGAGTCACCAAGACCCTTTGCAAGGCAGTTAGCTCAGCTCTCTCAGTCATTGGGATTACCACTGCCTATGTTCAAGGGAAGAAGGCTGTACACCTATGGATATGGAGAGGATGCATGGGAGATCACTACCTTCATATTCAGAGATGCCGCCTTGCCAAACCCCGCGCACTTGGTCTACACCAAGACATACTGCAACTGGGGACTTGGAATCAACTTGGCCATACATGAAGCCCTCTCTCCAAAGGCCACTATGTCCACACCCATCGCTCAAGATTCACCCTACCGTGATTATGGAAGGAGTGATGAAGATGGGAACATTGTGGTTACCCCGGGCGACAGGAACAACATGCCGCCCCGTCGGAGTCACATAGAGGACATGGAAAGGGAGAATGGAGATCTAGCAGAGAAGGTGAGGATGTTAAAGGAGATTGCAGACTTTACTAGCAATGGTATGGTGGTCCAAGGACAAGAGATTGACACTTTGCATGAAGCTGTGGGAGTTCTGGAGAATGCCCTGATAGCCAGAGATGCAACCATAGCACATGTTCATGGCACTGTGCAAGAGAATACCCAGAACATACAACAGTTGCAAGGGACCGTCCAGGAACGGGACCAAACCATTGAAGCTATGACCGCCCAGATTGCCGCTCTCCAAGCACAGCTGAATCCACCCTCTGATGATGACAATGGAGATGATGGCAACAATGGGGATGATGATGACAGTGGAGACGATGATGATGATGAGGACGAGGATGATGATGATGGAGACGATGATGGTGGAGGAGATGAAGTTGTTGCTGTTGCAGTTGAGGATGAATAAGAAGAGGAGGATCCAGAAGAGGTGGAGTTTGAAGTCTCAAGTGATGGTTCAGGAGAGGTGTACACTCCGCCGCCATGGTTGTACCGCGAGCCGAAGCGCCAACGCATGACCGCAAGGACCTACCTCAATCTCTTCAAGAAGTAGATAGAAGTCCACCAATTAGTCCACGTTAGGCGAATTCGTTAGGATTAGTCTCGATCGTTGTGAAGCTTAGTTCGTGTTAGTTTAAAGGTGTTTAGTTGCTTATTTGTGTACTCCAATATCCCAGGATTTATTTGTGCAAATTTGATGAAAGAGTTATGGCAATTTGGTTATTATCTGTGTTATTTTCGCTGCAGTTTTTCTGCTGATACAGCAGTACTGCGCGATTTTTAATATTTTTCTGGTAACTCGGAAAAATCTGAAAGAAATTGGTCTGATGCGAAACTCTCTGTGCTATATGCACAAAAATCAGCTAAATTTTCTCACGAGTTTAAGTCAGGCGGAAAAATTCATGAACGCTGCTGGACTGTTCTGGCAGATTGCTGTTTTGGTTGTTTAGTTGATCAACAGTTTAGTTAACCATTGCCAACTCTTGTAAAACTATTTCAGTAGGTATATACTGCTAGGATAACACCTGGGATGTTTCTGGATCACTTGTTTGTTGACGTGTTGCTTGCTTGTGATTGTCTGCTATTGCTTGCTGTTGTTTGATCATATGCATGGGTAGAATCCTATTATCGTAGTTGATTCTTTCTAAACTTACCTATGCTGAACCGCAGATGCCTCCCCGCCGCCAACCCACTGAGATGGAGCAGCTCATGGCAGCTCAGGCACATCTGACCCAAGTGATGACCCAGTTTATGGCGAATCAGAACAACAACAATGGAAACAATCAGCCTCAGGGAGATGCTCTCACCAGATTTCTGAGGTTAAGGCCAGCTAAGTTCTCTACTGCAACGGAACCAATGGTAGCTCTCGACTGGTTGCGTTCAGTCAACAAAGATCTAGTAACTGTTGGATGCACTGATGCTGAGAAGGTGAGGTTTGCCGCTCACCTACTGGAGGGACCAGCCGCTTCTTGGTGGGACACATTTCAGATCACCCACCCGCTGGATACCGTGACTTGGGAAATGTTTGAGGAAGGTTTCAGGACCAACCACATGTCTTCGGGAGTTCTGAGCCTGAAGAGGAAGGAGTTCCGCAACCTGCGCCAAACCAATCGCACCGTGGCCGAGTACATTGAGGAGTTCAACAACCTGTCCCGTTATGCACCTGTGGATGTTGACACTGATGCCAAAAGGAGGGAGAGATTCCTGGATGGACTCAGTGATGAGCTTTCAGTACAGCTACTGGTGGTTTACTGCCCCACTTTCCAAGCATGGAGGTGGAGAACCGCAAGAGGAAGAGGAAGAACAACAATCACCACTCTGGTTCACACCACAAGCCTCGCACTTCATATGATGGATACTCCAAGCATGGAGGGAGTGACCATGGGAGCCATGACCGCCACCACCATGGAGGCGATGGACATCGTCATGACAACCATAGGAGCAGCCACCACAACCACAAGGGAGGACACTCTCACCACTCTGGAGGACACGGTGGACATGACCGCAACTGTGATCGCAACTTCGTGAAGAAGGATTTGAGTGAGGTGACGTGCTTCAAGTGCAAGCAGAAGGGACACTATGCTGACAACTTTCCGGAGAGGAAAGGACTGAAGCCAACCAACAGTGAGAAGGCCACAGTGAACCACATGAATGTGGAGGAGATTCCAGATGAGCCTGACCTTGTGATTGGTAAGTTTCCAATCAACACTTACCCTGCACTTATACTTTTCGATACTGGTGCATCGCATTCATTCATATCAAGGGCATTTGTGGATAAGTATAAGTTACCTACTGAGTCTATGAAAAGGTCTATTAGAGTGAGTTCACCTGGAGGAGATATGATAGCTAGTGCGGGATGCCGCGATTTAACTGTGAGGATTGGAACACACAACTTCATTGCACATTTGGTAGTGTTGGATTCACAGGGATTAGAAGTTATTCTGGGTATGGATTGGATGTCTATGCATGGGGGACACATAGATTGTGCACAGCGAGCTGTTTCACTCAAAACCCCGGATGGTAAGAGGATTAGATTCAAGTCGGCTGCACGACCGAGAAGGTGTTAGTTGAATTCTCTTAAGGGGGTTAGCATGGATACTGTACCGGTGATTAGGGATTACCCTAACGTGTTTCCGGAAGAACTGCCAGGGATGCCACCTGACAGGGAAGTAGGGTTTCTTATCGACCTGATTCCGGGAAAAGGACCAATAGCAAAGAAACCATATAAGATGGATGTGGATGAGCTGAAGGAATTGAAGAAGAAGTTGAAAGAGCAGCTGGAAAAGGGATTCATTCAGCCTAGTGCGTCGTCATGGGGAGCACCTGTTCTGTTTGTGGAGAAGAAAGATAACACCAAGAGATTAGTGGTGGACTATCGCTCGCTGAATGAAGTAACCATCAAGAACAAGTACCCTCTACCGAGCATAAATGATTTGTTTGATCAACTGGAAGGAGCAAAGGTGTTCAGCAAGATTGATCTACGATCCGGCTACTTCCAATTGAAGATCCGAGAGGAGGATGTACCAAAAACCGCCTTCACCACTAGGTATGGTTTATATGAGTATACAGTTATGTCTTTTGGACTAACGAATGCCCCGGCATACTTCATGACCATGATGAACAAGGTATTTATGGAGTATTTGGACAAGTTAGTGGTGGTGTTTATTGATGACATACTGATATTTTCCAAGGATGATGCAGAGCATGAGAAGCATCTGAGACTGATTATGGAGAAGCTGAGGGAACACAAGCTGTATGCCAAATTCAGCAAGTGTGAATTCTGGCTTAACACTGTTGGATTTCTTGGACACGTAGTGTCAGGAGAAGGAATTGCTGTTGATCCAAACAAAGTGACTGCAGTAACTGAGTGGGAAGCGCCCAAGAATGCAGGAGAGATTCGAAGCTTTTTGGGACTTGCTGGATATTACAGAAGGTTCATTGAAAACTTTTCCAAGATTGCTAAGCCTATGACTGAACTTCTGAAGAAGGAGAGGAAGTTTGAATGGTCAGATGTATGTGAAGCCAGCTTTCAGGAACTGAAGCGTCGACTGGTGACCGCGCCTATTCTGTGTCTACCAGATCTTCAGAAGGATTTCCAAGTGTACTGTGATGCTTCTCGACAGGGACTTGGGAGTGTGCTGATGCAAGATGGAAGAGTAGTGTCATATGCCTCGCGACAACTCAAGCACCATGAGCAGAATTACCCCACACACGACTTGGAGTTAGCGTCAGTGGTTCATGCGCTCAAGGTATGGAGGCATTACTTAATGGGAAAACACTGTGATGTGTACACCGACCACAAGATCCTGAAGTACATATTTACACAGAAGGAACTGAACATGAGGCAAACGAGATGGTTGGAGCTTATCAAGGATTATGATATGAATCTACAATACCACCCAGAAAGGCCAATGTATTAGCAGATGCCCTGAGCCGGAAGGTTTATGCCAATGGATTGACAATTGGTGAATTTCCTGAGGACTTGTGCAAGAAATTCAAGGACCTTAGACTGGAGGTAGTATCTGAAGGATACCTGGCTACAATGGAAGTCCATCCGACGCTACAGGACATGATCATAAAGGCTCAGATAGGAGACAAAGAGATAGATGAAGTTAAGGAAAAGATGAAGGAAGGTCGAGCAAGGGAATTCCGCGAGGATGAGCAAGGAACCCTGTGGTACGGAGATCGTTTGTGCGTTCCCAACGATCCCGAGATAAGGAAGTTGATTCTGCAGGAAGCTCATGACTCGCCATATTCCATACATCCGGGCAATACGAAGATGTATATGGACCTAAAGGACAGATTCTGGTGGAACAACATGAAGGGAGATATCGCCAAGCATATTGCTCTATGTGATGTATGCAGCCGAGTGAAGGTAGAACACCAGAAGCCAGCAGGACTGCTGCAGCCATTGCCCGTGCCGGAATGGAAGTGGGATAGAGTGGGAATGGATTTTATCACAGGATTGCCCAGGACCAGGTCAGGATATGACTCTATTTTGGTAGTGGTCGACCATTTGACCAAGGTAGCCCACTTTATACCGGTGAAGACGACTTATACGAGTGCAAAGTTGGCCAAGATTTACATGGACAAGATTGTGTGCCTGCACGGAGTTCCCAAGAGTATCGTATCTGATAGAGGCACCCAATTTACCTCACACTTCTGGCGCCAGTTGCACGAGTCGCTTGGTACTAGATTGGAGTTTAGCACAGCATTTCACCCACAGATCGATGGACAGACCGAGAGGGTGAATCAGATTTTGGAGGACATGCTGAGAGCTTGCGCCTTGGCTCATGGTTCTAGTTGGGATGAGAATTTGCCGTATGCGGAGTTTTCCTACAACAACAGCTATCAAACTAGCGTCAAGACATCGCCATTCGAAGTGCTATATGGGAAACGGTGCCGAACACCATTGCTATGGGATGGAGTAGGAGAACGTCAGTTGTTTGGACCTGATTTGATCAAGGACGCTGAGGAGAAGGTCGCCTTGATTAGGGATAGGCTGAAGGTAGCACAATCAAGGCAGAAGAGCTACGCCGACGCCAAGTGCAAGGAAGTGGTGTATGAGATAGGTGATAGAGCATACCTCAGAGTATCGCCGCTTCGTGGAATCAAGAGATTTGGTATTAAGGGTAAGCTGGCACCACGATTTATTGGACCGTATCGGGTCTTAGCACGCAAAGGAGAAGTTGCTTACCAGTTGGAGTTGCCAGAAGCTCTGTCTGCTGTTCACAACGTGTTCCACGTGTCCCAGCTGAAGAAGTGCCATCCGGAGATGGTGGATACACCATTGAGAGACACTGTACCACTAGAGGAGGTTCAGCTTGAGAATGATTTGACCTATGAGGAGAAACCGGTCAAGATTCTGGAGACAGCAGAAAGGACTAACCGTACCAAGACAATCAAGTTTTGCAAAGTAAAGTGGAGCCACCACACCGAATAGGAAGCCACTTAGGAGCGTGAGGATGACATCTGAGAGGACTACCCACAACTATTTGCTAGCCGCGCCGAATCTCGAGGACGAGATTCATCTTAAGGGGGTTAGTCTTGTCACATCCCAAATTTTAGATTTGGTCTTGCATATCATTCATAGCATTGCATCATATCTTTCCATGCAAAACCGTCGAGTAGAAAGGTTCGGCGAAACGCTATCTTCAAAACCCTATTTTGTTTCGGTACGAGGTTCCTACGGGGAGCTTTAGAGGGACTTGCAACAACCACCCCTGTAGGTTCGAGTTTTCTCTCAAACTTCGAATGAAGGTTGTTCCCCTCGACGATACGAACCCGTAGGCGCGAGAATCGCTCAAATCGGAGTTCGTATGCAAAAGACTCGGACGTTTTAGTAAACCGCCGGAAAACGGTCCGAAAATCCGGACTGATTTCCGGGTTGTAGTTAGTTTCTGGACCGAATTGGAGTAGGACCCGCGTAGGGGGGCCCACTTAAAGGGCAGCCGCCGCCTGCCCGCCTCGTACCCCGCGCCCAACCACCCCGCCACCTCGATCGCCTCCCCGCGCGCGCCTCCCAGACCGTCCGCCGCCGCCGCCGCCGCCAGTGCGCCGCCTCTCCGTTCCGCGCCATCATCGCCGCGCCACTGGCTCCGCCGCCGCCGTCACCGCAGCACCGCCTCCGCAGCGCGCCGTCGCCGCCGCTGCGCCAGACGCCGCCTCCACGCACGCTGCAGCAACGCCGCGCCACCCTGCCGCCCGCGAAGCTTCGCTGCGCCCGCCGCCGCCGCCGCCGCCGCGCTTATTCGCCGCTGCGCCGCCGCCTAGCCGCAGCAGTCTCTGCCGCCGCGCCGCCCTGCTGCACGCTGCGCGCCTCGCTGCGCCGCACGCACGTGCACGTGCGCGTCATCGCATGCGCACATGCATACATGCACACACACACGCACTTACACGCCGCCTCGCGCGTGATGCTATTTTTCTCGGTCCCATAGTTGACCGTGTGTATCCGCGCAGGAAGGATCTTGTCGCCGGAACCGATCGCCACCGCCGTCCGGAGCTCGCCGCACCGTCCGGAGTCCGTTTCGCCATCCGTTCCCGGTAAGACAGCAGCCACCGTCAGATCTCAGATCAGCGGCCTAGATCGTTAGTTGACCGGTCAGACTCAGGCGTTGACTAGTCAGACGCCCAGTCAGCGCCCAGTCAGCAGACGCTTGACCAGTCAATAGACACAGTTGACTGGGTCAATTTCGTTAATCCCTTTAGTTGGCAGATTTCGGTAGAATCTTGTAAATTGCGTAGAAATTTAACCGCTTGGCCAAAAATTGCAAATAAAATATGTACGAGTTCAGTGAGTCGTGTAGAATCTCTCTGTAGCTTTGGTTCAGACTTTTACTGTCAGGTTTAGTACAGTTTAATCAAACTAGTTAGTGGCCTTTTCGGAGTAATAAATTCGTAGAAAAAGATCCGTAGCTCCAAAAATCGCGTATGATATGTCCCTGAACTCGTATGAACGAGGGGAATCTCATCGTGAATTAAAAAGGTAGGCTTACAGTAAAAACTTCTGCAGTATTTGTCTAATGGCTTTCTGCAGTGTTTTAATTACTCGGGAAGTTTCATAACTCCTTTTTGAGTAATTCCAGTTGGTACTGTTTCTAATCAGTGATGCCTATGCGGTAGAAGTTTTCCAAGATTTTACAAATAGTATACTACCGGTAGTGAATTATTTAAGATCTAGCTCTAGTGGTGAGCTTTACTTTTGTCTAATAGTTTCCCTAGCGCTAAAACTATTTTCCATGCATGCAATCGGTAGTGTTATGTTATAGGATGTTGTGGTGCAGCTGTAGCACCATTTCACTTGTCCTTCTTGCATTCATGCATCATATTTGTTGCATATGCTCGCGCATTGTTTGTTTATGATTGCAATTGTATCGTGTAGATTGTGTTGAGTGCAACGCTTGCTCGTGTGAGGATTGTGCTCCAGACCGCTACAACCAAGGCAAGTAGATGCTACTTTGTTCATGATATCGTCCTACTATTTTCAATACATTGTCGTTTATTTTTGTAGATGCATGTGTAGGATGATACTATCGCTATGCTATGTCCTATTATGTGGTAGGACCCTCTTCATAGATGAACCACCGTTGGTAGATGTGCTTAGCCATGCTTGTTTAACGAGGTCTGGGTTACATCAATGATACTTGTTTTCTCAAAGTATTGGTTTGTGAAAAGTAAAACAACTTAATCAATGAACCCCCTGGGTGTGATGGTATTGATAATTTTTGGTGGTTTCATTGCGGAAAGGCACCCAGGTATCAAGAGAGAATGATTGGCTTCTTTATTGTGTAGCTTACGTGTACAACCATGTGCCAATAATGAAATGGGCGGTTGGTTGGACTTAGTAGGTTGTAGTAACTCGAACCCGCGTATCCAGAGATGTAGAATTTTGGTAGGTTGGACCGGTGCTGCCGGGATTGAGGAGCTACTTTAACAGTCTCTTCTTGGTCTTCTCCCTATCATCGCCCAAAATGAGAGCGATGGTACGAGCTGGGCTGGCCAAGTCACATGGGTAAAGTGTACTAACCTCTGCAGAGTGTATAATCTAATCGATTAGCCGTGTCCCCGGTTATGGACATCTGAGTTGCTAGATATTGATTCCATGACATGTTTCTCGCTCATTCTAACTTCATAATTGTTTTAATCTTGACGGGTTAACTTAATTGGGATCTTTTCAAAGAAAATTGAAAACAGTTTATGAAAGTAGGATAAATATATTTGCAAATGCAAGCCAGACACAGCTCCACTTGCCAAATATGCATGTAGATGTTAGTACTATTGTCTCCATTACTAGCTCTACTTGCCATACATTACATGTATTGACCCGTCGGGGCTGCTACGTTTCATGTTGCAGGTTATTCCGATTCTGATTGATCGTTATAGGCCACGGTACTCCACCGGCACTTGTTCACTTGTGGGCAATTTGAAGAATGGAGGATTTATTTGTTTATGTTGCTACCTGAATAATTTGAGCTAGCTTTATGCTAAGCTTTTATTGTAATAATGGTACTCTGGATCTTTGTAGATCATGATACACGGAATATTTTGCTATGTTATCTATCTTACTCTATTGTGGGCCAATGAACCGATCCAGGGATTGGCATGTCACATAGAGGCCACGGTCTTTTCAGAACCGGGGTGTTACACTCTTTTATACATCACACATATTCCCCACATTGTTCACCAAATGATGGTCAATATTTGTGGACGGATGGAGTACAAATGTAGTATTTGAGATAAATATATGCCCATGGTTTTTTCTCTAGCTCTAATCGGATTGATTCAAAGTCTATTCATTTCTTTCTACAAAGTTTCACTACAAATAAGTAACAAAGACATGTAAAAAAAGTAACAAAGTTTCACTACAAATAAGTAACAAAGTTTCACTACAAATAAGTAACAAAGACATGTAAAAAAAGTAACAAAGTTTCACTACAAATAAGTAACAAAGTTTCACCACGAGCACGACGGCTTCGGTGGCGCGGTGGCGGTGGGCGACGGCGGCGGCTCCGACGTATGGCGTGGCTGACGCTGGCCGGCTCTCAGCGGCTGCGCCTTGTGGCGGTGGCGGTCTTGGCGCTGAGGGCGACGGCGGCTCGACGGCGAGGGCTGACGGGCGTGGCTTCGCTCGCTTCGCTCTCTCGCGGGCGGTTCGATCGCTCTGGGGAAGAAAGGAAGGAAGGCATTTAATACCCCTTTAACACCGAACCGGTGTTAAAGGGGAATTCATTTCGCCAAGATGACCCCCCTTTAACACCGGTTCCAGACACGAACCGGTGTTAAAGGGGGGGAGGGGTACGCGCGCGAAACAAAATAAATGCGCCCCCCTTTAACACAAGTTCGTGTCTGGAACCGGTGTTAAAGGGGGGCATTTATTTCATGCATTAAAGGGGCATTTTTAATTCAAAAAATAGGATATGAATTTGGAAAATTCATATATTTTTCATTTCAACTCAGAAAAATATAAATAATATATCATAATTTTTAGAAAAATAATATCTATCCATTCATGTAAAAACATTTTATATTTACTTTACATGAAAATTTTGAAAATGATTAAAACACTTACATATAAATTTTGATTATTCAATTCAAACAAAAATAAATTTTTAAATCCTAAAACTTTGAACATAAGAAATATTAAGCATCTAAAAAGGAATCTAACCCATATTTTAATGCCGCGTCTTTTGTATTAACATTTTTGAATTGATTGGATATTTAAATGCCGCATCTTTTGTATACACTTGAATCTAACCAAGCCTCGCTCAACTTGCTTTGTTTTTTTGATAAAATAGCATATTGTGAACCTAAAAATGAATTTTGTAAAAAATCATGAGCATCGTATCATGTACCTGTAGTTCATATCTGACCCACTTCCTGCCGATTCGGCATAAATTTGTGTTTTTCACCAGAGGTGGACGGAAAGGTTTCAGATCCCCCTGTTGGTACATTGTCCATATAAGGTGGTCTAGTATTTTTGTAAAATGTGGTGGTAGTTTTTTGAATTAGACATTTTGTGGTTGCTTCACAAAACCGTCCGTTTTTTATGGTCGGAAAATGGAAAATGCCTTTTTTGTGCGATAAAAAGGAAAACTTCCTCTTGCAACATTGTTTGCCATGCCATTATGCACATGTATGCACAATATGTCCATATTATCACAAACTATGCCTTGATTCTATCCATAACATTGGTCATTTGATCCGAAAGCCAAGAAACCTCGAATGAGATCGGTCATTTTATGAAGGTTTTTTTGAGACATAATCAATATATCAAGTTTGAGATTTTTCCTTCTAACTGTCACATAATATAACACCACGCGAAGGTTTCGCACTGTTTCAATCTTTTTTTATTTTTTATCCCCGTTTTAAACTATCGACAAACTTTGTCGAACAACGGGCATGATGATTCTTAGCTCGGGGCCAAGCCTCGCTCAACTTGCATTGTTTTTTTGATAAAATAGCATATTGTGAACCTAAAAATGAATTTTGTAAAAAATCATGAGCATCGTATCATGTACCTGTAGTTCATATCTGACCCACTTCCTACCGATTCGGCAGGAATTTGTCTTTTTCACCAGAGGTGGACGGAAAGGTTTCAGATCCCCCTGCTGGTACATTGTCCATATAAGGTGGTCTAGTATTTTTGTAAAATGTGTTGGTGGTTTTTTGAATTAGCCATTTGGTGGTTGCTTCACAAAACCGTCTGTTTTTTATGCTCGGAAAATGGAAAATGCCTTTTTGGTATGATAAAAAGGAAAACTTCCTCTTGCAACATTGTTTGCCATGCCATGATGCACATGTATGCACAATATGGCCAAATTATCACAAACTATGCCTTGATTCTAGCCATAACATTGGTCATTTGACCCGAAAGCCAAGAAACCTCGAATGAGAATGCAACTAATAGTAAGTTACATAAAGCCGAACTGGAATTGAAAATTAAGATACATAAAAGAACTGAAAATTAAGATACATGGCCAGATTAAGTAACAATCGGCCGAACTTGTTTCAGAATGTTGGAGTGATTCAGTCATGCTCCTGGAGCCCAGTCCTCCGGCATCTCCAAGAAACTGGTCATAGAGGCACTCCCTAATAAGTGACCGCACGCGTTTGGAGATCAGATCTTAATGGTAAGTACGAATCGGGACAACTTCTTCTCATAGTCCCGGTCCATCCACAAAACAAGACTAACACTCAAGACATGTATTAATATTAAAAACATGAACTAGAGTTACATAATATGAGCATGAACTTCTTGGCATATGTCCTTCCTTATGATTGCTTCAGACGTAACCATGGAGCATCTTCTTTACTTAACGGAATGCTTGGGTCAGTTTTCACTGTGAAGGGCGGAATTTCATCAAACTTATTATAATCTTCTGACATGTCTGTCTTGTCCTCGATTCGACTTATTATAACCTTAAGTTCCTTGCGTCACGTGCGAAGTCCGGGTACTCTCGCTCGACTTTTCTCCAATGTGACCCATCAGCGGGGTGTCTCAACATCGCGTCTTTCTTACGGTCTTCCATGTGCCATCGCACAAACTTGGCATGCTCTTTATTTCTGAAGAGACGTTTTAACCGTGGTATTATAGGAGCATACCACATAACCTTGGTGGGAACCTTCTTCCTAGGGGCATCGCCCTCAATATCGCCAGGATCGTCTTGTCTGATCTTATATAAAGGTGCATACCGGCATGCATCCAAATTCTCGTACTTCACCGCAATGAGGATGCGGTCATTAATGCAGCATGTATCTTACGCGTCTAATCCTAGAGGGCGACAACCTTGTTTGCTTGGTATGTACCGTCGCAACTCATTATTTCTTGGAAGAAGATTCTTCATTTTTACCAACAACTTTGAAAATGCGCTGTCAGTCACACCATTCTCTGCCTTCCATTGCAGCAAATCCAGTGTGGTACCTAGCTTTTTGTGGCCATCTTCGCAAGTTGGATACAACAATGTTTTGTGATCCTTTAACATCGGCTCCAGCTTCTCCTTCTCCTTTTCAGTTTCACATTCTTCCTTTGAATCAGTAATGTCCCGACCAAGATCGTCATCAGCGGGCCCATCTGCTCCCTCTTGATCTTCATTATCTACCCCCATTGCAGTATCATCATATTCAGGATACATATTATGATAGTTGTCATCATCCTCTTCTTCTTCGTTGTCTTCCATCACAACCCCTTTTTCTCCGTGCTTGGTCCAACAATTATAGCTGGGCATGAAACCGGATCGAAGCATGTGGGCGTGAATGGTTCTGGTATTTGAGTAGTCTTTCTTGTTCTGACAGTGAACACACGGATAGCACATAAAACCATTGTGACCACGGTTTGCATTAGCCACAACGATGAAATTTTGGAGGCCCGTAATGTACTCGGAAGTGCGGCGGTCACCGTACATCCATTGCCGGTTCATCTGCATTAATATGTAGTATATATCAAAAATTAATAGGGAGATGACCATTTATATATATAGTACATCAATGACACATGAAAGGATAGTTGCCGACCTCGACCGAGACGGAAAGAACAACGAGAAAACTTATTTTGAGCTCTCGGGCATTTCACCGAACACCTCTTGTGCATATGAAAAAAACACAACCTAGCACTCTTCACACCTCTTGCTAGGCTCCAAAATGAGATAGTGAAAAATGGAAGAGTGGGGTGTGTGTGGGCTGCGGTGTCTTATATAGTTTCGCTTAACACCGGTTCATGCCACGAACCGGTGTTAAAGGGGCTGCGCCATCTGTGCGAGATCTTAACACCGGTTCGTGGCACGAACCGGTGTTAAAGGAGGGATCCTTTTTTGCCGCAGGGGCCACGCTGGTACGCCCCCCTTTAACACCGGTTCGTAGAATAATCGGTGTTAAAGCCCTTTTTCTGGATCAACAAAAGGCCTCGTTTCCACTAGTGGTCAGCGACGCCTCGTAATTCACACATGCAGAGAACACAATCATGTCCGTTTTTTCCGCGCGAAAGATACGAACGTTTGCGGCGGCGGTGGAAACGTGGCGAAATTTCCGCGCACGTACACGCACGGGCTGTCCACACAGCAACGATTCGATCACTTTGCACGAATGTTGACGCCATGGGTTATAAATTATAACTAAGGTATATTTTATCTTTTCACCGCATTCTTCCCCGTGTCATCTTCTTCCTCCTGCGAACCATCTCCTCGAGCTCTTCGCGCACACAGGAAAAACCCTAGTTCTTCCCCCCATCTCCCAGTCACCCATTTCCCACTCCAATGGAAGCAGCAGCTCCATCCCTTCCATGGCGGCGACAAACTATGTTGCGGCCAAGCCGGCAGGCTCCGTCCACGTTCCTCCAGAGGGTGTGGTGGTGCCTTGGTCCGTGGTGGTGGAAACCACCGACGCCGACCATATTCCAACGGGGCTGGAGCCGCTGGAGGAGGAAAGTGACTCCCACAAGGGAGATTGGCACGGGCTCCGATATCGCCGATGGCGATCTCAGGGAGCTGCTCGATGAAGGATACCTCCCCGCGACGGAGGGGCTTGTCTGGCGGGCGGCATCGGCTGGCGAGGTCACTCCTTCTCCCCAAGCCGGAGAGAAGGTGTACCTCAAAGCACAACTGGTACGCGGCGTCTCGAGCTCCCTCCCGATCTCCGACTTCTTCCTTGCAGTCCTTAGCCATTACCGGGTTCAACCTCAGAACCTCTCTCCGAATAGCATCCTTGCGCTTGGCAACTACGCGGTGCTTTGCGAGGGCTATCTACGGATTAGGCATAGATTAAACCTGTTCATCTATTTCTTCACCGTCAAGAGGGAAGCCGCAGCTAGCAAGGACAAGCTTAGAAACTGTGGAACCATTAGATTTAAGATACATCATGGTCGGCGGTTCCCCGACATCGTAGGCCATGAGTCTTGCAAGAACTGGCAGCGGACGTACTTCTACGGACCAGATATCCCTCTGGCTGGCCTAGAAGCAAGATACCCGGACTTCATCGATGGGGCCGCCGCTGAAGCGCCGACATGGAGATCCCATGCCACCCTTCCCTCCGACCACGAAGTTTCCAGCGCCATTAGGCGGATCGAGTGGTTCGTAGAGACAGGTTTGAACGGATTAGACCTAGCCATGTGCTGGTTCGTCAGGCGGATCTAGCCTCTGTAGCACCGCGCGAAGCTGATCCACCAGTATACCAAGGATAGGAAGGATAGCCTCTGCATCTCCGAGGACAACTTTTCGAGTGACTCCATCAAGCTCCGTCTCAAGGATATCGTCAAGGTGAAGGACAGGAAGCATGGCTTCCACATCACCTACGACATGTTCGAGGAGGGCAAGTGCCTAGAGGTATCTGTTTTATTTTCCGTATATGACATATACTCCAGTTCTTCCATCTAGTCATTACCGTTTCATCTAACACTTTGTGATTTCACTTAACAGCTCAAAAGTTTAGAGGGGGACGACCCCAAGATGAAGGAAGTCACCGTCGTGTCCGACAACGATGTCCCGTTGGTGCGTAAGCGGAAGATCTCCACCTGTATGTTGGAGATATGCCCTAGAGGCAATAATAAAAGTGGTTATTATTATATCTTTCTGTTTATGATAAATGTTTACATTCATGTTGTAATAGTATTAAACGGAAACATTAATACTTGTGTGATTTGTAAACTAAATTAGTGTCCCTGGTAAAGCCTCTTTATAATACTAGCTTGTTGGTTAATAGATGATCGTGGTTTCTCGATCATGAACATTGATATGTTATTAACAACAAGATCATATCATTAGGAGAATGGTATGATGGACATACTCCTATAGATAAGCGTAGCATTAAGATCAAGTCATTTCAATAGTTCATTTGCTATTATGCTTTCTGATACATAGTAACCTAATTCCTTCGACCATGAGATCATGCTAATCACCATCACCGGAAGGATGCTTTGATGACATCAAACACCGCACCTTAACTGGGTGGCTATAAAGGTGGCATTGAGTGTTCGGAAAGTATGTGTTGAGGCACATGGATCAAGAGTGAGATTTGTCCATCCATATGACGGATAGATATACTCTGGGCCCTCTTGGTGGAATGTCATCCAATTGGATTGCACGCATGTGACTGGCTCACAAGGGATCACATATCACGGGAACGAGAAAACAATACTTATCTGTAACGATGTTGAACTAGGTATGCAGAGATACCGATGATCAAACCTCGGATAAGTAAATTATCGCGAGACAAAGGGAAATTGGTATCGTATGTAAGTGGTTCATTCGATCGCAAAGTAATCATAGAAATATGTGGGATCCATATGAATTTCCAGATTCCTCTATTGGTTATTGCTCGGAGAAGTGTCTCAGTCATGTCTGCATAATTCACGTACCGTAGGGAGACACACTTAAGGATTCAATGTTGTTTAGTAGATATGGAATGTAAGTAGGGATACCGAATGTTGTTCGGAGTCTGGGATGGGATCCGGTATATTACGAGGAGATCCGTAATGGTCCGGAGAATAAGATTCATATAAGGAAAGTATGGAATGATTTCGATGTTTTCATTGGAGAGGTTCTAGAAGGGTCTAGAAGGTTCACTGGACCAGAAGGGGAATGGTCCATGAATATGTCATGGGTAAGTGGAATTATTGGATCATATCCTAGGTCACTTGGTTTGGGCATTTGCGAGCGAGAATTAAAGTTCTAAATTAAAAGTCAAAAGGGAGGTTTGAAAAGTCAAACTGGAACAATGGTTTCCTAGTGGAATAAGGAAAGAGTTCTTCCTTCTATCCAACTTGGGTTTGGGTTTAGATTCAAACTCTCCCCTCCCAAGTCTGCCCCCCTCTCATAAATATAGGGGGAGGGCTGCTCCAAACAACACAAGAACCAGCCCTCCCACCCCGTGCGCCGTCGCCGCCTAGCCGCCACCGCACGCCGCCAGCCGCCGCCGTCTCCTCCTCCTCCTCCTCTCCGGCCTTCTAAACCTAGATCGCCGGAAAATCCTAGATCCACCATAACTCGCACCGGCTTAGGCGAAGCCCTATGGGATCTTCCCTCTACTTCTAACACCACGCTGCCGTGCTGCCGGAATCGCGAGGGGAGAACTACAACCTCTGCTGCCTGCTGGAACAAGGAAGAGGAAGGTCTTCATCGAGTACCGAACGTGTGATCGACTACGGAAGCGCTGCCGGAACATAGTGCCGGAAGGATCGTCTACGCGATCTTGAGATCAGCAAGTGTACGACTACATCACCCACAAGAATCTGCTCTCTTTAACCGCTTTGGAATCTTCGAGGGTGTTAGACCCCTCCTTTGTAAAGGAAAGGATCCCTGTGATTGCAATGCTAGTCCCTGGATCAATGCTAGCATCCACAGTTTAAGATGAAGTACACAGATACAAAGGTCGTTTATTACATGCATTCCAGAGATAAAACATAGTCTTTTACAACTCAGGGCCAAAGGCCTAATACAAGAGTTTATGGAATAAGTAAATAAACACAAGTCTTCATCTTCATGTGCCACAGGCAAACATGTTGAGTGTAGACTCATGACTCCTACTCATCATCGGAGTAACCTACAACATCACAAGTTACAGCCACAGTGGGTCAATACTTTGGAATAGTATTGGAAAGTGATACCTTAGTAAATTTTAAGTGGACTATATTACTATATGCATTTTGGATAACTGTAGCTTGGCTTGCTTTGCTCAAAATAGGTTTTTCCTATTAGTTGAAATCACTAAGTTTTTCTTTGTCAAAAACTTCCCAAGAAACCACCAATAGACATTGGGGTCCTTCACCCTTGTTCACCCACAAATTTTACTTAGAAGTTGGAGTGATGAGATTCTTGTAGCTTCCATGTCTTGATGCTCAAGTTGTCCATTGCCTTGGACTAGGCTAAGTACTTAGGTTTTTCATCTGCAGAGGTTGTGCACTTTCCCCACCAGACTTGTTTTCCCAAGACAGGACCTTTCAGAAGCCTTTCCTTAGTCAAATGGACGCGTTCCAACCTATCATCCCAACTACCACCAACTGTCCAAATGACTAAGTTCTATCAACCTATATGATCAAGGCAGAGCCCATATTGCCAAGTGGTTGCACTGTAAGCTTTCTCAACACTTGGCCTCCAAATCCCTTTGTGCCTGGGTGGCATACCACAAGTGAGATACACAACCCAAGTCCATGGCCTTGTGTAACCACTCAACATAACCCAATCCGTCCATTCCACCCAGGAGGTTTATTTGACTTAGTTGTTTTATTAGGAAAGCATAAGTCTCATGACTTAGAAATATTTTCATCATAGTAAGTATAGATTTTCACTAACCCTTGTTTGCTAAATAGCTAGGCTAAGCATGGTAGGATAAATTAACTTAGGAAAATTCCCTAGAAATTCTACAATTCTACACTATTTAGGATTTCCCAACTTAGCACTAGGCAAAAATAGCATGCAAGACTTAGCAAAATATCTAATGCTAGTACAAAACATAGGATAGAAATATTCATTAAAATATCACTTGCCTTGGTAGTGGGGAGAGTAGCACTCTTCACATTCACAATCACTAGTAAAATCTACACAAAAATTATAGCATAGAATTACAAACAATTATATACAATCAAAAATAATATGAATGCATGCATGCAAGAACTTACTAAGTGGTGATTTTTGAAAACTCTACCAAGCATGCTCATGTTTACAGAAACTTAACAAGTCACAAGTTTGCGAACTACACTTATTTGGCACTAATACAATTTACCAAATCAAATATATATTTAAAATAACCTTAAATATGTTTCTGCAAATGAAGTCATTTTAACTGTTACTATTTGTTAAACACATTGGATATTAAAAAAGGTCTTGTTTCACTGAATCCAACGGTATAAAGTTTGTAAAAATCCAACGTGGCAATCAAAAGTTATAGCTGTTTGAAGTTTGGATCTAAATCTGGTTTAAATTATGTTTTTGTTTTAAACACTAGCCACGTGTCGTTGCCTTACTGGTGCTTACCGATTCGGTTAGATCGCGCTCTGCGGACCGTAGGATCTAAGTGGGATCTGGCGGCTTAGATGCGCGCTTACCCCTTCGTTTACAATCTATCCTAGCCTTACGATCTGGATCCAACGGACACAACCATCAAGCCACAAACTGGCGGCGCTAGCGGCGTTGACTGGCGGTGGCGCGTCTGACTACGGTGGTACCGGCGTTCTAGATCCCCCCAGGAAGCAAGAAGGCGCTTACCAGGACCGCGGTGGCGTGCTGAAGCTCGAGGTGGCTCTGGTTTGTCAAGGTGCGTGACACGCGGCGATGATTGCTCGTCGGAGTAGAGATAGTCATCGACGCGGTCAGTCGTCGTCGTTGGCGAGGCTGTCGATCACTAGGAGGCAAACAAAGGGCGTGGTCAGATGCAGGAGATCACGGAGAACACGCGTGTGTGAAAGACAAGGCTTGGGGCGGTCTGGACTTACCACTGGAGGTCGTCGGAGTTGAAGCCGAAGGCGGTGGCGGCCAGTCGTCGACGTTGCTGGAGCTACGGGTCATGCGAAGGTAAGTGGGGTGTGTCAGTAGATGCGCCGAGACTCACTGAACAAGATAGCATGAATGAGAGGCAGAGGGGAACACGAGACTCACCGGAATTCGCCGGCGCAGTCGTCGGAGCAGCGGCGGAGTCGTGCGAGTCGTGGACAGCCTGGTGGCGTGAAGGCAAAATTGACTGGGGGAAAATGGTCGTGGGGAGGTGGGGATCTTATAGCCCGAGGCTCGACAGGTAACGCTCGCTGAATCAATGCCCATTAAGCTCGCGAGATCAGCGCTGCAACGGGCAGCGGCGAGGTCGTGCGCGGAATCAGGGGGAAGACGATGCTGACGTGGAGTGGGAGTGGGGCCCTTTCGTCATTGGCTGAGGGGGCGTGCTCGCGCGTGTGGAAGGAAAAGAGAACTCCCGGGTGGGCTAACTGGGCCTAATCAGAAGCTGGGCTGGAATCCTGGCGTCGGCCTGTTTCTATTTCTTTCTCCTTTTTCTTTTTCTGTTTCAATATTCTGAATAGATTTTCAAATGATTTCAAGTTTCATTTGAATACAAATTTCCTTGGGATTTTTGAGCAGTAGTCTCAAATTTGGTCATAAAATCATGGGGTTGCTTTGCAAAAGCTTGGTCAAACATGGGGAATAAAATAATCAGGGACTTGCATCCATTTGTAAATATTTGAAAAAAAGGTTTTTGAAGTTATTCTCAATTTGTAAAGTTTGGTCAAAACCACACTTAATCCTTTCTATAAGGAAAACAATCAAGTTAAGTTTTAAAGAAACATTCAACTTTCAAACTTCCAACTTTCAAATGGTGATGGCCATTTGAATTAAATCTGTCCACATAAATTCATAGCACCAAGTACCTCTGTTTTTCTGAAATGAGTTTGAATGTGATCTCAAAGCTATATGCATGCATTAGTGATTTGCATTGAAATCATGATTTTAGGGATGTTACAAATCTAACCCCCTTAAGGTGAATCTCTCCCTCGAGATTCGGATTGGCTAGCAAATAGGTGAGGGTGGTCTTTCCGAAGATCATCTTCTCTTTCCCATGTTGCTTCTTCCTCGGAATGATGATTCCATTGTACTTTGCAAAACTTGATAGTTTTTGTCCTTGTGACTCTTTCTGCGGTCTCAAGAATCTTGACAGGCTTTTCCTCATAGGTGAGATCACTTTCTAGTTGGACTTCTTCCAAGGGTATGGTATCCTTCAAAGATGATTCTTCCATCTCTGGGTGACATTTCTTAAGCTGACTCACATGAAACACATTATGGACAAATGAGAGACTCTGGTAATTCAACCTCATATGCAACTTATCCTTTGCGACTTAGAATCTTGAATGGCCCAACATATCTTGGTGCCAACTTTCCTTTGACTCCAAATCTTTTCACTCCACGAAGTGGTGATACTCTAAGATAAGCTCTATCCCCAACTTCGTAGGTGACTTCTCTACGTTTAGAATCCGCGTAGCTTTTCTGTCGGGATTGTGCTATCTTCAGCCTGTCCTTAACCAATTTGACCTTTTCTTCGGCGTCTTTGATGAGATCGGGTCCAAATAAACTTCTTTCTCCCACACCATTCCATAGTAATGGGGTGGTACACTTCCTTCCGTAGAGAAACTCAAATGGTGCCATCCCAATGCTAGATTGGTAACTGTTATTATAAGAGAACTCTGCGTAAGGCAGACTTTCATCCCAACTTGCTCCATAGTCTAGGGCACATGCCCTCAACATGTCTTCAAGAATCTGATTAGTCCTTTCTGTTTGTCCATCAGTTTGAGGATGAAAAGCAGTGCTGAATTCCAACCTCGTTCCCAAAGATTCATGAAGCTGTCTCCAAAAGTGAGAAGTAAACTGAGTTCCCCTATCAGACACAATAATCTTAGGCACACCGTGAAGGCACACAATTCTGCTCATGTAGATTTTGGCTAACTTGGCACTTGTATAAGTTGTCTTCACGGGTATAAAATGAGCCACTTTAGTTAGGCGATCCACTACTACCCATATAGAATCATACCCTGACCTGGTCCTTGGTAATCCGGTAATGAAATCCATACCTAGATTTTCCCACTCCCACTCAGGAATAGGCAGTGGTTGAAGCAAACCTGCTGGTTTCTGATGCTCCACTTTCACTCTTCTACACACATCACACAAAGCAATATGTTCGGCGATGTCCCTTTTTAGATTGTTCCACCAAAATCTTTCTTTCATATCCATGTACATCTTGGTGTTTCCTGGGTGAATAGAATATGGAGAGTTGTGGGCTTCCTGTAAAATCAGTTTCCGCAATCCCGGGTCTTGTGGAACACAAATACGTTTCCCGTGCCATAAGGTACCTTGTTCGTCTATATGGAAACTCTTAGCTTTCCCTAGACTAATATTTTCCTTAATCTTTTCGATTTCCTTATCAGTCTTCTGAGCTTCTCGGATCTTGTCCAATAAAGTGGGTTGAACATCTAAGGACATGAGATGTCCTTCAGGCACAATCTCCAATCTGAGTTCTTTGAATTGCTTACACAAGTCATCTGGCAATTCACCTTTGGTAAGGCCATTTACAAACGTTTTACGACTTAGAGCATCTGCTACTACATTTGCTTTACCGGGGTGGTACTGCAAACTTAAGTCATAATCCTTGATAAGTTCTAGCCATCTCCTTTGTCTCATGTTGATTTCCTTCTGGGTGAAGATATACTTCAAACTCTTATGATCGGTAAACACTTCACATCGCTTTCCCAAAAGGTAATGTCTCCATGTTTTGAGTGCATGGACGACAGAGGCTAACTCCAAATCATGAGTAGGATAGTTTACTTCATGAGTTTTGAGTTGTCTCGAGGCATAGGCCACAACTTTACCATCTTGCATAAGTACGGCACCCAAACCTTGATGAGACGCATCACAATATACTTGGAAATCTTTTTCCAACCGCGTATATAGAACTGTGTCTTGTCACAAGTCTCTTCTTCAATTCTTGGAAGCTGACTTCACAACCTTCAGACCAAGCAAATTTCTTGTCCTTCTTTAACAATTCAGTCATTGGCTTAGCAACCTTTGAGGAATTCTCAATGAACCTTCTGTAGTAACCTGCTAAACCAAGGAAACTGCGAACTTCTTTTATGTTCTTAGGAGATTCCCATTCAGTCACAGCTGAAACTTTAGCAGGATCAACTGCCACACCATCCTTTGTCATAACATGACCAAGAAAACCAACTTCCTCTAACCAAAACTCACACTTGCTGAATTTGGCATAAAGTTTATGCTCTCTTAATTTTTCAAGTATCAAGCGTAAGTGTCTTTCATGTTCTTCCTTGCTCTTGGAGTAGACTAAGATGTCATCGATGAAAACGACAACAAACTTGTCAAGGAATTCCATGAACACCTTGTTCATCATATTCATGAAATATGCTGGAGCGTTGGTTAAACCAAAAGGCATCACAGTGTACTCATACAATCCATACCTTGTGGTGAATGCTGTCTTAGGTATGTCTTGTTCTCTTATGTTGAGTTGAAAATAGCCTAACCGAAGATCAATCGTTGAGAACACACATGCTCCCTCTAGCTGATCAAACAAGTCAATGGTTCTAGGCAAAGGATATTTGTTCTTGATAGTCACCTCGTTGAGAGAAAGGTAATCTATGCATAACTTTTGGCTTCTATCTTTCTTCTCCACGAACAATACCGGGGCTCCCCAAGATGAAGAACTTGGTTGAATAAATCCTTTCTGCAACTGTTCCCCTAGTTGCTTCTTGAGCTCCTTCAGTTCATCAACTGACATTTTGTACGGTCTTTTTGCTATTGGTCCAGAACCTGGTACCAAATCTATCAGAAACTCCACATCTCTATCTGGTGGCATTCCTGGCAACTCTTCCGGAAACACATACGGATACTCACACACAATTGGCACACTATCCATGCTAACCCCCTTAAGAGAATTCAGCTTACTTCCTTTGGATTCAAAGTTTGACCTAAATTTTATTCTTTTTCCCTCAGGGGTTGTGAGTGTAACTGTACGATTGGCACAATCTAGTACTCCCTCATACTTAGCCATCCAATCCATTCCCAAAATCACATCCAATCCTTGGGAATTCAGGATTATTAGGTTCACTGGAAACTTATGTTTTCCAAACTCTATGACTAAGTCATGACATCCTGAGTTTACTATCATTTCCCCACCCGGAGAACTTACTCTTATAGGACACCCAATGGTTTCTACCGGTAGTTCATTTCTTTCAACAAATGCTTTTGATATGAATGAATGAGATGCACCGGTATCAAAGAGTACAAATGCTGAAATTGAATTGAGTCTGAACTTACCAGCAACGGCATCAGGCTCCTCATAGATCTCCTCCACATTGATGTGGTTAACCTGTCCTTTCTGAAAAGGATTGGTCTTGTTAGGTCCTACAACTTTCTTCTCAGGGCACTCATTAGCATAATGCCCCAGTTTCTTGCATTTGAAGCACTCAACCTGACTGATGTCCTTTTTTTAGCATGCTGACTTCCACTTCCACTACCATTCCCACTGTGGTGGCTCTTATGTCCACTCTTGTGGTTCTTATACTTATCATTGTCATGACTACGATGATGCTTGTTGTCATGACGGTTGTGGTTGTGGTGCTTGCTGAATTTTCCATGCTTATGGGATCCTGAGCTGCCACTGTCATCATAGTGAGATCGTTTGTGTGACGATCCCGAGCTGTGCTTGTCGGAGTGTTTCCTCTTCCTACTCTCGACCTGTTTCATTTTACTCTCCAAAATAGCAGCCTTGTCACACAAAGACTGGTAAGTTGGAACGTATGCCACAGACAACTGTAGGTTCAGCTCATCATTCAAGCCTTCCAGAAACTTTTCCTTTCTTTTGGCATCTGTGTCAACCTCATCCGGTGCATAGCGCGCCAGATTGTTGAACTCTTCTATGTATTCAGCCACGCTGCGGTGGCGCTGCTTCAAGTTGTGAAACTCTTTCTTTTTCAGGCTCATCATTCCTGATGAGATATGAGCAGTGCGAAAGCCATCTTCAAAGACAGCCCAAGTCACCTCATCAATAGGAGTGGTGATTTGGAAGTTGTCCCACCACGTGGCGGCTGGTCCTTCCAACAGATGTGCTGCGAACCTGACTTTTTCAGCATCCGTGCAGCCCACGGTCACTAAGTCCTTGTTCACAGAGCGTAGCCAATCATTGGCCACCATGGGATCAGTCGTCCCCGAAAACTTTGCTGGCCTCAAACGCAGAAATCTGGTGAGCATATCAAAACCCGGAGGGTTGTTGTTGTTGTTGTTGTTGTTGTTGTTATTGTTGTTGTTGTTATTGGGGTTGTTGTTGTTGTTGTTGTTATTCTGGTTTTGGATGAATGTTGTCATCATCTGCATAAGCTGTGTTTGCGCATTCATCATTTGTTGCATTTCCGGGGTGATGTTGTTGGGGTTGGGGTTTGCGCGACGGGGAGGCATCCGTGGTTCGTTCAAATAGATAAGAATGAGATACCCATAGATGTTTTATGCACAATACATCACAAGCAAACACCTTACATGCAATTCAAGGATAAAAAACTCAACAACGGAATAACAAAGTTCTAGAAATAAAACACACAAGTGGCAAGCCATCCACATGTCGGATGGTCCAATAACAAGTTCACAAATAACAAGTATGATAATGAAAGACAAACGAGTAGTCAAGTCTACTCATCAGCATCAATCTCCTCCTCGACGAAGGTAAGACCTGCGTTCTCCATCGCGGTCTTGTTCTCCTCAATCGTAGTGGTCAAGGAATCGACCTTGGCCTTGAGAGCCCTCTTCTGGGAGCGAAGCCTCTCAATAACCATCTCCTGCTGCTCTAGCTCGAAATCCTTGGATTTCAGTTCCTCGGTCATGTCCCGGATCTTCTTGTTCCTATCCTGGACACGTTTCTCCTGACTCTTGAACTTGCGGTCCTGGGCCTCGAACTCCGTCTCCATTTCCTTGATCATCTCATCCTGTTGTGCGAAAAGCTTGTCCTTCTCGCGAAGCTGCACCTGGAGCTCGTCATTGCTGAGCATGACGTTCGTCCTGTCCGTGTCCACGTGCCTGAGGAGAGTCTCTAAGTCCTGGAGATAGAGACGTATCGGCTCCGCCGCGTCTCTCGAGTCGTCCTCAAAGTCGATGGACTCTCCATCAACATCACGTCTTCCGAAGACGTGGAAGTGAGTGCCCCTAACTTGTCGGGAGTGACGGCCTAGACGCCCCTATCAGTCCTGCATGACTACCTCCATGCCTCTCTCCCGCCGTGCATCAGCTTGAAGACGATGGCCTCTAGAGTCGGCTGCTCAAGGCGTCCGGGCTGGTTCACCTTGAAGCCCCAGAGGTCCTTCCTCTCGAACTTGGTGAGTGGGTACACCGTGATGGTGGGAAGAGGGAGATCGAGCAAAGTGGTAAGCTCAATGACACGGGAACCAAAACGGGTAACCTGTAACTCCTCAACGGTGCTGATGGTAATAGGCATATATTTATAAGATTAAAAAGATAGAACAACACAATTTAAGATAAAACAAGACAAACAATTCATACATATCCATGGAACACAAACATCACACAAGTCATGCATACATGAGTCCATTACATCAATAAAGGTCCATACTTATTAAGGTATCATTTTTGAAAAATAAGGTGATAGATGGTGTCCAACTAACGAAGTGTGCTCACAATCCTATCTCACTGGATCTGGTGGCTATCACAATGTTCCTAGAGGCAATCCACCTATCTTGTTCACATGATTCCATCACTAAGTCTATTATGTCTCCTCTTAACTCTTGGTTGGTGGTTTCCAACTCTTGGGTAAGTTCCTTCTCTTTTTCTAAGTCTTTTTGGAGGTTGAGCATCCTGCACTTGACTCTAGCACTTAGTTCTTTGATAGTCCTCCAAGCTGCATCTCTGGCTGACTCAAAGAATGTGGTGTGCATTACAGTGTTGGTGTACATGCAGAATCCCCTATCTTTGTGGTTGTCTTTCTTGTTTTTGTACAAATGAAGTTGCACCCACCAATACTCCACTCCTTCATCCGTCACTGGAAAGCCCTTGTACACAGCTGCACCATGTGCTCCCATTGCCACCATGAGGTCCTTGAGAATATTGGGAAACTCAGTTTCACACTCCAAGGTCATGGTCATGAGTGGTCCTTTCTTCACGGCTTCGTTGATGGAGTTCATCTACAAATGGAGTTCAGAATGAAAAGATTAGAAAAGTTTTACGAGAGGAATATACAAGTGTAGAAGTTGTTGAAAACTTTTCCTTAGTGGTTTTCCAATTCTAGGGTCATAATCCTACAGGCAACACAGTGCTCTGATACCATCTGTTAGACCCCTCCTTTGTAAAGGAAAGGATCCCTGTGATTGCAATGCTAGTCCCTGGATCAATGCTAGCATCCACAGTTTAAGATGAAGTACACAGATACAAAGGTCGTTTATTACATGCATTCCAGAGATAAAACATAGTCTTTTACAACTCAGGGCCAAAGGCCTAATACAAGAGTTTATGGAATAAGTAAATAAACACAAGTCTTCATCTTCATGTGCCACAGGCAAACATGTTGAGTGTAGACTCATGACTCCTACTCATCATCGGAGTAACCTGCAACATCACAAGTTACAGCCACAGTGGGTCAATACTTTGGAATAGTATTGGCAAGTGATACCTTAGTAAATTTTAAGTGGACTATATTACTATATGCATTTTGGCTAACTGTAGCTTGGCTTGCTTTGCTCAAAATAGGTTTTTCCTATTAGTTGAAATCACTAAGTTTTTCTTTGTCAAAAACTTCCCAAGAAACCACCAATAGACATTGGGGTCCTTCACCCTTGTTCACCCACAAATTTTACTTAGAAGTTGGAGTGATGAGATTCTTGTAGCTTCCATGTCTTGATGCTCAAGTTGTCCATTGCCTTGGACTAGGCTAAGTACTTAGGTTTTTCATCTGCAGAGGTTGTGCACTTTCCCCACCAGACTTGGTTTCCCAAGACAGGACCTTTCAGAAGCCTTTCCTTAGTCAAATGGATGCGTTGCAACCTATCATCCCAACTACCACCAACTGTCCAAATGACTAAGTTCTAGCAACCTATATGATCAAGGCAGAGCCGATATTGCCAAGTGGTTGCACTGTAAGCTTTCTCAACACTTGGCCTCCAAATCCCTTTGTGCCTGGGTGGCATACCACAAGTGAGATACACAACCCAAGTGCATGGCCTTGTGTAACCACTCAACATAACCCAATCCTTCCATTCCACCCAGGAGGTTTATTTGACTTAGTTGTTTTATTAGGAAAGCATAAGTCTCATGACTTAGAAATATTTTCATCATAGTAAGTATAGATTTTTACCAACCCTTGTTTTCTAAATAGCTAGGCTAAGCATGGTAGGATAACTTAACTTAGTAAAATTCCCTAGAAATTCTACAATTCTACACTATTTAGGATTTCCCAACTTAGCACTAGGCAAAAATAGCATGCAAGACTTAGCAAAATATCTAATGCTATAACAAAACATAGGATAGAAATATTCATGAAAATATCACTTGCCTTGGTAGTGGGGAGAGTAGCACTCTTCACAATCACAATCACTAGCAAAATCTACACAAAAAGTATAGCATAGAATTACAAACAATTATATACAATCAAAAATAATATGAATGCATGCATGCAAGAACTTACTAAGTGGTGATTTTTGAAAACTCTACCAAGCATGCTCATGTTTACAGAAACTTAACAAGTCACAAGTTTGCCAACTACCCTTATTTGGCACTAATACAATTTACCAAATAAAATCTATATTTAAAATAACCTTAAATATTTTTCTGCAAATGAAGTCATTTTAACTGTTACTATTTGTTAAACACATTGGATATTGAAAAAGGTCTTGTTTCACTGAATCCAATGGTATAAAGTTTGTAAAAATCCAACGTGGCAATCAAAAGTTATAGCTGTTTGAAGTTTGGATCTAAATCTGGTTTAAATTCTGTTTTTGTTTTAAACACTAGCCACGTGTCGCAGCCTTACTGGCGCATACAGATTCGGTTGGATCGCGCTCTGCGGACCTTAGGATCTAAGTGGGATCTGGCGGCTCAGATGCGCGCTTACCCCTTCATTTACAATCTATCCTAGCCTTACGATCTGGATCCAACGGACACAACCATCAAGCCACAAACTGGCAGCGCTAGCGGCGTTGACTGGCGGCGGCGCGTCTGACTACGGTGGTACCGGCGTTCTAGATCCCCCCAGGAAGCAAGAAGGCGCTTACCAGGACCGCGGTGGCGTGCTGAAGCTCGAGGTGGCTCTGGTTTGTCAAGGGGTGCGCAGATACGGCGATGATTGCTCGTCGGAGTAGAGACAGTCGTCGGCGCGGTCAGTCGTCGTCGTTGGCGAGGCTGTCGATCACTAGGAGGCAAACAAAGGGCGTGGTCAGATGCAGGAGATCACGGAGAACACGCGTGTGTGAAAGACAAGGCTTGGGGCGGTCTGGACTTACCACTGGAGGTCGTCGGAGTTGAAGCCGAAGGCGGTGGCGGCCAGTCGTCGACGTTGCTGGAGCTACGGGTCATGCGAAGGTAAGTGGGGTGTGTCAGTAGATGCGCCGAGACTCACTGAACAAGATAGCATGAATGAGACGCAGCGGGGAACACGAGACTCACCGGAATTTGCCGGCGCTTGAGCCGGAGTCAAGTGAGTCGTGGAAGTGATGACTGGTGGCGTGAAGGCAAAATTGACCAAGCTTTTGCAAAGCAACCCCTAGATTTTCAAATGATTTCAAGTTTCATTTGAATACAAATTTCCTTGGGATTTTTGTAGTGAGCAGTAGTCTCAAATTTGGTCATAAAATCATGGGGTTGCTTTGCAAAAGCTTGGTCAAACTTGGGGAATAAAATAATCAGGGACTTGCATCCATTTGTAAATATTTGACAAAAAGGTTTTTGAAGTTATTCTCAATTTGTAAAGTTTGGTCAAAACCACACTTAATCCTTTATATAAGGAAAACAATCAAGTTAAGTTTTAAAGAAACATTCAACTTTCAAACTTCCAAATTTCAAATGGTGATGGCCATTTGAATTAAATCTGTCCACATAAATTCATAGCACCAAGTACCTCTGTTTTTCTGAAATGAGTTTGAATGTGATCTCAAAGCTATATGCATGCATGAGTGATTTGCAAACTTTGAAATCATGATTTTAGGGATGTTACAGAGGGTGAGTACTCTAATAAACTTGTTGCTACAATCTAGTAGATAGATCTTGGCTTGTTTGTGTGCATGCGGTAGAAATTTTTTGTTTTCCATGCTACAAACCCCTATAGTGGTATCAGAGCCGTGTCTATATGTAGATCTGTTGCACGAGTAGAACACAATGGTCATTATGGGCATTGATGCTTTTGTTGTCGGTTGCTTCTGGTGTACTTTGCATCTTGCGGGATGGTGGTATGAAGCGGACCGAGCTAACCTTACATGACATCGTTCATGAGACTTGCTCCACGCTTGACATGCAACTTGTATTGCATAAGTGGCTTTGCGGGTGCATGTATCTCCCAACATAGTTAAGATTCAATTTACAATGGGTGATTGACAATACTAATGTCAACGTTGTGGTTCTTGTTCGTAAGTTAGAACGACACTTATTGAAAGCCCCAAACCACGTAAAACATGCAAAGAAAATTAGAGGCATCTAAATTTGTTTTGCAGGGGTGTGTTGTGATGTGATATGGCCATGATTGTGATTATATATGATGTATGCAATGTTCCTTATTATAAGTCGGCAACCAGCAGGAGCCATATGGTTATCTTTTTAATTCCGTTAAGACCTGCGTGTCTATTATTCAAAGTAGTTGTAATAGTTGATGCTACTGGACGACAACCATGAAGCGGCGCCATTGACCTTGACGCCATGTCGGTGATGATGGAGATCATGTTCGTGCTTGAAGATGGAGATCAGAAGCACAAGAAGAAAGGCCATATCATATCACATATTATGAATTGCATGTGATGTTAATCCTTTTATGCATCTTGTATTGCCTAGTTCGCGACGGTAGCATTATAAGATGATCCCTCTAACACAAAAATTTCAAGTTATAAAGTGTTCATCCTTAGTTTGCACCTTTGCTAAAGCTCGTTGTTTCTAAGCACCACGTGATGATCGGGTGTGTTAGATTCTGCGAGTGTATACAACAGGAGCAAGCCAGATATGCTCATGCGGAAGCTAAGGTTTGATCTTGACGAGCCTAGCATGTACATACATGGGCTCGGAACACGGATCACCGAAAGGTAAAGCATGAGTCATATAGTAGAGATGATGAACATGTTGATTTTTCGCCATTGAAGCTACATTAGCTCTCGTGATGATCGGTTTTGATGTGGTGAATTTGGTTCGTGTGATCACTAAAACAATGCGAGGGATATTGTTTTGAGTGGGAGTTCACCTAGATTAATTTAACTATTAGAACTCAACTTGTCATAAACTTAGTCTAAACTATTGCAAATATGTTGTAGTTCAATGGCGTCCCCTACCATCAATTTTAATGCGTTCCTAGAGAAAGAAAAGTTGAAAAACAATGGAAGCAACTTCGCGGATTGGTTTCGCAATTTGAGGATTGTCCTCAATGCTGGTAATTTGACCTATGTGCTAGATGCACCGCTGGGTGACCCACCTGCAGCTGATGCTACCGATGAGGTAAATAATGTTTTCCTCGCTCGGAAGAATCAATAATCCATAATTCAGTGTGCTATCTTGTATGGTTTGGAATCGGAGCTTCAGAAAAGGTTTGAGAACCATGACCCACATCATATTGTCCGTGAACTCAAAATGATATTTGAGGCTCACGCGACAATTGAGAGTTATGAGGCTTTTGAAAAGTTCTTTAACTGCAAGATGGAAGAGGGCAGCTCCATTAGTGAGCACGTGCTTAAGATGTCTGGGCACGCAAGCGAACTTCAAAGATTGGGTATAGTGATTCCTAATGCTTTGGGGATTCACCGTGTCCTCCAATCACTACCACCAAGTTACAAGAACTTTATGATGAACTACAATATGCAAAACATGGACAAGTCGTTGCCCGAACTCTTCTCCATGTTAAAGTCTACGGAAGTGGAGATCAAGAAAGAGAACCAAGTTTTGATGGTCAATAAGACCACCAAATTCAAGAAGCAAGGCAAGTCTAAGAAAAGGGAAACTTCAAGAAGGGCGGTAAGAAAGTTACCGCTCTGACGAAGAAGACCAAGGCTGGGCCTAAGCCTGATACTGAGTGCTTTTACTGCAAGGGAGAAGGTCACTGGAAGCGGAATTGCCCTAAGTACTTGGCGGATTTGAAGAATGGCAACATCAAGAAGAAAGGTGTGGCATCCCGCAAAAACCACTACTAGAAAATCGCGTTGTTTTTGTGCATTGCATCATCATGACCGCATGCTCATGTCATCATGCCACATTGCATTTGAGCATCGTCATCATCTTGCATTTGCTTGCATAAAATTATTTGCGGAAAAACCGGTTCATGTTTTCTAAACGCCCCGTCTTGGTTCAAACACAAAACCCCGGGTCTCCGGATTATTTTATTTGTCTGCTATCGGTTTGCAAACGGTGCATTTAAAACAAATAAAATATTAAATTATTTTAGTGGGGCAGTCGAACGGGCCGATTCGACCCGAACGACCACCCCTAGAAATAAATCGGTCCGCTCAAAATCCCTAGTCTACCCAACCTAATCTACCCACACCCCCTCCACATCACCCCACCCAATCCCTGGCCGCCACCTCACCCTCTCCCTCCCCTCTAACCTATCCCACACTGCCACCTCACCCCCAGCCTCTCTCTCCACCTCTCTCACCCAGCCCCGCACCCACTCAACGCCACACCCACCTCTCCCCTGGACCCGCGGGTCCCACGCCCTGTCCCCACCCCCGGGCCCCACTCTCCTCTCTCCTCCCTCAGCGTGCCCCCTCTCCCTCACCCGCGTTCCCCCCGTCCGCTCCCGACACGCCCCACCCTCCTCTGCGTCCTCAGCGTGCGCTGCCCGCCACACCCCCGCCTGGCGCCTCCCTCCTTCAAGGCCGTTCGCCATGAGCCGCCTCCTCGCCCGCCATGCTCCTGGCTGCCCCGCCCTCTCACCGGCGCCTTCTCCGGTCCTCGCTCGCCGCTTCACGCCACCGCGCCGGGCCTCCTCTCCACCCAAGGCTCCTTCCGCTCCCTCTCCTCCCGGCGCGCCGTGCCTCTCTCCTCCGCCCAGAGCTGAGCTCGCCTCGCCGCTCCGCAACCCCTCTCCTCCAGCCGCTGAAGGCCGCGCTGCGCCGCGCGCCTCCCACCTCCCCTCTCATGCCGCTCCCTCCTCCAACCGCGTCGCCCCTACCTCTCCTGCTTGGTCACGCCGCCCAGGTCGCCCTCCTCGCCTCCTTCGGTCCCGTCCTCCCCCACACGCGGCCGACCTCGCTGACCCCTGCTGCCTCTCCATATCCGCTCGCCGGCCCGCCCCTGCATCGCGGACAAGCGCCGCCGCCGCCTCCCTGTTCCGAGCACCCCGCCTCTGTCCTCCTCCCCGGTCGCGTCGGCCAAGGCGCCAGACTCCACCTGCCGCCTGGCGCTTCTTCTCCCTCCGTGCTTTCGGTCCCCTCGTCGCTCGGGCCCTGCTCAGCATCGACCGGCTCACCGACGTCGTCCCCGTGAGGCAGTCCCCGTGAGGCACTGCGCATCCCTGTTGTTGTGTTCGTGAAGGTGTGAGCCAATGTGTTTGCGCTGCTCGTGAAGTGCTGTGTTTTTGGTCCTTTGTGGATGTGTTGTATGCTTCAGAGCTATGCAGAGGTGAAATTGATGATCATGGTGTGGTGATGCGAGAGTGGCATTGGATTGGTAGCCCCCAGATCAGACGCCCGAAGAACAATGTTTTGACGATGTGGTTATATGAGTTAGATCATGCGACAAGATCTCGAGGACAAGCCAACCCAACGCCGACCCAAGTCCTCTAGAGGTGCTGAGGCTAGGATCCAAGGTCTCCGACAAGGAACATCAAGCTCTTCATCACGGATCCCAAGTTCGTCTCGACCCGAAGACCCCGGTACCCCACTCAAGTTCGCCATCGACGACAAGATCGGCACCGACCCGGGGAAAACCAATGCGCCCCGACACCAAACCAGGTCCTTCTTCCCGGATGCGACAAGATCTACGCCGTTATCCGAGCACGGCCCCGCCGAGACCGAACCCCAGATCCGAACCCTGAGACCGACCCCGAACCCCGGAACCCCAAGATCGTCGAGACCCCTAATGTGTGAACCCCTTCCCGAAACCCTATTTTATAACATAATATAACTTGTCGCATAATAATTTTCTTGCATGCATACATTCATGTGGTTTGGGGGCCTTATGCCGATTCACCTCTTAATTAAATATGGGGCCCATATGCGGGCAAATCTAGTCTTATATTGGCCTCATTTAAATTTGAGTAGCGAACCGGTGCTATCTTTTGCCATGTTAATCAACATTTAATTGCGGGGTATCTCAATAACTTGAACCGTTTAATTAATTGTCGAGACCCCGGTTCCGCTTAATCTTGCCTAATTGCATCGCGCCTTGGCCATGTCATACATCATACATGCATCATGCCCGATCTTCTGTCGTAGTATTAAATGTCGCATCCGGTGTTTCTTCTAGTGTTTTGGTTCTTCGCGGATAAGGCCGTTGAGTTGATGCGAGAGTCGACCCGATCTTCGGATGAACCTTCGACAATGTTTTCAGGCGAGCATCTCCCCCTTTATACCTATCTTACTTTTATAGTATTTATTCCCTCCTTTTGATCTATTGCTATATGTGTTTGCGATGCTCTAGTGTTTCGTACCCGTGATATCCCTTGCAGCCTTATATTGCCTTGGACACATCCTATTACCTGTTGTTTGGTAGATAGTTGGACTTGCGCGTCGTAGTCGCTTGCTCAAGTGCTGTTGCGTGTCGTCAAGTGCCACAGTTGTTGGAGTATGCCGCATGTTTGATGTTGGAGTTGATCATGGCTTTACTTATCGTTCACTTGAATTCCTGTTTAACAACTAAAATTGAAGTAAGCAGAGGCATCGGTGGGTGATAGATAATATTTTGTTTCCGAACGCCCACTTGTGTCCCGTAGGACCCCGAGTACTTGATACCTGTTCCTTGATTTATCGCGCTATCCACATCCGGGAGGATTATGGGACCCCCCTGAGTCAGAGCTTGATTCAGTCTTATTTCTTGGGGCCACAAACTAGTTTGAGGTTTTATTTACTATCCTGTACTTATGCCATGCTACTACTGTATTTACGATTGTGCGAGGAGCACACTGTAATGTTTAGGATCGGGACACGTTTACGCGATGTCGACAAGCCCAGTTTTGGGTTCCCAGTCGCTCACATCCGTCCACCCAAACCTCGGGTCCGTCTCGGAGTCAGCTAACTTCGTTGCGGGTGTACTCCAAGGGGTGGCCCCCTGAAATATTTCCGAATCCTGTGATTGCTTTGTCGTGAAGGCCTCGTTGGGTTTTGATTTGGTTTTTCCGAGGTTGATCGAGCGTGTGTTGCTATTGGTGCACCCCGGCCGGGTAAAACTTTCTGAAAGCCGTGTCCGCGGTTATGGACGACTTGGAGCACAGTATCTCGATCATAGACAAGCATAACTTAAGTAGTGCTATAAATTTGACTTTATAATGACTAGTAATCAGCTTCACTATAATGGAATGGCTAAATAAAACTGCCCACAATTGCTTGTTTGGGTGTCGCTTGCGACCATTGTACCTGACTAGTAAATCTTGCAACTACAACGGAATGGCTAAATAAAAGTACCAACAACTGCTGGGTTTTGGGTTTATCTCATGCTATCTGTATCTGATTAGTAATTGTTGCAACTATAACGGAATGGTTAACTAAAAGTGCCCACTGCCTATTTTATCAGGATGGTTATCTATATTTGACTAGTAATTGCTGCAACGATAACTGAATAAATAAAACTGCCAACTATGTGAGTTCCTCGGTTGACTTCCTCGTTTGGTCTCGAGGGGGAAACGCCAGGATGGGTTTGTTTGATGGTAGTATCAGGTTGGTTCCGGATAGGTCCTTCTTACCCCTCTCTGATTGCCGCCAGTTGTATCGAGTCTCTATAGGTTGTTTAGTGCATCTCACGCCGCTTCATCCACCATACCTATGTAGGCGAGGACCGCCGAATTCTAGTCTCGCCGTGTACTGGCCTCAGTACTGACGCTCCTCTTTTTCCTTTGCCCTTTGTCGGCACCCCTTTTGTTTAAGCAGGTTTTGAGATCGACGTCGTTAGCAGGGTTACCCTTCCGGCTTGGCAGGGTTATGGACGCCATTGGTTATTCTTCAGGGCTCTTAGCCCCATTTGCATCTTGTCCGTAGTCGGACGCTCTATCATTTTCAAGGTGATTTGGATCTTTGTATATTATATCTGTATTCTTGACTCATGGAGTCGTGTTGTATATATCTGTTCTGTGGGTCCCATCGAGGACTGTTGTGTAATGTTATTACTTCGTTTTCCACCCGCACGAAAGTGCCTGGTGGGCACCTTTGAATCGTTTCTATGCGGGTTTGGCGGGTTTTCGCTAAAACTTGCATAGGTCCGATTCTGAGGGTGTTACAAAAGGTATATCCGATATACATGTTATTGATGTGTATCTCACTAGTACTCGTAGTAGTGCTTGGGTATTTGATACTGGTTCGGTTGCTCACATTTGTAACTCGAAATAGGTGCTACAGAATAGACGGAAGCTAGCGAAGAACAAGGTGACGATGCATGTTGGAAATGGATCAAAGGTTGATGTGATCGCGGTAGGCACACTACCTCTTCATCTACCATCAGGATTATTTTTATACTTAAATGATTGTTATTTAGTTCCTGCGTTGAGCATGAACATTATATCCGGATCATGTTTATTGCGAGACGGTTACTTGTTTAAGTCCGAAAATAATGGTTGTTCGATTTATATGAGTAATATGTTTTATGCACATGCACCTTTGATAGATGGTCTATTCTTATTGAATCTCGATTGTAGAAATACACACATTAATAACATTGAAGCTAAACGTTTGAAATTGAGCGATAACTCGACCTATATGTGGCACTTTCGTCTTGGTCATATTGGAGTGAAGCGTATGAAGAAACTCCATTCCGATGGACTTCTTGAATAACTTGATTTCGAATCACTTGAAAGATGCGAAGCATGTCTGATGGGTAAAATGACTAAGACTCCATTTTCTGTTATGATGGAGCGAGCTAAGGACTTATTGGAAATCATACATACCGATGTGTGTGGCCCAATGATTGTAGCATGGCGCGGTGGTTATCGTTATGCTCTTACTTTCATGGATGACTTGAGTAGATATGGGTATATCTATTTCATGAAACATAAGTCCGAAACTTTCGAGAAGTTTAAGAAATTTCAAAGTGAGGTAGAATATCAACATAACAAGAAGATTAAATTTCTACAATCTGATCGTGGAGGTGAATATCTAAGTTACGAGTTTGGCGAGCATTTGAAGAAATGCGGAATACTTTCACAATTGACACCGCCGGGAACACGACAACGTAATGGTTTGTCCGCACATCGTAATCAAACTCTCTTAGATATGGTTCGTTCTATGATGTCACTTATAGATTTACCGCTATCGTTTTGGGGTTATGCATTAGAAACAACCGCATTCACTTTAAATAGGTCACCATCTAAATCCCTTGAAACGACACCGTATGAATTATGGTTTGGGAAGAAAACTAAATTGTCATTCCTTAAAGTTTGGGGTTGAGAAGCTTATGTAAAGAAGTTACAGCCCGACAAGCTTGAACCCAAAGCGGAAAAATGCGTCTTCATAGGATAACCGAAGGAAACTATTGGGTATACCTTCTATCATAGACCGAGGGCAAAATCTTCGTTGCCAAGAATGGTTCCTTTCTAGAGAAGGAGTTTTTCTCGAAAGAAGTGACTGGAAGGAAAGTAGAACTCGACGAGGTTATTGAACCTTCTCTCGAACTTGAGAGTAGCGTAGAATCGGAAGTAGTTCCTGTGGCGCCTACACCAATAAGAAAGGAAGCTAATGATGTTAATCATGAAACTTCGGTTGAATTTACTACAAAACCTCGCAGGTCAACGAGAACTCGTACCACTCCTGATTGGTATGATCCCGTTATGAGTGTCATGTTGGTGGACAACAACGATGACCCTGCGACATATGATGATCCCAGATTCCAATAAATGGCAAGAAGCCATGAAATACGAGATTGGATCAATGTATGAAAACCAAGTATGGACTTTGGTGGACTTACCAGATGGCCGGAAGGCTGTCGAGAACAAATGGATTTTCAAGAAGAAAACAGATGCTGATGGTAACGTTATTGTCTATAAAGCTCGACTTGTCGCAAAAGGGTTTCGACAAATTCAAGGGGTTGACTACGATGAGAGTTCTCACCGATAGCAAAGCTGAAGTCTGTGATGATTTTGTTAGAAATCGCTGCATATTATGATTATGAGATATGGCAGATGGATGTCAAAATAGCATTCCTCAATGGAGACATTGATGAAGAGTTGTATATGATGCAACCCAAAGGTTTTGTCGATCCTAAAGATGCTAACAAGGTATGCAAACTTCAACGGTCCATTTATGGATTGAAGCAAGCATCACAAAGTTGGAATCAATGTTTTGATAAGGTAATCAAAAACTTTGGTTTTATACAAACTTATGGAGAAGCTTGTATTTACAAGAAAGTGAGTGGGAGCTCTGTAGCATTCTTAATACTATATGTAGATGACATATTGTTGATTGGGAATGATGTAGACCTTCTTAATAGTGTCAAGGATTATTTGAATAATAGTTTTTCAATGAAAGATCTTGGCGAAGCAGCTTACATATTAGGCATAAAGATTTTTAGAGATAGATCGAGACGCCTAATATCATTGTCACAAAGTACATATTTGGACAAAGTTCTAAAGAGGTTTGGAATGGAAGATAGCAAGAAAGGGTTCTTGCCCATGTTGCCCAATACGACCTTGAGTAAAACTCAAAGTACTGCAACGGCAGAAGATAGAGAAAGGATGAGTAATACTCCCTATGCCTCAGACATAGGATCTCTTATGTATGCCATGCTATGTACTAGACCCGACATTGCATATGATGTTAGTTTGACTAGAAGATATCAAAGTGATCCAGGTGTGGATCATTGGACAGCGGTCAAAAACATCCTTAAGTACTTGAGATGAACTAAGGATATGGTTATTCCTTATGGAGGTGATGAACAGATCGTTGTTAATGGTTACACCGATGCTAGTTGGAACACCGATCCGGATGATTCTAAATCTCAATCTGGATATGTATTTACTTTGAATGGTGCAGCAGTTAGCTGGAGGAGTGCAAAGAAAATTGTTGTGGCGAGATCTTCAACTGAATCGGAATACATAGCTTCTTCGGAGGCTTCACAAGAGGCGATATGGATGAAGGAGTTCATTACAGAGCTCGGTGTGGTTCCAAGTGCGCTGGACCGAATTTCTATCTACTGTGATAACATGGGCGCCATAGCCAATGCGCAAGAACCAAGGTCACACAAGAAGCTGAAGCACATCAAGCTACGTTTCCACGCTATTTGAGAGCATGTCCAAGATGGTGACATAAAGATTTGCAAAGTACACACAGATCTGAATGTGGCGGATCCGTTGACTAAACCTCTCCCGAGGGCAAAACATGACCAGCACCAAACTGCCATGGGTGTTCGGTATATTACCATGTAATCTAGATTAGTTGACTCTAGTGCAAGTGGGAGACTGTTGGAGATATGCCCTATAGGCAATAATAAAAGTGGTTATTATTATATCTTTGTGTTTATGATAAATGTTTACATTCATGCTATAATAGTATTAACCGGAAACATTAATACTTGTGTGATTTGTAAACTAAATTAGTGTCCCTGATAAAGCCTCTTTATAATACTAGCTTGTTGGTTAATAGATGATCGTGGTTTCTCGATCATGAACATTGAGATGTTATTAACAACAAGATCATATCATTAGGAGAATGGTATGATGGACATACTCCTATAGATAAGCGTAGCATTAAGATCAAGTCATTTCAATAGTTCATTTTCTATAAGCTTTCTGATACATAGTAACCTAATTCCTTCGACCATGAGATCATGCTAATGACCATCACCGGAAGGATGCCTTGATGACATCAAACACCACACCGTAACTGGGTGGCTATAAAGGTGGCATTGAGTGTTCAGAAAGTATGTGTTGAGGCACATGGATCAAGAGTGGGATTTGTCCATCCATATTAAGGATAGATATACTATAGTCCCTTACGGTGGAATGTCATCCAATTCACTTGCAAGCATGTGACTGGCTCACAAGGGATCACATATCACGGGAATGAGAAAAGAGTACTTATCGGTAACGAGGTTGAACTAGGTATGCAGAGATACCGATGATCAAACCTCGGATAAGTAAACTATCGCGAGACAAAGGGAAATTGGTATCGTATGTAAGTGGTTCATTTGATCGCAAAGTAATCGTAGATATATGTGGGAGCCATATGAATTTCCAGATTCCTCTATTGGTTATTGATCGGAGAAGTGTCTCTGTCACGAACCGTAGGGAGACACACTTAAGGATTCAATGTTGTTTAGTAGATATGGAATGTAAGTAGGGATACTGAATGTTGTTCGGGGTCTCGGATGGGATCCGGGATATTACAAGGAGATCCGGAATGGTCCGGAGAATAAGATTCATATAAGGAAAGTCCGATTCCGGAGTTCGGGAATGATTTCGATGTTTTCATCGGAGAGGTTATAGAAGGGTATAGAAGGTTCATCGGACTGAAAGGGGAATGGTCCATGAATATGTCATGGGTAAGTGGAATGATTGGATCATATCCTATCTCACTTGGTTTGGGCATTTGCGAGCGAGAATTAAAGCTCTAAATTAAAAGTCAAAAGGGAGGTTTGAAAAGTCAAACTGGAACAATGGTTTCTTAGTGGAAGAAGGAAAGAGTTCTTCCTTCTATCCAACTTGGGTTTGGGTTTGGATTCAAACTCTCCCCTCCCAAGGCTGCCGCCCTCTCATAAATAGAGGGGGAGGGCTGCCCCAAACAACACAAGAGCCAGCCCTCCCACCCCGTGCGACGTTGCCGCCAACTAGCCGCCGCCGCACGCCGCCGCCGTCTCCTCCTCCTCTCCGGCCTTCTAAACCTAGATCGCCAGAAAACCCTAGATCCACCATAACTCGCACCGGTTTAGACGAAACCTTGTGGGATCTTCCCTCTACTTCTGACACCACGCCGTCGTGCTGCCGGAATCGCGAGGGGAGAACTACAACCTCCGCTGCCTGCTGGAACAAGGGAGAGGAAGGTCTTCATCGAGTACCGAACGTGTCACCGACTGCGGAAGCACTGCCGGAACATAGCGCCGGAAGGATCATCGACGCGATCTTGAGATCGGCAAGTGTCCGACTACATCACCCACGAGAATCTGCTCTCGTTAACCGCTTTGGAATCTTCGAGTGTGAGTACTCTAATCAACTCGTTGCTACAATGTAGTAGATAGATCTTGGCTTATTTGTGTGCATGCGGTAGAATTTTTTTGTTTTTCATTCTACGAACCCCTACACTCTAACGCTGCCAACGGGGGCAAGAAGAAGAAGATGGAGGGTGGAGCCTCCAAGAAGTCCACTACCGCCCTGGAGGCAGAGAAAAGAAGAATTACCGGCAACCCTTTCACCAAGGCACCCACCGTTGTGTAAGCTTCTTATATTTCGAGATTGTCCATTGCTCGTCTTGTTCCTATACTTATACTTTTGCACGTTTCAGGAAGAAGGCCAGTTTGAGTTTGAAGAAGACCTCCAAAACATCGGGGGCTTCTAAAAACATTAAAGATATGTTGCACCAAGTGTCTCCCACCATCGCCCCTATCACTCCCATCGTCAAGCCCGCTACTGCACCGACAAGCTCTCCAGCTAAGGTAGCATCTGGCCTTTCCGCCATGGAAGTGGATCCAGGTGTCACTGTGGATCTTGTCCTCGTCGGTGAGCAGGCGACACAAGAGAGTACCGCGTCCAAAATGGCTGAAGCTCCGGCTAAGGATGCCATCGGTAGCGGTAAGGCGAGAGTGGAAGGCGGAATGTCTGCTGAAGGTGGCGCCACTACACCTAGGACGTCAACAGAGCTCCCAAATATTGTCTACCCGGCGCTTACGCTGAGTAGCTCAACTCTGGATCCTGGTGCAGCACCAACTTCCCCGACTTGCAACCTTGAAGAGCTTCTTAGGCAAGCTAATATCCTACGAGGAAATATTCTTTCCTTTAGCAAAATATTTGCCGAGAGCGCCACCAACCTCAAGATCATCGCACTTGTAAGTTTTATTTGCCTTTTGCATTTCATATGAGTATCCCACTGTAGCCCCTGAGGATTTAGACGGAAAACCATAAGTCTTTACATCTGAATGCTCTAAGAGTGACTAAGCTAGAAAACTTCGCACTGTAGCCCCCAAGTATTTAGTTTGAATGAATTATTCCGACTAGATAATTTTAGAGTAGCATACGCAGTGTTTGTAAATTTCAATACTGTATCCCCAAAGCATCTAGTTGAAATGGAATTAGTTCCAACTAGATGCTTAAAGAAAGACTAAGCATATTGTCGAGTTAAAAACTCTCACTGTAGCCCCCAAGCCTCTAGGTGGATATTTATCCCGCTAGATGCTCCAAGCAGACTAAGTAATTTTGATCTTATCTTTACAGAATGAGAATTCTCGGAGAGGTGTCGCCAATGAGAAGTTACACAAGAGGCGCGCTGAGCTAGAAGCTGAAAAGGGTAAAACTGCCTTCCTGAAGGAACAAATCACCAAGAGCAAGAGTCTGTTTTTCCCTTCAATTTCGCAATCAAACTTGGTCTTGTGCCATCACTATCCGACTACTCATTGTGTGTTGTTATTTATTTGAATTGCAGAAACCATCGCCAAGGCTAAGGACATTGTCGAGCAATCCAAGCACATTGAGCTGCTGGATAGCGAGAACAAGATCCGTAAGTAGGAGAGGGCTGATACCCAGAAGATGCACGAGGAATCCATGGAGGCCTTGCAGGAGTCCGCCAACACGGAGCATTTTTGGTAAGCGATCTCCGTCTTGTACTTCTGTAAGCCAGGTACTCTGAACTTTTTGTGTTACTGAGCTCATGTGCTCCTTTGTTTGTCGAAACTGCAGCTCCTATTGGTTTAACCAATTCGCCTCCTCCTCCAAAGGAATGCATGGTTCTCGTCAGCAACGTTATCAGCACCGCCGTAGATCAAGTCAAAGATATTGCCAAGCCTGTGAACATTAACATTAAGGCGGTGGACTCCGTGATGAAGTACTCGGAGATTCTGCGCCAGGACCCCGAGCGTATCGTAAGCTGGAAAGCTTCATGTACCATGACTGGTGCAAGAATGTCGCTGGCAATGGTCAAGGCCCACTACGAGAACGCCGACATCGACACGGTGACCTCAGGCCTGCCCGACATAGATGATGACGGCCATAAGATTGATCACAAAGCTATCTTGGCATCACTCGCGGGTTATGACACCAGGTTCACCGAGTTGGTCGATCACAACGCCTTTGTGCCTCTTGAGATCATTGATGGCGACCACCAGAGCTCCTCCGAGTCCCTGAATACCACCGACTTTGAAGATGATCAGGATGGTTCTCCTGCTGCCGATGATGCTGCCTCAAAGTCTCTTGCGCAAGAGGAATAAAAAACACTATGTAATATCTGTTTCCTCTGGGTTTATGTATGCAGAAAAACTACTGTCAGTAATCTTAAGGCGGAAAAACAATGGTTGTATATTTCCTGCTACTCAAGTACTAGTTCCAGCATGTAAATATTTTTTAAGCAAGTCCTGGCTTATCCATTACTTTGGTTTTTATGCTTGGCCTTTCATGAGTCGGAAGACTCGTAGTCAGAACCATGCGCTCAGGTGATGATTCCCAATGGCAGCGTCAAAACCTAAGTACAAATTCACCGACTACAAGTGTCGAAAGTCATTACTCCAGAATCCACATAAAAACAACAAAGAACGTGTAGACCAAAAAACTTAAGCTAACACCCATAGGAGGAATTTTCACAAGTGCAAATGCAAAGCTTGTGCATAAAGGTTCTATACGATCCAAAAATGAACAATAAAGGAGATAAAAGACTCAAGAATATGAGTGAACCAGAGAGCTTTATTTCATTGATCATATAAGAGGTACACGGTAGATAAAACATATGCTAAGTGTAAAAAGGACGTAGTTGTGCTATGTTCCATGGCCGATCAAGCTCCGGGTAATCATCATCCGGGTCACGTCGCTTACACTTATGATCATTGCTGGGTTTATCCTCTAGTTCATGATTGTCAACGAGGTAGTAAGACCCATTGAGCAGCGCCTTGCTTATGATGAATGGTCCTTCCCATGGCGGGGATAATTTGTGTGACTTCTTATGCTTAATTCATAGCACCAGATCCCCCTCTTTAAACGAGTGATGCCGAACACGGCGACTATGGTAGTTGCATAGCTTCTGCTAGTAGATGGCGGATCTTTGGCATGCCAATATGCGCTCTTCCTCGAGAAGGTCCACATCTAGGCGCCTGGATTCTTCAGCGTCATCTTCGTCATAGGTGGCAACTCTTGGTGAATCGTGAAGGATGTCGGAAGGCAAGATCTCTTCTGATCCATATACCATGAAATAAGGGGTGTAGCCGGTAGATCTGTTGGGTGTAGTTCGCAAACTCCATAGAACAAATGGTAATTCCTCCGCCCAGGCTCCAGTTGCTCTATCTAGCGGTGCCTCAAGACATGGCTTGATTCCCTGCAGAATTAATCCATTGGCTCTCTCAACTTGGCCATTGGACTATGGATGTGCCACAGATGCTAGGTCAAGTCGGATGTCCTTCTCCCAACAATAAACTTACACTTCTCTGAGTGACAAGTTGCTGCCGTTGTCGGTGATGCTATGTGGGAGACCAAATCTCACCACTAGATCCCGGACAAACCTAAGGGCAGTTTCCCCATCAAGCTTTCTAATGGGTTTAGCTTCTATCCATTTGGTGAATTCATCAACTGCTATTAGCAGATGCGTAAACCCACATGGTGCCGTCTGTAATGGACCAACCATATCTAGCCCCCAGACCGCAAATGGCCAAGTTATTGGTATTGTTCGCAATTCTTCAGCTGGAACATGTGGTTGTCGGGCATAATACTGGCATCCCATGCATGTCTCAACCATCTTGTCAGCGTTCGCCTTCGCGGTCAGCCAGTAGAATGTTGGGCCACGTGGAGATAAAACAAAATTTTCCCTCTAATGTGGTGATCCCAAGATCTAGCTGAGGTAGAAGGCCACGAGGTTTACCACTAGACGCATAGTTGCGGATTACTGATGTAGCGCGTCAGTTGATGCAGTGCAGTCCTTACGATCCGATCATCTTGGTGCTGGTCGTACAACACCTCTGCTGGTATCCACACGTACAAGGAGGAGCACCGGCGGCGAACTTCTAGGTTCGTTATGAAGGCAGGACTGTTGTGGAGCTAGGGTTTCCAACACATGGAATGACCTAACCAATCAATGATTAACGCCTCTCGGTTACTGTGCTCCACTATATATAGGGAGTGAACGTGGGCTCCACTCTCGTAGCCCATTCACTAAAGCCCATATAAAACCAGTCACCGTGAGTCCGACTCACCGACTCAGTCCAAATCCATCTTGGGTCTAACCCAACCAGATTTCTGGTTCAGATCAAATCCAAACTTTCTCCCGCTCTTAAGTGTGTGACCCGCAGTCTCTTGGCAACTTAGACACGATTAGAGTCCGACTCTCAATCGATCAGTCGGTAGCGGCTTCCTAGTTACTGATCAGCGTTTAACATAACCTAAGTCGGTGATCCTCAACTCGGACTATGCAACAACCTCGGGTCTAAGGATTACATTGGTTGAGATATACAAATGCCAACTTGTTCGTTGTACCTCAATATGGGTCAATCCGACTCGCTAAACTCTTTAGCCGAATCTGTGTAAGTCGGAATAGCATCTCCATTCTCATGACAAGTGGAACTGAGTCATCAAGCCGACTTTCACATTGGTCTAAGTTGTGTGTCCAGCACAACCTCGTTGACCAAGGACATTTAGTAACAAACAACATGAATGTATAGTTCCACAACCGAATCACATATTCAATGATATACATTAGATGATCATACAAGGACAACTTAATAACTTTATGAATACAATGGGAAATATCATCATACATGATTGGCTCTAGGGCATATTCCCAATAGTCTCCCACTTGCACTAGAGTCAATATTCCGACATCACATGTCTAGGCATCCAATGCCCATGGCTCTCACGTGCGCCTCATGCTTCGGCTGTGGTAACGACTTTGTCAACGGATCCGCAATATTTGCATCTGTGTGTACCTTGCATTACTTGAAATCACCCTGATCCACGAACTGGCGAATCAGGTGGTGCCGCATGAATATGTGCTTGTTCTTATGGTGTTGTCTAGGTTCCTTGGCCTGTGCAATAGCACCATTGTTGTCACAATACACGTCCAACAGATTGGACGAGCCCTGAACCACACCAAGATCCATGAGGAAATTCCTCATCCAAACAGCTTTCTTTGCTGCCTCCGAGGTAGCAATATACTCAGCCTCTATTGTAGATGCAGACACAGTCTCTTGCTTGGAACTCTTCCAGCTCACAGCACCTCCATTTTTAATAAACACGTATCTGGATTGCAAACGAGAATCATCAGAGTCGGTAAGATAACTCGCATCCATGCAACCCATTACACTGAGTTCATCTTCACCACCATAAACCAAAAACATATCCTTAGTCCTTCTCAAGTACTTTACGATATTTTTAGCCGCTGTCTAGTGGATTTCTCCAGGATCAGCCTGGTTTTGCTCACAACACTTAGAGCATGAAACATCCGGCCTAGTACAAATCATGGCATAAATGATGGATCCGACTGCAGAAGCATACAGAATCATACTCATCCGACTTCGCTCATCAGTTGTTGAAGGATACTGAGTCTTGCTAAGTTTTACACCATGGGACATCGGTAAGAACCCCTTCTTAGACGATTCCATGTTGAACTTCTTCAACACTTTGTCCAAATAAGTACTCTGAATCAGTCCAATGAGCCTCCTTGATATATCTCTATAGATCTAGATTCCGAGGATGTATGTTGCCTCACCCCAAGCTTTCATTGAGAAACTCCTTTCCAATGATTCCTTGTTTTCTTTTAACATCTGGACATCATTTCCAATCAGTAATATGTCATCCACATAATATATTAGAAAGTTTACTTTGCTCCCATTAAACTTCTTGTATAAACAAGAATCATAATCACTCTTGATGAAGCCAAACGATTTGACTACCTCATCAAAGCGAATATTCCAACTCCCAGATGCTTGCTTCAACCCATAAATGGATTTCTGAAGTTTGCACACTTTGTCAGGATTATCCGGATCGACAAAACCCTCGGGTTGTATCATATACACATCCTAGGTTAAATTTCTGTTAAGGAAAGCCGTTTTGACATCCATCTGCCATATCTCATAGTCGAAATAGGCTGCTATAGCTAACATGATCCGAACTGATTTAATCATCGTTACGGGCGAGAAAGTCTCGTCATAATCAACTCCTTGAACTTGTCAGAACCCCTTCGCGATAAGACATGCTTTATAGAAAGAAACATGTCCATCCATATCAGTTTTCTTCTTAAAGACCCATTTGCACTCGACAGGTTTTGCACCGTCTGGCAGATCAACCAAATTCCAAACTTTATTTTCATCCATGGACTTTAACTCGGATCTCATGGCTCCAAGCCATGACTCGGAATCAGATCCCACCATCGCTTCCAAATAATTTTCCGGCTTATCACTGTCTAACAATAATACATCACGAACACTTCGCAATCTCGCCGATCTTCGTAGTACAGGTGCTATTGCCGGCTCAGCTACCATGACCGGCTAGACCTCCAAGGTTTTTGCCGACTCGCTACTAGCCGGTTCCTCTTGAATTTCTTCGAGTTGCACCGTGCTCCCACTAACTCCTTGACTGAGAAACTCTTTATCAAGGAAGACACCTTTCCGAGGGACAAACACTTTGCCCTCTTCTCGGTTGTAGAACTAGTAACCCAAGGTTTCCCTCGGATACCCAACGAAAATACACTTAACCGACTTAGCCGTAAGCTTGTCCGACTGAAGTTGTTTGACAAATGCTTCACAACCCCAAATCTTAAGAAAAGACAAACTTGGATTTTTGCCTGTCCACATCTCATGCGGTGTCTTCTCTACCGATTTTGATGGTACTTTGTTTAGTGTGAACGCCGCTATTTCTAGACAATAACCCCAAAATGATAATGGCAGATCTGTCCGACTCATCATTGATCGTACCATGTCCAACAAGGTCCGATTCCGTCTTTCCGAAACACCATTCCATTATGGCGTTCCTGGCGGAGTAAGTTGAGGAACTATTCCACAACTTTTCAGATGGTCATCAAACTCATGGCTCATGTACTCGCCTCCTCGGTCCGACCGAAGAAACTTTATTTTCTTGCCGAGTTGATTTTGTACTTCATTCTGGAATTCTTTGAACTTTTCAAAGGCTTCCTACTTATGTTTCATCAAGTAGATATATCCATACCGACTCAAATTCTAAGTGAAGGCAATGAAGTAATCATAACCACCTCTGGTCGTCGTGCTCATTGGTCCACATACATCACTATGTACTAGTCCCAACAAGTCGGACGCCCTTTCACAACTCTTTGAAAAAGGTGTCTTGGTCATTTTGCCGAGTAGGCAAGATTCGCATGTTTCGAACGACTCCAAGCCAAATGAAGTTAGGAGTCCATCATCATGGAGCTTCTTCATGCGTTTCCAACTTATATGACATAGCAAACAGTGCCAAAATTAAGTCATGTTCAGATCATTTGGTTTCAACCTTTTAACATTTATGTTATAAACCGACTCACCATCAAGATTCAAAATAAATAACCCGTCCTGGACGGGTGCAAATCCGCGAAACATATCATTCAAATAAAAAGAACAACCATTATTCTTGATATTCGACTTATAGCCTTGCCTCATCAAACATGAAGCAGAAATAATGTTTCGACTGAGCACTGGAACATAATAATAATTATTCAGTTCCATAATGAATCCGGAAGGTAAATGAAGTTGCATCGTGCCGACTTCCAACGCAGCAACTCTTGCTTTGTTGCCGACTCGAATATCAACCTCACCTCTTGCTACGCTCCTAGTTCTTACCAGTCCCTGCAACGAGTTGCAGATGTGAATATCTAATCCGGTATCATATACCCAAGAACTATTAGGTGCATCAGCAAGATATATGTCTATAACATTGAAAACAATTGTACCTGAGTCAGAAGTCATACCTCCACTCTTGGCTTTGTAAGCCAAGTACTTGCTGCAGTTCCTCTTCCAGTGGCCATCCGCCTTGCAGTAGAAGCAAGTGGATCTGACTGAAGGAGATGGATTAGTCCCTAAGGAAGAGCTTGGGAACGGGTCCTGAGCCTGCTTTCCTCCCGACTTAGCCTTCTTCTTAGTCCAAGAACTCTTCTTGAACTTAGCCTTATTCTGCACCATCAACACTTGACTGGTGCCCTTCTTGAGATCCGCCTCTGCCTGCTTGAGCATCCCATGCAATTTAGTGAGCTTCTTATCCATACCATGCATGTGGTAGTTCGAAATGAACTGCCCATATGAACTAGGAAGATAGTTTAGAATTATATCCATAGAGAACTCCTCGCTAATGGGGTAGCCAAGCCTCTCCAAAGACTGCACATAACCAACCATTTTGATCACATGCGGAATCAGTGGATCACCATCCTTAAGCTTGCAACTCAGGAAATCCTGAGAGACTTGATACCTCTCAGTCTTCGCCTGAGCCTAGAACATACTTTTGAGGCTTTTGATCATATCGTAGGCCTCAACATTCTCGAACTGCTTTTGCAAGTCCGGTTCCATGTGAGCAAGCATAAGACATCTAATATCCGTGGACTCATCCATAGCCCGACGGTAGGAATTGGTGGCAGCGACAGTCGCATTCTCATTTGGCTCATCTGGAAGTGGGTTGTCTAGGACATGGTCTTCCTTTTCTTGTTTGAGAACAATTCTCAGATTTCGATACGAGTTGGTAAAATTAGTGTCGTTTAGTTTATCTTTCTCAAGGATAGTTCTCAACGCAAAACCGGATATCTGAGAGTGACTGCTACTTGGTTCCATGATCTACAACAGAAAAATTCAAAACACTTAAGACATGTATTCATAAAAGAGCAAGCATATTAAACACTTTAATATTTTATGCTCCCACTAGAACCAACACCTCTCCGATGGTTGCTTAGTGATTCAGGATCCTAAATAAGCAAGTAGGATAGTGAGATTAAGCTTCACCGCTAGCCGCCAAGTGATCTAGGTAGACAACTCCTTGTCAATCACATCTCATACGACTCCTGTTGGACGGGTGGCATCACATGCCCCGGCTCCCATCCAAATTTTCCCCGAGCCCCACAACCGTTGTCATAGACCTGTCTAGCTTACCGAGTGTTTCCGCAGTAAGAGTCCGACTCGAACCCACCTAGTCGGAAAGAATTGGCAGTACCTCAATTTTATGAGCCCACTACCAAAAATGTCCGACTTGTGATGGTGCAAACACTAGCGGGAAAACCGACTAGACCTTTTTTGAGGGATTAAATTTTACCGACTATCTAATGGAGGTAAAACAGAGACATAACAATAACACAAAATAAAGCAATTATAATGTGAAATGGTATGGCTCTCTTCATGGCGATCTCCATCTCGATAAAGCCTGTAATCTGACTCGTGCCAAATCTTGTCACTTGTCGTCTTACTCCATGTCGCCGACATGTACATCGCCTTGCATGTCATCCGGATTCTCCAAACAGCTACACTAGCTTAGTAAAGTAAATTACATGGAGAATCCGACACGTAGGTCGTTATACAATAATATGATAGCACCTAGGCTCCAGTCGGCTGACAAAAACCGTGATTCGCAGATCACGTATGGATTATACACATACATCACATGCACATGAACCATACCATTCACAACTTCCTGCAAAAACAAGTTATGCATAGATACGATATCTACCGGCGTTGTGAAACTCGCAACGACGTCTAACGCGCTATGACAGGGTGAAGCCGGCGGTCCCGGACATGGATTCTGTCCCTTGTTCCGATTCGATCAAACTTTTTGATCTTCGATCACTGCCTCTGGATTTATGTGTCACAGTCTACCCCGATGGTGGAAGCTGACCGGTAGGGGTATGTCGTTCCACGACCTCAGTAGTATGATCACGGAAATCAGATCTACCATTCCCCGAGTACAGTTGATCCAATCAACCTTGTACAAAACCGATCTATCTCATAGATCGACCACCAAAACAGCACATAGATCTCATCTACAGCCAACCACACATCACATATGCGAGACCTCGAGCCTAAACCAGAAGCTATCGCTCTGATACCACTGTTGGGCCACATGGAGATAAAGTTTTTTCCCTCTAATGTGGTGATCCCAAGATGTAGCTGAGGTAGAAGGCCAAGAGGTTTACCACTAGACACGCAGTTGCGGATTACTAATGTAGCGCGTCAGTTGATGCAGTGCGGTCCTTACGATCCGATCGTCCTGGTGCTGATCGTACAACACCTTTGCTGGTATCCACACATACAAGGATGAGCACCGGCGGCAAACTGCTAGGTTCGTTACGACGGCAGGACTGCTGTGGAGTTAGGGTTTCCAACACATGGAATGACCTAACCGATCAATGATTAACCCTTCTAGGTTACTGTGCTCCACTATATATAGGGAGTGAACGTGGGCTCCACTCTCGTGGCCCGTTCACTAAAGTCCATATAAAACCAGTCACCATGAGTCCGACGCACTGACTCAGTCCAAATCCGGCTCTGGTCTAACCCAACCATATTTCTGGTTCGGATCCAATCCGAACTTGTTCCCGCTCTTAAGTGTGTGACCCCGCAGGCTCTTGGCAACTTAGACACAATTATAGTCCAACTCTCAATCGATCAGTCGGTAGCGGATCCTAGCAGAATGTGCCAACTCCCAAGTACCAAAGAGTCATGATGACTTACCTTTCCAATGCGACTTATGTCCGAGTCCCTTTTTCCTCACGATATACCTTGTCAGACTATAGGCGAATATTTGTCATCCCTTGAATAGTTCGACTCTCTTCTCGATCCGAGATAAGTGATTCATCCGACTAACTCTTAGTCGATCGCCTCGGTCAACACTTAACTGAGTTGTGCATGGCCATGCTTTCCAAATCATATCATCCGAGAGGGCCCATAGAATATCTCTCCAAGTGGAGGGGCAAAATTCCATCTTGGTTATTCACATCACGCAGCTTGATTCTCAGTCGACCCGAACTCTGCCTTTATGACTGCCCAGTTACGGATCAACGTTTGACAGAACCTAAGTCAGTGATCCTCAACTAGGACTATGCAACAACCTCAGGTCTAAGGATTACATTGATTGAGATAGAAATGAAAACTTGTTCGTTGTACCTCAATATGGGTCAATCCGACTCGCTAAACTCTTTAGCCGAATCTGTGTAAGTCGGAATAGCATCTCCATACTCATGACAAGTGGAACCGATCATCAAGCCGACTTTCACATTGGTCTAAGGTGTGTGTCCAGCACAACCTCGATGACCAAGGACATTTAGTATAAACAACATGAATGTATAGTTCCACAACCGAATCACATATTCAATGATATACATCAGATGCTCATACAAGGACAACTTAATAATTTTATGAATACAATGGGAAATATCATCATACATGATTGCCTCTAGGGCATATTCCCAACACAAAATCCTTGCCGGAAGGCTTTGGAGACCAACGATCGAGGAGCGGCGTGATGACCGCAATCTCTGAGATGGATCTCACTAAGGATTCAATACCTTCTTGCTGGGAAACACAATTAAGGTATACACCATTGGTGCTTATTTTGTAGAGCTATCCATTGATTATGGTATAGCCCTTTGCTCGACATACTATCTACTGACTTTCGACCTCGTCGATGAGCAAAGTTCCGTGTACGAGATATTCCATGAACGGTTTTGTCCAATCCGGAGGCACCTTTGTCACTGTGTGAATGACAGAGTCAACTCTATCAGGGTTCTTGGGGTCTGCTCCCTTCACGGATGGCGTCCATAGATGCTCCAAAAAAATCCATGCGGAATTTGTTTGCGCCCTGATCCAAGCTTTGACAGTAGATCATCCGCCATCATAGGGTTCTGCGTGTTCCAGGTGCCAGCCACCTGCCGGGCAACCAAGTAGGAATCTCTACAGCAAACTATGCGCTTGATGCCAATATCATGGGCTACGCGTAGTCCGTGAATGAGTGCTTCATATTATGCCATGTTGTTCGTAGCCTCGAAGTGGATTTGCAGAACGTAGTGTAGCTTATCCCCAGTTGGTGATTGTAGGAGTACACCAGCCCCCGATCCATTGAGTAGCTTTGATCCGTCAAAGTGCGTCACCCAGTATTCTGGCGCTGGCATAGGGGTAGCGACTAGCATCTCCGTCCAATCTGCAATTAAATCCGCCAAGATCTGCGATTTGATAGCGTCACGTCTCTTGTAGGTGATCTCAAAGGCGACAAGCTCAATGCCCTACTTCACGATCCTTCCTATAGCGTCGCTGTTGTTGATGATGTCAGACAGTGGAGCTTTTCTCACCACTGTGATAGGGTGCTCCTGGAAGTAGTGCCTTAGCTTCCGAGAAGCAAGGAACACTTCATAAGCTAGCTTCTGGTAGTGCGGGTAACGCTGCTTGGACTCTGTCAAGACCTTTCTTACATAGTAAACTGGCTGTTGAACTCCGTACTCATGCCTTGGTTTTTTCCGCTCTACCACGACGATGATGCTGATTACCCGGTTGGTGGCCGCCATGTAGATCAACATAGGCTCCATAGTCTCGGGTGCTACAAGTATAGGTGCCAGGAGAGTATCTCCTTTAGCTGCTTCAATGCTGCATCTGCTTTGTTCGTCCATGTCAATTTGTCCGCCTTCTTGAGCAACTTGTATAGTGGCAGAGCCTTGTCTCCAAGTCGGCTGACGAACCGACTTACTGCTGCAATGCAGCCTATTAGCCGTTCTATGTCCTTCAGGCATGTCAGATGGTTTATGTTTAGGATGGCCTTGATCTTCTCCGCGTTGTCCTCGATTCCACGCTGGGAAACGATGAGGCCCAACAATTTTTCGGCTAGAACCCCGAAGACGCACTTCTTTGGGTTAATCATCATGTTGTATTTCCGGAGATTATCAAAGGTTTCTTTTAAGTCAGAGATTAAGTCTGACTTTTTAGACATCACCGCTATATCGTCCACATAGGCGTGAACGTTCCGACCAATTTGATCATGGAGGAAACGCTGCATAGTCCGCTGGTAGGTAGCACCTGTGTTTTTCAGACCAAAGGGCATCGTGACATAGCAAAACATGCCGTAAGGTGTGGTGAACGAAGTGGCCAACTGGTCCGACTTCCTCATCTTTATCTGGTGGTATCCTGAGTATGCATCGAGAAAACACAAAACTTCCGAGCTAGCCGTCGAGTCAATGACTTAGTCAATGCGAGGCAAAGAAAATGGATCTTTGGGACACGCTTTGTTCAAGACGGTGTAATCAACACACATTCTTAATCCTTTGATTCCCTTTTGGGGACAAGTACAGGATTGGCCACCCAACGGGTGTGAAGGACTTCTCGGATAATACTAGCCTTAAGTAACCTAGCTATCTCTTTGCCTATGGCGCGTATCTTCTCGTCTCCGAAGAGTCATAGAGGTTGTTTCACCGGTTTGCATTTTGGATCAATATTCAAGTTGTGCTCGGCAAGTTCCCTAGGTACACCTTTCATGTCGGTAGGTTGCCAGGAAAAGATGTCTCTATTCTCACGGAGGAACTCGACAAGTGCACTTTCCTATTTAGGGTCCAGGTTCGGCCCAATGGCGGTGGTCTTGGAGGCATCGCCTACCACAAGTTCCACCAGCTTGGTTTCGATGGCGGCCTTTAAATCTGGGGCAAAGTCAGAAATCTTCTTCTTCCATGCCGGCATCTCCGTGGCATCGACCTTGCTCTGGATCTCCTTGAATTCTTCGTTGTAGAGGACAGCTTCTGCAAAGGCTGCTTCTCCAATCTTGTAGTCCCTTGCCTTGGTAAAGCTTCCGGATAAGGTGATGATGTCGTTTGGTTCGGATATCTTGGGCTTATTGTAGACGAAGCATGGCTTGGCCATGAAGGTGTGGAAGATGTCGCGTCCGAAGATGACGTGGTACACACTCTTGAAGGGGACCACCTCAAAGGTCATGCGTTCTTGGTAGTAATTGTTAACATCGCCAAAAGCAACCTGAAGTGTGATGCACCCCAAGGGACCGAGCCTCCCAGCCAGGAACTACGCCATTGAACATGGTGTTGGTCCACCTTAGTTTGGACTATGTCAAGTTCATCTTGTGCAGCGTATCCAGGTACATGATGTTGATGTTGCTTCCACTATCCACCATACATTTGGTGAACTCGTTGCCGTCAATTAGGGGGTTGATGAACATGGTGTACTGGTTCTCTGTAGGGATGAGGTCTGGGTTATCCTTCTTGTCCCATGTGATTCGAATCTCCGACCAGCGCAGGTACTAGGGAACTGGGGGTATAGCAGCCATCAGGATCCTCATAGAGGTTTTCTATTGTCGGATAGTAGGGGTACCAAGGAAAGTGTGGTAGACGGCCGCCTTCTTCTCAAAGGGGTTCTTGCCCTTGCCATCGCCCGTGTCGGCATGCTTGGGGTCAACATCCTCGTCCATGTCACTTGAATCCTTGGACTCCTCCTCCTTCTTCTTCCCTTTTCCCTTGCCACGTGGTCGATTCTTCCGACTTTGCTTGTAGCCGGACTCCGGGTCTTCCTTGAGGTCATTGACAAACTTGCAATGGCGATTGGTGTGAGTGGCTTTGCCGTTGGCATCGAGGTGTACAAGGCATGGAATATGCGGTGGCCCAGCATACCACTTCATGATGTAGTATACTATAGTCATTGACATAACACCAATGAAACACCGTTCACTAGTATTACATCCCTCAGAATGGCACAACAGAAACACAACGGGTCCAATACATGACTAAAGGTTACAACTCACTCTTTACACAAGATCCAGAGAACACTCTAGGTTAAAGAGAGAGAAAGAACTTCTTACATAGAAGAATCAAAGATAAACAACGCAAGAACTATTATACTATTAAAACTAGTATTTTAACTAAGGGATTGTCATTGCTGCTATTGCAATACACTACAGAATCAGGTTCTTTGGCTAGAGATTATATTCCTATCTAATCAGTAACTTCGTCTTCACTTGAGTTGATGTATATGTTGATTTCCTTGACTTTATTTGAAGAACTTTAGCCATGAATGATGAGTCCTGGAGCATAACTTGATGTAGATGTTTTCTATTCCGGCTTCAGAATCTAGCAAGGGTTAAGAAGATACTTTGAGTACGAGCGTACTCAGCAAATTCACTAGAAAATGAGTGTTTGATGCACTATAACTATATCCACAGACCGTAGGTCGTAGGCAATGCAAGTTTTCATAAACATTTCTTCAAAGGTTGCTTTTATTCTGAAAAGCTATGTCCGTCAGCCTTCACGGGTTTACCAGAACTTTCATGGAGTTCCTTTCCCATAGCGTTCGCAGCTCCTTCCCGGAACAGGGAGTAACAAGTTACAGTTCTTACACTCTGCAGAGGTGCGTTACTTTTCCCACGAGAGATCAACTCCTTGTTGCACAACCGGGCAGCTTACCCGTCCACAATTCCATGTTGTGGGGCCCGACAGATGATCCAAGACAATCACTTCCCTCTCCGCGACCTCATATGTCTGCATGATCCTTCGGGCTAGCTCACCTCCACTAAGCCCACTTTCGGGCAGGCTAAAATCCTGATGAGTTCCCGAAGACTCTATGACCTGGTGTTGCCCTGGCAAGTGCCATATTAAATGGTCCATCCACTAAACACCATCCATAGATAATCTAGACACCAAAAGTGTGGGGCGTAAGGGTGCCCACCCATATGTTGGATCCACACAAGGAATCACAACGTCACGTTAAGGTCGTCTTGCCTCCATACCAGAGGAAAACGATACAGCTGACTTCTCCGTCCCATTCCAAATCTCATGGTTAACGTGTAATATACGGCACAAGAATCACTGGCGACATTGGTTGTTAAGTCCTAGATATTATGTTCCTTTACTACCGGAACTTTTATAGTAAGTTATTACCTCAAGGTAATAACCTATAATCATTTTATTATGAAAATAGTATTTTCTCACCCTTTTCAAATGCAAGTGATGTCAACACTGGATTTTCAAGATACTTTACAGAAAATATTAAAAGGACATGAGCAAGTGTGAACTTGCCTTTTGTGATTGCAAGATTATGCACTCACGGTCTTCAAGATAATATAAGATCCAATATCTGAAATCAGCATCATTGGTCTGTTAAGGACTAATGTTTAAAGAAGCAATATGTTCTTATGCATAAGTAATGTGATGCACTTTTATGAACGCGAATCCCGGGGATAACGTTGTTCTAGGGTTAGGATTCCGGAAATGGTTACTTTAGAATGTGTTATCCTTTTAGATAAGTTTCACACTTGTGCTTCTTATTAGAGCTTTGTGAGTGTGTGTGAACAACACATATTTATGCAGCAATATAATATATACCTATGAAATGCTATTCAAGATTTTTTACACTTTAATTGTTTTTTTCAAACTTTAATTTACAAGAAACGTCACTTATAAAGATCTTAAGTGTTATCGATCCTAAGTAAACAAGTGAAGTATGAAGTATTGTGATCTTGATTATTTGTCATATAGCGTCTGAAGTGGCAAAACGAATAACTTTTGAAGAAAAGATTCCTTTTCTAAGGTTTAAACAATCTTTGTGGTTAGTTAATGGTGGTTAATGTTATTTGTGCTTGCTTGAATAGTTTTGGCTTGAGATGCTTTATAACTTAACTAGTTCAGACCAAAGTTAACTATAAAATATATAACAATGATTATGGTGTTATATTTAGATTCTTGTAGACTAAAGTTAAATTTAAAACAAAGATAGTTTGAAAGTATAATGCTTATAACATTTGTATTTTGGTGTACTTGGTAATGTTGCATTAAGGATACTTAAGAATAGTTATACTTTTACTTGGTGTAGTGGTTTATTGATTTTATAATGGAGTAGTATCATTTACCTTTTTATAGATGAGTGGTTATAGTTTATAAACCAAGATATAATATTACTTAAGTACTTATGGACTTACTATAGTGTTGTGGTAGTTTTTATAATCTGGTGGTTAAAGTAGATAGAAAGGATTTAATTTATTCACAAGTTGTTCTTTAAGGTTTTTATTATGAATAGGAATCCTTTTAGAATATAATCTTCACTTAAGGTTGAAGATAATTTAATAAAAAGGTATTTATAATGTTTTAAAACATTATGGATTATATTATTAATATTCAATGCTAATACTATTTATTAGACTTAATTGAATAATTTTAGAAATATTAGCAATTTTTATTTACACTTATATGAATTATTAATTAAGTAAATAAGTTTAAATTTGAGTTATTAAAGTATTTGAATTTTTATTTAACTCAAAAGTGGAATATTATATTTTTAACATGTAGATAATATTTTTGTGATCATTTTGGTATATTACATTTATTTTTGTGATTTATAAATAATAAAATATGATTTTTTATAATACATATTACTTTATAAAGACTTAATAAATAACAAATTTTTAATTAATGGAATAATAATGCATGATTATGGTATTAAAATATTGTTTTTATTCTTCCAAGATTTTTGGTATTCTATTTATATTTTTAACATTTACCGTTATTAAAATAGGAATTATCAAAGCTTTATTACCTTTAAAATCTTTATTAAATAATAATTATTTAAATTGTTAACATAATAATGTTTAGTAATAGTTTTAAGTTATAGATTTTATTTTTCTACAATTTTTCATATATTATACATATTTTTTGAATTATAAAACAAAAATTATTAATTAAACAAGATTTAATCATTTTATTTAATTTCTGGAAAATGTATATTTGGATTTATACTTTTTATTCTTTCTTAAACAGGAAATACTTGTTACACCGCACCCACACCTAGCCTAAGTCACTGACCGGTGGGCCTATGTCCACCTCAGCACTCAGGTTAGTAAATGCATTTTGTTATCGACTGGTTTTGTTAGACCCCTTCCTTGTAAAGGAAAGGATCCCTGTGATTGCAATGCTAGTCCCTGGATCAATGCTAGCATCCACAGTTTAAGGTGAAGTACACAGATACAAAGGTCATTTATTACATTCATTCTAGAGATAAAACATAGTCTTATACAACTCGGGGCCATAGGCCTAATACAAGAGTTTAAGGAATAAGTAAATAAACATAAGTCTTCATCTTCATGTGCCACAGGCAAGCATGTTGAGTGTAGACTCATGACTCCTACTCATCATCGGAGTAACCTCCAACATCACAAGTTACAGCCATAGAGGGTCAATGCTTTGGAATAGTATTGGCAAGTGATATCTTAGTAAATTTTAAGTGGACTATATTTCTATATGCATTTTGGCTAAGTGTAGCTTGTCTTGCTTTGCATGAAAATAGGTTTTTCCTATTAGTTGAAATTACTAAGTTTTTCTTTATCAAAAACTTCCCAAGAAACCACCAATAGACATTGGGGTCCTTCACCCTTGTTCACCCACAAATTTTTACTTAGAAGTTGGAGTGATGAGATTCTTGTAGCTTCCATGTCTTGATGCTCAAGTTGTCCATTGCCTTGGACTAGGCTAAGTACTTAGGTTTTCCATCTGCAGAGGTTGTGCACTTTCCCCACCAGACTTGGTTTCCCAAGACAGGACCCTTCAGAAGCTTTTCCTTAGTCAAATGGACGCGCTCCAACCTATCATCCCAACTACCACCAACTGTCCAAATGACTAAGTTCTAGCAACCTATATGATCATGGCAGAGCCCATATTGCCAAGTGGTTGCACTGTAAGCTTTCTCAACACTTGGCCTCCAAATCCCTTTGTGCCTGGGTGGCATACCACAAGTGAGATACACAACCCAAGTCCATGGCCTTGTGTAACCACTCAACATAACCCATTCCTTCCATTCCACCCAGGAGGTTCATTTGACTTAGTGGTTTTATTAGGAAAGTATAAGTCTCATGACTTAGAAATATTTTCATCATAGTAAGTATAGATTTTCACCAACCGTTGTTTGCTATATAGCTAGGCTAAGCATGGTAGGATAACTTAACTTAGGGAAATTCCCTAGAAATTCTACAATTCTACACTACTTTGGATTTCCCAACTTAGCACTAGGCAAAAATATCATGCAAGACTTAGCAAAATATCTAATGCTAGTACAAAACATAGGATAGAAATATTCATGAAAATATCACTTGCCTTGGTAGTGGGGAGAGTAGCACTCTTCACAATCACAATCACTAGCGAAATCTACACAAAATTATAGCATAGAATTACAAACAATTATATACAATCAAAAATAATATGAATGCATGCATGCAAGAACTTACTAAGTGGTGATTTTGAAAACTCTACCAAGCATGCACATGTTTACAGAAACTTAACAAGTCACAAGTTTGCCAACTACACTTATTTGGCACTAATACAATTTACCAAATCAAATCTATATTTAAAATAGCCCTAAATATGTTTCTGCAAATGAAGTCATTTTAACTATTACTATTTGTTAAACACATTGGATATTCAGAAAGGTCTTGTTTCACTGAATCCAACGGTATAAAGTTTGCAAAATTACAACGTGGCAATCAAAAGTTATAAGCATTTGAAATTTGGATCAAAATCTGGTTTTAAAACTGTTTTAGTTCTAACACTTGCCACGCAGCGTCGTTGTGATTTGCGCGTCGGTTCGCTCGGATCGAGCTCAGTAGCCAGGATCTAAATAGATCGTACCTCGATCGCGTACCTCTTCGCCGTTTAATGAATCTATCCTAACGCTTGGATCAAGATCCAACGACGCGACAGCGACCATGTCTGGCGGCGTCGGCGAAACGGCGAGCGCCTTTCGGTCTCTGGCGCTAGCGTTCAGGTCATCCGCGAGAGGAGAAGGCCATACCAGATTCACAAGAGGTCTGAAGCTCAAGGTAGCGTCGGTTTGCGAAGGTGTCTTGACACACGGCGAGGATTGCTCGTCGGAGTTACGGGCGGCGTCGGGTGGTTGTTATCGGAGTAGTTGACGAGGTTCCGCGTCGCCCTAACACGAGCCAAGGGGTTTAGGAGATGCGCAAGAACGTGGCGAACAATCTTGTGTGCGTCAGAAGTGAAGGGGCGCACGGGACTTACGGATATTGGTCGCCGGAGTCGAGGTGGTTGTCAGCTGCTTGCGGCGTCGAGCAGAAACGGCGACCTAAGGCAGTACAAGATGAACTGGTGGGGTCAGTAGGTGCGCAAGGAGATTGCGAAATGTCTTGAATGAATCAGAGAGGAAGAGGTGCACGGAACTCACCGGAATCGATCACCGGAGTGCGCTCTGTCTGCGGCGGTGTTGTGTGAGTCGTGGGCAGCCTGGTGGCGTGAAGGCAGAATTGACTGGGGGGAAATGGTCGCTAGGAGGTGGGGATCTTATAGCCGGAGCCTCGACAGGAAACGCTCGCGAATTAATGCCCAATTATGCCGCGCCATTACCGGCCATGACTGCCGCTGCGACGTGGTCGCGAGCGCGGTTTGGGGAAGACGAGGACAGCGTGGGCAGGGCCCGCTCGTCAGCGTTGTCTTGAGAGGTGGGGTCCGATCGTCGATCGTTCAAGGTCTTGGCTGGCGTCGAGAAGGAAAAACTCGGGTGGGCTTGTTGGGCTCGATTTGATCTTGGGCCTAAAACACAGCGTGCGTGGGCCTTTTCCTTTGTTTATTTCTTTTTCCTTTTCTATTTTGATTTTCTGGATAGATTTTCAAATGAAAACAAGTTCAATTTGAATTCATATTTTTCCTCGGATTTTGTAGTGAGCAGTAGTCTCAAGAATGGTCATATAACCATGGGGTAGCTTTGTAAAGGATTGGTCAAGCTTAGAGATCAAAAGATCAGAGGCTAGGCACTTGGTTTGAAATTTGAAAGATGGTTTTTGGAACCCATTTCCATTTGAAAAACTTGGTTTTAAATCTGCACTTAAATCCTATGCCCATAGAAGGCAACCTTCCTGGTTCACAACACTCAAAATTTCAAGTGGTGTTGGCCATTTACAATAAGTCTGTCCACATAAAATCATGAAACCATATGTTTCTATTTTCTGAAATGTTTTGAGAAAAACCCTAAATGATGATGGATGCAAGGATGACATGAATGAGCTTTGAAACATGAATTTAGGGATGTTACAAATCTAACCCCCTTAAGATGAATCTCGCCCTCGAGATTCGGTTTGGCTAGCAAATAGGTGAGGGTGGTCTTTCCGAAGATCATCTTCTCTTTCCCATGTTGCTTCCTCTTCGGAATGATGATTCCATTGCACCTTACAAAACTTGATAGTTTTTGTCCTCATAGGTGAGATCACTTTCTGCGGTCTCAAGAATCTTGACAGGCTTTTCCTCATAGGTGAGATCACTTTCTAGTTGGACTTCTTCCAAGGGTATGGTATCCTTCAAAGATGATTCTTCCATCTCTGGGTGACATTTCTTAAGCTGACTCACATGAAACACATTATGGACAGCTGACAGAGACTCTGGCAATTCAACTTCATATGCAACTTCTCCCTTGCGACTTAGAATCTTAAATGGCCCAACATATCTTGGTGCCAACTTTCCTTTGACTCCAAATCTTTTCACTCCCCGAAGTGGTGACACTCTAAGATAAGCTCTATCCCCAACTTCGTAGGTGACTTCTCTACGCTTAGAATCCGCGTAGCTTTTCTGTCGAGACTGTGCTATCTTCAACCTGTCCTTAACCAATTTGACCTTCTCTTCGGCTTTTTTGATAAGATCAGGTCCAAATAAACTTCTTTCTCCCACACCATTCCATAGTAATGGGGTGGTACATTTTCTTCCGTAGAGGAACTCAAATGGTGCCATCCCAATGCTAGATTGGTAACTGTTATTGTAAGAGAACTCTGCGTAAGGCAAACTTTCATCCCATCTTGCTCCATAGTCTAGGGCACATGCCCTCAACATGTCTTCAACAATTTTATTAGTCCTTTCTGTTTGTCCATCAGTTTGAGGATGAAAAGCAGTGCTGAATTCCAACCTCGTTCCCAAAGATTCATGAAGCTGTATCCAAAAGTGAGAAGTAAACTGTGTTCCTCTATCTGACACGATACTCTTAGGAACACCGTGAAGGCATATAATTCTGCTCATGTAGATCTTTGCTAACTTGGCACTTGTATAAGTTGTCTTCACGGGTATAAAATGAGCCACTTTAGTTAGGCGATCCACTACTACCCATATGGAATCATACCCTGACCTGGTCCTTGGCAATCCGGTAATGAAATCCATACCTATATTTTCCCACTTCCACTCAGGAATAGGCAGTGGTTGAAGCAAACCTGCTGGTTTCTGATGCTCCGCTTTCACTCTGCTACACACATCACACAAAGCAATATGTTCGGCGATGTACCTTTTGAGATTGTTCCACCAAAATCTTTCTTTCATGTCCATGTACATTTTGGTGTTACCCGGGTGAATAGAATACAGAGAGTTGTGGCCTTCTTGTAAAATTAGTTTCCGCAACTCCATGTCTTGTGGAACACAAATACGTTTCCCGTGCCATAAAGTACCTTGTTCGTCAATATGGAAACTTTTAGCTTTCCCTTGGCTAATCCTTTCCTTAATCTCTTCGATTTCTTTATCCGTCTTCTGGGCTTCTTTAATCTTATCCAACAGAGTGGGTTGAACATCCAAAGTCATAAGATGTCCTTCTGGTACAATCTCCAATCTGAGTTCTTTGAATTGCTTACACAAGTCATCTGGCAATTCACCATTGGTAAGGCCATTTACGAATGCCTTACGACTTAGAGCATCTGCTACTACATTTGCTTTACCGGGGTGGTATTGCAAACTCAAGTCGTAATCCTTGATAAGTTCTAGCCATCTCCTTTGTCTCATGTTGATTTCCTTCTGGGTGAAGATATACTTCAAACTCTTATGATCGGTGAACACTTCACATCGCTTTCCCAAAAGGTAATGTCTCCATGTTTTGAGTGCATGAACGACAGAGGCTAACTCCAAATCATGAGTAGGATAGTTTACTTCATGAGTTTTGAGTTGTCTCGAGGCATAGGCCACAACTTTACCGTCTTGCATAAGTACGGCACCCAAACCTTGATGAGACGCATCACAATATACTTGGAAATCTTTTTCCAAATCTGGCAGACATAGAACTGGTGCTGTTACAAGTCTCTTCTTTAATTCTTGGAAACTGACTTCACATCCTTCAGACCATGCAAATTTCTTGTCCTTCTTTAACAATTCAGTCATTGGCTTAGCAACTTTTGAGAAATTCTCAATGAACCTTCTGTAGTAACCTGCTAAACCAAGGAAACTGCAAACTTCTTTTACGTTCTTAGGAGATTCCCATTCAGTCACAGCTGAAACTTTAGTAGGATCAACTGCCACACCATCCTTTGTCATAACATGACCAAGAAAACCAACTTCCTCTAACCAAAACTCACACTTGCTGAATATGGCATAAAGCTTATGCTCTCTTAACTTTTCAAGTATCAAGCGTAAGTGTCTTTCATGTTCTTCCTTGCTCTTGGAGTAGACTAAGATGTCATCGATGAAAATGACAACAAACTTGTCAAGGAATTCCATGAACACCTTGTTCATCATATTCATGAAGTACGCTGGAGCGTTGGTTAAACCAAAAGGCATCACCGTGTATTCATACAATCCATACCTTGTGGTGAATGCTGTCTTAGGTATGTCTTGCTCTCTTATCTTGAGTTGAAAATAGCACGATCAAGATCAATCTTTGAGAACACACATGCTCCCTCTAGCTGATCAAACAAGTCATTGATTCTAGGCAAAGGATATTTGTTCTTGATAGTTACCTCGTTGAGAGAACGGTAATCTATGCATAAACTTTGGCTTCTATCTTTCTTCTCCACGAACAATACTGGGGCTCCCCAAGATGAAGAACTTGGTTGAATAAATCCTTTCTGTAACTATTCCCCTAGTTGTTTCTTGAGCTCCTTCAGTTCATCAACTGACATTTTGTACGGTCTTTTTGCTATTGGTCCAGAACCTGGTACCAAATCTATCAGAAACTCCACATCTCTATCTGGTGGCATTCCTGGCAACTCTTCCGGAAACACATCCGGATACTCACATACAATTGGCACACTGTCCATGCTAAGCCCCTTAAGAGAATTCAGCTTACTTCCTTTGGATTCAAAATTTGACCTGAATTTCATTCTTTTCCCTTCTGGGGTTATGAGTGCAACAGTACGATTAGCACAATCTAGTACTCCTTCATACTTAGCCATCCAATACATTCCCAAAATTACGTCTAGTCCTTGGGAATCTAGGATTATCAGGCTCACTGGAAACTTATGCTTTCCAAACTCTATGACAAGATCCCGGCATCCAAGACTTACTATCATGTCTCCACCCGGAGAACTAACTTTTATTGGACAACCAATGTTTTCAGATGCAAACCCATTTCTATCAACAAATGCTTTTGATATGAATGAATGAGATGCACCAGTGTCAAAGAGTACAAATGCTGGAATGGAATTGAGTCTGAACTTACCAGCAACGGCATCAGGCTCCTCATAGACCTCCTCCACATTGATGTGGTTAACCTGTCCTTTCTGAAAAGGATTGGGCTTGTTAGGTCCTTCAACTTTCTTCTCAGGGCACTCATTAGCATAATGCCCCAGTTTCTTGCATTTGAAGCACTCAACCTGACTGATGTCCTTTTTAGCATGCTGACTTCCACTTCCACTACCATTCCCACTGTGGTGGCTCTTATGTCCACTCTTGTGGTTCTTGTACTTATCATTGTCATGACTGCGATGATGCTTGTTGTCATGACGGTTGTGGTTGTGGTGCTTGTTGAATTTCCCATGCTTATGGGATCTGAAATGCCACATCATCATAGTGAGATCGTTTATGTGACGATCCCGAGCTGTGCTTGTCGGAGGGTTTCCTCTTCCTACTCTCGACTTGTTTCATTTTACTCTCCAAAATAGCAGCCTTGTCACACAAAGACTGATAAGTTGGAACATATGCCATGCATAACCAGAGGTTCACTCATCGTTTAAGCCTTCTAGAAACTTTTCCTTTCTTTTGGCATCTGTGTCAACCTCATCCGGTGCATAGCACGCCAGATTGTTGAACTCTTCTATGTATTCACCACGCCATGTGGCGCTGCTTCAAGTTGTGAAACTCTTTCTTTTTCAGGCTCATCATTCCCGATGAGATATGAGCAGTGCGAAAGCCATCTTCAAAGATAGCCCAAGTCACCTCATCTATAGGAGTGGTGATTTGGAAGTTGTCCCACCATGTGGCGGCTAGTCCTTCCAACAGATGTGATGCGAACCTGACTTTTTCAGCATCCGTGCAGCCCACGGTCACTAAATCCTTATTCACAGAACGTAGCCAGTCATTGGCCACCATGGGATCAGTCGTCCCCGAAAACTTTGCTGGCCTCGAACGGAGAAATCTGGTGAGCATATCAAAACCCGGAGGGTTGTTGTTGTTGTTGTTGTTGTTGTTATTGTTGTTGTTGTTGTTATTGGGGTTGTTGTTATTCTGGTTTTGGCTGAATGTTGTCATCATCTGCATAAGCTGGGTTTGCGCATTCATCATTTGTTGCATTTCCGGGGTGATGTTGTTGGGGTTGGGGTTTGCGCGACGGGGAGGCATCTGTGGTTTGTTCAAACAGATAATAATGAGATACCCATAGATGTTTTATGCACAATACATCACAAGCAAACACATAACATGCAACTCAAGGATAAAAGCTCAATCAACAGAATAACAAAGTTCTCGAAATAAAACACACAAGTGGCAAGCCATCCACATGTCGGATGGTCCAATAACAAGTTCACAAATAACAAGTACGAATATGAAAGATAAACGAGTAGTCAAGTCTACTCATCAGCATCAATCTCCTCCTCGACGAAGGTAAGACCTGCGTTCTCCATCGCGGTCTTGTTCTCCTCAATCGTAGTGGTCAAGGAATCGACCTTGGCCTTGAGAGTCCTCTTCTGGGAGCGAAGCCTCTCAATAACCATCTGCTGCTGCTCAAGCTCGAAATCCTTGGACTTCAGCTCCTCAGTCATGTCCCGGATCTTCTTGTTCCTATCCTGGACGCGTTTCTCCTGACTCTTGAACTTGCGGTCCTGGGCCTCGAACTTCGTCTCCATTTCCTTGATCATCTCATCCTTCTGTGCGAAAAGCTTGTCCTTCTCGCGAAGCTGCACCTGGAGCTCGTCATTGCTGAGCATGACGTTCGTCCTGTCCGTGTCCACGTGCCTGAGGAGAGACTCTAAGTCCTGGAGATAGAGACGTATCGGCTCTGCCGCGTCCCTCGAGTTGTCCTCAAAGTCGATGGACTCTCCATCAACATCACGTCTTCCGAAGACGTGAAAATGGGTGCCCCTAACCTGTCGGGAGTGACGGCCTAACAGACGTCCTATCAGGTCCTGCATGACTACCTCCATGCCTCTCTCCCTGTCGTCGTGCATCATCTTGAAGACGATGGCCTCTGTAGTCGGCTCTGTCTGGCGTATGGGCTAGTTCACCTTGAAGCCCCAGAGGTCCTTCCTCTCGAACTTGGTGAGTGGGTACACCGTGATGGTGGGAAGAGGGAGATCGAGCAAGGTGGTAAGCTCAACGATACGGGGACCAAAACGGGTAACCTGTAACTCCTCAACGGTGCTGATGGTAATAGGCATCTATTTATAAGATTAAAAAGTTAGAACAGCATAATTTAAGATAAAACAAGACAAACAATTCATACATATCCATGGAACACAACATCACACAAGTCATGCATACATGAGTCCATTACATCAATCAAGGTCCATACTTATTTAAGGTATCATTTTTGGAAAATAAGGTGATAGATGGTGTCCAACTAACGAAGTGTGCTCACAATCCTATCTCACTTTGGATCGTGGCTATCACAATGTTCCTAGAGGCAATCCACCTATCTTGTTCACATGATTCCATCACTAAGTCTATTATGTCTCCCCTTAACTCTTGGTTGGTGGCTTCCAACTCTTGGGTAAGTTCCTTCTCTTTCTCTAAGTCTGTTTGGAGGTTGAGCATTCTGCACTTGATTCTAGCACTTAGTTCTTTGATAGTCCTCCAAGCTGCATCTCTGGCTGACTCAAAGAATGTGGTGTGCATTACAGTGTTGGTGTACATGCAGAATCCCCCTTCTTTGTGGTTGTCTTCCTTGTTTTTGTACAAGCGAAGTTGCACCCACCAATACTCCACTCCTTCATCCATCACTGGAAAGCCCTTGTACACAGCTGCACCATGTGCTTCCATTGCCACCATGAGGTCCTTGATTGGGAAACTCAGTTTCACACTCCAAGGTCATGGTCATGAGTGGTCCTTTCTTCACGGCTTCGTTGATGGAGTTCATCTACAAATGGAGTTGAAAATGAAAAGATTAGAAAAGTTTTACGAGAAGAATAGACAAGTGTAGAAGTAGTTGAAAACTTTTCCTTAGTGGTTTTCCAATCCTAGGGTCATAATCCTACAGGCAACACAGTGCTCTGATACCATTTGTTAGACCCCTTCCTTGTAAAGGAAAGGATCCCTGTGATTGCAATGCTAGTCCCTGGATCAATGCTAGCATCCACAGTTTAAGATGAAGTACACAGATACAAAGGTCGTTTATTACATTCATTCCAGAGATAAAACATAGTCTTATACAACTCGGGGCCATAGGCCTAATACAAGAGTTTAAGGAATAAGTAAATAAACATAAGTCTTCATCTTCATGTGCCACAGGCAAGCATGTTGAGTGTAGACTCATGACTCCTACTCATCATCGGAGTAACCTGCAACATCACAAGTTACAGCCACAGAGGGTCAATACTTTGGAATAGTATTGGCAAGTGATACCTTAGTAAATTTTAAGTGGACTATATTTCTATATGCATTTTGGCTAAGTGTAGCTTGGCTTGCTTTGCATGAAAATAGGTTTTTCCTATTAGTTGAAATCACTAAGTTTTTCTTTATCAATAACTTCCCAAGAAACCACCAATAGACATTGGGGTCCTTCACCCTTGTTCACCCACAAATTTTTACTTAGAAGTTGGAGTGATGAGATTCTTGTAGCTTCCATGTCTTGATGCTCAAGCTGTCCATTGCCTTGGACTAGGCTAAGTACTTAGGTTTTCCATCTGCAGAGGTTGTGCACTTTCCCTACCAGACTTGGTTTCCCAAGACATGACCCTTCAGAAGCTTTTCCTTAGTCAAATGGGCGCGCTCCAACCTATCATCCCAACTACCACCAACTGTCCAAATGACTAAGTTCTAGCAACCTATATGATCATGGCAGAGCCCATATTGCCAAGTGTTTGCACTGTAAGCTTTCTCAACACTTGGCCTCCAAATCCCTTTGTGCCTGGGTGGCATACCACAAGTGAGATACACAACCCAAGTCCATGGCCTTGTGTAACCACTCAACATAACCCATTCCTTCCATTCCACCCAGGAGGTTCATTTGACTTAGTGGTTTTATTAGGAAAGTATAAGTCTCATGACTTAGAAATATTTTCATCATAGTAAGTATAGATTTTCACCAACCGTTGTTTGCTATATAGCTAGGCTAAGCATGGTAGGATAACTTAACTTAGGGAAATTCCCTAGAAATTCTACAATTCTACACTACTTTGGATTTCCCAACTTAGCACTAGGCAAATATATCATGCAAGACTTAGCAAAATATCTAATGCTAGTACAAAACATAGGATAGAAATATTCATGAAAATATCACTTGCCTTGGTAGTGGGGAGAGTAGCACTCTTCACAATCACAATCACTAGCAAAATGTACACAAAATTATAGCATAGAATTACAAACAATTATATACAATCAAAAATAATATGAATGCATGCATGCAAGAACTTACTAAGTGGTGATTTTGAAAACTCTACCAAGCATGCACATGTTTACAGAAACTTAACAAGTCACAAGTTTTCCAACTACACTTATTTGGCACTAATACAATTTACCAAATCAAATCTATATTTAAAATAGCCCTAAATATGTTTCTAAAAATGAAGTCATTTTAACTGTTACTATTTGTTAAACACATTGGATATTCAGAAAGGTCTTGTTTCACTGAATCCAACAGTATAAAGTTTGCAAAATTCCAACGTGGCAATCAAAAGTTATAAGCATTTGAAATTTGGATCAAAATCTGGTTTTAATTTTTTTTTAGTTCTAACACTTGCCACATGTCGTGTTGTGATTTGCGCGTACCGGTTCGCTTCGGATCGAGCTCTGTAGCCGCAGGATCTAAATAGATCGTACGCTCCAGATCGCGTACCTCTTCGCCGTTTAATGAATCTATCCTAACGCTTGGATCAAGATCCAACGGCGCGCGAGCAAGCGACCATGTCCTGGCGGCGCGCGGCGTCAGCGAGCGGCGGAGCGCTCGGTCTACAACGGCGCTAGCGTTCCAGGTCATCCGCGAGAGGGAGAAGGGCCATACCAGATTCGCAAGAGGCTGCTGCAGCTCAAGGTAGCATCGGTTTGCGAAGGGGTGTGCTGACACGCCGAGGATTGCTCGTCGGAGTTACGGGCGGCGTCGGGTGGTTGTTATCGGAGTAGTTGCCGAGGTTCCGCGTCGCCCTAACACGAGCCAAGGGGTTTAGGAGATGCGCAAGAACGTGGCGAACAATCTTGTGTGCGTCAGAAGTGAAGGGGCGCACGGGACTTACGGATTTTGGTCGCCGGAGTCGAGGTGGTTGTCAGCTGCTTGCGGCGTCGAGCGGAAACGGCGACCTGAGGCAGTATAGGATGAACTGGTGGGGTCAGGAGGTGCACAAGGAGATTGTGAAATGGCTTGAACGAATCAGAGAGGAAGGGGTGCACGGAACTCACCGGAATCGATCACCGGAGTGCGCTCTGTCTGCGGAGGTGTTGTGTGAGTCGTGGGCAGCCTGGTGGCGTGAAGGCAGAATTGACTGGGGGGAAATGGTCGCTAGGAGGTGGGGATCTTATAGCCGGAGTCTCGACAGGAAACGCTCGCGAATTAATGCCCAATTATGCCGCGCCATTACCGGCCATGACTGCCGCTGCGACGTGGTCGCGAGCGCGGTTTGGGGAAGACGAGGACGTGGCGGGGCCTGCATTCGTCGGCATTGTGAAGTGAGGGTGGGGTCCGATCTTGATGACCGATAAGAGTCGTTGGCGTCACGAGAGGAAAAGAAAACTCCCGGGTGGGCTTGTTGGGCTCGATTTGATGCTGGGCCTAAAACCTGGCGCGTGGCCTTTTCCTTTGTTTATTTCTTTTTCCTTTTCTATTTTGATTTTCTGGATAGATTTTCAAATGAAAACAAGTTCAATTTGAATTCAAATTTTTCATGGGATTTTGTAGTGAGCAGTAGTCTAAAAAATGGTCATATAACCATGGGGTAGCTTTGTAAAGGATTGGTCAAGCTTAGAGATCAAAAGATCGGAGGCTAGGCACTTGGTTTGAAATTTGAAAGATGGTTTTTGGAACCCATTTCCATTTGAAAAACTTGGTTTTAAATCTGCACTTAAATCCTATGCCCATAGAAGGCAACCTTCCTGGTTCACAACAATCAAAATTTCAAGTGGTGTTGGCCATTTACAATAAGTCTGTCCACATAAAATCATGAAACCATATTTTTCTGTTTTCTGAAATGTTTTGAGAAAAACCCTAAATGATGATGGATGCAAGGATGATATGAATGAGCTTTGAAACATGAATTTAGGGATGTTACAGGTTTGCTACCCCCAGACAATGACACATGTGCCCTGGGCCACGTCACATGCCATGCTAGCAAAGAATGGTCAAACTAGCTGACGTGGTTCGAACCTAACGTAGGCATGACGTCATATGGTTTGATCCTCACTAGTTGAGGATCGATCTAATGCGCACGCGGGGATGTGGCTAAGTGCGTTGGAACGAGCATGCGCTGGCGAGTTGATCTATGTTCGCGCCGCCCGTAAATGGTCATCGGAGAATGATTCATGACAGTGACCGACGGTGTACGGCGAGATTTCGACTCAGGACGCAATTGAACCAACGAAGTCTCCTAGAAGATAGAGGAGCTTACCCTGGTTGCGATGGAGTGGTCGAGGAGACTTGGGAAGGCGTGACGACAACGAATCGATGATAATGGCCACGACGGCCGATGAAAGGAATGCTTGATTTCACATGATTCCCGGCGCACGGTCTTCCATGCTTGGTCCTAGGTGAGTCAGTCCACGATGGCGCTTCCAACGATGGCTACCACGCGGCGAGGGGTGGTCGGACCAGACAGGAACGACGAACTGAGACGAACTAGGGTTTTAGATGAGTAAGGAAGGTGGTTCTGGAGAGCGAGATGGAGGATGAGATTGGTATGAGAGGATAGAGGAGGATGCGGCGATCTTATCTAATCCTCCCAGGGATGGCGGCACGCATGTAGCACGGCGGTTGATCGACGGCGGAGCTCCGGCCAACGAGCTGCTTCTAGTAGACGACATAGACGACGAAGTCATTTTTGCAGAAAAACCCCTGGCGCTTCATTCCCCTCAACCCACAGTCCCTCATTGGTCCCACCTGTCAGCCAGAGATGAGAACGAGCTGGGCTGGTTACTGGGCCTTAGTGGGCTACATAGGGCGATAGGTTAACAGATATGAGTTGGGCCACGACCAGGATTTGTTTTTTATTTGTTTTCCTTTTTTTCTATTTTCTGTTTTACTTTCAGATTTGAATTTCCCTTATTTGATTTGAATTCTCCTCATAGAATTGATTTGCTGGATGATTACAGTATTAATAAAGTATATTAAGGTTCTTTTATGAGTTTGCCATATAATGGTATTATTTGTTTATTTGTTTTCTATCAAAACCCTTTTTATATTATGTAGAAACCTGTAAGGTTCCCAACCTTTAATAAGGTAGAGATCCCTGTGTTTACAATGCTAGTCCCTGGATCAATAGCTAGCATCCATAGTTAAGATGTAATATCAAGAAACAAAGGTCATAATACAACTTTATAACCAGGAATAAAATAACTTACTACATCTTACATAGCTCATTTGGCTATCTCATTACATTGCAGCAGAATATAACAATAGCATGGGGTCCTTCATCTTCAAAGTGCCACAAGCAGGCATGTTGCTTGTAGACTTGTAATCCTACTTCACTAATATCAAACAAACCTGCAACATAACAAGTTACAGCCACAAGGGTCAATATATTTGAATTGTATTGGCAAGTGATACTATGGTAGTATAATGGAGTCTATCATCTATATGCATTTGGCTAAGTGGAACTTAGGGTTGCTTTGGTCAAAATAGATTTTCCTTATCATTTGAAAACACTAAGTTTTTGCTTGACAAAATCTTTCCCAAGGCATCTCCCAATAGAAATAGGTGATCCTTCAACCCTTGTTCAACCACAAGATTTTAACTTAGAAATCGGGATGACAAGATTCTTGATAGCTTCCATGTCTTGATGCTCAAATTGTCCTTTGCCAGGGACATGGCTAAGTACTTAGATTTTACACTCTGGAGAGGTTGTACACTTTCCCCACAAGACTTGGTTTCACCAAGACAAGATCTTTCAGAAGCCTTCCCTTAGACCAGAATGGACGCGTTCCAACCTATCATCCCCTACCACCAACTATCCATTTGGCTAAGTTATTGCAACCTATATGATCCAGGCAGAGCCCATAATGCCAAGTGGCTGCACTTGAAGCTTCTCAACATTTGACATCTCAAATCTCTTTGTTCCTGGGTGGCATTCCACAAGTGTGATACACAAGGTTCACCAGTCCCCTGGCCTTGTGTAACCACTCAACACAAACCATTCCTTCCATTCCACCCAGGTGATTCATTCACTTAGTTGTTTTATTAAACAAAACACAAGTCCTCAGACTTAGAAATTTTTCCATAGCATGAATATATATTCCACCCTTGTTTTCTATTAGCTAAGATAAGCATGATAGTAATAGGAATCTTAACTTAGGAAATTTCTACTAAGGTTTCATCTACTAGGATTTCCCATAGCATAGTTTATACTTAGCAAAAATTCCATGCAAGTCCTACTTAGAAAGATCACTAATGCATAGTGAAAATAATGGGACAAAAGTATGAAGCATCACTTGCCTTTTTGGTAGAGAATATAAGTTCACTCCTTGTCTTTGCAATGTTCACACACTTCAAATCACTACAATTCAATCAAGCAAGGGCACAATTTCAATCTACCATTCAAGCAACATCACATAAATTAATAGAATCAAAACAATGCATGCAAGCATGCTAAAGATTGTTTTATTTGGAGAAGTGGTTTCTAATAGGTTATAAACATTTGAAAACACCTAATGATCATTTTATAGGGTGGCAAAATCATTTGCAAAAGATTTCACTTCATAAACCATTCTAAAACCAAGTCATTATTTTATGTGGTTGAAAATGCCTTTAGCAAAGTGATAATTTTTATAGGGTTCACCAAATACATTTTCAAATCATAAAAATTGGTGTGGGGTCAGAGAGTTTATTCCAAAACATTTTCCAAAGATTTTCTCCCATAAGCATTTTTAATAAATAAACATTATTTTTATTTGACTAGAAATGGTTTAAATCAAAAGTTTATTCTTTTGCTTCACCAAATACATTTTTGAAACCACAAACTGTTTTCTATGGTCAGTAGGTTCAAAACAATCCATTTGCCAAAGATTTTATCTCAAAAATCATTTTAGAACAATTTTTATATTCTAAACATGCATACACAAGTTTCTGCAAAAACAAACAATTTAACAGAATCAATTTACTAAAAAAAGGGCATGGTCAGAAAGTACTTGTTTTGCTGAATCCATTGATATAAAATTTGCAAAATTTGGACGTGTGGTTTGAATGTTATGAATTTTTCAAATTGGCATATCAAATAGAACATTTCTGTTTTTAAAACGAACTCCATGCCACGTGTCGTGTTTCTATTCGCTGGTACCGGTTCGCATGGATCAAGCACTGTGAGGCGTTGGATCTAAGTTTGATCGAGCGGTGCAGAGACACCCGTACCCTTTCGTTTAAGTTACCTATCCTAACCGTGCGATCGAGATCTGACAGTGCCTAGCATGCTTGCCAAAGATGGGCGGCGGCGGTGATTTGGCGGCGGCTGGCGGTGGCGTTCAGCTGCGAGAAGCGAGAGGATGGGGAGAAGCTCACCAGGTTCGCAGGGTCGCGGTTGTGCTCAAGGTTCCTTCTGTTTATCGAGGGGCGCGCTGGTGTTGCGGGGATTCCTCGCCGGAGTAGCTTGCGGGCTCGCGCACGCACGATCGTGGTCGAAGGCGAGTCTCTGGGATGCAAACGAGAAAAATAACGCATCAGGAAGGTGCACACGAGTTCAAGGATCATGGGAACACTCACCAGTGAGCAAGGGGCGCACGAGGTCGTTGGCTATAGCTCGCCGGAGTCGAGTTCATCATCGGTGGCGCTCAGACATGGGCAGAGCCGAGGCTGCAAGGCATGCGCGGGCGAGCTGGCACTACGAGGAGGTTCGCCTGGGAATGGGGAGCAAGGGAGCGGGGTCGAGGAGGCGAGGGGCGGAGGAGGCTGTCCGGAATTGAGAAAAGGAGCTCGTCGGGGCAGCGAGGTTGTAGACTAAATCGGGGACGGCCTGGTGGCTCTGGTCGTGTGATGTTTGAGGGGAATGAAGGAGGGGAGGGAGGCAGTTAAAGGGGAGTAATCGCGGGGAGGAATTGCTGGCGGAAATGAGCGAATTAACCCGAGGTTTGAGCACGATGTGGCCCGGCGAGGTCAGCGGGAGGGTGAGAAGAAGGGAGCTGGCGGTGGGGTCCGTTTGGCAGTGAGTGAGGGAAGGAGGAGGTGGGGTCCCGCTTCGGTGTTCTTTGGTGAGTTTCTGAGTAAGGAGAAAAACTGTTCGGGGTGCGAGGGAGTGGGATGTTGGGTCTTAGTTGGGCCTACTGGCTGGGCTGCGTCCTTTTCATATTTTTTTTGTTCAGATTGTTTTTCTCTTTCCTTTTCTAATTTCTGTTTTGGTTTTGTTTAATTAATTCAAACACTCATTTGAATTCAAACCTTTGCCATATTTTGTGAATAATCAAACACTGTTTATTACCATATTCTGATGTCAAATTTAGAATAAAACTTTTATTCCTTTAGTGCCTTTTAATTATTAATCAAATAAGATTTAATAATATTTTCAAACACCACTTAAGTTTCTAAATTCTTCCAAATCTTTTTCAGCAAGTTTTATTTACTTAATAGGGTGTCAAAATATTCACCTAGGATCATTTGGAATAAATTCAATATGATTCATGAATCATTTGAATTGGGTATTTGTTTTATTTCCAATGGAATTAAATATAGTTTTAATTCCCTAAAGTTTATTTGGAAGATTTCTTTAACCTTAATTAAGTTGAATTAAACAACTTTTATTTCACTTGGGTAAATTCCAAAATACTATTTTCTCATGAATTATATAATTATTCTTATTAGAGATTTGTCTTCATCAAAATAGGGATAGAATGGTTCATGCCATTTTATTTTATTTTGGAAATTCTTTATCCTTTTATTTTATTTGGATTTGGATTCTATTCATTCCATTTTCTTATGGATTTGGCCAAGATTTAATTTGGTCTTTAAATATTCCTTATTTAATATTTCTTTCTTCATCTTATAAAATCCATATCTTTTTATTTTGAGATCCAAACTTGGTGATTCCAATTTGTAAAATCTTATTTAATTTTTATTTATCCTTTTAAATATATTTAGGATTATTTTCTCACCATTTGGTATGGATTTTAGATAAGGGATTTATTAGCTTTGAAAATTCAATTTCCTTATCTTATTAAATTCATAAGATTTTATCTATGGCTCCAAATTAAGTGAATCCAATTTCTATGGCTTTATAATATTTCTATTTGTCTTTCTTGATAATTTTTAAATGTTTGTTGACAAATTTTTATATGGATCAAATCCATAGGCTTGGAGATAACTTGGAAATGATTTTTATTCCATTTAGGGTTTAGGGTTTGGTTTTATTTTCCAAGTGTTTAAATTTCCAAATGCATTTATGAGGAATGCATTTTACTTGATTTTAATTTAGTTGGATTCAAATGTTAACCAAAGTTTTTTCAAGATGGGATTTTAAGTTTCCAATTAGAAACAAAAGTTTCTTTTCTCCCTAATTTTCAACATTTATTTATTTTGTTTATTTATTTTTCACATTACAAGATTTGGAAAATCTTGGGATGTGACAAAACCCTTATTATAAATTTTTCTTTCTACATTAAACCATGGCTTTATTATATAATATTTCTTCTTTGTTTATAAAACTTAACTCTAGTTGACTTATAGTTTGAATAGAAATTTTTATGTATCTAATGATTTTATTTCATTATTTGATGTATGGAATATAAAATAAATTAATATGGTTATTACTACTTCCATTCACTTGGAAATGGCAATGTATAGACTCTATTATGATGAACAAAGAAGTTTAGGATTCTTATTTTTACTTATATTCCCTTATTGATGTGTGTAAATGTTTAATAACTAAGCATATTGTATTCTGTTTGTGATATTTGATGTCATTACCTTTTAAAATATAAATTTATACAAAGAATGTTTTATTGAAAGGAATATATAAGTATACTTTTATGCACATATAATGTTGATGGTTGGAATTGACAGAGATGTGCTTACGTAATTTGCTATGGGGAAATATTCCTATTAAGTGATATAGATATAAGATGAGGAATTCTTAATATGAAATGGATATTATACTTGGTTTTAAGATTTAAAGTTGATTGTTTACCAAGAATTACTATTTTCCATAATTCATAATTCTAGACTTCTTATTAAGGAATTCATTTCCTAGATATGCTACCTTTTCCTATCGATCATCATGATTAACATGATGAGCTTTATTTCATAAGAATATTCTTATTCACTGATTAACCTTCTAAACTCATGGATGAATCCAATGAGTTTGATACTAAAGCATTTCATAACTTCCTCATATCCTTGCTTGGTTATATCCACTACTCTACTATTGATAGCCTTTCATCCAACAAGTAATTCCTTCAAATTCTACTCATAATCCTCCTTAATCATTCATCACTAATATATATGTAATAGTTGTATGCATCCAACTACCTTTCTCTAAAGTTTACTATCCTTTAAGATGAATAACACTACTCCCATAACTTTATGCTACACTATCTTTAATTAAATCATGCTTTCTTACATTTACTCTAATAACTTATACTCCAACCTCACATTATATTGTGACTAGTCATGGCTAACCTAGGATAATATATTTAGAATAGGGTTTAATCATGTTCTACCCACCAATGTCACTTATACAAAATATAAGCATTCAATATTGGTGGCTAAAGCATCACCACTATAATCCTTTAATCATTTATGGCTTAGGTTTCTAGTTGGCTGATCAAGGTATCAGCAATACAACATTACAGTTGTGTTGAAATTATTTTCTTAGTATCTCTATTGGTTTAGGGAATGTTATTCATTGACTATGCCCACTTTAAAAGATTTAAGTAGATATTATGATAAGATCAAGAAATAGTAGATCAGGGATTGATAGTTAAAGAATTTGTGAATCAATGGTGGATTACTCAACATTGATGAACAACAGATATTAAGATAAGTTCCATAAAAATTGATATGGAAAGAAAGTTATATAGTGAATGATCTTGACTTAGTCTCTTTCCAACTCAAACTCATTAAAGAGTTAAAGTTAGGTATTACTATGATACTCATAGTAAGAATAGATAAGAATAGGAGAGGTCAGGATTAGTCATTACATTTATTTTACTTTAGTTGTAATCTTAACTTGGCACTTATGGTTTGTTGTGTTGATTGTTATGATATGATCCCTTATGTATCAGATACTAATTATTTATGCAAAGTATTATGAGTAACATTTATTATATCTGGTCTACCCTTAGATCAAATCATGTTTACCCAAATAAGGTTTTAACAAAGTTCATGATGAGACTTATCACAGTCAACTTGATGATCTACTTCAATTCCATCAAGTTGAGAGAAGCTTCAATCACTTTGACAAGTTTTGTTCAAAAGTGCGAAAATTATTCAAATTTTCTATGCATGAATGCAATGCACACATCTGGGTTCAGCTTATTTCTAGGCTCTAATGCTGGGATGTTATAGAATATCACGGTACTCCTCGTATGTTTGGGGAACGTGGAACGCTGCCGAGGTAGCTTGACTACCTCGCTGATGCCCACGACCATCCCCCCGTCCTCGGCCACGCTGTCCGCCATCACCTCGTCCTACAAATGTCATGGCGACCATGTCGGAGGTTTGGTTTTCATCTGGCGGGTTCTTCCACTTTGTGTTGTTGTTCCTCTTAGCTTGAGTTGGAATGGCCGTTGCCGGCAAGGAGCCGCGAGCATCGTCGTCGGCAGCCGCGAACTCACTAGCTAGCTGGATCATCTGATTGAGATAGAGCATGTGATTGTCCTGCATGAGCTTCAACTTATGTCGGAGAAACGTACCTTTCTCCAACCCATTGATGAAGGTAGCCATGGCGGTTGGAGCGTGTACTCCTGCGCAGGAATTCTTCATATCCAGCTGATACGTTGGAAACGTATCTATAATTTTTTATGCTCCATGCTTGTTTAGTATCTACTTTTATTTACTTGTACACACTTTGAGGTGCTTTTTACATGTTTTCTGGTACTAACCTATTAACAAGTTGCAACAGTGCCAGATGCCTATTTTCTGTTGTTTTTGGTTTCAGAAAAGTTAGTAAAGAAAAATATTCTCGGAAATAGACGGGACGAAGGACAAAGTCAATAACTTTCCGTGGGGAACAAGAAGTCCAGAGGGGAGCCCGGAAGGCCAGCCAGGGGGGCTAGACCCACCATAGGCGTGGGTGGGCCCAGCCCCACGCCTGGCTAGGGTTTGGGCACCTTGGCCGCCTCCTGGTCTCGCCCCTTCACCTATAAGAAGCCCCTGATACAGAAACCGTGAGTACCCGATCAGAAATCCACGAAACCGTCTGTAGCCGCCACCATCGTCCATAGATCGGGGGGAACTGAAGTTCTTCCTGGCACCCTGCCGGAGGGGAGATCATCCTAGAGGCCTTCTCTCCGGTATGATTCATGAGTAGTTCCACCTTGGACTATGGGTCCATGTACTAGCTAGATGGTTATATCTCCTCCTTTGTGCTTTCATGTATAGATCTTGTGAGCTCCGTTCATGATCAAGATCTAATCTATTTGTAATCATGCATGTTGTGTTTGCGGGGATCCGATGGATATTGAGATTATTATGTTGGTTTGATTAATGGTTTTATCTTTATGATTCTATCATGTCTGTGTTGTTTGTGATCTTGCATGCTCTCCGATGCTAGTGGTTATCTTGGCCAAGTAGGTGCTAGTGACTCCAAGAGGGAGTATTTATGCTCGATAGTGGGTTCATGCCTCTAGTTTCCAAGGGAAGTGACAATAATATCTTTGGTTGTAGATGTGCTGTTGCTACTAGGGAGAAAACAACGGTCTCTTGTTCATGGAACATGTGGACTGTTTACCTTATACACTTTGCTTAAAGTAGTTGTCTGTTGCTTGCGACTTAATACTGGAGGGGGTTCGGATGATAACCTGAAGGTGTACTTCTAGTCATAGATGTAGTTGGATGACAGTCTATGTATATTGTTGTATTGCCCAATCAACCTCATAGGATCTTTCTGGCTAGTAATTGTATTGTTATGCCTTGCTCAGTTCCTGTCAATTGCCCCGCTGTAATTTGTTTACCCTTCATGCCATGTTGTTTATCTAAGGAGAGCATCTCTAGTGAACTATGGACCCCGGTCCAATCTTTACCATTGATACATCTTCCATTGTTACTTGTTTACTTACTACAAACCATTACCTTCCACACCATACGTTTAATCCTTTGTTATAGCAAACCGGTGAGCTTGACAACCTCACTGATTCATTGGGGAAAAGTCTTGAGTTTGTGTTGTGCAGGCCTCCGTGTTGCTTGCAACACCTGTGTGACGTTTCCTTCCTCCTTCTGGTTCGATAACCTCAGTCTCAACTGAGGGAAAACTTGCTCCTTGCTCTTCACACACCCTGCGATTGGGGTTACCAACGAAGTGCCACATTGAGCATCATCAAGACTTTCTGGCGCCGTTGTCGGGGAGGCTAAGGACGTCTTCACAAGGGGAGTCCTTTACTTCCTTTATCTTTACTTTGTTTTTAGTTTGCTTTGTTTCTTTTGCTTGGTTTTGCTTGCCTTATTGAAAAACACAAAAAAAATAGTTCCTGCTCTAGCTGCTGCTGTTGTTTTTGGCTTGCCCACCTTTTCCTAAATGAACTCTGCTAATAACACCAAGTTGTGTGACTTCACTAGAACCAACAACAATGATTTCCTAAGCACAACTATTGCTCCACCTGCACCGTATGCTATCTTTTATGAAATTAAGCCTTCTTTGTTGAATCTTCTGATGAGAGAGCAATTTTCTGGTGTTGGTTCTGATGATCCTGCTGCCCATCTTAATATCTTTGTTGAACTTTGTGAGATGAAAAAGTATAAGGGCGTAGATGGAGATATTATTAAGCTCAGCCTTTTTCCTTTCTCCTTGAGGGGAAAATCTAAAGAATGGTTGCTATCTTTGCCTAAAAATAGTATTGATTCTTGGACTAAGTGCAAATATGCTTTTATTTGATTATACTATCCTACTGCTATGATTATTGCTATGAGAAGTGACATTATGAAATTTAAACAGCTTGATAGTGAACATGTTGCTCCTGCTTGGGAAAGAATGAAATCTTTGGTTAAAAATTGCCCTACTCATGGACTCACTGCTTGGATGATTATCCAGACTTTTTATGCAGGTTTGAACTTCTCCTAAAGAAACCTGCTGGATTCTGCTGCTGGAGGTACCTTCATGGGCCTCACCTTGGGTGCTGCAACAAGGATCCTTGATAATATGATGGTTAACTACTCTGATGGCATGTTGAGAGCTCCACATGGTAAGAAGGTAAATTCTGTTGAGGAAACTTCCTCTTTGAGTGAAAAGATTGATGTTATTATAGCTATGCTTGTTAATGGGAAAGCTCCTCTAGATCCTAATAGTGTTCCCTTAGCCTCTTTGGTTGCTCAAGAAGAGCAATTTGATGTGAACTTCATTAGAAACAACAATTTCAGCCACAATGCCTATAGGAATAATTTTGGTAGCAACAACAATTTTAGGCCTTATCCTTCGAATAATGGCAATTCCTATGGAAGCTCTTACAATAATTCTAGAAGTTCCCCCTCTGAACTTGAAGTAATTCTCAAGGACTTTATTAGTAAACAAACAACTTTCAATAAAACTATAGAGGAAAAGCTTCTAACTGTTGAGAAAAATATATCCTCTTTGTCTGAAGCTCAAACCTCCTTGGTTAATAAAATGGCTGTTAAACCTGAAACTATGGAAAACACCTTTGCTACTGCTCATGCCATACAAGTTACTATTGATGAAAATGTTAGGCTGTTAGCTCAACTTCATGCTAAGTGGGAAAGGGAAGCTGAAATTGATAGAAACAATAGTGTGCACTATCACCACTAAACCACAAGTATCCCCTATTCCTCCTCCTACTATGCCTACCACTAGTGATGCTAAGTTTGACTTTGATATTGATGGTTTCAATATTTCTGAAGTGATTATGTTCTTGCAAAAGCTTGCTAGAAGTCCTGATGCTAGTGATATGCATGTTTCCTTTACCAAACACATTACAAATGCTCTTGTCAAAATAAAGGAAGAGAAGCTAAAACACAAAGCTTCTATTCCTAGGAAAGTAGAAGATAGTTGGGAACCCATTATTAATATGCAAGTGAATGACTTTGATCTCAAAGCTTCATGTGATCTCGGTTCTAGTGTCTCTATTATGCCTAGGAAGATTTATGAAATGCTTGATTTGCCACCATTAGAAGATTGTTATTTGGATATCCCACTCAATGATAATGCTAAGAAGAAACTCATGGGGAGTATTAATGATGTTTTTCATTATGGTTAACAATGCTTATGTCCCTGTTGATTTCTATGCTTTGGATGTTGAATACAATGCTTCTTGTCCTATTACTCTGGGAAGACCTTTTCTTAGAACAGTTGGTGCCATCATTGATATGAAAGAAGGCACCATCAAATATCATTTTCCATTCAAGAAAGATATTGAACACTTCCCAATGAGAAGAGAGAAGTTGCTTTTTGCTCCTCCTTTGAAAGCAAGATTTGATGTTAATGCTTCCTCATTTGAAAATACTTGATTCTTCTTGCTTCTTGTGCCTAACTTAAAGGCGTTAAAGAAAATTACTTTTTGGGAGATAACCCAAGAGTTTCCTTGAGACTTGGAAGTTATTACTTCTTTAATGACCTCTCCTTATCCTTTTTGTTTGCTTTTTGTGCCAAGAATGACCTCTAATGAGAGGAAAGTAAGATTTGGGGAGTTGCTATCCTGAAACAGATTTCTGTCCTCCACCAAAAAAATTCGTGAGGAGGCTCTATAACTCGGATTGAGCTCAAAATTTACGAATAAATCCCCCAATATGTTGGCTAACTTCGTTAGTTCAACACTTTTTTATTTGAGCAACAGAATATGTTTGAAAAAAAATCGTTTCTACCTACTGGTCTGTTTTGATAGATTTCTGCCATTATTTGCATTTGCTTCTTATTGATTCCTTTTTGAGCTCTCTTCAGGTAAATTGAGTTTCCTTGAAGGAGTTGCTAAAGTAGCTTGTGTTTTAGTGAAAAGACTTGTTGTTCCAAAGCTTTGCCAGTGGTATAATATATTTTGAAAAAGCTAATGTTGCTAATGAAGATTGTGTGAAGTTTTGTATGAAGGAAAAATTTCAGGTGTAGAGAGAGAATGATGCAATGAGATGAAGGATGTAGAAACGCTCAAGCTTGGGGATCCCACCATGGTGTCACCCTAAGAAATATCCAAGAAGTACAAGCGTCAAAGCTTGGGGATTCCCAATGCATCCCCCTTCTTCATCAATAAAATGCTTAGGTCTATCTAGACACTTTGTTTTTATTGTTTCATGCACAGTTGTGTTGTTCTTGGAGCGTCTTAGTTTTCGTTTGATTTGATTAGTTTGTTTAGTTTTCTTTAGTAGTTTGGACCCCCGTTCTCGTTGTGTTGTTTTGAAAATAACTTTGCTTGGTGTTTGGAAAGGAGTAGTAAGTTCTTTCTTGAAGTGAAAGAGGAGCTTGCATTGATTGTGACTTAGACTTTAGCATGACATGCTAGGTGTTGTTTTAGCATTATGCTTAGTGATTATTGTTGTAGCATGTCTTGTTACAAACAATTGTAATTGCTTAGTGTGCCTTGAAGAAAGCACTACTAGGAAAACGGCCTTTAGTGGCGCACCTGAAACCATCATCTGTGGCGCACCTGCAGTGCGCCATGGGCCTTGCGCTACGGCTATCTCTCAGCCGTGGCGCACTACCTAGTGCGCCACGGTTGTGTAGAGATAGGCGTAGCGCACCTCCTAGTGCGCCACAGAACTTTGGCGTGGTGCGCTACCCCTTGGATCTTCTGTGGCGCACTACCTAGTGCGCCACTAAACATCCATGGTGCGCTTTAGGTGTAGTGCGCCACAGAAGGTAGACCATGTGCGCCACAGATGTATTTTTTGTTTTTTTTTTAATTTCCAAGCCAGATTATATACAATATTACAGCAGATATACACACACAGATACAAGATATACAATTATATATATAAATACTCAATATGAAAAACAAGATTGAAACAAATACATATAGATAAGTCTCATACATGAATACATAGTCCAAGTTACATTGTTTTGATCATGTTACAAAGAAGTAGTTGGTGACATGCGAATACATGTGTCGATCGAACAAGTTAGAGCTCGGAAGCTCGCCTAGACATCTAAACTAGCTAGCTAGACACAAACGCGGGATAAATAACCAAAGAAGATAAGCATGATCACCGCCGCGACGAAGGTGTAGGTCTTCATCCTAACTACCGCTAGATAGCGCGTGTATCTAGCTTCCGCCTCCGCCATAGTGTTGTACCCTTTGTAGCTATTGCCGCTGAAACGGTGCACCTGTCTCCGGCAGTCTTCCCAATCATCGTAGACTCCGGGAACTCGTCCCTTGTACACGACGTACCACGTCATCTACAAGTTGACAATAATAACTAACCGGTGATTGAAAAAACATGTATAATTAAAGTCGGATATGAAGATACACTTATAGAAAGTACTCTTAAATCAAAAAGAGCAAACTCAAAAAGCATGCCTCATATATAACTAGGTTGTTGGACACAGGAATATGCTTATGACGGGACTGTTAGCCAAATAGGATGCACAATTCCTAGACTTGTGCATATCACAAGGCTAACAATCCCGTCATAGCACATTCACATATATATTGTGCCACGACATTTCAATCATCGGCATATTCTCGAAAAAGACAAAAATAACTCGAAAAGCATGCCTCATATATAACTAGGTTGTTGGACACAGGAATATGCTTATGACGGGACTGTTAGCTAAGTAGGATGCACAATTCCTGGACTTGTGCATATCACAAGGCTAACACTCCCGTCATAGCACATTCACATATATATTGTGCCACGACATTTCAATCATCGGCATATTCTCCAAAAAGACAAAAATAACTCGAAAAGCATGCCTCATATATAACTAGGTTGTTGGACACAGGAATATGCTTATGACGGGACTGTTAGCCAAATAGGATGCACAATTCCGGACTTGTGCATATCACAAGGCTAACAATCCGTCATAGCACATTCACATATATATTGTGCCACGACATTTCAATCATCGGCATATTCTCGAAAAAGACAAAAATAACTCAAAAGCATGCCTCATATATAACTAGGTTGTTGGACACAGAATATGCTTATGACGGACTGTTAGCCAAGTAGGATGCACAATTCACGGACTTGTGCATATCACAAGGCTAACAATCCGTCATAGCACATTCACATATATATTGTGCCACGACATTTCAATCATCGGCATATTCTCGAAAAACACAAAATAACTCGAAAAGCATGCCTCATATATAACTAGGTTGTTGGACAGGAATATGCTTATGACGGAATTAGCCAAGTAGGATGCACAATTCTGGACTTGTGCATATCACAAGGCTAACAATCCGTCATAGCACATTCACATATATATTGTGCCACGACATTTCAATCATCGTCATATTCTCGAAAAGACAAAAATAACTCGAAAAGCATGCCTCATATATAACTAGGTTGTTGGACACAGAATATGCTTATGACGGGACTGTTATCCAAGTAGAATGCACAATTCTCGGACTTGTGCATATCACAAGGCTAACAATCCCGTCATAGCACATTCATATATATTGTGCCACGACATTTCAATCATCGGCATATTCTCGAAAAACACAAAAATAACTCGAAAAGCATGCCTCATATATAACTAGGTTGTTGGACACAGAATATGCTTATGACGGATCTGTTAGCCAAGTAGGATGTACAATTCACGGACTTGTGCATATCACAAGGCTAACAATCCCGTCATAGCACATTCACATATATATTGTGCCACGACATTTCAATCATCGGCATATTCTCAAAAAACACAAAAATAACTCGAAAAGCATACCTGAGATACAACTAGGTTGTTGGACACGAGGAATATGCTTTTATGGAATTTGTTAGCCAAGTAGGATGCACAATTCTGGACTTGTGCATATCACAAGGCTAATCCCGTCATAGCACATTCACATATATCTTGCCACGACATTTCAATCATCGGCATATTCTCGAAAAAGACAAAAATAACTCACACTTGTCATCCGAGAACCAAAGAGTAAGCAAAAAAACCAAAGAGTAAGCAAAAAACCCAAGCATTGATTGATATATAATAATAATAAGCAAAATAAGTAAGCGGTGATTCATAAACCTAATAAGATAAGTACACTTGTCGTCCACACACACACACACAAAGGTCATCTATAGTTTGCAACTACAACTAGGCCAACATCAAGCCTTCTGGCTCGGCTTAGGGAGGAGGGCATACTCTCGTCATGAACTTCCTATAGTCACCCTGCATCTCTAGGCGATCTTCTATGTCACGGTTATTCGGATATTTCCTCCGTAGAAGATCCCCAAGTCATGACATCATGAAAGATGATTGCCCCAAATCTGCTGGATGCGATACATCTCTTGTCTAATATCCGAATCATTGATCTTGGCCTTTGCTTCGCCCACCGCTTGAGATGATCCGGCCAGAGAATTCTGGTCAAGTAGGAACGCCTCATGTGATGGAGTGCGTGGTAGGCTTCCTTCTTCTTGTTTTCCGGCTGCTTCACGCAGGGAACTCGTACGTGGTTGAAGACGTTCGCCGAACTTGACCTTCTTACGCAAAGCTGGTGCCTTCCGTCGAGGCAAAGCCGGTGAGAGCATCATCCGAACTTCCTTGATCTTGTCGTAGTTTTCTTCTTTTCTAGACTCCCGAGTCGAAATAAATGGGATGGAATGCTTGGCGATAAGGAGATGAGCGTGCGGTGTTCATCTCTGCCAAAAATTCAAATGGAATGTGTTGAAAAAGAATGATGATGATCTAATAAAGCCAATCGACGGTGGCATGAATAACGACTTACTCGGGAAAGTAAGGCCGAAAATGTATTCCTTTGTCTTGTTCGCCACGAGGATTCTTTTTAGGTACGAGGCCATGATACGTCGTTCGGGGAACCCAAGCAGCCACGCATGTAGTAGGGGTCCACTATAGAGATGCCGGTGTGTTCTCTCTAATGATCTGCGTGGCGGTGAGAGAAAAGGCGGACCATGGTATAGTGCAGCGGGTATAGGTGGAACATATTGAAGATGTCCTCGAACCGCAGGAAGAATAGATCCATGAGGCGATGTCGAAGCCCAAGCTGGTGGCACCTTAACCACGAATCGGGTGCGAGGGATCTTTCTCCGATAGAAGGCGTCTCTCTATCGTCACGCCGTCATGCACACTCTGATTCGAACTGGCGAGCTTGCAAATTCTTAGGTAGCATGGGCTCACCCGCCACATGAATCCTCCACATAATACCCTCGGGTCTTGGTGGCCGTCCGAAACCTGATCGGATTCGTAGTTGTTGACGCCACCGGCTGGCTCGATTGCTAGATTTTCTTTTCCTGCCCTTTTTCCTTTTGGAGAGCGGGCAGGCATAATCTGAGCACCGCCCTATGTAGTGTGTCAGGGCTTAGAATAAAGGGCCGGTTGGTTGTATCAGCTGGCTCTGTAAAGGCGCAAGATGGAGGCGTCTCCTGAGAACCAAACAGACGCTTGGTGATAGTGGCTTTCTCTGTGGGGCCACCAGCTAGGTCTTCTTCGTTGCCAAACTGAGTGCTGAAGAAGTGATCATTCCAGTCTTCGTCGTCCTCGGCCGGATCCTGCGCCATGTGCATATCATCAACATGATCATCCGACCCACCGCGTGGAGGTGACGACGAGGGCGGTAAGGGGGCCTTGCCACCGCTTGTCGGCACAACAAAGCGGTCTTGTTATGTGGCGTGATGGCCCCGCCGTCCCCAAACGGATCATGCTCTTTGGCCATAGCAAGAACAAGCGAAGCAACTTCGAGGACGCGACTCTTCTTCATCCGCTCACGGGGGTTGAATGGGAGGTTCAGTCGTCGCAGCCCCTTAGCACCGACTAATTTTAACCACATGCACGCTATCGGCATCGGTTTTGAGTGGAACGTCTGCAAGGGTTGAACGATGGTACCCTTGGCAACATCCTCACTCGTTGTTCACGTAGCATAAGAGAGTGCAAGGAACATCCGTCTGCAGAAAACATGTACGGCGTCGTCAGCGAGATGCCACAAGAGTAATATATAGATGGCATGAAAGGCGGTAATTAAAGCAATTTGTTTACCGTGATGGCGTCGAGATCGGCTAATGTCGACGCGCACGCTCTGACAGGCGTGCAAGAGCGGAAGGGCTGCTTGATGGCGCGGTGCTGGCGCTGGTGTATTCTCCCTACCGACGGGTGCTTGGAGCTCCGGTGCCGCGCGGCGATGGCGGTGGGGCACCAACATGTACTCGGCGCCCGGTGATGGCGAGTCACCAACACTTGCGGCGCCAGCGGTGCTAGCGGGCGAGTCACGAACATGTAGTTCGCCTGATTCGTCGGCCGTGTTGTTCGAGTGGCTCGACCATGCTTGGAGTCGGCATGGCCCTACTCGACCACCCGCACTCGATTCGCTATTGACTCCACCAAGGTAGGCGGGAAGGGCGTAAGGGTGATTGCCAGTTGTCTTGGACGATCTGCGGGATCCACGCCACTTGTGCCTTAAGTTCTTGAACCTCTCTTTTCCTCCTCGCTCCTTCCCGACGGCGCCACATGCGTCCTCGGCGGTGGACCAAAATGATCCACCCAATTCTTACCCGAGGCCGGCAGACGGCCCGGCCGGCAACTTCTTCAGTAATCGGCTCTATTTTCTTGGCCCGGTTCGCCATCGTTAAAGGGTTATCCCGGGTGGCCGCCAACCATTGGGATGAGGAACCCTGGGATCCATGACTAGCAACAATTTCCTCCTCCTGCAGAAGAAGTAACAGTGAATCATTTAGATCATCGATTAGATTGCAATCGTGTTGATCCGCGGTAATTAGATTATACTTACCACAATTTCCTCGAATTCCTTCACCGCAGGATCCGCAGTGAGTTGTTTAGTTTTTGGGTCCACATGGTAACGGGCCCTGATGAAGTTTCGAACCTGCCCGGGTTCGAATTTAGCAAAGGGGTTTTCTATACCCTTGGATCTATACTCTTCGTCCTCCTTATTCCATTTGGCCTCCAGTTGTATCCACCAGATCCGAGATGGTGATGACCTATATTCATCGCTGCGCCTTTCCCCGATTACTATTGGCAGGCTCTTCGGATTCACCTCTCCTTGAACTCCGGGCTGATATTCGTTGATCTGCGGGTCAATCTTGGATCTCCTCGAGACTTTTGCCTTCTTTATAGATCTTCTTCTTTATCCGGGTTCTCCGGTGGCCAGGCGGTGCTCATCTTTGTGAGGGCGGATTTGTTTACTTCGTTCCCATGATAATTTGTGTTACATCTATGCGGGGAACTTGTATCGGCGTGCAGCTTCTCGAAGAGGTGTGCAAGTGGCCATTATCTTTATGCCGGAGATTCTCGGTGTAGATCGCGGTGGTCGTCGGGGCATTCGCCACCACTTGCCCACCGTACCCTTTGACGACAAGGGCGGGCTCCAAAGGAACCCCTGATGGGCTCACTTCGGTAATTTCCTCCCTGACCGTGCCGACCGTGTTCGGGCGCCGGTCCTTCGGCTTCTTCTTCTTAGGAGGGTTGCTACCACTCCCTGTTCCCTCGCCGCCATCAGTGGTTTCATCGTCCGCCGTTCCTTCGGCTTCTTCCTCCGCGTCTTCCATCTCATCATCCTCGCTCTCCGAAGGATGGTATTCTTCATCGTCTTCTAGCCGCTAGGCCGCCTCCCAGAATGTCAATTGTTTATTCGGAGGTCTGAGTTCTCCTTCAGCGCTGATGCGCTTAGAACATCCAGCCTCGTCGTTGTCACACATCTTTGCACTAATAAAAAACAAATAATTGGTTAAATGCACGGAAAAATCCGGCATGACCTTTGCTAATTTTCTTAAACTAGGAGTGCCCGATTTCTGCCGAAACGGAAGTTAATCAACATTCCGGCAAAAATCATGACTCGTTTCATACAAGAACCTGCATACACGACATAATAAAGTGCTTCATATACAAGCACAAACCATTTCACAACCACATCCATCCAGTCCCAGCACAGTGCCACAACCATATATACTTTTGTTATCAATTTAAGCAAGTGACAGCAAGCAAATGAGAATACAACAAATGACCAAGTTCTATACTAGAAGATCATTACAGCAAGTGACAGCAAGCGAATGACCAAGTGATGACAGCATTCCTGTGAGGTGTAACTAAAAACCATTCCTTGCATGATCATTACTGCATTTGAAATAACCAAGTGATGACAGCAAGATCATTACTGCATTTGAAATGACCAAGTGATGACAGCAAGATCATTACTGCATTTGAAATAACCACACGTGTAACTAAAAACCATTCCTTGCATGATCATATGTTCCTTTTTACTGTTCTGAATTTATGATGTTGATCAAGTTCCTGTGAGGTGCAACTACTTTTGCATATTTTCTTACAACTAGCTAATCCAGAGCACATGGTTCAGCACTAATCCAGATCACATGGTTCACCAGCACATGGTCCTTGCATCTGTTCTTACTATTGCATCTTAAAGAAAATAGAGGGGGCAATAGAAAATCCTCAGCTCTGTACTCACATGGAGTACTAGATCATCATTGGATAGTTTCATAAGAAGCAATAGCTTTTGTATACAAACATCATCAAAGCCTCAGCCTTTGCATCCTAGGCAGAGCTAAGTAATGAAGGGATTGTTCTTTGCAATGCTCTAAAGAAAATTCAGAGCTATAGAAAACCTCTATAGCTCTTTGTTCTTTGCAATGCTCTAAAGAAAATTCAGAGCTATAGAAAACCTCTATAGCTCTCTGTTCTTTGGTTTGGTTGTCCTATTCCACTCTCTCTGCTCCTCCTCCCCCTCCTCCTCTCTATCTACCATTACCCCTCCCCCAACTTCTATATAAACCAGAAGTAGGGACAATACTACAAGCAGAAATAGAGAGCAAACACACAAGAACTACAAGCTACATGCTAATAGAACTACAAGCTACATGCTAACAGAGAGCACCAGCCTTTTTGTGTTGTCTGCCACCCATCTTTCAGTTGTGCCTAAACCTAGGGTTCACAATGCAGAGAGGGACAGAGGAGTTCACAGATCATCTGCATCTTCGAGATCCATCAGAGAATGCACTAATTAAAAGTCACATGAATTTTGTCACTGACAAAGGAAAACAACCACTGAATATCAAATTCCCTCTGAACAAGAACTAAGCAAAACCCACTGCACTGCTTGCCACAGACCATCTGAATAAGAACTCCTCTGAACCCTAACCTCTAATCCTCTGAACCCTAACCTAATCCTCTGAACCCTAACCTCGAGCAGCAGCGGCGAGGCTCTAAGATGGAATGGATGCAGAGAGAGAGAGAGGAGAGAGAGAGGGAGGGCTCACCTCTAAGATGAGGACGACGGCGGGCTCCTCCACGGCCTCCTCCTCCTCGAGCAGCAGCGGCCTCCTCCTCCTCGAGCAATGGGCGCGCGGGATCCTCCTCCTCGAGCGCACGGCCTCCTCCTCGAGCGCACGGCCTCCTCCTCGAGCGCACGAGCAAGGTGGCCTCCTCCTCCTCCCCTTGGCGTGGCTGGGATGCGGCGGCGGTGGCGTCGTCAGAGTTGCGGTGTCGGAGGACGATGGGGATGGGATATGCGGCTAAGGACGATGGAGTTGTTGACTGCTAGTCATACTCACTTAGGCGTAGCGCACCCTGGGCAAGTGCGCTACGGTTCCCAGGGTGCGCTACGCCTAAGTGAGTACGACTACTTAGATAAGAGGGTTGCCACCCCCTTTGCTAACACTAGCACTGCCTTACCCCACTGGTTCCGCCCACTGGTCTATTCTAAACCTGTTAGCACCCAGGTTCGAATCCTGGTGCCCACATTTTTCATTTTTATTTTAAAAATACTTTTAAATGTTCCAAAAAATGCCCAAAAGTGGTGATATATGTTACAAAAGTTTTGTTTTGTTTTTAAAATACTTTTATATATTCCAAAAATGCCCAAAAGTGATAATATATGTCATAAAAGTGGTACAAATTAAATATGCTTCAAATATGTCATAATAATTTGTCCATAAATATTACAATCTTGTTCGATCACGCGTTTTAAAATATTTTTTGAGCTAGCGTTTTACAATCTTTTTTCCCTTCTTTGTCGCGGTTGAATAATTTAGCCCCGGCACTTTAATGTTTCTTCTTTCGAACGGGCTACCTTTTTTGGGTAGGGTTGTCCTTTTTCTTCTTGTGATGTATGTTGCTGCATCGTAGTCGTCGTCATCTTCAATCTTTGGATCGCCGTACTGGTCAAAGTCTTGCTCGTTGGCGACTCCATCCATTCCGATGATGTTTCTTTTTCCTCTCCTCACGACAACACGGCTAGGCTTTGTCGGGTCGGTAATGAAAAAACATTGGTCCACTTTGGTAGCCAGTACCCACGGTTCATTTTTCGCGGCCACGTTTGCACCGGCGGCCTTGGATTTGGCTGCTTCGGGTATAACCATGGTTGTGAAATACCGGTCTTCTCTTTCGACGCTCTTTGCCCATCTGACACGGAACATCGACACCTTTTCTCCACAGTAGTCGAGCTCCCAGATCTCCTCGATTCTTCCGTAGAATCTTTCCTTCACGTTGTCATCGGTGTAGAATTCTGACGTTACGCCTGAGTTCTGATAATCACACTTGTTGTCCTTTTCCTCCGTGTAGAATGTGTAGCCGTTGATATCATACGCCTGATAGGTCACCAGGTTTTGCATCGGTCCCTACGACAAGGTGAATATGATCTTTTCCGTGTCAGAAGAATGCGAGCGCGGGGGATTATCAAGGAGCGTCTGCCTAAACCAACGCGTGAAATCTGAGTTGTTCTCTTTGATTATTTCTCCCTGCGTCCTCTGTATGCCCCGGTCACTGTACTTCTTCTCGATTAACCTTTTGTGCCGTACCCAAGGATCGACCAGTTCTAAATGCTGTGGCGTGACGAGGTTTGCTCGATCAAAGTCTGTAGCGTCGAAAATCGAAGTCGCATGCGATGTCGACCCTCGGTGACCAGATCCATCGAGCTTGCCAAGGTGTCTCATTGACGGGAAGACCGGCGGGTTCTCGATGTCTAGATAATTCGTGCGAAAGAGATGCACTCTTCGCCGAAAGCCCTTGGCTATGCTTCCATCTGGGCCGGGACCTGTTGCGAACGTATCCTTTGATGTGTCCGTTCATCCTTTCGAACGCCATCATGCTGCGGAGGAACATCGGCCCGAGTTGTACGATGTCCTCCACGACATGGACCAACAGATGCACCATAATGTCGAAGAATGCGGGTGGGAAGTAGACCTCAAGCTCACATAGTATCACCACGATCTCCTCCTGTAGCCTTCCGAGCTGATTCAAGCCAATCGACTTCCTAGAGATGACGTAGAATAACTTGCATAGGCCAAATAACGTTTCATGGACGTGCTCGTCCATTATCCTCTTAGTGCGACCGGAAGTACTGCGTCATTAGCACGGCATCGTGAGACTTCATGCCATGAACCTCTTCGCCTCGTCTAGGTATCTCGCTTATCTTGCCCGCGTGGCCGTAAGGAAATTTGACTCCTAGAAGGCACTTGAAAACTGTTTGATCTCATCACGGCTTAGAGTGAAGCAAGAAGGAGGGCAGTAATATTCGTTCTTCTTGAACTTTTACCCTTCCGACGACCTTGTGTCTTCTCCGACTCATGATCATCGTCATCTTCCCGATCATCGAGTAGTCGTCCTCCGTGAAGCTCCTTCCGGATACCCAAGCATATCAGGCCGTGCCTTGCTTTGGACCATCTTTCGTCCTATCGGCATGTTGATTATGGTGGCGACTGGACTCGCTACGCTTTTCGTGATATGCATGATGTCGAGGCTATGAGGCGTCGGAGAAACTTCCAAGATGGCAACTCCCAGAAAACAGACCTTGTTTTCCATACCTTCATCAGCGGCTTGTCTTGTTGCTGCCTCTTTTGCTTCTTTCCAGGCTTAGGACAATCTTTCCAGTTTTTCAGCAACTCTTCCACTTCTTCGCTGCTCCTACGCTCTGGGATACCTCGGGTCTCTGATTTGCCATCGAACAGGTCTCCACGTTTTCTCCATGGATCATTCTTGCCGAGCCACCTCCGGTGCGCCATGAACACGGTTTTCGATGACCCTGGATCTTTCTCTAGTTGGAGATAGCTTGTGTTATCCATGCACCTAACGCATGCGCAGAATCCTTGGATAACCTACCCCGAGATATACCCGCAACCTGGATAGTCTTGCACCGTAGTGACCAACGCGGCTCTCATAGTGAAATAATCTTGTGCGACGGCGTCGTAAGTATTGGCTCCAGATTCCCATAACGTGGCTAGCTCCTCTTTCAACAGCCCGAGATACAGACTGATGTCGGTATGTAACACCCTCAGAATCGGACCTATGCAAGTTTTAGCAAAACTCGCCAAACCCGCATAGAAACGATTCTAAGGTGCCCACCAGGCACTTTCGTGCGGGTGGAAAACGAAGTAATAACATTACACAACAGTCCTCGATGGGACCCACAGAACAGACATATATACAACAGCGACTCCAAGAGCCAAGAATACAGATACAATTTACAAAGATCCAAATCACCTTGAAAACGATAGAGCGTCCAGCTACGGACAAGATGCAAATGGGCTAAGAGCCTTGAAGAATAACCAATGGCGTCCATAACCCTGCCCAGGCCAAGCCGGAAGGGTAACCCTGCTAACGACATCGATCTCAAAACCTGCTTAAACAAAAGGGGTGCCGACAAAGGGCAAAGGAAAAAGAAGGAGCGTCAGTACTGAGGAAAGTACACGGCGAGGCTAGAATTCGGCGGTCCTCTCCTACATAGGTATGGTGGATGGCGGCAAAAAGATGCACTAAACAACCTATAGAGACTCGATACAATGGCGGCTATCGAGAGGGTGAGAAAGACCTATTCGATCCAACTCGATACTATCATCAAACAAACCCATCTGGCGTTTCTCGGGACCAAACGAGGAAGTCACCGAGGAACTCACACGATTGCAGTTTACTTATTCGATTATAGTTGCGGCACTTACTAGTCAGGTTTAGATAATCGTCCCGATAAAATAAGCGATGGGCACTTTTAGTTAACCAATCCGTTGAAGTTGCAACAATTACTAATCGACTGAGATAGCATGAGATAAACCCAAAACCCAGCAGTTGTTGGTACTTTTATTCAGCCATTCCGTTGTAGTTGCAATACTTACTAGTCAGTACAATGGTCGCAGCGACACTCCAAACAAGCAATTGGCAGTATTATTAGCCTTTCCATTATAGTGAAGCTGATTACTAGTCATTATAAAGTCAAATTTATAGAAATAAACTTTAGTTATGCTTGTCTATGATCGAGAATCGTGCTCCAAGTCGTCCATATCCATGGACACGGCTTTGAAAGTTTTACCCGCCGGGTGCACCAATAGCAACACACGCTCGATCAACCTCGAAAAACCAACTCAAAACCCAACGAGGCTTTCACGGTGAACAATCACGATTCAGAAATATTTCAGGGGCCACCCTTGAGTACACCATGCAAGTAAGCAAGCTCGAGACGGACTCAAGGTTTGTGGGGTCATGGTAACGATGCAGATCCCCAAACGGGGACTATCGATACCACGTAAACGGGTCACAATTCCTAAACAGTACAGTGTGCTCCTCGCACAATTTAAATACATAAGTAGCATGGCATAAGTACAGGATCGTAAATAAAACCTCAAACTAGTTTGTGGCCCCAAGAAATAAGACTGAATCAAGCTCTGGCTCAGGGGGGTCCCATATACCTCCCGGATGTGGATAGCGCGATAAATCAAGGAACAGGTATCAAGTACTCGGGGTCTTACGGGACACAAGTGGGCGTTCGGAAACCAAATATTATCTATCACCCACCGATGCCTCTGCTTATTTCAATTTTAGTTGTTAAACAGGAATTAAAGTGAACGATAAGTAAAACTAGGATCATCTCCAACATCAACATGCGGCAATACATCAACAACTGTGGCACTGGACGACACGCAACAGCACTTGAGCAAGCGACTACGACGCGCAAGTCCAACTATCTACCAAACAACAGGTAATAGGATGTGTCCAAGGCAATATAGGGCTGCACGGTATATCACAGGTACGGAAACTAAAGCATCGCAACACAGATAGCAATAGATCAACAGGAGGGAATAAAGACTATAAAAGAAAGATAGGTAGAAAGGGGGGGATGCTCGCCTGAAAACATTGTCGAAGGGTTCATCCGAAGATCGGGGCGAAGCTCACATCAACTCAACGGCCCAATCCGCGAAGAAGCAAAACACTAGAACAAACACCGGATGCACTATTTAATACAACGGCAGAAGATCGACATGATGCATGTATGATGTATGACATGGCAAAGGTGCGGTGCAATTAGGTCAGGTTAAGCGGAACCAGGGTCCCGACATTAATTAGATGGTTCAAGTTGTTTATCTACCCCGCAAATTAAATGTTGTTTAGCAAGACAACAGATGGAACGTTCGCTACACAAGTTTAAATGAGGCCAATATGAGACTAGATTTGCCAAGATATGGGCCCCATATTTAAGTATCGGTGAATCGGCATAAGGCCCCCAAACCAGATATGCATGCGAGTATGACAATTCAATTGCAACAAGTTGTTATGATTTATAAAAATAGGGTATCGAGGAAAAGGGTCACATTAGGGTTCGCCGATTTTGGGGTTCCGGGGTTCGGGTCGGTCTCGTGGTCCGGATCGGGGTTCGGGGTTTGTGACGTTCTCGATGACGGGGTAGATCTTGGCGCATTCGCGGTGGTCGGCCATGTCGTCGGTCTTGGCGTTCGGGAAGAAGCACTGGTCGCACCGGGGTCTCGGTGTCCTCGGATCCGATTGACGATCTTGGCGTCCGGCGGTAGGTCTTGTTGGTTTCACTCCGAGGGGCTTGCTGTTCTGTAGCGTAGATCATGGTTCATCGGGGTCCGGGGTCCGCCGCTCCGTGAGGTAGATCTTGTCGACTTGGCGTCATCGCCCCTAGTTTCCGCGACGAAGTACTCGGGGTTCCACTCGTTTGTCGGTGTCGAGCTCGTTGTCGCAATTAACTTGAAGGGTTCCTGTTCTCAACGGGAACGGTCTTGTGTGGGCTTTGGTTCTCATCCCGTGTCGGCCTTGGCATCTTGAACGGCACTACGTGACCGAAGAAAAGCGATGGCGTGCGTGAGGCGGGTGCTGGCGGTCAGAGCCACGAGGCGTCAGAGGTCCTGGCCAGGGCCCCCCAGGACGGCAGACGAGGACAAACGGGAGCGGGCCGGGGGACGCGGGCTCGGGGGCGGAGCTTGACGACAAGGGCGGCGGGCGCTTTGAGCGGCGCCCAGCCCAGGCGGCGTCGGCTGGGGAAGGCGACGAGGGCGGCTCCAGAGCGACTCGTCGGGGAGGAGCTCGGAAGGCGGTGGCGGAGCCCGCGGAGGGGACGGGCTGGCTCGGGCCAGCTGGAGGGAGTCGCAGTGGAGGGCTCATGCTCGGGGTGGCCTGGGCGAGGGCAGCGGAAGGCTGGGCTCGCAGCGGCCGGGCGCAGGCTGGCGCGGCAGCAATGAACGGCGTCGGGTCGGGGCAGGTCCGGGCGGCGAGCTTGGAGGGGCTAGGCGAGGTTGGCGGAGAAGGCGGTGGCAGTGCAGGTGCGGGGTCTGGCGAGGTGGGGAGGCGCGGTCTGGAGGTTGCGGCGAGACGCGGGGTCGAACAGGAGGGAGCGGTGTCGGTTGATGGCAGCAGCCGGCGGCGAGCGCTGGCGGGGGAGGGCCGCGGAGGCGGTTTGGCGAGTGGGGGATGACGGAGGCAGGGGCAGCGTGACGGGAGGAAGAAGATGGCAGGCGGGCGCCAGCGTGAGGGAGGCGGGTCCCAGGGTGGGGCCAGCTGCAGCAGTGTGGGGAAAATCGGGAGGGTGCGGCTGTGGCCAGGTAGGGAGGTAGGTGGGGGCTGGCAGGTGGGCCACTGGGGGGATGGGGTCCACTGGCAGGGAGCCAGGGGCGCGGGTGGGGGTGTGGGGCTGGGTGTGAGTGGTGCAGGGTTAGGTGGGACCAGGTGGGGCTCGGTGGAGGGAGTGGGAAGAGAGAGAGAGGCCAGGGGCTGCTGATGTGGCAGTTCCTGGTTGGGTGGAGGGGGCGAGAGAGTGAGGTGTCACTAGGGGATTGGGTGGGGTGATGTGGCCAAAGGGGGTGGGTTTGTTTGTTGGTAGCTTTAGGATTTAGGGGGCTGTTTTAGGTGGCCCGATTTAATTCCGGGGGTGGTCGTTCGGGTCGTTCGGCCCGTTCGACTGCCCCACCAAAATAACTTAATATTTTATTTACTTTAATTGGACCGTTTGCAACCCGATAGCAACAAAACAAAATAATCCGGAGACCCGGGGCTTTGCGTTTGAATAAAGATGGGGCGTTTTAGAGAACAAAACGGGCTTTGTAAAAATAGTTTTAGACAAACAACACATGATGATGACGATGAAATGCACAAATTCAACGCGATTTTCTAGTAGTGGTTTTGCGGGATGCCACAATTCGACACCACTAACAATGGATCTCGCCCTCGAGATCCGCCTCATGGTACCGGAAGGAAGGTCGGCGATCTGCGTCTTCTTGACTCGTGTAGATCCTCGCGACACCACTAACGAGGGTTCCTTCTTCATCTGGAAAACGGCGACACCACCAACAAAGGGTCGTTGTTCCTGGTCGTCGAGAGAACACCCCGGAGAACCAAAGGACGAAGGTAGAGATATCAAACGATAAGGCCACCTCTAACTTCCATGGACGGAGTAAAACTGCTGGATCCACTGATTCGACGTACAAGAGCGAATGATAAGAGCAGTGGTAGGGTAGCTACTCCATCCCGCACTCAAACCATTACTCTGCACACGAATAGGCGGATTATGCAACCAACTCTCGGAATTAGACTGAAGATCTCGACAAGCGAGGTTCGGAAACAAAGGAGGGATGCAGACTCTGCATCGGATCTGGCGTAGAGGATGTCGTCGCGTCGGAAAACACCGGGAGATACCACAGAAATCGTATGAAAGACACAATGATTAGGTTTCGCGATGGTTCCATTGGCATGAACAACACATGCTCAAGGTATACTCCAACTTCACCAATGCTCGTCCTTCTCATATGTTTTTCAACGACACTGACATCCGGCAAGGAACACATATGGATAAAGAGCTCAAGAACAAAAGATTGGAGGAAGGGTACAACTGACAAGTGGTAGATTGATGATCGTAGCGCCTCCGTTACAAAAGGGAGAAAGCGAAACCACGAAGATGCAGCGAACCCAACCACGAGAATTCCTGGACTCGAAGAAAGAGATGAGAGCGGATTCAAAACACGTAGAGGTAAGAGGAGAACAACAGAGGGTTAAGGAGTAAAATCAGACCTAATCAGAACTATCCAACCGATTTTCCGAAAATAGTTTTGACACTCTACTTCGGCCGTTAGCTAGGTTATCCTACAGGCTGGGCTTGTGGAGTATCGCAACTGCTGAGCTCTGATACCACTCTGTAACACCCTCAGAATCGGACCTATGCAAGTTTTAGCAAAACTCGCCAAACCCGCATAGAAACGATTCTAAGGTGCCCACCAGGCACTTTCGTGCGGGTGGAAAACGAAGTAATAACATTACACAACAGTCCTCGATGGGACCCACAGAACAGACATATATACAACAGCGACTCCAAGAGCGAAGAATACAGATACAATTTACAAAGATCCAAATCACCTTGAAAACGATAGAGAGTCCAGCTACGGACAAGATGCAAATGGGCTAAGAGCCCTGAAGAATAACCAATGGCGTCCATAACCCTTCCCAGGCCAAGCCGGAAGGGTAACCCTGCTAACGACGTCGATCTCAAAACCTGCTTAAACAAAAGGGGTGCCGACAAAGGGCAAAGGAAAAAGAAGGAGCGTCAGTACTGAGGCCAGTACACGGCGAGGCTAGAATTTGGCGGTCCTCTCCTACATAGGTATGGTGGATGGCGGCGTGAAGATGCACTAAACAACCTATAGAGACTCGATACAACTGGCGGCTATCAGAGAGGGGTGAGAAAGACCTATTCGGATCCAACCTGATACTATCATCAAACAAACCCATCCTGGCGTTTCCCCCTTGGGACCAAACGAGGAAGTCAACCGAGGAACTCACACAGTTGACAGTTTTACTTATTCAGTTATAGTTGCGGCACTTACTAGTCAGGTTTAGATAATCGTCCTGATAAAATAAGCAGTGGGAACTTTTAGTTAACCAATCCGTTGTAGTTGCAACAATTACTAATCAGATACAGATAGCATGAGATAAACCCAAAACCCAGCAGTTGTTGGTACTTTTATTCAGCCATTCCGTTGTAGTTGCAATACTTACTAGTCAGGTACAATGGTCGCAAGCGACACTCCAAACAAGCAATTGTGGGCAGTATTATTAGCCTTTCCATTATAGTGAAGCTGATTACTAGTCATTATAAAGTCAAATTTATAGCAATAAACTTTAGTTATGCTTGTCTATGATCGAGATACTGTGCTCCAAGTCGTCCATATCCATGACACGGCACTCAGAAAGTTTTACCCGGCCGGGGTGCACCAATAGCAACACACGCTCGATCAACCTCGGAAAAACCAACTCAAACCCCAACGAGGCTTTCACGACTGAACAATCACAGGATTCAGAAATATTTCAGGCCACCCTTGAGTACACCATAGCAGTAAGCAAGCTCCGAGACGGACTCAAGGTTTGTGGGGCCGGCGGTAAACGACAGCAGATCCCCAAACGGGGACTGTCGATACCACGTAAACGGGTCACAATTCCTAAACAGTACAGTGTGCTCCTCGCACAATTTAAATACATAAGTAGCATGGCATAAGTACAGGATCGTAAATAAAACCTCAAACTAGTTTGTGGCCCCAAGAAATAAGATGGAATCAAGCTCGCTGTGGGGGTCCCATATACCTCCCGGATGTGGATAGCGCGATAAATCAAGGAACAGGTATCAAGTACTCGGGGTCTTACGGGACACAAGTGGGCGTTCGGAAACCAAATATTATCTATCACCCACCGATGCCTCTGCTTATTTCAATTTTAGTTGTTAAACAGGAATTAAAGTGAACGATAATTAAAACTAGGATCATCTCCAACATCAACATGCGGCAATACATCAACAACTGTGGCACTTGACGACACGCAACAGCATTTGAGCAAGCGACTACGACGCGCAAGTCCAACTATCTACCAAACAACAGGTAATAGGATGTGTCCAAGGCAATATAGGGCTGCACGGTATATCACAGGTACGGAAAATAAAGCATCGCAACACAGATAGCAATAGATCAACAGGAGGGAATAAAGACTATAAAAGAAAGATAGGTAGAAAGGGGGGGATGCTCGCCTGAAAACATTGTCGAAGGGTTCATCCGAAGATCGGGGCGAAGCTCACATCAACTCAACGGCCCAATCCGCGAAGAAGCAAAACACTAGAACAAACACCGGATGCACTATTTAATACAACGGCAGAAGATCGACATGATGCATGTATGATGTATGACATGGCAAAGGTGCGGTGCAATTAGGTCAGGTTAAGCGGAACCAGGGTCCCGACATTAATTAGATGGTTCAAGTTGTTTATCTACCCCGCAAATTAAATGTTGTTTAGCAAGACAACAGATGGAACCGGTTCGCTACACAAGTTTAAATGAGGCCAATATGAGACTAGATTTGCCAGCATATGGGCCCCATATTTAAGTATCAGGTGAATCGGCATAAGGCCCCCAAACCACAGATATGCATGCGAGTATGACAATTCAATTGCAACAAGTTGTTATGATTTATAAAAAATAGGGTATCGAGGAAAAGGGTCACACATTAGGGTTCGCCGATTTTGGGGTTCCGGGGTTCGGGGTCGGTCTCAGGGTCCGGATCTGGGGTTCGGGGTTTGACGGAACGTTCTCAGATGACGGGGTAGATCTTGGCGCATTCGCGGTGGTCGGCCATGTCGTCGGTCTTGGCGTTCGGGATGAAGCACTGGTCGCACCGGGGTCTCGGTGTCCTCGGATCCGATTGACGATCTTGGCGTCCGGCGGTAGGTCTTGTTGGTTTCACTCCGAGGGGCTTGCTGTTCTGTAGCGTAGATCATGGTTCATCGGGGTCCGGGGTCCGCCGCTCCGTGAGGTAGATCTTGTCGACTTGGCGTCATCGCCCCTAGTTTCCGCGACGAAGTACTCGGGGTTCCACTCGTTTGTCGGTGTCGAGCTCGTTGTCGCAATTAACTTGAAGGGTTCCTGTTCTCAACGGGAACGGTCTTGTGTGGGCTTTGGTTCTCATCCCGTGTCGGCCTTGGCATCTTGAACGGCACTACGTGACCAAAGAAAAGCGATGGCGTGCGTGAGGCGGGTGCTGGCGGTCAGAGCCACGAGGCGTCAGAGGTCCTGGCCAGGGGGCCCCAGGACCGACGACGAGACGGGGACGAACGGGAGGGAGCGGGCCGGGGGACGCGGGCTCGGGGGCGGAGCTTGACGACAAGGTGAGGGCGGCGGGGCGCTTTGGCGAGCGGCGGCGCCCAGGCCCAGCGAGGCGGCGTCGGCTGGGGAAGCGGCGAGCGGCTCAGGCGACTCGTCGGAGGAGCTTCGAAGGCGGAGCCAGCGGAGGGACGGGCCGGCGGAGCTCGTGGGGCCCAGCGCTAGAGGAGCAGCGTGGAGGGGCTCGCGGCTCGGGTGGCCTGGGCGAGGCAGCGGAAGGAAGGCCTTGGCTGCGCGCTGATGACGGTGAGCAATGAGGCGTCGGGTCGGGGCGGGTCCGTGGCGAGCTTGGAGGGCTAAAGGCGGTGGCGCGAGGTCGGAGAAGGCGGTGGCCGGAGGTGCGGCTCCTGAGGGAGGCGAGGTGGGGAGGCGCTGGGTCTGGAGGTTGCGGCGAGACGCACGGGTCGAACAGGAGGAGCGGTGTCGGTTGATGATGGCGCGAGCAGGCCCAGGCTGGCCAGGAGGAGAGGAGCAGGCTGAGTCTGGCGAGTGGGGATGGGGAGAGCCGGGCCGTGTGAGCGGGAGGAAGAAGATGGCCATGGGCGCGGCGTGAGGGAGGCGGGTCCATGAGGTGGGGCCAGCTGCAGTGGGTGGGGAAAAGCGGGAGGGTGCTGTGACGGGTAGGGAGGTAGGTGGGGGCTGGCAGGTGGGCCACGGGGGGGATGGGGTCCACTGGCAGGGAGCCAGGGGCGCGGGTGGGGGTGGGGGGCGGGGTGTGAGTGGTGCGGGGTTGGGGGGGGCCAGGGGGGGCTCGGTGGAGGGAGTGGGAAGAGAGAGAGAGGCCAGGGGCTGCTGAGGTGGCAGTTCCTGGTTGGGTGGAGGGGGAGAGAGGGTGAGGTGTCACTAGGGGATTGGGTGGGGTGATGTGGCCAAAGGGGGTGGGTTTGTTTGTTGGTAGCTTTAGGATTTAGGGGGCTGTTTTAGGTGGCCCGATTTAATTCGGGTGGTCGTTGGTCGTTCGCCCGTTCGATCGCCCCAAAATAACTTAATATTTTATTTACTTTAATTGGACCGTTTGCAACCCGATAGCAACAAAACAAAATAATCCGGAGACCCGGGGTGCGTCAGCAGCTCATCCTTTTCGGGGTCATCATCATCTCCTGGCTTCTTCCTTTCCGCATGCCATCGCATGAGCTTCGCTTCCTTAGGGTCCGCGAAATAGCGCTGCAGACGAGGGGTGATAGGAAAGTACCATACCACTTTTCGAGGTGCTTTCTTCCCTTTCTTGTATCGACTCACGCCGCACACCGGACATGTGGTTTTCTCCGCGTCCTCGCCCCGATAAATGATGCAATCGTTGATGCATACGTGATATCTAACGTGCGGTAGATCGAGAGGACAGACGATTTTCTTGGCATCCTCGATACTAGTTGGACATGTGTTCCCCTCCAGGAGAAGATCGTGCCAGAATGCCATCATATCGTCGAAGCTTGCGTCGCTCAATTTGTGCTTTGCCTTCATCTCCATAGCCTTGAGCGTTACATTCAACCGGGTATCATCGGGCCTGCATCCTTCATACAATGGAGTAACCGCGTCTTTCTCAAGTTGCGCAAGCTTGGCTTTCTCTCTAGCGGCAGCCCTGGCGTTACTCGTCTGCTTGAGAAGCAGCTCTTGCACATAAGGGTCCCGCACCCAGCCTGACGTTGTTCCATCGTCGTCTGCTCCTCCGGCATCTAGATCATCATCATCCCGGTCTGCTTCCGCACCTTCACCATCTCCAGGAGCCTCTTCATCATCTCGCCCGTTCTCGCCGTGATGATGATCATCGTCATGTTGGCCACCTTCTTCACCGTCTCCATCATCTACGCCATCGCTTATCCAACGAGTGTATCCATCCATGAAACCATGGCGGAGCAGGTGCGCCTGCAGATTCCCGGAATCTGGGTCGATCACCCAGTTGAGTTTGCATCTTCTGCACGGACATCTTATATCTGTCTTGTTATTTCGTATCATGTCGGCCGTCGCACATTTCAAAAATCTATCCACAATGCCTTCGCTCATTATGCGGACCATTTTTGCCTGCACGATGTACACGGTACAATTTTGAAGTCTATTAGAACCACATAATGAATGCATGCATGCAATGGTCGATAGAAAATTTCGGCATGACCTATCCTAAAATTAGGACCTTTGCGAAATGCCAAAGTCTTGCCAAAATGGAAATGAATCAACATTTTGGAAAAACAAATGGCAACTTGTTCACATACAAACACAAGAGAGAGAGAGAGACCGATCCATACACACATGAACATATCATTATCCTCTCCATACACACATGCATGAGCATCATCGATACTCTCCATATACACACACATATGACCATCGATCCTCTCCACACATACACACATCATGAGCATCGACCATCTACATACATATGAGCACATGCATCATCCATATACACATGAACACATCCTTACATGGACAACTTACCGAGATGAGAGACCGATCGCGAGAAAGATGGAAAGGAGAGGTGCGCGCGTCGACCGGAGACGGATAGATGAGAGACCGGAGACCTCCTCTATTACTTATGTAACATCCAAAGCAAGTTTTACATGCTAAAAATGGTGAATGTATGGAGAAATTGAGGTGGGAAGGAGAAGATCCCGACTAGATCTAAGGAGGAAGAAGAAGGGGAAAGTGAAGTGTGGGTGGTGGATGTGTGGTCACACATGTGCACATAAAGTGCTGTCCTAAAAGAATCGACCCATCCGTGGCGCACACGGCCCTCGTGCGCCACAGGGAGTACAAACTTCTGTGGCGCACTAGGCCGAGTGCGCCATGATGTTTTAGTCCTGTGGCGCACTAGGCGGAGTGCGCCACAGTGAAGGCGTTTGAGCAAGGTCGGCATGCGCTCAGGCGTAGCTCACCAGGCACACGTGCGCCACAGATGACCCTAACAACCGTGGCGCACATGACTATAGTGCGCTACAGATGTTTGGCGTGTGGCCAACAGGGCCCTGGCCCACACACATCTGTGGTGCACTATAGTCATGTGCGCCACGGTTGTTATAGTTATTAGTAGGGCACTGCCCACAGGTGAGCCACGCTTGTTTTAGCCGTGGGGCACTTCAACCATGTGAGCCACGGATGTGCTGATTACCTATAGCCGTTTTCCTAGTAGTGAAGTATGCGTTGTTTTAGCATGCAAAAGCATAGTATTGTGGTATTCTCCTTTGATGTTTTGTTTGGGTTGACTTGGCACATGCTCACACTATGTTATGACTATGAAAAGTCACCATTAGCCTCTATGATCATTTAGTCCTTGACTTATAGTACCACTCTTTGCTTTGATTAGTTTGCTTTGTTGGATTGCATGATTTTGGCCATTATTGCTCTCTTAATTGGTTGCTCCTAGTCTTTTGCTAGCCTCCACTTGTATGAGTAAGATATACTCATGCTTCCAACTCCCAAGAAACCAAGTTATTCCAAAGTGTCCACTATAAACTCCTATGCATGGTGTGTTACACCATTCCAAAGTATATTCTTGTTTTTATCTATCTTCCAATTAAAAACTATTTTGTTATGTGAAAACTTAGTGATTAAAGCCCTCACGAACTTGATGGCGCACTTTATTCTTTGCCCCTAATAAACTTGAACCATTGTGACAATTTTGTTGTATATGCTTGCACTTATAAGTTGGAATTAGCAGAACCGTGCTGTCACGGGGAACGTTTTCAACATTGCACTTGTACCTTGTTGTACTCAGTTGATATCATGTTCTTTTGTCTATGGATGTCGCCGGTGTGAAATAAAGAGGGAACTTGTAAGTCCATAGATTTTGTATCCTGTGTTAGAGAAACGCCTGGGCCGCTAGCCTAAGCCATGCCTAATCATGGTGGAAACTTGCAGCATCACGATAGTGACATATATGAAGCATTCTTCTTATTAAAAAGAGACACATTGAGAAAAGAGGAAAGAGAGAAAAAAGCACCATATTCCCATTGTACATAAGAAGAATTGTTGAGATGTTCATTGTATGCTTGCCTTGTCATTTTGGTTATGGGAAAACTCATGTGCCATGTGCAAGGGGTACTCCGTTGGCGGTTCTCAATGATATGCAAATACTTACATTGGCAAGAACTTACCTGGACCCAAATTTGAGTATGCATGAGGTGTGGCCCTCGTATTCAAGGGGCATGAGATTGCCAAATTATACATCGTCAAGCATATACTCCAGCTTTGCCACTTTAACCTTAACCACTTCAAGATGCTTATGATAGGGGCAATGAGGGATGAAGGCTAACTAGTACCATAATTTTTGGAAGCTCTTTTTGAAACTTGTAATCCCTGCTTCCTTTACAAAAAGGTCTTTCTTCCACCATTACTTGAGTCTCCACCTTCTAACTTTAGGCACCATTAAGAGAGCATAGTTGTCATTATGTGTGAAATGTTCCAAAGCTTACTAATTGATGCATATTGTGTTATTACTTGCTCTTGTGCTATTTGTTTCTAGTCACCCTTGTGAACTTTGTAGGTGTCCTATGCATTATATTGCTACTCTATGAGGGACAAGCTGATTTCCACTATGCTATGTTTTCTGCATGTGAAACAAACAAACGTTTTTCAATGTATATTATTCATGATATTTGTTTGTAGCTTGCCATGTTGCATGCATAATTACTATGTCCTATTGTTAGAACTCCATCTTTCATGCACATGTTTAGAGTTCTTTGATCCCAGCTTTCAATGCATGCAAATGGTTGGATCTTTATTATGAGGGTGCATCTCACCTAAAAAATTATTCTTTTATCACTTACCTACTCGAGGACGAGCAGGAGTTAAGCTTTGGGATTCTGATATGTTGGAAACGCATCTATAATTTTTGATGCTCCATGCTTGTTTAGTATCTACTTTGCTTTACTTGTCCACACTTTGAGGTGCTTTTTACATGTTTTCTGGTACTAACCTATTAAAAAGTTCCAACAGTGACATATGCCTGTTTTCTGTTGTTTTTGGTTTCAGAAAAGTTAATAAAGAAATATTCTCGGAATTGGACGGGACGAAGGACAAAGTCAATAAATTTCCGTGGGTAACAAGAAGTCCATAGGGGAGACCGGAAGGCCAGCCAGGGGGGTCAGACCCACCCTAGGCGCCGGTGGGCCCAGCCCCGTGCCTGGCTAGGGTTTGGGCACCCTGGCCGCCTCCCGGTCTCGCCCCTTCGCCTATAAGAAGCCCCCGATACAGAAACCCGGAGTACCTGATCAGAAATCCACGAAACCGTCTGTAGCCCCCGCCCCCATCGTCCCTAGATTAGTGGGGATCTAAAGTTCTTCCCGACACCCTTCCGGAGGGGAGATCATCCTGGAGGCCTTCTCTCCGATATGATTCGTGATTAGTTCCACCTTGGGCTATGGGTCCATGTAGTAGCTAGATGGTTGTATCTCCTCCTTTGTGCTTTCATGTATAGATCTTGTGAGCTCCGTTCATGACCAAGATCTAATCTATTTGTAATCATGCATGTTGTGTTTGCAGGGATCCGATGGATATTGAGATTATTATGTTGGTTTTGATTAATGGTTTTATCTTTATGATTCTATCATGTTTGTGTTGTTTTTGATCTTGCATGCTCTCCGTTGCTAGTGGTTATCTTGGCCAAGTAGTTGCTAGTGACTCCAAGAGGGAGTATTTATGCTCGATAGTTGGTTCATGCCTCTAGTTTCCAAGGGAAGTGACAATAATCTCTTCGGTTGTAGATGTGTTGTTGCCACTAGGGAGAAAACAACGGTCTCTTGTTCATGGAACATGTGGACTGTTTACCTTACACACTTTGCTTAAAGCAGTTGTCTGTTGCTTGCAACTTAATACTGGAGGGGGTTCAGATGATAACCTGAAGGTGGAATTCTAGTCATAGATGCAGTTGGATGATGGTCTATGTATATTTTTGTATTGCCCAATCAACCTCATAGGATCTTTCTGGCTAGTAATTGCATTGTTATGCCTTGCTCAGTTCCTATCAATTGCCCCGCTATAATTTGTTTACCCTTCATGCCATGTTGTTTATCTAAGGAGAGCACCTCTAGTGAACTATGGACCCCGGTCCAATATTTACCATTGATACATCTTCCACTGTTACTTGTTTACTTGCTGCAAACCATTACCTTCCACACCATACGTGTAATCCTTTATTACAGCAAACCGCTGAGCTTGACAACCTCACTGATTTGTTGGGGCAAAGTCTTGAGTTTGTGTTGTGCAGGTCTCCGCGTTGATTGCAACACCTGTGTGATGTTTCCTTCCTACTTGTGTTTCGATAACCTCGGTCTCAACAGAGGGAAAACTTGTTGCTTGCTCTTCACACACCCTGAGCTTGGGGTTACCAACGAAGTTCCACGTCGAGCATCATCACCAGCCAGAGAGAGAGGTAGGCGCGATATGACTCGTCTTTCTCCTGCATGCACCGTTGTAGATCGCCAACAGTGCAGGGATGCTTATACGTACCCTCGAAGTTCTTGGTGAACGCTTCTTGCATGTCCAACCAGTTGCAGATGGACTTCTCCGGCAAGTAATCAATCCATTGTTGGGCCGTGCCCGCCAGCATCAGTGGAAGGTACTTGATGGAGACGTTGGGGTTACCCCCGGTGATCTCCAACGTGTTGCCGTAATCCTGCAAACACGTAGCTGGTTTTGCGGTGCCGTCATCGGGCTTGATTGTCTTGTCAATCCGGAAACCCTTGGGGTAAGTTGCGGTCCGTATTATAGGTCCAAAGCAATGTGGTCCCAGGTATTGTCTTTCTCGGGCCTCATGAATCTTGTCCAGGCGTGAACATGCGTCGTATGGCTCCGGGCTTGCTCTTTTCTTCTTGCCGCCAGGGGATGGGCTGCATGAACAACACGAGCCTCCTCCGCCATGGTGCCTGCTAGGGGGGACAGATGCGGAGGTGGCGGTGGGTTAGCTTTCTTGTTGTTACCCTCCTGCGATGCCTCACGCTTGTCGCGGTTTCTTGTCGGACGCGGAGGGTCACGACGTGACCTGATCTTGTGTCCTTGGTTGTGCTCTCCATCTTGACAGGGTTGCTCCGCGTTGTCGCGGATGATGATGCCGCTTTTCCTTGGCGGAGGCATGTCCATGCGATGGTGAGCCTTAGGGTCTTCGCGATGTCGGGGGGATCGGGGCGGTGGAGATGGGCAACGAGGATGAGCCTTGCCTCCATGGTCGGAGGATAAGGGTATAGCGTCCTTCCTGTTGCGTGCATCCCTCCGTATTTGTTCTAATGAACCCGTCTGAGACCCGACATCATGAGGAGATCGGTCCCTTGGCGGCTTAGGATTGCTAGACTGGCAATACGACGGGACAGACTCAAGCCTCTGAGAGGTGGCCTTTTCCTGCTATTTCACCGCCTTGGCCACAAGGTCATAGACCCGTTCCACAGCTGCGGGTGATTTATCCTACTCCAGAGGTGTCTTAGCGATGGCTAAGTTGAGGAGAGGAGTGGGCATGACCTGCCTGCCCTCGCTGCCAATTTATGGCTTGGATTGTGGCGGCTTCGAGGGAGCCCATCCTAGGCTTATCCATACACCAGGATCGTCGATGACGCAAGCCGGAGCTTTCTTAGACTTCTACTGCTTGAGGAGAGTCTTGTATTCGGACTCCATTGCTCTAGCTTTCTCTATTAACTTTTGCGCATTGGCCAGATCTCGATCTAGCTTTTCTCCTTACTCCGCGATGGTATGTGCTTCCTCCAGTAGCTGCTGGCGCTTCTCGTCAAGCTGGACTATGTTCCATATATGGGCCACGGTCATGGGCTCGATGAGCAAGTTTCCGTGCATCACCCTATCAGCTGGAGTGATTTGGGCAGCCGCAGACATAGATGCCGGAGGTGGCGGGTTGGCGGTGTTGTTATTACTCAGACTGACGTTGAGTTCCAACGACTGCTGCACTAGTTTAGGCAGAGGGGGCATGACCTTTGCGCGATCATTGTCGGCAGCAACAGGTGGTCGCTTCCCTTTGTCCAGCGCTTTAGGCGGAGCCTGCCCGGGTTGACATTCTTCCATCGCGGTCCCAATGGCGACGAACACCTCTCGGGACGTGACGGCATTGTCGGCCTGCTCGTCGCGTTTGAAATCTTCCTCCATCTCCTTCATAGCAGAGTCCAGCTCCTCCGGGCTGAATTCTATTTCCTCTGAGTCAGCGTTGATGTCGGCATAGAGCGCGTCCAGAACAGAATTAGAGGGTGCCGGGGCTTCCTCGATGATGGGTGGTGGTGGTGCGACAACAGCGACAATGACTAGAGGCGATGGTGAGGCCGCAACGACGACGACCGGAGGCGGCGGTGGTGGTGGCTGAGGCGGAGGTGCGCCGGGTAAGAGCTGCCTCCTCAGATGCCGCGTAGTTGTTGACGGTGTGAACCATGCTCTCAAAAGTGAGGAGACCCGCAGCCTATTGCCGTCTCAGCGTATGCCGGAGAAGCGTACCGCGGTCCATTACTTCCACAAAGTGATAGATGGCATCATCATTGGGGTAATGCTCCAAGTAGGCTCATATGCAGAGCCACCTGGATAGGTAATCGTGCGGGTTTTCACCCTCTCTCTGAACGCAACACGCTAGATCGAAGATAGTTACCATGCCGATGAACTTGGATCTCTGTTGTCCAGACGCATGGGCGAAGCCGGCAGACTTGCAAGGATCTTCCACCATTATATCCTGCACAGGGGCGGTTTGGGTGGGCCTTGAATTTTTCCAATCTTTGTCGGCAAACTCCGAAGAGAGATCCGACATCAATCCTTCCGCAAAATTATCCTTCCCATAGGCGGTTTGTGTGGGTGTTGACGCTCCTCCGACTTCCAGGGAGCTAGTGCTCGAGTCAGTTTCGCCGATGAAGAGGTGGATGTCCCCGATTGGGACAATCAGCAGCGGGTGGGGTTCTTCTTCGCCGGGATAGAGAACTCATCCGGAGGGACGATCAGAACGTTGCCGGATAAGAGAACACGGTCGATGGCTATGGTTTCTCGGATTCCCGCGAAGAGCTTGGACCTTGTCCGCTGTAGAGCCGGAAGCGCCTCTAGCCCCACGATGGACGCCAGCTGTCGTGGTATTGCTGATGAGTACGCCATGGAGGGGTCCTCATAGAGCGTGTTTAAAGACGTGGGGTAAGGCAGAAGGTTGGCGGGTACGAGGTAACACAGCTTACCCAGGTTCAGATCCCACGACGGTGGCGGGTTCCTACTCGTGCTATAAATCACTATAATGGCAATACGCCGAGTTAGAGGGATCGGTTCGCTGTGTGCGATATGAGTTTTGTTATTCCCTAAAGGCTCCCATAGGTCCGGCTTATATAGTCGCCAGATCCTAGGGTTACAGGCAAAGTCCTAGCCGGACATGTTACAGAGTCCTACACAATACAGAACTAGTCTAACGTGTCTTGCACTCCAAGGCTCCGGGTACGTCGGTGACTCCTCCGTAGCCTTCCTTTATCCGGCATGGGCCTCCCTTCTGGATCCATCTAACTGGGCCGCCCAGCAGGCCATGGGCCTTGCTACCAACTGTGGGTCACCCGGGTTATCCAGATTAGAGACATGCTATGATGATACCGATATGGCATATCCCCAGTAGCTCCTCCGCCGAGCGTGCCGCCGCCCCTCTGGTTGGGTCGTCACTCTCCCTTAGCCCCTGTAGCGCCTGTCGCCTCGAGTCTCGTGTCGCTCAGGCCCATGCGCCTTTGTTGTTGCCAGGGACCTCCCTACCGCCAACCGTGCGTGATCCGGGCAACATGAGGACATGTGGTAACTTCTCTATTTAGTTTCATCTCCATGCACAACAAGCGGTTGTGGCCACTTTCCCTACAGGTTCATCTCGCCTACAGTCTTTTTCGCCACCGCACGCAGCTCTTGGTGTTGTCTGTGTCTCTGCTGTGTTGCTGCAGTGCTACTCAAGTCTGTCCCCTTTGAACCAAGGCTGCGCTATGTTTTCGATGATGCTCGAATGTTCCCTCGGCTACTTCCAATCCGGCGATCGATGATGTATGTTAAGTGCTCCGTTGCTAAGAACCATTGACACCAAGATCTACCGACACCGAGACCCCCGACCCAAAGATGCCCGGAATGCCAAGACCATGTTCCTGGAGGCGAAGTCTAGACCCGAAGACCAGCAAGATATCCTTCCCGGAATGACAAGTGCTCCGTCACGGATCCCATGGCCGAACGCAAAGACCTTCCCTCCGAGCCCGAACCCTCAAAACCAAGTTCTCCAAACCGAGATGTGTGACCCCTCCCAAGCCCCTATTTTATAAATTTACATATTATACTTGTTTCATATTAAATATATTCATGCTTGCATACATCACATCATGTGGTTTGGGGGACTTATGCCGATTCATCTCATAATTAAATACGGAGACCATATGCGGGCGAAACTAGTTTAATATTAGCTCCATTTAAATTTGTGTAGCAAACTGATGCCATGTTTTGCCTTGATAAGACAACATTTAAATTGCGGGGTATCTAAACAATATGAACCATCTAAATAATTGTAGGGACTCCGGTTCCGCTTAATATTGCCTAATTGCATCACATCCTTACCATGCCATACATCATACATGCATCATGCCCGATATTGTACCATATTATTAAATAGTGCATTCGATGTTTCTTTTAGTGCATTGATTTTTCACGGATTTGGCCGATGAATTGATGCGAGTGACGTCGTTCTTTGGATGAATCTTTGGCAGTGTTTTCAGGCGAGCATTCTCCCTCTTTCTACATATTCTACATTTCTAGTCTTTATTTACTCCTGTTGATCTATTGCAATCTGTGTTGTGATGCTATAGAGTCCTGATACGTCGTAAATGTATCTATAATTTTTTATGTTCTATGCTTGTTTTGTAACAACTTGGTTATGTTTTGTCTACACTTTGAGGTATTTTTATACACTTACTGGAACTAACCTATTGAAAATATGACATAGTGCCAGTTGCCTGTTTTCTGCTGTTTTTTGTTTCAGAAAGCTAAAAAAATGAATATTCTCGGAATTGGATGGGACAAAAGCCAAAGTTCATATTTTTCCCTGATCTATACGAAAAACCGAAGACGAGACGGAGGAGGACACCAGGGTGGTCATACCCTAGGTGGGCATGAGTTCAACCCTGGCCGTGACCATAGGGGGTGTGGGCCCCCTGGCCCTCCACCGACCTTGCCTCCCTCGCCTATAAGAAGCCCCCGACTCAGAAACCCTAAAGAATCGACCAAAAAGCCACGAAAATTTCTGCAGCGCCGCCGTCACCGAAGTGGAGATTCGGGGGACAGAAAGTCTCTGTTCCGGCACCCTGACGGGACGGGGAAGTGCCCCTGGAGCCATCTCCATCGATCTCCACCACCCTCTCCATCGCCATTGCTGATTCCCATGATGAGGAGGGAGTAGTTCTTCCTCGAGGCTAAGTTCTCTACCGGTAGCTATGTGTTCATCTCTCTCTCTCTCTCTCTCTCTCTCTCTCTCTCTCTCTCTCTCTCTCTCTCTCTCTCTCTATGCGTGATCATATTATGGTCATGAGCTTTGTAATCAAGTAGATCTACTATGTTACTCAAGTGCTTTAATAGATCTCTATTTCTCCCCATGTGTGTAAGTTACAGCGTGCATACCGTGGTGGCACTTAGGCTAGAGGTTACATAAATACTCATCGTGCTTTAATAGATCTATGCTTTTCCCCGTGTGTGTGAAAGTGACAGCATGCACACCGTGTGTGGCACTTAAGCTAGGTTACATATATCTTTATCATGAGTATATTTTGAGTTGGTTGTCTTTATGAAATTGTGGTGTTTTTTGGAACCATCTAGCGCTCAAGGTGACAGTGTGGGGTTATCTAGATTGGGAAAGGCGGACTTTGAGGTGTGCTGTTATAGCCCTACCATGGATTAGAGTGTCCAACCGGAGAGTAGTCAGGGTAGTATCATGAAGATAAGATATTTATATGAGAGAGTGTTCACTAGTGAAAGTATGATCCCTAGGCCTTGTTTCTAAACACTGAAACACCGTTTGCATCTAGATCTGTTGCATGTTTGCTTGCTTCCATCTTTTTGCCTTTAGTCTTTACCTCACCGTCAAGCTCTTTTCTGGCACCGTTACAACTTGTATTTCACTATCTCTTCGCCGAATTAGTGCACCTATACACCTGACAAGTGTATTGGGTGTGTTGGGGACACAAGATACTTCTTGTATCTTGATTGTAGGGTTTCTTGAGAGGGATAACTTTGACTACTTCCTCCCTGAGTTCGATAAACCTTGGGTGATCCACTTAAGGGAAACTTGCTGCTGTTCTACAAACCTCTAAACTTGGAGGCCCACCAACTATCTACAAGAATAGAAGTGCGTAGAAATCAAGTCCGTACCCCTTTATACTTCCATGCAGCCTCTATATTGCCATGGACACCTCCTATTACCTGTTATTTGGTAGATAGTCGGTCTTGCAAGTCATAGTTGCTTGCTCAGGTGTTGCTTTGTGTCGTCGATGTTCCATCATTGTTGGGTGGTTGGCACATGCTTAATGGTGGAGATGGTCATGGCTTTAATTACTGTTTAATAACTAATATTGAAAGTAGGTAAATAATGCAGAGGCATCGGTGGGTAATAGACAATATTTGGTTTTAACCGCTCACTGGTGTCCCGTAGGACCCCGGGTTCTTGACACCTGTTCTGAGATCTAGCTCTCTAACTGTACTTATGCCATGCTTTACTGCTTTATTTACTATTGCGCGTGGAGTGTTGTACTTTTTAGGGACAAATGTGGAACGTTTTTGCGGTATCGACAAGCCCAGTTACACTTTCGGGTTCCCAATCGTTTACAGCCATTGATGCAAACCCTGGGTCCGTCTCGGAGACTGGCCAACTTCGTTACGGGTAGCTTAGTGGGGTGGCCCCCATGTGCTTGCTTTGGGTCTAGGAAACGCCGTGTCCGAAACCCCGTCTACATACCGTTGGGTGTATGTTTTGTGATCTTGTACCTACATGACATGACAATAAGGGTGTATGTGCGCATGGAAACTTTGGTGCGCCCTTGCAGGGTTAAATCTTTTCGAGAAGCTATGTCCACTGTTATGGACGACTTGGAGCACAGTTCTCGATCATAGACAACTATAACTAAAGTTTACTGTTATAATTTGATTTGTATCTGATATGAGTAGTAAGTTGGATAACCACCATAGAATGAATGTATAAAACTGCCAACCGTGTGAGTTTCCTCGGCATGCCATCCTCATTTCGTATCGAGGGGGAGATATCATGATGGGTATGATTGGTGGTAGTATCAGGTTGGTTCCGAATAGGTCTTTCTCATCTTTTTTTGATAGTCGATAGTTGTCTCGAGTCTCTATAGGTTGTTTAGTGCATGCTACGCTGCCGCTTCAGTCCACCATACCTATGTAGGCGAGAGCCGCCGAATTCTACGTCTCGCCGTGTACTGACCTCAGTACTGACCGCTCTCTTTTTTCCTTTGCCCTTTGTCGGCATGCCTTTTGTTTGAGCAGGATTTGAGATCGATGTCGTTAATAGGGTTACCCTTCTGGCTTGGCCTGGCAGAGTTATGGACGCCATTGGTTATTCTTCAGGGATCTTTGCTCAATTTGCATTTTGTCCATACTCGGACGTGTATCATTTTCAAGGTGATTTGGATCTTTGTACCATATATCTGTATTCTTGACTCTTTGAGTCGGTGCTGTATATATTTGTTCTATGGGTTCCATCGAGAACAAATGTGTAATGATATTACTTCGTTTTCCACCCGCACGAAAGTGTTTGGTGGACACCTTTGAATCGTTTCTATGCGGGTTTGGCGGGAATCGATAAAACTTGCATAGGAAAAGAGGTCTCTTTTTATAAAATTTCTAGACTGAGGAGGGAAGTGATTTCCCCCACCGCCGTCCTGGTGCAGTAGCCACCGTGCCGCCGCATCCTGTCGCCGTCCCGCATCATCGTCATCTCAAGACCGACCACCTCGCCACCAGGTCCCGCGGTGAGCCTTTGCTTCGACCCCCTTCTCCGTGCCCCCGCCTTATTTTCTCGTAGCCAGCTGGAGTCGCCCCTCACAGCAGAATTCCGCGCACACCGTGTCCTGTCGCCACGTGCTGCAACATGTGTGATTCCGCAGCAGACAGTAACATCAGCAGTTGCAGGCATGTTTTTGGCTGCTGTTCCCGCCAGTTTCCATGATTCCCGGTTGCGCCTTGTCGAGAACTTCCCAAACGAACGTTGGAGAGCTATAATCCCCCTCCATTTTCCATTTTGGAATCGTATCCAAACTCTCTTTGTATCGATCACCATAGCCCTCGCGATTTCAGGAAAACCCTCTGTAACTGTCGACGTGGTTCAGTTATCTACACTTGGTAGGCCTCTATTTTCCGTGTTTTCCCGACGAGTGAAGACCTCCGTAGAAGAAACATTAGGCACGGGATATGTAGAACTACCTTCCCTCTACATTTTCCATTTTTATGTATTCCCTGAATTCTCGACAGATTCGTCGACATCGTCGCCCAAAGATCTTGCAAGTTAGCAGTTTTTGGGTCCCTCTGTTCTTCCGGGAAGATCTAGCACCACTGTCGCTTTCTATTTAGGCCCCTTCACTTTTTCCTTCCCCAACCCGCAACCCACCCGGCGCGCCCAAGACGCCACCGATGAACCGCTTCCTCGTCGCCTAGATCCTAGCATCGTCGGCCCGTGACCCTACCTGGGCCAGTTTGGCTGCCAGCGCATAGTTCCCTCGCAACCCTAGGTCGCTTCTGCCCTGTTGCTACTCTTCTGGTCAAGAGAGGAACCGGTGGTTCTGCGAGTGTAGCATGCAACGACAGCTATTGTTGTTGTTGCCGTGTGTTCCCAACACTTTGAAACACCCCAACGCCAATACCATCAAGATGATTCGGTGATGATGATGGTACCTCTACAAACGCCCTCGACAAGTTTAACCCGACCCTGCTCACCGTCAAGACCAGGCACGAGGGGCCGATCCTTAGCCAAGACCTCCAATTCCAAGGGCGACGAACGCCAAGTCCTCCTTCAGGGATCGATGACCGAGACCGCGGAACGTCGAGACCCTCGGATCCGAAGACCAAGCCCCGAAGCCCTAATTCCATGGATTTGATGACCGATCCCGGTAGCCGAAGACCGAACCCCGTCGAACCCTAACCAAGATCGTCGATCCGACATGTGTGACCCTTATCTAAGCCCCTATTTTATTAAATTGCATATACTTGTTGCATATAAATTGTTCATATCATGTATATATTGTGTGGTTTGGGGGCATTATACTTATTCACCTCATAATTAAATATGGAGACCATATCTGGGCAAATCTTGTCTTATATTGGTCCATTTAAATTTGTGTAGCGAACCGTCGCCGTATTTTACCTTGTTAAGACAACATTTAAAATGTGGGGTATCTAAACAACATGAACCATCAAATTAAATGTCAGAACCCCGGTTCCGCTTAATATTGCCTAATTGCATCGCATCTTTGCCATGTCATGCATCATCCGATATTCTGCCGTAGTATTAAATAGTGCATCCGGTGTTTCTTTTAGTGCATTGCTTCTACACGGATTAGGCCGATGAGTTGATGCGAGTGATGCCCATTCTTCGGATGAATCTTCGGCAATGTTTTTCAGGTGAGCATTCTCCCTCTTTCTACCTATTTTGCTTTTATAGTCTTTACTTACTCCTGTTGATCTATTGCTATCTGTGTTGTGATGCTTTAGTTTTCGTACCCGTGATATCCCTTGCAGCCACTATATTTCCTTGGACACCCCCTATTACCTGTTTTTTGGTAGATAGTAGGCCTTGCATGTCGTAGTCGCTTGCTCAGGTGCTATTTCGTGTCATCAAGTGCCACAATTGTTGGAAGGTTGCCATATTCTTAATGTCGGAGATGATCATGACTAAAATTACAACTTGATATTAAATTGTTGGGAATAGATATAACTAATGTAGAGACACTAGTGGGCAATAGATGTTATTTGAGTTTTTACCGCTCACTAGTGTCACGTACGACCCCGAGTACTTGATACCTGTTTCTTGACTATTCACACTATCCGCATGTGGAACCATGAATCACGTTAGCGAAATCTTGAATCATATCTTACTTTTTGGAGCCACAAACTAGTTTGGGGATTTATTACTATCCTGTACTTATGCCATGCTTTACTTCTTTATTTACTATTGCGCGTGGAGCGCCTATACTATTTAGGTAAGAGGAGTGTTTTCGCGGTATCGACAAGCCCAGTCACACTTTCGGGTTCCCAGTCGTTTACAGCCATTGACGCAAACCTCTGGGTCCGTTCCAGAGCCGACCAACTTCGTCACGGGTAGCTTGGTGGGGTGGCCCCCTGAAATATTATATGAATCTTGTGATTGCTTTGTCATGATGCCTCGTTGGTTTTTCATTTGGTTTTTCCGAGGTTGATCATGCGTGTGTTTCTATTTGTGCCCCTCTGCAGGGTAAAACTTTCTGAAACCGTGTCCCCTATTATGGATGACTTGGAGCACAGTATCTTGATCATAGACAACTATAACTAAAATAGTGCTATAAATTTGAGTTTGTAATGACTAGTAATCAACTTCACTATTATGGAATGGCTAAATAAAAGTACCAACAACTACTGGGTTTTTGAATGAATCATGTTATATGTATCTATCTAGTAAGTATTGCAACTACAACGGAATGGTTAACTAAAAATGCCCACTGCTTATGTTATCAGGATGACTCATGCTATTAATATCTGACTAGTAATTGCTGCAACTATAATGGAATGAATAAAACTTCTAACTGTGTGAGTTTCCTCGGCATGACTTACTCGTTTGGTCTCGAGGGGGAAATACCAGGATGGGTATGATTGGTGTTAGTATCAGGATAAATACGAATAGGTCTTTCTTATCCCTCTCTGATAGCCGATAGTTGTATCGAGTCTCTATAGGTTGTTTAGTGCATGCTGCACTGCCGCTTTAGTCCACCATACCTATGTAGTCGAGAGCCGCCGAATTCTAAGACTCGCCGTGTACTGGCCTCAGTACTGACTGCTCTCTTCTTCCTTTGCCCTTTGTCGGCATGCCTTTTGTTTGAGCAGGTTTTGAGATTGACGTCGTTAGCAGGGTTACCCTTCCGGCTTGGCCTGGGCAGGGTTATGGACGCCATTGGTTATTCTTTAGGGATCTTAGCTCAATTTACATTTTGTCCTTACTAGGATGTTGTATTGTTTTCAAGGTGATTTGGATCTTTGTACTATATATCTGAATTCTTGACTCATGGAGTCGTGTTGTATCTATATCTATTCTGTGGGTTCCATCGTGGACTAATGTATGGTACTACTTCGTTTTCCACCCACAAGAAAGTGCCTGGTGGGCACCTTTGAATCGTTTCTATGTGGATTTGGCAGGAATCTCTAAAACTTGCATAGGGCCGATCTAAGGGTGTTACAGAGTGGTAGTATCAGAGCTCAGCAGTTATGATACCCACATGTCTAGCCTGTAGGATAACCTAGCTAACGGACGTCGTAGAGTGTCAAAACTATTTTGGAAAAATCGGTTGCATAGATCTGATTAGATCTGATTTTACTCCTTACCCCTATGCTATTCTCCTCTTACCTTAGCGTGTTTGAATCTTATCTCTTACCTTGTTCAAGTCCAGGATTTCTCGTGGTTGGGTATCCGTCGTACCTTCAGGGTTTCGCTTCCGTCCTCTTGTAACGGTGCTTCGACATCCGGACTTCTTGTTATCTAAGGAATTTTCCTCTGTTGTATCTTTCAGTGGACCAAAATCCACTAAATTTTTTCTTTGTATATTTCGGTGTTTTTCCAACGCGACCATATCATCTATGTTAGAACTGATGAAGAGCCTACATCATTCTTTTGTTTCTGAACCTCGATTATCGAGATCTTTAGTCTGATTCCGAGAGTTGGTTGCATAATTATCCTATTCATGTGCAGAGTAATGCTTTGGGTGCGCGATGGAATGATAACCATCCGACTACTCTTATCATTCACTTTTGTACATTGAATCGGTGGATCAAGCAGTGTTACTCCTTCCACAGAAGTTAGAGGTGGCCTTACCTTTTGAGACCTCTACCTTTGTCTTTGTTTCTCCGCAATGCTCTCTCAATGAACATGCGCAACAACCCTTGTTGGTGGTATCCCCGATTTCAAGATGGAGAAAGAATCCTTGTTAGTGGTGTTGCTAGTATCTACACGAAGAGAGAATATTTTGATAGTCGGTCTTCTTCCCCGTACCATGAGGCAGATCTCGAGGACAAGATCCATTGTTAGTGGTACTGAATTATAGCAACCTCGGGTAAAACCACTACCAGAAAATCACATCTCCTATCTCCGTGCATCATCATGATATCAGCATGCATCTGTTTGCCTAAAAGTATTTTGCTAAAAGTCCTATTTTGTTTTCTACATTAGCCCCGCTTTGTTATTCAAAGTGCAACCTCATGTCTTCGTGAATATTTTGTATGCCTAAAAAAATAGTTTAGAAAAGTCTTCTAAAATAATAACAAAACTTTTGTATTATTTTTAGGAAGCAGCCAGCCAGACCCAAAAGCCTAGCTGTCCACCTCCAAAACCTAATCCCCACCTAATTCTTCCCTAGCTGCCACTCAACTTCCCTCTGCCGCCGCCACCCACACCACCCGTTCTCGCAGCCCCATCCACCTACCTAAGCCTAGGACCCACCCAGGCTGCCAACCAACACACAACCCCACCCTCTGCCGCCAGGACCTCACCCAGAACCGACCCTACGTGCTCTCTCTCCCTGGCCGCACTGGACGCACGCACCCGCCCCGCACGGGATCCTCACGATCCCCACGTAGTCCCCAACTCCCTCCCCGATCTGGTTAACCAGCCAGCGGCCCCATCCCGCGTCCCTGTTCTCTTGCGATTCCCGTCCCCAACCCTCGTCCGCTCCTCTCGATCCCCACCTCATCCGGCCTCCTTCCTCCTGCCAACTGCCGCCACCGGCCAACTCCCCTCTGTCGTTCCCCTGCAGTCGCGCTGTCGCCACCGATCATTCTCCCTCTACCCAAGCCTCCCCTTTATCGCGTCGCCATTGTCGGGGCTCCCCCTACGAGCTCGCCCCGAGCACCTCTGCTCAAACCCGTGTTGCTCGCGGCCCCCTCTCCACCGGGCTGGGCCCAAGATTCCCCTTGCCGTTGGCCTCTTCTTCCTAGCCTGTTCCCGGCCGCGAGATCACCTCGCCCTGATCCGCCTCAGCTCCTTCCTCGGCAGGCCGACCCCGCAAAGCCGCTGCCTGCGCGCCTTCGCCGAGCGTGCCGCCGCCCCTCTGGTCGGGTTGTCGCCCTCCCTCGGCCCCTGCAGCGCCTGCCGCCTCGAGCCCCGCGTCTCCTAGGCCTGTGCGCCTTTGTCTTTGCCAGGGACCTCCCTACCGCTAACCTGCGTGCTCCGGGTAGCATGAGGACGTGTGGGAACTTCTCTGTTTAGTTTCATCTCCATGCGCAACAAGTGGTTGTGGCCACTTGCCCTGCAGGTTCCTCTCGCTGACAGTATTTTTCGCCACCGCACACAGCTCTTGGTGTTGTATGTGTCCCTACTGTGTTGCCGCAGTGCTACTCAAGTATGGCCCCTGCGAACCAAGGATGTGCTATGTTTTCGATGATGTTCGAATGTTCCCTCGGCTACTTATAGTCCGGCGATCGAAGATGTACATTAAGTGATCCGTTGCTAAGATCCATTGACACCAAGACCTACCGGCACCGAGACCCCCAACCCAAAGAGGACCGGAACACCAAGACCCTGTTCCCGAAGGCAAAGTCCGGACCCGAAGACCACCAAGCTCTCCTTCCCAGAATGACAAGTGCTCCATCAAGGATCCCATGGCTGAACCCGAAGACCTTCCCGCCGGGCCCGAACCCTCGGAACCAAGTTCTCCGAACCGAGATGTGTGACCCATCCTGACCCCCTATTTTATAAATTGACATATTATACTTGTTGCATATTAAATATATTCATGCTTGCATACATCACATCATATGGTTTGGACCTTATGCCGATTCATCTCATAATTAAATACGGAGACCATATACGGGCGAAACTAATCTAATATTAGCTTCATTTAAATTTGTGTAGCGAACCGATGCCATGTTTTGCCTTGATAAGACAACATTTAAATTGCGGGGTATCTAAACAAGATGAACCATCTAACTAATTGTCGGCAACCCGGTTCCGCTTAATATTGCCTAATTGCATCGCATCCTTGCCAAGCCATACATCATACATGCATCATGCCCGATCTTCTGCCGTAGTATTAAATAGTGCATCCGGTGATTCTTTTAGTGCATAGCTTCTTCACGGATTAGGCCGATGAGTTGGTGCGAGTGACGCTGTTCTTTGGATGAATCTTCGGCAGTGTTTTCAGGCGAGCATTCTCCCTCTTTCTACCTATTCTACATTTCTAGTCTTTATTTCGTCCTGTTGATCTATTGTTATCTGTGTTGTGATGCTATAGAGTCCGTACCCTTTTATACTTCCATGCAACCTCTATATTGCCATGGACACCTCCTATTACCTGTTATTTGGCAGATAGTTGGTCTTGCAAGTCGTAGTTGCTTGCTCTGGTGCTGCTAAGCATCGTCGATGTTCCACCGTTGTTGGGTGGTTGACACATATTTAGTGGTGCAGATGTTCATGGCTTTAATTACTGTTTAATAACTAATATTGAAAGTAGGTAAATAATGCAGAGGAACCGGTTGGTAATTGACAATATTTGTTTTTTAACCACTCACTGGTGTCTGGTAGGACCCCGATTTCTTGACACCTGTTCGGAGATCGAGCGCGCTAACCAAATGTGGGGTGTGTGGGCACCCCCATCGATTTAGTACCTGATTTCAAAGTACTGTGCTAGGGGCCACAAAATAGTTTGGGGCTTTATTACTATCATGTACTTATGCCATGATTTACTGTTTTATTTACTATTGCGCATGGAGCGCTTTTACTATTTAGGGACAAATGTGGAATGTTTTCGTGGTATCGACAAGCCCAGTCATACTTTCGATTCCGAGTCATTTATATCCATTGACACAAACCCTGGGTCCGTCTTGGAGACCGACCGACTTCGTTACGGGTAGCTTAGTGGGGTGGCCCCCATGTGCTTTCTTTGGGTCTAGGAAACGTTGTGTCCGAAACCCCGTAGACATACCGCTGGGTGTATGTTTTGTGATCTTGTACCTACCTGATTTGACAACAAGGGTGTAGGTGCGTGTGGAAACTTTGGTGCACCCATGTAGGGTTAAATATTTTCGAGAAGCCGTGTTCACAGTTATGGACGAATTGGACCACAGTTCTTGATCATAGACAACTATAACTAAAGTTTACTATTATAATTTGATTTGTTTCTGATATGACTATTAAGTTAGATAACCATCACAAAATGAATGGATAAAACTTCCAACCGTGTGAGTTTCCTCGGCAAGACTTCCTCGTTTGGTCTCGAGGGGGAAATACCAGGATGGGTAAGATTGGTGGTAGCATCAGGTTGGTTCTGAATAGGTCTTTCTCATTGTTTTCTGATAGCTGACAGTTGTCTCGAGTCTCTATAGGTTGTTTAGTGCATGCTGCGCTGCCGCTTCAGTCCACCATACCAATGTAGGCGAGAGCCACCGAATTCTAAGACTCGTCGTGTATTGGCCTTAGTACTGACCGCTCTGTTTTTCCTTTGCCCTTTGTCGGCATGACTTTTGTTTCAGCAGGTTTTGAGATCGACGTCATTAGCAGGGTTACCCTTCCAGCTTGGCCTGGGCAGGTTTATGGATGCCATTGGTTATTCTTCAGGATCTTAGCTCAATTTGCATCTTGCCCGTACTCGGACGTGTATCATTTTCAAGGTGATTTGGATCTTTGTACCATATATCTGTATTCTTAACTCTTTGAGTCAGTGCTGTATATATTTGTTCTGTGGGTTCCATCGAGAACTAATGTGTAATGATATTACTTTGTTTTCCACCCGCACGAAAGTGCCTGGTGGGCACTTTTGAATCGTTTTTATGCGGGTTTGGCGGGAATCACTAAAACTTGCATAGGTCCGATTCGAGGGTGTTACACAAGGTCAAAGAAGAGATTTACCCATGGTGTATGGGGAAGCATGTTTCAAGTCTTCATCATTCGAGCTCAAGGAAGAGAAATCAAGAAAGGTTTCCATCTTGAGAAGGACAAGATCATCTACATCGAGTGCAAGTGGTTTGCTCAAGGAAATTATAACATCCCAGCATTAGAGCTTAGAAATAAGCTGAACACAGATGTGTGCACTGCATTCATGCATAGATAATCTGAATAATTTTCGCGCCTTTGAACAAAACTTGTCAATGTGGTTGAATCTTCTCCTCAACTTGATGGAATTGAAGTAGATCATCAAGTTGACTGCGATAAGTTTCAATATGTCCTTTGCTAAAACCTTATTTTGGGTAAACATGATTTGATCTAAGGGTAGATCAAATATAATAAAACAAAACCATCAACACATGGCTTAATGACTAATAGTTGATCCTTAATAAATCATATCATAGTATTCATTACACAACCCATGAATACTAAGCTATGTAACTCAAGTAACAAGAATCCAATAATCAGATATTGATCTATCTTATTCTTATCCATTCCTACCATGAGCATCATGGTATTTCTTAGACACTAGTTCCTCATCACTTGTTAAGTAGGAAGGAAATCAAGTCAAGATCATTCACCATATATCTTTCTTTCCATATCAATCCTTATCATCCCTATTGAAGTTTATTCTAATATCTTTTGTTCATCAATGTTGAGTAATCAACTATTGATTCACTAGTTCTTAGCTTATTAACTATTGATCTATCAAGTCTTAGCCTATCAATTCTTGATCTATCAACTCTTGTCCTTATCATAGCATTCACTTAAGGCCTATAAAGAATGAAGTAATATGAGGCAAGTGGTAGTGCTAGATTTAGATATCATATATAGAATAGGAGTGTTGGAAGAGAATAGGATTAGTGTGATAATTAATGGAGTTAACTCACTCCTGAAATGATAGAAGGGTTATTTGGAATATATAATTATATGGTCATAAAGGAGATTACAAGGATGAATCCTGAAGAAAGTTACCAGGAGTAACCCTATTGGATCAAGTAGGTATAGTCAATGAGTAATATCTCTTAGTCCAGAGATAAACAGAAGATAATTATAATACAACTGTAATGTTGTATGGATGAAAGCCTTGATTAGACAACTGGAAACCTAAACCATAAAGGATCAAAGGATTATAATGATCATGCTTTACACCAAGATTGAATGCTTATATCATGTATAAGTGACATTGGTGGATAGAACATGATTGAACCCTAGTATAGATATGTTAATCTAGGTTAGCCATGCCAAGTCACCCTGATATGGTGTAAAGTTTGTATATAAGATACTGGAGTTAAGTAGATATAAGGCAGTATAATTAAGCTAAAGCTAGAGTAGCATGGAGGTATTGAAATAGTGTTATTCCTCTTAAAGAATAGTAACCTTTTGAGGAGAGTAGTTTGATATATACATCTACTGGAGTAATATTAGTGGTGGATGATTAAGGAAGAGTATGAATGGAGTTGGAAGTATCTTCTTGTTGGATTGGAGGTTATCAGCAGTAGAGTAGTTGATATAACCAAGTATGGATATGAGAAGATTATCAAAGCTTTAGTGTCAAGATCATTGGATTTATAAATGGATTTAGAAGAATAAAAGGTGGATTAGAATATTCTTGTGAAGTAAAGCTCATCATGTTAGCACATGATGATGGATATGAAGGAGTAGTATATCTAGGAAAGGAATTCCTTAATTAGAAGTCCAGGATTGTGAATTATGGATGATAGGAATTATTGGTAAACACTCAACTTTAGATCTTTCACCAAACGTAATGTCAATTTCATATTATTGATCTATTATCTTAGTTCCACAATGATTTATAGGGATATTTTTTATAGCAAATCACTTAAGCACATTTTTGTCATTTCCAATTATCATAACCATATGTGCTTAGGAGTTATATTTATCAATTCTTTTCCATAAGACATTCCATAAAATAACTTTATATTTTATAGGGTGATATCATTAAATATCACAAACACAAAGACAATAAGTTTAGCCATTAGTCTTTATTCACATCAACAAAAGAATATAAGTATAGTAAGTACCCTAAACCCTAGGGTAAGAAATTACAATTCAGAACCCTAAACTTATTAATGATTTTTCTCATCAACATCTCAAAAATATTCTATATATATTCATTAGGCAAATTCTTTGATCCATTTCTCTAGCCACTCATTCCATATGAGCATGGAATAAGTGGGGATACAATAATTATAAACCACCCTATACTTTACCATGTGATTAAATACATATAAATAAACCCTATGACTATTATTAAACATTTTAAAACTTCATTACTCCAAATAAAAGTGAAAATAGTGTTATAAAGAATTCTTAAGATATAAACCCTAAAACCCTAATTCCTACTTATTCTATTTAATACAAGAATCTATCTATGATTAAAAAAATAAATAGAAAGTAATAAATAAAGTATATTCTCATAATAAATAAACTCATATGAGAATTTGAAATACATTTTTATGTGATTGCATTTGTCTAAAGAATAAGTTCTATAAAGAAAGATTTAAGACAAAACATAAATTACAAAAACATAAAATAGAAAAAGGAAAACAGAAAAAAAATGACCTGGCCCGAGTAGTAGGCCGGCCCAGTGTTTTCCCTCTACCTAACTACCGCCCAGCAGCAGCACCTCTTCCTTTTCACTCGCGTTGCTTCGGTTCAGTTGAAGCCCAGTATCGTCCCAAGCCCACATACCCTTTGGCAACACAATCCGTCGTCTTCCTCCTCTATACAAGCAGCTCGCTGGAGGGATCGACGACCACACGATGCCGCCTGTCGCCGTGATGCCGCCACCAAGGCCTCCGTGAGGATAAGAACGACACGACGATGCCCTCATCCTCATCCTGATCATTCCTCGTGCTCTCTCTCTCTCTCTGTTCCTCCCAAATTTCTCCTCTAGTCGAAACCCTCGCTTGGATTTGCCACCGTTCTAAGCTCCCCCGTGCTCCGTTGATCAAGCACATGACTTCTCCTTTGTTCCCCGAGCCTCCTAGTCATAGGAATTGAAGAGGGGCGCCGGGAATCGACGCCACGAGGTCATCTTCCCGAGCTCCGGTCGTGCTCCGTCACGGTAGATGTCGGTGACTCCGACCTCCCCTGTCCACACATACCTCCTCTACACGTTCCGGGTGAGCTACTGAACACGCCACTGTCCTCCTTTAATTTGTTCGCTTCCTGTACCGAGCCACCGTCATGCGTAGTCGTGAACCACTCTCCAGTGACCAAAACCCAGCGGCACCGCCCCTAGATTGCTCGTCTCGGTGTACTGGTTTGAACTAGCACGCACGCTTCCGCTCCCACACCCTCTATCGCCATCCTCGCTGCTCCTTTGCTGCTCCCCGGCGGAGTGATGTCAGCCTGACGTCACTGCGCGTCGGTCAGAAGAATCAAACATGCGGTAGGCCCCACTTCGCTGAGGTGGTAACCAACGTGGCAGCGACCCTACATGTCTATGACTCTGGACTAGGTTCTAAGTCTGTACCAAAAATTTAATTCAAGTGAGTTGTGTCATGCTGATGTCATCATGACTAAGTAAAAATGTTTAACAATTTCAAAAATAATTAAATCTTTGAAATTTAATATCTTTTGTTTCATAATTCAGAAAAATTTGTTTAATATATGAAAATTTTCAGAAAAATAAAATCTACAACATTAAACTATTATCAAACATTATTGTGTTAGTTACTTAAATAATAATTATTTAATAAAAATTTTATAAGTTTTAATACTTTGAAAATTCATATTTTCATATTGGTAAATGTTAAAACTATAAATAAAATACCAATTTTTTTAGAAAAATAAGAACTATAATTTAAAACTATAATCATGCATTATTATTTCACTTAATTAAACATTTATTATTTATTAAGTATTTATCAAGTAATAAATTTTATAAAAATCATATCTTATTATTTATAAATTATAAAAATAAATGTAATATACCCAATATATCACAAAAATAATATTTACATGTTAAAAATATAATATTTCACTTTTAAAGTAAATAAAAATCTAATACCCTAATAACTTGAATTTAAATCCAAATTCCTTAATCAATAATTCATATAAGGGTAAATAAAATTTGTTAATATTCTAAAATTAACCAACTAAGGTTCAATAAATAGTATTAGTCTTAAATATTGAGTATATGAAAACAAAATGGTTCAACACCTTTAAAAAAAATCTTATTAATTTATCATTCAATTATAAGTGTAGATCATTTTCCAAAAAGATTCTTATCAATTATAAAAATCTTCAAAAATAATATGTTCAACCAAATAAAACCTTTTACCATTGTCTCAATCACAACTTTATAATGGACTAAATCCAAAAATAATTAATTAGTAGTAATTAATATTGTTTACTTATTCACAAACCATAACCACACCCTTATAAGGAGATAAATCCTTTTATACATTTATAATGTTAGGAAATAACTATTCAAATAGAAGTAGTACCACTCTTAGTTAATTTTAAGGAAACATTATGAAGTAAAAAAGTACAAATATCATAAGCATTACATCTTAAGTCCATCTATATCCTTAAAGTTACCTTTAGTCTACAAGACTCTAAATATAATGCTAAAGACATTATCATATGTTTTATAGTTAACTTTGGTCTGTTATAATTACATCGTGAAGCATCTCAAGTCCAGACTATTCAAGAAAGCATAAACAACATCAAGCACATTCTATCAACCATATTCTAAAAGCTATCAGGATTGTGTAAACATTAGTAAAGAAATATTTTCTTCAAATGTTGCTGTTTTTGCCACTTCAGACAACAGGTGACAATTAATAATAACCACATTACTTTATACTTGTATAGTTAGGATTGATAACACTTAAGTTCTTTATAAGTAACATTACTTGTAAGGTAAAAATTGAAACTAAAAATTATTGTATAAGCAATCTTGCATAGCATTCCACATTTGTGTAACTCATTGTTTTATGGTATTATAATTACATGTTGTTTCACACACACTCACAAGCCTTAATAAAAATCACAAGTGTGAAACTTATCTAAAAGGACAACACATTCTAATGTAACCATTTCCAGTATCCAAACCCTAGAACAACGTTATCCCCGGGATTCGAGTTTATGAAATTGCATTAAATTACTTATGCATAATAGCATCTTGCTTCTTGAAACATTAGTCCTTACCGGACCAATTATCAACACCCGTATTTTTAATCCCAGATGCCTGTTATGCCATACATCGCAATCCCAAGATTACCATTTTTGTGAGACATAACAGATTTGGATATCACAGTACATCATCCATTACAAAGCATACATAAGGTCTTACACAAATAAGGGTCTCATGATCCAGTTATTATTACAAGTCAAGCAGCGGGATAACGTAATAGTAAAGATAGCGTAGGCGAAGCTCCATCTTCGGGGTCACAGGCAATGCTGACGATGGGAGATGATCCTAGTTTTCGTAACCTTCCTGCGGTCCATCATCCTGGTACTCCTCTTCATAGTCTGGCCACGGGGATAGCCAGGGACAAAGCCATGAGTACTCTTTAAGTACTCGCAAACTAATACTAACAAGTTAAGGGGGTTTTTGTAGTAGGATACTAAGCTCTAGAGTTGTTTTGCAAAAAGCCAGATTTACCTCTACTAAGTTCGGAAGCAAGAAAAACTAGTTGAATGTTTTATAACACCTAAGTGGGAATTTGAATTTCATATCACAACTCTGCTGTGGTCAAGTCAAAGTCACAATTCATTTCATAAGTCATTTTGAAAACATCGGCGAGAACGATGGCCACTCCAACTGTCCATAACCGCGGACGCGGCTATTTGAATAGTTTGACACTCTGTAGAGATTGTACACTTTCACCACAACATTCAATACATCCATCAGGAACAAATCCTGAATTCACCATACTCAGTATGCGGATAATCAATCCTAACCTTTCAGTTACACGCCCTAGTATAGGCACCTCTCCTGTGAGTTTGGCCTCCCAACCATGACCAACTGTCATCTTGGGTACTGCAGAGGTGGACAATCTTCACAAGGTAGCCTCAGCTCAGAACTTGTCCGTGAGGGAACCCATACTAAGGTATTTAAATTTCCAGTCAAGCCTACCCAAATTTCGGGTATTGTGGTTGTACGATAAAATTGGAATGGTATCGCATCTAGACAACCATCAGTTTTATAAAGGGCTAACGCTCATGCCTCAACATTTTCATCATCAAAATCATCTGGTGTTTCGGAAACACATGTCAAAACATTTCAGTAGAATGAATCCTCATTCTAAGGTTTTCATAACCATTTTCACCAAGTATTCCCATCTAAAGTTGATCAAGTTTTATACTTATCACTAGCATCTACAAGTGGTGGTAAATACTAATGAGGGGTGGTAAACAAGTGGAGATTTGCTAAGTTCAATCTCATGCCTTAGGATGACATCAAGATTATCTAACTTAGGACAAATTTTATGCTTAATTAAAAGAATAAAGCTTAATTTGAATTGTTGGGTCGCACGGGATGTTTTACTAGGACGCCCATTACACACAGCGTGTACGCGGGCTGGTTAATTGCATGTCCCCACGCGTCAGTGAGGCGGGGAGGGGCGAAGCGGTATGGGGTGATCTAGGCCGCACGATCTAAATCTAATTGAACGGCTATGGCTCATTGTCCAAATCGGGCAGCGCCGGCGAGATAGAACCCTAACGAGGCAGGTGGGGGTCGTGGGAGGCTCAACGGGGATGAGGCGAGGGTCGGCGACGGGGGCGAATGACGAAGTCGACGATGGCAGTTCTCCTTTTACCAGCAGCTCCTCCTGGGGCGGCTCCAATCGACGGCTCCCTTCTTCTCCAGCAGCGGCGGGCTCTGGACAAATTCTGATGATGCGCTGCTCGCCTTGCTCCGGTAGTTAGGTGGGGTGGTTCTGGGTGAGAGGGGAGTGAACTGGTGTGGCGAAAACGAGCGGTGGAGGCCTCTATTTATAGTGGCAAGAGGGGACCGACGGGCGCGGGCTGAGCTCGTCATGGTCGATGGCACAGGAAGCTATCAGCATGGGCGACGGTAGGGGCGGTGCTATGTTCCCTGGCGAAGCTCAACGACACAGTGGCGAGGCGTGGGGCGGTGCAGATCGGTCGGAATGCTTCGACGCTCTGGGCGGGTCCGACAGAGGTTTTGATGGCGCACAGCGCGCGTGGTCCGTGCAGCGGCGAATGGGCATGTCTGGCGGGGTGTTGGGTTTCTGGCGATCATCCTTGCAAGCGGCAAGGGCGGCGCGCGGTCTGTGGGTGCTGGTCGAGCGTGGCGCACGGGCACGCTCTCGGCATGGTCGCAGAAAGGTTTGGCATGGGCGTGGCATGTGGTCCAGGGGATGGCATTGCTCGGGGCTGGGACAGAGAGTGGTGGTGGACGGTGCTTCATGTCCCAGACAAGGTTGGCAAGGCTAGTGTGGCCGCTAGCTCGCTGGCGACAATGGGGTGGCAAGTTTGCTCTCGGCATGCTCACCATTGATGGCTAGGCTTTCTTACAGTGGTGCTAAATATAGTTAAAGGGGCTAGATGATCTACTAAGGGATAGTTGCAACCAGAGAGGGAACAAGTTAGGCCAATTTTACTGCACACTATAGTGTTTGTTGTTTGTTAGATTTGAATCTGCAAGATGTTTGATGAAATGGCTGCAAGAACTTTAAATTTGAATTTTGAATTCAAACTTTGAGGGTTTATTAGGAACATATTAGGGAGTGTCTGGTTACTTGGATTAGTCAAGGGGCACTGGTTTGGTTGCGTTTTGAAAATGGATGATCTTCACATATGAATAACATTCAATTTTGAATTGTGATTTAAATGGGGTTGCCAAATGGTTCTGCAAGTTTGAAAGGTGGCCCTTGATTCACTTTTACTAGTTCTATAAAGGGGTGAAAAGAATTGGGAAAGTTTATGTTTGAAATCTTGGACTAGAAACACTCAAAGTGACCTAGTGACAAGATTGGCAAAAATGACCATTTGCTTTATTTGGTTTGTTTTTGATTTTCTCTTTATTTGTTTCTGTTTGGAAATGTTCTAGATGATGTTATAATTGTCTTTAAACCCTTTATTGCTAGTTAGATTAATCACACAAGTCCATTCATGCAATTGTCAAATCATTTCATTCACACATGCATTCATATGATTTTAATAAATCAAAGTTTTTGTTAACCCTAATTTTAGTGATTAGAGTTTGATGATCCTTGTTTTATATTTTTGGGATGTTACAAACCTTCCCCCCTTAAACAAAATCTCGTCCCGAGATTTGAAAAAGGACGAAAAATATTACCAAGGATTTAAAGAGATCGGGAAACTCCGTCCTGATGTGATCTTCGCGCTCCCAGGTAGCTTCTTCTTCAGTGTGACTGCTCCACTGAATCTTGAGAAACTTGATGCTACGGGTCCTGGTGGTCCTGAAAGCTTCTTCCAAAATACGGATGGGTACTTTGGGATAGGTCAGGTCATCATTTATTTCTATGGTCCGGTGATCAATGTTCTTGAACACTTTAGTCATCTCCGGAACTTCGAGGCATTTGCGAAGTAACGATATATGGAACACATTGTGCACGGCTGACATTTCTTCTCGCAGTTCCAATTGATATGATACTTCTCCTCGATGATTCAGAATCTCGAAGGGTCCAATATATCTGGGGGCTAACTTTCCTTTCAGCTGAAAACGCTGCATTCCTTTCAATGGCGATACTTTAAGATATACAAAATCTCTGATATTGAAAGCGAGGTCTCGACGTCTCTTGTCGGCGTAACTCTTATATCTCGTGAACTTTCTCTTCTACTTCTCGTAGGATATGGGGTCCGAAAATCTGACTCTCTCCTACTTCCGACCAATTCAAAGGGGTCCGACATTTCCTTCCATACATAAAATCAAATGGGGCCATTTGCAGACTAGCTTGATAAGTGTTGTTGTAAGAAAATTCTGCAAAAGGTAGACAGTCTTCCCATTTAGATCCATACTCTAGCACACATTCTCTCAACATATCTTCGAGTATTTGATTTACTCGCTCTGTTTGTCCATCAGTCTGAGGGTGATACGCTGTGTTGAAATCTAGTCGGGTTCCTAAACCTTCTTGGACTTTCTTCCCAAATCTTGAGGTAAACTGAGTTTCTCGATCCGATACGATGTTCTTGGGGACTCCATGCAAACTGATGATTCTAGCGATTTATAACTCTGCTAGCTTCGAACTCTGGTATGTGGTCTTGACTTGTAAGAAATGGGCGACTTTGGACAACCTGTCAACTATGACCCAGATAGAGTCATTTCCCCTACTAGAAGTAGGTAATCCGGTGATAAAGTCCATTCCAACTGAATCCCATTTCCATTCCAGAATCTGTAGAGGTTGCAACAGTCCAGCGGGTCTTTGATGTCCCGCCTTGACTCTTTGACATATATCACTTGGCGATATAGCTTCCGATTTCTCTCTTCATCTTATGCCACCAAAATTGTTCCTTCAAATCCTGATACATCTTCGTTCCTCCGGGGTGGATAGAATAAAGAGTATCATGGGCCTCTTTCAAAATCACTTCTTTCAATTTTGAATCTGCTGGTACACAAAGGTGTCCTTTGTACCACAGAACTCCTTCTTCGTCTTCGGTGAATCCTGTTACTTTGCCTGTACCGATACGACGCTTGATTCCGTCGATACTAGCATTTCCTTTATGCGCCTCTTTGATCTGACTGATCAAAGTGGGTTGAAGTTCTATGCTAGCCAAAAATCCTTCACTCACTAATTCCATTCGGAAATCTTCCATCTCTTTGTGCAAACTTGGTTGCTACTTCAAAATCATGGAGTTCAAGCGGCACAGTAATCTGCTCAGGGCATCTTCTACCACATTGGCTTTACCGGGGTGATAGTGAATGTCCAGATCATAATCTTTGATTAGCTCAATCCATCTTCTCTGTCTCATATTCAGCTGCTTCTGAGTGAATATATACTTCAGGCTCATGTGATCCGAGTAAATATCACAACGGTTTCCCATCAGGTAATGCCTCCATGTCTTCAGGGCTAGAACTACGGCTGCGAGTTCGAGGTCATGGGTTGGGTAGTTCTGTTCATGCTGCTTCAGTTGTCGAGATAGATACGATATAACTTTTCCTTCTTGCATTAGCACACATCGTAGACCGATCTTGGATGTGTCACAATACACGTCGAAGGGCTTCGTGATATCCGGCATGATCAAGATGGGGGCTGAAATCAATCTTCTCTTGAGTTCTTGAAAACTCGCTTCACATTTGTCCATCCATTCAAACTTCTTGTCCTTCTTCAGCAATTGGGTCATGGGTCTGGCGATACTCGAGAATCCCTCTATGAACTTGCGGTAGTATCCTGCTAATCCGAGAAAGGCACGAACTTGGGTTTGAGTGGTTGGGGATTGCCAATCTTCGACATCTTTCACCTTTGCAGGGTCAACGACAATTCCTCCGGCTGATACGATATGTCCGAGGAATCCTACCTCTTGTAACCAGAATTCACATTTGCTAAACTTGGCATACAACTGATGCTCTCAAATGGTTCCAAGAATGGTCCTTAGGTGTAGCTCATGTTCTTCTTCTGATTTGGAATAAATCAGAATGTCATCAATGAAAACAACGACAAACTTATCCAGGAAGTCCATAAAAATCTTATTCATTTGATTCATGAAATAAGAAGGGACATTGGTTAATCCAAAAGACATGACAGTATACTCGTATAATCTTATCTTGTGGTAAAGGCAGTCTTTGGAATATCCTCTGCGCGAATCTTGAGTTGATGATAGCCAGTTCTAAGATCAATCTTAGAAAACACTTTGGCACCAGTCAACTGGTCAAAAAAACTTCTATCTTGGGCAACGGGTATTTGTTTTTGATAGTGACATCATTCAACTTCCGATAATCCGTACACAAATGGTTAACTCCATCTTTCTTGTCCACAAACAAGACAAGTGATCTCCATGGTGACGCACTTGGTTGAATTAATCCAACTTCCAGCATGGCATCCAGTTGCTTCTTCAGTTCTGCAAGTTCATACGGTTTCATACTATATGGTCTCTGGGCTATGGGTCCGGTTCTAGGGATTAGTTCAATGATAAACTCGATATCCCGATTTGGGGGCATACCGGGCAAAACATCTGGAAATACATCGGGGTATTCACAGACTATCCGGACTTGGTCAATGGTGGGCTGGGATATACTCTTGTTGCACTTGAATTGACGAGGCAAGGTTTCAGATACATGCTCGACTGATACTCCGGTTGTACTAGTCATGGTTATGGCTTTCTTGGCACAGTCAATTAATCCTTTATGTTTGGACATCCAATCCATTCCTAGTACTGCTTCCAAACCTTTACTTCCGAGTACTATTAGATTAGCATAAAAATCTATGCCATGGATTCGGATAGGGACGGGTTTGCAAATTTACCTAGCTTTGGTGGTTGAATCGGGGATTCGAACAATCATAACATGCTTCAATTTGGTTGGTTGAATCTTACTAGTGCATGCAAATTCTTTAGTGACAAATGAGTGCGATGCTCCAGAATCAAACAACACTCTTGCAAGTACTGAGTTAACGGAAAACATACCCAGCACGATGTCTGGCGCTTCCTGGACTTCTTCAGCATGCATGATAAAGAGACGTCCGTTGCGGTTGAGCAAATTCCCTGGGGCAAACCTTCTTCCGGGATGAACACGACGCTGCTGCTGAGCTGGGGCATTTGCATTGGGGGCTGCGGCATTCTTCTTGGGGCACTCATTGGAGTAGTGACCCTTGGTTCCGCATTCATAACAAGTCACTTGCGACTTGTCCTTTCTTTGTGAGCACAACATTGCTTCCAGTCCTTGGGGCAGTGTTGGTGTTGGTGGCGAAATTGTTGTTGTTGAACTTGGGTGGTGCACGGTTGAAATTGCTAGAGTTGCCAGGGTTGTTGTGGTTTCCTCCGGGCCTTGGGTTTCCACGGTTGGGATAGGTCAGACGGTTCATAGGGGGTTTGTTGGTTCTCGGGGCAAATCATGGAGATGGGTTGGGGCGATACTTTGGGGTATGATGGGTTCCGGGCTGATGCATCATGCGGCGCTTGCGGTTCTCATTGGCTTGGTTTATCTTTCCTTCCATCTGAATGGCAGATTCGACTAGGGCTTCAATATCAGCAAAGGGGATATTGACTAACACTGTCTGCATCTCATCATGCAGAACGTTCAGGAATCTCTCTTTCTTCTTGGCTTCAGTGTCGATCTCATCCGGAGCATACCTAGCTAATGACAAGAATTTGTCACTGTATTCCACTGCGGTCATCCTCCCTTGCTTCAGTTCTCTGAATTCATCTCTCATCCTCTTGATTAAACCCGGTGGCACATGGGTTCTGCTGAACTTGACCTTGGATTCCTCCCAAGTCATCATCTGACCTCGGGTCATTGCACGAACGCTGTTCCACCATGCTCTTGCATATCCGGCTAGATAGTGGGTGGCGAACAGAACTTTATCGTTAGCTTCCACTCCTGCGACTTCCAGATTGTTCTCCATTGTTTGCAGCCAATCATCTGCATCTAGGGGTTCCTCTGACTTGGTGAAAATAGGTGGATTGGTGTTTTGGAAATTCTTGAGATCAGATCCATGGTTGTCCTGATTTCCTTGGCCTTGATTGTTGTTGGCCATCTGAGCTATGTGTTGAAGGGTGTCTAGGTTGGCTTGACGTTCGGCTCTTTCAGCTTCGCGGTCAGAAACCAACATTTGCAAGATCTGCAACATCGGGTCCGGGGATGAACCGTTTCCTCCGCGAGGCATCTGAAGATTGAGATAGATCATGAGAAAATAGGGAATTTTCTAAGGTTCAGAGGTTGTTGAAAATTTTTTAAAGTTTGACACTGATTTTTTTCTTTTTGCAACTTGCTTTTCATTCATTCATTTATAGCACACCACAACAAAGAAAAACAGATGGTTTTAGGAACCACTCTGGAATCTACGATACAGTGGGACCGAATACAATTCACTAACGCTAGTACTCAAGTGCTACTACTCCTCGGAGTCGGTGTACTCATCATCATCATCGTCATTGATGAAGGCGAAATCATCCTCATCGGTGAAGAAGCCCATGGCCTGATCCTCCAGAAAGTCATCATCATCGCTGAGATAGGAGTAGGGGTCTTCACGAAGGTCTTCTCTGGAATTCTCCCTCTCCTCCAACTGCATGTCTCTCTCGTGGATGGTCTCCTCCAAATCCGTGATCTAGTGGCGAAGACGGGCAATGATGCGCTCCTTCTTATCAAGATGACGACGACGAGACTTGCGATCCTTTACTAGCATGGCGAGGGTCTGATCCTTCTTCTTAGCGATGGCGTACTTGTGGTTGGCGTAGGCACGGGAATTGTACAACTCCTTCTGACGATCGTACATCATGAAGCTGAGGTGGTCCACTTGACTCTTCAGCTCGGGATGATGTGGGGCCTCTAGTGCCTATCCCATAACATGATGCCTTGGGTAGAACTCAAAATGGGTACCCTTGATCTGATTGATACTCTGCCCACACAGATGGGCAAGAGCTTCCTGCATTGCCCTGTACAATCCATCGAGCCAGTTGTTCTCTCTTAAGGTGAACTGAATTCCCTCCGCAGTGGGAGGTTCAATCTTCCCTCGGAGACTTGCAACAACAAACCACTACATCTCTTCTCCTTCATGATCATTGAGATGAGCTCCAGAAGTTCCGAAAGTTGTTCTAAGTCACGCTCAAATATGAGGTCTCCTCCATTCCCCAACTGATAAAACTTGTTGTACTTCACGTCCATTTAGTAGAGTGATCAAGTGTGTCAAATTTTATGTATTTTGCAAGAATTTTTGAGGAACATGAAATTTTGATGAAAGAGTCCAAGGGATAACAATGGGAATAAGTTTTTGTAAATACTCACTTCCTTTGGTTTTGAAACTAAGTTTTTGATTCAAACGTCCATTTTAACTAGGGTCTCCTATGGTCAGGATGGCTCTGTTACCAACTTGTCAACACCCGGATTTTTAATCCCAGATGCCAGTTATGCCATACATCGCAATCCCAGGATTACCATTTTTGCGAGACATAACAGATTTGGATATCACAGTATATCATCCATTACAAACCATACATAAGGTCTTACACAAATAAGGATCTCATGATCTAGTTCTTATTACAACTTAAGCAGCGAGATAACGTAATAGTAACGATAGCGTAGGCGAAGCTCCATCTTCGGGGTCACAGGCAATGCTGACGATGGGAGATGATCCTAGTTGTCGTAACCTTCCTGCGGTCCATCATCCTGGTACTCCTCTTCATAGTCTAGCCACGGGAATAGCCAGGGACAAAGCCATGAGTACTCTTTAAGTACTCGCAAACTAATACTAACAAGTTAAGGGGGTTTTTGCAGTAGGATACTAAGCTCTAGAGTTGTTTTGCAAAAAGCCGGATTTACCTCTACTAAGTTCAGAAGCAATAAACACTAGTTGAAAGTTTTATAACACCTAAGTGGGAATTTTAATTTCATATCACAACTCTGTTGTGGTCAAGTCAAAGTCACAATTCATTTCATAAGTCATTTTGAAAACATCTGACGGGGGAACAGTATGGCCACTCCAACTGTCCATAACCGCATACGCGGCTATTCGAATAGTTTGACACTCTGCAGAGATTATACACTTTCACCACAACATTCGATACATCCGTCAGGAACAAATCCTGAATTCACCATACTCAGTATGCGGATAATCAATCCTAACCTTTCAGTTACATGCCCTAGTATAGGCACCTCTCCGGTGAGTTTGGCCTCCCAAACATGACCAACTATCATCTTGGGTACTGCATAGGTGGACAATCTTCACAAGGTAGCCTCAGCTTAGACCTTCGCCGCGAGGGAACCCATACTAAGGTATTTAAATTTCCAGTCAAGCCCTACCCAAATTTCGGGTATTGTGGTTGTACGATAAAATTGGAATGGTATCGCATCTGGACAACCATTAGTTTTATAAAGGGCTAAGACTCATGCCTCAACATTTTCATCATCAAAATCATCTGGTGTTTCGGAAACACATGTCAAAACATTTCAGTAGAATGACTCCTCATTCTAAGGTTTTCATAACCATTTTCACCAAGTATTCCCATATAAAGTTGATCAAGTTTTATACTTAGCACTAGCATCTACAAGTGGTGGTAAATACTAATGACGGGTGGTAAACAAGTTGAGATTTGCTAAGTTCAATCTCATGCCTTAGGATGACATCAAGATTATCTAACTTAGGCCAAATTTTATGCTCTTTATGCTACCTTCCAATATCCTTCTAGTATCTACAATTCACTATGTAAACTCTAAGAGAAATCTTTGATAAAGAAATAAAGTATAAAGCTTGCAAGTAAAACTAGGATTGGGTTATTAAGTGGATATGATCACATATGCTTAAGGCATATAGTGGTCATGGCAACAAGAAAGTATTAGCTTGCGTTGTTCAACTTGTGTAGTAAAGCTTGCATAAGTAGGGTATCTTGCAAGTGTTAGCTTGCCTTGTGCAGAGCAGTGGTTGAAGTTCTCCTCAGGTTCTTCCTCGTAGTATCCTCCTTCCTCCTCGTATCCTTGGTCGGTACTAGCGTCTATAAATAAATAAGGGGTACACAATCACCAAACAATACTTAACTATTTTCAATAATCACACAAAGGTGTACTATAGATGATCTAGCATCATTACTAACATTACAAGGATTAAAGCATTTGTCTTATTTATTTTAATTTGAGAAAAGTAATTTCTACTCATTGAAAAACTACTTAAGATTTAATATTCTCCAACTCAAACATGGGATCATGTTGACACATGTCATCACCACATATTTCTGTACATGGGAATGTGATTTGAAGTGGTGTCACAATTTAATAATGTTTAACCTTTTTATTTTAACTAAATAAAGTGACTAGAAATGCCTATGTGGCATTATTTTATTAATTGAACATTATTTCTGCAAGTAAACCCATATGTTTTTCTATATTCTGAAAGGTATGATCAAATGGGATTTTTGAGAGTTGGAAACAACTTAAAAGCTTTTATGGTTGAATTTTGAAAAATGTTTGAATGCAGAAAAGCTTCTGTCTTGTTATTTTTACCATGGTTGATCCGTAGATCCAAATGATTTGAATCCAATGGGCTTGGATTAAGCATTTCAATACCTTTCTAGCAAAATTGATTTCATGCATTATGGTTTAGTGAATCGAGCTGGGTTGATTTTTGAATATAGGTACAAAACTGTGTTTGAAATTAAAAGAATAAAGCTTAATTTGAATTGTTGGGTCGCACGGGATGTTTTACTGGGCCGGCCCATTACACAAAGCGCATACGTGGGCTGGTTAAGTGGCTGTCCCCACGCGTCAGTGAGACAGGGAGGGGTGAAGCGGTACAGGGTGATCTAGGCCGCACGATCTAAATCTAATCGAACGGTTACGGCTCATCGTCCATGTCGGGCAGCGCCGGCGAGACAGAACCCTAACGCGGCAGGTGGGGGTCGTGGGAGGCTCACCGGGGCTCAGGCGAGGGTCGGCGACGGGGGCGAGCGACATAGTTGACGGTTCTCTGGTACCGGCTCCTCTGGGCGGCTCAATTGGCTCCTTCTTCTCCAGCAGCGGCGGGCTCCGGCCAAATTCTGGTGATGTGCTGCTCGCCTTGCTCCGGTAGTGAGGTGGGGTGGTTCTGGGTGAGAGGGTAGTGAACTGGTGTGGCGAAAACGAGCGGTGGAGGCCTCTATTTATAGTGGCGAGAGGGGACCGACGGGCGCGGGCTAAGCTTGTCGTGGTCAACAGCACAGGCAGCTATCGACATGGGCGACGGTAGGGGCGGTGCTATGTTCCCTGGCAAAACTCAATGGCACGGTGGCGAGGTGTGGGGCGGTTCGGATCGGTCATAATGCTTCGACGCTCTAGGCGGGTCCGACGGAGGTTTTGATGGCGCACAGCGCGCGTGGTGCGCGCGGTGGCGAACGGGCATGTCTGGCGGGGTGCTGGGGTGCTGGCGATCATCCTTGCAAGCGACGAGGGTGGTGCGCGTTCTGTGGGTGCTGGTCGAGCATGGCGCACAGGCGCGCTCTCTGCATTGTCCCAGAGAGGTTTGGCATGGGCGTGGCGTGTGGTCCAGGGGCTGGCATTGCTCGGGGCTGGGACAGAGAGTGGCTGTGGACGATGCTGCATGTCCTAGACAAGGTTGGCGAGGCTAGGGCGGCCGCTAGGTCGCTGGCGACAATGGGGTGGCAAGTTTGCTCTTGGCATGCTCACCATTGATGGCTAGGATTGCTTACAGTGGTGCTAAAGATAGTTAAAGGGGCTAGATGATCTACTAAGGGCTAGTTGCAAGCAGAGAGGGAACAATTTAGGCCAATTTTACTGCACACTATAGTGTTTGTTGTTTGTTTGATTTGAATCTGCAAGGTGTTTGATGAAATGGCCGCAAGAACTTTAATTTTAATTTTGAATTCAAACTTTGTGGGTTTGCTAGGCACATACTAGGGAGTGTCTGGTTAGTTGGATTAGTCAAGGGGCACTGGTTTGGTTGGGTTTTGAAAATGTATGATCTTCACATATGAATAACATTCAATTTTGAATTGTGATTTAAATGGGGTTGCCAAATGGTTCTGCATGTTTGAAAGGTGGGCCTTGATTCACTTTTACTAGTTCTATCAAGGGGTGAAAAGAATTGGGAAAGTTTATGTTTGAAATCTTGGACTAGAAACACTCAAAGTGACCTAGTGAACAAGATTGGCAAAATGACCATTTGCTTTATTTGGTTTGTTTTTTATTTTCTCTTTATTTGTTTCTGTTTGGAAATGTTCTAGATGATGTTATAATTGTCTTTAAACCATTTCTTGCTAATTATATTAATCACACAAGTCCATTCATGCAAATTTCAAATCATTTCATTCACACATGCATTCATATGGTTTTAATAAATCAAAGTTTTTGTTAACCCTAATTTTAGTGACTAGAGTTTGATGATCATTGTTTTATATTTTTGGGATGTTACACCAATGATGCTGATTTCAGATATTGGATCTTATATTGTCTTGAAGACTGTGAGTGCATAATCTTGCAATCACAAAAGGCAAGTTCACACTTGCTCATGTCCTTTGATTATTTTATGTGAAGTATTTTGCAAATTCAGTGTTGTCATCACCTGCATTTCAAAATGTGTCAGAAAATACTATTTTTGATAATAATGTGAACTATTGGTTACTGATCCAGGGTGATCAGCTAATCTATTAAGTCTGGCAGTTGGAATACCATTGCACATGACTATATCACCTAGGACTTAACAACCAATGTCGCTAGTGATTCTTGCGCCGTATATTACACGTTGACCATGAGATTTGGAATGGGACGGAGAAATCAGCTGTATCTTTTCCCTCTCGCATGGAGCCGGATGTGCGGGTCGTGGCTGTTATCACTCGTAGCGTGCATATATTGGTAATTCGTAGAGGATATGCAGCATATGGGTGGGAATCCTCAACGTCCCACGATAGTTCCGGCATCTGAACGGTCTGTACTGCCAATTGCCGTAATTCAATAGGTGGGCTGGCATACACCAAGGAGACATGCATGGTTGCGGAGAAGGCAGTGATTGGCTTGGGTCTTAGTTTGGGCCTCACACCAAGGAAGTGTGAACGGGTTCGCGGCCCGGATGTGCAACAAAGCTAAGATCTCTCATGGGTAAAGTAACGCACCTCTGCAGAGTGTAAGAACTGTAACTTGTTACTCCCTATTCCGGGAAGGATCTGCGAACGTGGCGGGAAAGGAACTCCATGAAAGTTCTGGTAAACCCATGAAGGCTGACGGACATAGATTTTCAGAATAAAAGCAACCTTTGAAGAAATGTTTACGAAAACTTGCATTGCCTACGACCTACGGTCTGTGGCTATAGATATAGTGCATCAAACACTCCTTTTCTAGTGAACTTGTTGTGTACGCTCGTACTCAAAGTATCTTCTTAACCCTTGCTAGATTCTGAAGCCAATACATCAGACGACTACATCCACTTATGCTCAAGATAATCGTCATCAACAGCTCAAGCTCTTCAATGAATTCAACATACACACCAACTAAAGAGAAGACGAACTTGCTGAGTAGATAGGAGTATAATATCTAGCCATAGAACCTACTTCTGTAGTGTATTGCAATAGCAGCAATACCAGACCAATAGTTCAGATACTAGTCTTGTTAGTATGATAGTTTTTGAGTTGTTTATTTCTGATTCTTCTTTGTAAGAAGTTTCTTTCTCTGTCTTTAACCTAGAGTGTTCTTTGGATCTTGTGTAAAGAGTTGAGTTGTAACCTATAGTCATGTATTGGACCGGCTGTGTTTCTGTTGTACCACTCTGAGGGATGTAATACTAGTGAACGATGTTTCATTGGTGTTATGTCAACGACTATAGTGTACTACATCATGAAGTGGTATGCTGGGTCACCGCAGCTGGTATCAGAGCATATGCTTTGACCTTAGGATTAAAACCCTTTTAGGAAGATCTGTAGGTTGGATAGTGACTATAGGAGAAACCAAATATTGTTATGACTTGTGAGAAGTATCCACTTGAGTATAACTTTGTCACTGGATACTTAAGTCATTCTTTCTTAGGAGTAATATTGTTTTATCTTTTCTCAGTATAGTGCTATTTAGTGTCTTCCGAAGGAGACATAACCCACCAAAATACTGTAGGAAAGTCAATCGGCCATAGTAGATTAGGATCAAGTGTAAGACATCAATTGAAGTACTCTTAATGGTGTAGCCTAACCCTAGAATTCATGTAAGACAGTGGAATCTTATGGTTAGTTGATAACTAAAGACAACATGAGGAATATCATTAGGATAAATGTTCATGTAATGAGTAGTAATCATGTGGGATTCACTTGAGGATTCTACGTGATGAAGGGAAATTATGTTAATACTTAATGGTAGTGTAGTGAGAAACAAAGTCATCATGGTTAGATTAGCTCTTAAATCATGATGTATAGGTAAAACATAACAAGATAATGGTGAGATTAGCCCCGAAACCATGATGTAGGTGTAAATAGGAAAAGTAATTAGTAAGTTAACTTCAAGTTAAGTAAGAAAAAAAACATGGTAGAACTATGATAGAAGTCATAGGTGCTAGAAAATTCCAAGAATCTCTGGTTTAAGAATCTGGTTAGTCATTTGGAGATATTTTGTGAGGTTAGATTACTAAATAATGACAGGTTGGTTATATTAGCCATTCCAAAAATGAGACTAAAAGTTTAGTCAAAACCAAATTGAGACCGCTTTGCTTAAATTTATCATGTTGCAATATAGCAATTAGGGTAAATATTGAGACAAAGTATAGTTTGACCCTATGTGCTAAGTATCACGAGGTAAACATATATGAGGAGGTGTCATATACTACACAACTAAGCCTGAATTCTAGAGATATTATACTCAACTATTATATTCCGGGCTTAGAATATTGTGTGATATATGTACCACATTTGGATTTATTGGTTTTTTCTTAGATCTTCTTGATTGACTAGATCTGTACAAGAAGTTTGACTTGGTGTTCAAAAGCATGTTACAACATCCAGTTACTACTTGATGTTATAGACCTAGATAGGAATGGGAATTCATGTAAGGGAGTGACGAGTTTCAAAGACCAAGATGAAGTCTTACATGAAGAATGAAGCCAAGTGTAAGGAGTATCTGTACAATTTGAAGGTTGGATCAAGTTCAGATCATTACTAGCCAACAATGAGGAGGAAGATTAGTGAAGATAATGTATGGAGCAACAAGAAGTAATGAACTTAAGTTCACCCAAAATAAGTGATGTTGCTAAGAAATTAATGAAGTAGTAGTACCAAGTTCATGGAAGTATCATGAATAGGTGCAAAGAAGAATTTTTTTGGAACCAAAAATGGTATTCAAGCTCTGACAATTCAGAGAGAATGCCAGAAGTATGTCAGAAACCGTAGGGTAATTCATACACCATAGGATGTTTCGCAGCTGGTATTTGTCCATAGTTGGTATTTGGTTGACTTAGTTAAACATATCATCTTAGAATTGCATAAAGAGCATAAAACTTGGCCTAATTTAGAGAAGATATAAAGGAGTAGAAACATTAAAGCGACCATCTTTCGAGACACCTCGTGAAGTCAGGCCTATCAAAGTGAAGATGTCCAAATAGTAAGTAAGACAAATATTGTTGGAAGATTTAATAAAGAGATCCACAATTGTGTGGGTATACCGTAAGTTCTTTCATGAGACCTTAAATAGGAAAAGTATAAGATAAACCAAGACCAACATTCTAGTTATAAAACCAATGGTTACTATATAGTCAATCTAGAGACCATTAGTAAACCCCAAGGGGGAGAGTAAACAGTAAATGGAAGTACTGTTATCTGAATTCTAGAGTAAAGTTTGGAAAATAAGTACTAACCTACAACAACATTAAGCCTTATTTTCATAAGGTTAAAAGAAGTCATCATAATTAAAGTACTTTTAGAAGTATGTCTGGATGAAATATCGAAGTTTATTTCAAGGTAGTAGTATTCAAACCTTGAGGTAACTAATAAGTGGAAGTTGAAGAAGTATTTAAGGTAATAACAAGAGAATTTCTAAAAGCTTGCTAAGGTAAAAGTTTGAAGGTGATAAAAATAGACTAGTCCTAACAAACTAATTCTAGAAGAAGTAAATCTTGTGTGATCCTTAAGAAGTAATAAATCATACCCAATTGGACATGTGTAGAGAAGCAAGAAATTCAAATGGGTATGGACTAAATGTGTTCAAATACAATCTTTAGGAGGACTACCAGTATAAACCATACAATAACCAATCAAAAGTTAGTCTTTTGACCATAGTTATTGTTTAATAGAGTTTAAAGCCCTATTTTAGTGAGACTTCCTAGACCTTACATAATATTGTAAGGAAGATTGATGATCAAGTTAAGGAGTTGGATTAGGATACCTAATCAGGATAAGGAACTAAAAAAGATACCCCAAATTAAGGAGTTATAATAAGGACATATACCTAAAGAAGGATAGTAAAAGGAACTTTGGAGTACTGAAGACAACAAGTTGAAGATTGTCAAATATGATGAATGTTCAAGAAAAAGATCTGGATATGGGATACTACAATTATTCCATTGAGATTACCATGGAGCTGAGACGTGTCGTAACCAAAAAAAAGTCAATCCCTCATTCCGAAATGTGAGATTGTACAAAGTTCGAGGACAAAGTTTATTTTAAGGGGGAGAGTCTGTGACATCCCAGCATTAGAGCTTAGAAATAAGCTGAACACAGATGTGTGCATTGCATTCATGCATAGAAAATCCGAATAATTTTCAATATTTTGAACAAAACTTGCAAAGTGATTGAAGCTTCTCTCAACTTGATGTAATTGAAGTAGATCATCAATTTGACTGCGATAAGTTTCAATATGACCTTTGCTAAAACCTTATTTTGGGTAAACATGATTTGATCTAAGGGTAGATCAAATATAAGAAAACTAAACCATCAACACATGGCTTAATGACTAATAGTTGATCCTTAATAAATCATATCATAGTATTCATTACACAACCCATGAATACTAAGCTATGAATATAACTCAAGTAACAAGAATCCAATAATCATATATTGATCTATCTTATTCTTATCCATTCCTACCATGAGCGTCATGGTATTTCTTAGACACTAATTCCTCATCACTTATTGAGTAGGAAGGAAATCAAGTCAAGATCATTCACCATATTTCTTTCTTTCCATATCAATCCTTATCATCCCTATTGAAGTTTATTCTAATATCTGTTGTTCATCAATGTTGAGTAATCAACTATTGATTCACCAATTCTTAGCTTATTAACTATTGATCTATCAAGTCTTAGCCTATCAATTCTTGATCTATCAACTCTTGTCCTTATCATAGCATTCACTTAAGGCCTATAAAGAATGAAGTAAGATGAGGTAAGTGGTAGTGCTAGATTTAGATATCATATATAGAATGGGAGTGTTGGAAGAGAATAGGATTTGTGTGATAATTAATGGAGTTAACTCACTCCTGAAATGATAGAAGGGTTATTTGGAATATATAATTATATGGTCATAAAGGAGATTACAAGGATGAATCCTGAATAAAGTTACCAGGAGTAACCCTATTGGATGAAGTAGGTATAGTCAATGAGTAATATCTCTTAGTCCAATAGAGATAAATAGAAGATAATTATAATACAACTGTAATGTTGTATGGATGAAAGCCTTGATTAGCCAACTAGAAACCTAAACCATAAAGGATCAAAGGATTATAATGATCATGCTTTAGTCACCAAGATTGAATGATTATATCATGTATAAGTGACATTGGTGGATAGAACATGATTGAACCCTAGTATAGATATGTTAATCTAGGTTAGCCATCACAAGTCACCCTGATATGGTGTAAAGTTTGTATATAAGATACTGGAGTTAAGTAGATATAAGGCAGTATAATTAAGCTGAAGCTAGAGTAGCATGGAGTTATTGAAGTAGTGTTATTCCTCTTAAAGAATAGTAAGCTTTTGAGGAGAGTAGTTTGATATATACATCTACAGGAGTAATATTAGTGGTGGATGATTAAGGAAGAGTATGAATGGAGTTGGAAGTATCTTCTTGTTGGATTGGAGGTTATCAGTGGTAGAGTAGTTGATATAACCAAGTATGGATATGAGAAGATTATCAAAGCTTTAGTGTCAAGCTCATTGGATTTATAAATGGATTTAGAAGAATAAAAGGTGGATAAGAATATTCTTGTGAAGTAAAGCTCATCATGTTAGCATATGATGATGGATATGAAGGAGTAGTATATCTAGGAAAGGAATTCCTTAATTAGAAGTCCAGGATTTTGAGTTATGGATAATAGGAATTCTTGGTAAACACTCAACTTTAGATCTTTCACCAAACATAATATCCATTTCATATTATTGATCTATTATCTTAGTTCCACAATGCTTTATAGGGAAATTTTTCTATGGCAAATCACTTAAGCACATTTTGTCATTTCCAATTATCATAACCATATGTGCTTAGGAGTTATATTTATCAATTATTTTCCATAGGACATTCCAGAAAATAACTTTCTATTTTATAGGGTGATATCATTAAAGATCACAAACATAAAGACAATATGTTTAGCCATTAGTCTTTATTCACATCAACAAAAGAATATAAGTATAGTAAGTACCCTAAGCCCTAGGGTAAGCAATTACAATTCAGAACCCTAAACTTATTAATGAGTTTTCATATCAACTTCTCATAAATATTCTATCTATATTCATTAGGCAAATTCTTTGATCCATTTCTCTAACCACTCATTCCATATGAGCATGGAATAAGTGGGGATACAATAATTATAAACCACCCTATACTTTACCATGTGATTAAATACATATAAATAAACCCTATGACTATTATTAAACATTTTAAAACATCATTACTCGAAATAAAAGTGAAAATAGTTTTTGTTGGGAATATGCCCTAGAGGCAATCATGTATGATGATATTTCCCATTGTATTCATAAAGATATTAAGTAGTCCTTGTATAAACATCTGATGTGTATCATTGAATATGTGATTCGGTTGTGGAACTATGCATTCATGTTGTTTGTACTAAATATCCTTGGTCATTGAGGTTGTGTTGGACACACAACTTAGACCAATGTGAAAGTTGGCTTGATGACTCGGTTCCACTTGTCATGGGCATGGAGATGATATTCCAACTTACAAAGACTCGGCTAAAGAGTTTAGCAAGTCGGATTGACCCATATTGAGGTACAACAAACAAGTTGTCATTTGTATATCTCAATCAATGTAATCCTTAGACCTGAGGTTATTGCATAGTCCGAGTTGAGGATCACCGACTTAGGTTACATTAACGCTGATCCGTGGCGCTTATAAAGGCGGTTGGTCGATCGAGAATCAAGCTGCGTGATGTGAATAACCAAGATGGGATTTTGCCCCTCCACTTGGAGAGATATTCTCTGGGCCCTCTCGTGAGATATGATTCGGAAAGCATGGCCATGCACGACTCGGTTAAGTGTTAACCGAGGCGATCGACTAAGAGTTAGTCAGGTGAATCACTTATCTCGGATCGATAAGAGAGTCGGACTATTTAAGGGATGACATATATTCGCCTATAGTTTGACAAGGTATATCATGAGGAAAAAGGGACTCGGACGAAAGTCGCATTGGAAAGGAAAGTCGTCATGACTCTTTGGTACTTGGGAGTCGGCACGTTCTGCTAGGAGCCGCTACCGACTGATCGATTGAGAGTCGGACTCCAATCGTGTCTAAGTAGCCATGAGCCTGCGGGGTCACACACTTAAGAGCGGGAGAAAGTTCGGATTGGATCTGAACCTGTAATCTGGTTGGGTTGGACCTAAACCGGATTAGGACTGAGTTAGTGAGTTGGACTCATGGTGACTATTGTTATATGGGCTTTAGTGAATGGGTCGCGCGAGCAGATCCCACGTTCACTCCCTATATATAGTGGAGCACCGTAACCCAGAAAGGTTAATCGTTGTTCGGTTAGGTCATTCCATGTGTTGGAAACCCTAGCTCCACAGCAGTCCTACCATCGATACGAACCTAGCAGTTCGCCGCCGGTGCTCCTCCTTGTACGTGTTGATACCAGCAGAGGTGTTGTGCGATCAGCACCAGGACGATCAGATCGTGAGGACTGCACTGCATCAACTGACGCGCTTCATCAGTAATCCTCAACTACGCGTCTAGTGGTAGTGGCCTTCTACCTCAGCTAGATCTTGGGATCACCACATTAGAGGAAAAGTTTTGTTTTATCTCTGCATGGCCCAACAGTGGTATGAGAGCGATAGCTTCTGGTTTTAGGTTCGAGATCTCACATATGTGATATGCGGTTGGCTGTAGATGAGATCTATGTGCTGTTTGGTGGTCGATCTATGAGATAGATCGGTTTTGTACGAAGTTGATTGGATCAACTGTGCTCGGAGAATTGTAGATCTGATTTCCGTGATCATACTGCTGAGGTCGTGGAACGACATACCCCTACCGGTCGGCTTCCGCCATCGGGGTAGACTGTGACACGTAAATCCAGAAGCGGTAATTGAAGATCAAAGAGTTTGATCGAATCGGAACGATGGTCGGAATCCATGTTCGGATCGTAGATGAGATCTACGTTTTCGAATCGGGACCACCGGCTTCGCCCTGTCGTAGCGCCTCAGATGTCGTTGCGAGTTTCACAACGCCGGTAGATATTGTATCTATGCATAACTTGTTTTTTCAGGAAGTTGTGAATGGTATGGTTCATGTGCATGTGATGTATGTGTGTAATCCATACGTGATCTGCGAATCACGGTTTTTGTCAGCCGGCTGGAGCCTAGGTGCTATCATTTTATTGTATAACAACCTGCGTGTCAGATTCTCTATGTAATTTACTTTACTAAGCTAGTGTAGCTGTTTGGAGAACCCGGAAGGCATGCAAGGCGTTGTACATGTCGGCGACATGGAGTAAGATGGCAAGTGACAAGAGTTGGCACGAGTCGGATTACAGGATTTGTGGAGATGGAGATCGCCATTAAGAGGGCCATACCATTTCACATTATAATTGCTTTATTATGTGTTATTGTTATGTCTATGTTTTACCTCTATTAGATAGTCGGTAAAATTTAATCCCTCAAAGAAGGTCTAGTCGGTTTTCCTGCCAGTGTTTGCACCATCACAAGTCGGACATTTTTGGTAGTGGGCTCATAAAATTGAGGTGCTGCCAATTCTTTCCGACTAGGTTGGTTCGAGTCGGACTCTTACTGCAGAAACACTCGGTAAGCTAGACGAGTCTATCACAACGATTGTGGGACTCGGGGAAAAATCGGATGGGAGCCGGGGCATGTGATGCCACCCGTCCAACAGGAGTCGCATGAGATGCGATTGACAAGGAGTTGTCTTCCTAGATCACTTGGAGGCTAGTGGTGATGCTAAAGCTCACTAGTCGACTTGCTTATTTAGGATCCTGAATCACTAAGCAACCATCGGAGGGGTGTTGGTTCTAGTGGGAGCATAAAATATTAAAATGTTTAATATGCTTGCTCTTTTATGAATACATGTCTTAAGTGTTTTGCATATTTTCTGTTGTAGATCATGGCACCAAGTAGCAGTCACTCTTAGATATCCGGTTTTGCGTTGAGAACTATCCTTGAGAAAGATAAACTGAACGACACTAATTTTACCAACTGGTATCGAAATCTGAGAATTGTTCTCAAACAAGAAAAGAAGGACCATGTCCTAGACAACCCAATTCCATATGAGCCGAATGAGAATGCGACTGTCGCTGCCACCACCGTCGGGCTAAGGATGAGTCCACAGATATTAGCTTTCTTATGCTTTCTCAATGGAACCGGACTTGCAAAAGCAGTTCGAGCATGTTGAGGCCTACGATATGATCGAAAGCCTCAAAATTATGTTCGTGCTCAAAGTAAGACCGAGAGGTATCAAGTCTCTCGTGCTTTCTTTGAGTTGCAAGCTTAAGGATGGTGATCCACTGAGTCCGCATGTGATCAAAATGGTTGGTTACGTGCAGTCTCTGGAGAGGCTTGGCTACCCCATTAGCGAAGAGTTCGCTACGGATATAATACCGAACTCTCTTCCTAGTGCATATGGGCAGTTCATTTTGAACTACCACATGCATGGTATGGATAAGAAGCTCACTGAATTACATGGTATGCTTAAGCAGGCAGAGGCGGATCTCAAGAAGGGCGCCAGTCAAGTGTTGATGGTGCATAATAATGCTAAGTTCAAGAAGAGTTCTTGGACTAAGAAGAAGGTTAAGTCAGGAGGAAAGCAGGCTCAGGACCCGGTCCCAAGCGCTCCCTCAGGGACTAAACCATCTCCTTCAGCCGGATCCACTTGCTTCTACTACAAGACGGATGGCCACTGGAAGAGGAACTACAGCAAGTACTTGGCCGACAAAGCCAAGAGTGGAGGTATGACTTCCGACTCATGTACACTTGTTTGCAATGTTATAGACATATATCTTGCTGATGCACCTAATAGTTCTTGGGTATATGATACCGGATCAGTTATTCACATCTGCAACTCGTTGCAGGGACTGGTAAGAACTAGGAGCGTAGCAAGAGGCGAGGTTGATATTCGAGTCGGCAACAAAGCAAGAGTTGCTGTGTTGGAAGTCGGCACGATGCAACTTCATTTACCTTCTGGATTCATTATGGAACTGAATAATTGTTATTATGTTCCAGTGCTCAGTCGAAACATTATTTCTGCTTCATGTTTGATGAGGCAAGGCTATGAGTCGAATATCAAGAATAATGGTTGTTCTTTGTATTTGAATGATATGTTTCACGGCTTTGCACCCGTCCAGGACGGGTTATTTATTTTGAATCTTGATGGTGAGTCGGTTTATAACATAAATGTTAAAAGGTTGAAACCAAATGATCTGAATATGACTTACTTTTGGCACTGTCGTCTTGGTCATATAAGTTGGAAACGCATGAAGAAGCTCCATGATGATGGACTCCTAAATTCGTTCAACTTGGAGTCGTTCGAGACATGCGAATCTTGCCTACTCGGCAAAATGACCAAGACAACTTTTGCAAAGAGTTGCGAAAGGGCGTCCGACTTGTTGGGACTAGTACATAGTGATGTATGTGGACCAATGAGCACGATAGCCAGGGGTGGTTATGAGTACTTCATTACCTTCACTGATGATTTGAGTAGGTATGGATATATCTAGTTGATGAAACACAAGTCGGAAGCCTTTGAAAAGTTCAAAGAATTCCAGAATGAAGCACGGAATCAACTTGGCAAGAAAATAAAGTTTCTTCGGTCGGACCGAGGAGGCGAGTACATGAGCCATGAGTTTGATGACCATCTGAAAAGTTGTGGAATAGTTCCTCAACTTACTCCGCCAGGAACGCCACAAAGGAATGGTGTTTCGGAAAGGCAGGATCGAACCTTGTTGGACATGGTATGATCAATGATGAGTCGGACATATCTGCCTTTATCATTTTGGGGTTATTGTCTAGAAACAGCGGCGTTCACACTAAACAGAGTACCATCAAAATCGGTAGAGAAGACACCGCATGAGATGTGGACAGGCAAAAAGCCGAGTTTGTCTTTTCTTAAGATTTGGGGTTGTGAAGCATTTGTCAAGCGACTTTAGTCTGACAAGCTTACAACCAAGTCGGATAAGTGTATTTTTGTGGGGTATCCAAGGGAAACCTTGGGTTACTACTTCTACAACCGAGAAGAGGGCAAAGTGTTTATCGCTCAGAACGGTGTCTTCCTTGAGAAAGAGTTTCTCAGTCGGGGAGTAAGTGGGAGCACGATGCAGCTCGAAGAAATTCGAGAGGAACCGGCTAGTAGCGAGTCGGCAAAAAGCTTGGAGGTTGAGCCGGTCATGGTAGCTGAGCCGGCGGCAACACCTGTACTACGAAGATCGGCAAGATTACGAAGTGTTCGTGATGTGTTAGTGTTAGATAGTGATGAGCCGGCAAATTATTCGGAAGCGATGGTGGGATCTGATTCCGAGTCATGGCTTGGAGCCATGAGATCCGAGTTAAAGTCCATAGATGAAAATCAAGTTTGGAACTTGGTTGATCTGCCAGACGGTGCAAGACCCGTCGAGTGCAAATGGGTCTTTAAGAAGAAAAATGATATGGATGGAAATGTTTCTGTCTATAAAGCACGCCTTGTCGCTAAGGGGTTCCGACAAATTCAAGGAGTTGATTACGACGAGACTTTCTCACCCGTAGCGATGCTTAAATCAGTTTGGATCATGTTAGCTATAGCGGCCTATTTCGACTACGAGATATGGCAGATGGATGTCAAAACGGCTTTCCTTAACGGAAATTTAACCGAGGACGTGTATATGATACAGCCCGAGGGTTTTGTCGATCCGGCTAATGCTGACAAGGTATGCAAACTTTAGAAATCTATTTATGGGTTGAAGCAAGCATCTCGGAGTTGGAATATTCGCTTTGATGAGGTAGTCAAATCGTTTTGCTTCATCAAGAGTGATCATGATTCTTGTTTATACAAGAAGTTTAGTGGGAGCAAAGTAAACTTTCTAATCTTATATGTGGATGACATACTACTGATTGGAAATGATGTCCAGATGTTGCAAGAAACCAAGGAATCATTGTAAAGGAGTTTCTCAATGAAATACTTGGGTCAGGCAACATACATCCTCGGAATCCGGATCTATAGAGATAGATCAAGGAGGCTCATTGGATTGAGTCAGAGTACTTATTTGGACAAAGTGTTGAAGAAGTTCAACATGGAATCGTCTAAGAAGGGGTTCTTACCGATGTCCCATGGTGTAAAACTTAGCAAGACTCGGTGTCCTTCGACAACTGATGAGCGAAGTCGGATGAGTGCGATTCCGTATGCTTCTGTAGTCGGATCCATCATGTATGCCATGATTTGTACTAGGCCGGATGTTTCCTATGCTCTAAGTGTTGTGAGAAGATACCAGGCTGATCCTGGAGAGATCTACTGGACAGCAGCTAAAAATATCCTAAAGTACTTGAGAAGGACTAAGGATATGTTTTTAGTTTATGGTGGTGAAGATGAGCTCAGTGTAAAGGGTTACACGGATGCGAGTTATCTTACCGACTCGGATGATTCTCGTTCGCAATCCGGATACGTGTTTATTTTAAATGGAGGTTCTGTGAGCTGGAATAGTTCTAAGAAAGAGACTGTGTTTGCGTCTACAACAGAGGCTGAGTATGCCGCCTCGGAGGCAGAAAAGGAAGCTGTTTGGATGAGGAATTTCCTCATGGATCTTGGTGTGGTTCAGGGCTCGTCCAATCCGTTTGACGTGTATTGTGACAACAATGGTGCTATTGCACAAGCCAAGGAACCTAGACAACACCAGAAGAACAAGCACATACTCATGCGGTACCACCTGATTCGCCAGTTCATGGATCAGGGTGATATCAAGTTATGCAAGGTACACACGGATGAAAATATTGCGGA